>OW971946.1:13110443-14386915 GCA_943193695.1 Acrobasis suavella | reverse complement strand
CTAATGAAGCTAAACTGACTGATCGCCTTCAATAAATGCGTAATTAAATAAAAGAGAGTTTGAAGTTTGCTCTGAAGGGCCCGCCCAGGTCGGGGTATTGTGAAGGGGGCGTGACGGCAATGCTTTACAACTTGTGTTACGCCCCAACGATTCTTAAATTTCATTAATTTGTTTTCTTTTAAATTAGTATCCACAAATTAAATTTTATTTTCTTTTCCAAGTTGGTCTGGAGGGGTTCATGGGCGTTTCGGACCGTGATTCGAATTGCTCAAGTTCTGTTTCTAAAGGGGGAAATTCGGACCTCAGAGGTTTAAGCAATCTCAAGGTATCTCTTGGAATGGGTCGATTCAGACCACTACCCAATGCTCTTTTCGTTTCGTAGGTCCGATTTGGACCATTTATTTATTTGTAGAGATGAGTAGAAAAGTAGTTGATGAAAAAATATAATACAAAACACAATTAATATATGTATTTTAAAATAAATATATAATTTAAACTTTTTATAATCACAGCTTGAGTATAAACTAACCGTCTTACTTCAAATCAAGATATCCTTATTGAATGTGTAATAAAACTTCATAATGTTCTCTGACTTAATTCAGTCCACAAGGGAACTGTATTGTTTCCCACCGTGGTCCGAATCGACCTATTAAAAAATTGTTCTTAGGTTCGCGGTCCGAATTGCCTAAGAACCGCGGACCGCGGTCAGAAACAGTACGTGAGCGATTAAGACCGCGGTCAGAAACGCCCAACAACCGGTCTGAGAGGAAAGAAAATCTTAGAATGTACTAGCTGCTAATGTTCCCACGCAGATCGTAAAAGCCCATCGAGGGAAGGGCGAAATGTGAATCTTTTTAGTAGGTGATGCGACAAGCAACCCTTCCCCATTTTGATTCATTTCTCCAGGCTCAGTCTACTTATAGCAGCAAAACCCAAAATGCTCTGCTACCCCATCGCCATCCATACGATGCAACTTGTAGATTTTTTTTTCTCACAGTAATATTATTCTTATATTTCTCTTATGACATTCACAGAAAGGTATGGTTCTATATTCTAGACCAAAGGTCACAAGGCCGAAAAATGTGTACTATTCCTTTGCAAAATAAATTGGTTTGGTTACTTTGATGGATTACTAAAGCAATATGTGTGTCGCAACCATCTGGATAAATCAACCAGCTAACTGTCGCTTAGGCCGTTCCTTGAAGGCCAGCATCTAATTGGATGCCTACGCCGATAGTTAATAGAATCACTCAACGTTTAACAACTTGGCGTATTGAAAGTCAGCCCTTTGAAGATGACTAACCAAGGCTCTGCCAAGTGATTCAAATTTAGTTCAGATGTTTTCATTGCAGCGCTAGTAGTCCAAAAACAAATATGGCATCAACTCAACATCAACAACAACCGTGAATGTTATTTTGTGTTCACACATGTCTTCAAAAGTCTTTTTAATCGAATTTAAAAAAAAAGAGATGGTTATAATTTGTCGGAATGTTTTTTTTTAAGTCCATTTCAAACAAAAACAGAGTTTTCCGATGATTCGGTCTATCCGTTTTCGAGTAATCCGTGAACATACATAAAAAAACATTACGACGAATTATAACTTATTTACTTTATAAAATTTTATCAAAAAGGTTGAGTAGTTTGGTGAAGTCGGTTTTTAGTTTGAAACATTATTGATTATACATTAATGACATACATAATATACGTGTTTTTAATTTCATTTAAAAAGAAATTAATATAATCTCTTCAATCTTCAAAATTCAGAATTTCATTTTAGTAACAAGACTGCATTTTGTGGAAAATCCATTACACTTTTAGTGGACGCTCTTTGTCGGTTCGCATTTAAACGATGAGCGAAATTTTAAATTTCTTTAAAATTTTATGCCATTTAGCGGTTGATTTGCAGCTGAATCCTTTCAAGTGTTTTAAGATTTCTAGCTACAATTTGAAATCATTTTTAGAAAGCGAAGTAGATTTTTTACAAGATATGCTTTTAAGTTAGGAATACCATACCAGAAATACCAAGGAGGAAATAGTGTTTTTGTTAGAAACCTATATCTTTTTTTTACTTTCTTATATGAAATATAATTTTATGAAATTGGTTCAGATATTTCCTTGAAATAATGCAAAATAAAGTTATCTTTGAGGTCCTTTTGTTGTTGACCTGATTAGTACATTTGTTAAATTTAATTATTTCTACCAAGCAAACATTTTTTTTTTATGTTACAATCGCCGAAACCTTTCATTGAGAAATCTCAATCTTTTACTAAAAGATAATAATTATAAACTAAATCATATTGAACTTAACCATGAATTTCGTTCAATTAACCTCGGTTTTCTGCACAAAATAGGTTGTAATTTCAAAAATGCACAAAAACCAAATCACAAGAAAAGTCTGACAATCGCCGGCCTAATGAATCCGCTCAGCGTCTCATAAGAAACAGTTCCAGAGGATAATGACTGGAGATCCATTCAGCTGGAATAATTGCTTAATCTGTGGCGCCTCCAGAAATATTCATCGGGAGATAATCGGCTGATAATGCCTTGAATAGGAATACAGAGTAATTATATTCGTTCTACCTAATTTTGTACTCTTTTCCTGATGTGTCTTTGTTTTCCTGAGGTTCAATTTTGTTTTCTTACTATCAGTTTTTAGTCTGTCCGTCAGTCTGTCTGTCCGTCTGTCTGTCACCAGGCTGTAACTCATGAACCGTGATAGCTAGACAGTTGAAATTTTCACAGATGATGAATTTCTGTTGTTGCTATAACAACAAGTACTAAAACAACAGAGAATAAAAGTGGTTCTGTGAGAAAGGAAGACCTCGCGACCTTAACAACTATTTAACTTTTGTACTAAATATTGTCTGCGGGTTTGACCAATGTGAAAGTGAAGTTTAAAATAAAGCCCCTTCATTTGATACCGCACATAGTTTGTTTATCTAAAAAAACATTTTTTTCTCTGAAACGCTGACGTCACGTTACTACACACCATTTTCGTACTTGTCATTCCATAGATTTGTATTTACGACATCACACTGAGTGCACTAATACAAAATGTACAGAAAATCGATTTCCAGACAACTTTTGGGGAATTGCCGACTAAAAACACGTTCAAGTTTATCGTATAAAAAGTGTTCAGAGAAAAATGTTGCGTCCTAATAAGAAGAACATAAAAGTCTAATGAAATTTTTCATTATTTTTTTACATAACTGAGATATTAGATTTTTTAAGTTTGGAATTTCAAAAATATATTACCGACATTTTTAAGAATTTCAAAAAACTGGCTCGACAATCAAGAATCATTTATTTGCATTATACAATCGATTTCTGAGATGTTAGTAAATGTTAGTATGTACATTGTATAAACCTGCAGACAATTGCCGAACCTGTTCTAAAAATTTCATGAGAATCGGTTAAGAAATGCGACCTGTAGGCGAGAACAGACAGACAGACGGACAAAAGAATTTTCAGCCAGTCGAAACTGAGACGCTTCGCTCGCTCGGTCAATAAATATTTAAGTGGGACTCCCATACAATAAATGTGATTTTTTATAAATAATGGAACAGAACTCTTCGTTCACGAGTTCAATTCGTTTTATTTTATTTAATAAGATATCTATCAGTTAGTATCATTCATTAATATACGCGGTCGGCACGGCACGAATACTTGAGATACGTATGCATTGGTTTGTATTTTTATGTTTCTATATACGTATGTGTATAAGTATATATGTGTATTTTAGGAATGTTTCTTAGTAAACTTGTATATATAGTTAATATTTTAATATAATAATAACTGTTTATTTTCTCGTTTACAAAGGTAAGCCTTAAATTATAAACGTTTGTTCTGGTTCTTAAAACTAGGAATACATTTTGGTTTAAAGACTTGTTCCCTTTGTTTGGAGACTAGTCCTTGAAATTGGTTCCTGTTGGAACCTGTGCCACAAGTGACTAGGCCCTCGGATCACATAGTCTTGATGTAGAGAATTTTAATGGAGTAAAATGTAGGCAAGGACTTAAATTAATGTTAGTAGTGTTATAACAGTTTGACTTAATATAGAATGTTATTCTTAATGATTAAGTTTAATAGGGAATGCTACATACTTATTACTTATATGTAAGGATGGGAAGCACAGGAAAGTTGTTCTATGTTATGTTATAAAGTGTATTTTAAGTACATTTTATGCGCCTATCGTAATTAAAATATTTTTCTCTGATTTCCTACAGGTTGACTGGTAGAGAATGCATTAGCTTTAACTTAACCTTTTGTACCATTGTAGTCAATAAAGATTTTAATAAATAAATATACAAACAAATGCCGATTCATTTAAAAAGACTCAAAGATCTTGTTTGCTTCGTATATTCGTTAAATTAAGTGCATAGATAAGGATCGCAATGTTAATTCAAAATGTTTTGGTTTCATTCGTTAAATAATTTCTGTTTTCACGGCCCATGTTTGACGAGACTCGATCGTTTGATGTTTATTTGGACTGCTTATAAAAGCTAATTGCCAGTTATCTTCCTTGCCTCTTGTACAATGTTTTGATTTCATAATTTAAATGGGGAAATTAAAATTTTGATTGTAAATAAACCATATTTTTTAATTAAAACTTGAATTTCTTATATGTTTTCACGGAAAAAAATATAATTAATGAACGTGTTTGATAAATAAGATCCAGATTTTTTTGTTAAATCCTTATAAGTATGAAGTAAACGGGTTCTCACATAGAGAGTCAGCTACTGGCATATGTTTTGACCTCACCTTAGGTCTTCAATTAATGAAAAAAATTCGCTACTCTCCAGCAACTAAATCAGATACATTTTTTTATACGTCAAAATTCTTTCTTTTTTTCATTCTTTAATTTGGAGCACAAACAAGTTCACAGTCAAATAAACATTTAAAAAAATAAAACTAAATGACTTTGTATAACAGTGAACTCAGCGATGCTGGTCACGACTTAAATCAAAGGTTTACAAATTGTGGAGCAATACAAACAAGCAAAACATACAACATTTCAAATCAAAAGTGCAAAATCCTAAGAAGTTATAAGTGCGCTTCTTCATTCTACATAAGTATATGTAGTTTATATTTTTATTGTGTAACAAAAAGGAGAAGTGTTATAAACTTATTATGGTATACAATTTTAGTGTCAAGTGCAGTTCAAGTTTAGGTAGTAATTGAAAGGCTTACAAACTGTACATAATACATTATAATTAATTAACTAATGTTCGAATCATTTGTAGGTCAACTAAGTTAGTGGGTATGAAATTAAGACGTTTATTAATAACTTTTTAAATCTTTAATTAATACTGATATTAGCAGTATCATGTTAAATTTACGACAAAAAATTCAGTGTGTCGAGGTCCACTAATTTGGTAACCCTCAAACAAAAAAAAGGAAGAAAAAAACAACTAGTAAAGTGGACCATCAGTTTCAAACAGAGTGTCAAAGACACCCTTCTTATATGAGGCATACTTTAGATAAAACGTGTCATTACACAATATTAGTCGCCTACTCGCCAGAAGGGCTTTGCCGTGTCTGTCAATTACCTAACAAATACTCAATGGTACCTAATATGTAATAATACAATGTTGACACATTATAAAATGTACAATAAAATACAATAAGTTCATTGCACAAAATAAATAAATACAGGACATAATTATCTTCAAAACTAGGAAATGCGCTAAAGGCGGTCTTTTCGCTAAGCAATTTCTTCCAAGCAACCTCTCTATATAGAAAGAAAACTGTATTTGTCACCCATATTTAAAAAAAATATTAACTTTGCACATTTGTGTTTGGGTCACAGGATTACACCATCCTACCAAATTTCACCTGATTTGGCCCAGTAGATTCGACGCAAATTGGCGAAAAAACAGACGGACGGACAGACAATCGCACGAGTGATCCTATAAGGGTTCCGTTTTTTCGTTTTATTTACGAAACCCTTGAAAGTAAGAATGTAATGCTCGCGAACAATTTAATCATTGTTCGCGAGCAGGTTTCTCTTGGCAGGTTCACACCGTTCAACCAAATCTTTTCGGAAGCAACTGTCACAATAATCAAAATTTCTCATAAACTAGGTACCTACAAGTTAGTAGTATGATATTCATAACCATTTAATATGTGTAACACGTAACGCCCTGTATTAGTGTAAACACAGCCTTAATTTACAAAAGTTAGGTAAGTAAATGCTATGCATTACCAGGCCTGTGTCACTTGCCGTTTAGGTATCGAAAATCATCATCCGAGCGTATTCCCGGTTGCATCCTCAGCAGTAACGCTTCAGAGCCCGGGGTCCGCTACCTATCCAAGGAGATTTGACGAGGTTACTGGTTTTTACACAGAGCGACTGCCGTCTGACCTCCACAACCCAAAGGGCAAACTAGGAACCAATCCTTGGATAGTTTGATGATCAAACGCTAGGTGGCGTTCGGGACCCACAGTTTTACGTGCCTTCCGAAACACGGAATCATCTTTCTTTTCGGATAATCAGGTGATTCAAGCCTGCAATATCCTATCCAGACTGGAAACAACTTTTAACAAAGTATGCTTCCCAGTGGGAATCGAACCCATGACCTCCGGGTCACAAGGCGAACGCCTTGACCACTGGACTACGGAGGCAGTCGTTTAGGTATCGAAAATATACCTATATTATTACTATGCGCGTGGCGACCACTTCTAAGAGGAAAATTCAGTTACATGAATCGTTTTTCCAGAATAACAAGCTTGTAATGGATGTCTAGGTATCTAAACGAAGAGGTGGGGACTTCTGATGCGAGCTAAATTAAATCATAGCACTTACACATTAAGTAGATATTTGTTTAAATTTATTTTCTGAGTAACGCTTGTATGTTACTAGTACTTCTGTGGCATTAACAAAACCTTATCTTCACGCACTGTCACAAAAATCGCAACTTCTCTTTAACTAGTACCTGGAAGTAAGTAGTTTGTTATTCATAACCATGTAATTTCTATAACACATGACGCTCTGTGTTATGAGTGTAAACACATCCCTTATTTACAAAAGTTAAGAAACTTTTGTAAATAAGGGAGGGGACAACTGTCACAAATTTGTAACAGCTGACCAGTCCCTACTGGCAGCACCCGTTCACGAGTTGATGCACTGATAAATCATCATTGAACCAAAATTTTTGCTGTCCAGTCCCTCCTGGCAGTACCCGTTCACGAGCTGAGAAGCACTGATAAGCTATCGTTGAACCAAAAACTTTTATTTGCGCAACTGTCTCAAAAATCATAACTTCTAATAAACTAGGTACAGGTACAAGTGAGTAGATGTTTTTCATAACTATGTAATTTCTGTAACACATGACGCCCTGTATTAGTGTAGTAAACACATCCCTAATTTGCAAGGCTTTACATTACCAAAATCTTTTTCTAACGCAACTGTCCCAAAAGTCGCAACTCCTCGTTAACTAAGATTTTATTCATAGCCAGGTAATTCTGTGACACATTACGCCCTGCATTAGTGTAAACACATCCTTACCTACGCAACTTCAGCGCCCTATTACCATGAAGACAGGGTTCCCTACATAATGCCTTATTCATGATCACACTTGACTCGAGGAGCGCTCCAGCTAAAATTACCTACGCATTGATGGTGAAATATAAATAAATAATTTTAAGAGGTGCAAAGGAAATGTTTGTTCTCCTTGAGTTTGTACGATTGTTTACTCAAAGCAGGTTTAAAGAATTACTTTACGTTTTGTATTAAAAGTAAGTACATGATAAAAATAAAAAAATACTTAGTATAAAAAGCGGTCACAGGTTTTATTACCTACTTCAAATAAGAAAGGATTTATCAATTCGAAGTTATATATACCTATACAGGGTTACTGGTAACTAACGCAAAACCTTTTAACATCAGAATCAAACTCCCCAACACATTATAGATCTGCAAGAAAAAAGGCAATAATTGCAGAAAATAAAATGGGCCTCCCATACAAATTCACTGATCACCTGGTCGAGTTTCTATGGGGATTCCAGTTTCTTTTCTTGGATTTTTTTTATTTTTTTCTTGCAGATCTATATTATGTTAGGATTTTGATTCCGACGTTAAAAGGTTTTGCGTTAGTTACCAGTAACCCTGTATATATATGCTTTTTTAAATGTATGTTTCTCGAAGACGCCTGAAACAATAAGGTTTTTTTTTTGAAGAGCATACTTAGTCAGAAATTTTATCAAAGTCGGTTATGTAGTTAGGGGTAGGAGACGGTTTTTAGTTTTGAAAAATTATTATTCTGTGTCAATGGTTAAAAAGTATTCTTCAAACAGAAGAAATGTAAAAGTTTACTTACGCCGAGTACCCATTGTACTTGTTGGTTTAGAGTGGAACGAGACGAATTTTACTTACCTGAAAAAAAAAAAACAATTCAGTTAGTATGGTGAAAATATCAGTCCCTAATGTCCATACTCATATATGTAAAATAAAATAAAATAAAAAAGCCTTTTTATTCCATTATTAATTGTACATGCTTGCTTTAAAACCGTTTAATTTGGTCCAAATATTTAATTAAATTGTAAATTAAATTAAAGTTTTATTGTATGTTATGTTAATAATGTCTATTTACTCGTAATTGAAATTAAGATTCGATATTTAATTAAATTTATATGAAGTAATTAGATCATTATGGATGGATCAATTAAATTATCGTCCCTTTAACGGGTAGAGGCCTCCTTCATTTGGTTGCACATTTTTCTGTGCTTTTTTGTCCAGTCCGTTCAGGCAAATTTTACAATTTCATCGACCCATCGTTCTCTAGGCTTTGCTCTTTTCCTCTTGCCTATAGGTCCTTTCCATATGGTGGCTAGAGTGCTCCATCTCATATATGTATGTAACACATAAACTATCAGTCCATTTTTTTTTCAGTTCTTTTTTCATTACTACGTCTTTTCCCTAATGGGATTTACAGAGTCTAGGGCCATATTAAAGCCAAAAACCAAGGCGGGCGATGTTTAAAAATAAAATAAAATTAGTGTTGGGTTGCCAGCCGCAACTCCTATAACAACATAATTTGGATTTCACCTCTCCGCATCTTTTTTTATGATCTGCGCGAGAAGAGGAACAGCTGGTACATTTGAAGGCTTTTCTTTACCTCAAGATCAGCATGAAAGGTCAAAGTTAAACATTATTTTATTCATAGAGGGCACTGTTTACGGAAGAAAATGGTGAAAATATTTATATGAATAATATTGCCCTTAGAATAATCGCCGGAACGAAGCAACCCTAACGAGATTATCCTAAAAATAAGGCCCAAGTTTTTAAATACAAGGACACAATCGCGTTTTTATCCCTTTTAAAGAGACAGAGCTGAATTGCAAGACCAGGATACACATACTAGTAAGGATTAAACGATTGATCAGCAAAAATATGAATGGCTGAAGTGTGGTTTCCGGTAGAGAAGAATAAGACCACTCCAAGTCTTCCCGTGGTGGTTGTGGAAGGCGACTTAGGAAATTCAAGCTAAACAAAGCTTAAGTCTTAAAGCTAAAGTCTAGCCAGCGTAGAAATTGTCGGACAAATCCTTTGGCTGCTTTGGCCAAGTTTGGCTCTGATAGAATTAGAATGGTAAACGTGGCTAAAATACCTTAAAAAATTACAAAAATTTGCAAGCTTGAATCGCTTGATTTTTTTTTTTACTTTTTCGTGTGTGTAAGGGGCCAACACTGGTGTGATCACCTGATAATCCGAAAAGAAAAAATATTCCGTGTTTCGGGAGGGACGTATAAACTATGAATCCCAAATGCCGTCTAGCGTTTGCTTTCAAACCTATTGATTGGTTCTGGTCTACTCTTTGGGTTGTGGAGGTCAGACGGCAGTCGCTCTGTTTAAAAACTAGTAACTTCGTCCAATCACCTATATCACCTAGGTTTGGTAGTGAACCCCGGGCTCGGAAGCGTTACCACTGAGATGTTACCAAATGGTACAAAATAATTTAAAACTGTGTGTTTTATCCTACGTCTATTCAAAATATTCCATATTGGTATAGATTTTGTGTATGCTAGTGTGAGTCACAAAGTGCTGGAGTTATTGACAGCCATACCCGCTTTGTAATAACGTTGGCCGTCGGTCAACGGCAACGGGTTTATTTTTCAGACAGTATTTTTAAATATGCTCGGAAAACTGACAGTTCTTCCACAAGCAAGGGCGATATAAAATATAAGATATAAAGCTTTTAAATACTTGAATGAATGTAAGTAAAACGAAAGTAATGGTGTTCGACAGGGATGAATGTGTAACAGAATGCAATATTGTGGTAAATGGGTGTACAGTGGAGCAAGTGGAAGAGTTTGTGTTTTAGGGACGTAAGCATGAAAGTGATACAGAAAGAAGAGTGAATGCTAGAAATCAAGTGAATGGGGCACTGCACTCCTTTATGAACAGCACGAAAGTGTCAAACATAGCCCGCCTGGCTGTTCATAATGGAGTGGTGATACCGACGCTAGTGTATGGAAGTGAGATTTGTTTATGGCAGAAACGGCACTAAAGTAGATAAAAATTAATGCAGTGAATAAGTAAGCGCTGAGGGGTAAGTGTGAAGTCACTTCGTGGAGACAAGAAAGATCGGATTAGAAATTATGTCACAAGGGAGCGAGGGAGGGAGGTGTGGATTGAAAGAAGATGTAGTAACAAAAATTGAGAAAGAAATGTTGAGATGGTTCGGGCATGTAGAAAGGATGGATGAAAGGAGATTTACTAAAAGGGTCTGCAAAGCGAATTTGAGAGCCTTGACGAACGCACCGCGACCAAATTGCAGACGTTCTTAAAACCGATGAGTGCAGATGGACCGAAAGAGGTCTGTCGGGATCGTAGCAAGTGGAGGTTCATAGTCTCTGCCTACCCCTGTGGGAAACAGGCGTGATACTAAGTATGTATGTTGATTACTGCATTATAACAATATCTAAAATATGTGTTGAAACATTTCGCTACGAGTAAGATTCAAACTCACACTTTATGTGATGAGAATATTCTTCAGGGCGGTTTGAAGTCACAGTAGCAAAATTGAAAATGCACTCACAGTACTGAGGGAGGGGCGTGAGTTCAAATCTTACTAGTGGCGAAAATTTTCACCACATATTATAGATATTTTGTCATAATGCAGTACTAATACTAATTGGACTAACGAACCCCATCGCTGCCGTTGTGGAGGAGACGTCGATCCTCTGGGTCACCATGGCTTGGCTTGCCGCCGCAGTGCAGGTCGTTTCTCGCGTCATACTGCCCTGAATGACGTCATCCGTAGGGCTCTTGCTAGCGCCGGTGTGCCAGCTGTCTTAGAGCCAGCTGGTATCACACGAGACGATGGCTAAAGGCCCGACGGAATGACGCTCATTCCTTGGAAGAACGGGCGGTCGCTTGTATGGAATGCGACGTGTGTGGACACCGTTGCTCCATAACATTTGCAAGCGACTGCCCGTCGAGCGGGCGCGGCTGCAGCTGCGGCGGAAGCCATCAAGAGGCGCAAATATTCAGCTCTAGGTGAGCCTTATATATTTGCGCCTTTCGCCGTGGAGACTTTAGGGCCTTGGGGTGTGGAGGCGCGTCAAATTTTTAAAGAAATCTCCACACGCCTGATCGACGTTTCTGGGGACCTAAGAGCTGGTGCGCATTTTGGCCAGAGATTAAGTCTGGCCATACAACGAGGCAATGCTGCCAGTCTCTTAGGCACCCTGCCTTGCGACCGTAGCGACCTGGGGTCTATTTTTTATATAATATAATGTTTTATTTTTAATTAGATATATTTTAATTTTAATTTATAGGTAGGTTATTTTGTTTTTAGTTTAATTATTTATTTTATGTATTGTGCTGTGTATAATTTATTCTGGAATAAATGTTTCATGCATTAATCACCATACATACAAATTATCACGCCTGTTTCCCACAGGAGTAGGCAGAGACTATGGACCTCCACTTGCTACGATCCTACAGACCTTTTTCGTTTCATCTACACTCAACTCTTTCTTCATGCATGCCCGCCGGTTACGGGAACTTCTAACCTCTCCTTTTTTAAGAACGTCTGCAATCTGGTCGCGGTAAGTTCGTCGACGACGACTCTGATCCACTCTTCCACTCAAATTAGCTTTACAGACCCTTTCAGTAAATCTCCTTTCAGCCATCCTTTCTACACGCCCAAACTATCTCAGCTTTACTTTCTCAGTTTTTGTTACTACATCTTCTTTCAATCCCTACCGCTTCCATGAATATCTTGATTTTCCTTCACTCATAAACTCATAACCGTCGTTTACATACGACTACTAAATTAGAGTATATACTGTGTACAGAATGCCCGTAAAAATACCATTACGCATAGTGTTTTAAAATATAGTGGGGAATAAAACCTATCGACATAAAGCCCTCATAAAATACAATTACGTATAGCACATACTCGAGATTAGAGTGCTGTTTTATGAGCTTAGTGTATTTTATATGCTATCTGCATGTCTACTATATATTTACATATACCTATTGTTGATTTATGATCCAATAATTAGAGGTCTCTCGAATAGTTTTCAGCATCCTCGGGTGACTATTTACATGCATGCATGTTGCATATATTGATAATAAATGTATAGGGAAAAATTACACTGATTGAGCTAGCCCCAAAGTAAGTTCGAGACTTGGGGCATGGGATACTAACTCAACGATACAATATTTTATAACAAAGACATATATAGATAAACATCCAAGGCCCAGGAAAATTTGAAAAGGGCCATTTTTCAACTTGCTCTGACATATATAGGGCAAGATCACTCAGATTGAGCTAGCGCCAAATCAAGTTTTTAAATTTGTGTTATTAAATAAAGAATAATGATGTTATTCAAAATTTATTCCTGAGCCAGAAAACTACTGAACACTCATTAAAAACAAACAAAAATCAAAAGTTCCTCTGAATTCAGTGAACCTCTACAAATCAGCGATCACTCCAGTTTCCCCTTTAATGAATTTTGTTCATAGAGTCGGACAGACCCATGTTAGAAGTTGTTCAAGAGGGTAATTGAAAGGCCGTCTATCGCCGGTCCGGCAGACCCCACTCCAATAAGCAACTTATTTGTATAAGCGTATACAGTTACTCCTGCAATACGTAATTATTAGATGGGCATGGTGGAATAAAGATTCTGCTGGATGGTAAGGGCCCATTTACGAAATAACGTTACAGTGGTAGAAGGAGGCGGATCATGCCAATCGTGACAGAAGGTAATATATAATAACGTCCTCATGTTGGAATGTGTAACTACAGAACTCTACTCTAAGCGTGGCCAGACACGAACTTAGGCGGTTATTTCTTACTAGTGTCTGAGACGAACTGCCAAAAGAGCCTTATCTAGTGACAACAGTAATTACTACACGATGATTTCTTACAATGGAAGTGGTGGTAGTTGAAATTGTCCGTACATTACTAATGAGGAGGTCCTCAAAAGAGTAGGAGAGAATAGATGTATCCTAGACTTAATAGAGAAAAGACGAGGAAAAATAGGTAATTTTATACTTCAGTTACTTGACTTGTGGTCCTAAGTCCCCTATCTGGGGCAGAGGACGTCCGCAAAGACTCTCCATCTCGATGTCTTGAGAGTTACGCGCTTTCTAGCCGATTTTATTAGTTTCCTCAAGCACAGTACATTTACGTACTGTTTAGGGCGGCTGGCATTAGGCTTTCCTTGGGGAATCCAGTCCACATTAGGTATGTGCTCATTTGATACGACATGACGATTTTATAAAGATTACCATTGTAGGGAAGATTTGGGATGCAAAATGAAAAAAAAAAAATTGTTTTTTTTACATTGTTTAAAAAAAACATGATAAAAAACTGAGTACCCTTGTTTTTTTTCTAAATTTGGATTTCTAGAAAATTGAATAATTTATTGATGTATGCTTTCATTGCTTTCTTATTTTTTACATTTTACTAAAATTACATACGAATTACTTAATTTAGACTTTTTTGATGTTTTTAGACTGAATTTTTGTTTAATAGGTTCATCACTAATAAATATCCCTGTCTCCCGGACCGGGAAATCCCCGTTCGGTTTATGTTTATACCAAGTTGTACCGGAAATCTCGGTGCGTAATTTGAATGTTGCCAATATATTCATGTAAACTTGGTACTATTCCACCAAAAAAGTATAGTAGGTTCATAAATAAATAAAAAACTCTAGTTATAAACTGTTAAGTATTATTTTATGGAAACTGGCTCATCAATTTTTAATTCTGTATTCTTTAAAAAAAAACATGCTCCAGATAAAAAAACGTTTTTTTGTCATGTTTATTTTTTCAAGTTGATTTTCATGTTAGAAAAAAACTGTTTATTTGCAACACTAGGGTCTTCCCTAGTGTTGCAAATAAACAGTTTTTTTCTAGAAGGGAAAAGAGAATCAGGAAGACCGAAGCATGGCTACATGAAACAGATAACGGAGAAGGTGAACGTCCTCTCGTATAGTGAACTAATAGGACTCGCGGACGAGAGAGACAAATGGACAAAAGTTCATACCCCTCCGACAAGAGTATAACTCTTAAATACAATATGTAATAAAAACCCTGTCCGATCCTTGTAGGAGCAACTCAGACAGTCAATATGAACAAATTTTCCTATGAGACTAATACTTGAAACTAGAAAAGAATGACATTTTCATATAAAAGTGTTCGGCCGGCTCTGCAAATTGTATGAAAATGTCGATTTTTTCTTCGAGTTTCAAGCATTGGTCCCATAGGAAAAGTTGTTCATATTGACGGTCTGAGTTGCTCCTACAAGGATCGGACAGGGTTTTTGTTATATACTGTATAGATATTACAATGAGCAAAAATTCAAAGGTATAAGTTGCGCTTAGTGAAGATCGATTTTGTGCCTCACAGACGCACACCAAATACATAAACCGTTAGACCACCGCCACAGATTAAATTTAACTATTACATACGGAACGGAATCGCGTAAGGTCCCGCGCAATATGCGTTCCCATTCCCCGTCCTCGCACTTCTCCCTCGTTCTAACCTTGCGAGGCGGCTCGGCAGGCGCCTGCAGCCGCCCGATCAAACCCTCCACAAGGCGAGAACGGTGGAGAGGTGCGAGAATGGGGAACGAAGGCGCATATTGCGCGGGTCCTTAGGAGATTTCATTTTGTATGTAATACTTATACAATATGTAACAAAACTGTCCGATCCTTGTAGACCGTCAATATTAACTACTTTTCCTATGGGACCAATGCTTGAAACTCGAAGAATAAATCTAAATTTTCATACAAATTGCCGGGCCGGCCGAACACTTTTGTATGAAAACCTCGATTTTTTCTTCGAGTTTCAATAAGCATTGGTCCCATAGGAAAAGTTGTTCATATTGACTTGTGGTATTAATTCTGTGCCACCACTGTTTCAAATCTTATATTGAAAAGATAATAGAAACCAAAATACATGATCCATTCTACTCTATGGATATTAATGATTAACTACGACAGTTCAATGAACCAATATAAACAATTAAATGATATTAACGGGTTTGTCGTTACTCATGCCAACCCTAATAAACAAACTTAACTAATTTAGATGAATGATGTTCCTACAGTAGGGTTGACACTTGGCGATTTAAAATACCTACAAATTTCATTTGTTAATTCTGTTAGGTATATTGTGACTGTCAGTCATATTGATAAGGGTAGAGGGTTGTCTTTGAAATATTTAAATATAGAATAAATAACGTAGTAAATAAGATTTACTTCAATAGACATTAGCAAATGTACTTTCTGATTTCACACACAAACACTCTTTATCCCTAAAAGGCTGAATAGAGCCCTACTAACTTTCATATAAAATAAAACTAAAAAATTATATTATCGGTCTGTTATACATTGATTTCTAACGATAATTTAGTACAAAAACAAATGCAGACAAAAAACACTTTATAAATATATAAAATACTAGTGGCCCACCCTAGCATTGCAAAATATAAAATATATGCGTTAACCCTTAACCCATATAAATGCTCTATTTGTTCGTGAAACCACATCGGAATCGACCTAGTAGTCACAGAATATTATCTTGTACAGACAGACTGTCACAAAAAAAAACAGACCTATATTAGCCCTGGGGAAAATTTACCTAGGAAGTATTTTAAAGACATTCTCCAATTTAAATTAAATAACTGCTATTTTCCAACAAAGCGAATCAGGTACCTTTTTCTAAACGTCGAAACAAACAATTTCTATGGCATTTGTATAAAATATAGGCAGATCATGACGTCATAGCTTTTTTAGAGTCAAGTACCGTTCTTATTATCAGTTTTTCTGCAATAATAAATCTGAAATCACGTTAAAATTGATAAGTTCAAAGACAAGTGACATTATTATTTTCTTATCAGTACAAAATAATTTATTTATGTCCCAGAAAAATATTCAAGATGTGGTAATCCAGGGTGTCAGCTTCCTGTATACCAAATTTTATCAAAATAGGTCCAGCCGTTTGCGCGTGAATAAGTAACAAACACACACACAAACACTCACAAACTTTCGCCATTAAAATATTAGAGTGAAGTGTGATAAAACTAAAAGTAACACGAAGAGAATTTTTTTTTCAGAAAGAAAATTTATAAATTAATGAAGAAGAGTGGGAGCGTAGTGGGGACATTTACTATCTCTTCGTTTACGCTAGACCTAATAGAGTGACGTCAAGAGCGCTATGTACGTGCATCCTTTTTCTTGACAGTTTCCCTTTCCATCAGTTTTTAAAAGCTTATAACTTACTTATTTTTGGCAAATATAAAATATTTTTTTCGGTTTCGGATATGTTACATTTTGGTATGAATAATAAAAATAATTGATTAAAATACGACAAAAGCAGGTCTCTATCTACCCATATAAGGTCAAGAGAGACAAATATGGATATCAATCCCGCCAAGTGACAAGAAAGAATATTAATCCTTGTACGCGTAAGCCCTCGGTAATAAAGAGATAACCTCGATATTAGGGCGCCATCACGCGCCGCCGACACAAGGCCGGGTGAAATTAAGTGTGATAAATCTACCTACGTAGCTTAATCCTATCGCAGATTATATATAAGTACATGCTATCACGTCTTTATCCCTAACGGGATAGACAGAGCATTTTGCGGCTCTAAGCAAAGAGAGCCCAGGCACAAAACTCAAAGGCCAATTTTAGCCGATGAGGTATATGCTATGGTAGCCGAGGAGGTCGAAAAAGGAATTTAAATAGTAATAATCAGAGATCGGCATCACTGGTGCTATTGCTATCAAAAGTATAGATATGACTAATATTTCTCGAGAATCTAATTGGGTACTAAGTTAATAAAACAATCATAATTATGTGATTTCAGGATAAGTCTATTTTTTGTATTAAAATATATCCTGAAATCACATAGTTATGACTGTTTTATTTTGAGATTATATAGTTATATCCATACTATTGATAGCATTAGCACCCGTGATTTCGATCTCTGGTAATAATATATGTGGCCAGCCGCATTACGTATAAACATGATTCGCATTCCCTCAATCGGCTTTTACGATCTGCGTGGGAACAGAAGCAGCTGGTACATACTAAGTTTTTCTTTCTATAACATAAAAACTAAGCAAAAAGAGCTGCCATTGTAATATACTACATTATTTTTGTGTAAAAAAAGTGTAGTTATTTTCTAAAGAACCATGTCTGGTATAAGACTAGCTTGTCATATTTGCACTTTTCAATTATCTTTTCCACTTTTTTGTGTTAAAAGTAAATATTTTTTTTTACATGCGCAAAATTTACTAATCAAGCATTAGCTTGAAAAATCAGCTCATCGAGTGAGATCGTTGATAGGGTACGAAAGATGGAGGTTCGAAGAACGGGAACCACTTGATTCACGTTAATTTTTATTTCAATAATATTGTTTGTCATAATTACTTGGTAAAATTTATAATCCTTAAGCTTTTTGACATAATTTTATAACTATATAACACATCATTATCAAGTGTATGCTATTACTGCACGAATCCTAACATTTGGTAGGTTTTTAAGCCATTCTACAGTTGGCGGAGTTAAACTATAGAAGTCGCCACGTCTTCCAGATAATTGTTATAGCGGCCATTAAAGATATAACGAAATAGAGAACCTCAAAAAACGATGGCGCAAATTTATGGGGTAGAGGACATAACAACAATAAGACAGTCGATGTAAGAAGAGGAAAAATATTTAGACATCTTATACGACACGATAATTTCATCAAAAAGATCATGAAAGGAAATATAGAGACAAGGAGAGGAAAAGGAAGGCCAAGAAGGACGTCATGGATGAAGTAAAGGAGAATAAGCAGCATTCGTGTCAAGCAGGCTGAAGAGGCATGAAAAATAATCCACCGACGAGAACATACTTCTTGAATACATTATAACATAGAACCTACACCCAAACTGGTCTCGCCCGCACTCACTGATGCTTTACACGCATTAAAATAACAAATAACAAGAGATAGCTGCAATAATTATAACATATAATAGAGATTGCTCCGTCTGACAACATTCATTACGTCGACGCAAACATTTGTAATGGGGCTTTTGTCTTTCGTGTGGGTTTAATATGATGGCCAACATTTACTTAATTCACTTCATTTGTTTCGGGATGTGTGACGTTTTGGACTTGGTGAGACAATGATTTCATATGTGCTTACAATAGAAGCGCAAAATTATTTAGAATGACGAAAGCTCGTTCTTTTGTATACATTGATGATATAAACTAAGTAAATTCTAACTAAAACAAAAAATGTATATATCCGAAGTCATAAATGGGTCATCCATGGCCCATTGAATTACAACTACATTGTTATTACTATATAGTATCTTATAACTGTATCTTATTAGTGATTAAAACACTATTCGGTATTTAAGTTCATACCATATGAGACAAAATCTAAAAATATATTCTTAAGACAGCTTAGGCTATAAACAGTCGGAAAATGTAAGTTTTAGTTCATAAATTACAAAAATAATTTTTAAAATTCAATTCAAAGTTAGTCCTTTAATAAAGCATTTAAAATCTGTTTTTAAACATAAAATAGTAGCCACCATGTTATTACGTCATACGCCTGTGTAAACTAAAGTGTTAACTGTCAAAACGCATAACATTTGGCGCATTTTTTTACATACTTCACTGCCGTCATGACCATAGAGCAATTTGGCGTCCACTGCTCCTACGTTTTCGGCAATGTAGGCTCCGCAAAAATCATAAAATTTTAATGTACTCTTATAGCATTTATCGATTGAATAAAAATGTTGTGTATTTTTAAAGTGATTTTTAGCACCATGGAATCTACTTCTCTAATGGAATCTAATTTAGACACTTTTCAATATGGTAATAAACCCTAATAACATAATTCCGTTCTGTGAAGTCAGACCATAATAAGCTAAATCAGATTTTTATGGTTCTAAGTTTTGAGCTTCGTTTGAATATTTCTGACATGCATATTGGTCGCATATAAGCACAGTCCTAATATCTCACTCGAAAACTCGTACAGACTAGAAAATTCATCGTCCTTTGAGACGTACAGAAGACTGTGTCAAGGTCATGCCATTTGCTACCGTCAAACGAACACTGTGAAGTTGGGAAATTGGACAAAACGAAAGTAACAACTACGAGGAAGTATACCGATCCGACTAATTTGTAACCAAAATTTAGCGTTCAAATTAGAGTACACGGAACGGCCTATCGGGTAAGGTATTACTTATTAAGTACGTATCACGTTTAACTCAATAGTATCCATCTTCATTCATATGTCAGGACAACTTTGTATCCATTGCACTTTTCTCTAAAAATATATGACGTCGAAATGAAAAAGCAAAATGTTGAAATGAACGCTCGAGTAGTTGGAAATAATGGAATTTTTCGGGGCGGCATGGATACTAACTCCCTGTGAATGGGTATTGCTACTTCAAAGTTTGCTCATAGCCGAGCTATGGCATTGGATAGTTCTCTTTATACATAATTTATATCTATAGAATGACAGCTTTTATTTCATAAATATAATTTGTTATAGCGATGATAATGAAACCATATAAGCAAGTAATGATTTTGTTTGTTCGAAATTCTAAAACAAACAGTCGAAATAGTTTCCTTGGATATATTACTCAGTTTAAAATTGAACTCTTTATTCTAAAGTTTGTATTTTTTTTTGTAGTTTATCAAACTACGTTAGAAATGATTACATTTTTTAATTCCGGTTTTACTTAATGTCGCACATACATATAAAAATACATTACCTAAAATAAAAGTCGTAATCATTAATAAAATATCCGTTTTAAGCTGGAAGCTAAACAAAGGCTATTCATTCATATCCTAACGTTTACTACTGGTTTACGTCACCGGAAAGAGAGCATTTCCGGGAAACAAACCAACTTATCTAAGAAATAGGTCAAAGCGACCATTTTAAACTACGTGATCCACTTACAAACAAAGTTTGAGGTGCGTTGATTCCGTTACAATTACAGCCGAACATTGGGTATGTCTACTCAAATTTTATGAACCGTTGGTACTTAATGATACGATCTAAATAAAAATCTGCATAGATGGTCGTCCACTCATGGTGCGGACTTGGAGGGTGACAAAAATCATTAAGATATCGAGATCCGAATGATCTTTAAATTCATTTGTATATGCACGTCATACTAGTATAATTCATAACCACAAGGCATTTAAATTAACAAAAATATCCCAATATTCAGTTCTATTTTTATTAAAACATTTTCTTTATCAAGCCTTTCATATTATCTTTATCGGCTTTAAATAAATAATACATACAATAGCGTGACGGTGGGCGAGAAGGTGGAAGAAAAAATCAAAATAGTGATGAGTTGCTAGCCGCATCGCCTAATAACATGATTCGCATTTTGGCCCATTCCCTCGATCGGCTCTTACGATCTGCGCAGAAAGAGGTCCACATTAGTAATAACGACTGCATTGGGATACTTTTTAACAAATACTGTAATAACAGTACTTGGCCGAAATTGACAGCCTGTTTCAACTGCCTTCCAAAGCACGGAGGAGCTCGAGATATTGTGTGACAATTGTAACATCATCCCAAATATAATCAAAGCATCCTAAGTGCGAACCACGCCTTATTGCCTGATGTTGCTTAACGAGCATGAGCTCCCTCGTATTGGATCGTATGATTCGAGTGGACATACCCTTAGGTGGAAGTTAAATAGTGTACACTAACGAGGCTGTCACCTCGCTCTAAATTGAGAAACTTCGAGTCTGAATATTTGACGGCAATTCTGAGAAGATAGTGACGTCGGAAAACAAGGGGCTGTTTTGTGGTGCAAATTAGGGGCAACGTTTACAAACTCTCCAAGTTATTATTTCAGTCTATGTCATGGCTTTTTTAATCACAGATATGATAGGATTAAGAAGCAGTGATCGGTATAAGCACTGGCTGTGAGTCTGTAAGGTACGTGATCGACCCTCACTAGACATGACTTTTACATATAAATACCTATATATTATTGCTTTCTTGCGCCTCAAATCTTTCTCTGCTTATTATGGTTGACAGGAAAAATGTTCTAAAGTTCGCCATTGGTTAATAGCTATTAGTATAGTACTGTATTATAGTAAGGGGTATTAAAACACGAATGAGGGTCTATATATATATATAATGCATAAATTGGTAAATAAATATATGAAATTTGATAAATAAAAAATAATGATATGTATACCAGAACTGGGTTGATGTGGGCTTAAAATTATGATGATGATATCAAACGCTATAGCCATAACATTAACATACTAAGGCTTTTTGTAGATGAATGTAAAGACCTAGAAACCGGAGCCGCTAATAAAAACTTCACATTTTCCAATGCAAATGCTGCTTCACATTCATTTGTGTAAAAATGTTTTAAATATTCATTTTTCGAAAAAGATATTTCTTTAGCATTAAGCATGCAAAGTGATCTTTCAAACTCTTCTCGCTTGGGTGCAGAATGCTCGAGTCTCAAAAAGTCGAAAGAATTATTTATTTATCAAATTGTTTTAGGCGTGTTTTGAAAGATTTATAAGATTTATGTTCTTAACTTCTTACTGGTGTCGTAGTTGAACCTAAATGCACGACCAAGAACGTTTACATTATAATATATAAGGCCTTTTAATGACTGCCTCCGTGGTCCAGTGGTCAAGGCGTTCGCCTTGTGACCCTGAGGTCATGGGTTCGATTCCCGCTGTGAAGCATACTTTGTGAAAAGTTGTTTCCGGTCTGGATAGGATATTGCAGGCTTGAATCACCTGATTATCCGAAAAGAAAGATGATTCCGTGTTTTGGAAGGCACGTAAAACTGGGTCACAAACACCACCTAGCGTTTGACCATCAAACTATCCAAGGATTGGTTCCTGGTTTGCCCTTTGGGTTGTGGAGGTCAGACGGCAGTCGCTCTGTGTAAAAACCAGAAACCTCGTCAAATCTCCTTGGTTAGGTAGCGGACCCCGGGCTCTAAAGGTATGATATAAGGCCTTTTAAATTCTGTGTAGTTTAAGTCTGATGATTATGTTAAAGAGTATTATTGAGCTTATAGCTAAACGTTTTCATTTCTCCCGGCAAAACATGGAAGCTTTAGAATAAGCTGCTTCTCTTCTCGCCCGTAAAAACCTATCAAGGGATGTGGGATAATAGAAACCTTACCTATTTTGATTTCCTTTTCAGGGTTCCATAGCCAAATAGCAAAAAACGTAACCCTTAAGGATTCGTCATGTCTTACTGTCTGTCTGTCCATCTAAAATAAGAGAATGATAAAACTAAAAAAAATATATGATGTACATTACCATGCAAACTTCCACCGAAAATTGGTTTGAAGATTTATTCCGATTCAATACCACTGGTATAACTTTGAATATTGAATTATTTTCTATTCCCAACGGATACCACTGTTTAAACCAATACCAAAACATATTTAAAGGTACAGTCAGTAAAAATGCTTTGAATGTAATTACAACATTTTTATTTGAAAAATTAAATCCTGTTAGATCAATATAAACAAATTTATTTAGCTCACGTCTAGTTCAATTATATAAAAATAATATTTTATTACCATTTTAATTTCTGCAAAAATATCAAAAAAGAGCAATTTACTTATAATCTAACAATTGCAAAATATCACATAAAATCAACTTTTTTATAATAAAATCAGTCATTCATCATAGACTACGTAATAATGGATGAGTGGTGGTCGGTCAGGAGTATTCTTTTGTGCAGGTATTGAATTGGAATAAATCGGTTTGAACGAGATCTAGATAGTAGTTTTTTTTTTAAATACGTTTATTAAAACATCGATCAAAGTTACAACGAACTACAAGAACTTTTATATTATGTTACTTGCTGCTACGGAACCCTTCATGGGCGAGTCCGACTCGCACTTGGCCGCTTTTTTTCCATCTTTACGCTTACCATCACGCTTAACGTGGCCTTTGGTTGGGTCTTGTGGCTTTAAGTACTGTCTATTCTATTAAGAATTAAGACGTGATAGTGATTAGTGTATGCGTAGGAAATATGAATAGTCAAAAATTTGCCTTTTAATAAAATACTTTTTAATACAATTAACGTTTTTATAAATAAGAATTTTCAAAAAAAAAATACTCTTAGTTCGACCTCCGGATCGCAAGGCGAACGCCTTGACCTCTGGCTTACAGAGGCAGTGGGACAGTACATAAGTCCAACAGAAGCTCGTATTCGTCACTTTTGCGCTATTGCAGTCGACTGGATATTCAGTTTACCATTGTACATACCTACATACACCTTTAACGGTTTAAGGAATAAATTACACCCTAAGGACTAAAGAAACAATGCTCAAGCTTATAGCAACATAGTATTTGTTATAGGCTTCCATGTACTCATGAAAACATAATTTCTCTTACTCTCATTACTTCTAAAGCCAAACAAAATTACGAAAGTATCATTATAAATTGTTGTATGTCAAAATTACAAATAAAACACTTCGTAATCGGGCCAAGCGCAGTGTAGGGATCCGTAGTTACAAATGCCCACCTTGAGTTCACGCCACTAAAAACGTGTAAAAAATAATTTTCTATTGAATTTGTTTGAATTTTTCCTTTTCCGAGTACATTTTATAAGTTGGTCGCTTATAACTTTTTAATTTGTAAACCCTACTTAGCTCTGATAGTTTTTCTTTAAACTTCGTTATTTACAACATGGAAGGGACTTACCCGTAATAAATCAAACCAAGGTCAATTGGTCGGGAATGTCATGGTTGGGAATGTCGAATATTTATAGCCCGTGGTTCGATTTATCACGGGTATGTTCCTTCCACGTTGAATACTACTGCTGTGACTTTTTTGTATGTCCATATATAACCGTTGAATAGATAGAGGGAGGGGACACTTGACTCAAACAAAAATTTGCAATATAAAACCAAATATTTCAGAAACGGATCTCTTAATCTGAGACCTGTTCAACCATATACGATTGGTTAGTCGAAAAATAATAGACTCCTACTTTACTTGTGTGGGAACTGCCTTATTTTTTTTTTATTTTTCCTCTTTTTGGTATGATTAATATACATATCTATGCCAAATTACAGCTTTCTACTACTTATACTCTCTCAGTAACACCGTGGACGGACGGACAGACATGGCGATTATAGTTTCGCCAGTTCCTTGTTTACAACGGAACCCTAAAAAGATGGTAGTAAAGAAACAGTAATAGGATCACATTCATCTTATCAAATCGTTGGTTTAAACATTTTCTATTTAGTGCATCGTTACTTTTACACAACAATATTATAAAAATTAAATATTTTTATACAATATACATCTTTGATTAAAAAATTATTAGGTACAAAAATATAATCTCATGTCGTACATGTTCCCATTTTGATTAGGAATATATTCCTGACAGTTATCTGACTTCACTGGAAGCCGTCACAATGGCTGTCAGTCTGCCGTATAAACTTGTATAGAACTTATATCCTTTCGCTCATAAAGGCTTTGCGCTTCATTATTGAGAAAGTTGCCGATAATAGAATAGCGAATCGCGTAACACATATTGAACAAAAATAAATTTCTTTACAAGTTGTATAAATTGCTTACAAGACTTTGGACACAAAGTGACGGGCGAAACATCGACGCAAGTAGATAGTGAAAGTTTATATCTACGACAGAAAAAAACCTTTACATAATTTTTACTATTATTTATTACTTACACAATACATAAAACATACATTTGAAATATTGTGGGTGCTAACCTTATGTAACTTTGACTTTTATGGTACGATCACATTCAAAGCCAAATTTACCACTATATGTTGTAAATTTGCCTTTGAATTTTGCCACTAATGTTAGCATAAATTAATAACATTAAAGGCGGAAACATAAAAAGATCAAAGCGCAATTTGAAGGTACATTATTCAATAGCAAGAGACAAATATAATTTGTCAAGTTGTATTTCTCACGATCACGATACATCTTCCAACAATAAGATACGTCTAAAAAGAACATCAACAAAATTCAATATTTCTTTCATTAATTCCATGACAAACAAACATCTTGCATGAATAGTGCACTGTCATGTATCAATAGACTAAGACATGGGCGAGAATAAACCAAAATCTAAATTTATCTTCGATGGAATATGCTGGAACGGCGCTATTTCTGGAAACGCCACTTTCTGTATTGCATGTTTGAATGATCCTTGACACATTTTGTTTGTTTGTTTATAAAGCTTTATTGTACATAAGAAAGAACACAGGTACAAATCAGAAAAGTAAACATACAACAGTGGACATACACGTTATGTTAGTTTGTAAAATACCGTGAGAAATTTTAGTAGTTAAAAGTCGTAGCGCAATGATACATACCTTGATGGATAGCTTATTACACAATCTACAAATTATGTAAAACTCAAAAACGCATGATTTTTGAGAAATTCATAGAAATTCTCTCGGGAAAATATTTATTAAAACCTATATTTTAAAAGATAATTCTCCTTCTATGGCAAATGTCACTAAAAATTCTTTGATTTTATTATAAGCTTTTAAAATTCGTTTATAGTTGGGAAATCGGTGCAATACATACCTAAAAAAAAGCGTAAAAACGAAACTGAGTGGTCGCCATTTTTGATTGCTCCTACCATTCCCTCCCACCACTTTAACACTTGACGAATTTGACGACTGACAGTTCCATGATCAGTGTAAATTACAAGGAATCCAACGATATCACTTATAGGTATTAAGAACAAGTACAAAAAAAAAATCGGTTTCTATTTTTTTATATATTTTTTTTTTAGAGGACTTTTGACGAAAAATGCTTTAGACTAAATGTACATTCTGGGTTTTTCTTTTCTCTCAGACTAGCACGTAGAGCAAATACATAGAAAATGCCAGTGTTTTTCTTCGCGAACAAATCATAAAAGCACTAAAAGCCTAAAGAGGGACTGAGTGAAATCCCAAATTACCCAGGGCCGCAAGATCCAAAGCCCACTTTTTAACCGTCTTCTAATAAAGAGGAGGTTATCAATTCATCGCGATCTTATGTATGTTCACCGATTATTTGAAAACGCCTTGATCAATTTGGAGAATTCTTATTTTGTTTAAACTTGTCAGGTGGTCCCATATAAATGTTATTAATATCGGTTTTGTAGTTTGGGGGTCAAGTCAGTCTTTAGTTTTGAAAAATTACAGATTGATAGTGAAAAGGTGGAAAAAGGAATAAAAATAGTGATCGGTTGCGAATTGCATCGCCTATTAACATAATTCGTATTTTCGCCCATTCTCTCGATCGGCTTTTACGTTCTGCGCGAGAAGAAAATCAGCTGGTACATTTAAAGATTTGTCTTTTCTCCCACACCACTATTAAAGATAGTGTATGTATCTGTTTAATTACATGTTACTTTGATCTGCCCTTATTATCATTGCTATATACTACATGATTTGAATTACTTTGCGCAATTCCGCCACCAGTTAGTTCATGCAAACTATTGCCGGCCGGCGCCCACCTACTACGTTAGTCCCAGCATACCTGCCACCAACAGCCCGTGTGCACCCGCCACCAACAGTTGATGCATGCGCTGCGGCTGCAGCAACATCGGACACCGCATACGCGACACGTCATCATCATCATCATCATATTAGCCACAGGAAGTCCTCTGCTGGTCTACCCCAAGATTTCCAAAACGACCGATCGGAAGCGGCCGGCATCCAGCGTCTCCCTGCCACCTTGCTCAGGTCATCCGACCATCTAGCAGGTGGGTGTTCTACGCTGCTCTTGCCGGTACGTGGCCGCCATTCGAAAACTTTTCTGCCCCATCGGCCATCGGTTCTTTGCGCAATGTGCCCCGCCAACTGCCACTTCAATGAGCTAATCCGCTCGGTGACCTTCGTTCTCCTACGAATCTCCTAATTTCTGATTCGATCGCGTAGAGAAACACCGAGCAAAGTCCTCTCCATAGCCCGTTGAGCGACCTTGAGCCTTCTTATGAGACCCATAGTAAGGGAAACATTTCAGAGCCATAAGTCATCACTAGTAACACACATTGATTAAACACTTTGGTCTTGAGGCACTGACAGAGTACGCGACACGTGTTTCGCCACTATACTGCTATATGTCATCATCATGATTCCAGTCCTCTACTGAACATAAGACTTCCCATAAAATACCAAAATTATCAATGGCTGAAAACAGTAATCCCTTATTTATTAGTATACCTAATTAATTATATATCCCCCGGCAACATAACTTTCTGGATATTATAAACTTTTCTCTCATAACGCGATTGTTTCGCCGTGGGATTGCTTAATAATTATATTGAATAAAGTATGTTTGTAGGCACCTAATGAATTTAACTCAATTTATGACAAACTCTTAATTAGGTGCCTTCAAAATACAAGTGTTTATTCAGTAATTAGACTTTTACAGTCACGTTTACACGTCAATAAGTATAATTTACGTTACGTGTAGTGTATATTAAAATTTCATTGGTTTTTAAAGAAAAGCCACCGATACCGTCGCTGACAAGAATCGCTGAAAGAAACTAATTTTCACAGTATTCGTCGCCTTTTCTTTTGAAGGGCTTTGTCATGTTATTCATTATGTCTTTTAATTAATAAATACTTATAGTAATATACAATTTTGACACATTATAACATGTAATGCTTGCGAAAAAGTTAACAAACATAAATTATGTAATTAAAAATACTAAATAATCAAAAACAAAAAACACATAAAAAAATAACATAAAAGATCGTGACGAATTGATAACCACCTCCCTTTTGGAAGTCGGTTTAAAAAATTATTCTCGATTTCTGTCTCAGAATTCCAGTGGGTCTTCAATAGGTAGGTACCATATGATCATAATATAATATTGACACCATCTTAGTTCTTTAAGAAAAAAGAACAATTTTTTTTTCTTTCAGTGAACCTCATATTAAGGTTATAGGCACGTAAACGAAAACTGATTCCTATGTAAGTACTTGTTTCCGTTCCAAATTTCACGACTATTTTCAACAATTCCAAGTATGAACCTTCTAACGGTACCTGTTTTATATGATCCACATTTGGATAAAAGTCGGAAAAACAGAACGAGCACTCACATTTTATGCGAATGTAAAACAAAAATAACAGCTTTGGAGACGGAAACGATGTTTAGGATGAAATGCATGAGACGCGTGTAGCAGTCGTTCGATGATGTTCCTAGGGCCAAGTCACACTGAAAAGCCAAAGGCCGGCAGTGTACTTCACTGTCAAACCTCACCTTTATTTCTATAAGTATACAAAGTGGAAGGGACATACCCGTAATTAATCGAACCACGGGCTATACTAGATAGCTACAGTATAATAAAAATAAAATAACTGTCAAAAAAAAAACAAAATTCGGCATTTCCTTTCTAAAGAGCCGCTTCCAATGTCAGTTCGAGACTTTTTAGGAGATATATGTATTTATATACTATATTTTATAACAAACACACACACACACACACACACACACATTTTATATGATATCCAAATGTGAATTTCAGGCATCACGGGCATATTGTCGCTCGTCTGTTAGAGCCTTAAGATGGCGACTACGTGCGATATTGGCGATTTGGAAGCTTTAAAACGTAGATTTCAAGTTATTTTTGAACCAAATAAAAACGACTTCATCGAATCTGTCTCTTCAAATGTGTCAATAACGTAATGCTATTTCAGTCACTTTGTACATATTAAGAGTATTTACGACAAAAATATAACAGAACATAATAGAGATAAATGAGGTCTTTTCCTTTTTATGATGACTTTTATGAATGACTACCTCCTTTAATTTTATTTTCAACTGAATAAATATTTATATGCTTAGCTTACAGGTACGGATAGCGAGTTGTCCAGGGCGCACATATGGCGCAGAGCATTTTTCACTGTCAAACTATTATCGACATTGTCCTCTTTGAAATAATATCCAAAATCAATTACTTACGCACATATGACGAATTTCGATTGGACTGTATTAGGTTAATTGATTTTGGTTATTATTTCATAGAGGACAATGTCGATAATAGGTTGACAGTGAAAAATGCTCTGAGCTGCGCTTCGCCATATGTTGATTGATAGTCTTGAAATTTTGAATAGAAACGAAGTACATGCCAGGGTTATTTTGGTTGCATCAAAAGGCAATTAGGACAATCTAACCAAATTTAATCCAGAATTTAAAAGATCTAATTTAGATACGATCTCGAAAACAATGGGATTTGAAAATAAATGACATCGAACTCGTATGTTCACACTCCCGGTGCCCACATATCCTTATACTCTAGAAACTAAGTAAAGTCAATTTGAACCTTATCACAAAGTAATCAAAGCATGTTTTCCTACAACAGAGTATATCGATCAACTAATGCTACGTGGGAAAGTAAAATACGTTATCATGTAGGTCTGTGGCGCAGTAAAAAGAGAACTTTTAAAACTTTACATTTTCCAATAGCGCTCGTAAAGGTTTATAGCATGATATTGTTTACTTTGTGCATTTTATTTAGGGTCACTATTTCTACTTTCACGAAGTTTTAAATTTTATATAAGAATTGAATATAACAACTTGCTTATGTAAAAAGTGTTTTGAGATCAATAAAGATACTTCTCTTTTTACCGACTGGTGAAGGGTTGGAATGTTTTTAAGGTTCTTACGATTTTAAGGCATGTATGTATTGATAGTAATGTTTAATTATGTTTGGGCAACAAGTATAATTATTTGTTGTTTTGTAGCCCCAAAGGTTTGGCAGAATGTAACGCAACGTTCTGTAGATTTTAAAATAGGTATCATGTTTCGATATGATAGATACAACGTGTAACGAAAAGGGAATACCGACCCGACGTTGTTCACATTGATTAGTATGTTCACTCCCTTTCGGGTTGATACCCCCTTTTTGTTACACATTGTATATTTTGCATACTATCATTTATGATATTTTGTAACGTAAATACGAAAACTGTAAAATGTAATAAAATGCTACGGTAATTTTGTAGGCGAGAGCTAAGATACAATAAAGCAGTTGGTATTTATTACAATATGTATTTCCTTTCTTTATTTAAGTTCATAACATGAAAATGACTTAATATGGGCTACCTGAATTTTCCGGTGTCCAGTGCTGCCCCTCATCATTTAAAATTTGGCCTTGATCAGACCCTAGATAACCCTTTAAACTATTTTATGAACGTGAAGCTTTTCTACGCACAATTGCGAAAAACGGTCACTTTTGGCGTATGTGCGTAGAAAAACGTAGCCTCTTAAGGCCGCAGGCCATATTCTATCACCTATCAAAAAAAAAATACTCATACTATTATATTCACACCTTGTAGGTATTCTTTTAATATTACATTTAATATAATTTCAAGTGTTTGTTGTATCGACTTAATTTTCAAAGACATTCTGTGTTTTTCATTTAAAACTCATATAATATGATTTCCCTAAATACCAATTGAAGTGACGTACAGACGTAAACACATTAATAACGAGCGGATGGAGGGCGCGACCTAATTATATTTCAGTATAATAAACAAGCTTTTTCTTATGTCTGCACTCGTGATTTATAGAATTAAGAAATGGATTCTTATACAATTATAAAAACAAAAAAAATATTAAATATATATCTACTGTCTAGTCTGTCTTTGCATAGCTTATAAATTAATCTGATGAAAATTTTTTACCATGAGTGATATTCGAACTCACGCCTCTCATATTTGTACCATGGTGACTTCGAATCAGCCCGGCGAATTTCTTCATCACATTTATTATCCGCATAAGCATGCGTAATTCTTAATTACTCTACTATACTAATTGTGGTGTGGAATTCAACCTAATTCACACCTATATTTGAAATTAATGAATGTTCGTTACACACCATAAAATTCAAACTCTCATTACTTCGCCATTTTGAAATATATTAACTAGGATTCGATGAGTCTGAGCATGAGCAATTGAGCATATACGTTTTAGATAATTTACCGTCTTTCTAGGACAAGTAAAATAGTTGAAAATTATTTATATACTTACCTACCTAGCTAATTTCCCTCTCAGTTTGCCCTACTAATTATTCGTCGTCTTCTGGAAATTGGACACCGTCTTTACATTACTTTTTTTGACGCCGTCGATGACAAAGGTCTGCTATTACGAAGGTTGGATATTTTTGAAACTGGCAATTAAAATATCATTAGAAAGAAAAACAAAGATTAGAGCGGAATTGCTATTGTTTGGATTTAGAATTTGTTAAACATAATATGTAGATAATTTTTGTCCATATTGATTTTGATAACACTCAGTATAAATTAATTTAAGATTCTAGAGAAAATACACTTGTATCTGTATTAACGTACCTTCTTTTGTGGATTCAACGTAGAAGTTTAATGTGGTGAGTTCATCGATTAGTACAAAATCATTCAAAATTAGATTATTTCTAATTCAAATTTAACCCGCGTAGTAAAAAGATTCATTCTCGAGTCTTCTTACTTGCCATGAAGTAATGAATGAATGAAAATTTTAGCTAGGTATGCCTATACTATACTACGTAATATGTATAGATAAAGCTTTTTCTGATTTTGACAAGGAAAATAGACTACAAGGTCTACAGGTGGTTGCAAAAAATCCACATAAATCACGCCTCAGTTACGCACATTGCACATACATAATCATAATATAATAAATATAAGAAAAATAGTAAGTCTCTAAGTTATACTTAGACCATTCGCTTCTAAGAAATGTTAGATAAAAATAAATAATTTATTTTGCTTTTCCCTTTTCTTCGTTTGTTTTACATACTTTGACACGGACACCAGCCGAATTGGGTTCAGCTTACTTTTAAATATTCCAAACAGGCCCAATCCTTATTGTTACGGGATCAGAATAAACTTTGTAATTGAGGGGCCGATGAAATATTCAACGCGTGACGAAATACAAGTAATATTTTACAACATACAATTTGTAACAAAAACCATGTCCGATCCTTGTCCGAGCAACTCAGACCGTCAATATGAACAACTTTTCCTATGGGACCAATGCTTGAAACTCGAAGAAAAAATCGTCATTTTTATACAAATTTCCGGGCCAGCCAAACAATTTTGTATGAAAATGTAAATTTTTTTTTGAGTTTCATGCATTTGTCCCATAGGAAAAGTAGTTTGTATTGACGGTTTGAGTTGCTCCTACAAGGATCGGACAGGGTTTATGTTACACATTGTATGAATTTTTGGAAGCGGCTTGGGTACATATTCTGAAATAGCGGTTGTCCGCAGCATTGCCTGTATAGATATCTAAGGGTATATAATAATCAGGAAGCTCACATTTTCCAGGATAAAAGGAACCTATGTGTTAATCCAGGTAATCAGCTATATGCATGCTAAATGTCATTCCAAATATTCCAATCCATGCAGCCATTTTGGCGTGAAAGCGGAAGAAACATCCATAACATGTTAAAATATTAATAGGAAGGATTTTCATTGTTTATAGTATCAAAATATAATACATAGTTCGACGACCTCTGTGGCCTACTGGTCATCACGCCACGCTGTCACACTGGAGGTCCCGTGTTCGATCCCCGGTCAAGTCAAGATGGAGAATGATCTTTTCAGATTGACCTGGGTCTTTGATGTTTGTCTATATATGTATATGTTATAAAATATAGTATTGTTGAGATAGTATTCCATAACACAAGTCTCGAACTTACCTTGGGGCTAGCTCAATCTGTGTGTTCCACACTTGTCTAACAGTAATAAAAATGCGATTGTGACCTGTCAACTTTATCATCAAACCCGAGGTTTGAATATCATCAAGTAAATTAAATATGTTTTGGTGACGTTGAAACAGAACTACATAGGTACATTAATGTACATTGGAAGTTAACTAAAACAATGAGTTTAAACAAAATTAGAAACTTTTATAAAAATTGTAATCTCCAAACACGTGGCATGTACAAGGAGTAGTACCCAAAGGTTGGCTAGAAGAGATTGCAATTATAGCGATAAGTCCGCCTTTGTGCCTATATTGTTTCTTGTTGTTTTGTAATTTTTGTGTGCCTATTATGGTACAATAAAGTTGATTCGCATTGTATTGATTTGTTAGAAGTTAGTATCGAATGGTCTTAAACGCATTAGTCTATGAGAAACTCGTCTAAAACGCCATGGTCTAAATCGCATTCCGTCGCAAAAGTGGTCAAAGATTAAGCTCGTCCAAACATCAGGCGGTCTAAAGTAATATTTCGTCGAGGAGTAGCGGGATGGCAAACAAACCCCCGCTTAATAAATTCAAACGCAACCCAGCTTATCGAAGGTAATTACATACCTATTTGGCCATTGATCAAGCAAAACTTACAAAGGGACCGCAAAACCTCAATCGCGGCCGGTTCAATCCCGCCGTAAATCCCCCGGACCGTCACACAACTTTGTCTCCAATTAGCCAATTGTTCTATTGCCCGATTTCAATTACGACAAGGGATTACCACGAGTTATGGTAACACCGACGTAACTCCTTCAAAGTATGGAGATCGCGATCGAAGAGATAAACAAATGGATTTAAAAGTAAAAACTAATTGTGTAAAGGTACGGTCCTTCTCTTAATTTATTTACATTTAATATTAATTAAGTACCATTCCAACCCTTTCTGACAAGAAGTTGCAATTATCTTTAATCGTTTTAACAACAATAAAAAAACCGACGTTTAAAGCAGTTTCTTATCGTTAATTTTCTTTTAAGAGTTTCTTACATATCTTCAAAGTTCCTCAATATATCTTCACAAATGATTATAAGTATGAGACTTACTAAAAACTTATACTTTCTAATAAAAAGAATCATCAAAATCGGTTCACAAGTGCCGAAGACATCGCGTAACATTGATACATACAACAAACAATTAATCGTATGGTAGAATTGATAACTTCCCCTTTTTTAAAATTCAGTTAAAAACCAACGATATATAATATTATATAATATTTCTTGTTTATAGTAGGTAATTTTTTTAAAGATTATTTAATCAGAATGGGCCGGACTATACCGGAGATTACTCTTATAACTCTTATTAGTAATCTACGAGTATAGTGTGGATCCTAAATGACAAGCGTAGCCAGCCACAAACACGCTGCTTGGAGTGACAAAGTAACCAATTCAAAAATGGCGTAACATGGCGAACGTATAAGAGTCTTGGAAGAAGGAGACAGAAGCTTTCGCCTAACACTGGGATAGCAATTAAATGTGGTGAAATAATTCGTTACTTAAATTTTCTTGGACATAATCATCACCCACATTTTCTCAAAACGACTCAACTCCAAAAATTAAGTTATCCCTTTTAACTACACAAAAATGCATGCGAGTGCAACTATTTGTCATGTTGTGATCTGCGGGCAATCCATTAGAGCTGAGTAATGGGTTCTATTCCCGGCCACGACCGTGGAATTGGTGTTGTTAGATGATATTTCATATTGGAATAGTCGGGACAACGCCCCATAACTCAATGGCTGAAAAAGCGGCCACGGGAATCACAAAGCATTGGTAAAAACCAGCTGTATTTTTTAACACATTTTAAATCGGTAAATAAGTAAATAAATTGATAAAAACAAATCACATTGTTGTACAATATTGTAGTTATTTTTATATTGTAGCTAGCTGCGCCCCGCGGTGTTACACGCAGATAAAAAGTAGTCTATGTGTTAAACCAGGGTGTCGGCTTCCTGCATACCAAATTTTATCAAAATTGGTCCAGCTGTTTGCGCGTGAAGAAGTAACAAAAATACACACTCACAAACTTTCGCCTTCATAATATTAGTGTGATATATATTTATACTGTGATTATAATTATTAAACTATACCTACAATAGAGATTCTTAATATAATTTGTATTTTACATATTTGTAAAACCAATACACTTCACAGCTCGTCTTATTTTAAACACGAACTAGCTTTTGGTTATTATCGAATGGTCTTAAACGCAAATAGTCTATGTAGAAACTCGTCTAAAACGCTACTCGTAACTCGTAAATAGCAACTCGACTAAGTTTCAAGTATTCTAAAATGTTATTTTGACTTAAGTGTTCTGAATATCAATTCGTACGAAATACAAATAGTCTAAAATTTTAATTAGCCTTGCCTGACTAGCCGCCCGAATCAATAAGATAGTGTTATATTTCTGATGTCAACTTGTTAAGAGTCCCCTAAACAGAATCACTTTCCATTTGTTATAAACTAAAAATAACGTATTCGCGACTTATTATAAATACACATAATCTGGTTTAACCATTATCCACCCTTAAGAATCCTAGGGGATTCAAGGATAGATAATGGTTTAAACCAGATTATATGTTTTATAATAAGTCGCGAATACGTTATTGTTAGTTTATAATAAGCGCTTTGTGTATTTTTTTCAATAAAATTATACACGTTACTGTTGTTAGGTGAACCTACTATTTTGTGAAATGAGCGGGTAATATTACTTGCATGATATTTCGTCGTTATCACAGCGTTTATCGTAAAAATCGATACATGTTTTATCGTTTTGGTTATCGTTATCATATTTACATACAACATTGTGTTTTAGCAAGTCATTACAAAGGCAGTTCAAAGGTAAAAGCCTATATTTATTAAATATTACCAGAAACACTACTAATATGGTAAGAAAACTTTAGAGTTCTGTAGCAAAGGCGTCAACTATGTACATTCTAAAGAATTAATAATTATTCAGTACATTCATTTTCGCAAGAGTTTTTGTACCACGTTTTCCTGTAAGTTTTCTTTATTTTTTCACGCCAACGAGACTGCAGACTTTGTTTTAATGAAAGCCTCCGTTCTCACATTTATTACGGCGTCGTGGTCGGTACGAGGCTTTCGCGGCGTTTGCTCCGCCACAAACGATACTCGAGAACATCTTTATAGGGAGTTACTTAAATACTAGTTTGTTGCCAATTATAATTTTAGCTACTTATTACGTATATGAAACCATAGATACGTACATTCTTTTATATATATCTAGGCATAAAACACTGACTGTACTGAAAGTACTTATTTTCTAAATTAAAATTAATAAATAAAAAAATAGATATCGTAGGGTTGACAAATTTTATTTTGGAATTAAAAAGTATATTACCAAAATATGCTTTCATATTCCTGACAATAATATGATTTATTATCCACTGTTTGACGCATATCAGCCTATGTAGAAACTCATCTAAAACGCAACTCGGATCTCGTAACGGCACTCGTCTAAATGTCTAGACCATTTGTTTTCAGATCGAAACTTTATGGACAAAAACGTTACGTATACGTAATAATGTCCAAACTAAAAATGCATAGGGCTACGCTCCATTGAGTTGAGCGGAGCTGAATTTGATTTGCCATTGCCTTCTCCATTTCACACACTAGTAAACTTAACAGTCAATAGTTTGCAGGTTTAAACACGATGTAAAGAAAAGATGTAAGAAAGAGCAAAGAAGGAAAAAAGGGTATTTCGCAAGATCCTGAGGCCAGTAAGAAGAGAGGATGGTGTATAGAGGTTAAGAACCAATCGAAATAGAAGGCGAGACTAACATCATGAGTGAAGTTAAAATGCACCGACGTCGCTGGCTCGGACACGTCGAAAGAATGAAAGAGGATCGTGGGGTGAAAAGAACACACCAGGGACGGTCGCAGGCCGGTGGGCCGTCCAAGGTATCGCTGGAGAAACGTGGTGATATCGGACTTGCGTGAGCGTCAAGTTGGCGACAGCTGGCAAAAGCTAGCATAAGACCGAATGAGCTGGCGTGCTCTTGTGCTGGAGGCCAAGACTCACTTTGGGTCGCTGAGCCAGGATAGTAAGTAAGTATACACGATGTTGTCAAATGGAGCATTGCACTAAATATCGTATCAGTGCAATCTGCCGGCTAATTTGATGACAGTTAAGAGAAATAAATATTTATAGTCTAACATTAACGTGATTCCAATTTAGCTGAACTAGTTCTTTAGTAATAATTCATTCGCCAGAGATTCGTTATATCACTCACTAGGAAGGGGCGACTACAATGTCGTTGTTTAGTTTATTCACTTTAGTAAAATAGCCAGCTACAAGGACCTAAATACTTTATATGGATATATTTGAGGCCAAAACTAAAAAAATTACTAATTAAAATATGACTCAGAAAAAAAAGGCTTTGCTTATAATATTACCTATACAGCTTTCTTCCTGAGTCTTGACTCGTACTTATCAGTTTAAAAACTATACTTATGGGAAAGACACGAGTATTAGATCTTCGTAAGTTGTTGGGCGTAGGTATATAGACAAGTTGCTAGCTCATATATACAGGCATTTCTTTTTCTAGTGTGCAAATATTGTTTGGGCAATATGGCAAAATTTTCTGTTAATCTGAACTAGTTATGAAAAAATATGGAAGCTCGATACAAATATTTCCGCATAGAAAATGTGTCTAGGTTAACGAACTCTTCCTTGGTCGACATAACGACGACCTGTGTGCAGCAGATGACGAGTTCTACGTTTAATTAAAAAAAAAAGACAACGCTTTTAGCGTTAAGTTCGCCTAATGGGCAATAGAGATTAAATAAATAAATAAATAAGACATGATAGTATGTACGTAAAGTTGACTTAGCGGTTTGTCAGTAACAAATCAATCGCCTAGCGCCGCACTGGGAACGATATCAGCTTTAAAAGTAAACGTACTTTATTATATTGCAAAACTCCATAGCTATAGCCACAAATAAAATCCTTAATGTACGTTGGGCGCCATCTTGGAGGTTTCACGGAAAGCTGCCCACGTCTCACTCGAGGACACTCCAAATTTCTAAATACGACTGTGTGCAATGAAAATATGCGAAGATAAGCTTCCCTTTGCAATTTCTTCTGCTTGGATTCTTACAATCCGCTTTTTTTTCCAAGAGGTCAAATTAGATGCTTTTTTCTAAATGTAAAACCAACATTTTGCATAGGATTTGTATGAAATACAGGCAGATGACGTCATAGTTTCTTGGAGTCAAATAGGGCTCTTATTATCAGTTTTTCTGCAATAATAAATCTAAAATCACGTTAAAATCGACATATTTAAAAACGGGACGTTATTTTGCGACGCTTTGTTTACTTAACAGTACAAAATAATATATTTTTAACCCAGAAAAATACACAAATTTCCGATCTACAAAATGTTTTGTATTTTGCTACGATCTGAAATAATAACATTTCAAGCATTTTCTTACAAGTACTTACTGGTATTTTCATGTTTTTAAACATTGGTTACTTCTTTTTTCAAAGTCCTGTATTAATTTTTTATATGTTTCTAAGTTTTAGGTGCATCATGTTAGTTCATAGATAGTAATAAAATTTCTACATAAGTACTAACCTAATTTACCTAGTTATGTATTTAGCTTATATATTGATAATTCAATTCAATTCAATTCAAATAAATTAACTATAACATTAAACATGAGTATAAAATTCTTTGTTATGTTTATCGAACCTTCTCGAACGAAAGATGAGCTGCTAAGTTAGAAGTAATCCCTGCAGGGGTGAAACGATGATCACGTTACCTCGTCTAGATAAGGAGATAGCAGTTAATTTCATAAGCTTTTAATAAAAATTCGCAACTTTAACCAGCATTCGATAGAAAAAGTCTTTAGCAAATCATACGCAAGTAAAATATAGCGTTTATACGGGTTGTACTAGGTATAAAGAAAGCCAAAAAGATTTTTTATCGATTCAACTACTACGGTAGAAATGGTAAAATAATTGGAGGTACACTTTGAAGCTGAGCGATAGGCGGCAGCTGCACGTGCCGCGCGGCCCTTGCCGCAGCGGCAGGCGGCACTAGTACTTACTATGGTTTCGTATCAAATGATTTTAGAACCACGTGATTCGCATCGCGGTAGATACCGCGATCGGCATACGGCAAGTGACGCGTTCTCAGTAAACTGAACTAAGCTTATGGATCTGCCGTTGCCACAAGGCGGTAAAGCTAATCGAGATGTAAGTACAATGCGATACAAATAAGTTGAACAAAAATGCCGAACTTCAAACCTTTTTTGTACAAATTCCCGGCACGTAGGTTGAACCAAAATGGCGTTTATCGGCGCAGGTACAAATAATGCGCAGACGACCGCCATTTTGTATCAATTTACGTGCCGTAAAAAAATGGCAGACTTCAACGTTCAACTTATTTGTGCCGCATAGTACGTGCTGCGCGGCAAGTGCTGCGTGGCACGTGCATCTACCGGTGCCTATCTATCGAAAGCTAATAGAGCTGTACGTGCTGCGCGGCATATACAGCTGCCTCTACCACCTGCCGCTTAACTTCAAAGTGTACCTTTAATCACAACGTGACTGCTGTTATTTGAATGGTTAATCTACTTACTGGCCAGAGGAAGACAAACAATTATTTAAACACCTCAAATAAATACCTATAAAGAAAGCATCACATCACATACAATTGATTTCCCTCGTCTTCGGCTCGGTTTTCTGATCTGATACTTCGTTTTTCATTTGTCGGTGAAAATTCTACTATTTTATTTATTTTAAGCCCAACCATATTGTTATAGGTATTTTGCTGCATTGTCAACCCCCAACATGTCATTTTTATAAATAACTTAACTGAAGTTTCAAACCGCTTAATTCGCAATGAACTCTCAAGCTCTTTAAGAGATGTGACCCAGCAAATTAAATAGAAAGGAACCTTACAAAAAGACTAATAAATAACACAATCCCGAGCACATCTCTGCCACTTTCCAGCGAGAGAACTCCGTTTGATGGAACGCCTTATTTCCGGCGAGACTCTCTGTAAATGGTGATATATTTTTATATGCTGTGAATTTCTGTGTTCACTCGGATGTGTACATTTGCACACCTTTAGTGCTATTACGAGTATAATGTAAAAGGAAGGACTAATGCTAAAGGTGTATAAGTGTTTCTTTTGCTTTATGGTCTAGAAAAGGTAAAACTTTGAATAAGTAACAGTTGTGGTTCTCAAACGCGCGAAAAGCTAAGGAAAGCAACACGTCACTGATTTGATTCCCTTTTAGACCTTCTTATTACTCGAAGACGCTTGGACCAATTTGAAAATTCTTTTTTGAAACATACTTGTCAGGGGGCCCCACAGAAATTTTATCAAAATCGGTTGTGGAGTTTAGTATTAAAGTCCTCCGTGGCGTAGTGGTCACCATGCTAGTGCGTCTCCCAGAGGTTCCGGGTTCGATCCCCGGTCAGGACAAGTTGGAAAATGGCCTTTTTCAAATTTTCCTAGGTCTTGGATGTTTATCTATGGAAGTATTTTGTTATATAATATAGTATCATTGAGTTGGCATCCCATAACACAAGTCGTCCTTAGATTCTTACGTGTCCAGTGTAACGTGGTCTTAGATTCTTACGTGTCCAGGTTCTATCTACTCCGTAATAGATACAGGCTCACTACCTACCTATAACGTGTAAGTTTTTTCATGATGAAGAGAAATAAAGGATTGACGCGATTTTTTGTTTTCTTACTAACACAGACTTATATATTTACCTAATTGTTTCATTGAATATATACCTACCTAATTTTAAGTATGTCATGAAATTCAGGCTACATGCGAGGTGGTTTACTTCTATAACAAAATAAGTTTTCAAAACTAAAAACCGACTTTACCTCCAAACTACAAAACCGATTTTAATAAAATTTCTATACCTAGTACCAGCTGACAAGTAGGCCCTATATAAGTTCAAAAAAAAAGGCGGTCCAGGCGTCTTCGAATAATCAGTGAACATACATAAAAAAAATAAAAGATCGCGACGAATTGATAACCTCCTCTTTTTTAGAAGTCGGATAATAATAAGATGCACTATCTCTAACAACACTCTACATAGACATGTCATAAATGGAAAAATGTAAGTGTCAATCTGAAAAATCGTGTCGCGCGCGCTAGAAGCTCCCCGTGGTCGGAAGCGGGACTCGTGGACCTGGCAATTTCCGGCGGAGCCATCAATAACTAGGGCACAGAATAGAGAGCATACAGAAGAGGAAATTCATACAAATTGCCGTATAGTGACTTCGTTATTATTATTATCTAAGGCTCTACAGTCGCGGGTGGGCCTGGGCCTGGTCAAGTATTTTCTTCCAGATAGTTCTATTTTGGGCTTTCTGTCTCCAACTTTTGACGCCGACATTTTTAAGATCCTGTTCGACGCCATCTAGCCGTCTGAGCTTGGGTCTGCCTCGGCTTCTACGACCCTCAGGTCGAGTCTCCAGCAAGCGTTTTGGTCTATAGTGACTTCGTAGTGGAATATATTTTTCCATGGTCCAATTTATTTACTCTTCCATGGTTATCATAAAAATATCATATTGAGGGAAGTAAACGTGTAGTCTGAAAAATTCCACAAGGCTTTTGTTCCAGCGGCCATCATTGTATGGCAGCCCTCAATCTATGTCAGATACCTATAGGGAGCTTGATATTCTGACACCAGTCTTACACAAACGAAAATGAACTGGTATCCGCAGTGTTTTCTTTCTGTATTCCTCTTTAATTTTTGTCGCGGATTTATGTTACCCTGTTTATCTGGGCCCTTTTTCGACCCTTTGCCCTTTCATGTCTGATCACTGATGATAAGATCTCGCCTCAAGATACTAGCGAGGATATCCCATGGCTTTTAGTGTTGTTCTGAGGTTATTGGTGGCTTGGGTCTAAATTGCACTAAAATTGAAAGTTTCTAAGAAAAACGGCTACCCTTTTTTATCTTTTAGATATTTATTGAGATTGTAAGGCGATTGTTTCATTTCTTACTATTAACAAACTTATTAGTCATCTGTGTTTTTACTAGGTTCCGAATTTTCCATACATAATCTGGATTTAGTAATTGAATAACAAAGGATCAAAACATACTTACCTCGCTATATAAGTCTAACCCTTTCACCACTAACGTCGGATAAGATTTAAAGATTCAAATGTTTATTCAGTAATTAGACCTTACAAGCACTTTTACACGTCAATAAGTATAATTCACGTTACGTGTAAAGTATATTGAAATATAATGTATTTTTAAAGAAAAGCTATCGATACCAGTGCTTCGTAACGATCACTGCTGAGAAGAAAATAAATGAACATTGTCGTGCCTATTCCGCATGCGTCGTATATTTTCGACAGAAAAAAATGCTCGTATTGGACATAACTTAAGTATCCACATCCCTTTCTGGTTGTAGGTATTTGTTTTAGAATACATCCCCTCGCGCTAGGGGCACCGCAAGTGATATAAACTCTCGCGGTGAACGAGAGCGAAATAACCAAAGTTTAGGTTTTTGCCAGTTCAAAGTAAAAATTAACAAATATGTTACGAAAACAGAACGGTTTTTGGATGTGTCACGGAGTAACGAGATTGAATGTCTGGATTTGTCAGTCTACATTGTATGAAGAAAGCATTATGCAAATTTGCCTGTGTCACCTTATCTTTTGTAATTGTAAACATAATGAGGGTGAATAATGATGTTTAAATCAAGTCCTAAACTAAGTCTGCGTTACTCACCCACATAGTGGTCAGACGACCCGACCAAAGTCGCTGGAAAGCGCTAGACGCAGGCCGCTCTAAATCGGCCATTTTGGAAAACATTGAGAGAGGCTTATGTTCAGTAGTGGACGTTATGCGGCTGAAATAATGATGATGATGTTATGTGTTAAAAGCGACCAACCCGTTTTACTTTTCATATAAACGCTTGTCTGTGATTATGGCATTGTAACGATTTTTTTGAAAAATTCTGAATTGAAAGATATCTTGTGCGCTATTTCTAGGTTTCTATCGAAATAAAGAATTAAAATTTGGAAAAACAAATTCGGTATAAGCATCCCAAAATCTGCTTTTTGCTTCGATCATTCCTAAATTGTAAAGGTAAATAAAATATTTCGATTAAAACCTCGCAAATGTAATGAAAATTTTAAATAAAAAACATTTATTTCAAACACTTGTAAGGCTTACTGAAAAACACGTATAACCTGTAACAAGTTTTATGAAACTTTCGCGTTCAATGGATAGTTTATAATAATACTAATTTCGTTCAATAAAATGCAAGCCGAGCCCTCAGGCGCTATCTTTCTCTTTTTGCTTTGCCTATTTTTTTTAGCATTGCCATAGATTAAACAACAAGCTTTTCAAACCATGTTCGCGTTGACGATAGAGCGGCGGGAAGGGCCCTCTTAAGACGCAGTGTTTAACCACAACCGCGCCGGAATTAATATATATAGTAATACATACAAAACAGACTCCTTGAGTCCTGTGCAATATGCGTCCCCGTTCCTCGTCCTCGCACCTCTTCCCCGTTCTCGCTTTGTGGAGTGTGTTGGCGGACGAACACACACACATTGACGTGTGCACGGATGTATAGTTTCGTTTGTAGTGGTAGTAGGCATGAATGATACTCCGTTATGACACAAAATTGCTTAAAAGAGTAAAATAAACAAGTTTATTTGAATTCTTTGAATAGTTATCATTGCTTAACCTCTCGTATGCCGTTGCGTAGATCTACGCGAGAACGCATTGTTAAACTATTGTGTCTGATATTCCGGCATACAAGGTTTAAGTAGCTTGAATGATTAGCTGCAGAGGCAGCGAAGCAATTTGCCGTAAAATTCAATTGCAATGCAATTATTTTCGCAGAATAACCGTGCATTCGCTGTTACTGCTGCTTGTATATGTTGCCGATGCACGGTGTTTGCAATAAAAGATGTTACATTCCAGAAGTGATAAGTTTATGTGCTAGGCAAATTTAAAAAAAAAAAACTACTTTCAAGGGTACACCCCCATGACTTTTAAACCGCTGAACCGATTTCCATCAAACATAGCTGAGAATCATTTCGATTAAGTCAGCTTTCAAATAAAAAAGCCGCATCAGAATCGGCCTATTCGTTTAGATGCTACAATGACACACACAGAGACGCATATACACAAAAACGTCAAACTCCTCAAACATATATTACACCTCTCTTTTCGTGAGGGGTTAAAAAGGGGTTTCCATCCTGATATACGAGTATCTCTTGTTGTGGTATGATTTTTCAGTTTACCCTTGGCCCCGTCCATCATCATAATCAGATCTCAAAAACTTACAAGCTCCATCGCCTTTTGATGATTTCTGGGATTTGTCCTAGCTTTTACGATCTGACGAATGAAAAGTAGCTTGCTTATATCTTTCTAGACCATTATACACGAACAATTTTAAACTAAATGTTAACAAGCCATGTTAAATTCTTGGAATTTAACATACTTATCATTCTATCAGGCGTCTCTGCGAAATAATTCGCCCAGAAATCAGTGCATATACTTGTGCGATGCTCGGGCACTCAAGAAATTGCAGAAATAAAACGTTACATTACTGTTTTTCAGCATTGTGCTAACTTTCTTGTCCAATAACTTCATTTTGATCGCGCGTTCCGTGTAGGATCCTCAGCTGTGCTGCTTCGGAGTCTGGGGTGCACTTTCCCGCTTTTTACTCTAAATATAACATCATTTCAGTGGTCACCCAAGGCCAAGATAATACAACATGGAAGGGACATACCCGTAATAAATCAAACCACGGGCATTATGATGAAATTAAAATAACAGCCATGATAAAAAAAAAAAAATTTTTGGCTGTTCCATACGAAAGTGTGCAGCCGCCCGGGCAATGTTTATGGGAATGTCGAATTTTTATCTGTGATTTTCACTTTTATTTTAATTTTCATTATACTATCGTGATCTAGTATAGCCCGTTCGGCTTCGGCGGTTCAATTTATTACGAGTATATTTCTTCCGCGTTATATAAGGTTTTATTGTGATCTGTCCAATGACTGTTATTTTAAGTAATGCACAGTGTATAGGTAAATAAAAGACATAAGAATAATAACAAGTAATGAACAGTGTATAGGTAAATAATGGAATAAGAAAAATAACAAGTAAAGCAATCACTGGCTTGCGGGTCAATATAACAGAAGTATGTACAAATATCCTCATATTTGGTAAGTTGGGAGAAACAACAAAGTTTTCCTATTCACTACTACGCACAATACGACTCATAAAACGTTATAACGACGAAATAGTGGTTGAGAGTTCGTTTCGAAGTGAAACTTAATTCGGTAAGTATGTACCTACTAGGATATTACAAGCTTTTATTTAGTTTCACTTGTCCCGTTGTCTGTCGATCTGTCTGACTGGAATCCAATCCAATTCACTTATTAGCAATAAATAGGGTTTTTACAAAGATGGTAAAATATAGCGTGTCCTTAAACCTAGCATGCAGATTTATTTTTTAGTACCTAAATAAACTTATTTGCCTACATTACTATATTTTTATCGTCCGAACAAATCCATGCATCGAATACTTTATTATTTAGAATTTAGGAATTCATCGACGGAATAAAGTTCTTTGCTCAGCAGCCAAATCTTTGAACTACTTTTAAATCTATTAAAAGGTAACACTTTCATTTGCTCATGTTTAAGATGATAAATTTTAAATCCAATCTTGCAAGTTAAATTTGACCCACTTCCCGGTTTCCGATTGAGCCGAAATTTTGCACTCATACGTAAATCACGTGACAATGCATATTATGATGACATGGAGCTGATCTGATGATGGAGCCGATAGGCGCCCATAAGAACTCTGTAATGAAACGACAGAACCTCATCGAGTTTGGGCTCGTATGATTTGTCTTCACTTTAAACTTTTAAGTTCTATGTTATGGATAAAAGCTTGTTTTAAAAAAATATGTCTTATTTGAATTAAGTACTTATTTATTTTAAATAATGTCTGTTTATCATACTAATATTATAAAGAGGAAAGATTTGATTGTTTGTTTGAATTGAATAGGCTCTGAAACTATTGGACCGATCTCAATATTTTTTTACCGTTGGAAATATACGTTATCCTTGAGTACCATAGGCTATGGATGAACCACGGGCAAAGCCGGGGCGGATTGCTAGTTTGTTACAAATTTTTAGCCGACTTCAAGAAAGGAGGGGGCTATCAATTAGAATGTTATATACATTATACATATGTTTTTTTATGTTTGTACCACGAACTATTTTCTGCAGAATTTTTCAAATTTAAATTTGGAAAAGAATATAAACAATTATATAAAATAAGGCAGTGTAATGTATATCCTGTCAACTAACAATTAGGTACAATGCGACACAAATAAGTTGAACAAAAATCGCCATTTTTGTAGGTTCTAAAGTTTTAATTTTTACATAATTAAAATATCTATTTGGCATCGCAACATTCGCAAAGTCGATCGGCACGTATGAAAAAGTTTATGAATTAGATGAAGCGAAAGAGGTCTATTATGCCAACCTGATGTATCGGTCTATATAGTTTCTGTGGTGACATCTCTGAAGCCAGTAATAAACGCGCATTCAAACGACTCGGTTGTTTTACTTACATACTTATCATTGGCGACGAGGAGGTACGGTACCCGCGACTAAAAAGTAAAATGGCTTTTTTAGGAAATTTGCCTATTTTTGATCATAAAAATAGCGAATGGGCAATTTTCAAAGGCAAGTTAACGCAGTTTATCAAGATAAACAAGATAGAAGATACCAATAAGACGGGGATCCTGCTGACGCACCTCAATGACGAGTCATACCGCTTGGCGCGCAACTTAGCATACCCTACGGATTTGGAATCGCTGGGTTTTGCAGCGCTGGTTCAGCTATTGGATACTCATTTCAAGCAAAAACAGGCCACGTTCGTAGACAAGGCAAAATTCTACGGGGCGACCAGAAGTTCAGGCGAATCTTTGGGAGACTGGGCGGCGCGACTGAGGGGTCTCGCAAGCTATTGTGAGTTCGGCACCGCCTTGGAAACGGTTCTGCGAGATCGTTTCGTCCTAGGCCTGGGCGCAGGCCCGGAACGCGATAAGCTGTTCGAGCAGAATGCATCTACGTTAACGTTGGCAAGAGCGGTTGAATTGGGGGAACAAGCGGCATGCGCCAAGGAAGCCAAGGTGATGTGTGCGAGCGAAGCAACGGTAGTCAAAGAAGAGCCGGTATTCAAAGCGAAATTCCAGTCGTGCTCCGGTCAAGGAGGAAAGTTTCAACTGGCTGGTACTAGTGGCGCTCGGGCTAAGGACTCGTCTCGTTGCAAGGTTTGCGGGCTACAGAATCACCAGAGTGACAAGTGTCGTTATAAATCTTATCGGTGCCAAAAGTGTGGTGAAAAAGGTCACCTAAAGAAAGTGTGTGATAATCAGGGTAGAAAAAAGTTCGTTAACCATTTGGACACGGAAGGTGAATGCGGAAATAACCAGGTGATGGACACGTCTTGCGAGGAGTGTCAGAACTTTAATTTAAGGTACGTGAACGATAAGCCAATTTTATTAGATGTATTTTTAGGCAAAATAAAAGTTACAATGGAGTTGGACACAGGTTCGGGTAGTTGTGTAATATCTGAGGCCCTATACAAAGAAAAGTTTTCAAGTTATCCATTGCTTAAATGTTTTGTAAGAATGTGTTTTTATGATGGGCATAAAATTTCTCCATTAGGTTATGTAAATATAAATGTTACGTATAATAATTGCACAAAATTAATTAAATTTTTTGTGGTTAAGAATGGTGGTCCACCATTATTAGGGAGGGACTTTATGTCTGCTTTTAAATTAATTATTACGACTACAACAAATGTTCACACTATAAACCAACAAACAGACCTGAATGACGTTCTTACGAGGTTTCCGGATTTATGGAATGACGAGTTGGGTGCTTTTAATAAATTTAAAATAAGCCTAAAATTGAAAGAAAATGCTACGCCAAAATTTTTTAAACCGCGTACAGTCCCTTTCGCTTTACGGGATAAGGTGGAAAAAGAAATAGACCGTTTAGTTTCCTTAGGTATCCTCGTCCCTGTAAACCATGCTGATTATGCTACACCAATTGTGCCAGTTTTGAAAGATAATGGGCAAGTAAAAATTGCTGGTGATTTTTCGGTTACACTAAATAAAGATCTTATCATAGACAAATATCCTTTACCGCGTATAGAAGAAGTCTTTGCAAGGATAGGAGGAGGCGAAAGGTATAGTAAAATTGATTTAAAAAATGCATACAATCAATTTGTACTAGATGACCCATCTCAGAAACTTGTAACGATCAATACGCACAAAGGATTATATTCTTTTACGAGATTGGTGTATGGTCTAGCCAATGCTCCAGCTATTTTCCAAAAATCTATGGAGATTTTACTCTCAGGTATTGACGGGGTGAGCATTTGGTTGGATGACGTGTGCATTACGGCCAAAGATAGAATCACGCACCTGGAAAGACTTAACGAAGTCTTGTCTAGGTTAAGTAAGGCCGGGTTGAGACTTCACAAAGACAAATGTGAATTTTTCAAGGAAAGTGTTACCTATTTAGGTTATGTTATTAGCAAGGAAGGAATCAGAACTTGCCCAAATAAAGTACAGGCTATACTAAATGCGCCGGAGCCCACTAATATTACGGAGGTAAAGAGACTTTTAGGCGTGGTGAACTATTATAGGAATTTTATTCCAAGCGCATCATCAGTGCTCAGCCCTCTGCACGAACTATTGCGTAACAATGCACAGTGGGAGTGGGGCGAACGACAACGGCGCAGCGTGGCGGCCGTGCGCCGAGAGCTGGCCTCGGAACGGGTGCTGGCGCACTTTGAGCCGGGCGCGCAGCTCGTGCTGGCGGTGGACGCCGGCCCGGCCGGGCTCGGCGCTGTGCTGTCGCAGCGCGCGCCCGACGGCGCTGAGCGCCCACTAGCTTACGCGTCACGGACGCTCGGCTCTAGTGAAAGAAATTATAGCCAAATTCACAAGGAGGCGACGGCTATTATATTTGGGGTTAAAAGGTTTCACCAATATTTGTATGGTCAGGAACGCCCATTTATACTAAAAACTGACCATAGGCCCCTAGTATCTATTTTTAACAACAAATCGGGTATACCTGTTACGACTGCACTGAGATTACAAAGATATGCAATAATATTATCCGCATATAATTATGTGGTGGAGTACGTATCAGGTAAACATAATGCCGTAGCAGATTATTTTTCGCGCGCTCCTGTCGAAGATAACAAACCGGACGATACGGGCGCAGTTATAGATACCTACTATGCACTTAAGTTTCTTGACTCGGCGTTACCGGCGATTACGCTAAATGAGATCGTGAAAATGACTCAGCAGGATAAAACCTTGATGACCGTAGTTAGGTATATGCAAATTGGTTGGCCAAGAAAAGTAAACTGTAATTCAATATTACCGTATTTCCATTGTAAGTCCGACTTACAATACGAAAATGGTTGTATGTTTAGGGGGCATAGGGTGGTAATACCGTCTATTCTGAGAGATAGAATGTTAAAAGAACTACATGACTCCCATTTAGGAATTACAAAAACTAAAAGTAATGCTCGATCTAGGATGTGGTGGCCAGGTATAGACGCCGACATCGAACGTTGGATAGGCTCGTGTGCTACCTGCGTGAGCGTGCGCGCGGCGCCGCCCCGCGACCCGCCCGCGCCCTGGCCTGCGGCCGCCGGCCCGTGGCAGCGCGTGCACATCGATTACTTGACGGTTGCACAAAAAGTATACTTGGTAGTTATAGATTCTTATAGTAAATGGTTGGAATGCATATATATGAATAATGGGACGTCGACAAGTGCACTGATTACCAAACTAAAGGGATTATTTTCTACGTTCGGCATACCAGAGTTACTTGTTTCAGATAATGATGTAAAGATTAATTCCGTTGAGTTTAAGGAATTTTGTATGGCTAATGGCTTAACTTTTATTACTTCTCCTATTTATCACCCACCGTCGAACGGTCAGGCGGAAAACTCTGTTAGAACATGTAAGAAAATGTTAAAATGTATAATGGAGGAAAATTCAAATTTTAATATATTACAGGAAAAATTATATGGATATTTATTTAATTATAGGAACACTGAGCATTGCACCACCGGCCAAACACCAGCTAAGTTAATGTTCGGTAGGAACCTACGTTCACGTCTTGATTTAATATTACCGTCAAAGAAAAAACGATCAGATCAAGAGGTACCGGTTAAAAGAAGGTTTCAAATAGATGATGTTGTATGGGTCAGATGGTACAGTGCTCGGCAAGAAACTTGGCAGCTAGGTATAGTAAAAGAGAAAATTGGAAATAAAATGTACAAAATTTTAATTAATAACACAAATTCATATTGTATAAGACACGTCGATCAAATGCTGAAATATATGGGAAATAAAACGAATTTTCAAGACAAGGTGCCTCATGAATCTCAATCTCAAATTCCACCTTTAGAGCCGTTTTCATCATCAGTACCGCCATCAGTGTCTGATGTTATTCCTTGTTCACCGGAACGGTCTGACAGCGGCACTGATTGTAGTCAGGGGGAGGCGGTTGAAATTGATGAAGCACCAGAAATACCTCATTCAATAGTAAATCCACCCGTGCTTGATGAGGAAGAATGGGGTGATTGTGAGGAAGAGCAGAGTTGTGAGAAAGGGATCATGAACGAGGATGCCGTAGTATTACCATGTCAAAGTTCGGAAAACATATCAGGTCAGACTGTACCGTGTAGAGACGAACCGTTGGCTACAGTTCAAGAGCCCTCACTGATAACTTCGCGAAGCAAAAGACCCAGAAAAAAGGTAGATTATAAAATGTATTTTTAGATTTTACTTTTATTTATATTATTTATTTATGTGAATAATTATTTTAAAGTGAATTCTGGTTTGTCCAACCCATATTAACAAAATAATGTTTGTTATCAGGTTCCAAAAATTACATGTGGAGGAATGATGTATCGGTCTATATAGTTTCTGTGGTGACATCTCTGAAGCCAGTAATAAACGCGCATTCAAACGACTCGGTTGTTTTACTTACATACTTATCACAACCCCCTTAAGTTTTTCATTTTTTTTATTTTACGTATTTGTTGTTATAGCGGCAATCAAAGTGTTCAATCATTTGCCTACAAATATAAAGAGTATATACGATTGCAATTTATTTAAACGCTCATTAAAAAGCTGGTTATTAGAACGTGTATTTTATGATCTTAATGAATACTTTGAGTATGATACCCGTAGACCGTAGGTCTGCGTTGTTATAATTTTATAAGCATAAGATTATATCTAGTTATTAGTTTTTCTATGCTTTACTATTGCATGCCTGAAAGGGTAAACTGTTGATACTATTTTATTTTAATATTGTACCACCTATTTGTACATAGTTTATGCAATAAAGAATTTTGAAGTTTGAAGTTTGAATAATATATAATGTCATGTCATGTGAAAATTTCAAGTGTCTAGCTATTACGGTTCAAGAGTTAGAACCCTGTGACGGACTGACGGATAGATATACAGACCGTGGAGTCTCAGTCATAGGGTCCCGTTGGCACCCTTTGGGAACCCTAAAGACAAAAAAGTCTATCAGGATTGTAGTAAGTGTAGGTCCGTAGTCTCTGCTTGCGTCTGGAGGTAACAGGCTTGATTGATGTTATATAGGTATATCTCAAGGACCTTAACCGCACCCTGGTATTTTGTCTAGGCCAATTCCTCTTTCGGCATACATACATACATACTATCATGTCTTTATCCCTAACGGAGCAGACAAAGCACTTTGGGTCTTGCTCTGAGCAAGACAGAATCCATGGACTCTGTCTTTGCCTGCAGGGCCGCAAGACTCAAAGGCCACTCTTAACGTGATGGTGGGCGAGAAGGAGGGAATCAAAGGTTGCTAGCCGCATCGCCTATTAAAATGATTCGCATTTTCTCCCAGTCCCTTAAGTAGCTTCTATACGATATGCGCGGGAAAAGAAGCAGGTGGTTTTAAGGTTTATCTTTTTTCCCAGGCCAGCATTAAAGGTTCCTCTTTCGGCGTTGGCTAAAGTTAATTGAGATCATAAATACTCTAACGCTTTCCTACAGGGGCAAGCAGAGATTTTGGATCCTGATAGACCTCTTTCTTTTTAGGGTTCTTAATCCTAAGGGTGCCAACAGGACCCTATTGCTTAGACTCCGCTGTCTGTCTATCTATCAACAGGCTTCTATCTCTTGATAATAGCACACACTTGACTGTGGCCGTCATAACAACAAATACTTTGAATAAGATAAAATTAAAAATTAAAGTGGAACAGCATACAAGAAAATGGTTTTATTTCAACGTTTTCAACTCGATCTGTATAATAGTATCAACTTGATACTTAAAAACATTGTACCAAGATACGGAATCCTTCATTTACGAGTCTGGCTCTCACTTGACCGGTTTATTTCTGTATGAATAGGTGAAATATTTAGTTCAGGAAGTGGTGCACGACATGAGATAGGCCCTTGTGTGAACAGCGCCCAGGCACAGTCTTACAGCGTAGATAACACGCCCATTTAAGCTCACAGAATCTTTCACGAAAGTTCGCGACGTCGCGTCGTGTCAAGTGGTGTGGATTGCTTGCTAATGACCAAATAATCGTTAAGAATGACAGCTGTTTGAAGATTTGTGGCGAGCAAGACGTTTTGATTACTTTATACCCCTTTTCTATATCTAGGGTAAACTTAAAGACATTGGACGCTAACAGTCACTGCAGCTGATAACTTTTTATACTCTGTAGCTGCAGTATTCCCGATTTGAAAGCAACTTTAATAAATAAGGTTTTATTGTGTTTTGTGCAATGACTGTTAGCGTCCAATAACTGAAAGTTTACCCTATTGTATTTCATATAAGTAAGTAAGTACCTTTTGAGCATTTTCTAGTTTTTAGGATATTTATGTCCTGTATTTATTTATTTTGTGTAAAAGGATATTGTATTGTATTGTATTGTATTGTATTTTATACCTTTTTTATTTCATCAATATGTAAGTTCGTTTATTTCTACGTTCGTGAGTGTCTCCAATCAATTTATATGATTGTTTTTACTGTCAAAAGCTCCGTAGGTTCATTCTGAGCCGATTTTTGTATACTATACCTACTTATAAATCTTATAATACAAGAAATTATTTCTATGGTTCGTTATTTTTTTATAGAAAAGCTCAGTCTGCAATTGAAACCTTTCCTTAGTGAATAATATTTTTTTTACTTGCAAAATACATTGTAGTCGTTTGAAAAATTGTTGATGAGCCACAGCTAACATGACTAAAGCAACAAAATCCACGAGTTACTGTGAGCACTCGTATTATAACAAGATTCCAAACCTTGACATGATTCCTGTCTTTCAGACCAGGTCGCCTTAATCCAAACACAGATGATGTATAACGGATATACTATTTATAATCGCGATTTCATAATGACCCGACTCGAGAAAAATTAGTGAGTACTAACAACCAAAATACTGACGAGTCAAGGTTGAACGTTCGCATTCTATAAAATGGCCGTAACACTCGGTAATTAAGACATGTCAAACTTAATAATAAAAATTAAGAAAATACTTACAGGGTTAAAAAAATGTGTGAGTAGCACTATCACTGGTTCACTTCACTGGGTTAATGGTGTATGGAGCAAGTAGGGTGCGTATAAATTTAGCGCGGGCAGGACCGTCCGGGCGATGCGACGGCGCGTAGTCAGCGGCGGGCGGCGACTGGGCGCCTGTACGGCGCGCCGTTCTGCCGCCCGCCCGCCCCGCGCCTTATCACTGAGGTTGCCAGATGAGCTGCAATTGTGGGATTGTCCCGGATTGTTTGGGTTATATCGTGCCCAAGAATTTGTGTTTCTGTTTTATTATGAGAATTATTGGGGATCAATTCGATGTAGCATGAAATAAAGTTGTTTTTCCGTCTGCTTGAACATTATGGCTCCTTTTAAATTAGCTTGTTTATATTTTGTTTTAATTTTAAGCATTTTTATAACTAAGTGAGTAGTTATGATGCGTGTACTTATATGTCTAGATACATAATAAATGAATTGTAATATATGAACAATTTAAAGTATATGTATTAATGAAACTATTTGAAACTTATTTCGCATTCATTCTTTCTAAACAGATTCCGAATTAGTTTTGCATAAATACTTTAAAACTGAATATATATCTTCCACAACTTACATACATTATACTCACTGCGGTCTTATTACGGAAAATATCCTCGAAAACCTTTAAGAGTTGGAGACCCTATTTATCACACTAATAAAATTTATTTAATGGATAACCGCCCTGCGTTGGCAATCCATTGAAATTTGCCGTTTTATGATGCGATTTATTAATGACTTAAGTGGTGTTTGCCGTATTTATCCATCCTTTTACGATTATGATTATCATCATCATCATCATCATAATTTCAGCCGCATAACGTCCACTGCAGGACATAGGCCTCTCCCAATGATTTTCAAAATTACCGATCTAGAGCGGCCTGCATCCAGCGCTTTCCAGTGACCTTATTCAGGTCGTCAGACTACCTTGAGGGTTGTCCTACGGTTCGCTTGCAGTACGTGGTCTTCATTCGAGAACCTTTTTGCCCCATCAGCCATCGGTTCGTCGCGCTATGTGTTCCGCCCACTGCCACTTCAACGAACTAATCCGCTGGGCTATGTCAGTAGCTTTTGTTCTCCTTTTTAATTTATGATTATGCTAGCCGCTAATGTCTTAATGTTCGGCGGAAGGATCTTTTTCTGGCTCCATTTCCTCCAACCCTTGTTTGTGCCCTCTATGTTATAAGTAGATTCTTTTCCTGACCTTATCCTACTTTTAAGTATGGTCAGCATAGTTTGTCAGTTTCTCCGATTTAACTTTGTTCGTTATGATGTCCTGTGATTTATGATGTTAGTTATTATGTCGAAAGAGACATAAAAACTGGCCAAGTGCGATCTATAAAAAAATCAAGTTTGTTATATGGGAATTCATTTTAATATTTATTTTATTTTATTTTTAACATTTGATGTTATAGTGGCAACAGAAATACATCATCTGTGAAAATTTACACGGTTTATGAGATATGAGGCCTGGTGACAGACAGACGGAAAGACAGATGGCCAGCGGAGTCTTAGTAATAGGGTCCCGTTTTTTCTTTTGGGCATGGAACCCTAGAAATAGACAATTTCGACCGAATCTTTTGACACAATCTTTCCATTTCTTCTTGGCTCTACATTTGATTCTGCTATATATCCACCTTCATAACAAAGTAATGTGACCTTCTCAAGATATGTCGACTCCAACTTATTCTGTGAATCTGTTCAGCTTCTCACTTACTTATTGAAGCAACCTCCTAGCCTCTTCAGTAATAGTCTCATTTTCTTTGAAGTTAAGTGTGCTTTTCTATAAAATAAACTGATATGGTGAAATTTTTTTAAAAGAATAAAATTTAAAGACAAAAGGAAATACAATATTTGTATAATAATATACATGTAAAACTATCTAAAACTAACCTTTGCTTATTGATAACTTAAAATCAATCTCAAATTTGAAAACTTATAATAAAAAAATAAAACGTGCCCAAAATATTGGCAGCATTCTCCCGCTGGCTAGCAAAGTTAATTTTTAAGATTTTGTTTAACGAGTGAAATACAAGAAGGTGTTTTTTGAATTGCCTCCGAGGCGTAGTGGTCAGCATGCTAGTCCGCCACCCAGAGGTCCCGGGTTCAATCCCCGGTCAGGGCAAGTTGGAAAATGGCCTTTTTCAAATTGTTCTGGCTCTTGTGTGTTTATCTATATATGTCTTTGTTATAAAATATAGTATCGTTCGAGTTAGTATCCACAAGTCTCGAACTTACTTTGGGGCTAGCTCAAACAGTGTCATGTGTCCATATATATTTATTTTTTATTTAAAAAAAAAATTATAATCCTAGAAAGTTCGAACAAATGTTTGCAAATTATTTATAAATACATGTTTAAGTCCCTAAAAGCATTTAATTGTAGATATAAAGTCAGTTCATAAACTGGGCATTTCACGATAACGATTAACACGTGTACATAGCTAAGTATTTCGGTTTAGTAAGGGTTGTGAGCAAACAATACACTACACGCCCAAAGTTTTGCTGTAAGTGGGCACCGATCGGCAATAAAGGCAAGAGAGCTCTTGATTGCTGGGGGCCCTTGAATCCAGGGATTTTCGACTTAGAAAATATACAATACAGTCTAAACGTTTTATTTGATAATAAGACTTGTAATAATTAATGATACACGTGGAAGGGACTTACCCGTAATAAATCTAACCACGGGCTATACTAGATCACTGTACTGTAATGAAATTAAAATAAAAAGCAAAAATAGAAATTCAAATTTGATATTCTCACACGAATTTCCCGGGCGGCTGCACACTTTTTATGGGAATGCCGATTTTTTTTTTTTTGACTGTTATTTTAATTTCATTATACTACAGCGATCTAGTATAGCCCGTGGTTCGGGTATGTCCCTTCCTCGTTGTCGTAAGAGGCGACTAAATGACTAAGCAAAGATATCTAGTGCAATAACTGCATTACCAAAGATAATATAATTACTAACGTAACAGATACCCAAAGCCATAGAATCTATTAGAGAGCCCAAAAATAGGCAAAAATGGAGTTACGAGTAGGCAATACAGAGATGGCAGCACACACGACTAGCAAAAAAGTGACAAAGAAAGTGTTAAATAAGCTTTTAAAACATTTATTGTATTTCATATAAGTCATATCATAGAGTACTCCATTATTTAAATAATAGTAATAAAAAAATTGTTTTAATAAATACCAATAGTGCCATCAAGTGACAAGGAAGAGAAATAATTATGTTTATAAGGCGATGGGTAGGCGTGGCAGGGATGGCGTCAAACAGGCGGCCGGTCATAAAACTATAGCCAAATAGGTATGACGTCTGGAAAATATTTTAAGCCCATCGGTTAATTAAGTATTTTTTCTTTTCTCTGAGCAACAAAAAATGACAAAGATACAGCGCATTGAAATTTCGCATGAGGTCACGGCTACGTACGATTTTTTTCTTTTTTGGCAAACTGAAAAATATGGGTCGATTATTTTTGGATAATCTACAAGACGATCTAATTACAATTATACTGTTCTAACCCTGTCGTCACCCCTAGTATTTAAACTGCTCCAGCTATTTCTTTACACTATTTCATACATACATACATACTATCACGTCTTTATCCCTAACGGGGCGAACAGAGCACTTTAGGTCTTGCGGCTCTAGCAGACAGAGCTCAGGGCCGCAAAACTCAAAGGCCACTTTGAGCGTGATGGTGGAAAAACGAATCAAAAATAATAATGGGTTACTATTCGCATCGCCTATTAAGGCCCTGTATTCCAACGGCCCACTCGGATGAGGTGCGGGGCGATCTGCGAGGCACCCCGCAGACTTCTACATATCTCGTCTTACTGAGGAACGAACGTGAAAGGACGCGGAATGTAGATTTTATCGGTTTTTATTTTTTTTTAAACCTGGGCTACGGGGTATAAAAAGCAACTCTGCGAATTTGTCTAAACATATTTAGTGGCTTTAAGTGAGCACAAGAATCAAATGTAAAATATCAGTAGTTTAGTCGTAGTTTTGAAAAAATATTACAAAAAGGGGCTACTTCAGGATTTTTTTTTATCGAGTGAAGTTTATTAGATCATGTAACTAAATGCGAAGTTTATTAGATCATGTAACTAAATTTTACTAGACTAGATCCTTAACTAAAATATATCTTTTTTTCAAATTTTAAAACACAATTTTCGATGTCTCAGATGGTTTTAAAAATTAAAAATTTCGGTCTACCAAGCCTTAAAATGATTATCATTTTCGCCCAGTCCCTCGATCGGCTTCTACGATCTGCGCGGGAGAAGCAGCAGGTTTATTCTAAGTTTTTTTCTATTCTCTCAGACCAGCATAGATGATACGTTTTGTATTTCATTAAAATATTAATATAAAATAATTATTCCATTTTAATAAAATATTTATACTATTTCATTAAAACTAACTTGAGATAGATTATATACCTACTGATAAATTCGGTTCACTCACGTAGACACGTCCCTAGTCGGCCTTTCCGATTTTATAACGTAATTAAACTGTATTTAGCAGCATAATAATATTTCTTTATAGTTGAAAGTATACTGCAAAGTGTTAATTTTGTTTAATGCGTTGAGGTAGAATATTTACACAGATTTAATGAAGACATCAGAGGCTCATTAATTTTGTACTGTTTCAGGAAACTTCCATGTAAACTTCACACCGTCGTTATAAGTTAGAATAAGTTCAACTATGGTTGACTTTAGTTTCAATAGTCCGGCAAACTTCACACCAAAGAAACATTTTCATTACTCATTACCCACATTAAGTACCTAGACCTTAAAGAGATTATTTATATTATTATATTTTTTTTATATAGATTTTGGTGGGAGGAATCCTTGGAGGCTTCAACTTTAGCATAGGATGTTTAAATATGCGAAAAGTCCATTTTTGCTGGATATACCTATAGATAAGGTACTCCCCATTCCCCATTAGATCAATCACCATGTTGTATGTTTAAAGTACGTACTAAGTCTTTCTCTCAGCTTCTTTAAAAAACTGAAGTTGGGTGATTCACATCGACTTTGGTTAAATTGTAGCTGATCGTGACGTCACGCGAAATTTAAATGTGCTATATCTTCGTCATTATTTATTAATCACAGAAAAGTTTAATTCAATCGAATGAGCCATTTGAAAATACCAATAAAGTAAAATAATAATCTAGCAATCAGCTCAAATGTTTGTGGCTTAAATAAATTTAACACAATTTGGAAAATTATTAATGACCAATTAGTCGGAACCACAATCAGTACCCACCAAAACATATCAATAACTGTAAACGACCGATTTATATGGAATGGCGCTTTCAGTAAATATTTCATTTTATGTCTAAACAGGTTTCAAATTCATGGTGTTTTATAGTTGGCCCAAACCTACGCAATATTATAAAGTTGGTACGGATGGATGTAGGTATGTACGAACTTGGCAAGAAGACGCAATTCAAATCAAACCATATCTTAAGAGCGCGCATAAACCTAAGAAAATATCAGATTTCACCCGCGCACTTCACACACCCCCGCTTTCGTCCACCGCTTCAGCGAAGTCGCTACCACAAATTAAAAAGAATATATTCTAACAGACAGATGGGCAACACGCCTTATAAACGTCATTTTATTCTAACTAATGACATTACCCAGGACTCCATTGCGCTACCGTAGTATCGATATGTTATACATTGCGCTTTATGATTTACACATTTAACGCCAGTAGGCTATTCATATTCCCGCTCTTAAGCTGCGTTTTATGAAATATCATAAAAAACTCTTTTACCTTCTCGATTGCCGTGATGTACGAAAGGAGTTGGGAGGCGGGATTGCAATTAGCCTCAAGTTTGCTGCCCTGCGAAATGTGCCACCAGTAGGTATTTGTATTTTTCCGCCCCTGAGCTGCGTGCTCTTAAATATCATATAAAGAAGCACCTTTTTATCTTCTCGATAGGAGAGGGTGCAATTGGCCTCAAATTTGCCGCCCCAAATGTGTAGGCAATAGCATATTCAGCCTATTGGTAAATCCGCCACTGTATCTTAAATACTTATTTGCTTTGCTATCCATCAGTGAACTTTCTGAGGCTGATATGATGAAATACCAACTTAATTTTTTTTTCAATCATTTCTCCTTTCTTACTCCATCATCATCCGAGCATATTCCCGGTTGCTTCCTCAGCAGTAACGCTTCAGAGCCCGGGGTTCGCTATCTTACCAAGGAGATTTGACGAGGTTGCTGGTGTTTACACAGAGCGACTGCCGTCTGACCTCCACAACCCAAAGGACAAACCAGGAACCAATCCTTGGATAGTTTGATGATCAAACGCTAGGTGGCGTTCGGGACCCGCTGTTTTACGTGCCTTCCGAAACACGGAATCATCTTTCTTTTCGGATAATCAGGTGATTCAAGCCTGCAATATCCTATCCAGACTGGAAACAACATTTCTCCTCTCTTTCTATCTGTTGTTTAACGCATATATTTTTGTTCTAAAATTACAGCACAACGAAGTTAATTTTTATTAAATAGGATATAAGTACCTAATGCTTTATTCTCCGACATTCATCACAAATTTTATCGGCTAATCACTACAACTAATTATATAAAGTACCGCTATTATATCGTTGAACCTATAATTAAACGTGAACCTATGGGACAACACACCCAAGCGGGTCGCGGCCCATAATAATCTATTTTTAAGTAACATCCCCTCCCCCCTAACGATTATATCCGGTCATAACCACCCACTTGGTGACAAAATAAAATGTAAAAATTAGAAACTCTTCTAAGTATGATTCAAACCAGTGATGGCCAATCGGTTGAGGGGATACATGGATTTTTCGGGGTTCAATGCTGCATCCATTTGATCCATCGCAGATTTGCTAAAAGCGGCTGTTTTTCGCAAATGTGCGAAGAAAAGCTTCACCTTCTCACCGTAAACACTAGTTCATAAAATGGTTTGAAGGGTTATGTAGAGCATAATCAAGACAACATTTAAATGATATCTCAGTTTCCGTTCAAATAATTTATTTCAAATGGGGAGCACTGGACCCCGAAAAAATCATGTCTAGCTTCTATGAAGCACGAGTTCTATTCTAATCTCAATCTTACGGCGCGACTTGTACTAAATACTCACATGCGGTAATATTCAACAGTCACCACTTGGTACCGATGAGAAAAACATCGTGAGGAACAGTGCACATTAGTTTACTCAAAGAGAAAAAAAAATAGAAGTTTACTAGTGTGTAATAATGATAGTACTAGTAATAGACCTAGAGTTTTGTTTACTGCATGTACTAGTCATTAGATGATATTCATTGAGCTACGTCATCTTTCGACTTGCGCGCAAGAGAAGCGGTACATTCTAAGATTTTTCTTTTCTCCTACCAGCATAGAAAGAATTGATATCAACTTGTTTATTTTCTAGGCAAATTAACAAAAAACTCCGACGACACCATCTAGTGATGAATGGCGGAACTGAATATTCTAAAGTATGTTATATGCGCCATCTATTATTTACCAGGTAATTTAAGAACCCTGACTTTTAAGCGTTAACCCCAATAACTTTTAAACGGCTGTTTTTCATCAATCATAGCTTAGAACCTACGCAAGGAAACTTTCTTTCACGTAAAAGAAACCGCATCGAAATCGGTCTATCCGTTCGAGATCTACAGACACACAGACAGGCAGACAGACATTAGCGTCAAACTTCTAACACCCCTCTTATTTGTCGGGAGTTAAAAATAGTTATTGTAAAACACATTACAATTTCACTAAGCTTAAGGGGCTACATGAATTTTCCGAGGTCCAGTGCTGCCCCCATTTGAAATAAATCATTTGATAGGAAACGGAGACATCATTTAAAATTTGGCCTTGATCAGACCCTAGATAACCCTTTAAACTATTTTATGAACTACTGTTTACAGTTTAAAGTGAGAACGTAAAGTTTTTTTTACGCACAATTGCGAAAAACGCCCACTTTTGGCGTATGTGCGTAGAAAAGCCCTCAGCAGTAAAATGGACCCCAGAAAAATTCAGGTAGCCCCTTAAAAGAAGCTTTTTGATTACAAATCTATGGTTCATTTTAATGTCCTTCGGGCGAGATATTCAAAATAAACCGTTTTAATCCAAACGCTATCCAAAACTTTAATTCGAACCCGCACCTCAAAGTAAAATTTGCAATATTATGAATTAATTAAAAGTTGTTCAATAACGAAATAGTTTAATCAAAACGAACGTGAAATTAATTTATTATTAATAACTAATTTTATAAAACGGTTTACTCACGTAATATTATCGGAAATCTGACCAAGTTTCCATCGATTTAGACGATCATCATCATGTGTAATAAAATAACACATTTAAATGCTTAAGTAATGACTTTTACGGTAATTATTTAATATTCGGTAAGTATCAGAGCTTTTAATTTGCCTAGTTATGACTGTATGGATCAAATATAATATTTTATCTTTAAATAATAACGTTTCAATAAAAAGGAAATCGAAAATTAAAAAAGAAAACAAATGTTTCTAACTTTTTGATAACAAACCTTCCTAAATACATCTCAATACATCTTTTCTTTGCGTTCTCAAACAAGGAAAACCATTTATACACCTATATAGGTACATATGTTAGTGTATATGAAGATATATGATGACGCCCGGACTGGGCTATGTTTATCTGGGATGTAGACACGGAACTGTCTTCCCTAGGGATCGCGCCTTTTTGATGTATCGCTCACTCTGTTAACAGCAAAAAGTTGTATATTTCTCGGAAGTTACATGTTTGATGGAAATTGAATTCGTGTCTTTACTTTTAATTTATTCACTCCATATCAAATCGATATATTTTTTTTTTTGGTTTTTGTATGGTTAAGTGGCCAATACTGGTGTCACATTTAAACTGCCTAAAGGCATCTGCCATAGCTTGATGACTTCAAAACAATGATAACAACCAGAACCAACGGCTTAACGTGCATCCGAAACACGGAGGAGTTCGAGAAATTTTTATGCCACTCATCGTCACCCATCCAAGTGCGGGCCACGCCCTGCGAAGCTTAACTTGCGAAAGCGCTAGTATGATGCGTACTCGCACCGTGCCATCGAGCACATTTTTACCTTCCCGATATGTGCTGAAGCTACATCCACTCAATCTCTCGAGTAAAAAGTAAAAATAATCATTTTTCAAAACTAAAAACCCACTTCGCTCCCAAACTACACAACTTTTATAAAATTGCTGGTTTTTATAAAACTGGTTTTTATAAAATTCCTATGGGACTACCTGACAAGTACACCCTTTCAAACTAAAAAAGAATTTTCCAATTTGGTCTTGGCGTCTTCGACTAGTCAGTGAACATACATAAAAAAAAGATCGTGTCGAATTGATAACCTCCTCCTTTTTGAAAGTCGGTTAAAAACTGACATCCATTCAATACGCCATGCAATCATTTTTGTCGATAGATACGAGTAGTACCTACATTCGGATCGTGCCTTTTATTGAATGAATCTAATAACGACGGTCCCAAACTTACTTGATAAATTCAGTTTCTGAAGATTGACACTTGACGATCCTTTATTTGAACAGTTTTCAACACTATATTGTTAAATAGTTTGGCCTCAAATAAATTATAATATGACATATTCCGCAAGACACGTTGCTTGATTTTATAAACTTACTATTTTTTTAAAAACAGAACCCTATTAAGACTCCGCTGTCCGTCCATCTGTCTGTCCGTCTGTCTGTCTGTCAGCAGGCTGTATGTGATGAACCGTGATAGCTAGACAGTTTAAATTTTCACAGATGATGTATTTCGGTTGCCGCTATGATAACGAATACTAAAAATCGAATAAAATAAATATTTAAGGGAGGCTCCAATACAACAAATTTTTGCCGTTTTTTGCTTAATATTAATAATGGCAACAGATGGACGCTTGAAAAATTCACAGAATATTTAGTTGTATATTCAAATAAAAATAATTAATAAAATTAAAATAAAATGAATACACAAACGTAATTTTTCATAGATAATGGTACGGAACCCTTCGTGCGCGAGTCCAACTTGCACTTGGCCAGTTATTTTCACACACAAGAACATCTACTTTATGTACGAACATATAATATTACTTACTTTAAAATACAAGACCTACGAGTACCTAAGTATAACAAAGGCCACCTCTTCAAATTCATTCAAAGGTCATAAAATATAACACTTCGATCATGGACCTGATATTGACCTGACCATGGGAATGGCGGTCTTATTTAAATAATATCTAGGTATTATATTTTTCCCGACTACGGCGAAGCCTAAAGAAGGATTATGTGTTTCGTCGTCGTAACATATGTATGTATGTTCATCGTTCCCTCGTATTTTCTATGGTTTACATGGTACCTTAACAAAAAGGTATCGGTAGAAGCGTCTTGGCTGAGTGCTGTTTATAAGCTATTTGACGTCACAATATATTCAATATAGCGCCCTCTGTAGGCCAAAAAATAAGTAACTAAAAACTAAAATAAATCGAATCATACTGTGTGGGGTATCAAATCGAAGGGCTTAAAAACACATTCCAAAAATATATACAAGTCAGCGCAGTGGACTATATTCTGTGTAAGTATAATAAAATATAAAATTAATTTCACAGTAGGTAAGAATACGTAGACTGTATGTAATATCCACCATTTTCCTCATTTATAAGCTTCCGCACAAATCCGTCTCCTAGGAAACCCCTCGTTCCCTTTAAGTTCTCTGATATTGTCGCGATTTATTGATTTTCTTGTTACATACAAGAAAATTAATATGTGGTAGTGGCTAAGATTTCTCAAGCTACCTAAAGGCATTTGATATAGCATGCCGACTGGCACACAACACAGCTTAGATTACAACCGGAATTAAAGTGCCGAAGCCCGAATGTCAAAGATGCAAAGACTGAAATGTTTATTGAGTATTTAGACCTTTACAGGCACTTTTACACGTCAATAAGTATAATGTACAGTCAGCCAAAGAGATACCTGACCAGGATCTTTATCTTGAATTTTCTCTTAAACTCAAAATAATATTAACATGAAAATGTATATTAAAAAAGACTTAATTAAAATCTTTCCGAATATGCATTTTCATGTTAATATCATTTTCAGTTTTAGACTAAATTTAAGATATAGGTAGAGCCTGGTCAGGTATCTCTTTGGCTGGCAGTACGTTACGTGTAAAGTATATTAAAATTTAATTTATTTTTAAAGAAAAGCTACCGATACCACCGCTTCGTAACGACCACTGCTTACCTATAAAAAACGCCGAAAGAAACTCATTGTCACCTGTCCTCAAGTATGCCACGTATGATTAACCTTCAAAATGCAGACCAAACCGGGGTTTTAACATGTAAAAGCGAGAGAAATGCGTACTCCAACCTGATATCCCTGAGCTCTTGTCATAATAGAGATAGTATCACGATATCAAACTGCCATGTAATAGATTAAAAAAAAACCACGATAATATCACGTGTGATAAGATGGACTCATAATAACTAATAATTGGCCAAGTGCGTATCGGGCCACGGGCAGTAGGGTTCCGTAGTTACGAACGCCAACTTTGAGTTTATGCCACTTAAAACGTCTAAAAACTAATTTTCTATTGAATTTGTATGAAATTTCGAAAATCCTAGAACACTATGTCCAGCAGCAATTAACGAATTATCTATCTTCGTACAAATTACTAAATGAACTTCAATCGGGGTTTCGTGCCGGACACAGCACTACTACTGCCCTCGTCAAGATTACGGATGACATCAGAATGAACAAAGATAATAAGGAGCTTACTATTCTGGTTCTATTAGATTACTCTAATGCATTTAATGCTGTAGATTTTGACATACTACTCGGCGTTCTAAATTCCCTTAACTTCTCTGCATCTTCTCTTACGTGGTTTCACTCTTACCTACATGGGCGTCGACAGTTGGTGAAAATTGATCAGAGTCAATCTGATTGGTGTGACCTAGCTGCCGGTGTTCCCCAAGGTGGAGTACTTTCCTCAATATTATTCTCAATTTTCATTCACGGTGTCACGTCCTCTCTTAAATCTTCTTTTCACTTGTACGCAGATGACCTGCAGATTTATACGGCTGCCCCTCTCGATAATTTCAGTCATGCTGTGAGCACTATCAATTCCGACCTTGCCGCTATTGCGACTTGGTCCCATAACTTCGGGCTTATGGTCAATGCAGATAAATCCCAAGCAATAGTGATTGGTAGTCCACATTTCATAGCAAAGTTTCATTCTGCTGTTGTTCCCAATGTTATACTGAATGGTACTATTATTCCTTTTACCTCAACAGTTAAAAACTTGGGAATAATTCTTGATGAAACGTTGTCTTGGTCTGCTCAAATCAATGAGGTGAGTCGCAAAATGTTTGTGGGTTTGCATTCCTTGAGGCGATTGCAAAATTTTCTCCCGATAAGCACGAAAGTACTGCTGTCACGTTCTTTAATTATTCCTATTCTTGATTATGCTGACGTGGCGTATTTAGATCCCACAGAGGAACTTCTTGACAAATTAGAACGCCTCCAAAATATCTGTATTAGGTATATCTTCAACATACGGAAATTCGACCACATCACCGAGTTTCGCAAAAAGCTAAATTGGTTACCTGTTAGGATACGTCGTAATATCCATATTCTTTCCCTCCTTTTCAACGCCCTTTTTAATCCTTCTGCCCCTAATTACCTGCACTGCAAATTTAACTTTCGGAATGTGGATAGTCGTTTGCGCTCAGCCGGTAGGCTTATTTTGGACATTCCACGGTTTTCGTCTCAGTCGTACTCCAAATTTTTCACAGTCTTGGCGGCAAGGCTTTGGAACTCGCTTTCTGCTGAAGTAAAGATGGCACCTTCACTGGATACTTTTAAAATTAGGTTATTAAAGTCCTCTCTGGTTGCGTCACACTTGGACTGAATAGGGACTTATCTGTAAATCTGTTTTATATATTTATTATGTATGTATGTAGGATATGTATATATATATATATATATATATATATATATATATATATATATATATATATATATATATATATATATATATATATGTACATATATATTTATTTATGTATGTGCGTAGTGATGTAAGTATGATCTTATCGTTAAATTTGTACGTACTTGCTTCTACCTTTTAATTGAGTAAATATCCTCTCAATCTATCGCAGGTTGACTGGAAGAGATCCCTACATGGGATAAGTCCGCCTTTGTATATTTGCTCTTTCGTATGTTGTCTTTTTAATGTATTTTTTTTTTGTACAATAAAGTTATTACAAACAAACAAACAAACAATGTTCCTTTTCCGAGTACATTTTATAAGTTAATCGCCTATAACTTTTTAATTTGTAAACCCTACTTAGCTTTGATAGTTTTCCTTTAAATTTCGTTATATATCCTATAGCTGTGAATTTTTTTTATGTGTCCATATATAACCGTTTAGCAGATAGAGGGGGGGGGACACTTGACTCTTACAATTTTTTTCACTTTAAAAGCTAATATTTCAGAAATGGATCCCGAAATCGAAAAATGGGTGTTCACAAACTCACAATATTTTTAAAAGACCTATCCAACATGATTGGTTAGTCGAGAAAAAAAAATGACTATTCACTTTACTTGTATGGGAGCAAGCCTAAAAAAATGTTTTTCAGTATTTTATTTTACCGTTTTTTCCGCCTAATTGTTATACATATTCATGCCAAATTACAGCTTTCTAGTACTTATAGTTGCTGAGTAAAACCGCGTACGGACAGACAGACAGACAGACAGACATGGTGAAACTATAAGGGTTCCTTGTTTACTACGGAACCCTAAAAAACCGACTTCGCCCCCAAACTACAAAACCGATTTGATACAATATCTATGGGACAACCTAACAAGTATGCCCTTTCAAACAAAAAAAGAATTTTCCAAATCGGTCTAGGCCTCTTCGCATAATCGGTGAACATACATAAAAAAATAAAAGAGAGGAAATGATAACCTCCTTTATGGAAGTCAGTTAAAAAGAAGTAAGTCCCCAATTGAAACGAGTTGCATCTCACGGAACACGGACGGAGCGGGATCGGAACTTTTTTTTTTTGTTTTAGGCGGAGCTGTGGTGTATGTGCGAAGAGTACAACAAACACCCTCATTATTGTTCTACTGAAACCTAGTCATCTTTCACCATAGGACACCTAGATCGGATCCTATGTCTAGGATATCGGAGAAGATCACATCTCATAACGACTTCCTTATATCATGTTACACCATGCTCTATTTTAACCATGTACCTATACAAACCCTATGAAATCAGTAATAAACATGCATCCAAGTACGAACTTCCATCGAGTGTGTTTCATTAAGCTAGGCCATCATATAACATCATAGAGCTATGTTGTTCAAGGACGAAGCCCGAGCCTCTACTCCCCGTCTCCCACAGGATAAAGTACCACCTCACCCCGAGTCTGAGCCCGAAGGCTGAGCTCTCCCGCAAAGGCGCAGGCCGAATCACTCCCAATACTAGGTTGAGCGTGTCACCCATCTCCATTTTAGTCTTTCATAACAATTAGAAGTAAATATTTTCGTCATTTACATTCTAGACAAGTAATTATTGAAAAAAAAATTGTTTTTTTTACTATTATTATTATTTTTTATTGAGATATACCCAGTGTCACTCTCACATTAAATACGAATCTATCGACACCTCTCACGCTAAAATCCATCGAGCTGTTCAGGCGAGCGTGCCAAACAATTATACATACAGACTCTCGAAAAACATTACCCTCCCTTTGGCGCAGTCGGGTAAAAAATTAAGCACGCACGCCTAATTTGGGGGCAACATAAAGCTTAACCTACTGATAGATTGCGATTATTCGAAGACGCATTGACCGATTTAAAAAATCTTGTTGAAAAGAATATACTTGTCAAATGATTCCATAGAAATTTTATCAAAATCGATTTAGTAGTTTAGGGGTGAAATCGGTTTTTAGTTTCGAAAAATTATTTATTACCATTTCAAATGGACATTTATTTTAAAAGATGGCGACTTAGTGTTCAAACTTCAAACAATAACAAACTAGAGCAAAGTTGCATTGTTATCCACCATTAGTATTCCACAGGGCTGCGACCCGCAGTAATTGTGTAATGGATCATTTAAATGCAAGCCCTGAGCCTAAGCTTTGATGGACATACCCCACTAAGGGGGGAGATAGTTATTTAATTTGTATGGGACAGACACTGCTGTGCAAAAGGGAAATGTAAACAGTAGCTTTATATACAATAGGCCACATAGAAAAGTATCTATCCATCCATAGCAGCCTTAATGTTATCCTTTTAGGACATAGGCCTCCTCCATACCTTCCATCTTTGTCTCTCCCTTGCCACCTGCATCCAGTTGCGGCCTGCGTGACGCTTAATATCGTCCACCCAACGCATTGCTGAGTGTCCTCTACTTCGCTTTTTGGCCCGTGGTCGCCACTCCATTACCCTTCTGGTCCACCGTCTTGAGTCCATTCTTGCTATGTATCTTGCCCATTTCCATTTTTGTCTTTTTATTGTATAAAAAACTATTCTGCTGCCCTCTGAGCAACTCTGAGTCAACGTAGTCGTTTCCATTCCATAGGTGATTACTGGCAGGACAGGATAGAAAAGTATACTGCCTCTATACTTTCGATACTACGAAATTGTTCTATTGGTAGTACATTTTTCTATGTGGCCAACTGTACTTGTTGAGGCGGTGGTGGCCAAGTGGTTGAGGCAGACTTGGCATCTGGGAGGAACAAGTTTGGTACTCACTAGACTCTTCGTTTGTTGTTGTTTTTTGTGTGTGTTAGCGGCCGGCAGGGCCGACCTGGACAAGATCTAAATGGAAATCCATTGAAGAGGCATATGTCCAGCAGTACGCATACTTACTGAGAAGAAGAAGCCAATTATACTGGTGTCAGGCATCTGACATTTTTCAGGCATCTGACATAGCTTGACGACTGCCATACAAAGATGACAGCCGGCTGGCTTAACGGCTCATACGTGCCTTCCAAAGCACGGAGCATCTCGAGAAATTTGTATGCCACTTGTAGTCACCCATCCAAGTGCGGACCACGCCCGGTTTAGCTTTACTTGCGAAAGCGCTATTAATGCACAATCACGCCGGGCCACCGAGCTCACTAGGCGTAACCACAGAAAATATGTACATATAATACTTACTACTGACGGTGCAACTCATGTTTGGTCATTTTTATCTACCTCCACCTGCTTCCAGGAAAGGAAAACATCGTGTTGAAACTATGTTGAAAGTTCATTGGTGTGTAACAAAGTCTGTTGTCACTAGATGACAGTCATTAAGTAATTAAGAGTGTACCTTATTAAGTAACACAGAAAAAATCAACCTTCCTACCTTCCCATAGTCCTTTCAATCTTTCAATCTCATCATTAGATAGTTGTACTGTACATACTTCGTACTATAAGGCGATTGGCACACTGCTTCGTACTCACGCGCATAGCGCGGGGCCGCCATACAAACATCACGCGCGTAGACGCGGTGTTAGTGTGTTGGACTATGCGTGTTTTCTATTTAGGTACTTGCATATATTTCAGCCCGGCACTACGCAGTGGTGTGGGGAGCAATGTGCGAATTGCCTAACATTCCATTGTCACCCAATTTAAGTACATGTCCAAATATTGAGTCAATCCAATAGGAGAAAATTTGGAAATTTAAAAATAGCTAACTTGTTTGTTTTTCTTGTATGGAAGTGGCCAACACTGGTGTCAGATTTTACAGGCTGCCTAAAACCATCTGACATAGCTTGACGACTACCATACAATGATGACAGCTGGGACCAACGTCTTATACGTGCCATCCAAAACACAGAGAAGCTCGAGAAATTTTTGTGCCACTTGTGGTCACCCATCCAAGTGCGGACCACGCCCGGTGTCGCTTAACTTGCGAAAACGCTAGTAATGCTTACTCCCGCGGGGCTACCGAGCTTCTTATTTGAGCTCCTTAATAAAAATAAATACTTACATAAATAGACTTATGTTGCACAAATATTTGCTTTTCATAATTTCCCTCCCGAATATAGGATAGGTAATAGAAAATTCACAAAATGGCTCCCAAGTAAGTAACGCGTACTCAAAGCATGTTATTTTTGGGAACATCACAATTTTCCTGGAGTATTATTGTAATTAACACGGGCACCACTTTCTTGACATTACTCTGCTAATTAGAGAAGTTTCTTCGCTCGCTCTTAAACGAAAATTTTGTTGTATTTGTTACATATTACTTTGTTATCGTTGTCTGATACGCATTTGAAATTAGTCTATAGAAATCAATTTCGAAATTAATTTGGTTAGACAAACATATTGTATTACGGAAAATAATGAATATACTCGTACAGATTTGTAAAATAACAACAATCATCATTTTAAAAAGTTAAGTATTTATGGGCCATTTTCATTGGTCGATGAATTAGTCAATATACTCATTTTAATTGGTCGTTAAAGTTATAGATGAAGCAAAAGAGGTCTGTCAGGCTCGTAGCAAGTGGAGGCCCAGATGCCTACCTCTGTGGGAAATAGGCGTGCTAATATGTATGTATGTTAACATTGTGGGTATATGTGCAGTGTGCAGCATGCGGCGGGGACTTATGCGTACCCGTATGCTAACGACCATCAACCACATCCACACAAGCCACATCAACTTAAAACATTTATCTTCATAGACCTAGAAATTTTTCAACTTTGTTCAAAATCTATGGTATTCTGCATAGACCTAGAAATATTTTTATGGTTATACAGAAGTAGTTATGTGTATGTGTATACTAATATTCAACAAATTGCCAGAAGAACTAAAGATTATAAATGTCAGAATCTTTAAGAAAAAAATGTATAAATGGCTTGTTGACAAAAACTTTTATAGCCTCAGACAATACTTGGACTACTTATAAACATTTGTGTTCTTTAATATTTATTGTAAGATCTATATTCCATGTGTTTAGCAAATAAAGATATGATTATGATTATTATTAAATTCGGGCTCTATTGCATGCACTACTTGTATATTCTAAAATACGTTACAAAAATCTAAATTTTATTAGCTTTCCATTGGCGCTCTCTATAAATAAATTGCTTTGAATAAATAAATAAATATATACGGACAAATTGCACTGATTGAGCTAGCCCCCAAGTAAGTTCGAGACTTGTGTTATGGGATACTAACTCGAACGATGCAATATTTTATAACAAATACATATGCAATGTGGAAGGGACATACCCATGATAAATCAAACCACGTGCTGTACAAGATGACTATAGTATAATTAAATTAAAACAACAACCAAAAAAAATTTACATTCCCATACAAATTGCCCGGGCGGCAGCACACTTTTGTGTGGAACTAGCGAAAAAAATTTGTGTTTTAGCTATTATTTTAATTTTATTATAGTATAGTGATCTAGTCATAGACCTACAATATCTATGGATCTAGTATAGCCCGTGGTTTGATTTATTACGGGTATGCCAAATGTAATGAATCTGCTCTTCACTTGATGAGTTTGTTAGATTTTTTGATACGAGTGTCGGTGCCACTGGTACTTGCTCAGGCCCTTATCTGGTAAAATCACCAACACCCACTACCATTACAAACCGGTTTTGACCTGACACTTCTTACAAAGAACTATGAGTGTCACAGTGACACTTCAACATGAAATTTCCAAGTGAAGAGTATCAACCACGATGAATATCCATATTCTCAAATTATCTCGCCTGTGTACTTTTAGATAAAGGTTACATCTCCCTTCAGTTTATCAGTAGAGCTCGACACAAAATATTTAACTGTACAACGTGTGTTTTAAAATTGTAAGTGCACCTAATTGCTATAACAAAAACATAAGGCAAGTAATAATTTTAAGGTAAAATATAAGTAGTTTAATTATTTACTTAATATCTGTTCGACCTATATATGGCTATCTATTTTTTGTGTAAGATATAACATAGCTTAACCACTTACAATGGGCAACATTCGCAAATATTTAGATTTTTACTTACATCAGATGAACAGCAAAGGACAGCAATAAAGATGTCCTTTAGAAGTTAAAATTGCACTGACATTAATCAAAACATTTTTCACCTATTTTTATTAATTTACAGAAATACTTATATAGGTACTTAAATAATGTTATCTCCCTAATAAAGAATATTTCACTAACCCAGGAAAATGGATAAAAAGAGGTCACGTTAGGAATAGAACAAGGTCCCTCCTGGGCAAAAGTCTAGGAAAACCAAAATCTCGTAAAAAAAAAATCTCTTGCATCTCGAATGGTAATAAAAATGGGAATCTTAGTAAAATAATGCGCCATGTGGCGCTATCTATAAAAAGATAAGAGAATTGAGAGATTCTCACTTGACGAACAAGTTCTAGTAATTTTCAACAGATGTCACTATATACAATGCTGGCAAAGACGTGCAGTTCCATTCCAGGAAAAAGCTTTATTCAGACCGAATCTACAATCTACAAGGATACAAAAAAACGACGAGATGTTCATAATACAAACATACTACCTATCACGTCTTTATCCCTATTGGGACAGAAAGAACATTTTGGGACTTGCGGCGAGCGTGACGGTGGGCGAAGAGGTGGAAAAAAAATCTTAATAGTATCAAAATAGGGTGGTGGCTAGCCCCATCATCTATCGATATGATTCGCATTTTCACCCATGCCCTCTATCGGCTTCTACGATCTACGCGAGAAGATAAGCGACGGGTACATTCTAAGTTTTTTCTTTTCTCCCAGACCAGCATAGAAGTGTACGACGAAACGCTTCGAGAAAATGCGCTTCCGTGTCTCGTGCCACCAGATTGAATGTACCAGTAGGTTCCATGCAGATCGCTAAAACCGATCAAGGGTATGGGCTATAGTCTGAGGAATCATGACAGAGGCGATGCGGCTAAAAAACCATCTACCTATTTTTGGGTTTACCGTCTACCACCATATCATTGTATGAATTGGCCCCAAAAATATTGTTACTTACTAGTTTTTTGTTTAAAAACAAATAATACTGATTGAGCTAGCCCCAAAGTAAGTTCGAGACTTGTGTTATGAGAAACTAACTCAAAAATACTATATTTTATAACAAATACATATATGTATAAATAAACATCCAAGGCCTAGGACAAGTTGAAAAAGGCCATTTTATAACTTGCCCTGACCGGGGATCGAACCCGGGACCTCTGGGTGGCGGACTAGCATGTTGACCACTATGCCACGGAAGTCGTCGAAAGTTTATTAACATTTACTTTACATATTGACCCAGAAATGGATCCATTCCGTGAAGTTTCTCGGAGGGAATGGACGGAGCTCCGTGACCTGTACCAGAAAAACTGGCCTTTCGGAGTGGAAGGCTACTGCTTTTTGGACTTGCTGATCTCCAACCCTTCCATCGCCAGCTGCTTCAACATCACGGTGTACTGTCCGAATGGCGACATTTGCAATGGCATGATCGCTATCAGCAATACTGTAAGGAATTATTTATTACTAGTAACCAAGATAAATCTAATCTTACGGTTATAATCCCAAGGGAACCTTATTTTTTTCTGGTATCAAAAGAGCGATTCTATTTCTAACTGATGTCTCAAATGATAACTTGCAGCTTCTACAATTTCCGTCTTGAAGTACCCCTCCACTCTTCCACATACTACTCTAAGGTCTTTAAGTCCTTCTCCGTTCAAGCTGTTCGACTGTGGAACTCTCTGCCTATTAATATCCATAGCGCTAAAACGTTAAAGGCTCAGTTAAAAGCTCACTATCTGTCCAACTTATGATTTATTTTGTAGTGGATTCTTACACATTATGCTCTTATTTCATTACTAACCGACGTCCAAAAAAGGAGGAGGTTATCAATTCGTCGCGATCCTTTATTATTTTTTTTATGTATGTTCACCGATTATTCAGATATGCCTGGACCGATTTATAAAATTCTTTTTTTGTTTGAAAGGATATACTTTCCAAGTGGTACAATGGAAATTTTGCCAAAATCGGTTGTGTAGTTTAGGGGAGAAGTCGGTTTTTAGTTTTTAAAAATTATTTTGTTATTATTATTATAATATAGATTATATGTGTCTTTTAATTCATAGGTATATATGTAGTGTAAGTATTCGAATGTATTTATATAAGTGGCAGGTTTTATATTGTATCTATTTACAGTCAACATACTGCACCGCCTATCTCTTAATTATTCACATATCCCTCTACCCAAAGGTTGACTGGAAGAGATTGCTATGCGATAAGTCCGCCTTTGTATCATACTTATGTCTTCTTTTTCTTTGCTTTTTTTTATTGCCTTTTGTTTATGTTGCAATAAAGAGTATTTGTATTGCATTGTATTGTAGCTGAGCCTGCGGGCTCCGTTCACCATGGAAATTTCAGGATTAGAAACTATCCTATGTCCTACCCGGGTCTAAAACTATATCCATTATAAATGTCATCTAAATCGGTTCAGTGGTTGAAGCATGAAGAGGGAACAGACAGACAGAGTTACTTTACAGAAGTAAGGATAAGGACAAGGATAAGAAATAGGAGAATAGTATTTACTGTCTTTTTTAGGGTTCCGTACCTAAAGGGTAAAAAACGGGACCCTATTATTAAGACTCCGCTATCTGTTTGTCCGTTTCTCTATGTCTATCGGTCTGTCTGTCTGTCACCAGGCTGTATTTCATGAACCGTCATAGCTAGATAGTTTAAATTTTCATTGATGATGAAACTGAGTAATCTGTTGCCGCTATAATAAAAAAACTAAAAACAGAATAAAATAAATATTTTAGGGGGGCTCCCATACAACATTTTTTTATAGGTAGTGGTACGGAACACTTTGTGCGCGAATCCGACTCCCTCTTGGCCGGTTATTTATGCTGCTTCTCTCTCCGTGAAGATTGTTAAATCTATTGAAAGCATCGTGTCAGTCAATAGCAGATGTTTAGTGCCAAATGATTGACTTTATATTCTTTTTATTCAAAACCTATCGACTAGCTAGTATACAAAATAAAAGATTTTATCAAAGAACTTCAAAAATACATAAAAACGTACGTATGTTTAAATGTAATTTGGAATGAGAAATGCCATTTATGAAATATTTACGCAATCGGGTTTTTTTTTTTAAATTGATTAATATATATTTTTAATTTTTATTACAGGAATCATACCACTTATACATATTCCCCATAGAATCGGAAAACTTAGAATGCTTACGGCAGTCACTCCTCGAGACTAGCGTCGTAGACTGGACTAGGGACATCATCGTCCCGTCGGTGATGTCCGAGGTCATGACGATTATAGACGCCATCGGCGCCAAGCTGAGGCTGGAAGTGAAGTGCAACGGTTTTGTTATCAAATATTTGTACAGTAAAGACTCGCCAAGATTTCACAATCTACAGTAAGTATACACACGACACAATTAAGTTACATGAATTATTCTTGGTCGTGCTGCCCCCATTCGAAATGAATCATTTAATATTGTATCTTGATCAAGCTCTAGATAACCTTTCAAACTATTTTATGAACTTATAGTTTAAAGTGAGAACGTAAAGCTTTTCTACGCACATTTGCAAAAAACTGCCACTTTTGGCGTATGTTTGAAGAAAAGCTTCACGTTCCCACTTTAAACTGTAAACAGTAGTTCATAAAATAGTTTGAAGGGTTATCTAGTGTCTGGTCGAGACAATATTTTAAAGGATGTCTCCGTTTCCTATCAAATGATTTATTTCAAATGGTGGCAGCACTAGATCTGGATCCCGGAAAATTAAAGCACAGTAATCCCCTTAAATGTAACACATGGATAAAAACTTGACTAATGCTTTCAATTTCAGACAACCACCTAATACTTACGTCGCCCCTCTCAAATGCCAGCATCTCGATACCGTGGATTCAACATGGACCTTCTACAGTCCCACCTCCAAGTTCTACTTCCGAAGAGTTATGGATTGCAGTCAGACTTACGTGTTATATTCCGACTATGACCTCCCAATAGCCTGGGTTGCTGTAGACGAAATGGGGGCTTTATCGCACTTGTATTCTTTAGAAGGATGCAGAAGACTAGGCTATGGATCGTACATAACGAAAGTCGCTGTAAACGATATGTTATCGAAAGGACTTAACGTTCTAACTTATGCACTGGCGGATAACTTTTCAGCGCAGAAATTGTTCGTGAAATTAGGCTTTCAAAACCTTGGGCTGACTTCCTGGGTGTTCATAGCGAAGAAAAACTCAGAAATGCCTTCTTGTTCCTTTTGTCGAGTCCTTGATATTTAACCTGTAATAACAAAGAAAGGTATGGTTTTGTAAAAGTCATCAACTAAGTTAGTGGAGCTGAAAGTCCACCGAATGGTTTTTATCTACATAATATATGTTATAGGCGGAAACATATTAAAATTTCGATTTCTTCGCAATTGGCGAAGGCCACTAACTTTTTTATCGACCTTTATACTATAAATTACTAGCTGAGCCCCGCGGTATTAACCGCGAAAAAGAAAGCCTATGTATTAATCCAGGGTGTCAGGTTCCTGCATACAAAATGTTATCAAAATTGGTCCAGCCGTTTGCGCGTGAAGAATTTAAAAAAGCGTTGAGAAAACATACACACACACACACACTCACAAACTTTCGCCTTTATAAGATTATTGTGATTAATAACTTCGGTTTCCTCCAAAATCAAAATACCTACTCAATAACATTCAGTTCAGTCAGTCATTTTGAACAACTTTTCCCATAATAACTGCGAAAAAATATGAAAAAAGAAACTCGGTGTTACTATATATTTAAAAACGGTATTACTCACGTAGTGTAGTCGGAAAATGCCGACTAGTTTCGATCGGTTTAAAACTCGGTGTTCTATTGAACAATCAAGTGGTTGTGGTATGGTACTATGGGAAGGACACAATTTGTTTTTCGTACCTATTCGATGTAAGTTCAATAGTATTGACTGAACAGCCCCGAAAATTATATGCATATAATTTACTTTTTAAAAACTCTCTGTTACGTCTCCAAAACCATGTACCTATTTATCGCTGTGTTTTATCTATGCGACTTAATCTATGACATGTGGATAAAAAATTATTTACAAAAAATAAAATAAAACCAATTACAATCTCAGAGATCTTAAAAATTACAACCGACTTGAGAACCTTTACCTTATTTTGAAAGGCATTATAAAAAGATCGCCATTTAGTAGGTTTACCTACAAATATCTGGTTCTAGGTATTGCTCTACCTAGCGCGCCTAGCAGCGCCAAAAGTCTGGTTTACATAACGAAAAGTGCAAGTGACAAGATGGAAGTAAACACTGACACACACTGACACACAAAGTGAAAAGTAGGTGTTCACACGTCACTGACAAGTGGATATTCAGTACTGCTATTTATTTGCCTCTAGCCACTTGTCACTTGCCACTTGTCACTTTCACTTGTCAATATATAAACCGGGCTTTAGGCGAAAGCCCTACTGAATCTGACGGAGGCCGAGTCGTGGCGTTCCAATATCGACCAAAATGCATAGAAATTAAGTTATAATTTGAACACACTCAATCGAAATGACATCACGCCATATTGCTCAGTGTCGTCAGATTCAGTATGGCTTGCGCCTAAAACAGGTTTTTCATATGCCAGCCAACCTTATTATATTCTGAATATAATTTAATAAATTAAACCTTTACTAGTCTGAATGTACCTAGATTATATATATAGAAACTACCTAAAGTGAATATACATATATACTGATAATGTAATCTTACTGTATACTCAGTTAGGTTAACGAAGTGCAATTTAAGTATTTAAATATTTAAATAAAGATCGTGTACAATACTTACTCGTATCTCTCTAAAGATCAAGAGTCACAGTGGAAAGTACCTATGATATATTATATTATAGTAGCTATGATATATACTGTATTTTTTTTAAATTTTCACCTTCGGTATTAAAATCGACTAGAAGAGATACAAGTCCTTGAAAGCGCTAATGAGAGGCAACCTTCCGCTATGTCTCAATCACATCATGTGCATCCTGCCTATTCTTATCTATCGTACGCAGACCTGCACCCGTAGCATGGCACCGGCGACCGCGTTTATTGAGCGCTGTTATCTATCACTATCTCGCTCTATGTAATAAAAAGGTTAAGCTCATATCGCGCGACGGACTAGTGTCATCTCACGCAGTAGTCCGTCGCGCGATATAAGTTTTATCTTAATTTATCAACTGTGCCTAAGCAACTACCGTAGCATGACACCCGCGACAGCATTTTTTGAGTGCAATCGTCTATCACTACCTAGCTCTACGTAATAATAACGAGCGGGATGGCATTAGTCACTCGCGCGATAAAAAAAAATATCTGTTTTTATCAACGGAGCTACGCTACGGGGCTGGTCTCTGCGTCAAAAGCAAGACGTGAGATTTGTCATCAGGCGATGGAGCGCAACTTACTTGGAGTACAAAGAATGGAAGGATTAGATAAGTACGTAGTGGTGTGATTTTCGTTCTAGGACTGCAGTTGTCAATGTCGGCGTCATAAGACGGCTAATCTCAAATGAGACTAGGCGGGGCATGAGAGGTCTTTGCTGAGCGAACAGTGGAATACATTTAACAAAAAATACATATTTTTTAAATCTCATGACCTAACAGAAGTTTCAATTGGTTTAGCCATTACGAACTTAACACAACTTATGTTAAAGATAAATGAAATAGTTGCCCTAACAGAAACTGATTACGATTGAGATTTTCACCCGTTTGCTCAATCATCTTTTACAATTTGCGCGGAAAGAGAAGTATCTAGTAAATTCTATATTATTTTTCTTTTCTTCCAGACCGGCATGAAAGAAACTGCCAACTTACCATACTTGAATCTAACTTGACTCAGTCGGTATAATCGGCATATTTTTCTACTGGATCAAATTGCTGGAATCTTGACTATTCGATACAAATCGTCCGGTTGGCTGAACCACGTAGCATAAAATAGACGAAATTTTATTCGAGATCCTATCGACTGAGCCACCCCTTCAATACTAGAAGCTGCACTAGATATCTACCTATATGCAAAGAATACGTAATAGTACAAAAGTACAGAAGAATCGCTTTTGGATAGGATATTTGCTAAATTAAATCAATTTACAGCGTACTTAAGTCCTATTTAGTTTGTACTTTGTACCTCAAGTCTTCGAAGCGATTGTTTGTAGCGTTAAAATTTCAACAATATCAACCTTATGTCTATGAATAAGGAGCCGTTTAGCAGCATACCTAAACTGCGAAGTGCACCTAGACTGCTATATGTACTGAAACAGGTTCTAGACAAATGTCAATGCAAATATAATAGAACTAATCCAGGGGTAGCAAACATTGCTCTTAAATTAAAATCAAAATCAAAGGTGTTTTTAGACCAGCTTTTGATTCAGGACTAACTAATATATTTTAAATAGAAATATGTTTAGCTTCATGATGTACAAATTACCTAAATATATACAAACATACAACGAGCTTATATGTACTTACGTAACATACCTCGTAAACACATATTTTCACGCCTGTTTCTCATGGGCGTAGGCAGAGAGTATGGATCTCCAGTTTCTACGATCCGTGCAAACCTCTTTTGTAAATACAGCTTTAGATCATTAAAAAGCTACTTGCAAGATTTTTTTTTAAATATCAGATATAGAAAATGACCTCAGAAAATGATGCTAAGAAGCATTATCAAATAATCTATACTATAATAAAAGAGTGTCTGTACATTGAAAATTTTTCAAAAAAAAATATTTGGGGCGATGGAGATATAGTAATAGAGTAAGAAAATAAAAAAAAATGTCTGTCTGTTTGTCTGTTTGTCTGTTTGTCTGTTTGTACACGCTAATCTCCGGAAATACTGGACGGATTTGAATGAAACTTTTTTTGTTATATAGCTCTGAAGCCTGGGCAACATATAGGCTATAATTGATTTTGGAAAATGGAACACATGATGCAGAACTATAATGGTCCAGCTAAACTATAAGAAATATTAAAATGCCGCCTTAGCAAAAGTTGTTAAGTCTGATGAGAACTTTTTGTTGAGTTATAATACAACTGGCCAAGCGCGAGTCGGACGCGCGCGAAGGGTTCCGTACCATAATCTATGAAAAATCACGTTTGTAGTATGGGAGCCCCCCATCAATACTTATTTTATTCGATTTTTAGTGTTCCATAGGGTAGGGTAGAAACAGGACCCTATTACTTAGACCGTCCGACTGTTTGTCTGTCTGTCTGTCACCAGGCTGTATCTCATGAACCATTATAGCTAGACAGTTGAAATTTTTATAGATGATGTTTTTTGTTGCCGCTGAACAAAAACATACTAAATCTATACTATAATAATCTATACTATAATAAAAGAGTAAAAAAAATGTGTCTGTACATTAAAAATTTTTCAAAAAAATATATTTGGGGCGATGGAGATATAGTAATAGAGTAAGAAAATAAAAAAAAATGTCTGTCTGTTTGTCTGTTTGTCTGTTTGTACACGCTAATCTCCGGCAATACACATTATGCAGAACTATAATGGTCCAGCTAAACTATAAGAAATATTAAAATGCCGCCTTAGCAAAAGTTGTTAAGTCTGATGAGAACTTTTTGTTGAGTTATAATACAACTGGCCAAGCGCGAGTCGGACGCGCGCGAAGGGTTCCGTACCATAATCTATGAAAAATCACGTTTGTAGTATGGGAGCCCCCGATAAATACTTATTTTATTTGATTTTCGACCCTATTACATAGACCGTCCGACTGTTTGTCTGTCTGTCACCAGGCTGTATCTCATGAACCATTTTAGCTAGACAGTTGAAATTTTTATATATGAAGTTTTTTTGTTGCCGCTAAACAAAAACATACTAAATCTATACTATAATAAAAGGGTAAAAAAAAATGTGTCTATACATTGAAAATTTTTCCAAAAATAAGTTGTCCGAAGAAGAACTTATAAGTTCAGTATCGGCTCACAAAATAAGTCTTAATGTTGGAGGGCCAATAATGCTGATACGAAATTTGACTCCGCCGAAACTGTGTAACGGAACCCAACTTAATGTCTCAGCACTGTATACCGAAGTTCAGCGGCTGAATTTCAGCCAGTGCATGCCTGCAATGTTATTTGCATTACTAGCAACACATAATGCCGAACTTCCGATGTTTTTGCCGTACCCGTACCCGTACCCGTACCCGTACCCGTACCCGTACCCGTACCCGTACCCGTACCCGTACCCGTACCCGTACCCGTACCCGTACCCGTACCCGTACCCGTACCCATACCCGTACCCGTACCCGTGACCGTTCCTCTCCCGCTCCCACCGCCGCCGCCGCCGCCGCCGCCGCCGCCGCCGCTGCCGCCGCCGCCGCCGCTGCCGCCGTCACTGCCGCCGCCGCTTTCGCCGACACCGCCGCCGCTTCCGCCGATGCCTCCGCCGCCACCGCTCCCGCCGCCGCTGCCGCTGCCGCCGCCACTGCCGCCGCCGCCGCCACTGCCGCCGCCGCCGCCGCTGCCGCCACCGCCGTCGCCACCGCTGCCACCGCCGCCGCCGCCGCCGCCAATGCCTCCGCCGCCGCCGCCGACGCCTCCGCCGCCGCTGCCCCCGCCGCCGCCGCCGCCGCTCCCGCCGCCGCCACCGCCACCGCCGCCGCTCTCGCCGCCGCCGCCACCACCGCTGCCACCGCCGCCGCTTCCACTTCCGTTCCCTCTTCCGCTCCCGTTTCCGTTCGCCGCAGACGCGCCAAAGACGGAAGATTAAATTCTCATATCGGCACATCACTACTGTCCGGCGTTTCCACCGAACTTCAGCGGCTGAACTTCAGCTTATTTAGTGTGTCATCCCCACCGAACTTTAGACACTGAACTTTAGCCGCTAAACTTCGGCATAGTCTGCTGAGACACTTAAAGTTTACTGTGAGTGGTGCCAGTGAAACTGTACGAGTATTTATTCCGCGTATGCCACTCATCCCCAACAATTTTCCTTTTGAAAATACACAGTTCCATGTGTTTACTTGCTTTGCTATGAAAATAAGTCACAGTTTTAGAGGCTTAAAGCTGCTGATGTCGATCTAAGGACTGGTTTTTCGCATGGCCAACTTAATGTGGCTTTCTCCAGGGTTAGTACCACTTCAGCACTTTTCATATTGGCTCCCGAAGGAAAGAATTAAAATAATATTCACTTTTAACTCCTAACACTGTTACAAGTACTTTCTTATCTCTCTCTCTTTCTCTCATTAGTTTTTATTTGTATTAATACGCCGGAGTCATAAAGTCCACGCGAACGAAGTCGCGGGCATCAGCTAGTATATAATATATACTTAAGTTTTATTTTTCAAAGGGTTGATACTTGATTTGAAAGAAACCATTCTTTCCTTCATATCAACACTTTAAAAAATAAACCTTTTCCTAGCAATGAAATGAAATAGATTGGATAAAAAGGTGTTGATGCCTTTTCTCATGACCTTATAGTACCTTGATATTTTTATCATTAAATATTTTATACCCACTATCAATAAAATAAATAAATTTATCTATACTTTTCTCGCTTATACAATGTTTAACACAACTGCTATCTAAACCTGCAAGAATTGCCTTGGCACAACTATCACTAGTACGCAAGACTTCGCTTATGACACACGATGTCTGAAGATCCCTTGCACTTCTGGCCTGTGAACAGATGGGGGGAAATCCAGGAGGCGTTCAAGGCAGACTGGCCTCGTGGTATCCCGGGGTACACCGTGCTGGAGCACCAGAGGAAATGGCTGGAACAAGGGTTGGATTACGGTTTCAAAGTATATGTGCCTTACGGAGACGTCTGGAATGGAATTGTTGGTATTAACAAGAAGGTTAGTAAATTTTTGGTCTACTTTGTAGACAAGAAACATTATCGAAAGCCGACAACTCGTCTGTAAATCGTCATCGATATTTCAATTTACTTGTACGATGATTATTTTACGTGTAGTTTACGATTTTAATATAAAGTTTACGGTTGTCATTTGTTTTTTATCTTCTTTTTATATTTTTAACCAGGGATGGATTAACCCTATCAGGGTTCCAAAGCAATTCAATTCTCGGCACCTCGTTACCAGTTTCTTATTTTTTTGAGTCGACCAGATCGATTTTTTTAAAATTACTTGTTTTTGTTCTACTATATATAAAGTATTCCATGAACTGACAACATGCGCCAAAAAGAAGAGAGAAATCTATTTTTTTATTTTTTTTAATAGTTCGTTGAAACTTTTTTTTTCGTTCTGCGTACATGGGGCCCCTAGTCGATGCGGGGCCCCTAGCCAGTTGGCCAATCCGCCTTATGGATAATCCGGCCTTGCTTTAATAATGCAATTTTCACCACACTTTGTATAAATTAAAAATCCATTTATCTGAAATTTTACAGAATACATCTTACGAAGTCGTGATTCAATGTCCAAGAGATGACACACAGAAACTAGCAGACGCTCTGAGGACTACCACAGTGGTTGACTGGAAGAAGCAAATAACATTGCCGTTTGCTCCAATAAATATATTTGAGTGTGTCCAGGGACTTTTTGATGACTTGGGTCTGAAATTGGATCTGAGTATACCTTCAGAAAGCTTCTATTTGGATAAAAATAGTCCGTTATATAAAGATGTCACGTAAGAATTGCTTTAAATTATCGCTCTTTTCGATTTTATTAACTCACAGATTTTCATAAAATTATGCAAAATCAAAAGCCTCTGCAAATTTGGCGACTTATTTGTATAAGTCACCAATGCCAAACAAGATATTAAATTAAATAAACAAAATAAAAAGACATTATGTCATTCATTTTAAGACATGATATCTCTACCACTCCCTAAATTGGGATACATTAATTTTCGGGGTCAAGTGCTGCAACCCCTTTGAAATAAATTATTTGAAAGGAAACGAAGATATCATTTAAAATTTTGACTTGATCATGCCTTAGATAACCCTTCAAACTATTTTACGAACTACTGTTTATAGTTTAAAGAGAGAACGAGAAGCTTTTTTCGCACATTTGCCAAAAATGGCCGTTTTTCGCGAATGTGCGAAGAAAAGCTTCACGTTCTTCCTGTAAACAGTACAAAGTTCAGTTCAGTACAGGGCATGATTGAGATCTTTTTTTAAATGCTATCTCCGTTTCCTTTCAAATTCATTTTCACATATGAATTGCAAACTCTTTAGGCAATAAAGGTTCACCGAGGACTATTAGACCAAAAATGATTGATCATTACAAAACACACTATGTATACAAAGCATGATCTGAATTTTTAGATCAACAACAAATTTAGTACACTTACCTGGAACTACTTTTATTTAGGCGCCACTAAACTATGGCACTGACCGAATGGTGACCCAGAATGGGTGAGAGAAGCGTCGGGCGTCCGCCTATGCGATGGGTTGAAGATATAATCAAAGTCACGGGTCACACCTGGATGAGAGCAGCACAGGACCGAGATGGGTGGCGTTGACGAAGAGAGGCCTATGCTCAGCAGTGGGCGGAAGAAGGGCTGGGATGATGATGATGATGAACCATTTTATTACAAGCTTTTATTAAGTTTCACCTTTCTCGTTGTATTGCAAGTTAAATTCGACCTACTTCCCGGTTTCCGATTAAGCTAAAATGTTGCACGCATACCTATATCGCGTGACAATGCAATATTATGGTGATAGAGCTGATCTGATGATGAAGCCGGAAGGTAGCCATACGATTTCTGTAATGGAACGACACAACCCCATCGAATTTAGGCTTGTTTGATTCGTCTTGAGGAGCACTTTAAACTTTTAAGTTCATTGGTTTTAAAAATAGATTTGTAATAATTGTTTGTTTTAATCTGTATTACGGGCGGTGCCATTACATTGAGTTTCGATTTCTTTTCCGCAACATTGCACTAACTTATTTGTTAACATTTAAAACAGAGTGAGTCGAGGTCAAGACTAAAGGTTTGCTTCGTAAATTCCAGCTTACCACCAGGAGTAACCTTCGACTACTTAACGGAAGACCATGTTGAAATCGTAGATACTAATTGGCCCCATCGATACCCAGGCTCTGCTTGGTACTTCAAGCTTCTCATAAACACAAAATCCGGATATGGACTTTTCCTCAACGGTGAATTAATTTCCTGGGTACTTAATAATGAATTTGGTATTTTAACACATGTATTTACGTTAGATAGGCACAGGAAAAAAGGATATTGTGAACAACTCTTAAAAATTGTTTGTAATACTATGTTAAAAGAAAAACAGGATGTGTATGTGTTCTGCGTTAAAACTAATGTTAGTGCATGTAATTTGTACAATAAACTTGGATTTACTAATTATAATAGGTTTCAATTTGCTTGGTATTGGTTGAAAAATAAAGACCAATAAATTGTTATCAGTAAATAAAAATACTCCAAATAAATTATTAAGATTTAAATTTTGTTTTTTTTTTCGAAGGCTTCTAAGATGTAAGTAAACTTGCCCGTGGTGTGTACCGCAGTACTAACGTACTCACGTTTTTATTGAAGAAGAAATGTAAGAAAGAATCCTGGACAATTTACGTCATGTTTGTATCCTGACATGGATGTTATTAGATTTGTAATTGCAGTTAAAAATACTCGCTTATTTTCCTCTTTAGAACTATAATGCTCAGACGATTAATACACAGGAATGCGCGGTTTTTTTTAATTCATGGTTTGCCATACCAAGACATGAGATTGTTTTTCAATGGTGATTACAACGAGTTTACATGGAAAAATAAAACATTAATATCGAGGTTACTGTCCAATATTGATAAAAGTACCTAAAAATAGATGCACCAGTGGAAGCAGACACTTCAATATTATCTAAATGTGCTTGTAAATTATTGTTGTATCACCCATCATTAAACACAATCGCATCATGGATAAATCAACAAACTTAAAAATAAACTAATAAGTGAGTTATGTAAAACCACGATACCTATGGACCAGAAATAAGTGCCACACACAGAGATTGCTCTGTTGTTAACAATTTATAATTTGGTGCTATGTCACCCGATGTTTATTTAATCTATGAAATGGGAGTGACATTCTTAAATTTAGTTCAGTCGACTAGGTACCTTATCTGTCAAATTTCACCTACAATTCATGGATTTTTAATGGTTTAAATACATATAATAAATCATTAAATATGCTAAATTCTAACGATAAATTTCTTATCATACTAAATTATGATTTTAGTATACGTATTTGTAGATGCTTTTTAGTTATCTTTATTATAGTAGGTACAGCTAGAACAAATATGTAGACAGAGGAATTAGTTTAATGAGAACGGCATGATAATAACAGTACAATTTATAGAGAAGAAAGAGATAGAATTAATACCATACCATGAGTAACTTGTGTAAGCGAGACAAACATCTTTATCAATGTGATTATAAAACTCGAATTATTGAGTGCTATTACTCGTTCGTCCACTGGCCGGCAAATGTGATATTGTGGCATTGACAGTATTACATCTGTGATCTTTGGTTGTTATTTTGTTAAAGCTTATATTTTAACACAGAAGTAAATTAATAATACGTTAAAGTTTACATCGTAAGTAATTGTATAAAACATCTTACGCAAAGTGAATTAATTGTTAAATTTGTCTCTTTTCAAATTTTGATCGCTTTACTTTTGTTTAAGTATCTTTAATTTAACAGATCAAAGTATAAAAGGGCTCTGTGATTTATTATAGCGAATATAAACATATTTTTGATGTAAAAAGTGTAATACAAAATAATACTTGAATTGAGGCGATCCAAATATTTTGAAGGCGAGAATTGTATTATAATTGGACAATCGTTAATTGTACTTATTAAGCGCATTTTTTTTTAACAGTCCAAATCCATAAATTGTTAGTAGACATGGATAAGCTGACAGAAGATTCTTTAGTTCTTCTTCCTCCAGAGAAATGGGGAGATCTCCAGAAAGAGTTCAAACGAGATTGGCCTCGCAGCATCACTGGGTACTGGGCGCTAGAAACCCAGAAGGATTGGCAAAAACGAGGGATAAAATACGATTTTAATGTATACTGTCCATATGGTGATGTCAGGAATGGGATGGTTGCCGTTCAAACAAAAGTAAGAATTGCATAATAATTTAATTTGAGTTTAGGAAGTTTAAAACTTATATTTTTTTTAAATTTAAAATAATTTACAATTTTATTAACTAAAAAATAATAAATAAACTATAGTAAATATAGTATTGGATTCTGTTTTTATAAATTCATGGCGTTAAATATCTAGGATATTGTACAGTTTTTGAATACAAAGTTTATAAGCGGATCTTACCAAAATTATCTTTTCGTAAACTTTATATAATATTTGTCTAGGCACTATTTCATCTAGCCAATTTGTTTTATACATTTGTGTAAATACTGGTAATAGATCAATCATTCTTTTCTGGTCTATTGACAACTTTCTCGTCAAAACATATTTTTCTTAATTGAATTAAACTTACGAGTACTGTACGTCACAGGGTTCAGTCAAAGATATAGTAATCCAATGCGCAAGCGACGACACAAGACACCTCGAAGAAGCACTAAAAAGAACGAAGGTAATAAGTTGGAACAAGACGATATTAGTGCCCTGTCCACCAAGCCATATCACAAGATGTATTCATGCGGTCTTAGAAGACATAAATATGAACATTTCGAAGGCGGCAACGCCACATTATATGTTCTTGTTAGATAAAAAGACTACGTTTGATGACATAAGGTAAATTTTATACATTTTAATCAAATCCTTCAGGCATAGACGACCTCCGTGGCGTAGTGGTCACCATGCTAGTCCGCCACCCAGAGGTTCCGGGTTCGATTCCCGGTCAGGGCAAGTTTGAAAATGGCCTTTTTCAAATTGTCCTGGGTCTTGGGTGTTTATATATATATATGTATTAGTTATAAAATATAGTATCGTTGAGTTAGTACCCCATAACACAAGTCTCGAACTTAGGTACTTTGGGGCTAGCTCGATCAGTGTAATTTGTCCCTATATATTTATTTATTATTTATTTATAATCGATCCAATTACTTTTTTGTAGTAGGTGACAACAGGGTTAGAAAACTATAATTGTTATTTAGTCCGCGTCTTTTAGATTATCCAAAAATAATGGACCCAATTTTTTCAATTTGCTTAATGAAAAAAATCACAAAGATACGAAAGGTCCGTGGGAATGGGGGCGAAATAGGGGCTTGTGACGTCACCTCTATGTTAAAATCGTACGTAGCTGTGACGTTCTACGAAATTTCAATGCGTTGTATCTTTGTCATTTTTTGTTTCTCAGAGAAAAGAAAAAATACGTGTACATTTTTTTTTATCTAACCGATGAGCTAAAAATATTTTTCCTTTCATCATGCCTATTATACAGTTATCTGTCTACCAAAACCAACACACGTAATCTGTCTAAATAAACAATAAAAAATTCTTCTACCTACTTACCCTATGCATATACCTATGTATGTACATTTTCAATTTTGAAGTGAGCAGAAAGGATTTAAATCTATGTACCTACTGGTCTCAGTCTTCATTAAAAATCTATAAAAGGCTTCAAATTTAAGAAGAATTGTTTTTTCTAAGCATCTTGTTCTTTTCGTGTCGATTGGCTCAAATTACACTATATTTTGGGTCTTCAGTGAGTTGCCACCCTTGTGCCTCCTATAAGAAGTCGGCACTCCTTAAATTGGAAGCATATAATCATATAACGGATTAAGATGGCCAAATTTTTTAAAGAATATAAGAGGAATCTAGTTTATTAAAATAAACTTTTAAAATTTCCAGGTTACCAAAAGGTGTCACTTTCGGACACTTATCGGAAGAGCACGTAGACATAGTAGACTCCACTTGGGTGAACAGGTACAAAGGCTCTAATCTACACTTCAAGAAGTTGATCGAGGCCCAACACGGCTACGGCCTGTTCGAGGATAACCAGCTGGCATGTTTCATCTTCATTAACGAAGTGGGCTTCCTTATTCACTTGTTTACTCTAGAGAACTTTCGGAGAAAAGGATACGCTGAAATGCTCATGAAATTAATCTGTAATATTCTCATTGAACAACAGAAGGACACGTTCTTTTTTGTAAAGGAGGACAATAAGAGTGCTATCAATCTTTATGAGAAGTTGGGATTTCAAAAACATCATATGGTGTTGTGGGGTTTCTTAACCCCCAAGACTTCTAAGTTATAATAACGGAATTTAAAAACTATGTCTTACTACAAAGTATTATGTAGGTAGATACATTGCGAAATAATTTATATGTTATCTGTGATCTCGTTGTGATGTTATCTGGGCTCGTATTTCATAATTAATTGCTTGGCATTTTTTTTAAACAATTTCATGTTAGGATGTCACAGACAGACAGGAGTTAATAGCAAAAATAAACACATATTTTTTTATACTATCGTTTTTTATATTTTTACTGTTTTCAGCTGTTGCTGGTACTTTTTATGAAACACATTTGTCAAACAAACCCTTAAATTCATAATTATCGTGCAATTCTTAAATCAGTTATATATATTGTATAACGTTACCGATTCAGAAATAATATATTTGGAAATATACTTACTATAGTTCTTATTTAGGGGGACAGATTTTTTTAAATTAGAGCAAGTGTCTTAATTTGAGAAGGATTGTTTGTTAGTATTTCGGTATCATTGGTTAGGTAGTTTTCAATATAGAGGTATTGAAAACTACCTAACCAATGATACCGAAATACTAACTCAATTACAAAATGCCACATGAACCACACTTAGATTTTTAATATAGTTTAATTTAGTTTTTAATTTGATTTTAATTTGGATATTAGTGTAGTTTTTAAATTTAGTTTTTTAGTTTAACTTTATAATTATCTATTTTACTCACAAGTAAATAGTATAAAATAAACAATTAACAAGTTTGAATATATTACAAAAGCAGAAAATAATATAGTTAAATAAAAGAAGATAATGCAATGTCAATTCATTAAGTGCGTATTGAGGTCTGTAGCCGTAACTTAAAAACTAAATTGTATGTTATCTGGCTTCTCACGCAACTACAAATATTCCATAGTTTGAATAAATCGGTTCTCACAGTCCAATCGATATTGGGCCTACTTTACATTCATACTTATAGCAGTAAAAACTTATACTTGTTGCAATGAATGAATACATATGTCTATATGCAATTTATAATCTTAGCGCCAAATAACATATTAGCACAATTTTATTCAGTTACCCGCGGCGTTAGCTTATACCCCATGGGAAACGAGCGTGATCATATGTATGTATGTATTTTAATATTATTGATCAAGTGAGTGAAGAGCTTTTCAAACTGGTGGAAATATGGGGGTTGAAAACTTTATGAATATCAGCCATTTAGAAAAAAAAAATTAGAATGTCCTTAAAACGAAGTGGTAGCTAAAGTGGCGCCCGCATTTGAAATAAATTGTTTAAAACTAAATATGGTAATAATTAAAAATTTGATCTGTATCACTGTCTAGAAAGACCTTTAAACTATTTTATGAATAACCTTTGAAATTATTACTAATAGTCCGTCTTGTTTTAAAAACCCGTTTTAAAACTAGACGGACTATTAGTAAAAAATTTCAAAAGCAGCTGGCACATTCTAAGTTTTTTCCCCCAGACCAACACGGTAGAAATTTAAGTTACATTAGTAACACGAGTACTACCCACATTCATCATTTTTTATTGTGTAGTAGTATAAATTTATTGTGTATCTATATGTCCTGTAGTTATTATTGCTTTATATTAAAGACTAACACTTAACAATCTTCACAACTGATCGCACTTGCACTTACCTAAGGTTTTAGCTGAAAATCAGCACATTGCTCTTTGAGCAATATTTTCGCAGAGATATACACGCATACACGCATCACATCTCATCATTTAATATATACAAAAGTCATTCGTATATTTCCTTGTGTGTGTGTGTGTGTGTGTGTGTGCGCGCGTGTGCGCGTGTGTGCGTTTGCGTGCAAGCGTGCGTGTGTGTGTGTGTGTGTGTGTGTGTGTGTGTGTGTGTATGTAAGGGTGTGTGTGTGTGTGTATGTGAGGGTGTGTGTGTGTGTGCAGTTTTCACAAATAAACGATTTATCAATCTATCTATCTTATCATTAGTAACTAAGTGGTTTCCGGTCCGGAATAGGACTATTCCATTTCTATCTGTAGATACAGTACAGGCGATTTCAGGAGTAAGCATAAAAATCGCAAGCTGCAACTGTATGCACATACAATGTAGAAGGGACGTAGCCGTAATAAATCAAACCACGAGCTTATACTAGATCACTATAATATGAAGAAATTAAAAAAAAAGTTAAAAAAAATTCGACCGTCCCATACAAATTGCTCGGGCAGCTGCACACTATTGTATCGAAGTGCCAAAAGTTTGTTTTTGACTGTTATTTTAATAGTTAATAGATTCAGGTGTTACTTTGTGGAAGTCAAAGTTACATACTATATGATTTGAATTACTTTGTGATACTAATTTTGGATGGTGTCGGAATTGCACAAAGAAATTCAAATTACATATACAGTATATTATTTTAATTTCATTATGCTATAGTGGTCTAGTATAGCCTGTGGTTTGATTGAATACGGGTATATCCCTTCCACTTTATATATAATCTTTTTTTAGTTTTGGAACTTTTTCGTTATTCCGGTTTTAAGGTGCATGGTGAACATTTATTCAGTTTAGCTTTGCAATCTTTTGCATAGCTTTCTACAGTTCACAAAGTCAATAGTGTAGATATGAATGAGACGAGACGTGACACCATTTGCAACATTGCTGTTACGTCCGAATGCACTAATTAAGTAATGTGACAGAGCAGAGTTAGCACAGAGCCCGCGTTTTTGTCACAGTTCACATGACAATCAAAATCGGTGCTGTTTTGCAGCCGGTTACACACGCTCTTTAGGATAATGACTCTATCCATAATCGATATGTAAAATGGTGATAGTTGCAATATCTGAATGGATTGGGTAATTTCAAGACTGTTTAAATTTCCAGGAAAAAATAATATTGTATGAGTTGATATGCGGAATAAATGGATTACTCATGTCTTTATTCCATAAGGGATTGGTAGGTAGGTGGAACTTTTAACGATACCCGGCACGTTAATTGAACGAAAATAGTGGCCGTCGGCGCATGTTTAATTGGAGATATTAGTGTTAAAAGAGATTTTTTGGTCTTTCTTCGAAGCCGAAATCTATCTGAAGTTCGGATAGAAATGTGATAGAAATGTGATTCAAAACGGACAAACAACCTACAACAACGACCGCCATTTTTGTTTAACGTACGTGCCTGGTATTGTGCCTATTGGGTAATATTCGTAGCGCTAAAACTTTGTGCAGTTTCTAAACTCAATTAAAAGCTCACTATCTATCCAACTTAGGATTTATTTTGTAGTGGATTCTTTCGCATTATTATCTTATTATTATTATTATATATATAATATTATATGTATGTATATTAATTTATAAGTATGTATTTAAGTATTTGTATGTATTTATTTATTGTGGCAGATTCTATATTGCAACTATTTACAGTAAATCTGACACACTGCACCGCCTATTTTTAAATATTCACTTCTCCCGCTACCTAAAGGTTGACTGGAAGAGATTGCTATGCGATAAGTCCGCCTTTGTATCATAATTATGTCTTCTTTTCCCTATTATTTATTTTTCCTTTTGTTTATGACACAATTAAGAGTATTTGTATTGTATTGTATTGAAGAGTCGCGGGTTGCATGTTAAGCATAAAAGTGGAAACGAGAATAAAAATAGTGATACGTGCAGCCTGTAGATAAATTCTTCACCTAAGACTCTTTCTTATGTTTTTATTACTTAAAAGTTCTCACAAACATCACTATTTTAAATAAAGTTGTAAAACATTATATAAAATAGTGATGGATTGCTAGCCGCATCGCCTAAAGCCCAACGTTTTTCGTTTATCCCTGACCAGCATAGGAAAGTAAATGCAGTGTACTGATGAAAACGTGTTGAAATTACGTTTTTACGTCGCCCTATGTGTGTGTGTGTGTGTGTGTGTGTGTGTGTGTGTGTGTGTAAATGACCAACACTGGCGTCAGATTTTTTAGGCTGCCTCGAGGTATCTTAGATAGCTTGATGACTGCCATACAGTGATGATAGCCGGGGCCAACGGCTTATACTTGCCTTCCAAAGCATTGAGGAGTAGAAGTAAACATTTTTTATCTAAAATGGCTGCTAGACTTACTGGTAAGTAAGTTATGTTACAACAACATTCTTAACTCCAATAGCAAACTTTTAAATCCACACAAACGCGTCGACACTTTCATAACTATGGGTTGCGTTCAATGATCAATGCATTCCTATGCGCAAGAAAAAAATTGTTGTCTTCATTAAAACAATGACATGCGTGTCGCTGGAAACTCCCATGCTTCTGGTAGCTGGTATGGTAGGGTAGCTGTCAATACCCAACCATATTACCAGCGAGTTAATTCGCAGAAGCATTTAGGCGACGCATGTTGAACACAATGCCGCTGCGTATTCTGTGCGTAACTTTTTAATTTGTGACGAAGGAAACATTGCAGTGAGGACTTTGTGAAGTGACTTGACTTATGGACATTTGAAATGTGGAGTTTTATTGTTTTTGGTAAGTTTTGTCAATTAAATAAGTGAATCTTAGTGCATCTTAGTGCATCTTTATCAGTCGCAGGAAGTCCACTGATATAGGCTCCAAGGATTTCCAAAAGAACAATTGTGTGTATTTACTTTCATCAGCCCATTTATGATGTGATACTACAGATTACCTGTATTTTTCTGTGTACTTCAAAAAACATAGTCATATGTGCCTTGAGAGTAAAGCAGGGTTTATTTCATATGCCAAATACCTAGCGTAGGTAGTAAAGTTTTAGGGGGTTCAGATATTGGATAGAGGAGTAAGATCCATATTACCGGCATATATCAAACTTCCGCTCTATTTTTTTAAGAAACGAGTCATACAAAAGCAAATCTAGCAAAATCCACTTGAATTCAAGATGAAAAATTAAGTTCTTATAAATAAGCTTAAAAATTTAAAGTAAGATTCGATATTGAGCCAGCAATAACGACTCTTAATTACCTTATTGGATGTTCCATTGCTGGGCAAAGGCTTTCTGCTTCCAATTAGTTTATTAAATTATTTATAAAAACTTTATTGATCCACAATGTACAAGTGTTTACAATTGGCGGACTTAACGATAAAAGCGTTCTCTCCCAGGTTTCGTCTAAGCGACAATCTTCCCTACCAATATAGGGAAAAAAATACTAATTCTACAAAATACTACTTTATTTTGTACCTCGCTCTGGTTAAATAAAATACAAAATACGGAAAACTTTAACTATATTGAGCTTAAATAAATTTTTACAACGAAACACACTACTTATGCTCACACTGTTTTTATAGAAAAGATGGCATCACAGTTGAACACAAATGAATAATATAAAACACACTCAAAGTATGTATGGTACGTCCGCTTGAGAGCAATATTAAACTTTCCATCATTATCATATTTTTCAAAACAACTTCTCATCGTCCTATACATTGCGCCATTAAAACTTACAAAACTTTGCACCGATGATATGGAACGTGCAACTTCGCATTTTATGGTGCACGCTGCAGTTCCAGGATTCGCAAGAGACGAGAGTAAACAAGCGAACTTCTTATGCAGAAGTATTTTATCTACTTTGATATAAGATTTGTTGACCTAGGCCACAATCTATTTATAAACTTTAGAGCTGTGATTTCTCTTAGAAATTAAATTGTTATTGCAACGCATGTCTTCCCTTAGTACGATAGCACCTTGATAAATGGAACTGTTTCCGGCGGCGATACCTGTACCGTCCAAGGGTTTTTAAATCCATGATAGTATTAAGGGGCTACCTGATTTTTTCGGGATCCAGTGCTGCCCCCATTCGAAATAAATTATTTAAAAGGAAATGGAGATATAATTTAAAATTTTGTCTTGACTAAGCCCTAGATATCCTTCAAACTTTTTTATGAACTACTGTTTACAGTTTAAAGTGAGAACGTCAAGCTTTCAAACGCACATTAGCCAAAAATTGCCGTTTTTCGCCAAACTGTAAAGAGTCTTTCATAAAATAATTTGAAGGGTTATTTAGGGCTTGGTCAAGCAAGAGAAAATTTTAAATGATGTCTCTGTTTCCTTTCAAATGATTTATCTCAAATGTGGGCAGCTCTGGACCCTGAAAAATTAATGTATACCTTTAACATAATATGTTACTCCAGGTTCCCAATTCATTTAGCCGTTTTGGCTTGAAAGCGGAACAAACATCCCTACATACATGCTCATAAACTATCTTATTTGTTATATTAGTAGGATGTCAAATATGCAACTTAATTTAAAAACCGGCGTGTGCTCAACGTTTAGTGGTATTAAAAGTACGTACCTACTACCTATTTTGGGAAATCTGATCGATCATTACAAAATTGGCAATGTAATATAAAATCAGAGTGAGAGTTCAGCCTAAATTCTTGTTTGTCAGCTCGTATTTCGAAAAATGACAAATCGAGTTTTATATCCGAACTGTCATGAAACTAAAATAAAACGATATAAAATATTGAAATAAAACCAACAAACGCAGCAAACATTTCAGTTGATTGGAAGGTCGAAAGCCATCGAGCTTCGTATGTTATTGACATATATTTACGCGCTGGCTGTAATAGAGTAATACTTCAATGCGCCATCTACTAGAGTTATTGTCCTATATCCATAATTCTAAGTAATATAATACTTATAAATTTTTTATTTGCGATATGTTTCAATGACTTATATTGCGACCTAGCTATAAAGAGAAGTGAATAGCTATTACTAACCTCCCGCTTATCCATGCTGAAGAACGGCCCACACTCAGGTCATGTCACCTGCCCTCTGCCATTATTTGTTAAATTTCGGTACCTACAGGTTTTATTATATGTTGTTTTGTTTGTGTTGTTGGGTAATTTGTAATTTCGCCCAAAAACACGCGACTCGCAGCAGAACTATTAGCGCGAAAAAAAAGCTTTTCGGAAACCGAACTTGTACGGCTTGTACCTACTGCGGGCCGGAGTGTGTTAAGTTCATTAGAACTTCTATATTATTTATAACCTGAAGTCTACATCATTTTTTGCACAAGCACTAAAAGATTTGACGTCTACGTTCTTGTAAAATCAATCATAACAAAAGCCACTACGATAAACTAGTGGTTCGCCGCGAACTCAGACCTCGCGATTATTATACCAATTCAAAATTACAAGCACATTAATTTACTGAACCAATTTTTATGTCACAATGACACTTCTGAGTGTACAAATACAAACCTCTGAGATGGACCCGCGCCAAGCTCAATCCAGACGTTTTTGTATTTAAGATAATCATCGGTTCTGTAATAAGCCTTCTCATAAAGTACTTTCTTCACATACGAGTAAGCTTTAAATTTTCTATCTGGCATATCAAGGACCAATTTTAGCAATTTATTATAAAACTTTATACAGTTTTCCTTAACCGATTTACTGACTGTTTTCAGCCTATAACATGGGGCAACGAAATCATTTATGTTACGTAAGTTTATATCTGTTGTTACCTAACCACCTGTTTTATTAAAGGCAAATTTTTTTTTCTTACAAACATTATATTTTCAAATATGTACTGGGATAGTACAGTGAGTATATCAATTTTCTTAAAAAAAATCTCTTAGTCTCTCGATCCTAAATCGTAATTAAAAAAACAAATTGCCCTTTTTTGTAAAATAAAAATAATCTGTATATCAGCTGCACTCTCCCATAGAAGAATTCCGTAGGACATTATACTATGAAAGTAACTAAAGTAAACTAGTCTAGCCGTTGCTACATCGGCAATTGTCTGATTCTTCTAATAGCGTTAGCCACTGAGCTAAGCCTATTAGCGAGTTAAGAAATATGGGCAACCCATTGAAGTTTTGAATCTACTGTGATTCCCAAGAAAATATTATTTTCAATGAGATCAATTTTTTACCGTCTAGTAGCACATCAAAATTGGCCTGCCTCACATTAGGAAAACTAAATCTAATGTGTCTTGTTTGCATTCAACAGAAGGTTATTGGCTAAAAACCAATTAGAAATAGCCGATAATGTGTCATTCACCGCAGTAGCATCTTCGCTATGGCGATCTATTTCAAAAATAAGAGACGTGTCATCGGCGAACATCACAATACCCGCCTGTTTCTCAACCGCGTAAGGCAAATCATTGACGTACTTACAGTTAGTAATAGGGTCCCGTTTTTAGCCTTTGGGTACGAAACTCTAATGAACATATTATCGTGTTTTTTGAATAATGAAAATGGTTCATATCGTTCTGATAAAACGTCAGTATTTGTAATAAGCTTTTATTTTATTTCATCTGTCCCGTTGTCTGTCGGTCTGTCTGTCTGTCTGTAATCAAATCTTGCAAGTTTAATTTGACCCACTTCCCAGTTTCCGATTGAGCTGAAATTTTGCACCCATACGTATATCGCGTGAAAATGCAATATTATGATGACATACAACTGATCTGATGATGGAAGGTGGCCATAGAAAGTTTGTAATGTAACGACGCAAGCTTGGGCTCGTTTGATTCGTCTTGAGGAGTACTGAAAATATAAGCTTGTTTTAAAAATATTTTTTAAATCATGACTTGTTTTTATGTAATTTTTTTGACTGACTGCTTTTGGCGCTCACTCACACGAATACAAAGCTGAGCTTACCTTTAATTTATTTCTTTTTGTTGCTTATCAATTTTGTTTTGTATCTAATATTATGTATGTACATCCACCAACTTCATCTAAGAAGATATAACTATTTTTAACACTACGGTAAGTTTTCGTCACATTTCAGATTAGAAAACTGGTTAAACAATTTTGATATCCAATAAACATGAGAAATATATCAATACTGGTGACAGTTCGAAAGTTATAGACAGAACAATGTTTATTTTCATCAAAATGCGTATATCTTAAAACCGGCTGAGCCTATTTTGATGCCCAACGAACTTAAAAGTTCTATAAATATTTGCTACACTTATTCTACTAATTTTGATAATATTAACATCAAAATTAGTTATACGACTGTCTCCGTAGTCCAGTGGTCAAGGCGTTCGCCTTGTGACCCGGAGGTCATGAGCTCGAACCCCACTGGGAAGTATACTTTGTGAAAAGTTGTTTCCAGTCTGGTTAGGATATTGCAGGCTTGAATCACCTGATTATCTGAAAAAAAAAGATGATTCCGTGTTTCCAAAGAAAATAAACTGTGGTTCCCGAATGCCATCTAGCATTTGATCATCAAACTATCCAAGGATAGGTTCTGGTGAACCCTTTGAGTTGTAGAGGTCCAACGGCAGTCGCTCTGTGTAAAAACCAGTAACCTTGTCGAATCTCCTTGGTTAGGTAGCGGACTGCGGGCTCTGAAGCATACGATCTGCTGATGATGATGATCAAAATTAGTTCACCGGTTCGAGAGTTCATCAACAAACATAGACTTACAAATAATGTCTTTCTGCCCCAACTAGAATTGTATTCCTTGCTCGCTTCACTCGCTCGGTCAAATAAATCAAGACTTTGAAAATGGAAATTTAACATCTTGCTGCACCTAAGTTGTTGCAAAGTGAGAGTCTTGTGGTTTAGGGCTCAGGTGACCCCATTAGCCTACTGCCGGTGACAAATGGTTACAAATTACTGTCTTCGGATGTGTAAAAAAACAAACACATTTCCGGCAAAGATTGATATGTTAGTCAATCTTTTGCCGGAAATGTGTTCGTTACTCTAAAACTCGTTTTAGATAACTTTTGATTAAGCTGTTGACGGATAGTTAAATAAAATATCTATTACCACATTATCTGGTCATATTAGACAAAGTTTGAGATAAATATCATATATCACCATCAGTCTCGTAGAAATCAACTGCGATAAAAAAATAAATTTAAAGGCTTATTCCAATATTGTATCTTAAACAAATTAATTTTATTTACTTATTTAAAAACTTTATTGAGCCAAAATCCAGTAGGTGGACTTAATGCTAAAGCATTCTCTTCTGGAAGATATGGAAGATTTGGAAGCCCACTTAATTTAAGTGGGCTTCCATGCCACAAACATGTTTTTTTAATATTCATTTATTTTATTTTAATTTAATTATTTATTTTTAAAGTGAATATCACTGGACAACAAGATTTTGTAACAAGAATACTGGCAGCGATTTCTAAAAGAATTCAGTACAAATCATGAACCTAGTTATAAAAAATGTGTAGGACGTCTAAATGTTCAAATATTACACGTCAACAATTCAAACTTATTTTTTCGGTAATTTCAAAATTAAACCATAAATTCAATTAGGTGTTTTCCAATTTTCAAATAACAGCTTAACACTGTGCAAACCTTACAATATTTTTTACATCATTGCAAATTTATCAATAAAAATGACTTATTACAGATTTTTGGCAGGTCGGTATAACGCCATACAATGCGCGCAGTACGCAATGTATGGGAAGTATTACGGTAACTTAAGTCTATATATATCCATAGATAAAAAAGGTACAAAAGTAAAACAAATTTTGTTTTGCTTTTGAAGGGTGATTACATCATTCTATGTTACAAAATTAAATAACCTGTACAGAAACTATTTACTATAAATAATTAAAAATATCAGAAATTGGTGAAAATTGGATTTTTGAAATAACATTATTCTCAATTCTGACCTCCTAGAAACAAAAGTAAATTATGTCCATATACACTATACAAAAATCTATAAGAGACAACTAGTCTTACTCCAGTGGGACAAAAAAAAATAAATTTTGTCGACCAGTGATATACATGTTCTGTTAATATTTCAAGCGTCCACCTGTTGCCGTTATTAATACCTGGGAAAAACGTCAAAAAATCTCTTTTGTTGTATGGAAGTAAATATTTATTTTATTCTGTTTTTAGTATTTGTTGTTTTAACAGCTACAGAATTACATCATCTGTGAAAATGTCAACTGTCTAGCTTTTGCGGTTCATGACATACAGCCTAGTGACAGACAGACGGACGGACTGACAGCGGAGTCTTAGTAATAGGGTCCCGTTTTTACTTTTGGGTACGGAATAAGAAAAAAAAAATTGTTTGTGGATGTCTGTATGAACGTAGTATTGGTACCGTTTCTGCTATCACGTCACGGGATAATTTTCTTTTGAAAATTGCTATCTAATTCAGTGTCGTTTAATTATAATTAATATTTTTTTTTTAGTGAGCGTTATGAGCCTTGCACTTTTGGATTTTCCAAACTTATTTATTTTTTTACTAGCTAATGGACTTTGGTATGGTTCGCGTGGACTTTATGACTCGGCGTATTAATATAAATACGAACTAATTTACAATATGTAACAACAAGTAATTATTACAAAAACAAAATACCCCACTGCCTTTTTTTTAGTTTTTTTTTTGTATGAAACTTGAACACTTTTGTTTGAAATGTCGTTTTTTTTTCGAGTTTCAAGCATTGATCCCACAGGAAAAGTTGTTCATATTGACGGTCTGAGTTGCTTCTACAAGGATCGGACAGGGTTTTTGTTACATATTGTATATACGAGTAGTCGAGTACATAAGAGAATACTTGAATTATATACATAAGAGAATGGTATATTTGAAACTTTTCTTACATAACTTCAAAAAAAACCGTAGAAAATATTATGTAACGCGCATTCATGTTTTGATACACGGCGTGACCCGTCGGCAAAGGTCGAAGGCATCGAAGGCTCCTCCTAATAGAGTTATAAATTTTGATATAGGTACATACCAGATAAGGAATAATAAATTGGCATTTGACAAAAATGTATTGCGTCATTTTCGCCGAATGTTTTTGTAACCACCAGCCTTTTTGGATTAAGTTCAGTTACTGAACTACTTTCCATAATTTTTTTTATCGAAAACAATAGTTCGACTTCCCATATAAAAGTTCGGATGAACGGTGATTTGTATATTTTTGTTATATTACCAAACTACTAAGACTCGCATTTTATTTTAGTCGCATTTGTACCATCAATAGATGAATCTACGATCGTAACAGTCGCATTTAGTACGATGGGACAAATTTCAGCGGTACTACTGAGACTGAACCGAAAGGTCTCGTTATCAATAGATCAATGGTACTACTACAATCGTAACAGATGCATTTAGTACGATGGCACAAATTTCAGCGGTACTAGTGAGAATGAACCGAAAGGTCTCGTTATCAATAGATCAATGGTACTACTACGATCGTAACAGTCGCATTTAGTACGATGGGACAAATTTCAGAAGTACAAGTGAGACTGAACCGAAAGGTCTCGTTATCAATAGATCAATGGTGCTACTGCGATCGTAACAGTCGCATTTAGTACGATGGGATAAATTTCAGAAGTACAAGTGAGACTAAACCGAAAGGTCACGTCATCAATAGATCAATGGTACTACTACGATCGTAGCAGTCGCATTTAGTACGTTGGGACAAATTTCAGAAGTACAAGTGAAACTCAACCGAAAGGTCTCGTTATCAATATATCAATAAATAAATAAATATGGACAAATAACACTGATTGAGCTAGCCCCAAAGTAAGTTCAAGACTTGTGTTATGAGATACTAACTTAACGATACTATATTGTATAACAAATACATATATAGATAAACATCCAAGACCCAGGGCAATTTTAAAAATGCTATTTTTCAACTTGCCCTGACCGGGGATCGAACCCGGGACCTCTGGGTGGCAGATTAGCATGGTGACCACTACGCCACGGAGGTCAATGGTACTACTGCGATCGTAACAGTCACATTTTGTACGATAAGACAAATTTCAGCGGTACTAGTGAGACTGAACCGAAAGGTCACGTTATAATAATTATATGAATAAGGGTGAATGAAAAAAAATCTTTGAAAATTTTACAGTCACCTTTATTGTTTATACAAAAATGAAGCAGTGACATGACATCATCCTATCTAAAAGAGGTAGGTAGCATCTCGAGAAAATTCGTTCGACAGTATTTTTTGCATATGTGCTAGGCTGTATAGGTAAAATACCAGCTGTCCAATAATAGGTAGTAATGTACACATCATTCCTTAGGACGGCGTGGAGCAACTTTGTAGTATAACACAAAGTCGCTTCCCGCCATCCTAACACTAAACTTATGTAATAATTGCGTTTATGACAACGGTTTTATATTAATATGTTATAAACAAATACGTAAATAAAAAGGTTTAATTAAATTATTTCGTACTTTGAAATAGATTTGCCAAACTAATTTTGGAGGAATAAAAAGCCAAAATGGCTAAATAAAATAAAGTTTTTCAATGTTTTGTTACCTTTCACTTAAAGTCTTAAACACATTTCAAAATATCAGGACCAGGACCAGTTATATCATTATTAATCGAAGTTTATAATTGCATTACATTTACCATGACTTAATTATTAAAAAAAAATCTACTTACTTTATTTGATGAAACTAGGAAAGAGACAATCGTAGACGTAGATATCTATCAAAGTCAAAGATAAAATATATACATATAAGTAAATTCACGAAAGTCCCACCAAAAAATAAAACTAGGACATAAATCTATCGAAATAAAACTGGAAATGAGGCAATCAATCGGAAATTACAAGTGGATCTGGGACAACAAGCACGTATTCAATAGTTCCGGTGGGAATACTCTCTCGTAAATAAAGATATCTATCAAAACTAATGCAAAATTTACCGACTTAAAAAAACTAGGTCATAAATAGTATCTACCTAGTCTAGCCATAAATATTGTAAAAAAAGAAAAAAATATATTTTTCTATTGCAAGTAACATTTATTAATTTTACAATGTGTTAGTTTAATACATAAATACAAAACAATTTAAAATATAAAAAGCTCATTTGAAGTGGTCTCCATTGGCTGCAACACAGTCCTTTAAACGTTGAGGCCAATTATCAATAGAAGCATGCACTCTATCCATGGGAAAATTCTTCGCTACCAATCGTATGGATTGTTTTAGGGACTCCAAGTTATCATGCCGTTTAGAGCAAGCCTCTAAAACTGACCATAAATCATAATCCAGCGGATTAAGATCGGGACTAGACGACGACCAGTCTTCAGCTCTGATAAAGTCGGAAACGTTCGATTCCAACCAAGACTGCGTGGACTGAGCTTTGTGACCCGTTATTGAACATGGTGTTGTTAAGGGGCTTATACTACCTTCTCAAGAATGGTATTTTAATACCTTATTCACAAAAGTATGGCTCAGTCACTCCTTCATAGCTAACACCCCAACCAAACCATCACTGAAGTTGGATGATGCCCACGTTTGACTCTGTCGTCTAATTGGGAAGCTTTCTTAGAGCTTTGAGTATAAATACGGTCATTTTGTTTCCCGGCTAGCTCGGCAAAAAAGCTATTTATCTAACAAAACTCGCGAAAATCTCACCGAAAAATAAAACTAGAAAATTAAAAAATATCTAAATAAAACTAAGAGTGAGGCAACCAATCGGGAATCACAACTGGATCTGGGACAACTAGGGCTTATTTAATAGTTCCAGCGGAAACTCTCGCTTGGCAATAAAGCTATCTATCAAAACTAACGCAAAACTTACCGACAGTCTAGCGGGAACTTTGGAATATTATTTTAGTACCTATGTAGGCACTTAGCTTCCGTAAGAAAATGTATTCTATTGATTACTTCTTGTAAAAGCGAATACAGTAAGAAAGTACTCTTGACGACCTCCATCGTGTATTGGTATTGGTGTAACCACGCTGGACCACCGCTCGAAGGTTCTGGGTTCAATCCCAGCCAGGGAAAGTTAGAAAATGGCTAAAAATCAATTTTAAAATGTTTAACTAAAAGGTTAGTGTTAACGTAATAAACGACCTACAAATACGTGGGAGGAATGTGTGAAGCGGGACATGAAAGAAAGTGGGGTTTAGTCGTAGTTTTCCAGCAATGTTCCTAAAAGTAAGTTGGCAACACTGAGCAGTAGTCGCCGCACGCCTAACTATAAATTAAAACGCACCACAAACATTGAACCAAACATCCAGATGCCAAACAAGTGAACCGCGTCAATTTTCTACACTGCCGTGAGAGGCTAAGCGTTAGCCCGCATTGATCTGCTTTTTGCCCCCCAATTACTGCCAGCCCACAAAAACTTATGAGAACTAGCTACGCCACAGTTTGCGACACAATGTCGTCAAAGAAACAATGTATTGTCGAACTTCTAATGCAACTACTGGTTGAAATAGTCACGCTAGTGTTGGATATTCTAGAATCTACTTTAGAGAATAGTCTTAGATTACGTACTTAAAGTGCACGTTATAATATTCTTTTATGCAATTTTTAACATTGTGAGTAACACAGACAAAGGACTTTAGGCCGGTAGCCAGAAAATGGTTAATATTATCTAGTCTAACTAATCGTGGAACTAAAACATTGAGTATTCAATTTCAAATATTAGTCTTTATCAGACTTACTTATCTTCAAAATTTGTATTATCGTACATAAATAAGTCATATGCGCACGCGACGTTGTGGGATTTGAGTAAATAGTAAAAACAAGAAAAAAACCCGCATGAATTCCTTCTAGAGAGAAAATTGGAATCGAATCGATAGTGCATATCATCCCCACCGAACTTTAGCCGCTGAACTTCGGCATAGTTTGCTGATTACATACATTTTGAAGACCTTGAAACGGTTATACTGACAAAATATAAATACTATAAACATTTGTTTGTAATAAACAACCATCTTACAATTATCACGGTGGAGGCCACAACAAAGACTCATTCAAGATCTTTTTTTTTCCTGTTTCAGTTGCACTTATCCCATGGGTTGCCAGCCAAAATGGACGGAACGGAGATGCCCAGCACGATCACCATGGTCACGGCTGGGACATCAGACTGGCGGTGCCTGGGGAACCAGGGTCCGACTACCCCACCCTTGGGTCCATTCCTAGGACTTCCTTCTCTTGTGCTGGAAAGGAACCCGGTATGTACCATTTAGCACGTACATTTTGGATTTGATTTTGAATAATAGACAAAATTTTATTTTTCAAAATTAAATCGTTTCTTGCTAAAATTTCCTTAAACTAGGTATTGCAAAGAACGCAAACAGTAAACAAATTCTTATTCTTGAGTATTTGCTATATATATATTTGCTATATATATATATATATATATATATATATATATATATATATATAATAAGTAAATACTCAAGAATAAGAGGATACAAAAACAATCAAACTTTACAGAGCTCATAACTTGCTAGATAGCTCTTGTTCTACTAAGTTTTTTTTATTTTTTTATTTAACTTCATACACAAATACAAGTGTAATGGCGGACTTAAAGCCTAAGGCCTTATCTACCAGTCAACCAAAGGGGGTGATGTAAAGAATGACAGGGGTAGTGCAAAAATTAAATAGGTGCGTGGCAAAAAAAAGAGACTATATGTCAAAACAGTAAACTACTATAATAAAAATTACCTCCATATACTACATAAATACACTATGATATATCAGACAGTTTTTGAAAAAATTGAGTTATATTTTAAATAGTTTTGTCTGTCTGCCCATTATCCTATAATAACAAAATCGCGTACATAAACTGCCAAATTAAGTAAAAACAGTTTCCCTTTATCGTTTCAGGCTATTACGCTGATTTAGAAACAGGTTGCCAAGTGTTTCGAATATGCACCATCGGCGCAACTTACGGTTTTCAGTCCTTCCTCTGCCCAAACGGAACCCTCTTCAACCAAGAAGTATTCGTCTGCGATTGGTGGATGAACGTGAAATGTGAAAAATCTGCAGAGTTGTTCGATAACAACGTAGAAAAGTTCGGAAATCTTAAACTTGGACCTCAATTGATGAAAGATGTAAAGAAAATGCTCACTCATCCCATGAGAAATCCATACGATCAAAATGCTATGAGAGGCAATCTGATTGTAATGCAAGAATACAAGCCTCCTGTTGGACAGTTATTCCCCAATGGAGCACTATTAGCTGGCCCAGAAAGAACTCCCAATAACGTTTATGTTCCTGCAAAGCAAATACAAGCAATTTCTCAAAATGCTTTTAATGATAATAATGATTTAGTTTTTGCGGCTTCGACACCTGATCCACGTTATTTACCAGCAGCATTTAATACTATACAATCATCTACCCCGGACGTAGAATTTTTTCAAAGACAGAGACAAAATGGACAGTTCGACCAACGCAACAGGGTACAAAATACACAAACTCAACAACAAGCAAATTTAGTTTCAAATGGACACACGGATAGATTGACTCAGTCTGCAAATTTAGCCTCGGATAATTTGATTGCAGCTCGACCGACACAACCTACTCGACCTACACAAAATTACAATCATGTGAATTTGCAATTTGGACAAAAACAAAAAAGCAATGGTGCATTTACAAGTAGTTTCAATACACAAAGTGCAATAAATACTCAGAAAGGACAGTTCAATGGACAAACTTCCCAGTACACTGACAACAATAAGAAACTCTCCCAACTGAATAGTGGGAAACAAACAGAGTTAGGATTAGCCAGACAACAAAATAGTTTTAACTTTAATCAAGAGAAGCAATCATATACATACAATGCACCAACACCTGGATTTTCTAATGAAATTAACAAACAATTCGAAGTCAAACAGAATTTGGTAAGTACCGAAAATCAAGCTCCTAAACCTACAATTATAGCAAAAACACTCACATTGAGTAGACTTGTCGATGATCCCAAACCTGGCAAACCTAAATCTCGAATAACAGTAAAGACATGGATAGTTAAATCATCAAAATCTGGTAAATTAATAAGCCCTACTCCATACACCTACAACAGACCTACAAGAACACCTACCGAGAAATCTTCCGATAGTACTCCTTACTTTTATAATAAACCAACCATATTTCCACAAACAGAACGATTTGTTACAGAAACTGATCAGCCTTATTTTTATAACAAACCAACAGTAGCAGCTAACCAAATATTCACCACAAGAGAACCGCCACAGACATACCCTCCACCAACTGCACCCCGACCAACATTTTCTGGTCGACAATATTTAGCACCCAATATACCAAGTCCACCATCAACTAGAGCTTCTCTTCTTTACCTACCTCCTACTACATTCAAACCAGCTGCTAGAATTTATTTGCCGCCTACTGAAAATGAGTCTCCAAGTCCTATTATATTAGCTCGACAGTATTTAGCCCCTGACGCAATGCAACCTACATACTTTCCCGGTGAACAGCTTAGACAAGCTCCTACTACGGCTACAACAAGGATTACAATAGCAAGTACGACGAGCACTAGTCCTTCATTTTCCTTCACAAAACAGTCCCAAATAAATACAAATCATAACAATATAACATTTTCTGATATACTTACGAAAGAAAAATTAGACATAAGAGTTAACGATATTGTCAAAGATACAAGTAAATTTTTAAACACAGCTTCTCCTGCACAGTATGGTCAGTTAAAACAAGATGTGTCATCTGCTGACTATCCTGAAGATAACTATTTACCGCCAGGAAAAGCTGTTACAGACAGTGATGAAATTCTCACTTCGCAAACCCCCGCAGTTACTAAAAGTGCAAAACTCAGATTAAGTCCTTCCATAGATTTAGAACCACCTATCGAGTCTCAAGAAAATCAACACATCACTAATCAACTATCCAGCCTACCTTTTTTTAAGGAACCACCGGTTCCAACAAATACTATAGAAAGGACTGTGTCTTTAAAAATATCAATTCCAGAAAAGGTAGCAGACTATTTGTTTAAGCGTCATAATGAAAGTGACTACAGTAGGCTAGAGATACTTAATACAGGAAGTAGTAATTACTTAGTACTCTCTAATAATAAATTTGTTAAACCCACTATAGGTAGATTAATTGAAGATAAAAATTCCAATATTTCTAATTCACAGGCTCTTGTATTTTCACTGTTGGCGGATTCCATCAACATAGCTAAGGAATACAGTAACTTAGCCAAACAGGACACAACACCATCAACACCTGTACTGAATCAGTTTCAAGATAGTGAAGATGTATCACCAATAACTAACAGGATATCGCAATTAACATCAGCGCAGTTCGCAAACAACAACGCAAATATTGTTACAACAACACAAGCTACAGTGACCACTCATGAGTTTAGTGAAAGTGCCGGCGATAATTTGATACAAGATGATGTCAAACCTCTACAATTACAACAGCCACCAACAGCACCACAACGAACTCAAAATCAATACAGCGCCAGGCTCCAAAATCCAACTACATATGATGAAAACGCAGGTTACCAATATTCAATCAACTCTCAAAACCAAATATACAGTGGACAATTATACCAATTGCCAGTTCCAGTAGTTACTAGCCAAATTTATAATAGAGACAGTTCAGCTAATCTCGTCTTACCTAATATTCGTTCACAGAATACAAACTCCGAAACAAACTTTAAAACGAACGTTAATGCCGAGAAAAATACTAATACCGAAGTGAAAAATGTTCGTCCTCAAACGTTGCCAGCTAGGTTACAAGTAAGGCCTTCAAATTCTAATGATCAAAACCTTTTTGAAAACCAAAAAGAAATTAACGATTTCTTAATAGATGGCAACGGAATATCTGCACAAATTCAAGATCAAATCACAGGAACTATACCACATCCTTTAGAAGATAATAAGCTTGTTAATTACAAAAAAGATCAGACATATTATGTTTACACAAAACTTAATAATGGCATTAACGAAAACATCTTAACCAGGCAACCTGTACAACAGCGTTTACCACAAAGTGCGAAATTAGTACAAAACAAAAATGCTCCACAAGTTGTCACATTCCAATTTCTTCCTTCAGTCAGTTATCAGTTAGAAGACGAGAAAGATCAGCAAAGGATTTTGAATGCTTTTCAAATTGATCAGTTTGGTAGTCCTCGTCTAAAATCTGGAAATCTCCAAGATTCCAATCAAGGACAACCAATTCTCACTAGTGATGTAAGTTACACTGTAGACCACACGCCTTCAAAGCAAGTCAGTGCTCAATATAATGATATCAGCACATTATATAATGGGCCGTCATCGTATTCAGCTCCTCAATCTTCTATTGGTAATTTAAAACTAGCTGAAGTTAATTATAATTCAAAGCTAGAGTTGGAAGATAACAATAATGGCTACTCTAGAATTGTACCAGCACGACAATTTAATTTTTAATTTTAAGAATATTAATTTAAATTTAGTGCGTATTGTACAGGTGCAGAATGATGATAAAACGTTACCAAAATTTTAATGAATAAATTTAATAATCTAGTTTCTAAGATGTAAACTGGATTAAATTGTAAATAACTATGTATGTTACTTTATGTAATAAAATATGTTATAACGAATTAATAGTTTACTTATTTTGAAAAATTTTAAAAGTTATTTATATCGGCGATGCGTATCACGATTATCTTTAATAAAAAAACGGCGTCTCTCACTATAAAGTGACGACCTCCGTGGCGTAGTGGTCACCATGCTAGTCCGCCACCCAGAGGTCCCGGGTTCGATCCCCGGTCAGGGCAAGTTGGAAAATGGCCTTTTTCAAATTGTCCTGGGTCTTTCTATATATGTACTTGAAAATATAGTATCGTTGAGTTAGTATCATTTCATCAGTGTTATTTGTCTTTATACATAATTATTTATATATTTTAAAGTAAATTAAAAATACGCTTCACATCAGTTAGAGCAGTTAGTTTATAAAAACCAAACCTGATCGCGCGTCACAATTTACACTTTACTTATTTTACAGCGTTAGCAGGTAATTAAGTAAACGGCCGACAAAACAAAAAAAACAACCGCAGCGGGCGCTCGAGCGGGCGATTCGAAATCATAGACAATTATAGTCTTAGTTTTGTAGGAGGGCGACGACCACGTAAATTTTTTTTTGCTCTTTGTTGCGACCGGCGCGCCAGCGGGGTCGCAAGAGGCTGGCGATGTCCGGCACGGTACCTTACAATCTGATATAATTACTAGTTTTATACACTTGATTTTCCTCAGGGAAAGACGTGTATCACGAACTAAAAAGAGTTTCAGTTTACCAGTATATCTGCTTGGGAAAAACCCCAGTTTCATTTTTTTACTTGTAAATTAAAATAATGTTAGATTAAAACCTTTCAAACTCAACCGTTTGAGCTTGTATATTCTAAATCTTTGGTTTGAGGCAATTCAAACGGTTGCCTTAGAAACCAAACCATTCTTTTTCTATGGCAACAGCATTGTTTATTTACAAACTTTTGTTTTGTTTCTTAGCAAAATGTTCCTTAGTTACCAACTAAAATGGTTACAAAAATATTTTTTTCTTATTTAAGTAATTTAAATATGGGTTAATTTAATAGATAATATTGCATTACATACATAATTTTGTTGACATTGTTCAATAAGAGTTTAGTGTAAAATTAAAATTTTAACAAGGTAAGCATTTTATAAGATCAATAGATTTTTTTGCGGGATGCCCTTGTCTAGCAGTGACTGCCTGTGGATGATAATATTATGATGATGATGATTTCGTCAATTGTTGGAAAAATGGTTCAAATTGAGGGTTCAAAGATCAAATAAAAAGTACCTATCAACCTAAAATACGAACTTCCGAAGTCAAAGTACTAATTAGTTTAGTTCAAAATTAACATTACGAGTATTTTCTGATTGAGTAGATTACTACTTAGATTGTTGAGAGGCATCAGATTGTTTATGACACGAAGGAGCTGCAGATAAAGAGCCACTAGCAAGCATACCCACTCATGTTCAAATTGTCAAACCATTGAGCCACGTAAATGCTACTTGTAAAATAAGATCTTGAAAATTTCAAGTCTTCATATTTTTATTCTTCTGTACTAGATGTCAAGCGAGGAGCTACTATTATCAGAGTCTGAGTCTACTTCTAAATCGGAAGATGAGCTGCCTGATGTGAACATATATAGGGATCCACGGGTGCTATGGCTCAAAGACCGTATACTGACCTCCATAGGCATGGATGATGAAGAGCTTTTCTACAACATGTTTGCGGGACAAAACAAAGATAAACTGGCAACCTTCTTGGCCAGTCCACTGAAGGCTAACGAGCTGGCATTGGATAAGAGAACGTTTTACGTCAGTAAGATTATTGTGGATAAGTTGATATATGAGGACAAGGAGTTCACGGAGTGGAGTAAGTTCGGTCGGATTGCTTTTTCCAAAAACAAACCATATTAATTTATCCAGATACCTGACAAAGCACTCCATCTTAATCTTTTAATCAACTTTCAATTCATCTTAATTGAATTAAGTTGAATACCACACTTTTAAATAGAGGGTAGTAGTGAAGAATAACGTATGCTTTAAATGCGTGTGTACAATGTGATGAGAAAGTTCGTCAGAGCGATTCGAAGTCACGGTAGCACAATCGGGAGAGCACTCACGGCGTTAACCTGAGGGACGCGAGTTAAAATCGCACTTGTGGCTAGATTTTTCATCACATGTTTTAATTTGTATAAAATCCGAGCATTTTAACGCTGTTAAAAAAACAATTAATTAAAATGATATCGTCATGAAATATTAAATATTCTGAAGTTGTTTTTTTATCGTGCTAGTTCAGGTATAGGGCCTGCTAGGTTTGCCTATGACCTGTTATTTTTACTCCATATTAAAAACTGAAGCCTCAACCATATAAGTAACATGATATTTTGCAGAGAGCATAGTTTACAAACCACCAATTTGCACATAAAAAATAGACCAAGTTCTTTAGTAGTGTACTTAGGTAATACACCCTATCAGAACTCGCAATTAGGACGATTAGTCTACTAATCTCATCAGACAGTCGTCCAGTCCTTATAATTATTGCGACATTGGTTTAAATAACTCAAAGTATTGCTTATAAAATTGCGATTCCTGAAACATTAGGGCTCATTCCCCCACCGCCACCGCCACCCCCGCCACCGGAGAAGAAGAAGAAAGGTAAAAAAGGCAAGGAGCCGGAGCCGCCGCCGCCGCCGCCACCGAAGGAGGCAAAAAGCGCGAAAAGCATGAAGAGTGTAAAAAGTTTGAAAAGTGTAAAAAGCATGAAGAGCACTAAAGGTAAAACAATGTTAAGACGAAGTGGTAGCTAAAGTGCGCCCTCATTTTAAATAAATTGTTTAAAACGAAATATGGTGATAATTAAAAATTTGATTTGTATCACTGTCTAGAAAGACTTTTAAACTATTTTATGAATATCCTTTGAAAGTAATATTGGTAGTAATAATTTCAAACGTTATTCATAAAATAGTTTAAAGGTCTTTCTAGACAGTGATACAAATCAAATTTTTAATTATCACCATATTTCGTTTTAAACAATTTATTTCAAATGAGGGCGCCCCTTTAGATACCACTTCATCTTAGGTAATAAATTTGGTAGGCTATAAATGAAAAAGCAATTTTTCAAATATGTTAATTTTATATGGGTGGCAAAAGTTCGCAGAAGAAAGAGACGAGTGGAAAAATAAGGGGGAGGCCTTTGCCCAGCAGTGGGACACAATACCTACAGGCTAGAAAAAAAAATTAAATTAACACATATTATCCCATATTTATCAAAGTTGGTCAATTTGGACTTCACACACACATATTTATTTTAAGTAAATAAATATTTACCCCATATTCATAAAACATCTGCTCTTCTATATCAGTCAGCACTCCTAAATGCTACCAGTTTAACGAGTTCAGACTTTTTATGCAAAAAAAAAATGCTTTTTTAATCAGTATCGTTACATATACTATTTATACCGTATTTGAAGAGCGCAGGTTTTTTATGAATACAATGGTTAGTTGAAGTTAAACGAGTACTTCTTACGTGGTACTAATTTATATTCATTTTTCTTGTGACTCGTGGGATTTACTGCAAGTAAGTCTTTCATATTAATTACATTTTACCTTCTAAGAAGTGATAGAGGCCAAGTGGCGGTGCGTTTGTGAGGCACGAGCTCGGTCACTAGGCTAGCGACTTGTAATTCTTATCTCGTATGCATTAATTTAGAAATATTGCACGTGGCATTATTTCTAAATTAATGCAACGCGATCGTTTAAAGATAAATTTGTACGATCTTCTTGAACTACCACCACATGCTTCTGGTGAAGAAAATATCACTAGGATGCCTGCGCAAACTACCTATGGTTTACTAAAGTCTGTTTGTGCCATTTGCGAGGTCTGAGGCAAGCAGTTGATGTCAACCGCGGCCCGAACAGGCGAGCAGACGCATCGGCCATATATTGCCATTTCGTTCTGGAATACGCTTTGAATCACTCATTTGGATATTTGTGTGTTTTTTTCTGTTTTATAAAGTTAAGAACTTTTTGAAATGATAAAAAGAAAATTATAAACGTTTTATATATAATTAACGGGACGCAGTTTGTAATGAGTTAAGAAGCCCTGAATTTATCAACTCTCCGCGAACAGAATCGTGTGTATTATTGACTTCTTCTTATAGTGTCGCTAGCTCAAATTTTAAATTTTGTTCTTCTAATACTTTGCCACTTTTACGCCTTCATCCGAGGCAGAGTATAAGGTCAAGCATCGTACAGCTGGGTACAAAGGGCATGAGAGGAGGTGCTGCATAGTCTGGTGGTCGTGACCACACTGGCACTGTGCTTGTGATTGGTCAATGTAGCGCCAGATTTGCCTACATCGACCTACCGCAGATTGGAGGCGATTCAAGCTCCTCCATGTGGCCCATGGCAGTTTATTATTGATTGTTGTTACTAGATGACAGTCATCGAGCTACATTCATTGAGCCTTTTGGCAGCGAAAAATCCGACACCAGTGATAGCTAACAATGACACACGATATATATAATACCTTTACTATTAACCCTTTGAACGCCGTGGACACCTTTAGGCGTCTGTCGAAAACTGTCCTGAAATACCAAAATTCCTATCACATAAACAGTTCGCGGCGAGGTTTGACAGTTTTCGGCGTTCAAAAGGTGTTCTGGAAGGACCTTACTTCTCATTTTCTTTAACAGGGTCTGGATTGGATAGATTTAAAAAAGTTTCTGAAACCAGGTTTTTAGTAATATAACTACTCACTAAATTTAGAAATAAAAAGCAGCTTCCAGACGGTCGGATCCAACCGAGAGAACAATTGATAACAATGGGTTTGCAAAATTGTGGTTGTTAAAGAGTTAAGAAGAAAAAGAGCGTGTGAACTACGCAAAGTCACTTTCAATGAATATTATTTATTTATTTTCAGAAATAGAACCGGAACCTGAGGAAGGTAACCATAATTCATTTACCTTTTACAAATACCTACTTAAATTTAAAGCTTATTCAAACCGTAGCAGTTCAAAATGACAATTATGAAGTGATCGAAGTATCTAATGATAAATAAAGTATTTAAATTTGTATAATTTTATGCAGTCACTGATTTGGTTTTTTTTTAAATTAAAAGCCTATATTATTTATTAGAGCCCGAGGAAGTACCCTCTAGTGCAGTAGAAGATGTGTCAATATCTGAAGAGGAAATGAAGGAAGAGCCAATGGCTGAAGAAGAAGAAAAGCCTTACATCCTTGAAGAACCGTACTCATTCCCGCCTCGTAAGTTCATGAAACAACTAGCTGAAGCCCACGGTGTAGCACGCGTGGTAAATTTTTTCACAATCCTGTAATTTTCCTCTTTAGCCGTTTGTAGCCGAGTTTCAAACAAACTTTCAGCCCCTATTTTTACCCTCTTAGAGAATGGTTTTTTGAAGGAGTGGTCGTGGTGAAGCGGCTGTACAGTAAACTTTTGTTTTGAACTATGATCTCATAAGTCGTGTTTTACATTTCTGTCTTCAAAATTTACCAATTTTCATACAAAATACGTAGGTGTATAAAAAAATTCTTTTTTTGTACACCTACGTCATTTAAGGAACGTTTGTGCTTCTAGACGATTTCAGCGATTTCAGCTGTGCGTTGATCAATGAGTCAGTCAGCCAGTTAACTGGTGTTTTATATATTTTTTTATAGATTATCTTAAAGAATTTAATAGTTAACTTGAGGGTCACCTGGTGACAAAAAATTTAAACCTATTTTGTTGGCAATGCTGACAGTCAAGGTGTTAAATGAAATTGTATAGAAAATGAAACATGGAATTGTCATTCAGAAACAAAGGTATACAGCATTCCAGTATATGATAATCCTATGATGGGATTTCCAGGGGCGGCCTTAGCTTAATTTTTAGGTTGTGATCTCATATTGGCCCGAGCACTTTTTAAGAGGACTCTTAAAAAATGCTCGAGGAAACTGGGCCAGAATTCAGCACCCCACACATGACATGCCCAGTACGGTCGCATTGCTTGCACTGCACTAGTGCAGCCGCTGGGAATTTGTACGTGCAACCTACTGAAATTTCATTAAAAAAGTTAGTTAGTAAAAAGTAAAATATTACCGATTCGAAGAGCGCTTCTTACGGCGAATTCATAAAAAGTCTGCTCTCCTTAAATTGGTTACATACACACTATGTAGCTGGTTTAGGATGGCAGATTTTTTTATGAATATGATGGGGATATAATCACCGAGTACCGAATGTATGCACATTACGGAGGTTACCAACTAGGGTCTTTAATTTTAATAAGAAGCTCCTATATTCTGTAACTTTATTTTCAGCTCCTGAAGACTTAGATCCTGACGTTGATGGAACAATTGAATACTATACAGTTGTTGTAAGTAACCATTATAACCTGTCAATAAAGAGGTATAAATTGGAATAAAATATGAATTACACTAAGATTTCATTGAACATATAACTGAACGTTTTATTTAAAAGAAAATTATGTGATTCATCTGTTAACGAAAAAGCGAAAACGAAAACTATATAGGTTTAACTTTCGCGCTGATAAAGAAGCAAAGAAAACTTAGAATGAATCAGCTGCTTTTTCTCCTGACAATAATGAAGTGTACCGTACTGAATAAGCGAAAGACTAACCTGACACTACATCTTGCTTGAGAACTCTTTGATATGCAAATATAAAATGATATCTTTAATTAATGATACATTAATACCCTATGATTATAATGACGTAAGGTATCGTCACCTTAATACTGTATCCATATTTTTGCACAGCGATAATATTCTTTCATTTTCCAGAGGGCTGTGCCACGAATTATCCAGTATCCGAAGCTGATCCCTGTATTCGGAGCTTTCACCCCACAAGTGACGCATCGCAACAGACGCTACCTGTACTTCATCAGACGGATCCCTGAAGGCATCCCCCTCAGTTACACAAATGAACTAACCAAACTCGAAATGCCGCAGTACTTTCTCTTTGGTTCTACCACTGGGAAGGTGTTGCTTAGTCTCGGATTACAGTTGAAGGAGGTATGGAAGCTTGAAAATTCGGTGTTTGACGCGATTTCTTATTCATATCAAAAAGTAACATGATACGAAACCGAAAACATAAATAATAAATTTACTCCGCTCAAAAATAAGCAAGTTATAAGCCTTTCCAATTCGGTGGAAGGGGAAACCGTCAAATTACAGAAAAAGAATGCACATACACCCGCGTGACGTCACTGTCATTAGGTGTCACGCTTACGAAAGAGATAGCAAGAGGTCCCCACCATGCTTCCACCCTGATTAAATACTTATAATAACCTCATTTAATAACGAATTTACATTATATTTTCGGAAAACGGCTTCTTGTTAGTGTTAATTGTTATTCGTATAAAATGTTGTCCAAAAACAAACTAAGTCAAATAGCCTATTGTACAAGATATACGTTTAAAAACTAATACCCGACTGCGGGAGCATATACAGATAACAATATATATTTTTGAAATGAATGCGAGCAAAAGGTCTACATTTAAATACTACATCCAAAACTCAAAATGTCCTTGTTACAAAATGACAACAATTTAAAAGGTCGTGAAAGCAGAACGTCCGCTATTTAAAAAAACTACACATTAGTATTCGACGTTATTAGGCAGAAAAAGGGCGGTGTGAAGTTGGCCTTCCAAAAAATTGAAAAACGGAAGTAATATGCTTATGTGATTTCTGTTCCACTAGCACCAAACGAAATGTAAAAATAATGATATTTATTGAAGGTCAATTTGAGGTTCGACTTCCTAATCTTTGTTTTGACTTATTATTGTTTTTGAATACTACATTTTGAAAGGTAGTCACAATTTAATTCAGAGTCAATGGTCGGGAAGCAAACTTCACACCGCCGGAAAAAAGAAACTTTTGCATTTTTTAACTTCAAATTTTAAAAAGTTGCACTTTAATTCACTAGTCTTTAATAATTCGGTTCTGGTCACGACTTATTTTATTTACGATAAATAAATATTTATATTCCAAATAAAAGTATATCCTTAACCAAACGCATTTTCGTTTACGGATACGGACTTAATTAGAGTTCGTTTTGTTTTATTCCAGGCATTCATCCCACTGTTCAAGCGTCAGTTTCGGGAGATCTCGGTCCTCGCCAGCGACTCGAATCCATCGGTACTAACTCGACAAGTCTCATACGCTGGGGCACATCACAATGTAGAAGATACTGCTTCTCAGGTAAAAATCTTTCTCTCTCATCTCAGCGTTTTCCCAGTTGCGTCCTCAGCTGCAATGCTGAGAAGCCCGGGGTCCGCTTTCTGACTTTTACTTCTTCACTTTGCACGGTCTTGAGCATCCTTGGTTGTAAGACGTTTAGCACGCATATAATCCTTGACGACGTCAAGCCAGCACTTCTTGGGTCTAACCCGCCTGCCGGGCCCCGGCGGAGGCGGCATGGCTATACATTTGTTTCCCACGTAATTTGCCGGCTTCCGTAGGACGTGACTGTACCAGCGTAGGTGACTTTCTTGCAGTTTGTCTACTATGTCACGAACATGAAGGCTGCCGCGATGCGGGTGTTTCTCACACGATCTCTCCGTGACACTCCGCATATTCAAAGCAGCATTTGCATCTCCGTGACACGCAATTCTTGCTTGTGCCGCTCAAGCAAAGGCCACGCTTCATACCCATATAAAAGGACAGGTCTAATGATGGATTTGTAGACCTGTCCCTTCAACCTAACCGGCATTTTGACAACCTCCGTGGCGTAACGGTCACCATGCTAGTCCGCCACCCAGAGGTCCCGGGTTCGATCCCCGGTCAGGGCAAGCTGGAAAATTTTTCAAATTATCCTGGGTCTTGGATGTTTATCTAAATATGACACTCCGAGACTGTACTCTCCTGCCGGATCCGAGAGTCTATTATCCTCTCAAAGAGCTACATGGTGTGGGACATTTATACCGCGGTAGTTGCTGCACTCTTGTACCGATCCCTTTCCTTTAAAGACTGGAGTAATAATACTCAGCCTCCATTGATCAGGGATTTTACCGGTGAAGAGTATGCGGTTAAAAAGGTTTGCTAAGATGTCCACACTATGGGGACCCATAGCCTTCCAGGTTTCGATGGGCACTGCATCGGCTCCGACAGCTTTTCTGTCCTTCATGCAACGAAGAGCTGAGTGGACTTCCTCAGGCGTTATTGGTGGCACTAATCCTAGATTTGGATGGAGGTCCGGTGGCTGCACCTCTTTATGCTGCTGGTTCAGCAGCTCGTGAAAATACGAGCGCCATCTCTCCTTCACCGTGAGGTCTTTGTATAAAAGGTTACCGTTAGGGTTTTTAACACAGCAGCACCTGGAGATATCCTGTGCCGCTTTGACCCTGGAACGTGCCAACTTATAGATAAGCTTCTGCCCCTCAGGCGACTCCAATTTATTGTACAATGGCTGTACGTGGTTACGCCTGGCCCGGGCAACGGCTTTCTTAGTGGCCTGTTTTGCAACCCTGTATGCGTCGTTGTCTTTAGGAGATCCGGACGCTTGCCACGTTTTAAAGAGTGCTTTCTTCACCCTTATCTCCCTCTGGACTGTATTGTGAAGAAGACAGCCGATGGAACCGTACCAATGGGAGCTAATGGTGCTGTACCAGTGTACTGAACTGTGTAGAATTCTCCCATGGAAAGATACCGGTGGTTGAGAGAGGGGAGAATGAGGGCTTTAATTTGACGGCCCTAGTGTATGACTGTGTAAGGTATTCACTGTACTTTTTATTTGGCAGGTTAATTATCTTCGGCCGTCAGACTATCGCAGGATGTCAAACATAGCAAGGGGAGAAAATGCTGAAACGAGGTAGGTACTCATTTCTTTTGGTAGTTAAAAAATGAGCATGCAATAGTAGATGATGGATACAAAAACCTAAAGTATAAAAAAGGGTTTCTTTCTATAAAATGATAACTTTTTTTAATAAGTACTTATTTAAATTTTAAATAGATAGGTACTAATTAAACAGTTAAACCTCTTTTCATCTATAAAAATAATCGTTTGTTTGTTTGTAAACTCTTTATTGTACATAAAATAATAATATATTTAGGAGCAAACAATGATTATTTACTTAGTCTGGCCATAAATAGTGTTACAATTAAAAATAAACAAAATATTACATTTGAATTTGGAATCCGTTATTTTTATATGATTTTTCATTGTCTTTTCTTATTTTGGCGCTAATGCATTGTACAATATTTTGCAATATTAAAATGGAGTGGGGTGATAAAGAAAACCGAATCGCTGTGATTGTATTACACGAAGTAGGTATGGAGCCAAATGCAATTTTTTAAACTCTCCATACGCTTGGTATAAGTCAAATGTTTGTGTACCTACCGGGCTATTAATAGGTACAATGAGACCTCCTCGGTTTATGACCTATCATATATAAAAAGATCTGGCCGTCCACTTAGTGTTCGTACGAAAAAAGTGGTCAAAGCAAAAGATTTTATCATGTCGCGTATTTTAAAAGATGACTTAGGACTTGCAGCCTATAAGAGACGTACTGGTAATTTCTTTACTGATAACTTAAAAAAGAATAGGGTGGTAAAATCGAAACAACTGCTGAAGCGGTACACAAAGGGAGGTCACAGAAAAAATTTGTTTACGGATGAGAATTTTTTTACAATTGAGCAACATTTTAACATACAAAATGACAGTATTTATGCTCAAAGCTTTAAGAAAGCTTCCCAATTAGGCGACTGTTTCTACTTATATTTAATTATGCAAATGTTTCTACTTATATTTAATTTTTTTTAATGAAAATAGGTAACAATAATAACAGTAAGTGGACCTGTGGTACATGTATGTATATGTTGATTTTGTTTGTCTTCGAACGCGTTATGGAGAGGGCTATATGCTAGATGTTCTTCTACGTGATCGAATAAGAATGAGGAAATTTGCTGAAGAACATAGTTTGTTGAAGTGGCAGTGGGCAGGAGACATAATGCGACGAACCCATGGCCTATGGGATCGTTAAACATTAGACAAGCACAATTTCAGTCATTTTCAATCCCCCGTCCCCCGTCCCCCTTGTCTGCAATAATAAGCAAATCTTATTCCCCTTTCCATGCTTACGTAAGCATTGCTATATTTTTGACAAAATCTGCGTAATTTATTTTTTAATGAGCAATTAAAATAATACATATTGTATATCTGTATAATTTCAAATCTTAATTACAAAACTTGCCATGTGTTATAGAACGAAGCTAAAAACGATTTCTAACATGAGGTACGATTCCTAGACTTGCTTTAAAAATCCTAAACGGGGCGGATTCAGGGCTCTTTGTCATCAAAAATAAGGAAATCGAAGATTTACCACCCCCTTTGATGCTTACGTAATACTTGAACGTCCCCTATGGGCAAAAAGATTTTCGAATAGCGGCCATGTGCCATACTAAGGAATCGAAGCGTAGGACGCCCACTTCCAACGTGGTGAGAAGACATAACCAAGATCGCTGAAAAACGCTAGATGCAGGCAGCTTTAGATCTGTTATTTGGAAATCCTTGGAAGACCTATGTATACGGTTGAAATGATGACTTTATATGTAAATATATCATATTTGTAAACATTCAAAGACAACTAATTTCTGATCCAGGATCAAGAACATGCGGTCTTCGTCAATGGAATTGCCTACTCTTCCAGCCAAAATGCACTCCGAAGAGATAAATGAGGATGATGTATGTTAACAGATACACCGTTGTGTATTTTATTTAGCTTAAGCAAGCCATTTTGGATAAATAAATAAAAAACATGAGTATCATGGAACACTCGGTTGGACTTGGAACGAAGTTTGAAAAAAAATCGTGACGGAAAAAAGTAACGGAAAAATCTTTTACTTTTTTCGCCTAGCACCCGCCAAGTCCGAACTGTCTGAAAAGGTACTTTGTTCTAATTTATAAAAAAAAACGAACTGGGTAAGCTAGCCCTAAACTAAGTTTAAACTTATTTTATGGGATACCAACTTAAATATACTACTATATTTCATAATTTGGAAAAGTCTTAGGATCTCTAGCAACTTGCCACGGTTGCGCACGGAAATGTATTTATTTTTTACACAAAAGTATTTATGCAATGGCCCCTTGACTATGTAACGAACTACTCACACATATAAGATGGTGCAATGAAATTAATAAATTTAAATGCTTAATCTTTCAAGTTTTAGTAAATCAAGCGTATTATTCCACATGTGAATACCTGTATGATAAAAAAAATAGAGAAATAATTGACTTTCAACATTTGTATAACTTTTTATGTATTATAAGCGAAATCATACCTGAATTGGGTATTTTCATCGGTCAAAAAAAAATTAAGCGGTACTGTTAAGAAAATAAAACATGACAAAATAATATCACTTAAATTGTCATTTTCAATGTGATTTTAGATTTAATATTGCAAAAAAGCCGATATTTGACTCCAAGAAAGTATGACGTCATAAGTATGACGTCATTGATGTATTAAACTAACACATTGAAAAAGTAATAAATGTTATTTCCAATAGATTTTTTTCTTTTTTACAATATTTATAGCTAGACTATAGCTAGACTAGGTATAATTAGTATACTAGGTATAATTAGCCTTAGGCTAAGATCAGACGGACTGCACCAACACAACCGCACGAAGTCACATCTGCAACCGCACGCAGTCGCTATATTCAACTGCATGCATTTGTCTGCAGTCGGATCTGACTTCACGCAGTTGACGCCAAGCATCTAGGCCAGGAAGTCAGTGTAAGTTTTGATGTCGAAATGGAAGCACAGACGCTTCTCTTAATATTATTATTACGGCGCCGCCGCCGGCAGCGATGTAATACATAGGGCGCACTATAAGTTTCCGGAACTGGCCACTTACATAAACAATATTTAAAAATTTATTGCAACATTTGAAAATAGAACTCTTTGGCCGTAGAATGCAGTTTGTTTCATCTGACTGTCTTTTGTTTTTACCTTGTGACGCCATTTAAAAAATTGTGTGTCTGCATCAACATGGATTTAACTCGGGAAAATTTTCGTAGTATGATTTTCTACAATTTTTAGTGTAATTTGACAGCTCAACAGAGCATCGCTCGGCTTGAAACAGCTTTTGGCAATGAAGCACCATGCAAGACAACTGTTTATAGCTGGTTTGCAGAATTCAAGCGCGGTCGTATCAATCTCAGTGACGAATCTCGCGATGGTCGGCCGTCCACCGCTGTGACCAACAAAAACATCGATGCTGTGCGCCGTATGATTGAAACAGACAGGCATGTGACCTACCATGAAATTCGCGCATCCTTAGAAATAGGCATGAGTCAAATATAATTAATCCTACACAAACATTTGGGTGTGAGAAAGCTGTGCTCGCGGTGGATCCCACACAACTTGACCGAGGCTCAAAAATCGGACCGCGTCACTTGGTGCAGTGCCATGCTTACCAGATTCAACGAAGGTGCGTCAAATTTGGTGTGGGACATAGTAACAGGTGACGAAACATGGATTTATTGCTACGATCCCAAAACAAAGCAGCAATCGAGCGTATGGGTCTTTTAAGATGAGCCGAAACCAACCAAAGTGGCGCGCGTGAAAAGTGCATCTAAGCGGATGATTGCTTCTTTTTTTAATAAAACTGGACACGTGGCTACTGTTGCTTTAGAGAATCGTCGTACAGTGAATAGTGACTGGTACACGACCATTTGTTTGCCGGAAGTTATTGACGAACTCCGTAAAAATAACCGTAAACGCCGTACCGTGCACCACGACAATACTAGTTCTCACACGGCCAGACAGACAAACGACTTTTTGAAGGCGAAAAATGTAGAACTCATGAGTCATCCTGCATACAGTCCCGACCTGGCACCTTGTGACTTTTTTCTGTTCCCAAAAATTAAGAACCAATTACGCGGTCAACGATTTTCATCACCAGAAGAGGCTGTCGAGGAGTATGAAAAACACGTTTCAGAGGTCACCACAGAGGAGTGGCACAAAAGTTTTCAAAACTGGTTTCATCGAATGAAAAAGTGCATAGACGCCAAGGGAGATTATTTTGAAAAACAAAAAATTAATTTTGTACCTTTAATAGTATTTTTTCATATTCATTCCGGAAACTTATAGTGCGCCCCACGTATTAGGTATCAATGTGTGCGTGCGCAAACTGGCTGACTAGAGCGACACAATGTTTTGTTTGTTAGCAAAAATCCAATTGAATTTTTTACTCATTATTCATTATTCTTGCAAAATTTGGTATAATGGAGAATATGCACGTATTTTTTTTATTTGCTCAATTAAATCTTTATTTACCACAGTAATCAAATATGAAAGAATTTTTAAAATGTCTTAATCAGCGACGAACATGTGATACTTTAAAGTTTCAATTAGAAAGAGAAGTCCGATATGGACTGGTGACGTCAAAGTCCATATCATCTATACATTTGCCATAGAAAGTAGCATTTTTGCGAGTGAGATAGATATATTTTCGGGAAATTGTTATACCTCGTTAGTTTTTTAACCAATTCTTATTTTGTTTTCACTGTTAGTAATTTACTTTTGAATATTTATGGAAAAACTGGTTAGATAACAAATATTTTTTTCATGCATATACCCTATTATTTCGCATACAAAAACCCAATCATTACTGCGCTTTATTTTGTCACTTTATGATTGCAAATGCTGACTTTAATTTTTATACAAAAAAAAAATAAGTCGGTGTCAAAATCCATTTTTTAAACCGTTTCACGCAACCGGCACGCCTTCTGCTCCTTGACTAACTGCACACTTACTGTATGCTTTTCGCGGAGGAAAGCATGCGGCGACACTACACGACTGTAGCCGACCGCGCGAAATTGAAGGCACGACTGTATGCAATTGATATTGACTTAACACGACTGCAGCCGACCGCGTACAGTTGATACCATGACTATAGTTTATATTTGACTCCAAGGAAGTATGACGTCATAAGTCTATATTTTATACAAATCCCATAGAAAACGTTTTCTTTTTTTGACGTTTACAAAAAAGTATGTGATTTGTGTTGTTGGAAAGTGGCCAATCTGTAGACATTTTAACACTTTTATATAGTATACATTTTGAAACATTTCTTTAAATTGAAAGTTAAATATTAATAGAAATATTTGTGATAGCATTCAAGGATTCAAATGTTTATTCAGTAATTAGACCTTTACAGGCACTTTCAGATGTCAATAGGTATAATTTACGTTACGTGTAAAGTATATTAAAATACTTTTACACGTCAATAGGTTTAATTTACGTTACGTGTAAAGTATATTAAAATACTTTTACACCTCAATAGGTTTAATTTACGTTACGTGTAAAGTATATTAAAATTTATTTTTTTTTTATTTTGTAGAGATCACTGCTAAGAAGAAACGCCAAAAGAAACTCATTTTCACAGTATGCATGTATCTCCAAACAATTTATGACTTTGTATGCCAAACGGCGCAACACAGTAATACTTAAATTTAAGTACCTAACACCCATTGTACCTGTAATTGCGGCGTTGACCTGGAGATTAAATCTTTCGGCGTTTCTTCTCAGCAGTGGTTGTTACGAAGGGCTGGTATCGGTAGCTTTTCTTTAAAATAAATTATATTTTAATATAAACTACTTACACGTAATGTAAATTATACTTATTGACGTGAAAAGTGCCTGTAAAGGTCTAATTACTGAATAAACATTTGAATTTTGAATAATTTACAAAATACATTAATTTGATTGTGGATATAGGGTTTTTTAACATATCAGTAAAAATATCTAATGAAAACTAAAAAACAGGCCCGTTAGTATATCGATTATAGATGGGTATTGGATGTGTATCTACCTATATATGTTTTTGTTATAAAATATAGTATCGTTGAGTAAGTGTACCATAATAAAGAACTTACTTTGGGGCTAGCTCAATCTGTGTAATTTGTCCGTATTTATTTATAAATAGACACATAAATGCGCTAAGGGATTTATTTCTTTTGCATTGATTTTATCTACTGACACTTGCAGATTTTGTCTTATTGCAAGATTCTTAAAAACTATCAATAATCCCCTTTTCGTTCCAGAGTTCCAAAGGTTTTTATAGATAGAGTACTGTATTGTTTCCGTCTACGACTGGAAGTCCATGTACGGAAATTCAGAGGCTGATGATTTACGTAAAATGCTGGTTTCGTAATTCTAAAATTTTGACCGATCTTTGCAAAAACGGCAATGTATATAGAATCAGTATTTCAAATTCAGCAAGGTAGATTCCAACCTATCTCGTAAATAGTTTTAAAGTTACCCACTATTAAAGCACGTCGGTGTGAATAAGTATTCTTTTTTTTTCGTGAAATTTCTTTTAAATATATACTGACAAGATTGATTGATTGATTTCGTCCCATTCTTGTTTCCTTTCAGGATTTAGATGTGATTATTGAAGAAGAAAATAAATCATCTGCTGAAGATGTGATTTCTGATATCAATGAACTTGTGGCTATTGTAAATTGGTAAGATTAATTTAATTAGGTATACATATCTCGATCATGAAAACAGATACAATAGATTTTTCATTACAACGTAGTCATGAGCACAAATAGGTTCTAAGGGTAACGTTAAATACGTAACGTACATTGAAAATCTATAGGGAGGTTTAGATGTGTCGATGACCGTAGCCGGCCAGGGTTCGCGATATATCGCTCGTCTGTTTAAGCCCTTAGAGTATTTATTCCAATCCCATCCCATCCCAACTTAAAAATGAGTTTATATATTTGTTCGTTACCGGTTCACGCTTCAACTACTGTAACTTTTTGTAGGAAATTAATCTGGATAAAGTTTGAAAACAAGAAAAGAATATGGGATAGTTTTTATCCAGAAATTCCCACGGGAAGCGGAGCCCGCGGGCACAGATAGTTTATTTTATAATTACATTGCATTGCACATTATCAATTAAAAAGACAGCACTTTTAGTACAGGATCCGAGATAGGTCGACCTTCACCCATCTGCTAACCGGATGAAACTTATTTTTATTAAATAAAATATGTTCCTGATCATATACCAATAGGCTATCCGTAAAAAATATGGTAAAGGCTACTTTTTCAATAAACTATCAAAAAATTGCATACTGTGTATAACAAAATATTTTATTATTTTTGAACAAGCACTTGCCAAGTAAGACAAGTGAAATTGGAAAAAAAATATATTTTATATTTGTAATAAAAATAGGCCTGACCATATTTTTTTACGGCAAGCCTGTTTATATGTTCAGGAACATATTTTATTTAATAATAATTAGTTTCATCCGGCTGACGGATACTGAAGGTCGATCTTTCTTCAGATCTTAGACCACAAGTCAAACATTGCAATGGAGTAGGTAGATACTGTAGATGACTTCTATTTCTTTAGAAAAAAACTTTACTCTAGGACCATAGAACACATTGAAGGTGAGATCCAGCTGCCCATGCCATCTATCCCGATGCTGCATGAAAGCCACCAGGGTCCGCTGATACTGGACCCACACCTCATCAAGCAACTAGAAGAGGCCGTGATGCTGTGGCAGTCGCATATAGATACTACCATCGCCGCATGCCTGGCTAAGGTTGGTTTTTTTTATCATATCGTTATCGTAAAAAGCAATTTACATCAGCAGGTATGTATCGCCAAAGATAATATAATTACTAACGTAAAAGATACCCAACGATAAGAAACTATTGGAAGGCCCGAAAGTAGACAAAACTGGAGTTAGGAGTAGGCAATACAGAGATGGCAGCACAAATGACTAGCAAAAAAGTGACAAAGAAAGTGTTGAATATGCTTTTAAAATAATTATTGCATTTCATATAAGTCATATTTTATAAATTACAGTACTACTTTATTTAAATAATAGTAATAAAAGATCATCATATCGCAAATGAGTAGATTTTTCTTAGATTTAGGTTAACAATGTTTTTTGCCAGGCATTTTAACATCCGACTGTCAAGAACGCCATCTAATGATGAGTAGCGGAACTACCGATACAACTTGATATCCATTGCGTTTGTTAACTTTCAAGCGTCAACACTCTTATTACTTTTAAGCGGTTGAACCGATTTTCGTCAAACATGGCTAATAAACACCCCAAAGGACATAAAAAATCGCATTGAAAGCGGTCTATTCGTTCGAGCGTTACGATACCACAGACAGACAGACAGAGACCGACAGACATTAGCGTCAAATTTATAACACCCCTCTTTTTGTCGGGAGTTAAAAATAAGAAAAAAAGAAAAGAATAAGAGTTAAAAATATGTAAGTTGTATTTAGAAGAAGCAATGCTTAAATTATTTAAATCCAGAGTAAACTTATTTATTATCAGAGTCGCGAGGGCTTGGGTCCAGTTGCCGAGTACAAGTACTGGCGCGAGCGAGACGCCGAGATTTCCTTGATCGTCGAACAACTAAAGCAGCCCATGGTTGTGAAGATTTTGTCCTTGCTGCAGAAATGCAACTCCACCTATTTAGTGGTAAGACATAAATTAAACTATTATATTATCCTACAAAACATAATACCTAACCTCTATGCACAAAACTAGAATACTGGCCACTTTACAAAAACATTATTCTACAAAAAATATTTATACCATGAGAAACCTTAATGCAAGACTGGCCATTATAACGTGTTTTAAAAGAAACAAAAAACAATCCCTGTTAAAAAAAAATCTTATTGTATTAATCATTTATGTTACGGGTCAAATAGTTTTGTATAATATATTATTTTAATTCATAGTTATGGAAAAAATATATTTTGTAACATTATATTATTATATATACAGAAATAGAACGGTAATTAAGTTCGAGACTATTGTTATGGGATACTCACTTCACGATAATATATTTTTTTAATACATACATATATAGATAACCATATATCTACTCTCATTCAGTTTGCATGTAAAATAATAAGTTGTTAACATTTTTAGGGATTCAACAATTATAAAGAGAGACTTCTTGAACAATTCAACTTGGCTGGAGATAACCTGAAGTTCCTATCGACACTAATGCGATTTTTCACCGTAAGTACCTATCTACAATACTTTTTAACCCTTAACCAGGCATTTCAGCTATACATTTTTTCAAAGACAAAGTTTTATTTAATGTGGGAGCTATGTCAAACCGTTCAAAATTAATCAAACCGTGGCACGGTTTGATTAATTTAAAATATTCGTAGATAGAAGATTATAGACCAGGGAGAAAAACAAAAGTCTTGAATCACATTAATAAGCCAATAACACTGTCATTACTATTAATAAAATTTCGTAAATATTCTTTGATTTTTTATTCCACTTAAATGTTCACCTAGTCGGGGTCATGGTCCTAAGCAAACTACCCCGTCAAATAATTTATCTACAACAATGCTATAAATCCTTCATAAAAGTTTCTGAAACAGTTAGCTTATTGCCAACATTAAAACAACCAGTGTCATAGTAACCATAATATTATCCAAACGAGTGTTAAAATGTTGTACTAAATTTCATTATGCAACACAAACTCGATCCCTTCCTTACCTAAAAACAGCCACATTCTTTATAGACTTTCAAAAAAAGAACATTGTCATGTACGCGCTGTTCACTACCACAGCTCTGTAATTTAAAAAAAGAACTTATTCGTTATTCTAATTCAAGTCGTACTCCGCCATTTTTGTTCGATGTTAGTATAATTTGCATTTCAATAATTGTACGATCGTAAATGTAAATAATTAATTATTACAATAAATAATTTCATTATTACCTATTCATACATAGTATTGTTTTAGATACTCAGCAATTAAACTTACCAGGAATTTACATAGAGTTCTTACAACACTGTACAACACCCCATGGATTTAGTACCTTTTATAGAAGATTCATGGGTGTAGATAAAGTCTTGTATGCAACTGTAATAATTAGGTATTTAAAACACTCACGTGATACTATATGCACCCACATTCGTGTTTTAATACCCCTTATTATATAACAGTTGCATAAATTACTATTATAGCCTAAACGATTCTCAATATTAATGGAAGAGTTAAGCCATTATAACCACTTTGGGTTCGTGCAGGCGATTTCGTTCAGAAATAATTGGCTTAGAGACTTTGTTGCTGCTTGTTGTTTGAGAGGAACCAGTGTTGACATAAATCGATTAAAATTTTAATAATTTGATTGACTTTAATCATTATTGAAATAATACGACTAAAATAATCACGACTGATTGATTAAAAAGATATAAAAAATTTGCAATTTCGAGGGAACATTTTGTAAATACTAATTTTTGTTGTAACTTGTAACGTATTTTTCAATATGTATAGATGTAACATTAATAAATTGGCCAAGTACGTGTTAGATCACGGTCAGAAGACAGTTCCGAAGTTTTGTCTTGTTTGTCTTAGACAGCTTGTCAAATCAGACACCAGTGTTAATCACTTAAACATACACACGAACATAATATATAAACAATGACTGAATTGCTACGAAAACCTATAAAATAGCCGTGGCGCGTAAATAATTAATCAAATTAATAATTATGATTAGTAATCATAATAAATTTAAATTTGATTATGATTAATAAATCTCAATCAGTTATTTTGGGTAACAGGGTGAAAACAAATCGTATTCTTCACTACCGTCACTGACAACGTCAACGATATAAAAAATATATATTATAAATATTATAATAAACTTCGACTGAAGATGACAAGTGATCATAATCATAATGCATTTTAGGTCATAGAAGACGACTCTCCACTCCAACAAGTGGTAGACACGATACCTGAGCTCATGGAAAGTATCTATATGATGTGGGTGCTGTCCAAGGGTTACAGGAGCGATGAGACGATGGTGCCTCTCTTGTCGAGAATATCGTGGGCTCTTAGTAATAAGTTGGAGAGATTTTTGGACGTTCACAAGCTTTTTGAGTAAGTTTTTAACCCCCGACGAAAAAGAGGGATGTTATGCGTAAGTTTGTGTGTCTGTGTGTCTGTCATTATAGTACTCAAACGAATGTGCTGATTTTTGTGCGGTTTTCTTTGTTTGAAAGCTGACTTGATCGAGACGAGATTAAAAGGTTATTATTTACCTGGCTTATAAACTTGTATTACTTAACTAGCATTTTCCCGCTACTTAATTCGCACATATACCAAAGGAAACTTTTTCGGATTCAAATGAAAGTTATGTATCTTAGGTATTAGGGTGCTTCTTATTTTTCGACTTTTGAAATGTTACCCAGACACGTTTTCGACTTTTAAAATGTTACCCGGACACGTTGTGATTTGAATTTCTACTGTAAAATATGAATCAGTGTTTTTTATTTTATTTTTTAGACCAAATTTAGAGACCGCTACCAGTTGTCAAACTTTTGAAAAAACGTTGTATGGACATTTGACTATCGAGTCTCCTTAATTGATTAAAATTAGTGGTTGTGTTACGTTTTATAGCGAAATTTGCACAAATGTCTCCTTCCTTTTCCTTTCTTCACCTGGAGCATGTCAAATGTCCGCAATGCGAGTACACTAACTTCAGCCTTCGACACCACTGCTGTAAAAACCAGTATAAGATATTTATGTAGAATTTGTGCTCCTTTGGAGAAAAAAATAATGAAAAGAAAACAAAATTGAAGTTGGAATCCTCAGTTGACAATGCTGAGTGATCAACAAGTGGCTACAGATAAGATTACTCTTGCGGAACAAAAATAAGATGAAAAGTGGAAGTTTTTTTAATTTTATTATAATACTCTTAGCTAGTTATTGAATAAGGTGTTGCTGGTGACCTGCTGGACTACCCTGATGTTTATACATAGCAGAAACCTAATATTGCGATATTATTGTCCCGTTTTAAACATGAATTTAAATCGACTAAACCGAAAAAGATATCTGTGAAAGAAATATATTTTTTCGATGTGATAATATGGTAAAAATATTGGTTACAAGCCTCTACTTGATAGTTAGCACCGTGATTGACCTCAAGTTATGTAACCTTTCAAAAACTAACTAAAACTAACTGCTTAAATTAATAGCTAGTGTATTTCATAGTCCTCAAGTATGAAATTTCAGTTGATGATATATATTTTTTTTATTGTATTTACTAATCATAGGCTAGACTAGAATACAAAAATAAATAAATATTATTATCAAACATATTTAAGACTTTGTTACTAGCGAATACTTATATTTTTGTTATATTCTGGGTAACTCATTAACATTTTTGAACGACTATTTACAAACTTGAAACAATTATGGATTTTTATAGGTACTTATATTGTATATAAACATAACCATTTATTTTTTTTCGACTGGTGAACCTCAGGAAGGTTTTGCGAAAAGAGGAATATAATAATTTAGTATATTGCTGATATTTACAATTTTAAAAGCGCAAAGGCAAGATTTGCTCCTGATGATTACGGAGTATATTTGAAAAAACTTATTTATATATATTTATTTAAAATAATATGACTTATTGCGTATTTAATTGCCTTGTGTCATGAAAATATAAATCTAAGCTCTGCAGTGATTTTGAGCTTTTAACAAAAATTTGAATATTGGTAGCGACCCGTAAATGTAACTTAAAAAATTTGAAAATAATACTGAAATTGTTTCTTAAGGTATAGTATCAAATGACGGGGTGACCCGTGGATTAATCGAAATAATTTTTTTTCATCGTAGTAAGAAGCACCCTATTCCATCCATATTATACATGTATACCTAAATGTCATTTAAATTAATGAAAAATTAAATAAAAACATGTAAAATAAATCTGGGTTTTTGGGCGTTTCGGAACGCAAGTGTTTCGGACCGCGGTCTTAATCGCCCAAGTGCTGTTTCTGAAGGGGGTCATTCGGACCGCAGGGGTTGAAGCGGTCCGAATAGCCCAAAGTATCTTTTGGAATGGGTCAATTCGAACCACTACTTTTTTCGTAGGTCCGATTTGGACCAATTGTTTATTTATAGAGATGAGTAGAAAAGTAGTTGGTAAAAACAAACAATGTAATATAATACACAATTATCATATGCATTTTGAAATAAATATACATTTTAAACTTGGTATAATCAGAGCTTGATTACAAACTAACCGTCTTACTACAAAAAAAATATCATTATTGGATGTGTAATAAAACTTCATAATGTTCTCTGACCTAATTCAATCCACAAGGGAACTGTATTCTTTTCCACCGTGGTCCGAATCGACCCATTACAAAATTGTTCTTAGGCGATTCAGACCGCGGTCCGAATGACCCCCTTCAGGAACAGTACTTGGGTAATTAGGACCGAAACACTCGCGGTCCAAAACGCCCCCACCCCAAATCTTGTGATGAAAATATTTTAATCACATTATATATATCTGCCAAGACAGAATTTCCGCCTTCTAATAGGTCTTTACCTATGAAATTGCCGTTCTGCAGTACTAGCCATTTCAAATCAAAATAATTTTTGTTTGGCTAAGAATTCTAATTTCAAATTAATTTTATTTTAAAAACATGGAATTCTTTTTCCAAAAGTAGTCATTTGTTTATTGATTAGTGTTACATTTTCATCGCATTTCAATCTATTTCGTCATAATGGATACGTTAAAAATTCGAGTAATTATGGAATACGAGTACCGTCGTGGCAGCAACGCGGCACAAGCGGCACGCAACATCAACGACGTTTACGGAGCTAACACTACAAACCAACGCACCACCTGTTATTGGTTTGCTCGCTTCCGTTCTGGAAATTTCGATCTGAAAAATGAACCTCGCGGTCGTCCGAAAACTTTGGTCGACAATGACGAATTAAAGGCGATTGTGGAAGCTGATGATACACAATCTACGGCTGAATTAGCAGCAGCTTTCGACGTTAGCGTCAAAACAATATTGGTCCATTTGAGTCAAATTGGCAAGGTAAAAAAGCTTGACAAATGGGTGCCCCACGAACTCAATGATCGCCAGCGCAAAGTACGCGTCGAGACGTGCCTTGCTCTGCTCAACAGACACACAAATGTAGGAATTTTGAACCGCATTGTTACCTGCGATGAAAAATGGATTCTGTTTGATAACCGCAAGCGCTCAGCAAGTTGGTTGGATCCTGGTTCAGCACCTAAACAATGCCCTAAACGAAAACTTACCCCTAGAAAAGTGATGGTCACTGTTTTGTGGTCTAGCGCCGGTGTGATTCATCACAGCTTCTTACCAAACGGGGTGAGCATTACTGCAGATGTGTACTGTGAAGAACTGAACACAATGATGGAGAAGCTGGCATATCTCCAACCAGCATTGGTCAATCGCTCCTCTCCGCTGCTCCTGCACGACAACGCGCGACCTCATACTGCACAGCAGACGGTCTCCAAGTTGCAAGAACTGGGGTTGGAAGCTCTCCGTCATCCGCCCTACTCACCAGACATTGCGCCTACAGACTACTACTTTTTCCAGAATTTGGATAACTTCTTGGCGAGAAAAAAATTCAATACCCGAGAGGCAGTACAAAATGCCTTTGAAGAATTTGTTGCCTCCCGTCCAGCTGATTTCTTTAAGAAGGGCATCAATAAACTGCCACTGCGTTGGCAAAGATGCGTTGACTGCATGGGTGAATACTTCGATTAATACAAATAAAAAATACATGAACTAATTTTTTTCTTACAAAACGGCAATTTCATAGGTAAAGACCTAATATTATAGATATCACTAGTAAGTGAACACAGCTACACTAGTCTTTAGAGTCCTGATCAACACCGATGGACATAAGCGGAAGGACCTTGCTCAGCAGTGGACGTAAAGTACCTAACGATGAGAATGATGGAAAGATACATCAAACTAAATCTATTGTTCTGTTCATAGCAAAAGCAACGAAACAATCCTGAGTCTGGCTAGAACAGGGCAGAAGATCATGGAGTTGTGGCATTCCCTCTATAGGGATACTCGTCGCCAAATAGAGATGAGTGGGAAAGGCGCGCGCTGGGAGTTCGATCAGCCATTGTTGTTTACGACCACTGATTATATTGGAACTCTTGCCAGGGACTTGGGTGATATTATACAGGTATTTATTATGTCTAGTCCAGATATGAAGTTCGATGACGATTTCCTTCATTTAAGAGCCAAGGGACAGGGACGAAATGTTTGAAAACAAAAAAGTATTTTGTGATTTTTTATCCCATGTTACATTTACAGGCCTACCTACTGGTTTCTTATTTAAATATAAAAAAGAGAGAGTGATTTATGAAAAAGTTAGAAAAAAGAACGTGAAAATCATAGAACACTCGGTTCAAACGAAATTACTTTTGTAGTAAAACGACTTTAGTGACGAAAAAATCTTATAAATAAACAATACATCAAACAATAAAATGAAAATGTATTGGCATATGTTGGGCTTAAACCGGGAACATCGACCATCTCAGGCATATAAGCTGTTCCAACTGAGCTATCGACGATATAATAAAACTTGTAAAATTACCTTTTACTTTAATTCGTGACGGAAAAATCTTACACTTTGTTTGCCATCCGCCACGTCAGTACCACCAAAAAAGGAACTTCGTTAAAAAATCGTATTAAAAATGATCTCCGGCGTAAGCTGATCAATATGATAGATCGAACGAACGTGACTTAAAAGATTTGCTTTATTTTGCTTTTCTCTAATACTCTGTGTGACGAAAGGATCCTAAAATATATCTCCAAAATCAATCATGCCTGTGTCTGAAGATATTACTAGTGCAATTCTCTATGTTTTCGATTAATTTATATGCATGGAAACAGGTCCTGATAGACTTCGAACGCATATTCGGCTCCGAACTCAAATCGATCATAAGCGATCCAACTCAAATAGATGACGTGCGCAAGCGCGTCAAGAACCTAGTCTACCCCATCCAGACTATAGACTTCAGTGTGTTTACCTTTGACAACAAGGAGAACTGGGACGTCATTATGGGTGACTTCTGGCGTGAGGTCCGGTATCTTGAGGAAGAGGCTAAGAATTATATCAATTCGGCGTTTGGTAACTTGAGGTTTGTCATAGATAGATAATTTGTTTATTTATTGCTACTCAAACTCATTCCTACTCAATTGCAATAGGTACGAGTGCAAATCAATGAAATAAATATAATAGTCAGGTGTTAGGGGACTCTTAAGGCGAACGAACATTTTATATTACAAAATTAGTTCATTACTTACACAGGTGTTTGTGTAGTTGTTATTTTTTTTTATTACAAAGTCTGCTTCTTTTGCCAGGTCATCCGAGGAAGCTCTTACAGTCCTGTTAAAGTTTCTCGAGTTTGATCTCCGTGCGTCAATCAAAAAGCAGCTGGCTACCAAGTTCGACCTTGTGATGCGTCAGTTCGCTAAGGAGATCACTGCTATTGAGGATAGATTTACTGTTAGCATCTTTTTCACTTATTTTCTGCTCTTTTTCACTTTTTTTTTCTTTATTTATCTAGATATGGAAGCCAAATATTTAGGCCGCCCTCGAACATGGTGATCAGACGATTTAATATCGTATTTTAAAATTGGGCATGTGAAAAGAGCAGGCTGACTATCGCTTCTGATTGAAGTTTGTGGAAAACTAGAGGCCTTTGCCCAATTGCACTGCACAATTATAAAAAAAACTCGTAAAATTTTTTTTGTAATTTTTTTTCTACAAATGTTGTTAAGAGCGGCCAGTTATTCCTTTCCTAATACCCAAGATCAAGGTACCCCACATAAGCTCTCCAATTAACCAATAGGTTTGACTGTCAGAAAATGCTTCTAGCATTAAGTCAGCCTTTTGTACTAATAACATTTGTATCTGTGTTTGTACAATAAAGTGTAAATACAATTTGTTTTCTCCTTGTATTTCATTTCCAGTTAGTACCTACTATTCATCAAAGAGTATGAGTTTGAGAGGTTGACATTCAGAAATTATTTTTAAATTTTTGTTTCTAGAGATACCGCAAAAATCCACCGCTACTGCGCAACCATCCTCCAGTAGCTGGAGCGATTTATTGGGCTAGAGCACTCTTCAACAGAATGAAGCAACCTATTATGAAGTTTCAAAAGGTAAAAATAAATGTGGAAAAGCTACGTTTTTTTAATAGTTGTACCAGCAACCTTCAATTCGTCATCATAATGCCTTCAACCAACAGCTTCACTTGCTTTCTGAAGCACGCGGAGAACCTCGTTCACATATAAAGTTTTACTAGCACGTGCACCTATCTGATTCAGACCGCATAAATCCTAGAATAGGACTATGTCATCTTCTCCTGTGGATGTCGTTAGAGGCTACTAAAGGACTAAGCACAAACATCTCGAGTTATAACGGCATTATACATTTTAGACATAGGCCAGCAGTAAACTTCCTTACGAATCAGTAACTTAATGCATCTACAAATTTAATTTTCTCCTACAACTAGGTACCAGAACTCAACAACTGTGAGCAGAAGAAAGAATCGTTCTTGCAATACAAAGCCTTCTCGAAAATGATCAAAGAATACGAAGACACGAAGTACAAGGAATGGGTGAACACCGCGTCCTTGTTTGTTGATAACATCATGAAGAGGAATATACTAAGAGTCGTGTTCATAAAAGAGGAAGGTATACTTAGATTTGGATAAAATACTGTACATGTAGCGAATTTGCCGTCTCTTGTACTAATCTAGAACTATGTTTATTTACAAGCTGATGAATTGGAGGATGGTAAGTGAAATCATTATGCCTATGCATTCTGAAGAATTATTAGCTACGTATTCCTTCGGAAGCTTTAAAACTGTCTGTCTGTCTACTTTTAAGATCCAAGCTCTTGTCAGTGTGATTATATAGAAAGAAACGCACACGATAAACAATTACTAGTTTAGGCAGAAATAACTGAGTGGTTTGACATTACCTTTTCCAAAACTTAGAAACCTAAAGCCACTGTAGGATCTGCTTTCGATTTTCAGCGTGGGAATATATTTGTTCTCACTTTTAGAAATAATTGGTCTTCGTTTCTGGATGTGTTGTGCACATTTCTGTATTTGTGCTCGCGATACAAGATAAGGTCATAGTGAAGGCCGTTGAGTGTTGTTAATTTATTTTTAACACACTTGCTCGTAAAGCGGATCTAATTTTATTGGTTTAAGATATATAAAGCAGCTCATAAAACACGCGTGTTATAAACGCAAAAAGTGAAGTTATATTCTATAACCGCACTATTTTTCAAATTTTGAACTGGCCCGCCCGCGCCGCCCGGTGCCAGCCAGCAGGCGGCGGGCTGCACTGATTTTAAAAAGTAAAACGGCGGGAAAGCAACTTTGTGCATCAGTTTTATCGTCGAATTTATTTAAAATAAAAAATAAAAAAACATTTTTTTGGCTAGTTTTTCCTCGCAAGTGTGTTAAAAAGTCGTACGGTATAGCCGCGTATATGGGTTAACACACTCGGCCTTATTATGCCCTCGCCTTCGGCTAGGGCTGGAATTCCGCCTCGTGTGTTATAACCACCATAGCACACGTATATCGTAACGTACTATTATATCTACTAGAGACAACAACGCCGGGTAGTACTGGGCGTGGTGGCATGCAGCTAACAGCCGCTGGCAAAGCCCACGTGGAAAAGAAGAGGAAAGCGTCGATGACATCGATACGGCCAGCCGATGTAGTGAACAAGGAAATCGCTGAGAAACGCAAGAGGGATAAAGCATGTGAGTATATGCTTTATCCCTAGATCACAATCTGACCTTTTTTATCTTGACTCTGGCATTTGTCACAAAAAAATCATCAAAAATACTATGCAAGGCTTCGAGAAATGGTATGTAGTGTCCTGTGCTTTCGTTGTCTTGTTTTAGCGGGACTCTCTGTTGCCCCTAGATTTAAGGAATCAAAAGTTCTTCCCATTACAATAAATTTAATTTATTTTATTTGTGGCCATTATTTATACTTATATTTTGGGTTATACGTTTATTCTGCGACCAAAATGCAGATGTTCTAAAGAAAGGTGAAGTAAGGAGTACCTATAACCGGAGAGCATGAATGAAAAGAGTAATGAATGTTGACGAAGCAAAAGAGGTTTGTAACGGTCGTTGCAAGTGGAAATCTATAGTCTCTGCCTACACCCATGGGAAACAGGCGTGAAAATATGTATGTATGTATGTATGTATATGACAATAGTATCCAACCCAGTTTAGTCTAGCAACTTGATTACGAAAACATTTATTTAATTTATAGACTGCAGTGCCTTTAGTATCTCGAAATTGTACAAATTATGAAGATTGGATAATAACACTCAAAAGAGCATGTACTCGTAAGAGACAAATCACATTAATTGCTTTTATTATTATTTTTTGTTATACTATTTAACCAGATATTTTTAGGCTTAGTTTTAATAATAATGCGTCGATACCTTTTTTTGGGTACGGTACGGAATCTCAACTAATAAAAACTCAGTACTATCACCATTCTTGGAAAAGCTATAATGGTTTTATAACTCACTTCCTTTCTTGGAAAAGCTGTAATGGCTTTGTAACTCACTTTTTAATATGTACCTTCATTTTGATTTTCACTCAGTGATGCTAATGAGGATTCCTGGGCAGCACTACGAGAATGTCAGGTCTCCTAGTTCAGTGTCACTGTTGGCTAAAGAAGGATTGGTAAGTCTATTTATTGATTATTTGAAGTTTTCCAACTATCGTGATAATAAAGTTTTTCTACTCCTGTACTGTTATCTGTCTTTAAAATGGTCCCGAACACTAATATAAGAACATAGATTATATGATTTCAGAAAAGTCTATAGTCTATTCCTAATATAATAGCACATGTGTCGTTATTTCGCCAAAACGATACTCCTAGCCATAGACCTATAACTTTTTTTCTTTAGATCTACCCTACTGCCAACATAATAAAATCGTTATTTTAACATATGGTGCCATTTTTCAAACGTGGAGTCACTGAACAAACTGTTTTTTGTATGAAAAACATTAGTTTAAGTGACTCCATGTTTCAAAAATGGCACTTTTGGTTACTAGGAAGACGTCAATAAAAAAAATTAAGGTCTTTCATAGATACCTAGTATCTACCAAACATATGGTAGTATTTCGTACTTTTCTTTGTTTATTTTTGTATTTATTTTAGTAAATTTAGTCGTAAAAAAGTATTGTATGCAACGTTGTATAAGTATGTCAAAAAATGCTCGATGGCGTCTCCTTACGATGCTCGCCAAGGCTCGCATCGTAACTTGCGCCACTCGCATATTATGAACCTTCATAAACAACTGTTACATAAAATACTATTAAACTTTGCGGGTTCCAAGGTAGTCTAGGGAAAGAAAAATGTAGAATCTGCCTACATGCTGCATCTAATGCCATGAAGAGTTCGGCGATGGTAGTACGCTCTTTTTCAAGCAACACTGAGCGAGATCTGCCCTTGGTTAAGTGACAGATTTTTTCAGCTCGTCCCTGCTTTGAAAGACACGTTAACCCGTTGGTCCCGGCTGTCATAGTAAGTCGTGAAGCTAAATTCCTTTACGCAACTTAAAGAAATTGACATCAGTGTTGGTTACACACACGAAAAATAGGTCTCATCCCACGCAGGTCTTCACAACAGGACCGACTAGTTTAACTCTTTCTACCTTCCAAAGGATATAAAATTATAATTGTTTATGTACGTTACTACAACACTGGCAGTAGGTATTCTTATTCTTCTTAGAATACACCATCGATAAACGGATACTGTAATGTGTAGAAAATGAAGTGTATAGAGTAATTTATTTTACAGTGTGTCTAGTCAAATTCTACCTATCATATCTTTATCCCTAATGGAACAGACAAAGCATTTTAAATTTTGCGACTTAAAAGCTGGCAGAGCGCAGTTCAACTTTCATATGTACCTGAGAATAAACAAAATGTATAAGTACTGATTAGAAACTTATGTAGTCCGAATTAGAAACTTGCAATTATTTCTAGATGGATGTTACATGGCGTGACCTGACAGTTCACAAACTCATGCAAGAATACGGATTGGAGTTCACTCCTAACTTCGACAAGCAAATATTTCTGATCATTCACGAGGCAGAATTAATGGAGCAACTTGGTTAGCCTTTATTTATTTATTTAACATCTATTGTACAATAATCAAAATATTTTATAGACAATAGGTAAAGCTGAATACTAAGCATTGTCTTCCGGTTCGGCTTAGGGACGTAGCAGAGCAGCTTTAGCTCGTTTTCCTTCCCTAACTCAGGCAATTAAAATTTCTAACAAATCTCGGTATTTTGCCTGCGCAAATCTCGGATCGGTTAAAGAGATATTGATTTAAAAGATATTTATATCTCTACACCCTCTATAAAAGTCTACTACTGGACTAAAAACCTCTCTTAATAAAGGGAGGATTTATTCATAATCACCACCATGGGCAGGCCACCGCCTGCCCATCGTGGTGATCACTGTAGATGACATAAAGTCGTTGCACAGAGGACGTTACTGCTCGTTCTCTACTAGCTATAATAGCTCCCTTGGTTGCCTTTTTATAACATCCTTTGAAGAAGATAGGAGTGGTGACAAATTGTATTCTATTCTGCCATCACCACATGGTATTAGTATATAATTTCTTTCTTCAGTGTACTTCATTTTTCTTATGCTCTTGTTTGATTTTTTAAAGGTTTTGAGCTCCCATCAAACATCCGCGACGTGGCCATGCAAAAACCCCGCCTTTACTACGAGTTAGAAGCTTTAGATGGCGTCATCTCTAAATACAATGCCGGTTGTACCTCGCTCTCGAGTTCAGAGACGCATCTCATGAAGAAACACCTTCTTGACATGGAGCGTCATATACTGCCGGGTTTGACGCGCGTGACATGGACGGCACTTGGTATCAATGATTACATCAAGGATATTACTAAAGGTGAGAAAACAGGAACTGTAATCCATAAAGCAATAATTTTATAGTTAAACATTGTAACCAAACGACGATATTATGTTATTCTGAACGCACTAATAACGACACATAGTTAGATACTAGTCCTTAGTTGATTTTGTTGAAATGATCATCCATCAAAGATGATTTCACAGTAGAAAAGAGTAGCTAAGATGAAACAAAAGTCCCTTGGTAGACAGCATGCAATTAGGCTTACCTGCTACCTAGGGTAGAAGATGGTGCTTTCCTTTTATAGATTATCTTAAACTATGGAATCCTAGGCTTTTATATAATTACAATAATAGGTATTGCGCAATTTAATTATGAGCTGTAGAGATCCATGTCCATAAAATTCTGTTATTGTTTTCAGGCCAAAACTCCCTACAAGCAGTGTACAAGCAACTGAAAATGGTTGAGAAAGAAATACAGTTCTTGGTCGAACAAATGCAACAGTTTGACTTATTCCCGCTGATGCGGCCGGTTGATTACGTCGACCCGGACACAGGCTTACCAGACGATACTTGGTATTATCCGTGCAAGGTAATCCGCTAGTTTCCAACAAGTCAAATCAGAATTTTTATTCTAAACGTCAAAATAAACATGGTCTATAGGATAAGTTACTCTTAAGCATTTGAGGTATTTGTGTTACTATTCTTACAGACCTACTTCGTAGAATTAGAAAACGAGCGTCTAGAGCGAGTGGCCACCGTTTCTCGTATATACGATCGCATCGGCCCAATTCTTATGAAGCTGGAATACCTCATTCTGGGCTCGAGCACAGGGAAGTCCAGTGTAATGACGTCTTACTACTCTTATTGGGAGAAGAGGATCTTCAAGAGTATTGTCACGTAAGATGAATTTACATTTTAAACACTCTTTTTCTGTATGCTCATGAAATGCATCATTATTTTGATCTTTACCACTGAATAACTTATCTTAAAAAATATATATAATCTATCAAACACCAGAAGCGTTGATTTTAACCATTTTCAAAGCTAATGCGAGTTGTACTATCGTTACTTAAAACTTTGTTAAAAGTCAACGTGATAGACAAATTTATCCCAATGGCACAACTTCTGACTGAGTTTTTTTATTGTTCTAAGGTTTACTATAGAGAACTTGGAGCAATTCCAACGCATGCTGAGTGAGAAGACGCCGATGTTCCAAGTGGATGCTGTACTGGTGCCTCCTGACATCACAATGAGACCAACTGCTGCGGAATGTTGCAACATCGTCGGCTATAACATAAAACATTTTCTTAACAGGTAGATATTTCTATTTTACGTACTTCTGATTTGATCAAGATTACTACTAACAATTCTTCTAGTTGTAGGAACAGAGTCAAAATCGAGAGAAATACACTGTATTTAATCAATAAGAACTTGGCTAAGCTCTAGCCTAAGCCTTTTTCGTAGATTTCTCTTTAGCTTTTCATTCCATTCTTTCATTGACTTCAACATACCATTCCATTTATAACCCACAGCTTGGCATAGACCTCTTTTTTGCCCCATTTACGGTCCTATGCCAGTTTTCATACGGGTAGTTACAAGGGTTTATTTATTTCAGATTGACATCATTCCCCCGCTGGATGAAGAAGACCTGTCTTCCTTGTCCTCCCCAGCACATCGCTGAGGCAACCGGCAACGAGTTCTATGTTTTCTCCTTCTTTGAAGACGTACTCCGAGTAGTCACTGTCAATGACCTTACGCTGCTCACTCAAGATACGGTTTACAGGCTTACCCAAGAGATTAACACTTACATACAGAAGTACGTAGTAGTATTCCTATCGAGTTTGCTAGTAGCTAACATTGGTTTCACATTTTTCGAGCTGCCTATCACATATCACAGTAACTTTCATCTAGTGACAGCAGTCATTTTTATACTAGTACAACAAAACTAGTATGCTGGCTTACTCACCAGAAGCAAGTATACTAGAGGTGTGTGAAAAGTATATGAGCCAGATCAACAAATTCGGAGGTACGAGTATAATTTGAGCTGGACGGGGTTCTAAATCACTAGACTTCTAAAGCTTCACTAGTAGTATTTTGTAAAGTATTTTTGAGACGTTTTACCAATCTATACAATGGGACGGATGTTCCATCAGTTCAGATATCATACATTTTAATCTTGTTAGAACCAATACCTACTTACGAATTAGTATTTATACCTATAGAGTTACCTATTTACTCATCGTTTTATAGAACAAAGAAAAAAAAATAATACACATTGCGATTACATAGGCTTTCGTTTAATTTTAAGGTGGCAAAAGTACCAACACCTATGGGCTTTCGATAAGAACCTTTCCTGCGAAAAGTACATACAGAAACATGAACAAATCCACAAATACGACGAGAAATTTTTCTTCTTTGAGGATATCATAGCGGAACTGGATGCACATGTAAAGTTCGTGGACATTGGTGCTATAAGAGTGAACCTGCGACCAATCATCAAGCAAGTGCAAGATCATTCGTTGGAGTGGAAAAATACGTTAGGCCAATGCATCGCTACAAAAACCAGAATGAATATGTATGATTTGAAGAATCAGATTGAGGTACCTAATATCTTCTAGATTTTTTCTGATTCCGGGGCCAACCATAGCTGTATTAACCATTTGCCGGTCAGGGAAATACAACAACTTTATACACACCTTGAACAATGATTTAGGAATCCTTACATATATAAGAACCTCGACTTCGGTACCTATGACATTTCTCCCTTTTATCACCCTCGGTGTAAGTAAAAAGATTGGAGCAAGTTCAGTGTATTATGAACTTTCTCTAAATAACAATGACTATACAAAACGAAAATTTAAAAAAATCCTAGTAATAGATTAGACGCAAAACAAACATATTTACTTTTATTATGAATATGATAGCCAATTATATTTGTGTGATCGGAGTGGTTCGCCATGCATCGTGTGCCCTTTCCTTACCCAAATACTACTATGTCTCTGTAAAACCAAAAATTATTGTTTCTAGGGCCTGCGCACAACCATGAACATGAATATCAAAGGGCTGGAAGACTTCAAACTGGTGATGGCCACCATAGGTCTAGTGCAAGCGATGACTATAACAGCTGAGGTTAAATACCGAGGCATGCAGGAAATATTCCACATGTTGCGGCAACATGGGATAGATGTGAGCTTTCAGAAATAATAGATATTTATTAGTATAGTCATGGTTAAATAAATTCAGGTGTTATGTTACTTTTCGGAAGTCAAAGTAACATGCTCTTTAGTCTAAACTACTTCGTGTACTTCCACTACTAGTTAGTTCATGCAATTATTGCTGCATGGCCTGACGGCGCCGGCGGTTTTCCTTCTTCATCCCTTCCTTTACAGGGACTACTAATTGGTCAGCAGGGGCTTGTCCTCGTTCGATAGCAAAATTTCTTAGCTACCCCCGTAGGTTCCCCAGGGACTGGTGGTAAACTCTTTAACATACGTTTAAGAATAATATTGTAACTAGCATTGAGAATTAGTATCCTATCCATAATTATTATACATACATAACCATAGTAATTAGTATATACTAAATTACCTGCCTGTCATTAACATTGAAACAGGTTTCTGACGAAGACCTAGAGTTTGCTAAAAACCTGGAAGCCTCTTGGGGCAGTCTGTACCAAACTTCTCTATTCCGAGGCAATACTCTCGAACAAACCAAGGAGAAGTTCTCCAAAATGAACGTGATCGAGATATCCAACTTCCTAAAGGAGCTGGACGACTTTGTTGAGAAGTTCGATTTGGAAGGCCCAGCAACTGTTGGCGAAGATATGGATAGAGGGCTTCTTCTTATGGAGGTAAGATAAAAACTCACTAGAAAAATCACAAATTTAAGCCTAAATTGCTACTAGTCATGCGGCGGCCGGCGATGCGGGCTACGCTCTTTGAGCCTCTTGGATCGAACCGCGCGTGTGAAGTATGGCAAATCGGGCCGCGCTGGCCGCCCGCGCGTGCGAACGCGTGACTCTGAAACCAGCCTAATTCATTGCACTCACTCATATAACGATACCGAAAAACTTTTAGTGTGCCTATCACATAAGAGTAAACTGTTGCAAATGTCATTTAAAATCTACCTAATTTGATGTTTTTGTCAATCGTTGTATACTAAGTACCAAAAGTATAATAAATATGATAACTTTTTTAGCACAGACACATAAATGGATAAGCACTCTAAATATATAGAAAGGGTTTTACTCACGTAATGTAGTCGGAAAAGGCTGAATAGTTTCGATCGGTTTAGAAGATCATTATCAGGGCGAGAGTTAAGTGGGACGGCGACCCGACGGTTTCGCTGTCCTCAACGTACTGAGAGTAGCCTCGCGTGTCTACGTGAGTAAAACCGTTTTTATATATTTATCCCATCAAGGAGTAAAACCTGATTTTTAAATCTCTTTTAACTCACCAGGAATATCAGAAATATTTCGACGAGCTAGAATCCCGTAAGAAGTTACTCCAGGCAGCAGAACAGCTTTTCGACAACCCTCTCGCCGACTTTTCAAACTTCAATCGAGCTAAAACGGACTTTGCGGCCATGGACCAGATTTACAAGATCTACAAGGCCCAAAAGAATGCTAGGGAGTTGTGGGCTAAGACATTATGGATAAATTTAAATCCTCAAGCGCTCGTAGACGGGATAGAACAATTCTTCAAAGAATACAGGTAACTAAACAACAGCAATTTTCAAAATAAAGTGTTACATCAAAATAACAATCTCTATGATGCATTTCTCGTAACCACTTAGATTCTGGTTTTATTATTTTAATATCGTCGAGTATCAAACTCGACGATATTAAAATAATAAAATAAAAGACTACTATTTGTATATATATATATATTTTAATTCATAATAGATTAGCTTAATCTTTTACGAAGTTCAGTTAGTCGAAATAATGCTTTTACCAAACAAGTTTATTGTTACTTTTTTAGAAAACTACCCAAAGTCGTCCGACTATCTCCGACGGGTGTGATGCTGGATATAAAGATGAAACAGTTCAAAGGAGTGGTTCCTCTCATGGTGTCACTCAAAAATGAAGCCATGCGCGAGAGGCACTGGAAAGAACTCATGGTCAAAACTAGTAAGATGAAATGGAACACTGGCATTTGTTTTTTACTAACCTAAAACAGTTCAATTACTGGTGTTTAAGGCCTCAATCAAAAAAAGGGAGGATTATCATAGAATAATTACGCTGGGCGGGTAGTGTAGTAATCGCAGTGGATGGTATAACGTTCGTTTCACTGTGGACGCTGCTACCCTTTGTCTGTTAACTATACGTTCCTTAGTCACCTTTTATGACACCCGTGGAAGAGGAAAGGGCAGTGATCTGGTGACGAATTGTATTCTTCTTTGCCGTTAACAAACGGCACATTTTTGACGACAAAATTTATTTATTTAGATCTGTTTATTCAAGTAAATCTAAAAAATTTAATTTAGCTAAAAAGTTTAAAAGTAATATAAACTTACTTTAGTAATATTCGGTTACAGATCAGGACTTCGACATGTCTCCGGATCGTTTTACCTTGGACAACATGTTTGCTATGGAACTGCATAAGTATCAAGATGTAGCCGAAGAAATAGTCAATCATGCTATAAAGGTACCTACCTAATTATGTTTTGATAGTCATTTTTCTATATTTGGTGTCATTTGCTACAAATTCTAGTTACCTATTGAAAAATAGTTTGAAGAGAAACGTTAAAGAGGTCTCAATCCATTTATTTCCTCCAAATCAAATTAACTTTAATAGATGAGATGTATGAAATATAACCTAATTGTAAACCGTGTTGTATAAAAAGACACAATATGAGTTACATGCTAACATCTGACCGATGTACACTAGACAGTCTGGCAAAACGAGTATACGTATGATCTTTTTCCAATGAAAAATATAATGCAGCCGGAGAGAAAAATGAAGAAAAACGAAAAAGAATGTGCAAAATCAAATATATAACGTAAATTCGTTCATAGGAGTTGGCGATTGAACGTGGTGTCAAAGACGTACAAGATACTTGGGCTAGTATCTCATTCACCGTCGCTCGCCACTTCAACCGCGGTGAAGACCGGGGTTATACTCTCAACCCTTGTGATGAAGTCGTTGTGAAAGTAGACGATGACGCCATGAATTTACAGAGCATGGCTGCTTCTCAGTAAGTATATCTTATCCGTATCTCAGTAAGTACCATCATCAGGTCTTTTTTGGTCTCCATTGCAGGACCCTCTCTGTACTGCTAGAGCCATACTTGGCCTGAGTATACAGAATATGACGTTCATAAGCTTTATTTAGCTTGTTTTTCTTAATTCGCCCTCTACGACATCCGCGAGAGGACTTGGAATGGTCCTAGTTTTCTTTTTGACACCGAGCAGATTTTAAAAACTGATCGAGTAAATTCGCAAATATCTGAATTGTATGATTAGGCGATGGGGCTAGTAGTAAAATTTTTCCATCTTTCCATCAATGCGATAAAGGTAGCCTTTGAGTTTTATGGTCCTGAGCTATGTCTGCCTCGTTAGTGATAAAGACGTTATAGTGAATCTGTGTAAGGTCAGACGAATATTTTCTTGCAATTGCTTTATTAATGCGCCGCCGGGAGACTGCAATAGGTTTATTTTAACAACAATTGGGGTTTATTTCAAGGCTTGTAGAGGTTTTAAAAAATACTGGGCTGCCTGACACCAAAGATTATGAATCCATCAAACGGTGACTTTTTTTTTAATAGAGAGTGAAGAAAAGGCAAGTAGATAAATGTAATATCCGTTTTAGGTTTATCGGTCCATTCTTATCAGTGGTGCATACATGGGAGCGTCGCCTAGCGCTGATCTCGGAGGTGATTGAAGAATGGATGGCGACGCAACGCAAGTGGCTCTATCTTGAAGGCATATTCGTAGGAGGAGACATTCGAATGCAACTTCCGGAAGAAGCTAAGAAGTTCGATGATATTGATAAATCTTTTAGAAAGGTAACTACTTACATGTTAAGTCCTTATTTATAGTCAATGTCAAAAGTCAAAAATCATTTATTTATCTTTGGATATTTGTATCACTTGAAAATTGTAATCTTTTTTCTTTCGATTTTTTAATAGCTAGTTGTTTACGTCAGATCATTTACTTACAACTAAGCGCACTTCCAAGCTAGTGATGAACGTCTGGGAATATTGCCACTGCCGGAAATTTTCCACTCCCAATGTGCCCGGAAGTTATCCGGGCACATTGGGAATATTACCCAAAATTCCGAATTTTTTATATTTAATATATATATAATAATAAAATTGTCTACATACATTATTCTTATACTTCAATTATTCTAAAACACTAAACTAAAAATAATAATAATTACAAACCACTCGTTAGCGTTTCCGGTGCAAAGGTACCTAAAACGCTAGCCGCGTTACCGCGCTGTATTGCTATGGCCATCCTTTGCACCAGAAACGAGCTAGAGCGGGTGTCATCGGATTTCTCCGCTATGCGGTGCTCGATCTCCCTAATAAGGCGCTTGGCGTCAGAGCCCCAGCTGCCCATTGTCTCGACGGCAATGGACACAAAACAATATTGTGGCTCCATTGCGGTGTACTTCAGCTGCTTCTTCTGAGCCGCTTCCTCGACAGCCGCTCCTGCGGTACAGGCAGTTCAACTCAAGTGGCCGGGTGCAACTGTACTGCCACAGGTAGCATCCCAGACCACGCATCTGCCTCGTTTCCATGGCACTAGGGTAAGTCCATCAGGCCTCTTCCCATCCGATCTATTCAGGCCCGGTGGTTCCAACACACAGGGGACGCCGGCAGTGACGAAGGCTCATCGGACTATATCGTTGAGCGCATTGTGCCGCGGGAACCTACCTGAGCAGCGACGGCAACTCAGGGCATGATGACCGTCAGCCTCCAGTCCTGAAGGTGTTTGAAAAACTCCTGCTCCCGCACATATCACCACGTGTGGAGCAGTATGGATTCCGGCTAGAGCATTTGATTATGCACCAGATAGCGAGACTCCACTAGATTTCGGCAGTAACCAACCGCAAGGAACACGTGACTATGCTGTGTGTGCGTGCTCCTTGATAACGTAAAGGCGTTCGACCGAGTGTGGCACGAGGGTTTGCTATAATTATAAAATGTCCGCAACGCCTAATCCGATGCCCCGCAGACTACTGAAAGAAAAGGGTCGAAAACACCTAATCAATAGAACGCCCCGGGTGGGCTGGTGTTCACCAAGGAAGCTGTCTATCGCCTGCGTGCTACGCGTGTTACACCAACGACATCTCAGTGGCCGGTCAGGCTAAACTGGCTCTGTTCGCTGACGACATCGCGTACTTTGCGGTCAGCATGAACGCAAAGCATGCCGCCAAGAAGGTCCAAGTAGCAATAGACGCCCTGCTTGACTGGCTCTCAAAATGGAGACTGTCAGTAAACGTCAGCAAGATGTAGGTACATATATCTGGGAACACCAATCTACCGCCACCCTTGAAGCTGTTCGGGGAAGACGTGCCGTCGCAGCAACACTTTAAGTACCTGGGGTAAAACTCGACAGACGCCTAAACCTGTGTGCCCAAATCGGGACAGTGGCATAAGCGAAGAACTCCACCCAGTGCTTTCCGCCCGCCTGTCGCTAAGGACGCGGCTCGGGATCTACAAGACGTACGTGAAATCCCGCCTAACCTACGCGACCCCTGCGTGGTAAGCATTCTGCTCGGAGACTAACAAACGACGTCTCCGCGCTCAAGAGAACCTAAGTCTCATCGCTAGCGAGAGACATTTACTCCAAGGCGGAACGCTCGGCGTATCCCCATCTTTGGGGGATCCCACCGGACCACAAGTACAATCCCTCGCCCGGTAGTGCCATTATCGCGTCGACAACCGAGTTTGGCGCTGGTTCAACAGCGACGACCGACCTCAACCGCCAGCACTAAGAGGTTTGATGTGGCCGCCACGGCCACTACCATGTGACCCGCCTGTAGTTGGAGGTGGCGGCAGAAATTCACTGTAGAGGGCCACAGCCAAAAGCGGAGGGTGAGACGACTACTTGATAAAAAGTACACAAATACTTTAAAGAAAACACTTACAATGCTGAGCGTAAAATGTATAAGTGTGGTTTCTATGGTGACAATTTTACGTTTTATTTCTTTTATTTCTTTATCATATTAGTCATTTCATAAGGCAATAAAGGTTAGAATTTTTAATAAAATCTTAGTGAAAATTGTAGGACATAGTAAACGGGCAATCTCTTGCGAATACTGCCGGCAGTTTACTGGAAATTTTGCCGGGAATATTGCCAATGCACTGGGAATTTTCGTATATATGATATTATATGGATAACTTATATTTCCAGTATATATAGGCGATTATAAACTTAAGTTAATTCAATAAGAATTAATCAATTTTCCCAGTAAATTCCCACTTTGGGAACATTGCCGGCAACGATTCCAGCAAAATTTCCAATCTCTGGCAATGTTCCCGGGCACGGTACATCACTACTTCCAACAATATAGCTGTGCTGATTTTTTATGGTTATGGTATTTTATCTTTTCAGTAGAACCTTGCTCACACCTTTCTTATTTATAGAAATACCGAGAAAATTTGTCTCATAGGGAGTACCTATGCGCCAATCTTTAAGCCGACAATAGCCACTTAGCTCAAATAAGAAGAAGAATTAAAAAACTTTTGTAAGAGCTGATTGAGTTATAATATGTTTTTTCCTTTTATCCGTATCCAAATGGTAAAAAAGGACCTATTACTAAGACTCCACTGTCCGTTCGTCTGTCTGTCTGTCTCCAGGCTGTATCTCATCAACCGTGATAGCTAGACAGTTGAAATTTTCACAAGTGGTGTATTTTTGTTGCCGCTATGACAACAATAAAAACAGAATAAAATTAATATTTAAGTGGGGCTCCCATACAGCAAGAGCGATTTTTTTATAGATAATGGTACGGAACCCTTCATGCGCGAATCCGACTAGCACTTGGCCATTTTTTAAAATATTTAACATTGTGTTTTAATTTTAATGTTTTATTTTTTGCGTCGCAATAATTTGTTTTTCCCTATGGTTGACTGGGAGAGAACGCTTTTAGCGTTAAGTCCGCCAATTGTAAATAATTTTTAACTGTGGATCAATATAGTTTTATAAATAAATAACATTGGAAACTTGAACTATTTTAATTCGTTTTAACCGTAGAGAAAAAATTAAGCAGACTAGGTGCCGGACCAGACGAACGCAAGTTGCGTCGCGCAAGTTGCGTCGCGTTACGCGCTTACATAGCATTTCATACAATTTCTACCAATCGTTCACACGACGCGCAAGTTGCGTCTCAACGCAACTTGCGCTGCGTTACGCGTGCTCGCACGCGCCTGCACAGAGGTCGCGTAGTGTTAGAAAGCGGGACAAAAATGTTTTGAAAAACTTATTTTTGAAATACAAAACCGACCTTGTCTATGGGACTTGTCTTTTAAAAATAGTGGCATTTCACCATATTCTCTCCATACATCGGTTGTCTGGAAGAAATGTGCTTTTAGCGATCTGACCGAGCTACATTTTAACTATTTTTATTTTTTAATCTTCAAAAAAGTATTGCTTACCCATCATTATGTTGGGTACCGTAATTTTTTTTTCTCGTAATTTATAATAAGCACCATGGAAGTTTAACTTGTATATATATATATATGTATATATATATATATATATATATATATATATATATCTATATATATATCTATATATATATATATAAATATATAGATATATATATAAAAATTAATATAACTCACTCACTCATCACGAAAACTACCAAGCCAATTAAGATGAAATTTGGCAGGAAGGTAGAGTGTGACTAAGAGACGCCCACTAAGCAAGATTTTTTTGAAATTTAATCCCTAAGGGGGTAAAATAGGGGTTACCAGTTTGTATGGAACTTCGTAATTTTTAAAGTGAGACACACGAAATTTTTAATTTATTTTACTAGTTAGTAGAAAATAATAATGCATTTATTAGATTTTGAAAATTACATCCCTATAGGGGTGAAATAGGGGTTGTAATTTATATGAATCTTCGTCATTTTTGAAGCGAGTTATGACATTTTTAAATTAGTGGTCAATAAAAAATAATATTACAGAAATTACATTTAAAAAATTGCATTCCCTGGGGTACATTAGGGGTTGCGAATTTATATTATTATTAAATTTCATTTTTTGAGTGATAGACAAAAAAAAATTAGACAAATAGATCATTTGTTCTCTTTATATAATTCACTAAAACGTTAATTAATTACGCATACATTCAGAAATATTAACACGTCTTTATAACATTCGGAATAAACAGAGCTCGAGGCCGTCAGAACAAAGGCCATACGAATTACGCATATGTACTTAGTACAAAAGAATTGTGACTAGGTGTCATTTAAAGAAAAAGTTAAAAATATACTAGTACCTACATTTTATTCATAACGAGTAAAACAACTGGCAATTTCGCATCTGCTGTGCTCTTCTTGGACAAAAATGTAAAAATAAAAAGTCCATGAAAAGCACCTGCGAATATTAGGTGGCCTTAGTGGAATACATCAGTTGAATCAGTAAAGAATCCAAACAAAACCAAAATGTCTTTTCTATGTGTACGCAATCCGATTTCCAAACCACTGTGTCGCATAACACGAGGTAAAAGCGAGAAAGAAGTAAAGCGGTTTTTACACTATCCAATTTTAAGAGTGAACTAGTCGATACTTTTTCTATACAAATTTCGGAGGGGATTTCCTTTACTGTTTGACACATACACTACATGCAAAGTTTAACATGATATCGTTTTGTCTCATTAATCTCATTATACATTTTGTCTGTACAGATACAGAATAGTAAAATAATTATAAAAGCCATTAAAAAGTTATGAACCATCAAATGTTCGTTACTTTTGCATATTTTTACGCAAATCATCATCATCATCAATCAATCAGGCATCTTTGGTGCCATTTTTCAAACGTGGAGTCGCTTAACGATAGGTTATTTGTATGGAAATCGTTTAGGCAACTCCGCTTTTCAAAAATGGCGTACGATTTAGGATGCGAGTAAAGATTGTGTAATCACCAGCGATTCTAACTCTACTTACAATGCGACGTAAATAAGTTGAACAAAAATGGCGGTTTTCAAAGCATTTTTGTACAAATTCTCGACAAGTAAATTGAACTAAAACGGCCGTCGTCGGCGCATTATTTGTACCTGCGCCGATAACCACCATTTTGGTTCAACCTACGTGCCGAGAATTTGTATGCTTTGAAGTCCGCCATTTTTGTTCCACATTTTTGTGTCACATCGTACCATCCTACCTAGTTAGGATGCTAAGTAGAGTTCCTTAAAATCGGATAGAGTAATAACACCTTAAGTATGTTCATGTCGTTGGCTGCGTGTCGGCTTGTGCAACTCAAAAGAATCAAAGAAGCACCGCCTTCTTTTTTCGATTGCCGCCGTCGAATACTAGAAGAGGTCAAAGCCGCCGCCGGCATAGAGTAGATACAGACAGATTCATACAGTACAAATGCGACAGTATGCATAGAAAATTGCAATGAGTACATTTACACAGCAAACCATTTTTATCCAAGTGCACCAAAAGAAGGGTTATGTGTTTCGAGTGTAATTATATATTTTTTAAGCATCCCCCCCTTCAGCTTAAATGGCTTGATTGAAAGTACTAAAATTAATTTCTTCTTAAGGTGAGCTTTTCGTAAACTCGAGGCGGCTGAGGTGCAAGGCGATCTGCGAGATGCCCCAGTTTATTACCTATTCAGAGTGACGGGGGAGCGGGAAGCGCAGAATGAAAGCAGAATGATGAGGAACGTAGATTTTATCGTTTTCTTGTTATAAATCTTAACCTTTTGTGTGTGGCTATACCGGATCCAGGTATAAATAAATTGTTTTACTATTGTGTCTAGTTTTTGCAACACACAAAATGTTAAATAACTAATTTCAGAACTTTATGACTTTGCACATTCAATCTACTTAGTACTTCACCAGTATATCTTTATATATTAATACTATCCGTAGTCCACAGGTCACAGCTTAACCCATGTGGACATTTTTTTAAATATTTTTAGGTTTCCGAACAAAAAATTAAAAAACGAAACCTTTACAGGATCACTCGGACAGACGGACGGACAGACAGATGCAAGCCGTGCATTTATCTGTCCGTCCGTCTGTCACATCCAATTTGTTCTAAATCTTCTAGACCAAATCAGGTGAAACTCGGTAGAATGGTGTAATCATATGGCCCAAGCACAGTTGTGTAAAGTAAATTTTTTAAAGGGTCATTTTCGAGGAAGGAATTTGGAAATTTAAAAAAAGGTACCGTGTCATTTATCAAATAAAAGGGCTCCTTATGAGGATCTCAAATATATTATTGTTATTATTATAAAATAAATAGCTTTGTTTTTATTCATAAAAAAAGACGAAAATTGACGAAAATTGACCCTGATCACGGAAACTACTGAGTCTACAAATTTTAAAAAATACAGTATATAGTTTATTGCTTTTAAATTACAGGAATAATAAGGAAATAAAATTTTTGAAGTGAAAACTTCTTTAGCGGCGTTGTACACTTTTTTTGTTATGGGTAAAAAATGTTAAGCTCGCGTCAGGGCGATCGAAAACTCGTAAGACGGATGGAGAGTAAACAGCCGGCGCAGCGTAGGAGAGGAAGTATCCCTTGAAATATCTTTCTACGGCGCGGCGAAAATGTTTGCCTGCGCCAGCTGTTTCGTTTAGGCGGCGCAGGGCGCTTGCGCGATGTTCGTGTGTGTTTATGTCAGCGTACCACGCGCATCCATGGATAGTGACAGTGACAGCTGATGGCTCGACTGTCTGTGTAGTGGCCACACTGCTGTGTATTCGTAAAATTTGTGTATATAAAGTGTTTACTTAATGTAATATAAATTGTCATGTTTGTGTACGATACCGCAATAAATGAATATTGTATTCTACCTCATAAATGATAGTACTTATATACTGATAATTAAAGCAATTCGTGCAAAATTATTCCCTTACCATTCCATTCCATTTTAAACCAATCCATTTCAAATTCCAATTTCCAGTTCCATTGTAAACAAGGAACCCTTATAGTTTCGTCATGTCTGTCTGTCTGCCCATCCGCGGTTTTACTCAGAGACTATAAGTACTAGAAAGCTGTAGTTTGGTATAGGTATGAATATTAATCATGCCAAAAAAGTGGTAAAATAAAATATTGGAAACAAAAAAAATTGGTTAGCTCCCATACAAGTAAAGTAAGACTCTTTTTTTTTCTCGACTAACCCATCGTGTGGGTTATAGTTGAAAAGGGATTTTAAAAATATTGTGAGCTTGAGTCATTTTTTGATTACGGAATCCGTTTTTGAAATATTTGGTTTTATTATGCAAATTTTTATTAGAGTCAAGGGACACTTGACTCTAATAAAAATTTGCAAATTTTGCCCTCTATCTATTAAACGGTTATATATGGACATGTGAAAAATTAACAGTAGTTGTATATAATAATAACGAAGTTTGAAGGAAAAAATATCAGAGCTAAGTAGGGTTTACAAATCAAAAAGTTATAAGCGACCAACTTATAAAATGTACTCAGAAAGGTTCATACAAAATCAATAAAAGGTACCAGACGGACAGCGGAGTCTTAGTAATAGGGTCCCTATTACTAAGACTTCGCTGTCCGTCTGTCCGCCCGTCTGTCTATCTATCACCAGGAAGGATCTTATTAACCGTGCGTGATGGTGATAGATAGACAGTTGAAATTTTCACAGATAATGTATTTCTATTGCCGCTATGACTACAAACTAAAAACAGAATAAAATAAATATTTCAGTGGGCTCCCATACAACAAAGGTAAAGGAACTCTTTGTGCTCGAGTCCATCTCGCACTTGGACGCATATATCTAAACGTCAAAATAAACATTTTCTACGGCAATTGTATGAAATAAAGGCAGGTGACGTCATAGTTTCTTAGAGTCAAATAGCGCTCTTAATATATTTTTTTCTGCAATAATAAATAAATAAATAAATAAAAAAATCACATGGAAAGTGTATATGATCAATGACAAGTAACATTATTTTGTAACGTTTTATTTTCTGAACAGTACCTAATAATGTATTATCGACCTAGGAAAATACCCAATTGTCGCATTTGTACTGTGTGTACTCTTTGTCCGCGGTATAGCTTCTTTGTCGGCTTTTCTAATAGCCGTCCGCGACAGTCGAGAACGAAAGCGGTACTTTTGAACTCTTTGTGCAAACATCGACACGCGATAGACAGTTTTCTATTTCGCTCTTGCCTGGCTGTGTGCCTGGTGTCGCCGCGGCGCCGTATGTGTTACTATGGTTACGTTACGGCTCGTTCAGTTTCATTTTTCATCTCGCTGTATTAGGTACATAGGTATCCTTTTGCCGTTTATTGCCGATTTCTGATAAGAAATCAACCGGCAATGAACGTTATTAAAAATAGGTAGGTCCCTCTGATATGTACGTGCAGTGTGAAAGTTTAATTTTAGGCAAATGTTTGAAGAGTTTCGAATGTTTGAATGTTTATTATAAATTTTTGGTAGATAAAGTCCAGGCAGTTATGTTTATACCTACCTTGTTCATATTATTACATACTTAGTAGGTAGGCACCTCACTAGGTAATGAAAGTAATATAAGCATATTTCACTATCATGTGTTTATGGTTATAGTCTTCGAGTATGGTCTAAGGTTATGGTCAAAGGTCTAAGGGCCTCAATCTGTATCACCCCCCGCAAGCTTTTCAAAGGACCGGGATGACCAATCCCGTAACTCCCACAGTTAGGAAGTAGGAAGAGGTAGGTACAAATAATAGACCGAGCGAGCAAAATGAGCGAAGCGTCTCAGTTTCGAGATTGGCCTTAAATGTTTTTGTCCGGCTGTTCTCGCCTAAAAATCGCATTTCTCAAACGATTCTTGTGAAATTTTGTAAGAAGTTTCAAAAATTATGTAGAACTTTCGGGAAAATTCAAATTATTGAAATTTTTCAAAATAGCAAAAAGCGGGCAAATCGTCTTAATATTTAATTTAATAAAATAGCATATTTCAGCAATTCGGAATTTAAAAAAAAAACTAATTATACTTTTTTTGTTACCCTTACTTTTTTTTCTGAACCACTTTTTAGTAATAATTAGGTAGGTACTTATCAGCCATCTAGGTTAGGTATTTATAACTTACTTACTTACTTATGTTTATGTATCTTATTTGTGTTTATATTTTGTACTTTTACCTACCTACTATGTAATATTTTAGTTTTTATTAATATTAGGTATAGTCGAATTTATTCATACGACGCCATTGACAGAAAAATATATTGAGATAATAGGGGTGACGACAGGGTGAAAAAGGTATGATTACCTGCAAAGATATATAGATAAAAGATATGTAGATATAAGTTTGTTAAAATAAAATAACAAAAAGTAAATAACGTACCATGATTATAATCCGTCTTATAAAAAAAATGGACCCATATTTTCAGTTTACCAAAAAAGTAAAAATTCTTAAAGACACGGAGCATCAAATTTCCGGAGTGGGGGCTTGCGACGTCACCGTTAAGTAAAAATCGCACCTCGCCATGATGTCATACGAAATTTTAATTCGCTGTATCTTTTTAACTTTTTGTTTCTCAGAGAAAAGAAAAAATAAGTGTACAATATTTTTAATATATTTAATATATAGGCAAAATGTATTTTTTCATTCGTCATGGTTATTCATTGTACTTATTCTGATGAAGCCATTAACAGGACAATCCATTTGGACAATGATTGCCTTCATTCAGACAAAGCCATTGACAGGATAATCTACAAAGATAATGACTGTTTTTATTCAGACAAAGCCATTGACAGGACAATCCACAAGACAATATTATCTTCATTCATACGACGCCGTTAACAGGACAATATACTGAGTCAATTCATTGTCATCCTTAAGACGAAGCCATTGGAAGAACAGTTCTCTAAGATACTTCATTGTTTACATTTATATGAAGCCATTAAAAGGATAAGCCACTAAGACAATGATTGTCTTCATTCTGACAAAGCCATTGATAGGACAGCCTTCTTAAACAGTTATTTGTCTTAGTGGAATCCAGTTGGACAGTGATTGTCTTCATTCATACAACGCCATTGACATGACAAACCACTAAGTCAATTTATTGTCTTTATTCAAACGAAGCCATAGACAGGACAAACCACTAAGATAATGATTGTCTTAATTCAGACAAAGCCATTGATAGGACAATCCACTTAGACAATGATTATCTTCATTCATACGAAGCCATTGACAGAAAAATCTACTATAACAGTGATTGTCTTCATTTAGACAACGTCATTGACATGGCAATCCACTAAGACAATTCATTGTCTTAGTGGATTGCCATGTCAATGAGTCTTCATTCAAACAAAGCCACTGACAGGATAATCCAATTAGACAATGATTGCCTTCATTCAGACGAAACCATTGACAGGACAATCCACTAAGACAATATTGTCTTTTAGCCAGCTAAATTGACCAAATAATCTGTGTGCGTCATTATGTACTTAGCGCATCTTGCGCGGGTAAAGCGGCCACACGGAGCGCGAGTTGCGCGGCGCAACTTGCGCTGTTACGCGACGCAACTTGCGTCTCGTTTGTTTCGACCCTAACACTCGCCCTGATGATGATAGTCTAAAACGATCGAAACTAGTCGGCCTTTTCCGACTACACTATGTGAGTAAAAACGGTTTTATACATTTAGTTATGTCGTCTCACGTTACTTTTAATAATATTATAGAATCAACAAAATTGAATTTAATTGGATTACAGATTATGGTGGATACAGCAAAGCGTCTGAACGTTGTGGATTGCTGTACGATTCCCGGCAGACTCGAAGAATTTATCAATTTGGGATTAGGTCTACAAAAGTAAGATTTTTATGTTCTTCTCCTTCTCAGCATGTTTTCGTCCACTGCTGGACGTATGCCTCTTCCATAGATTTCCATTCAGATCTTGCTACGGCGATGCTGGTCCAACTCGGCCATTCCGTCTTTTTGATGTCGTCCGTCATCTGTCTGTGTCTGTCTTCGTCAGCCTGTGCAAGGTTGCCAGAGCAGAACTTTCTGGCTCCATCGATTATTATCCCAAGATAAAAAATGTTTTGTGTAAGATAAAAAACTGTAGCCAAACTTAGTTATAAAGTCAATGAGTAAAAATTTCACCGTTTCCTACCCATCTTTCTTGTATAAAATATTTGACAGGTGTCAGAAATCCCTAAACGACTATTTGGATTCAAAGCGACGTATCTTCCCGCGCTTTTTCTTCATATCGACAGATGAACTCCTATCAATCCTTGGAAGCAGTGAATGCAGCTGTGTCCAGGAACATATGATCAAGGTACTAAACGATTTTCCTATATCCAATGATTATCGATTTATAATATTTACTGTAGTGTAAATTATTGCAAAAGCGTATCGCACTAGTCAACAAAGTAGGCGAGTTGGATTCTGTATGAATTACAAGAAGAATTGTAGAAATTAAAGCTAGAACAAGATGAATAGTGTACCCTTAGAGTGTACCCTCGCTTTTATCCAAAATTGCTTATGGAGGTTGATCAGTTGGTTTAGCTATTTTTACCTAACACTTAGCGATATATACCTTTACATATTTTTTAAAATTAGATATTATATTTATTAAAAAATATTTTATAACAATCATATACAAAATAATAAACTCAAAGTAGGTGAGTTGGACAAAACTAATGCATTCTTGTATATTTCAGATGTACGATAATATTCGGGCTTTAGATTTGTATGTGGATCATACAAACCGTCCAGTAGCAGCTAAGATGATATCTGCAGAGGGAGAGGTTAATGTTTTTAACACTATCTCAATACACACAAACATAGTTTATTTCTGCTTACTATACTGAAAAATTTATTTAAAACTATGAAAACCTAAAAAAATTGTTCTCTGCTTTTATTTCTTAACAAAACAATAGCAGATCGTCTAAAATACAAACTATAATACAACTTTTATAAATCCATCACTTTTAGTAATCTGAGAGTAAAATTTGTACGGACTTATGCTTCTGCCTTTTAATTGAGTAAATATTTTCTCAATCTCTCGCAGGTTGACTGGAAGAGATCCCTACATGGGATAAGTCCGCCTTTGTATATTTGCTCTTTCGTAGGTTATCTTTGCAATGTATATTTTTTCAATAAATTTATTACAAACAAACAAACTTTTACAAGGGAAAGTATCATAGATGACTGAAATAACTCTCAATGACTATTATGCTTCCCCTATTCTAGATAATGGACTTCCGTAAAGTAGTTTACACAGAAGGCCGCGTGGAAGACTGGATGAACCTGGTTCTAATTGAAATGAGGTCCACTAATAAATTCATAACCAAGAAGGCTATATTTTACTACGGCAGAAATTGGAGGGTACCAAGGTACAAGACTATTCTCTTCAACTAACTACATTGTGCACAGTAAGGCCCATTGCCTCATTTTCCCAAACCTTTTCGCAGCAAGCTTACCTTTGCGCAATCACGTATTTGGACTAATGGAGACCTAATTAATTCCTCCTGCTTCTTTGCGGTATTAACCTTAGACCTAGATTTTTTTTCTGCCTAAAAACACAACACTAGCCAAGTGCTACAGATGATACGATAGCTTCCTTACAAGAGAAAAAGATATGGCAATCAATTTGACAATGAGAGCGGTTTTCATACAAAACGTATAACCCATTATCGCCCTGGCTCGAACAGCGTCACACGAAAAATAGATTTTTCAAATTGTAAACTGTCTTAAAGTTATCTTCCCTTGGAAAGATGGTACTGCTTTAGCAATAGTTCGTGTAATAGGTACAAACCCTTGTAGAAAAATATTTCGTTTCTGATCTCATTTTACAATACGGTATGGCTATCCGTACCTTTAGATCTATGGTATCAATTTACTCTTCTTTTATAAGAAATCAAAGCAACCATATTTTGTCAATAGAACTGATTGGATCTTGGAATATCAAGGCATGGTGTGCCTGGCAGCTAATGGTGTGTGGTGGACGGCGGAAACCGAGGAAACCTTTATCCGAATCAGAAAGGGAAACAAGAGAGCCATGAAGGAACATCTGCAGCAGCAGAACGAGCAACTAGATGGACTAGTCGTCAAAGTGCGGCTAGGTATGATATTCAATTTCATCTTGTAGAAGGCCTAATTTATTTTCGTTTGCTTGCCTCAGCTCTTTGGAATTCAGGATTAATGTAAGAAATTATTTTGTATCGGCCTGCGTATTGCGTATACACTTAGAAACTGTGGTACTATGACACAATGACCCCTCCCCCTTCCCTCTCTTAAGCCTGGTAAGTCAATTCGCCAGTGTGGAACGAAGGGTGACATACGCCCCCAGGTTATTGTCATATATGAAATTCCGGTACAAAACAGATGTAATAATTCTTTGTTTCGAATAGATCTATCATCCAACGACCGCCTGAAATTCCGCACGATCACGACAATAGATGTCCACGCCCGGGACATCATTGAGGGCTTCGTGAGGGATAATGTGACAGAAGCTGCCGAGTTTGAGTGGGAGAGCCAGCTGCGGTTCTACTGGCTGAAGAAAGACGACAATTTGTGGATTAGGCAGTGCACGGGTCGGTAACTCCAATCAATTTTTTTTTTTTACAAGCTTGATGTTTTCTAACAGGAAACAGTACCTAATACGCAATTGCATTTACCATACGGGAACCTTGTTTTGGGATAAATATATCGATGTTTTTTAATTCAAGACATGGTTTATGGAGTAACTTATGTGGTCTACGAAAATGGTCTATGTGAATCCGTAAGTTTTTACGTAAAATCGAGCAAACACATCGAAAATCAAAAACACACATTTGTATTCTTTTATTTTTATTCAAAATGATCATTCCTGAATCGTCTTTTACAGGAGTATTTGAGTATGGCTACGAGTACATGGGATTGAATGGCCGACTGGTGATCACGCCATTGACTGACCGAATCTATCTCACCATCACGCAAGCTCTAACAATGCAGCTGGGAGGAGCTCCCGCTGGTAAAGATCTGACTTCAAATAATGAGGAAGTTGAACCATATGTCTACCACATATGGTTCAACTTCAAATCATTTATATTTTAAACGCAACTAACGCGTACGAAGAAGGATAGCAAATAAAAAAAAAACTCACCAATTCTTAAGGAACATCAAAACTGAAAAAAAAATTGTATAGAAATAACTAGGTTCAAAAAAAGTAAAAGTACATCGATGTAAAATCATTAATTTGAATGATCTTTTTCGCAGGTCCAGCTGGAACTGGCAAGACAGAAACCACCAAAGACCTGGCCAAAGCTTTAGGTCTTTTATGCGTGGTGACTAACTGCGGGGAGGGTATGGACTTCCGGGCCGTTGGTCAGATCCTAGCCGGGCTGTGCCAGTGTGGGGCGTGGGGGTGCTTTGACGAATTCAACAGGATTGACATATCTGTGTTGTCGGTGATTTCGACACAGTTGCAGTGCATTAGAAGCGCGCTTCTCATGAAGCTAAAACGTTTTACGGTGAATAAATATATTTTTTAAATTAATTATGTACCAATATAATTTAAAGTTTGAATACTTCTCAGGTCTCGGATATCCTTGGCCATCCTTCGATCTGATATAATTTCAACTCAGAAAGTTGAAGAAGAGCAAGTCTGCGACTAGAACCGATTTTTTGAATTATGGATAGATACATTTATGTTGAGTTGAAATGTACAGACGAATACATAACACAACGTTGACCAAGCTCTGCGGCAAGCTTAATACCGTGTTAGTTGAGGGAAGATAGAAAAATACCTAATCAGCTCCAGACACAAGAGACAGAGACATACACGAGAAACCAAGAAGAAGAATAACTGTTACAAGAACATATTCAAATGCACTAATTTAGAAAATATCTAATACTTGTTGAATTTTCCCTTTCAAACAGTTCGAAGGTCAAGAGATAGCGATGGACAGTAAAGTGGGCATCTTCATCACGATGAACCCGGGCTACGCCGGCCGCACCGAGCTTCCGGAGTCAGTGAAGGCGTTGTTCAGACCAGTCGTTTGCATTCTGCCAGATTTGGAGATGATCTGCATGATCTCGCTCTTCTCCGATGGATTCCTTACTGCCAAGGTATTGAATTGTACATAAATTGTACCTGACAATTATTAAATTAAGAATTCTGAAAGACACTGGTTTCATTCATTCATTCATTCATAAAACTTTATTGATCCACAATTAAAAATTGTTTTACAATTGGCGGACTTAACGCTAAAAGCGTTCTCTCCCAGTCAACCATAGGGAAAAACAGAAAAATGGTTGCGGCGTAAAAAATAAAACAATAAATTTACAACACAATATACTTACATTTAATATACATATAGTATAATAGATATATACCATATAATATGTCTTATAATATATACCTTACATTAGAATATTACAGATACATACATATATAACATACATACATAATACACAAATACACATACATACACTACATACCAACACTGATGATGACGACGGTGTTAGATCCTATTAAAAAAAAAGCTAATTAAAAAGATGAGAATGTACTCTTCTTTTAAAAGAAAATTTAGTGGAAATTTCTTTGATATCAACGGGTAAAGCATTCCAGAGCCGTGAAGCTTGTAGGGTAAAAGAGTTAGCCATAAAGTTTGTGCGATGTAAAGGAATGAAAAGGAGACGAGAGTCTGCCGAACGAAGTTGCCGATCATGACTGTCAGAAAGAAATTGAAATTTGCTTTTTCTTTCTTTTCACTTGAGTATCAAAGAAACCTAACACGCCACCTAAGATTACAAAATAATCTCCTATTTGAAGATGAAGGAACGCTTTTTATAGGCCGGATGTGATAGTAATCGGTTTAATCTGATGTAGAATTAGATTGTATTTTTCTGGTTATACGTGGGGCGCACTATAAGTTTCCGGAATGAATATGAAAAAATACTATTAAAGGTACAAAATTAATTTATTGTTTTTCAAAATAATCTCCCTTGGCGTCTATGCACTTTTTCATTCGATGAAACCAGTTTTGAAAACTTTTGTGCCACTCCTCTGTGGTGACCTCTGAAACGTGTTTTTCATACTGCTCGACAGCCTCTTCTGGTGATGAAAATCGTTGACCGCGTAATTGGTTCTTAATTTTTGGGAACAGAAAAAAATCACAAGGTGCCAGGTCGGGACTGTATGCAGGATGACTCATGAGTTCTACATTTTTCGCCTTCAAAAAGTCGTTTGTCTGTCTGGCCGTGTGAGAACTAGCATTGTCGTGGTGCAGGATGATACGGCGTTTACGGTTATTTTTACGGAGTTCGTCAATAACTTCCGGCAAACAAATGGTCGTGTACCAGTCACTATTCACTGTACGACGATTCTCTAAAGCAACAGTAGCCACGTGTCCAGTTTTATTAAAAAAAGAAGCAATCATCCGCTTAGATGCACTTTTCACGCGCGCCACTTTGGTTGGTTTCGGCTCATCTTGAAAGACCCATACGCTCGATTGCTGCTTTGTTTTGGGATCGTAGCAATAAATCCATGTTTCGTCACCTGTTACTATGTCCCACACCAAATTTGACGCACCTTCGTTGAATCTGGTAAGCATGGCACTGCACCAAGTGACGCGGTCCGATTTTTGAGCCTCGGTCAAGTTGTGTGGGATCCACCGCGAGCACAGCTTTCTCACACCCAAATGTTTGTGTAGGATTAATTGTATTTGACTCATGCCTATTTCTAAGGATGCGCGAATTTCATGGTAGGTCACATGCCTGTCTGTTTCAATCATACGGCGCACAGCATCGATGTTTTTGTTGGTCACAGCGGTGGACGGCCGACCATCGCGAGATTCGTCACTGAGATTGATACGACCGCGCTTGAATTCTGCAAACAGTTGTCTTGCATGGTGCTTCATTGCCAAAAGCTGTTTCAAGCCGAGCGATGCTCTGTTGAGCTGTCAAATTACACTTAAAATCGTAGAAAATCATACTACGAAAATTTTCCCGAGTTAAATCCATGTTGATGCAGACACACAATTTTTTAAATGGCGCCACAAGGTTAAAACAAAAGACAGTCAGATGAAACAAACTGCATTCTACAGCCAAAGAGTTCTATTTACAAATATTGCAATAAATTTTTAAATATTGTTTATGTAAGTGGCCAGTTCCGGAAACTTATAGTGCGCCCTATGTACCTATTTATTTATTAATCACAATAGGAACAGTTGTCATTTTATCACCACTGATAGATGTTTGTAAAGATGGACTACTCGTCGACCTAGCCATATTGCCGTTTTTATAGTGGATCTGATACTCAATTTTTATGGCACCGCATGGGCACTGCCCATATTAACCACAGTTTAACTTAGGTCATACTAGACAGGCTACATCTAACAGCACGGAACAACACTTTTCTATTCGAGAGAGAGCGACAGAACGCTTCAGCGTCGGCGATTCCGCTCCGCAGCATTCCGTTGCTCTCTCTTGCTCTAGCGAATGATGGTTCTGAACGACAGAAAGGGACAGCAACATAGAAAAATGCTGTTCTGTGCTGGCCAACCCTTATGATGCATATTTGTATCATCAAATTTTTATTTGGTACAAACATTTTTGCTCACCAGGTTCTTGCAAAGAAAATGACAGTGCTTTACAAAGTGGCAAGGGAACAACTATCGAAACAGTCTCACTACGACTGGGGACTTCGTGCCTTGACAGCTGTTCTACGGATGGCAGGCAAACTGCGAAGGGATTCACCGGGTCTGAGTGAAATTATGGTGCTTATGCGTGCTCTTCGGTATGTATATCTAATTGGTTTCTTATACATATATCATATTCATTTCAATAATACGTTTCTATGGTAGTTCTTAACCCGTCAGCTTCCAGACGGTCGGATCCGACCGAGAGAACAATAGATTATAACAATGCAATGGGTTTGCAAAATTGCGGTTGTTGACGGGTTAAGCATCAATACTTTGATTACTCTAATCTGGTTTCATAAAAGTCTTATTCTCAACTTTACGGTTAGGTAAAAGCATCATTTGCGATTAACCGGTTCCGTGGATTTCCTTTACTACACTTTTGGAAACTAACACGTGCACGTGTCGCATACTGCAACGATGTGATGAAAATGTTTTAAAAGGCGATCTATACAGGGGGTTACTCTTTCAAGACGGACGTTACTGCGTATATGCGTTTTAGTGAAAAGCACTATTGAGCACTAACGTATGATGATAAAGTCTACTTTGGTTTGACATAGAAATGGGAGGTCACTATCGTACGACTAACGTATTATTTTATGGAGTAACTCCCCAGGTCCTGCTCATAGTCACCAGGCTTTCCATGTTACTCGTAGGTCAAAATAACTTGGCCTCCTAATTGACCGAGCTAGCGTAGCAAGCGAGGGCTACGTATCAAGTTGGGGCAAGAAAAACATTGTGTGCATTTTTGTATGTATCTATATGTCGCAGGGATATTATAAGAGCCGTGATATTATAAACTCACTAGTGACATTAAAATAGCACGGTTTTTTGTCATTACGGTATATTTCTTACGATATAACGGCCTTATTTCAGTGACATTATAATTTCACTAGATCGATACAGGTAAATTGATATTTTAGCTATAACATAAGTATAATCATAGTGTTACGAAATAATAGACATATTTTTATTACTTTAGTGTTTGTTGCAGTTCTGATGGATGATTACAATCATGGTGGGTACTTGTAATTTTGGTGTAATGAAAACGAAATATTCGTTAATCTATTGTTATTTTTCTAAATTCACATCTAAAGTAAGTTTATACATACGTTTTTTCTGCATCAAATGTTATAAAAAGTTGTACGTGAATTAAAAAAATAAGAATAGATTAACGAATATTCCGTTTTAATTACACCAAAATTGCAGGTACCCACTATGATTGTAAACATTCATCAGCACTGCAACATGCATCGAACTAATAAACTAAAAAAATATATGTGTACTTAAAACCTGTCTATTATTTCGTAACCCTATGATTATACTTTACGTGGTCCAGTTAGTAATAAAAATGAACCAATCAGTGATTTGTGTTATAATCTAACGACCTTCCATGTCCAGTATTATTGTTAAAATATCAATTTACCTGTATCGACTTAGTGAAATTAGTGTTAATAAAAAAAATTGTACGTGAAAGCGAGTTTCCTTGCGGTTGCTCTTAGCTATGTTTAGTATGGAATCGCTATGGGAATCGGTTCATTGGTTGAAAAGTTATGGGAGCAACGGTTGAAAGTTTTTTTTTTAATTTTTTTTATTTGCCTAGCAAACAATACTTTTGGAATAATAATCGTGAGGTCTAAACTCGCGGCGAATCACTAGTATTATAATTATAACACTAGTGATCATTTAAACTTTCTCATAGAATTTTCATATTTCTCATTTATCAGAGACATGAACTACCCCAAGTTTGTGTTCGAGGACGTACCACTGTTCCTGGGCCTCATCAAGGATCTGTTCCCTGGATTAGAATGTCCTCGTGTTGGCTATCCAGACTTCAACACAGCGGTTATCGACGTGCTGGAGAAGGATGGATTTATAGTGCTAGACCACCAGGTAAAATGTGCACTAAAGTTCACATTTTTTCATAAGTTTTTAATTTTATTTCATTTACCTTCTTTTTTTCGACACCCCCTATCTAGATGATCAGATGACCTGAGCAAGGTTGCAGAAAAACGCTGGAAGGTTTTTGAAAATCCTTGGGGTTCCGATATGACGACACATCCTTCATTAAGGTTGAACTAGTCAATACTTTTTCTATACAAATTTCGGAGGGGATTTCTTCCACTGTTTGACATTGTACATTCAAAGTTTAACATGATATCGTTTTGTCTCATTATAAATGTGTCTGTACGGATACAGAATTATAAATACAATTGAATATAAATTTTCAAATAAAAAAAAATATATATATAAAATTAATAAAAAAAATGGTGTAGGTACCATAAAGTCATATACACATGCATACCAGCAAAATAAAAGTAGCAACTTATTATTATACAATTATATTATAAATAAATATAATATTTATAAAAAAATATATGCAGAAATCAATTAATTTATAATAAACTCCAAGTAGCAATAATAAAATTGAATAATATAAAACAAAATGCACTCCTGTTATCTAAATTTTAATATTTACAGAAAGAATAAATTAAATCTAATATTATTAACAAATAAATACAATTCACCAACGTTAAAATATTAAAATAATAAATCGAAAAATAATCAAAATTTAGAAGACTTACCAACGTAACATTAAATCGCTTTCCGCTCAGCGCTACTAACTCAGTACGGGCCTAAATAAACATTATCTATGAAGAGACGCCGCAAGCGCAGACGATTTTTGTTCTCAATCTACCCTACCTATCCAATAAATACGTGTTATTTGATTTCGCTCGCCGTCATATTATATTTTTTGTAATTATGTTATTTAAGTTTCTCTGTAAGTGAATGTTAATTCTTTTGAGAAATAAAGAATCTTTAAACGTTAAAATAAAAAGCCATTAAAAAGTTATGAGCCATCAAAGGTTCGTTCTTTTTGCTTATTTTTACGTAAATTTCGGCGTAAATAAATAATAAAAGAAGTGTTAAATTTCCAAAACAAAGTCCTCAACATCGCAGCTTATTTTTCGAAAATTTTAAAAAATGTTATTTGTAATCGATTAATACAGTCGTTTTTGCAAACAAATACCCCTTTTCCCAAAGGACTTTACGTATTTATTAACCGCTCGGTTTACTTTGAATTTATCGTGCATTTCGCCTCACTGCTGTTCGATGAGACAGCATGCTTTTAGGCCACGCCCACGTGTGAGTTCGAGCCCGCGACTAGTTCAACCTTAACACTTAAGAAAATAATAATCAAGTAGGAAAGATATCTACATACATACATATTTTCACGTTTGTTTTCTATGGGGGTAGGCAGAATACTATGGATTTCCACTTGCCGACACGACAATCATTACTCTTTTCATAGATGCTCTGCTGTTTTAGGTACTCCTTACTTCACCTTTACAAGATACCTGCCTCATATGGTCAATGGTCATCATACTGGAACGTCCTCTATACTGTAAACTAATAAGAATTATTGTAGTCAACCTATTTTTTACAAAAAAATCTCGAATGTGTTGTTGCAAATGACTTTTAGGTGGATAAAGTAGTACAACTGTACGAGACGATGATGACCCGCCATTGCACGATGCTGGTGGGCCCGACGGGTGGGGGTAAGAGCGTTATCCTACAAACGCTCGTCAAGGCTCAGACTAACCTTGGCCTGCCGACCAAGCTTACCGTTGTGAATCCTAAGGTAAGCCGCCGCGAATTTGTGTAATTTCCACCCAAAAAGCAATATAAGGGCCGGTGCTCATATGGTGAAGAGCAGCGCAGAGCATTTTTCACTGTCAAATTATTATCGACCATGTCCTCTTTGAAATAATATATGGCGAATTTCGACTAGGCTATAAGTATTGTGTTAATTGATTTTGGATATTATTTCAAAGAGGACAAGGTCGATAATAGTTTGACAGTGAAAAATGCTTTACACTGCGCTTCGCCATCGCTAAAAATAACAAGATTATTTGCTAGGCAAGTCAAAAAAAACCCCGACTGTCAAGAACGCCATCTAGTGATGAGTAGTGGAACTACCGATACGACTTAACATCCGTAGCGCCATCCTTTATTTGTTAGAGAAAGCAATGACTTTCAAGCGCTAACCCCCAATAACTTTTTAACGGATGAACCGATAATAATCAAACAAGGTAACTTTGCGGAAACAGAATTTTACTTGAACAATAGACCAAGACGAGCGAAGTTCTGAAAGTCTACCTGAATAATCCGGCCGGCGTGAATAGTTAGAGTGGACTCTTAGTGGTTGTGTGTGTTCGTTTCGAGCTTCATGAAATTTGGTAGGGGTGTACATGTACATGTAACTACAAATTGGAAGTCGCACACAGAGTCATAGAGCGTGCAATGCTTGGCGTCAGATTGCAGTACCGCATTCCTAACACCGTGATCCGACAACGTACCAAAGTACGGGATATCAGAAAAACATATATTATAAACCTTAAATGGAACTGGGCAGGTCACCTGGACTGTACTGGACCTGAACCGTAGGACACCCACAGTCTGACGACCTGACGAAGGTCGCTGGAAAGCGCTGGATGCAGGCCGCTCTAGATTGGTCATTTTGGAAATCCTTGGGAGATGCCTATGTCCTGCAGTGGACGTTATGCGGCTGAATTGATGATGATGAGGTCACCTGGCACGCCGAAGTGATGGCCGGTGGAGTAAGGCACTAACAAAATGGTTGCCTAGGACTGGTAAAAAAAGCGTCGGACGTCCTGTAATGAGATGGGATGACGATACAGTCAAGGTCGCGGGTCGCACCTGGATGAGAGCAGCACAAGACTAAGACTGGTGGCGAAGACGAAAGGAGCCTATGCTCAGCTGTGGGCGGAAGAAGGGCTGACATGATGCTGATGATGATGTAACGTGGAGCGATACAGGCCTGACTTAACCAATTTAAATTTGAAGTTCTACCATAAACCAAAAAATATTATATTGCAGGCTTGCTCCGTTATTGAACTTTACGGGATTCTTGACCCAGTCACCAGGGATTGGACTGACGGCTTGTACTCCAAGATTTTCAGAGAGATGAACAGGTAACGAAACGTTAGGACATATTCGCTTGACAGAGGATTTCCTCATTATCAAAATCTAATTTTTATCCCTCAAAGGATAAATAAACCCTAAGGCCGCTCGGGGAACTATAGCGTATGCACGCGAAGGTAGAAAAATAAATAAAAATAGTGAGAGGTGAATAACTGCATTGGCTATTGACATGATTTATTTGGAAACTCGTTTAATCCCCTAAACCGACCTTTATGATCGCTACGAGTGTTTGTTTCTTTTCTTGTCCATCAGCAGCTTTGAAGCCATTGATTACTTAATGTCTAAACACAATGAGCCAAAGTTACTATTTTGAATTACGCGGCAATATTTTTTTATATGAAAAGATCGAACTCGCAAATTTGACATAACATATTGCTAGTAATTTAAATCCCACCAAAAACATAAATATGACAATGGTAGCCAAGTTCAATATCCGACAAAAAAAGTGAGATCTAAATGGCCGCCAAGTTCTGTAGAGAATCCTGAAATTTATTTATCAGAATCTTAACATTTGACCCGGCTAGTTTTTTACCAGCAATTCTGACACTTTATAGTATGTTTTGACACTTCTTTCACCATTTTCATCAGACCTGCGGAAAAAGATGAGCGTCGCTACTCCCTCTTCGACGGCGACGTAGACGCGCTCTGGATCGAGAACATGAACTCTGTGATGGACGACAACAAGCTCCTCACCTTAGCAAATGGAGAACGCATTCGACTAGCACCGTACTGCTCACTGCTGTTCGAAGTAGGAGACCTGAACTACGCTTCCCCTGCCACCGTGTCGAGGGCTGGAATGGTGTTCGTGGATCCAAAGAATCTGGGCTACCTACCTTACTGGGAGAAGTTAGTAATTGCTAACAAACCTTTTATTTTACCAATTACAAATCGCCTATCATTTGCTCATATGGTTTACACTTGCAATGGCAGGTTTGGTTTTTTTTATTATTGCAATATATCAGCTTTTTCAAACAGTGCTTTGTACAAAGGCATTTGGTGCCTTTGATTTCTTCTTAGAAACTTACAATGCATGGAATATATTATTATTGTATTACGTAGGGTTCTTATTTTAATTGGCATTGGCATGTCCAATCAAGGTTTGAAATACCGGTTTTTATGGAAACCAATAACATTGTTTTTCAGATCGGTTAAAGTGTGATTTAGTTGACGAATTTACTGTACTTATTTGATACTACAATTTACGACGAATTTACTGTACTACAATTAATAACTGACGTATTTACTATTAAAAAAACGAGTGACGAATTGACTCAAACTTACTAGGTGACAAATTTACAACACTGACGAATGTACCTTTGTATAAAGTGTTCTACAAGTTAAAACAAGGAAGTTTTGCAAGTGACAAAAATCAATCTCTCTCTACTGTCACAATGAAAAATCAGTATTACCACTGTATAAAAATAAATATAGTGACGTTCGAATAGAAACGCCACAGACCGTACCAATACTGTTCCACTAGGTGGCTTCGTTCTCGCAACAACGAAGAGGAGCGCAGCCAACTGGCTTCCCTGTTCGAGCACTACGTCCCCGGAGCGATCAACTACATCGTGTTCGGCATGTTCGGTTTGCAGCAACAGACTCCGTTGAAGACCATCGTGCCGCAGACTCCACTGAATCTGGTTAGTTTTTAACCTACTTCAAAAAAGAAGGAGGTTATCAATTATAATGTATATGTGTTTTTTAAGTTTGTTCCTCGATTAATCGAAGGCCAATTTGGAATAATCTTTTTTGTTTGAAAAGACATACTTGTCAGGTGATCCCATAGATATTTTATCAAAATCGGTTGTGTAGTCTGGTATTGAAGTCGTTTTTAGTTTTAAAAAATTATCTACAACTTCAGGGTTATATTTGTCCAGTCAACAACAGAGTACCTTAGTTATCTATTTTGTTTTTCTAGTTGTAACGCAATTCGTTACTTGGTCATCGCTCGAAAATTGGTCACTTTCGCAGAATGTCACTTTTGCAAAAGGTCGATTTCGCAACTCGTCAGTTTCGCACTTTGTCATTTTCGCAGTATATTACTTTCGCAACTGGTGATCAACAACTTTTCTACCACATTTCATCTAAGATCTTTTGTCTGACGACACGTTTCTTTGTGTTTGAGGCAACTTTTTAAAGCACTGTCTATGTACCATTGTTTTGAGAAATTTGTAATACTCACTTCTATATTGCCTAATGATACATCTCACGATTGTTCGTAAAGGTGGTGCAGCTATGCTACATGATCAGTGGTCTGATGCCCAACAAGGAAGATAGTAATGAGGAGGTGGACAGCCCATTAGTCGAGTGCGTGTTCATGGTGGTAAGTGGAATCGACTTATTGTCTAATTTCCCCTGGGTGGGGCAGAGGGCCGCCGCAGCACTTCTCCATCTCGTTCTGTCTTGAGCAACGCGCTTTACTTCAGGAGCTTGAGTAACGCACTTAAATGGAATGGAAAGAAGTCTTAATATAACATCAAATAATATAAATGAAGGCGTAAACACATTCACAATACATACCTAAATAATGCAGATCTGCAAGCGGTTTAAAGATCCAGTCCTGTCTATCTGAAGTCTGAACAGCTAACAGACTACTGATAGAAATATTAGCAACCACTTGCTTATTACCAATACCCAAAAAAGTTAAAAGTACCACTGCCGTATAAATTCTGTAAAGTATGACGTTTAAACACTTGTGCAGATATGGGTACATAATTACCATTGATTTCTGTTTTTCTAAAAATCTTCTAATACATCATTACTTCTAAATAGATTAGATAATTTATCTTAATACCTATCACCTCCACACATTAATCAACTTTAATACCGCATACTAAAACTGTATCACGTAATCAAGGTCAGCCATCTTGAATGGTAACTGTTACGTCACAGAACAGTGACGTTTTTGAAAACTAGTCGCTTGGCGCCGATCGACGGTCACTGTCGCTTTCATTACGGATATATTATATTTAGTGGGGTATAATATCGGGGGCGTAGCTCAGATGGTAGAGCGCTCGCTTAGCATGCGAGAGGTACCGGGATCGATACCCGGCGCCTCCAATTATTTTTTAAGTTTCGCAAAATTTTCTGTAAGTAAGTTTATCCACAGTATGTATATTGTATTGTATTTTGACATGAGGGATTATGGAGTCTACAATATTTGTTTTTTTATGACGTAAAGTTTTATCTTACAAAATTTTGTTTTCCTAAACATTAGCCAATGAAGGTACTAAATTGACAAGAGACGGCAGTGTTTAAGTGATTTTTCGACACATTACTTGTCATTTCAACACAAGTCTTGCCGAAAATAATGTGTTTATTTGCAGTAAAGTTAGCTGTAAGTAGGTAACCATTTGACGTCAACAATTGTGCAACGAAACAAAGTGACGATTGTTAAGAGATATTATAAATATCCTGTGGTAATAAAGATATATTTGAATTTAACAACTTATGCTTTACTCTTATTTACAGTCAATGTACAACAGTCTCGGTGCATCGATCATAGACGAAGGTCGTTTCGACTTCGACAACTATATCAAGAAAGCCTGCCCCATGATGCTGGTCGAAGATTCGCCGGAGAAAAAGGCTACAACCAGTTAGTACATGATATCAGTTTGAAACAGGATATTTATTTGGTCTATTTATTACTTACCAAACACGTAGACCACCAGAAAACGTGGTTGTGTGTGGCGCAAAAGTAAATTAGTCTGAGAGAGACCTAAACTCTAGAGCTGACCTCAATTAAATCCTTTTAGTTTTATTAAATGTAAATATAAGTACAAGATTTTGTATGGATGTATGGATGTTGGTTCCGCTATCACGCCAAAATGCCTGAACGGATTAGAATAAAATTTGCCATGTACGCCAAATGAGTGCACCAATTCATCGACAGTAACTTTCTTACCCTAAAAGGTTTAATTTTAACAATGATACGATATGAGTAGTTAGAATTTTGCACAAAATTCTAACGTTTTGTTTTAGATTGGGAAAATGTGCACTTAATCCAGACACACATGCGTATATCAGTAAGTTAGAAATAAAGTAAATAACCGGCCAAGTGCGTGTCGGGCCACGCGCAATGTAGGGTTCCATAGTTACGAATGCCTACTTTGAGTTCACGCCACTAAAAACGTCTAGAAACTAATTTTTCTATTAAATTTGTATGAACTTTTCCTTTTTTGAGTACATTTGATAAGTTGGTCGCTTATAACTTTTTAATTCGTAAATCCTTCTTAGCTCTGATAGTTTTCCTATAAACTTTGATATACTCGTATGTACTACTGCTACATTTTTTTCCATAAGTCCATGTATAACCGTTTAATAGATAGATGGGGGGGGACACTTGCCTCTAACAAAAACTTGCAATATAAAACCAAATATTTTTGAAAAGGATCCCTAAATATTTTTGAATAACCTATTCAACGCTACCCCACACGATAGGTTACTCAAGAAAAAAAATAATTGGCTCCTACTTTATTTGTAAGGGAGCTACACTAAAAAAAAACTATATTTAGTTTTACCAGTTTTTTGGCATGGTTAATATACATATACTTGTATCAAATTACAGCTTTCTAGTACTTATAGTCTTTGAGTAAAACCGCGGATGGACAGACTGACAGACAGACATGGCGAAACTATAAGGGTTCCTTGTAGGTACTACAGAACCCTAAAAAGGGGCAAGTGTGAATCGGCCCAGCGCTCGAAGGGTTCCGAACAATTATTTATAAAAAATTGCGTTTGGAGCCCCACTTATATTTTAGTTTTATTCTGTTTTTATTTAAAGCGGCAACAGAAATACATCATCTGTGAAAATTTCAACTGTATAGCTATCACGGTTCAGCAAATACAGCTAAACAGCCTGGTGACAGACAGGCAGATAGACGAACGGACAGATGGACAGCGGAGCCTTAGTAATAGGGTCCTGTTTTTACTCTTTGCGCACGGAACCCTAAAAAGGAGCAAGAACAAGAAACAAAAATGTTGACACAAAATAAATCAACCGATTGTAACGACACAGTCAAAGTTCTAGGACAATGAAACCAAATTTTACTTGCAGAATCGGCAGTTCAGTGTAGTTCGCCCCACACTTTCGATCCTTATCAGTATCTAACTAACCATTGTAAGGTTTGGCTCGTAAAAAAATATTTATCTCTACCAACTAGTACTTATTCTGGGTCTCTACTCACAATCAAAAAGGCTCGATTTATATCTGACAATCTCAGGACTAATCAAGCAAACTGTCTTTACTTTTTTGATAACTGATTGAATTAATTCTCAGAACACTTCCCAATGGGTTTCTCTACTCTGTACGACTACTGCTTGGAGCTGACCACCATGACGTGGGAAGCCTGGGAATGGCTGGTTCCTAGTTACGAACACGACCGAGAGATGAAGTTCCCAGCTATCCTAGTTCCTACAGTAGACACTCTGCGATTGACCTGGCTCATCAAAATCATGGAAAGTGTAAGTGTGACTTCTACACCATGAGCACTTCTCTTTGTCAGCCTATACAGGGTTACTGGTAACTAACGCAAAACCTTTTAACATCGGAATCAAAATCCTAACATAATATAGATTTGCAAGAAAAAAATAAAAAAATCTAAGAAAAAAAATTGGAATCCCCATAGAAACTCGACCAGGTGATCAGTGAATTTGTATGGGAGGCCCATTTTATTTTCTGCAATTTTTGCCTTTTTTCTTGCAGATCTATAATGTGTTGGGGAGTTTGATTCTGATGTTAAGAGGTTTTGCATTAGTTACCAGTAACCCTGTATATTTTACCGATCGCATGACGAACGGAACATCATTCTGATGCTGAGATTAAAACTGCACAACTCAAATGACTTATTAAGATCATGAAAGGACTAAGACTGTCAGTTTCTTCAGCATATATAACTACGAGATTCTGGGATTTTTTTCAATTATAACGATAACACCTTGGTAGAGCAAGTTTTTGGCTACTGTTATGCTTACAATTGGTAAGTCTACGAACTTGACATTTGCTAATTCTTTCTTTTAGGTCGAACGTCCAGTACTGCTCGTTGGCGATACTGGGACATCAAAGACTGCTATTATTACCAACTACTTAAGGGGACTACCACCGGAAAAATATGTGAGTGATCTTTTGAATTTTTAATTACAACAAAAGCGCACAATTTCTTGTACGATCACCGAAGTTAAGCAACGTCGGGCGTGGTCAGTACGTGTATAGATGATCTCCTGGGAAGACCACGTGATGTTGGCATTTTGCTTAAAATAGTTGTTTTACTAACAATCTTTTTTTAAAGAAATTTGATTGCATGATTTGTGCGCCTGTAAATTGGAGACGCCTTAAGCCTGGTTTACATATTGACAAGTGACAAGTGTCAAGTGGGAGTGACGAGTGGCAACTAAGCACTGACAAGTGCAAAGCACTGACAAGTGGGCATGCAGTACTACAATTCACTTGTCAGTTGCACTTGTCAGTGCCTGTTCACACGCTCTTCTCTTGGCACACTTGTCACTTGTCAATATGGAAACCGGGCCTCGTTTATTTATCGTTTTTATTCTACGGTAATATTTATTTCTATTTTTAACCTAATATGAATTGTTCTTAGATATACAGATCTGTACAGTAGTTCTTATCGTATTTATAAATAAATCTTAGCTTATTATCTTCTAAATATGTAGACATTATTATTAGTCATCAGGAATTTTATTTCGAAATAGAACTGAAACTGGAGCAAATGTTGGCAACTACCGCTAAATTCAACCAAAGTATCTATCGGGGGCGTAGCTCAGATGGTAGAGCGCTCGCTTAGCATGCGAGAGGTACCGGGATCGATACCCGGCGCCTCCAATTTTTTTAATATTGTGCATGGTTTTTAAGATAATGGTTTTTTCCATAGTTTTGTTTGATTTTTTTTCCCAAGTACTCGCACGCGTGCTATTTATATATATAACCGTACACATATCTGAAAGTAGTAAAACAAATCAAGAAGATATTCTCTGTATAATAAGTATCCAAACAATAGGTAACACACACTTGAGCTTACAAATTACAAACTACATTATCATAAACTACTCATTCTTCCATATGTTAACACCATAATACCATGACTAATTGACCGTTAAACATGCTTCATTATTTCTATTAATATTTAAATGAAAATATTTTAATCAATAATCGAGCTTAAGTACCTGACCATATCCGTCTAATACCTTTGTTTATATATTAAAACTTCTTCCACAAATGTAAATATTTACCTATCATTTAAAACTTATTAATCTAGGTGACGCATAACTAAGTATTCAAAACACAGATTAGGTATTCATTTTACTTATTAATTATTATATTAATTTCATTTTTGTATTAGGCAGTTCTATAGGGAATCTCGATTACTCATTACGTAAATATAACCAAAGCCCACACGTGTCCAATATTGAAAATATTAATAACTCGTATTTTTGCTTTCAGCTGATCACACAGCTCAATTTCTCATCTCGTACATCATCCATGGATGTCCAGAGGACGTTGGAGTCTGTAGTGGAGAAACGAAGCAAGGACACATTCGGACCACCCATTGGCAAGAAGATGCTGGTATTCATTGACGACATGAACATGCCCATCGTAAGATCTTATTGTTTGTAATTTACAATTATGATTAATTTATTTATATACTCAGAGGCATATAGGTTCTCGTTTCGCTAACAAGTACCGGCAAGCGCACCGTAAGACACCCACCAACTAGGTGGTCGGACGACCTTAGCAAGGTTGCCGGAAAACGCTGGATGCAAGCCGCTTCCAATCGACCGTTTTGGAAAGCCTTGGGGGAGGCCTATATCCAGCTGTGGACCTCCTGCGGCTGATTAGATGATGATGATATGTTGGTCACATTAGATAAGATAAATCTCAAATCAGCGTCAAGTCTGTTTAAACATCCATTCCATAGTAAAGTGGCACTGTGACCTATAGACCTCGCGAGCCTGACTTAATATTTTTCACATTTTCAACCACTATAGCTCAGCAATTTTGAATTTTTTTTTTAAACCTAATTCTTCAAAATTATATGCTTAATCGAACCTGTCACTATTTTCACTATTTTTTTACGGGAATTGTTTGAGAAATGCGATATGTAAAGGAGAACAGCGGACAACCTAAGAGACATACGAAAGCATTTAGTTGTCCAAGCCGAAACGAAGACGCTTTGCGCTCGTTTGGTCAAAGAAGCTAAAGTCCCTGGCTAGTCGGCACATAAGTGTATATTGTTACACTCGACAAACTTAGAAATACGGCATGATAATTTTGATGTAATTCACATTTCATAAAATGTAATTTGTGTATTTTTTGGGAAAATATACATGTGCAACTAGATATGGCTAACAATGTATTTATTTCTTTTTTGATACTCCACTCGATATAGAAGCTTTGTTTGTTTTTTTTTTCTCTCATTTTTTGTATGTAACGTTCGTTATTTAAATTTTTTGCATACACAATGTAGCCTATGTCACACTGACAATAAATCGATTGTGAAATTTAGATTGTGTAAGCTATTCGGATGCTTAGGGGGAACACACATCATCAACCTATCTACATACATATTCTATACATACTTACATACACAAACTGCTTGTCTTTCTCACATTCCTCTTCATCCACTCTCGCTTTAAGCGATAAGACTGCCCATTGTACTCATTTAATGTAAAATTATTTCTTTGCGTTACATTTTTCTTTTGATGTACAATAAAGAGTTATCTATCTGCTAAAATCATAACCCCTACTCTTAGCTTTGCCGTAGTCGGGTAAAAAGTGGTGAATCGCTAGTGTTAGTTTATGAATAAACATTAGAATAGAATAGAATCATTTCTTTGCATGATTTATATAACCAACCTGCATGCAGGCGTGCAAATATTAACAAGCAATTGCTAATATATTGTTAATGTTATTCATATTATTAAGAATATATGTATATACGGGTAATATAGTCGTTATGTAGGGTAACAATCAAAGGACAAAAGCGATCAAACAAAAGCGGACAAAGCACGTAGGTTGGCTCAACCTACGTACCGGGAATTTGCACAAAAATGCTTTTAAGTCCACCATTTTTGTTCAACTTATTAGCGTCGCATTTTACTTATCTGCATATTCTTGACGATCAAATAAAAACACACAGGTAGACACTTACGGAACCCAACAGCCGATAGCCCTTCTAAAACTACTGTTCGAGAGGAGAGGTTTCTACGACCGCGGGAAAGATCTGAACTGGAAGAACTTGAAAGACATTGGTTTCCTAGCCGCTATGGGAAAAGCTGGTGGTGGCAGGAATGACGTAAGTTGATTGTAAACATTAAATAACTTGCGATGTATACGTGATCTATTATAATCAACTAAAGATGCTGTTTTAGAAGAAAATTACTTAATTTATAATTTCTAGCATCAACGTCCATACCGCGTTGAAAACATCGGTTCTCGTTCGATCACCGAAGTTAGCAACGTCGGGCTTGGTTAGTACTTGTATGGGTGACCGCCTGGGAACACCACGTGACGTTGGATTTTTACAGCTCCGTACTTTCAATCATTTATTATCTTCTAGTATTCGTGCTTCCGGGTTAATGGAACCAACAGGCTTTTTTAAATTTTTGTTTACTAGAAGCAAAAGTAATTGCAAGAATACACTGCTGTGATGCTGTGAACATTGCTTTATTATTTCACCAGGTGGATCCCCGCTTCATATCTATGTTCTCGGTGTACAACCTTCAGTTCCCTTCGGAGACGACTCTGAGACACATCTACGTGTCCATACTGCGAGGCCACTTCGAAATATTCCCGCAAGAAATCCAGGACATCGTCGACAAGATCGTGCAAATGACACTAGATTTGTATAAGGTTAATTAAGTATTACACAGATAGAACCATTTCTTAGATGCTACTTACTGTCTTAGTAGCATTTAGTTTGTAATTGCTTAAATTTTTCTTTTGAATCAGGATGCAAGACTATTTCCGCCATATAATCATTAAAAGTTTATAGGTACTCCTTTAATTGGTTTTATCTACACCCATGCTATAAATCCTTTATAAAAGTTTCTGAAACGGTAAGCTTACTACCAACATTAAAACACCCAGTGTCATAATAACCATTATATCACCCAAACGAGTGTTATAATGTTGTACTAAATTTCATTATGCAACGCAAACTCGATCCCTTCCTTACTCATCGAACAGCCACATTCTTTATGAATTTCAAAAAAAGAACATTGTCATGTACGCGTGATTCATTACCTCAGCTCTATAATTTAAAAAAAGAACATATTGATTATTCAAATTTACGTCGTATCACGCCATTTTTGTTCGATATTTACCAACATCGAACAAAAATAATTTACTTTCCAATAATTGTTCGATCCAAAATTTTAATAATTATTACAATAAATCATTTCATTTTACCTAACTTACATAGTTTGTATTAAATGCTCAGCAATAAACTTACCAGGAATTTACATAGACTTACAACACTGTACAACACCCTATGGATTTAGAATCTTTAATAGAGGATCCATATCAAGGGTGTAGATAAAGTTTTGTATGCAACTGTAATAATAAGGTATTAAAACACTCATGTGATACTATTATCACACTCGGCGAACACATTCGTGTCTTAATACCCCTATTATACTACAGTTGCAAAAATAACTAATAGGTATACTGCAATGCTACTGAGTTTTTAACCGACTTTCTTTTTTTATTTGTGTTTACCGATTACTAAAAGACGCCTGGACCAATTGGAACAAAAATTCAAACAATGTTTTTTTTTGTTTTAAAGTATACTTTATACTTCATATAAAAGTCATAAAAAAAATTATCAAAATCGGTTGTGTGGTGAAGTCGGTTTTTAGTTATGAAAACAAGTTATAGTAGCACTGATTTTTCTGTCAAATTCGCTAAGCGTTTGCACTTCTTAAATTTGTAGATTTATTAAGTATTAAGACTTTTTTTAGAGAGCAGATTTATTATGAATATGGCGCTTTGTCTTACAAAAAAACTGAAATTTTTGAATAGGTGTGAAAATAATGTTATCATTCATCAGATCATGATCGTTGAGTTGCCGCCAACTCCTGCTAAATTCCACTACATCTTTAATCTTCGGGACTTGTCACGCGTCGCAGCTGGCATGTGTCTGACACATCCGAACTTCTTCAGCGAGAAGCGAGCTGTGGTGCGGTGCTGGAGAAACGAGTTCACCAGGGTCATTTGCGATCGGCTTATCAATACACAGGTAAAGAACTTTCAGAGAAACGCATATTTTGTAGATCACTGTACTCACAAAATATTTTACCTCTATTAGAAACCTGCAGTCGAACCATCTCCGATAACGACGAAGTTGAGCATAAACCCAGAAATGAGGTCGAGAATGTATTGGAGACTACGATTTTTTTTTTGCTATATAGCAGGGTATTTCCTTTTATCAACATCTTTGTTAGGGTTCCGTACCTAAAGGGTAAAAACTACCTTTACTAAAACTCCGCTGTCCGTCCGTCGTCCTCGGTCTGTCACCAGAATGCATCTTACCTTTAGGCCTAAGCAAAATTAAATTTGACAGTATTACTCATTTTTAAGGCTGAACTTAGGTGCGTTGTACTGCATATTGTGTTGATAATTTGTTAACCTACTTCATAAAATTGCGTAATTTATACATATTATTAATAATCAAAACAAAAATTATTTGTCAGCATGTTTCAGAAATTGTATTAATTACTTAGTTTCGGCACTGTGTTTGTCTATTACATAAACATACATCAATGTTACACATAATTACTGTTTGTGCCAAAATAAATGAACTATGATGCCAAGACAGTTGAATTTCTCGCCGATGAAATCTTCGCGACCGTTGAGGGGTTCCTATACAACAAACGTGATTTTTTACAAACGATACGGTATCTGGTACGGAACCCTTTTTACGCGAATCCAACTGCGCTTAGCCCGAAAAATATTCGTTTAGCCCGGCATATTAACGATGTCCTTGTTAACAGGACAATGACCTAATGAGGACCTACATGCACGAGCACGTAGTTAAATACTTCCCTGAGGAGGAACCTGTCGTCCTTGAAGAAATTGTAGTTCCCGAGGAAGATATTCAAGCCGAGGAAGAAGAAGTAGACGGTAAATATGTCTAAGACAGTTTAAAAAATTGATGCTTGGTGCCCGCGTTCAAAGTACTTTAAGTTCATAATATATAGCTGCTGCACCAGATGTCTACCCATTTACTGCAACATTATTTCCACATTTAATTTAAACTCCAAAAAAATTTACGGTGTCTAGGCCCTAATTAAAAATGATATAATACATATAATTGGATACACGCCAATGCAACGGTTCGGGCTCATTGAATTAGTGAAATATTGCAAACCGAGAGTATCGATAAGTGCAATCGAAAGTGTTTCACGTGTTTATAATACCAGCCGTTACTACACCAACCAATTCATTAAAATGAAGTTTATGATCATCTTTAGATCATTTTAGAAGACAATTCTCAACACGGATTATTATCCAATCATACGAATTCTTAAAATTCAGCAAATAATGGTAATACTTATGCGTTATTAATATTTCAGAATTTGGTGATCCCGTACCCAAACCAGAGACAGTAGAAACTGTAAAGGAAGAGGAGCTTGTGATGGAAGAAGAGGAAGAAGTGGAACATGAAAAGGAATTAACGGTATTGTTTAAACATAGCCAAAATGTCCCAAAAATATTATAGTGGAGAGCTTATCACCTAAGGAAGTAATACAAATATTGTCTTCTTTTAGCTGGAGGAGTACGTACAACGAGACCCTCTGCTATTTGGTGATTATAGAAATGCTCTAGATGAAGAAGAAATACGCTATTACGAAGATTTACTCGACTACGAGGCGGTCTACTTCCTGTTCCAAGAGGTATCTACTACTTTCTACTAACAGTAGGTATAGTTTTAAGTAAGGCCACAGATTACTAACAAGTTACCACGTTAGAGATCTATCAGTTCCTTAAAAACGACAAATAAACACGGTTTATTTAACTAAACTTGGACTAATCAAGAAAAAAAAATCAGAGGAGTGTTTTAAGTGAATACAGCGCTCAACGTCCGAAGGGTTGCGAATACGTTAGGGCAGGTCCAATGAATCTGCTCTTTTGGAAATGTGAAAAATGACAAGTAAGGCGATGATGCCAGTCTTTTTGAAAGCACGTTTTTAAAATATCATCTGTGGTGATCTAATGTCAAGTGACTGTCAGCCTCATTATTTATGTGCTTCTTAAGCAAATGCTTAGTTTTGCCTATATTGCTCCAGATTCTAGGCGAATACAATGAACGCGTGGGCAAGATGTCGGTTGTGCTATTCGAAGATTGTCTGGAACACTTGACGCGATTGCATCGTATATTGCGAATGGATCGAGGCAATGCCATGATCATCGGCGTCGGCGGCTCCGGCAAGAAGTCTATTTGTCGACTGGCTGCTTTTGCTGCCGGTGAGTTGTACATTTTGCCGTATTTTCATAGCAAGAAGCAACTTGGGGGCTACATCTGCAACAGATCTGGAGGAGTCACAGGGTCATTAATTTTGTCTGCAAAAAAACACGACTGTCTTATGACAGCATCCTTGTATTATAAACAGATATCATCATTGCTTAACAGTCGTCAAGCTATGTCAGATACCTTAAGGCAGCCAGAAAAATCTGAAACTAGTGTTGACATCGATAAATAATATTTCATCGATGGCGTTGGCTATTGACACACACGAAAAAGTAACAAACAATTACAAAGCCATACGACAAACCAAATTAAGCTTTTCCATTATTTCATACCACTCAATTTTGATTGACGTTGAAACGGGGAGACGAAGATTATTTGTTTCTGTCATGCTTATTTTAAGTGTCCAAATTCATATTCATGGCTTTAACATAGGAAAGGCCAATGCTTACTTCTTCACGCCTATTTGGTTTACTTGCTTGTTATCCATTTGCGAGTTATTTTTGAGAGATTTTTAACAGGTTGCGAGATGTTCGAGATAACGGTGACTCGAAACTACAACGAGAATACTTTCAAAGATGACATGAAACGCATGTACAATCAGCTCGGTGTAGAATCTAAGAAGACCGTTTTCTTGTTCACAGCAGCACAGGCAAGACTTTTTTCCCTTACCAATAAGTAGTTCGTCATTTACTGCCCTTACATTGTTTCAAATTCAAGTTTTGTTTCAGTTTGTTTGTTTCAAATCTATTTAATGTACTTATCTAGTGGACGTTATATGACTAAGGGCCTTATCACACTAGCGAGTTGCGAGCGAGTCGAAAGCGGGGCGAGTGCGCAGCGAACTCGCTGCGAAGACGTTGTGGGTGCGCAGCGAGCTCGGCGCGAAGACGCCGCGGGTGCGCAGCCAGTTCGCGTCGTGCGATCCGCGTTTTGTACAATCAGTGCCAGAATGGATTCCGACGAGGAAACACTGATGTTAGTTTTGTTAGTCCGAAGACGAAAACGAAAACAAAAGCAGATAAAACGCCGAATATGGGAGGACCCCTTACCAAGTAATCGACTGGGAGAGAGCAACTACTATATGCTTTTCCGCAAACGAATTAAAAATAATCCTAAAAAAATTCGTTTCTAACTGCGAATGACAAGACGAACATTTTACGAGCTTTTGCATCTGATACAAAATGACTTAAGACGTGAGGACACACACCTAAGATTATCAGTGTCTCCTAAAGAAAGGCTCTTTGTTACTATAAGGTACGTTTTAAAATATGACTGAGTTCGGAATGCGAGTGTACAAAATGGCGTCGATAGCGCTGCTCGCCGCGAGCTCGCTGCGCTCCCGCGGCGTCTTCGCAGCGTGTTCACCGCGCACACGTTGCCAACTCACGGCGAACTCGCAGCGCACTCGCCCCGCTTTCAACTCGCTCGCAACTCGCTAGTGTGATAAGGCCCTAAAATGATAATGATTAATCAATATAGCATACAAGTATCAAACGATCAAAATATAGACTGAAAAATCAATTCCTAATGCAAATATTCGATCATATGTAGATTCTAGAGGAAGGTTTCCTGGAGTTAATCAATAACATCCTGATGATTGGCATGATACCGGCTTTGTTTGGTGATGATGAGAAGGACGCTATCATTAATGCCGTGCGCAATGAGTGCAGCGAGGCGGGATTCGGAGTTGGCAAGTGAGATACTTTTAGTCATGTTCCATTAGCAGCTTAGGTAAAATTGAGAATATGATTTGCTGTAGAAAGCTGGTTTCTCACTGTTTAACAAGCATCATTTCATTAGCTTGCAACAATAGCTTGACTTATCTTAATTCAGTTAAAATGAAGCCAAGTTCTGCCAAATATCGACAGTGCTGTTTTACATAAGCCCCTGTACATTATCTGATCTTAGCACTACTAAGTCAATGGCTGACTTAGTAGTGGTTAAAAGTATATTTTTACTTTAGAACAATAAAATGTAATAATATGATTAAATAAAAAATATTTGTTTTGTAAAGGTTTGTTTTCCTTTCAACAAAAGAACAATTATCAATGTTCACATGTTAAGGGGATACCTATATTTTCCGGGGTCCAGTGCTGCCCCCATTTGAAATAAATCATTTGATAGGAAACGGAGACATTATTTAAAATTTTGTCTTGACCAGGCTCTAGATAATCCGTCAAACTATTTTATAAACTACTGTTTACAGTTTAAAATGAGAACGTGAAGCTTTTCTACGCACAATTGCGAAAAACGGCCACTTTTGGCGTATGTGCGTACGAAAGCTTTACGTTTTCACAATTGTTGTACTCTTTTAACTTTTGCATTTCTTTCCACTTATAACTTTTCAATATTTGTTTTTCCAAAACGATGTAGTTTGCAGATATCGTATGATCACTGAATAAAAATATTTGGCTTTTACTTCACAGAGAAAGTATCTGATCGTTAAATCTACCTTTTAAATTATTTTAGGGATTCGGTGTGGCATTACTTCTGCAACAAATGTGCTGACTACCTTCACGTGGTACTCTCAATGTCTCCCAGTGGTGATACTTTAAGGAATAGGTAAGAGGTTCTTTCTTGTGGAGCGAACGTAACAAGTCAATAATGAAAATTATATCTATCCAAACTGATTTTTGTATTAAAACTTCCTCGTTTTTACTTCAGATGTCGAAGTTTCCCGGGACTGGTGAATAACACTACTATTGACTGGCAATTCCCTTGGCCAAAACAAGCTCTGCTGGCTGTCGCAAATGTATTTTTAGCTGACGTACGTTCATTTTTAAATTTCAAATTTCTGAATGTTCGAAAACTCCTGTGTTCTAGGTGCTCAAGAATTTGGTCCTTTAAGCAAAAGTGCTGAATCAGGGTGCTGTATTTTGAATCATACCAATGAAATCGAAAATTTATTTCCAGGTTGACCAGGCGCCGACCTCTTTCTTTGGCCTATGAAACATTGTATCATGACACGATTTAATAGTTCTTAAAAAATATAAGAACAGAAATAATCACAATAACTATTTCCATTAAACAGATCCAGAAGATTCCAGACGAGTTCCGCTCTATAATCGTGGAACATGTCGTCCATGTTCACATGTCCGTGGCAAGATATTCCGTGGAGTTCCTGCTGAGGTTGCGGAGAAACAACTACGTAACGCCGAAACACTACATGGACTACCTCACAAACTATGTCTCACTGCTAAATGAGAAAGATGCATTTATTGTAGCTCAGGTAAGTGTTCAGAGATGTACGTAACATAGCCAATTTTGATATCCGATGGGCGAGAGAGAAATAAAATAAAACTAAAGACTGTGTAGACTTAGAAAACTTAAGGTTTTTTATAACAATAAGCATTTTAAGTATTAAGAACATAAATGTTTTAAATAAGTCCTTTGGGTCCATAAAACAAACATGACGACCTCCATGGCGTAATGGTCAACACACTAGTCCGCTAATCCGGAGGTTCTGGGTTCGATTCCCAGCCAGGGCAAGTTATAAAATGGCCAATTTCAAATTTTCCTGGGTCTTTGGTGTTTGTTTATCTATATGTGTATTTATTATACAATATAATATGGTATCGTTGAGTTAGTATCCTATACATAATACAAGTTTAAACTTACTTTGGGGCTAGCACAATCTGAGTGATTGGTCCGTATTTGAAAAAAATACAAGCTAGGTATATACTGTTTAGTATTTTTCATATTTAACATTATATTATTCTTTTGATCATGAAGCCGCGAGATCAATGATTTCATTAAAATATTTCTCTGTATGTTGACTTAGTGCGAGCGCTTGAAAGGAGGTTTGGCCAAGATTGAGGAAGCCAATTTACAGCTAGAAGATTTGAACGCTAAACTAGCTGTGCAGAAAATAATCGTTGCCGAACAGACAAAGGAGTGCGAAATACTACTAAAAGAAATCTCTACTGGTAACCACATGCTAGCTACAATCAAGCTTTTGTCCGATTTCTGAATAGTTCTTTGTCAATTTCACGCTAAAATGATTGTTGATATTGCAAATAAAGAGTGCATACCATGCTTTATTTTCTTACTTAATGTGTATTTCTTTATTTCTGCTGTTCTCCTCCTTGCTTCTTTATTCATGTTTTAAATATTCTAGCAACGGAAGCTGCAGTCGGGAAACAGCAAGTAGCAGCTATTAAGTCTGTTGAGATTACGGAGCAGAGCGTCGTTATTTCGGCAGAAAAGGCCGATGCTGAGGAAGCATTGTCAGCTGCCATGCCGGCTCTGGAGGCGGCCAGACTAGCTCTGGCCGATTTGGATAAGAACGACATTACTGAGATCCGATCTTTTGCTACTCCACCGGAAGCAGTACAGGTTAGTAAAACAAAATTCATGGTTTTAAGGAATGAAGTTCTTTAAAAAAAAATGGTCAAAATATTTTTGAAGTCTTGCGGGCAAATTGAAATGATATCTCCATCGCCCAAAGAGGGTTTAAGTTAATAAAGAATCAACTCAACATAAACGTTTTATAAAGCAGACCGTTAGCCATGCACAAGATGTTGATCAGTAAACTGTTCCATCAAAGTAAAAATGTTTTTGTATAAAACAGGTTGTATGTGAATGTGTGGTCATCATCCGTGGTATAAAGGACGTAAGCTGGAAAGGAGCAAAGGGTATGATGGCAGACCCGAATTTCCTGAGGAACCTTCAGGAAATGAACTGCGACCTTATCACACAAACGCAGGTGAAGAATGTTAAAGCGCATATGAAGAAGAGCAAGAAGCTAGAGACTATGCAGCAGATCAGTAAAGCTGGGTAAGTATTCGATTAGATTGATGCTGAAGCAATGAAATAAGAAATCGAGTATATGTGCATACAATCAATACGTATTTTTATATCAATACGTAGATAAAGTTTACATACAACAGATTCATTACAAAAAATATCACTAGCCAGGCTTTAACCTAGTTCATGCCTTTTCTTACTTATATCCCTCTGCTCTGTTTATAACAAAGAACCTTTATTACGGAAAACATAAAGATTTTATCCTTTTTCCTAGATACGGTTTACTAAAATTCGTCATTGCCGTCCTTGGTTACTGTGCCGTATACAAAGAAGTAAAACCCAAAAAAGACAAGGTAGAAGCTCTAGAGAAAGAATATACTGAAGCCGTTAACTATTTAGCATCTCTAAACAGAGAAATAGACCGGCTCCAAAGAACCTTAGATGGACTGAATTCAAGATACGACACTGCGATGTTAAGGAGGCAAGAGTTGCAAGAAGAAACTGATATAATGATGCGAAGATTGGTAGCAGCTGACAAGCTAATGTCTGGTTTATCCAGTGAACAGAAGCGGTGGACGGTGGATTTGGCCGCGTTATACGTTGAACAGTCTCGGCTGATTGGGAATTGTTTGTTGTCAGCCTCATTCTTGAGCTACACTGGACCGTTTTCGTTTTCCTTCCGTGAGACAATGATTTATGAAGATTGGCTCGGAGATGTCTTAGAGAAAGAGATACCATTGACGATGCCGTTTACGGTTGAAAAAAATCTGACCAATGAGGTTGAGATCAGCGGGTAAGAAAACTTCCTTTTGAACCGTAGAACTTTCGAACCTATCTATTATACATTTATTTTTTCATTTCATAGGTGGAATTCCGAGGGTTTGCCTCCAGACGAGTTGTCGGTGCAGAACGGTATCCTGACGACGAGAGCGTCACGCTTCCCATTGTGTATTGATCCACAGACACAAGCGCTGACCTGGATCAAAAAGAAGGAAGCCAAAAACAATCTGAAGGTGAAACTGTAAAAATAATATATACGCTTTATCAGAATATTATTTTATCAAAAATAATCGATTGTTACAGTTTTTTGACACTCTCACTCACCGAACGAAGCTTAGAAGCGGTGACGCTACTACTCAGACGTCGATTTTCTGTGAGAGTGTGGTACTTCCCCGGACGAGCCGGTCCACTCATGCTACTAGCAAAACAGGGTTTTACCGGTAGCGTGGCTCTACCACAAATAGCTTTAGTGTTTTTTAACTAGTTTCAATGAAAATCAGTACAACCGATTAAAATTTATTAGGGGTTATCGCTCGAAAATCGGGGTTTGTAGTTTTCCTGGCAAACAATAGATGGCGCTATGGATATTGATTTCACTATTTTGTTCCTCCATTCTTCACTAGATGGCGTTTACATATAAAAGTATCGAAAGGCGGGGTTTTCTTTAAATTTGTCTGGCAAATAAACTAGTTCTGTAACAATGTCAATTAAATAGATAATATAATGGTGTGAGCCTTAACCCTGGTTTTACTTTTTGCAGGTGCTATCATTCAACGACCCGCAGTTCCTGCGACAGCTCGAGATGGCCATCAAGTACGGCATGCCCGTGCTCTTCCAAGACGTCAACGAATACATTGATCCGGTAGTGGATAACGTACTTGAAAAGAATATCAAAGGTAATAAATTGGCTTCTCTTATGCTTGGGCCGCACCTGTGCCTATCGTCACGAAGCTTCGAGCTATTACACGATACACACAAATGTGACCGGCCGTTATCGGGAATCGTCCCGAATATTCGGACTTCGTCTTCGTTATCGCGCGGGTGGCGGTACATCAAAGGGTTTGAGCGCGCTAACAATTCGCTCTGCGTGGTCGGACTAGCGTTGTTCATTTTGACGTTTGTTTTTTAAATTGTTCAGACGCGTGCTGTGCGACGGTGCCACGGTTGTTAATGTGAGTGGAACGATAAAATGGTGTTATATTTTTTTGGATTTTCTTTCTAGGTTTTTTTTTTAGGTTTCAATAAATGCATTATGTAATTGTTAGCGCACATGTAAAAGTAAAGAAAGTCGTCGTCCATATTTAAAACACATAGATGACGCCATCTTGGATTATTGCCCGATAGTTCGTGAAAAATAACGAAGGCGCAAGTATGACCACAGCTTTATCGCGATCACTTTTAAATGTACAAAACGTACGAAGCTTCGCCGCGCATGCTTCTGGGGCGAAAGACGCAGGTGCGGCCGAAGCATTATCGAGTGTGTATAGCTAACATTGGTACCAGATTTTTGTGACAACAGACATTCTTATACCTACGCACTAACAAAACTAAAGTGTGCAGGTTCTCTCACGATATTTTCTTTCTCCGGAAGCAAATAGTGGCCGATAAAAATGACCATTGTGATACATGAGTAAATGAATGAATAAATGAATGATTAACTCTTTATTGAACCAATACAAAAAAATTACATGAAAAAGGAAGTTTTACAATTTAAAGTACATAGGCACAATGGGCGGTCTTATCGCTTAGAGTGATCTCTTCCAGACAACCGGTGGATGGAAAGTCAGATAATTCTGCAAATCAGAGGCCATAATTGGCTTACGCTGTTTTACTTAATTTTCTTCTTAACGAAGAAAAGATAACATACTCGTTATGCTTTTGAGCTGTTCTACAAATGTATCGTTTTCACAGCACGATGTACCTATGTGATGTAGTTGATATACCTACTTTAAATTTGCGAGGCATTTCGAAAACGTCCATACCACCTTGAATACTCCGGTCCTCGACCGATCACTGAAGTAAGCAACGTCGGGGTTGGTGAGTACTTTGATAGGAACACCATGTGACGGCTATCTGTTATGTATTTAAGCAAGTGTATTAAAAATTCAATAGCATCATCTACAATAGATCCGAAGAAGTTAGTATCTCATGAGATCACAACTATTGTTTTCAGTGGAAGGTGGACGCTCATTTGTAATGCTTGGCAGCAATGAGGTGGATTACGACCCCAACTTCCGTATGTACCTTACCACAAAGCTGGCCAACCCTCAGTTCAACCCAGCCGCTTACGCGAAGGCAGTCGTCATCAATTACACCGTCACAGTGCAGGTGAGGGCCAACATACCTTTTTGAGAGAGATAACTTTTGTGTATCTATCACTGGAAAAGTGTAAGTATATTCTTTACAATGCTCCTTTTTTTTTTAAATTGGTTAAAAATATTTCATACAATTCTTAATAAAAACAAAATTTTTCTTTGATAGGGTTTGGAAGACCAACTCCTGAGTGTGGTGGTCAGAGCCGAACGTTCCGATCTCGAAGAACAACGAGAGAGTCTCATCATAGAAACCAGTGCCAATAAGAGTTTGCTATCAGGACTAGAAGACTCCTTGCTTAGAGAATTGGCTACTTCTACGGGCAACATGTTGGACAATGTGGAGTTAGTTGACACGCTGGAAAATACCAAATCTAAAGCTGCAGAGGTAGGTGTTTAAAGATTCCTTCCTAATTGGCTGCTTTCGACATGTTAATACAGGATAAGAGAGCCTCATTGACTATTAACTAAAAAAACAGTTCACCTTTGCTATTAAATATTTTACCCCTTATAGTACTCCCGCATTAACAGAGGAATAGGTAGGATTAGTTCACAAATGATTTTTTTTTTTCGCCTCGCCCAATCATTCTTTTACAAAACTTTGATCTTGCTCCGCCACTGCATCCATGTCCGGCTTTAAGGGCTCAATGTCCAGCCTTATTCAGCGTAGTCAGGCTTATTTATTGTATTCTATGGTACGATAATTTGTAAAGTATTTAGTGGCCTTAATTGATTCTTGTGGAACGCGGAAGAAATAAGTTCTAAAACAATAGAAATCAAATGATGCAATACCTAATAGCAAATTCAAGACTTATTCATATTTGTAGGTGATGGAAAAACTAGCGCTCGCGGAAGCAACTACAAAAGACATTGAGGTACTACGAGATGGATACCGGCCGGTTGCAAAACGCGGCTCTATTCTCTTCTTCGTACTATCGGATATGGCGGGCGTCAACACCATGTACCAATATTCGCTCTCATCATATCTGGATGTGAGTAGAAGAGCTATAAGAGAACAATATAAAGCCTACGCATATTAGACGACTGAAGCCGGCATTTGTCATGACTGGCGATATTGGCCTAGCGTGAGGAATGCCACGAGATTTCCATATAAAATGTAGCTGGTGATAGCTGAAATAATGTACAGAGAGGAGTGTTATAAGTTTGACGTGTCTTTGTGTCGTCTGTGGCATCCTTAATGAATGTACCGATTATGATGCGACTTTCTGTTTGAAAGCTGACGTGATCGACATGGTTCTTAGCTACAGTTGTTTCGGGGGTTACTTAAAATATTTTATTTTATTCTATAATTTCCAAATCAAAATACCTAACAATTTCATAATGCTGCAGCAAAAAGCCAACGTCACGTGGTGTTCCCAGGCGGTCACCCATCCAAGTACTGACCACGCCCGATGTTGCTTAACTTCGGTGATCGGACGAGAACCGGTGTATTCAACATGGTATGGACGTTGACGAAAAGGATACTGAAATTCATGTTATAATGCTCCCATATCGCTCGAACATATTAACAAACTTATTGTAAAACACCGGAATAGTTTAGACAGCTGTAATACCTACCATATACCTAATCGTATGTTTATTCAAATGGTCTACGTGTTATCAGGTATTTTCGTTTGCACTGCGCAAAGCGATGCCAAATGTGATCCTGGTCAAGAGATTGAGAAACATCATAGATATGCTTACCAAGAACGTCTATGACTACGGATGTACAGGTTGGTACCTATTTCAGGCAATAATCCGGTAACAGATTACTAAGTCGTTTTGATAATATGACTACATAATACTTGACAAGTATTTTTGACTTAATTTTTTTGTTTATATGATACGTTGCTCTCCAGCACTTGAATGTTTTTGATTTTGATTACATTGCTGCCATCATGTGCTTAAGTATTCTTCGTTGGCGTACAATATTTGGCACAGTTATTGCTTTTAAAAAAAAACAAAAGAAACACAGAAGACCCGGCCCGGTAGACCGAGAACGCGATGGCGCGATAACTACATAAATTTAAAAACGAATAAATTTAAAAACGAATGGAAGGAAATGACTTAGAGCAGGACCAAATGCATGCCAATCAGTGGGACACATGACGGCTCCAAATAAATAATACTCGTAAAAAAATGTTTATGAACAATAACGGCCCATATTAAATACCAACCGCCATGTCACAGAATAAGTACTAGTAGTCACGTACAGAAGTCTTACTTAAAGAAGAAGTTCAAAGAAATATCTACTCAATGTGGATAGCGCTATAGTTTTATTTAGCTAGCGTCAGAAATCCTCACCTCTTCATTTAGATACCTAGACATCCATTGCAAGCCAAACGATTCATGTAATTGAATTTTCCCCTTCAAAGTGGTCGCCGCGCGCATAGTAATAATGTAGGTATATTTTCGATACCTAAACGGGGAGTGACACAGGCCTGACCTCTAACATAGATATCATATTCATGAACAATAGGAAGGCAGATTTTTTGTAGGACGGCAAGTTCATATCGTGGATCCGTGGATCCAACGCACCCAGAATCGTAAACACGGACAAACTTCGGAGGAACGTCACGGAGGTTTGAGCTCGTAACATTGTCAATTGTAAAATGCTCACATTTTTTGTGGGATAACTCGATTTTCATACTAATGACATCAAGAATTTTTTTCGGTCAAATAAAAGTAAAAATAAACGTGAAAACATATATTTAATTAAGAAGGTTAAGAACTTGGTGGAGTAAAGAGAGACATGGAAAGCACTCCAACAATAAGAGCCTCATAAATAAAAAAGAAGACACTTCAAAAGCTCTCCGGTCCCGAACATCATCTAGCGTTTGCTCAATCCTATCAAAGGATTGTTTCTGATCTACCCTTTGGGTTTCGAAGGTCAGACGGAAACCAGTTACCTCGTCAAATCTAGGTAAGGTAGAGAACCCCGGGCTCTGAAGCGTTACCGCTGAGGATGCAACCGGGAACACGCTCGGATGATGATGATGATGACACATCAAGAGCTCCTAGCCCTTATAAATATATATTACTAGCTGACCCGGCAAACGTGGTTTTGCCTAAATTGAGGATTGTATGTATTTTTGTATGTTGTATCATAAAAAAATAGAAATTAAAAATTTTGTCTAAAGAATAAAAAAAAAATTTTGGGGTGGACTACCCCTAACATTTAGGGGGATGAAAAATAGATGTTGGCCGATTCTCATAGATACCGGATAAGCACAAAAAATTTCATCGAAATCGGTCAAGCCGTTTCGGAGGAGTATGGCAACGAAAACTGTGACACGAGAATTTTATATATTAGATATGACTTTATCACTTATATGCCTAGGTGTATTCGAGCGCCACAAGCTGCTATTCTCGTTCCAAATGGACATAAAGCTGCAACAGAGTGAAGGGCTGGTCAGTCAGATGCAACTGGACTTCTTCATCAAGGGCAACGTTGCGTTGGAAAAGTCACCGCGTGCCTCGCCGGCGCTTTGGATCCCATCTCAGGTTCGAATTTACCATATTTCTATATATGGTGGTCCTATCTTAAGAAAAACAGTAGATTGTTTGGGGAGTAGCGTAGCCCCACACATATAAAGGGGTCTCTGAGCCGCAACCCCATTTCTTGTAGGAATACACGTTTTTCTTGTTTCAGTCGACTTAAGTCTGTTCGACTGTCACCAGCTTGTATAGACTTGGTACAAAAACCATACTAATAATATAAATAAGAAAGTAACACTGTCTGTCTGTTACATCTTCACGCTTCAAGCACTTAACCGATTAAAATAAAAGTTACTATGAATATTGTTTGAAACTCGGGAAAGGACATAGGAAAAAGTAAATGTATAATAGATGGTAGAAATAAAGGTAAATTCGGAGAAAAAAAAATGGCGAAACAAGTACTAATTTTACGCAGACGATATATATAAATATGTTAATGTAGTAAATAGAAGTGCAGTTGAACCTACTATTTTAATATAACATACATTGTGAATATTTGACAGGGATGGCAAGATATAATGAAGCTCAGTATTGATTTCCCTGCATTTTCTGCGTTACCAGATCACATTAGCAGAGGACTCGATGATTGGCAAGAGGTAAGAAGGCGATTTTCTGGCAATTCGCTATCTCGGTAATTATATAATATTTTGTCAAAACTAAAAACCTATTTTAATACCAAACCACACAACCTATTTTGATAAAAAAAATTATGGAAACACTTGACAAGTATGCAATATAATACAATACAAATCAACAAAAAACAATATAGGCACAAAGGCGGACTTATCGCTATAAATGCAACCGCTTCCAGCCAACCTTTGGGTTGAAAAAATTTTATTTGAAACAAGGTGGGCGCAGTACTTATACCTAAAATACTTATGTATACTATAGTACTTATATATAATATACAATACCCGACACGTACTTAAGTTGAACAAAAATGGCGGTCGTTGTTGTACGATGTTTGTCCGTTTAGAATCACATTTCTATCCGAACTTCAGATAGAAATGATTTCGGTTTTGAAGAAAGAACAAAAATCTCTTTTTACACATTTATCTCCAATGAAACATGCGCCGACGGCTGCATTTTTGATCAACTTACGTGCCGTATTGTATGCCCTTTCAAACAATTTTTATGAAGTCTGTTAAAAACGAAACGACTTGTTCACAAATAGAAAGATATCTTTCAGTCAACAGTAATGAAATACGAACTTTTATGAAGCATTAATATCTAGTGGTGACAATGACATGAATTCAAGTGCTTACCTAGAATGATGTAAGGTTGACCATAATAAATAAAATTTTCGACGACTTCTGTGACCTGGGTCATCATGCCAGGCTGTTACACTGGAGGTTCCGGGTTCGATCCGCGGTCAGGTCAAGATGGAAAATTATATTTTTCAGATTGACTGGGTCTTGGATGTTTATCAATATATAATAAATAAATAATAATTAGTCTGGCCATAAATACTGTTACAATTAAAAATAAACAAAATAATTTAAATTAGGAATCCGTTATTTTTATATGGTTTTTCAGTGTCTCTTGTACAATATTTTGCGATATTAAAATGGAGTGGGGTGATAAAGAAAACCGAATCGCTGTGATTGCATTACACAAAGTACCTAGGTATGGAGCCAAACGCAATTTTTAAAACTCTTCATACGCTTGGTATTAGTTAAATGTTTGTGTACCGGGCTATTAATAGGTACAATGAGACCTCCTCTGATTGTGACAAAAAAAGATCTGGCCGTCTACGTAGTGTTCGTACGAAAAAGGTGGTCAAAGCAGTAGGGGAAAGAATTCAAAGAAATCCTGTCCGAAAGCAAATCATTTTATCACGGGAGATGAAGATAGCACCTAGAACCATGTCGCGTATTTTCAAAGATGACTTAGGACTTGCAGTTGCAGCCTATAAGAGACGTACTGGTCATTTCTTAACTGATACCTTAATTATTGGCCAAGTGCGTGTCGGGCCACGCGCAGTGTAGGGTTCCGTAGTTACAAATGCCAACTTTGAGTTCATGCCACTCAAAACGTCTTAAAACAAATTCTTTATTGAATTTGTATTAAAATTTCCTTTTCCGAGTACATTTTATAAGTTGATCGTCTAAAACTTTTGAATTTGTAAACCCAACTTAGATCTGATAGTTTTCCTTTAAACTTCGTTATATTTATTATAGCACGTGTCCATATATAACCGTTTAATAGATAGTGAGGGGGACACTTGACCCTAACAAAAATTTTCACTTTAAAACGAAATATTTCAGAAACGGATCCCTAAATCTAAAAACGGTGTTAACAAGCTCATAACATTTTTGAAAGAGCTATTCAACGATATCCCAAATGATTGGTACGTCGAGAAAATAAAATTGACTTTTGACTTTACTTGTATAGGAGTTAACCTAAAAAAAATAATTATTTTATCAGTATTTTATTTTACCACTTTTTTCGCATAATATATATACATATCTATACCAAATTACAGCTTTCTAGTACTTATAGTCGCTGAGTAAAACCACGGACGGACAGACAGACAGACATGGCGAAACTATAAGGGTTCCTTGTTTACTACGGAACCCTAAAAAAGAATAGAGTGGTAAAATCGAAAAAACTACTGAAGCGGTACGCAAAGGGAGGTCTATTATTACTATTATTATTACTAGACGGACTATTAGTAATAATTTCAAAGGTTATTTAGAAAATAGTCTAAAGGTCTTTCTAGACATTGATACAAATCAAATTTTTAATTATCACCATATTTAGTTTTAAACAATTTATTTCAAATGAGGGCGCCACTTTAGCTACCACTTCGTCTTAACAAACAAAAAGGCCGTATTTATGCTCAAAGCTCTAAGAAAGTTTCCCAATTAGTCGACAGAGTGCAACGTGGGCATTGTCCGACTTCAGTGATGGTTTGGTGGGGTGTTAGCTATGAAGGAGTGACTTAGCCATACTTTTATGAAAAAGGTATCAAAACATCGGCACAAGTGTATAAAGACACCATTTTTGAGAAGGTAGTTAAGCCCCTTAACAACACTATGTTCAATATCCTTCCAGCAAGACTCGGCACCGGGTCTCAAAGCTCGGTCCACGCAGTCTTGGTTGGAATCGAACGTTTCCGACTTCATCAGAGCTGAAGACTGGTCGTCGTCTAGTCCCGATCTTAATCCGATGGATTATGATTTATGGTCAGTTTTAGAGAGTACGGCTTGCTCTAAACGGCATGATAATTTGGAGTCCCTAAAACAATCCATACGATTGGCAGTGAAGAATTTTCCCATGGAGTGCGTGCTTCTATTGATAATTGGCCTCAACGTTTAAAGGACTGTATTGCAGCCAATGGAGACCACTTCGAATAAGCTTTTTATATTTTAAATTGTTTTGTATTTATGTATTAAAACTAACACATTATAAAAGTAATAAATGTTATTTGCAATAGAAATATATTTTTATCTTTTTTACAATATTTATGGCTAGACTAGGTATAGGGGCATATTACACTGATTGCGCTAGTCCCAAAGTAAGTTCGAGACTTGTGTTATATACCTACATATAAAGATAAACATCTAAGACCCAGGACAATCTGAAAAAGGTAATTTTCCAACTTGCCCTGACCAGGAATCGAACCCGGTATACGTAGGTATTTCTTATAAAATATATCTTTGTTAGAGTATCCCACACAAGTCTCAAACTTACTTTAAGGCTAGCTCAATGTGTGTGAGTGGTCCGTATATATTTATTATATTTTCTTATTTTAAAATTCGAGTATTTCTTGTTGAACAGTGGTTCGATAGCGACACGCCAGAATCGAACGAGATCCCGAACGGTTACCGCGAGAAGTTGGAGCCTTTTGAGCTGCTAATGCTGCTTCGCTGCTTCCGAGTGGATAGGATTTACCGCGCGCTCACCGACTATATCACTGTGACTATGGGGGAGGAGTACATCACACCACCTGTGATTAGGTGAGAAAAACATCAAATAAGAGGTTTCAAGAGAGCCGGACCCCCTTCCTCCCTCCTTTCTATAGCATACGACGTAAATAAAAGTTGACAATATTAAGTAACTTTTAAATGCCTACAGCTCAAATTGCGTAAACTTCCTAAATTCTAAATGACTGTGATTGACGCTAAGAATTCTGTCCTTTTCTGCGTGAGACTCGGGCATACATATAACAGTGATTTACTCAACAGCTTGGACATGATAGTGGAGCAAACAACACCGTTCACCCCAGTAGTATTCATCCTAAGCCCTGGATCAGATCCTACAGCAGACTTGATGAAACTAGCTGACCGCTGCGGCTTTGGCGGTGGCAAGTTCAAGTATCTCTCATTGGGACAAGGGCAAGAAGGGGTATGTATTTTTCTTCCTTCTAAAATCTACGAATTCTCACTTATTTCCATTAAGGGGATACCTGGGGTCTAGCCGTACTTTCATAGCGAAACTGCCCCCGATAGGAACCTATATCGTAACCTATGTTATATTGTACAGGGTACTAATAGTAGTTGATCCAGGAGATATTAGCTCTATATCTTAGTCAATTGAGGAGCTATTTGAAAAAAAGTGTCTGGAGGCGACTTTTTTTCAAAATGGTATATTTTTGTTAATTTTAAAGCTAGAATAATGAATCCAATTCCGTTTGATATCGTAAATTTTACAGATTATTTTAAAATAATTTGCTATGAGCCAGCCCTAAATAACGATATGAAAAAATGAAAAAAAAAATTTTTTAAATTAATTTCTTTCAGATCGAATTGAATTACCACTTAGAGAAAAATATATAATAATTGTCTATACCTTGCCTAACAGCATGCCAAGTTTCATTAAAATCCATTAGGTGCAACATGTTAAAAAAAATAAATAAAAATAAGTGGACCGTCTATGACCACTTTGTTGACGCTTCCGAATGGTATTGAATCAGACTTTGCCCGCACGTACATGTTCCTACTCGATCACAGTGCATAGTCGTGGTACGCTTTCGTTGTTATTATTTGTGCAGTTTACAAATTCCTAATTCTGGGACGTATTGTTTGTTCATGTTTAAAAATATATATATATATATATCGTTGTTCTGTTTCTACATCAATATGGGAAGGTCCTGGGCGTGTGTCGTTAGTAGCCGGTGATTTAGAATACGGAATTAATCGACATTTATGACACAGAACATCTCCAACTTTAAATAGCTTCATTTGAGGAACATTGTATTTACACACTTCATCTTCCGTTTGATTATTTTCTTTCGTTTTCCAGTCTTCCGCAATATAAAACCACAATTACTACATCTCCCAGACATACTCGATATATTTTTAGGTCACTGCTATATTTACTAGATAACCAACAACTATATAGTTCATGTTTAAAAATATATACAGGGTTATTTTTAATTAACTAGCATCCCTTTAGGTGCAAGTTCAGTCCATGATACTGAAGCACTTTCCATAAAATAAATTATCGAAAAACGAAAAATAAAATTCGACTTCCCATACAAAATTCTTTTGGCTGAGCGCTGATATGTATGAGAAGTCGAATTTTATTTTTCGTTTTTCGATAATTTATTTTATGGAAAGTGTTTCAGTATCATGGACTGAACTTGCACCTAAAGGGATGCTAGTTAATTAAAAATAACCCTGTATATATATATTTTTTTTTAAACATGAACAAACAATACGTCCCAGAATTAGGAATTTGTAAACTGCGCAAATAATAACAACGAAAGCGTACCACGACTATGCACTGTGATCGAGTAGGAACATGTACGTGCGGGCAAAGTCCGATTCAATACAATTCGGAAGCGTCAACAAAGTGGTCATAGACGGTCCACTTATATTTTTTTTTTTAACATGTTGCACCTAATGGATTTTAATGAAACTTGGTATGCTGTTAGGCAAGGTATAGACAATTATTATATATTTTTCTCTAAGTGGTAATTCAATTCGATCTGATAGAAATTAATCTAAAAAAATTTTTTTTTCATTTTTTCATATCGTTATTTAGGGCTGGCTCATAGCAAATTATTTTAAAATAATCTGTAAAATTTACGATAACAAACGGAATTGGATTCATTATTCTAGCTTTAAAATTAACAAAAATATACCATTTTGAAAAAAAGTCGCCTCCAGACTCTTTTTTTCAAATAGCTCCTCAATTGACTAAGATATAGAGCTAATATCTCCTGGATCAACTACTATTAGTACCCTGTACAATATAACATAGGTTACGATATAGGGTCCTATCGGGGGCAGTTTCGCTATGAAAGTACGGCTAGACCCTTTACGGGGTCCAGTGCTGCCACCATTTAAAATAAATCATTTGATAGGTAACTGAGTCATAATTTAAAATGTTTCTTAACCAGGCACTGGATAACCCTTCAAACTATTTTATGGACTACTGTTTTCAGTTTAAAATGAGAACGTGAAGCTTTTCTACGCACAATTGCGAAAAACGGCCACTTTTGGCGTATGGGCGTAGAAAAGCTTCACGTTCTCACTTTAAATATAAACAGTTATTCATAAAATAGTTTGAAGAGTTATCTAGTGCCTGGTCAATACAACATTTTAAATGATGTCTCCGTTTCCTATTAAATTATTTATTTCAAATGGGGGCAGCACTGGACCCCGGAAAATTCAGGTATCCCCTTAAAAGCATCTGATATGTAACCGGTGCTAATAAGGTGACAGTAAGTTCAAGTATAGGAATAGGTAAGAATGTTGTGGGAGTGACCCATGACCAAAGATAATTTAATTACTAGCGTAACAGATACCAATCGTTATAGAAACTATCAGAGGGCCCGTAAGTAGGCAAAACTGGAGTTGCAGGTAGGCATACAGAGATGGCAGCACAAACGACTAGGAAAAAAGATATGCTTTAAGTTTTATTTAATTTTAGAGTACTACTTTGTTTAAATAATAGTAATGAAAGATTTTTATGTTTTGGTCATCTAGTGTCAAGGAAGAGAAATAATTATGTTTATAAGGCGATGGGTAGGCATGCCATGACCATTACTTATTAATACCAACCTGAAAACAATGTTAAAAAATATTGCCTTTAATTATTTTTGGATTAAACACAGGTAGATAACAATTAAAGAAGAAAAGGTAACTAACTTAAGGAGGTTATCATTAAACCTACGGTAAAATGTAAATAGCGTACAATTTAAGACGGAAATTTCTTACAAGACAGTACGGATATTCAACAATAGATGGCGGTAACTAATTTATTAATTACACCTTCCACCGCAGACGGCGCTAGCGCTGCTTGAGGGCGCAATCTCCCACGGTCAATGGCTGATACTGCAAAACTGCCACCTGCTCGTATCCTTCCTCCGAGAATTGGAGAAACAGCTAGAGTTAATGGAGAAGCCACATCCCGAGTATAGACTTTGGTTAACTACGGACCCAACACCGACGTTCCCCATTGGTATTCTACAAAGATCGCTCAAAGGTGAGACTTCATACTTCTTACTCCAAATTCATAAAAGTTAACAAACATTTGCTAAACCTCTTTTAGTTAATAGGTGTTCTGAGAAAACATTTTAACTAAAATAGGTTTAGCAAATGTTTGCATTTTTTTTATGAATGCCAGCGTTTCTTCATTTAAACAAAAACAAAAATTAGTCATGTTGTATGTACCCAGGGCCGGATTTAAAGGTTTTAAAGCCTCGGGGCTACAAAGGAGTGAAGGCGCCTGGCACCAAATTATTTTCCAAATTCATCAGTGAACAGAACCTTTTCTCTTTTCAAAGTCTCTATTGTGGGGGATCCTTTGGTGCAGGATCCGAGACTATAGTCCCAGTTGCCCTCCCCTAAGTCCGGCCCTGCACCTTCTTTTTCACATATTTCAACAGTTCATTTGTCAACGTCCATACCATGTTGAAAACACCGGTACTCGTCCGATCACCGAAGTTAAGCAACATCGGGCGTGGTCAGTACTTGGATGGGTGACCGCCTGGGAACACCACGTGATGTTGGCTTTTTGTTTTTTTATTTATATAGGTACTTTGTTTATTTTAAATAAATACGTTGGTCCTGCATTTATTTTATTGTTATTTTCAGTGGTAACGGAACCTCCTAATGGTCTAAAACTAAATCTTCGCAATACGTACTTCAAAATGCGTCCGCATGCACTGGAGGAATGCCCACATCCGTTATTCAAGAAACTGGTGTACGTGCTTGCCTTCTTCCACGCTGTCGTTCAGGTACTGGACGAAAACTATAATTTTTTCTAATAGAAAAACTAATAAGAACCCTAAGTAAACCTATTAGGAGATTCTAAAACACATTTTTTTTAAACTACGTAAAAACCGGCTTCATCCCTAAACTACACAACTGTAAAATAAACCCTTTCAAACAAAAAAAAATGTTCTCGATTCAGGTGTTTTCGAATAATCGGTGAACCTACATAAACCCCTTTTTTAGTATTTGTTATTTATAGAGGCAAAAGAAATACATTATCTGTAAAAATTTCAACTGTCTAGCTATCAGTGTTCATGAGCCTGGTAACAGTTAGACGGACAGCGGAGTCTTAGGTATATAGTACTCTTTCCCGTTTTTACCCTTTAGGTAAGGAACCCTAAAATAGACCGTGAGGAATTGATAATCTCCTCTTTTTTGGAAGTCTGTCACAAAGAGGTCATATAGAGCCTTTAATAGGCCACAACACAACACACTTCCTCTGTATATAACTACTTCGGAAGACTCGTAAATACTTAGGTGGCGGCTGGATACGATAGATTGAAGATTTTACTCCTGTTGGCAACTATTATGCAAGAGTAAGAGAGAGAGGAGACAATATAGTAAGTCAAATGTAAATCATTGCTCTATTTATTTTCAAAGGAGCGCCGCAAGTACGACAAGATCGGCTGGAACATTTCATACGACTTCAGCGAATCGGATTTCGTAGTTTGCATGCAGATTCTGCAGTGCTACCTCGAGCGTTGCCAAGCCAACAAGGGTCCCATACCCTGGGCCACGCTAAAGTATCTCTTCGGAGAGGTGAGTATGAATGAGATGACAGAAACATAGTTATAGGATTTTTAATGAAATTAAAATGCAAGGAAAAGGCACAAAATCAAACGAACTCAATGACAGACTGAACTCAAAAACTTAAAAAAGTAGGTACTACCCCAGCTACTCTCCAAATAGGTAGTTAAGTAACCTGGAATCCACTATAAAAATTGCACCGAGACCAGGAATAGACAATTAGTTCGGCGGGCTTGGTATGGTTAAAAAAAAGATTTCGAAGAGAAATCAGTGTTATTCGGTCCAGCTCGACACTTTTATCCGAATCACTTTTTCTTGTCCGATTCACTGTTTAACACAAAACCGTTCGTTATTTAACTGTATACAACTGTATGCATCGCGTCTATACCTTTTTGGAACAAAATTCCTTTTTGGACGGTACAGGCTTGGAGGCTATATTAGGCTAGTAAGTAAAGTGTAAGATTTTTCCGTCACTTTTTCCGTCAAGAATTTATTTTTAAACTTCGTTCCAACCCAATGTTTCACATCAATCACGCATTTTTTGTGTATAAATTGTGTCTTTGATGGTTCAATTAAACTATTTATAAAATTTTGGATATTTGTTGACGCGTATTGCAACAATAATTCCTACAGGTAATGTACGGCGGGCGTGTGATCGACGACTTCGACCGTCGCGTGGTGCGCACCTACATGGAGGAGTATATGGGGGAGTTCCTCTTCGACAAGTTCCAACCTTTTCACTTCTACAAGGACAGCGTGTTCGACTACGTCATACCTCCTGATGGCGAACGGGAGGAGTACATAGGTAAGTTATCTTCCTTGACCCTCTACTATGGCTTGTGATATAAATAAATATTTAAACATATCACACAGATTGAGTAGTTTCAAAGTAAGTTTGACACTAGTGTTAAGGGATACTAATTCAACAATATTATATTTTATAACAAATACAAACATATCTAATGAGATAAATATCCAAGACCCAGTCAATCTAAAAAAGATCATTTTCCATCTTGATCTGACCGGGGATTAAACCCGGTGTGACAGCGTGGCATGATGACTACTAGGCCAGAGGTCGTCAAATCGATATGTTACTCTTATTTCGAATTGGGGTTGAATCCCGATCCAGGAAAATGAACTTTACACAAATTGTCCTGGGTCTTGGATGTACCGTGTGTTTATATTTACCTATCCATATCCAATTAATCCATCCTTATTAGAAATTGATAAGCCCTGGCACGTATGTCTGTCCTGGGCTGATTAAGATGCGATTCCCACAAATGTACAAAGCATTTCTCTGGGAAAGTTTAACATCACAACTCTGTTAGAGTTGTGGGACTTGTAGGCCTATGCCCATCGTGCCCACAACGGTGGAACCGCTTGCAATTTATTTTGTATGTATGTATTTATGTTTGTTTAGGTCAAATCTTGCAACTCAATTTTCCACCAGTTATCCTCAAGCGATTGAGCTGAAATTTTGCATACTTCTGTAAATCGTATAACAATACAATATTCTATATAGTTATTGAGCTATTCTGATGATGGAGCCGGGAGATATTTGATAGCCTCATTGAGTATAACTCGTTTGACTTGCCTTGACGAGCACTTTATGGTAGACGATGGTTTGATCACGGAAATTGATGGTGATATTGGTGATTGATGGAACTCAATGCTAAAACGACGCAACGCCATCGAGTTTGGGCTTATTTACAGACATACATAATATTACGCCTATTTCCCACGTATATTTTCAGGGCTAGGCAGAGACTATACAGACCTACACTTACTACGATTCTGACAAACCTGTTTCGCTTCATCTTCACGTATTAATCTCTTAATTCATTGGGCTTATTTCCTTTGCCTTAATAAGTTCTTTGCCCTCACAACACTTTACAATTTTTTTTTTATTTAAAGAAAGCTTTTTTCATTAGAGTTCATCGACGTACTGCCGCTTGCCAACACGCCGGAAGTGTTCGGCCTGCACCCCAACGCTGAGATCGGCTACTTCAGCCAGGCCGTGCGCGAGATGTGGGGCCACCTTATCGAACTTCAGCCGCAGACCAGTTAGTGAATCTTAACGAGTCAAAATAAGGCTTTGTTTTCTCTTTACATTAGAATTATGCTACTGTTTTCACCTTGACGTTAGCTTCATTAAAATAATTTCGTTATCAGTAGATACAATATCATAATTGGGAATTCGGGATAATGTTCCTTTAAAAAAGTTATCACTGCTACTGTAGGTAGCCTTGGTAAATCTTTTGATTTATTTGTTTCTTTTTTAACTCGAAATTGCTGTAGATGTATAACTATTGTTGATTTTATTCTATGTTTTTTATTATATCTGGTTGAAATTAACAAGCTTATAGTTAACTATCTATTTTTAATCGTTTCATGCCGTCAGTACGCGTGTCTGAATGTAAGTATGCATAGACAAATTAATTTATTGGCTTTTTCGTTATTTGTGTTAAGAAATGTCAGAAATATTAATAACAATATTGTATATTTTTATTTTGCAACGAATAGTGAAAAAGGAATGCGGTAAGTTTAATCAATCAAGTGATTTGCATTTAAACTAAAATACCTAATAAACAGAGCATACACCAAAAACAAGAAATATACCTAAAGAGACTGACAGTATCTACACCCCAATATCTAAGAAGCCCGAAAATAGGTATTCTTTCAATGCTGCTGAGCCTCTTCGATTCGAAAAAGAAAGAGGCCGTCAAAGAATATCTTAATCTTAGCCTAATGTATACCTATCTGTTATAGTACTTATTCTTGCTATGTTGATTCGGAGACTGACCGGGTGCCCTAAGAGATCAAACAGACAAGCGACAGCTCGCGACCCTGGTCTGCGCCATCGGCGACGTTCACCAACCAGGGCCATTTTTGAAATCGGCAGTTAAATTGCGAATGGTTGGCGCGAGCGTTTACAAATGGGCGTATATTTGAATTGATCGCATGCGAAGGATTTGCACGAATGGTCTGAATTTTAACATTTATAGCGTACAAATTTCAAAGAAACCTTCGGTGGAAAGTCCGTTAGATTTCACGTTGCTATATTATTAACAGTGAAAGTTTTTGAAAATCTTTGACAAATCGAGTTTTTCTGTTTAAAACAATATTGTATTCGGTGACACGACGGTTTCGAAATAAAATCTAATTTATGCGAGCGGTGTGTTGTAAAACTACACGTTTTGTTTAGCCAAGTCCCTCAATGAAAAATAGCACTCAGGGTCGCAGGCATACTTTAGCTCGTCTTAAGACCCCCAATACCTAATCGTATTTTTTACCAGGTGAGGGCGGAGGAGCCATGAGTCGAGAAGACTTTATCGACACCATCGCAGTAGACGTACTGGGAAAACTACCTCCGCTGTACGAGATTTGGCGCGTGCGCAAGCAGTTTGAGATGAACATCACGCCCTCGCTTGTGGTGCTACTGCAGGAACTTGAAAGGTAGTTGTGGGGGAGTGAATTCTCACACGCTCGATATGAGTGGGGAGAGATAGGTCTGAAGTATAGAGTTCTTTATTAACCTCTTGTATCAAACACGAAAATGCATCTGCATATATTTGTTTCGTATTGAATTTGTGGTAGAACTCCCGGTCTTTCCATTTACATTTTTAGGTTCAACCGCCTGATCAACCGAATGCGTACCACCCTATCCCTGCTTCGCAAAGCACTGGCTGGCGAGATTGGTATGGACGCAGTACTGGACAACGTCTCATACAGTCTGTTCAACGGACAGCTGCCGCAAGTGTGGCGTGGGTTGGCCCCTGCCACTTGTAAAGGGCTGGGTGGCTGGATGGACCACTTTATTGCCAGGACTAAGCAATACTCCGACTGGGTAAGCAATATCCTCATTATTTGCTTCTTTTCTGAGCCAAGAGAAGATTTAGGTAGATACCTAGTTACCTTGGGTTATTGGGCAATCAAAAGACCATATATTGTTCCAGCCACGAAAACCATTTCTACATTTTAATCCGATGGTTGACTGTCAGTGAACGCCATTTTTACACCCATTTTAAAAGCAATTTTGAAAAAAAATGTCGTCCGACGTCGAACTTTTATATCTATGCCTTTTATCTTTAACATGACCTTCTATTGCAATATCGGTTAAGGACATAAACAATCATAAACCACTACGCCAGTACGAGCTATTATCGCACCTACCTACTGTGTCAGCATTTTCACCCAACTCATAACTTCACTTAGTTTTATATTCAGTTCGCAAAAGGTCGTCATCAGCCTCGCGCGTACTTATTTCAGATCAAACCACATTGCTTTTGGGTCTCCTTTAGGTGTTGAACAGTTATCAACTTATCAAGTTTATTATTTCTTATCATCTTTGTACCGGCCGACGCCGACCTTCTTTTTAGTAAATGAGATATTTTCCACAGGCAACAATAGAAGAACCAGTAGTAATCTGGCTATCTGGACTCCACATTCCCGAGTCGTACCTCATCGCACACATCCAGATGGCGTGCCGGCTTTACACCTGGCCGTTGGACCGCTCCACGCAATTCACCAAAGTCACCGACTGGCTTTCCGCTGATGACATCGAAGAACGACCAGTCACGGTACTCTTTACTTTGCTTAACAAGGCTACAATAGAAAACCAGTAGTGATCTTGCTATCTGGTGGATTCCACATTCCTGAGTCGTAGAGGGTACACATTCTTTCTATCACTTATGATGACTAACGCTGTAAGTAATTATATTTTTGAAGCCGACTAGTCTACAGGCATTTTACACAAGAGTAACTAAACGACTACTGAGGAATAACGAGGAACAAAAAAATATTCTTTAGTTATTGGCGTAGTGGTCACCATGCTAGTCCGCCACCCAGAGGTCCCGGTTCGAGCCCCGGTCAAGGCAAGTTGGAAAATGCCCTTTTTCAAATTGTCCTGGGTCTTGGATGTTTATCTATATATGTATTTGTCATAAAATATAGTATCGTTGAGTTAGTATCCCATAACACAAGTCTCGAACTTACTTTGGGGCTCAATCAGTGTTATTTGTCCCTATATATTTATATTTATATATATTTATTGTTTGGCTATATGTCTCCGACATTCCTACACTCTCCATGCTGAATCGTAACACATGTAAAAAAAATTGTAACGCATGTTTTACTTAAACATGCGTGTTGCTATAGACATTTCATAATGAAAATTACACAAAGCACAAGTACTTATTTAATGTGAAGTGAATGGCGGATTACTCAATAAGTATTTTATTTGATTGGGCGGGAAATAGGGGGAAAAGTTGAGGGAGAGATTTTGCTGTAATGTATTTATCGACGGATTTCAATCACAGACAGATCAGAAAGAACACTTAAAGAACTTCATTCTACACAAGATTTGCGAAAAATATCCTAAAGGGGGCAGTGGAAGGAGAAAAGCGGAAGCGGAAGAAGGGTTCGCTAGGTTTAATGTTCTCACAAAACCACTAGTTATATCTCATAGCTCTCCAGCACGGTAAACATTTAGAAAATCCATGTCAATCAACAATCTGAACAACAGCCTGAAAAATCTGACACCAGTGTTGGCTACTTACACACAAGAAAAGAAAGAAAAACAATCTATGTTATTACCAGGGTTGCTACGTGCGAGGGTTTTACCTGGAAGGCGCTCGCTGGGACGTGGAAGACGGATGTCTGCGACGCTCTCACCCGAAGGTCCTGGTCACCGAGCTACCCATCATGTACATCATCCCGATTGAAGCACATAAGCTAAAATTGCAGGTGGGTGTGGTTGTATTAAATTCTTCTTCTAAAGGTGCCTCTCGAAACTTTAATAAAGGTTGGTTGTTTTCATTTCAGCTTGGTATACTTAGTCCGTCTTGTTCTTTCTTTTTTCAGCTCAACAGCGCTCGCTATCCCAGTCGAAGCGTTTTGTAAAGATTACTTCTTTCGATTTACCTATCAACTTTCTTTTTTCTGAGAATTGGCCACATTAATTATTTTGTGCCTTGGTTCTTCATCTTTATCGATGAATGTGCCTTCACATTTTGTGGTCGAACGTGTGCACGTTCGACCACAAAATGTTGAGTAAAAGTGTCATTTTTGAAACACAGACAAATCTAATGGTTTTTCCTTACAAAAACCCGTTCGTTTAGTGACTCGAACCGCGTTTGATAAAAGGGCACCATATAGGAGGCGCACAAAGCCAAATTCAACCCGCATTCAATGCTTAACATTCTTTATCGCAACAAAGCGAGAAAATTGTAGTACCAAATGCAACAAAAAATCAATATACTGAACAATTTTCGCATCTAATGGCTGGACAAAATGATCTCAGAATAAGTTAAATGCACACTTTTTGTCCACAAAAAGTACAAACGTCTATTTCCGTAATCTTGCATTGCTTCACCGCATTTATGAGTAGTTACGCAACACAATGCCTGAAGAAAAACTCTAGTACCTACCTATTTTTTACCAACTTTAAAAAAGGAGGAAGTTATCCATTCGTCGGAATGTTTTGTTTTTTACGTGTTTTTAGAACATATATCGAAATATGAAAAATATTTTTTGGCTCTTTTATTAAAGCATGAAGAATCATTTCTATGTTTGTAAACATTGAATAAACTTAGAATCCTGAAATAAAAATAAAGATTCTCAGTATCATGCTTTAATAAAAAACTAAAGTAAAAAGTTGTTTAATTTCACTCCCTCTCCCATTTTACTTTCTTTCCAGCATTGGTAGGTTGGTCTCAAAACTCTTAAGTGGCTTTGGTAAGCCAGGAAAACGGTAAAATATCGGTTATTTCGTGGTTGTAAGGGCTCGCGAGGTCTACTGTTCTCACAGAACAACTAGTAGTAAATCCTTTCAAAGTACTCTCCACCAGCCTCTATACAAAGTTTCACGCGTCTGAGCCAATTTTCGAAACACTTTCCAGTCCGCTGCAGGCACCTCGTTTATAGCCTGCTCAAACGCTGACAGCGCATCTTCCGGTGACGAAAATTGTATCCCTTTGAGCAGATTTTTTATTTTCGGGAATAAAAAGAAGTCACATGGTGCTAGGTCAGGGCTGTAAGGAGGGTGACCCAGGAGTTTGACCGGCGTGCTGTCTAGGAAGTCCCTCGTTTTGAGCGCGGTGTGGGCGGGCGCGTTGTCGTGGTGGAACAGTAGCCCACGGAGCCTTGTTTGGTTGCTTGTTACTCACAACAGATAAAACTTCTGGCAAGCATTTGGTAGTTTACCATTCGGCGTTGATACTTCTTTGATCCGTAAAGGAATTGACACCAAGTAGCCAGTCAAATTGAAAAGCTCGCTATCAAAATCTTCCCCCCGCTTCTAGATCGCTTCACTTTGATGGGTGTTGATTCGTTTTGAAACACCCAAACCATCGACTGGCGCTTCGTTTTTGGATTGTATTGATAAATCCAGGACTTATCACCTGTAATAATGTCGTAAACACGCCGAGACGAGCCTGCTTCAAATTTGTTTATCATATCGCGGCACCATTCCACTCGTGCTTGCTTTTGAGCATCTGAAGGTTGACCGGCACCCATCGTGAAAGTATCCTCCTCACGAGTAGATGCACGTGTAGAATCTCGTGAACGCTTCCTGATACAATCTGCAGGATGTGCTGAATCTCCTGATACGTAACTCGCCTATTGTCGTGAATTAAATTTTTCACTGCTAGCACTTTTTCTTCCGTAAAAGTCGTCAAAGGGCGCCCACTTCTTTTTTTATCCCCCAAAGTTAGTCGACCGCGCTTGAATTCGTTATACCAACGATACACGGTTGCCTTGGAAGGGCCCTCACCCATAAATGCCATTTGAAGCCTATCGTACGATTCATCCGGTTTCAGGCAATACTTGAAATCGTAAAAAATCATAGCGCGAAAATGTTTTCGTCTCAGATCCATTTTTCAATGAGACACGATAATTTAAATTAGTCTGCAAAAAATTAGAAGGGAAATTTTAAAACTGGAACGTACCTATTTTTACTCATAAATAATTATATTTTCAAAATAGATTGTAACTGGCCAGTGTCACATACATAAAACTTTATTTTGCAATACTTTCTGAGTGGTACATAAATAACAACATTAAAAAAATCTCCAAAAGCCATGGGTCCGCGTTGAAGTGTCAAACAACATTAAGCGCTACTCAATGCCGATAAAGTCTTATTTGGTTTGACATTGAAATATAACGACACTCGAAAGTCTGTAGTGTTATTTTATGGAGTAGGGACTCGTGTACGTTACCAATTCAAAGAATGTAAGAATTTAGCACTTTCCTGGGTCAAAAATAAATTATTAGATACTGTGAAGAAAATGAAGCGTCACAAAATAATGTCACTTGTCATGATCATATTCATTTACAGTGTGATTTTAGATTTATTATTGCAGAAAAACTGATAGGTATTAAGAGGGCTCCGGACATAATTATGCCACAAGCAAAATTTGCATTTTTAATGAAAAAATTGGCTTCCCCTAATTGTAGTGTGTGTGGCACCCTGGAAGATGTGCAACACTTGCTATTGGAATGCGTACGGAATGAAAGGGAAAGACAGTTACTGTTGAGCAGTCGAAATTCGAATAAATTTGATATTGGCGTTATCTCTTGTTTATTATCAGAACCATCTTCGGATGGAGCGATTGCAGTATATAAATTAGCAGCGGCTGTGCAACAGTAACTCCCTTTAATGTAGAATTGTAGACAAATATAATAGGTTAGGTCACGATAAGGCTGTCATGTTTTAAAAAAAAACCATAGCCTTAAAATAAATAAAGAAAAAAAAATTAAGAGGGCTATTTGACTCCACTTCACGTCATTAGTCTATATTTTATACAAATCCTATAGAAAATGTTTGTTTTGACCTTTAGAAAAAAGGATCTGAGTTGTTGGTTTTGGGTAAAGTTGCGAATTGACAGACAAAGCATAGCTACAATACGCTACTTAATCAATAGTGTTATACTACATAACTTTTTCTTATAAATACAGTAGCAAGTATAATTGATTCATTATTCAATCGACAGAACACGCTGCGCACCCCAGTGTACACGACATCAACTCGCCGCAACGCGATGGGCGTGGGCTTGGTGTTCGAATCCGACCTGTGGACCGCCGAGCACTGCAGCCATTGGATCCTGCAGGGCGTCTGCCTTATCATGAACACAGACTAAATATTTTACAAAAATCTGTCTTTTAAAGTCTGATTTGATTCAATCAAATAACACCTAACTTTTAATCCGCGAATTAGTTTGACATGTGAGTATATTATCTGTTTAGCTATATCTGTTTAGCTATGAATCGGAGTTATTGTATATACATACATAGCAATGTTTTCGTATCCCCTAGTCAAAATGGGATATTTTATGTTCGCTACGAAGCCACTACCTGGACATTGGATGGAAGGCGTAAAACTGCCTATAATAATATACACGCCTCGGGCGAGGAGTTTGTATTGGATAGAATATAAATAATGTAGTATACATACCGTTGATTATTGTATCTCGTATCTATGTATATTTTGAATGTATGTTTATTGATATATATTTTATAAATATATATTTGTGATGATTAATATTATTTGCATCTCCTTCTAGTCTTTTTTTCTTGTCGTCACCAATGGGTTGACTGGTGGATAAAGCCAAGTCCGCCTATTATTTGGTATTAAAGTTAAATTAATTATTATCATTACTTTATTTTAATTAAATTTTTATTTTATTACTTGACTGATTAGTAATAATGTACTTTAGACCTAATGTGTGCAATTAAAATAAGATAAACTGTAAACCTTATGGATCTCAAATAAACGCTGATTAAAATATTATTTGTTTATTTTATTTTTAATTTAAAATCTTCTTACATTCAGTTGTATTCAGTAAAGCCTAGCTAAGCCAAATACAAAGTAGGTATCTTTAGGTTCCAATCTACTTAACTAAAAGTAATTAAGGGCTTAAACACATACAACCGCGTTGCGGTGCCACGCCGCCGCACCAAATTATAGCGTTGCACACCACAATCTTCTCAATGAGAACCTTCATCGTGCAGTTGTCCCAAGTCGTCAATGTGATGTCACAACCATTATATACATCTACCCTCTTATTCATAAAAAATTACAAAAGTTTGCTAAACCTATTTTAGTAAAAATATGTTTTGTCTCGTTCTTTCGCCGTCAAATATTCAAAAGAGGGAAAGGGACAAAACTAGTTTTAACTAAAATAAGTTTAGCAAACGCTTTTTATTGTTTATGAATTTGAGGGCTAGTATAGATACTCATAGAATCCATATTGTACAAGTCAGATTAGTGCTCCTACATGGCTAACTACATATATTTCCTCTTCAAATAGCAATAGCCACTCTTTGTGCGAAATTTGACCATTCATAACGTGACTGACATAGACTTAGCCTTAACTTGTGGTAAACACAAATTGTAAAATGATGAACTTAAAAAATCTTTTAAGGGGTGCCACTTTACCCAGCCTTTATTGTGAAGAAACTCCCTAGTCTGCTCCTTTCCTACATAATGTGGATCCTGAAAAAAAAAACTGTTTAAAGAAATAAATAGTTTAAAAAAAATATTTTTCTTTTATCCACGAAATAAAACATATACTATTTATGTGGGCTATAGACGGTAATTAAAAAAATATTTTTATATTTTCCGGAGCACGTCACAATTCTGAGATATAGAGGTCTTTGTTTTTTATTTACCCACAATTGTTTAAATACGTTTATGGTTTTATTTTAAACAACTGTGTGTTTACAAAATTCAAGTCTTATTTTTATATAAAAAATGTCATCTAGAGTGTGTAAAGTACATCCAAATCGATTTTGTTATGTTTGTGGGGAAATTGTTCAGTTAAATCGTGGTTTCTCTGTAAAAAAAAAAATTGCAAGAAGCTTATTTACATTATTTTGGATTTCCGGTGTAAAATCAAGTTAAAAATTGGGTTTCTCATGTGATTTGTACTAATTGCAGATTGGATCTCAGCTCCTAGTATTCAGATAAAAAAAATCACTGAAATTTGGTAAACCAATGATACGGACAGAGTCAACTACCCACGTAATTGATTGTTACTTTTCTTTTACAAAAACTTTTGGTTTTAACTCAAAAAAATAAAGATAGTATAAAATATGCAAATGTTCCATCAGTGACTAAGCCGGTCCTTCATTCAGAGGATTTACTAGGTCCCACACCACCCGGAAGAAGTGACCGGCAGATACAACAAGTGATATTACAATGCACGAGCATAGTGACACTGAACAATTAAATGAAGGCTAAATTAAAGGAAGGAATATTTGTGGATCCTCAAATATGGAGAAAATTGGCTGTTACAATTATCTAGAGCCTTTTAACCGAGGTATAAAAATCAGCCTGGAACTCTTTCAAAAGTGTCCTTAACAATTTTTTAGGCAATACAAAAAGTGACAATTACAAAAATTTTAGAAAATCTATTGCAAAATTATGAGAATATGGGTATAAATATGTCCCAAAAAATTATTTGTTGCATTCCCATTTATAAATTTTCCAGAAAATGTTGGTAGTGTGAGTGACCTACACATTGAACGATTTTACCAAGATTAAAAATCATTTGAGCAAAATTATCATGGTTTCACCAAAATCCAAAATTTGCTAGGTGACTATTGTTGGTCTGTTGTGAGAGATACAGATGAAAGTATTTATAAAAAAAGAGCAAAAATTACCCATTTTTAACTTTCTATAGTTTATTTAGACATAAATTTTTGTAAAAATCGTCCTAATAAATATTTCAAAAGATTTACGTGCTAGACCTTTTTAAATATTTTTTCTGAGATGTAGATATCCAAAGTAACTTTACTGTATATATTCCACTTCATGGACTAAAATCATGTAAACTAGTGAATTATTAACAAGCACAAGTTACTCAGGTGAGTGTGTCGCGTAGTAGCTTTGTGTAAGCATGTCACCTTCGCCCTGATGAAGATCTCCGGATGAGGTCGAAACACTGTCAGCCAGTAGCTGACTCTTTATGTGAGTAACCTGTGCTTGTTAATAATTTGTGTCTCACATTAGTGTTGATCAAAAAATAAATAATTCTGACCGTCATAAAATTATTTGACAGTCACACAGACAGACAGGCACAGTCTTGGCTACTTTATTTGAACCTGTTCAAGTGTTCAGGACAAATAAATAGACAAACAGGCCAGAGCTAAAAATTCTTTAGGTACCATAGTTTTGATCATTAATTTTACATTAGGGCTTTTTAAATTTAGTTAAATACCTATTAAATGATTATTTTTTTCTTTTATATCCAAATTAAAACAGCATGAAAGTATAATGTCTTATGATATATATAATGACTGCCTCCGTGGTCCAGTGGTCAAGGCGTTCGCCTTGTGACCCGGAGGTCATGGGTTCGATTCCCACTGGGAAGCATACTTTGTGAAAAGTTGTTTCCAGTCTGGATAGGATATTGCAGGCTTAAATCACCTGATTATCCGAAAAGAAAGATGATTCCGTGTTTCGGAAGGTACGTAAAACTGTGGGTCCCGAACGCCACCTAGCGTTTGATCATGAAACTATCCAAGGATTGGTTCTTGGTTTGCCCTTTGGGTTGTGGAGGTCAGACGGCAGTCGCTCTGTGTAAAAACCAGTTACTTCGTCAAATCTCCTTGGTGTAGCGGTCCCCGGGCTCTGAAGCTTTACTGCTGAGGAAGCAACCGGGAATACGCTCGGAAGATGATGATGAAAGTATAATGTCTTACCACTACTAGCAAACTGGCATCGCTGCCATGTACATTAACTCCCATAATGCCTTTGGACGAGCAGTCAACGTCACCACCCATCATAACAGGACTCCCAAACTTGACAAAGTGGGACACCAGAGAGTCTACAATGGTCTGCAACTGATCCCCTTTGTTAACATGGATGATCTTGCAGGGAATATCATACAGCTTGTCTATTACTAGGCATACCTATAAATAAGGAATAAATTTTTAAGTATATGAGGAATGAATTCAACTGAGGGTGATTAACTCACGCAGTGGGAAGCTTCTATTGAATATCAAAATAACTTCTTTGTAATTCTTGAAGTGATAGTAGGTACCAACCTGCTTCCTACTTTTATTAAATTTACCTCTTGCGTTACCGTCTTGCGAGATTAAATACTACAAAGTGGGGGTCACGCTGCTTTTGAGGATAAAATGATGACAACTAACTTTATTTTATCTCTTGTTTTCATCATGACAAATTCAAATTTTCATAAGATTACAATAAAATATAAAAAGAGGTTGGCTGATCGCCAACAGTAGGTAAACATGATAGAACTGAAACTCACCTCAAAACTGCCAATCCACTGTCTTGACCCCAAAAACGATTTAGATTTATCTTCCAACTGAACCAAAATTTCCTGTATCTCCCTAATAGATGGAACTTTCTGGTCCTCTTTATAGTTGTGTTTCATCCATGAGCACATTGTCTGCAGGGTCCGGTAGCCGCAACCCCACCCCTGAAAACGAGAAACAACAATATAACCTATAAAACTTGCATCCTTCAATACATTAGAAAACAATTATTTAAAAGAGAAATAATAACCCTATCATCAAATCCGTCACACACATAGTGATAATATTTATAATTTCCAGTCATTTTGTAACATTCACCCAAAATACCGGTGCCTTCGTGGACGTTTTTCAACAATTCTGATTCTGACATTTTGACATTTGTTTTTTTTTTGTAAGGCAAACAGGCATTGTAATAAACATCATTCATCCAAGGAAAAATAAAAATTATCTCAATATTAAGAGCAGCCTTCCCGTCTTATTTTTCATACAAACCCTCGTACGTGATTATGGAGTTGTATCTGATCTTTCTTGAAAACTTTTGAACTGACAGATATCTTGTGCGCTATTTCTAGGTTTCAATCGAAATAAAAATTAAAATTTGGAAAAACAAATTCAGTATACGCCTCCAAAAATCTGCTTTTTTGCACAAATTTTACCTAAACTTCGACCGTTCATAAAATACTCATAAATTGTAAAAGTAAAAAAAATATTTCGATAGAAACCTCGTAAATGTAATGAAAATTTTAAATATAATACCTTTATTTCACACACTTGTAAGGCTTATTGAAAAACACGTATTTCTTAGAACAAGTTTTATAAAATTTCCACACCCTATGATTAATATTCGTTCAATGGATAGTTACTAATAATACGAATTTCATTCAATAGAATGCAAACCGTGCCCTTAGGCGCTATCTCTCTCTTTTTGGTTTGCCTGTTTTTCTATCACTGCACTGGAAAAAAATTGTTTATATATTTTTTTGGAATAGACCCGAAACATGTAAGTCACCTACCTACTTAAATTTTTTGTTTGTCTGTGCATTTGAGCGCGCTAATCTCAGAAACCACTAAAAGGGCTTCACACACGGCAGCTATAATGTATATTTTTACATCACATTACATTTTTCCATAGAAATCGTATATACCTAATGTAAAATAGCTGCCGTGTGTGAACGTCACCGATTTGGGAGCGGTCTTCGAATCAGTTTGTAGGTACTGTGGTAAAGCTTTATACACCGTATCCTCTTAAAAGGTTGTTTTATACAATATGTTACAAAAACACTGTCTGATCCTTGTAAGAGCAACTCAGACCGTCAATATGAACGACTTTTCCTATGGGACCAATGCTTGAAATTCCAAGAAAAATTCGACATTTTTATACAAAATTTCACGAAAAGTTGTTCATATTAACGGTCTGGGCTGCTCCTGCAAGTTTATGAAAGGGTTTTTGTTACAGTCAATTCGATAAAGGAAAATATCTTGATTGCCCAAAATAGTTTTATAAGTAAATTTGTGAATAAAGATCAGTAGAGGTGGTCGGGTTATCATATCAGTCTCGTAAGTACGTAAATATGCGGCTTTGCGGCTATATAAGACATTTGGGATTAAGTTTGGGTGCAATCGTACGTTATTATTGCGTGTTAGAAACTGTGTTTGTCGCTGTAACTCATAGATTAGTACATACTAAATTACTCAAAATGAAGGCTGTGGTGAGTTAAATTTATGTTGTTATTATTATTGAATACTTAGATATGTCTTACCAAGTAATGCTACGTTATATTTTTAGAGAACGTCGCTTTTTTCGTGTTGTCTGACAATTATAGGTCTTTGTGTCTGACATCTGTCCGGCTGCTCTAGGTACCTATATACTCAGGTCGCATTTCTCGACCATATCTCATGACATTTTGAGTACTTCGGGAGTATACGGGCGAGCACTTTTTACGATTTCGATTATGGATTCTTTTTAAGGTTCCGTTCCCAAAAGGTAAAAACGGGACGGTACGTCTGTCTGTCTGTCTGTCACCAACTCACCAGGCTGTATCTCATGAACCGTGATAGCTAGACAGTTGAAATTTTCACAGATGATGTATTTCTATTGCCGCTAAAGCAACAAATACCTACTAAAAACAAAATAAAATAATAATTATTCATAAAATAACCCTTCGTGCTTGAGTCCGAATTTCACTTGGTCGGTTATTTTATTTAGGTAAATAGTGAAGTCCTGGGTGTTTTAACCATTTTTTCAGTTTTAAGCTATAAAAAGATAGACTCGCGAGGTTTTCAGCTCACGGAGCCGCTAGTATGTACTCGTAATCAATCAGCGACCTCATAAGGTACAGGAAGATTTAAATATAGAGACCAAACTAAGTAGTCATTTTTAATATTGTTGTGTCTTTTTCAGATTATTCTGACTGTCGCTGTCTTAGCAATCGTTTCTGCCCAAGAGAAAGGTAAGGTATATTCATGAGAAACTATATTGATGATTATTTATTGTATTAAAAATATTTTGGGATAAATAATCATAAATATAGTACAAATAATGTACGAGATGATAACTAACAACAGTGATTTTTTAACCACTAGCCAAATTTTTTGAGCAAGTTTCTGTCCATGATGCTTAACTAAGTACGTTCTATAAAAAAAATTAACTAAAAACAAAAAAAAAATTTGGCTTCCCATACAAATCAGTGTTTCGCCAAACAAATTTTGTATAGGACCACGAAATTTTTAAATCGAATATATTAACTTTAAAAAAAAATTATAAAAGTAAACATAGTACATAAGGTGCTACTTCACTATAACGGACTAAATTCAGCCTTAAAATAATTTTAGTATATTTTGTTAAAATTTATGTAATTCTCATGTTGTAATTCTTATGTAATTTTCATATTATTTCAGTTAAAGTAGCTGAAAATCCAGATTTTACAGGTGAGTATCCTTTTTTTACTCACCTACCTTGTACTATAGATTGCAGACGTTCTTAAAAAAGGAGAGGTCAGAAGTACCCGTAACCGGCGGGCATGCATGAAGAGAGTGATGAGTGTAGATGAAGCGAAAGAGGTCTGTCAGGATGCAAGTTGAGGTCCATAGTCTCTGCCTACCCCTGTGGGAAACAGGCGTGATCATATGTATGTATGAATTACACACATGAACCCTGAAAACAGTACACTATTTTTGGGGCAGTCGTGTATAAAGGTGGAAAATGGTCACCGGGGTACAGAATTATTAAAAGTATTACTCGTCCGGGGTTAGAACAATACGCTGAGGTAGCAACAGGTAGGAAAGTTTGCCAAAAGTCTTTTCTAAGTGTCCTATGCTCAGCAGTAGGCAGAAAAAATCCTGTGTTGATGATGAAGTATGTTCCAGTCAATAAAACCCAAGACCACAAGATCGAAGAGTGGGCCAAAATCTTCAGTAGATATTCATGTCAATCGTGAGGCTAGATACTAGCAACCTATCACCATTTTAATTCCCCTTTCTATCTATACACGCCCATCGCCACATTGAACGTGGCTTTTGGGTTTTAAATGACCTAGGCTCTGCGATCTCCGTCTAAGTTATAGTTAGGGATACGGAAAAAAAAGACTACATGGATCAAGTAGGTACCTCACGAAGTACCTAACTTAATAGCTGACGACTGCGACATCTAGTCTATGATCTCATCCTTCAACCGAAACGCAATGTAAATAAGTGCATAAGTAGATGAGGCCAAGACTTCAAAATTTAATTATGTTTGTCGAACGTGTGTAATTAGTAATTAGGTAAGTTTATTTTTTAATTATTCATACGCATTGAAAGTATTTGCTGCTAGAAAAACCATGATTATCTTAGGAAAAGAAAAATCTTTCGTAAACTAGATCTTGCTACATAATATATATTAATGTGTGGACTGGATATACGTCGCAGGACTTTCCTGGGTCTTAATTTTTAGGGTGGGATTTCGTAGTTCCGTACTCAAAGGATGCATATGGGTCCCTTTTACTAAGACTCCACTGTCCGTCTGTCTGTAATCCGTCTGCCTGTCTATGTGCCACCAGGCTATATCTCATGAACCGTGATAGCTAGACAGTTGAAATTTTCACTCTTGATGTAGTTCTGTTGCCGCTAGAACAACAAACTACTAAAAACAGAATTAAATAAATATTTAAGTGGGGCTCCCGTTCAACAAACGTGATTTTTTTATAGATAATGGTACGGAACACTTTGTGCGCAAGCCGGCCGGTTTTCTCAATAATTTTTTTTTTTCAGTTAAAGTCGTGGACAAGCCCAGCCCTTTACCTTATCAGTCTGGATGTAAGTACCTACAACTATATATTTTTACAGTATTTTATGAAGTCGTAAGGAAAATTTGCAATATTTAATATATTTTTTTAACATGAGCAACTTTAGGTATAAGAACAGTGTTATAATAATTTAATAAACTTAGATCATTATACTGAGCTATTTTTGACTAAAATAATAAATGTGAGACTACAGAGAAATAGATGAGAGATAAAGATACAGATTGAGCAAAAGTAGTCTCAAAAAGCAACGTAGGCGTTCCAAGGTTTTCTTTTTTAATAGCCCGATTCTGTTTCCCTGCTAAGTCCTCTCCTTCTGTTTTCAACCTATATCCCGCCATCTCGTCCTCATAGTTATTTTAACAGTTTAATTCTCCATCATGGCTTTTTCTCTTTTTAAAGGGTTTCTTAAAGTACTCAAAATAAATAATGAAATTAAAAAGATCATTTTTATTTACATTGTATAGGTAGCTATACTTAACGTTTATTTTATTTGTTGCAGATATTGACCCGGGATTCTCTAGGCCCACCCGACGTAAGTATTTTTTTTTTATATATAGGGACAAATAACACTGATTGAGCTAGCCCCAAAGTAAGTTCGAGACTTGTGTTATGGGATACTAACTCAACGATACTATATTTTATAATGAATACTTAAATAGATAAACACCCAAGACCCAGGACAATTTGAAAAAGGCCATTTTCTAACTCGCCCTGACCGGGTATCGAACCCGGGACCTCTGGGTGGTGGACTAGCATGGTGACCACTACGCCACGGAGGTTATTTTTCACAACTCAAAACCGACTCCACCACCAAACCTCACAACCAATTTTGATTAAATTTCTATGGGACCACCTGGGAATTACACCAAACAAAAAAAAAATACGTTCCAAATCGCTTTTGAGTAATCAGAGAACATACATACAAATAGATAACGAAGAATTTGTAACCTCTTCCTTTTTTGAATTCGGTTAAAAATACCAAATCAGCGTTAAAAACCCAAGTCTTTTGAAAAAGAAACAGTTGTGAAAGTATAATTTTTCAAAAATAAAAACCTTATTCAACGCAAAACTATACACAGCTGATTTTGATTAAACTTCTATGGAACAAGTAAGCCCCTTTCATAAAATTTGGTCAGGCATCTTCGAGTAATCGTGGAACAAACACGAAAAAAATATATTCTAATTTATAACCTCTTCCTCTTTGGAAGTCAATTCAAAATAATTCACCTAATTTTTTTTTTCTTATTTACAGCTGATGCCAGTCTGCCTCCAGTAGGTAAGCAATAAATAACGTATTTTTTTTATTTGTGCGCGGATGTTATAAAATAGTATTTTTTTAAGAACAAAAAAATATTTATTCAAATAACTTGCACTATTAAATTAATAATAATTATTAGGTATATACTTCTCCGAAGGGCCTCTACGTCTTGGATTTTTATCCCCACGCAACCCTCTCAAAGGACCGGGGGGGGAGAAAAACCCGTGAATCCAAATGAGATACAAATAAAACTGGATACTTGAATTGTTCGAGGTCCAGTGCTGAAATAAATTATTTGAAAGGAAACTGAGATTTTGTCTTTACCAAGTCATAGATACCCTTCAAACTATTTTATGAACTACTGTTGACAGTTTAAAGTAAGAACGTGAAACTTTTTAAAAATTAAATAAATAATTTATTGACAACATATAACACTGCTACAAGTATTTTCTTATGTATCTACATTCTACATTAGTTCCGAAGACATAAAGTCCGCCCAAAGAAGTCGCGGACATATATAGCTACTTATAAGTGTATCATATTTATCGAAAACTCCCAGAAATTCCGTTCAGATTTTGAATGTAGTTTTTTTGCTTGTTCACAGATGTCAACAACGGCGGAAATGATTATGCTCACTACGGAAACTGTGAGTTATTTTGATACTGAGTTAATAAAATAAATAAATAAAAAAGTAAGTTCAAGACTTGTGTTATGGGATACTAACCCAACGATACTATATTTTATAACAAATACATATATAGACAAACACCAAAATCCAGGAGAATTTGAAGAAAACCATTATCCAACTTGCCCTGACCGGGGATTGAACCCGGACCCTCTGAGTGGCGGACTCGCTTGGTGACTACTACGCCACGGAGGTCGTCTAGTAAGTAAGTTCAGTACAATGCGACACAAATAAATTGAACAAAAATGGCGGGCTTCAAAGCATTTTTGTACAAATTCCCGTCACGTAAATTGAACCAAAATGGTGGTCGTCGACGCATTATTTGTACCTGCGCCGATAACCACCATTTTGGTTCAACCTACGTAAGGACCTAGTTTTTTATAATATCTACAATATATCCGAATATCATCAAAATCAGAGTAGGACTGCACGCCGTTATCAGGTTTTGTCTGAAAATTTTCTACACAATAATAACTCTTATATTTTTTTCAGATGATGGCATTGCCCGCGGTGGACGCTAAGCCGAAGAACACCTTTATGGTCTAATTTAGGATATTAAAAAATATAAATATACTAATATTTTTGTGAATATTTTTTATTTTAATATTCTTTTATTAGACCACACATCGAATTTACTATATAGGTATATATATAGTTACTATTACCTACACCTCTTTTAACGTTCGTTAGAATCAGTTTACAATAAATCTGATTCTGTTTACCTGCCGCCCACATATGTACATAAGTGGGTTATTCAATAAAGTGTAAAAGTATTCTCGAGATAAAAACTTTTCAAAATCATCAAAGGAATTTTCCAGATCGGGAGTCGCCATTCAATGTGTTGACCGTTCCTGAGTACCGCAAATAAAATCGTTATATGTGACAAAAACCCTGTCCGATCCTTGTAGGAGCAACTCAGACCGTCAATATGAACAACTTTTTCTATGGGATAATTGCTTGAAACTTGAAAAAAATATCGACATTTTCATACAAAAGTTCGGCCGGCCCGGCAATTCGTATAAAAATGACGATTTTTTCTTCGAATTTCAAGCATTGGTCCCATACTTAGGAAAAGTTGTTCATATTGACGGTCTGGGTTGCTCCTACAAGGATCGGACAGGGTTTTTGTTACATATTGTATTTATGTTTGATTTGGATAAGTATTAAATAAGCTTTGTCCCTTTGCGAATCTCACATACTTAGCTGTACAGTTAATTACTGTACAATAATGACATACGGAATAAGACAATTTGGTTTTAAAAAGTCGGCGATTAGCAGTCCGTTGGACTTACACACGGCCACATGTGTAGGGACAAACCTTGTACTTATCTGTGATTGTTTGACAATTTTACTTAATATTTTTCAAAACTAAAAAACGACTTCACCCCCAAACTACACAACCGATTTTGATAAAATTTCTATGGTACCACTTGGATAGTATACCCTTTCAAACAAAAAAAGATTTTTTTAAATCGGTCCAGGCGTTTTTGAATAATCGGTGAACATACATAAAAAAAATAAAGGATCGCGACGAATTGATAACCTCCTCCTTTTTTGGAAGTCGGTTATAAATGTATCCAGCTTCACAGCTGACGCCTATTTTAGAAAGACAGATTAAGATCATAATACTTAAATAAATCTATACGTGCCTAATATAAAAATATTGGCCTCCTGTACAAATTGACCAATTTGCTGATCAGAGCTGATTCGCAGCAGAAAAAAATATTTTTGTATAAACAAATATTATATATGAACATTTACCTAAACGAGTAGCAAATGTCGTTCATACGGATAAGTTGAATACCTACCGGCTCACTATTTACACCAGAGATAAGAGAGATTTACACCGTGTAAATATTCATTTTATAAATAACCGACCAAGTGCGAGTCACACTCGCGCACAAAGGGTTCCGTACCATTATCTATAAAAAAATCACGTTTGTTTTATGAGAGCCCCCCTTAAAATCTATTTTATTTTAATTTAATTATTTATTTTTAAAGTATACAACGGAATATTTCGAGCACCTACCTGTTGCCGTTATTAATATCAAGCAATACACGGCAAAAAATCGCGTTTGTTTTATCGGAAAATAAATATTTTAGGGTTATACGCTAAATATTTATTTTATTCTGTTTTCATTATTTGTTTTTATAGCGGCAAAAGAAATACATCATCTGTGAAAATTTCAAATGTCTACCTATCACGGTTCATGAGATACGGCCTGGCGACAGACGGACAGACAGACAGATGGACAGCGGAGTCTTAGTAATAGGATCCCGTTTTTACCCTTTGGGTACGGATCCCTGAAAAGCATTTAGTCTAAGTAAAACAATAACTTACAGCCTCATTATAGCCTTTGTCATGAATAACATCGGCTTTTTGATACTCGTTTTCCTCATTGGTTACTAGACAAACTTAAAACTACATAACATACATTATTTAGGTACTGTTTACTCAGAGCCAAGGTGGTCTGTCTACGAGTATAAAAACAAGACGCGAAAAAATAGTGCTTGTTTAGGAAGTTGCTTCGTTACTGAACAGTTCAGACATGAAGGGAGTAGCTGTAAGTAAAAAAAATGTTGTTTTAAATGTCCTAAATTGATTTAAAATTTAATTTAAGATGAAAAACTAGTTGCCAAAACTATAATACTGGTAAAAAATTATACTTGTCGAGCAATTTATAGACAGATCCCCAAAAAAATATCCGAGTCTATTGGGACAAATGGTCTGGACGCGTTTTGTGTGTCGGCTAGTTTTTGTTAACAAGTAAATAATTCGTGCGGCGTTATTAAAATTTTAACTGTCTAGCTATCACGGTTCATGATATACAGCCTGTTGACAGACAGACGGACAGCGGAGCCTTAGTAATAGGAGTCCCGTTTTTGGGTACGGAACCCTAATCACCGTTTAATTTGGTTCTAAGACAGGCTCACTCCATATTATATTATGTACCAACATATTGACTAGGATTGGAACTTATTCATTTTTTTTCTAAGACTAGGTACTCAGTGTCAGTAACATACTAGGTACTTAGGAAATATAATTTTTGGTACATATTTATATCTATAGGTTTCCTGATATTTATCAAAAAATCCGTATGAAACGGTCTGGGTTATCTTATCGAATTGACCGACGATAGCACTCTCTTATCTTTATTAAACTTAAGAAGTATCAAACAATATGTAAATCTCCGTATTGCAACCTATAAAACCAAAACAAATAAGATTTCTATTGTCATATTTTATAAACTGTTTAGAAGAAGCTCTTGTTTTGTTTTCACGATGCTATTCTCTCCTTCGCAGATTGTGGTCTTGGCTTGTTTGGTCATGGCGTCTTCGCAGCCAGTGGATAAAGGTATGTACAGCTCTTATAATACTAGGATATATAATAATAGTTCTTATATGCCCTTCTTAAGATTAATCCCCTCACTGCTCTGGCCAAGTTTGTCGTTATAGTTAGTACAGAGAGAGTCGTACTCCTGTGATGGAGACTTAAAAAAATAATGATTATGACATACCGAGGAATTCCATAGCATGGTTTACGATAGCATTACGCGCACTACAGCAAGTACCTACCAATTACCTCGGTTATTATAGCTAAATTGCAGCAAAACATCTCTATACAAATCAGACTGACTCAAGAACGGATACAATTAATAACTTGTCCCGTAAATGAAAATGTTTGAATATTTAATTTATATTTTTTCAGTGAAAGTCGTGGAAAATGCGCCGGAACAAAGTGAGTAAGGATACTAAGGATATATATATACCTATCTCAAACAAATAGAAGGTACCTATTTTTTATACTTACAATTAAATAAATACCTCGTATAGGTAATAATGGAAAGTATAATATACTTACCTATGTATTGTAAGCCTACAAGTGAAATATATTTTTTTTCTTACGCATTTCATATCTAATACTCTTTGGTGCTAAACCTATATTTTTATTTCCCAAATTATAATTGGCATCGGGTGGCTTCAAAAGAATTTTTTTACTACATTCATCGATACCAGTTTTTGTCAACTATTTAATCGTAAAGGTTAACAAAAATAATTGCAAAGCGATAACCAATATCTGTTATACTTTTTTTTTCAAATTGTTATACTTACATGTAAATATGTCTTTTTTTCAGCTAATGTAGGAAGCGGACCCAGTAAGTACATATCTCAACATAAATAAGATATTGTTTTTTTTTAACAGCAATACCATCCATACAATTACAATACCACTCGTGTGGTAAATTTTTCATCACATGTTTTAATTTCAACATACTTACCGCTTATGCAATAATCGCTTAGAAATGATTTGATTATACATAATTAAATTTATTCACGCCTGTTTACCATGGGCCCATGGGGGTGTAATAGGCAGAGACTAAAGATTACCTATGAACATCACTTTAGGTTATACCTAAATAAACGGAGTATTCTGTTAACTTTTTATAAAACCATCATTAATACCTAACGGGACACTTGACTAGAGTCTAGACACAGTTAAATCAAATATACTTATAACATCATTCTAACTTATAACTGTTGTTATACTCTGATATGTTCTTACTACGAGTAATGTAGAATAGGTACCTAACTTGCCTTTCTTTTTGTTTCAGTTGTCGATTCTGGATTTTACCAACCCTCAAATCGTAAGTTATTGCTTTAACATAGCAAATAAGTAACTACTTATTAAGTACTATGAAATGACGATCGATTGTCTTTTTCAGCCAACTTTGGAAACGGTCAGAGTAAGTTAAAACATAGATTTTGCTTTTTATCTATTTGTAATCTGTAAAAGTGTATTTTCTTTTTGCAATTATTTATTTATTAAAATCTTTATTGTTCGCAATAGTAGAAAAGGTGAACTTAATGCTAATACATTCTCTACCAGTCAACCTGTAGGAAAACAGGAAAATGTAATTGTATTGCGATAGGCGCTTTACGATGTGGGTACTAAAATAGTTAACTTAGATACATTAAGTAAAAAGCTAATCAAAGATTTTTTTATATTATAAATGTATATACTGTTTAGATTTTAATACAGCTTTACAAAAACGATTAAAAAAGAGAATATGTATTTACTTTATACCTTATTTTTACAGTGATTGATCCTGGCTTCTACCAACCCTCAGCCCGTAAGTATTGAAAGGAACTAAAAAGTAAGTTTTATAAAAAATATAAGTAGGTATACAGCTTTATAATTATACTTACTTGATATAATCTTGAGTCTCCGTTAGATATAATAACGATTTCTCTACCTATAGGTTATAATATTAGAATTAAGTTAAGATTAATGTAAGTTTTTTCTTTTCTTTCTACAGCTGCTAACAATGGCGGAGATGCATATGCGCACTACAGACCAAGTAAGATTTTAACACTTTGATATCACACGTGTAATAAAAACCATGGTATGCTCCATTTACAAAATAATTAGATAGTTTATGGACTTAATTTTATCATAGATACTTACTTTAGATCTTCCACCAGACCAGACTGGATATGGATATATAGGTTGACTGGTAAATCACGTGCCATACTTAAGGACATAATTAATCATGATCAACTTCAAAAAATATAAAACCAACGAAATACTTTTAAATTACACAGAAAAAAATAGTTAAATTATTGCGCAGAGTCTTGGAATGTTTGGAAAACGGTGCACACTTCTTGTTTTCATTGGATAATATGGTAAATTTTTAACCAGCTATTTTTTTAAATACATATTTAGACCGAGAATCGAGTACTGAGTGCCCCTTTTTATATGTAACGTGATTTACTAGTCAACCTGTATAACGGCTTATTTACCCTTCTTACGGTTCCTTAGTAAACAAGGAACTTTTATAGTTTCGCTATGTCTGTCTGTCTGTCTATCCGTCTGTCTGTCCGTCTGTCTGTCCGTCTGTCTGTCCGTCTGTCTGTCTGTCCGTCCGCGGTTTTACTCAGAGACTATAAGTACTAGAACGTATATAGGTATTATATTAATCATGCCAAATAAGTGGTAAAATAAAAAATATTGTTTTTTTTGTGGTAGCTCCCATACTAGTAAAATAAGAGGCAATTTATTTTTCTCGACTAACCCATCGGGTATCGTTGAATAATAGGCCTTTTAAAAAAATTTGCAATATAAAACCAAATATTTAAAAAACGGATCCCTAAATGAAAAAATGATGTTTACAAGAAACATCATTTTTTCATTTAGGGATCCGTTTTTTAAATATTTGGTTTTATATTGCAAATTTTTGTTAGAGTAATGTTTACCCCCCCCCCCCCTCTCCTCTATTTATTAAACGGTTATATATGGACATGTATATGGACATATATATGTAACGAAGTTAAAAGAAAAACTATCAGAGCTAGCAGGGTTTACAATTAAAAAAGTTGCGACCAACTTATAAAAGTACTTGTAAACTACGGAACCCTACGCTGCACTTGGCCGGTTATTATTAGTACCCTCACATTGTTCACGCACGTTAGCAAAGATATAAGTACTTGTAAGTACATCAGCCATCCCAAGGCAACACGAACGAAGCCTTGAGTAAAAGTTCCTAGGTAATAAAACGCAATGAGGATTTGCAAGAATATGGAATACCAGATGGCAGCACAGTGAAGTTAGGTCCAATAAGCTGCTGTTTTTATACATTTGAAGGAGCAAAAGAATCTGTCATGGTCCAATGACAACAGTCGATTGGAACTGTGGTCAGGCCTGTGTCACTCCCCGTTTAGGTATCGGAAATATACCTACATTATTATTATGCGCGCGGCAACCACTTCGAAGGGGAAAAATCAGTTACATGAATCATTTGTCCAGAGTAATAAGAATGAGATTGGCTTGCAATGGATGCCTAGGTATCTAAACGAAGAGGTGAGGAGTTCGGACGCGCGCAAAATTAAACCGTAACGCTAACCATATTGAGTAGATATTTCTTTGAATTTTTTTATACGTAAGACTTCTGTACTTGAGTACTAGTGCTTATTCTATGCTGTGGTGCCGCCTGGCGGCACATATTTTTGAAAATCTCTGCAGTAGCGTGCATTTACCCTAATATAATATTTAGTGTGTGTGAGTGCATACGGCCTAGTTTCGCTCGCACCATTCTGACAAAATTCCACGGATATCTTGCTCGCGAACTTGCTGCGTTTATCTCGGCGCGACAATATAATGTCGAATACTAGCGAAAAATGTACCTATTTAGTTCGATATGGAGCCGTTCTCGTAATAAAGATTAATGCCTACCCTGTCAAAAATTGTTTTGCATACTGAAGCCCTGGGATCAACCTGGGATAGTACTCATATAATAAGTAAATACTTGCTGGTTTCGGCTATGGTGAGTATATTTAAACAAAATATTGGCTGCCGTAGAAACTCTGATCAAGCAATAGGTATGTTTATTTGTATGGGTCACAAAAAATATTTTTATGTTTCTTGGGCCACAAAGCCCTTTCTTATCACACAATACTATCTGTGAGAAGTTGCCTTTACAGGGAACCTTCAACTTAAAATACTCAGTAATGTGAAGAATACAAACTAATTTGAAGTGTGTCAATTACACTACAATTTTTGTTTTATGGACATATGTGTATTTTAAGCGTGGTCTTGCGGCCCTTGGCTTTGTGGGATAGATACGTATGTGTATATTTGTACCAAAAAAAATTAAACGTAAATTTATTTTTCAGATGATGGCATCGGACGTGGTGGACGTTAACAATGAATGTTTAATAAATATATTTTTTCACGAAATTATTACTATTTTTTTTTTGTTTGAAATTACTTATATTTCCCATCATTTCGAAAACTCTACAAGAGGATTTACCCTAAGTCTATCATACACATCCATTACACAAAACAATCTCGCTTTCGTGCCAAACTGTTAGTTCAATTCATACCTATATTTTACCTATATGCATGGACCTTGTAACAACCTGATGAAATATACTGGGCACTCTGCACCAAGATGTAACATCCTTAACGCTACCTATTTTAATTATCTATAAACTTAAGAAATAAATTATAATGAAAGCAAACACAGATTAGTCGAGTTACAATTATATAATTGATACACCAAAGAAAATAAATTAAAACGATCACAATACAAACTGTAATTAATTCACCTTACCAAATCAATATTTTTATATTTATTATATTTAATTTACTGATTACCAACTCCGCTATGATTGAACTTATAAATGTGTTGCCGGAGCAACAGTTGAACGAGTAATGGATCGACCGAGTGACACAGCTCCTGAGGCAGGGAGGCACGCTGGCGGGGGCCATCGCGCGATGTTGCCATCGGCCAAAAATAAATGGCGCCAACTTTGCGTCAATTTTCTTCGACGCCAACATCCGGCGCTCCTGTTGGTGGCTGCCCTCAGACACCTTCTGGCAACAAATGGAACATATAAAATATTTTGACTAATCTAATAATATAGTTTTACCGATTTGCAGTACTTTGATCTACCCCAAGTAAGTGTCCGAGTTTCGGCAATAAATGATTCCAATATCTTGTCACTACTTATTAGCAGTCTAGAAGTACATGCTTCATGCACAATAGTAGTGTTCGCCTTGTCACGAATGATCCAGAGTCACAAGCTCCTCAATCGTACACAGGTCGGTCAATTTGATATTGAATCAAATAAGCCCTCCACTTACACAAGCTACCAGATCGTCGTCTGACTTGTTAGGAATAGCATCATTGAATCGCAAAACGCTAAAACTTTAATAAAAGATGTATTCTAAAATAATCGTTTACTAATAATGGAAACCTGACCAAAATTTAAGTTTTTTGATAACTTTGGATTATCCTCTATTTCTTACCATTTACGCCAACATCTGCCCATACATGGATGCAAGCTTTAACATAATACTATTTAAAGTAAATTTTACTCACTGCGATTAATATTCCCAGTTACTTAATTTGATCCAAGGCTTCATGTTTTCTGCACATGCGATTCCTGTATATTTTTTTCCTGCTCTGTTACTTCCAGTAATATCAGCTACACGATATCTGTCCTTACCTAGAACCTCTGTTACCTTAAAAGGACCCTTAAAAACAGGTAACAACTTTTTACTACTTCCGTCATTTTGTTGGCTTGGTATTTTTAGTAGAACTAAATCTCCAGGTCCTTTTTGCGTCGAAATTTTGTTTTTGGTATTCTGCACTATTTTTAATTCGGGTATATATATCCTTCCTCACTTGAGTCACGTCAATTAATTCTTCACGCTCCGGTATATAGTTGTCACTTTCAGTCCTCAATCTATAGCCAAAGAAAGCTTCACTGGGTACGGCGTTAATAGTTTTCTGTAAAGTACTATTAATACCAAGTAGTAAAGTAGTCAATACTTCATCCCATTTATTGAAATCAACATCTGCTCCTAGAGCGCGTAAAGCTTCTAAAATAGTTTTGTTGTACCGCTCGGCCTGGCCATTTGATCTTGGCATTCCAGTAGCAATAGTGTGATTACGGATGTTTCTTTCATGGCAGAAAGCTTGAAATGTCTTTGATGTAAATGCCGTGCCCGCATCAGTTATTAATCTTTTCGGATTGCCAAAGATTTTAAACAAATCAGTCAATTCCTTCAAAACTGATTCAGTACTTGTATTTGGTACAGCAAATATAAACGCAAATTTAGTGAACGCGTCCACTAGTACCAGAATATGACAGTTTCCCTTAACGGATTTTACAAATGGGCCTAAATGATCCAAGTGTAAGGTATGAAAAGGACGAGCGTATTTAGGTATAGGATATAACTCCCCTTCCTTTCTACCAGATTTGCTTTTATTATATAAACAATTTAAACAATTGCTAATATATTTTGTGACGGTTCTTTTCATGTTGGGAAACCAATAGGATTGTCTTATTCTCTCTAAAGTTTTTTCAGATGCGAAATGTCCAATATTATCGTGGTTGTACCTAATAACCTGCCAAACACAATGTTTAGGAACAACCCAACGGCATCCAAATTCAGTGCGTCCATAAACTTTGTTACCAAGGACTTCGTAATCATTGAATATTTGTCTATTTTGTTCGGTCTGTCCTGATAAAATAATATCGCGAATGTTACATATATCTGCATCTTGTTCTTGAACACTAAGAAGCCAATCTCCCTCTGTTATAGACATTACTGAATTCTCACTATTATAACCGATAGGATTTCTGGAAAGAGCATCTACATGTAACATTCGTTCACCTGGTCTATGAGAAATTTCAAACGAAAATTCTTGTATTTGTAGCACCCATCTAGCAATTCTGGGTAAAATTTCTTTTTTTTGGATAGCAAATTTAACCGCATTACAGTCAGTGAATATTTTGAAATTGATACCTAAAAGATACAATCTAAACTTTTGCAACGAGGCTACAATAGCTAATAATTCTAACTCAAAAGAGTGGAATTTTTTTTCATCGTTGGACGTTTGCCTACTATAAAAGTATACTGGTTTTTCGACCTTATCATGTACTTGTACCAATATTCCCGCAATGCCATCTCGACTAGCATCCGTGTATAAAACTGTTGGTTTAAGTAGGTCAAATATTGCCAAAATTGAATCATTTGTGAGAGCATTCTTAAGAATTTCTACAGTTTTATCGTGTTCGCCTGTCCAACGCCAATTTTAATCTTTTTTTAATAGCTTAGTCAAGGGGGAAGTAAGAACACCACAGTTATTAATAAATTTTCTAAAATAGTTAATAAGTCCTAAAAATTGACGTAGCTGATGAACATTTTTCGGAATTGGAAAATTTTTGATAGCTTGTATTTTTTCTGGGGTAGGTTTTATACCTTCTTCATTTACAACGTATCCCAGAAAAACTATTTCTGATAAAAGAAAAAAACATTTTTTTTAAATTAAGCGTTAAACCGTTTTGAACAAAAAGCTGCAAAACTAATTTTAATACAGCCAAATTTTCATCAAGAGTTTTTGTAGCAATCAAGACATCATCTAAGTATACAATTACATAACTGAATCTTAAGTTTCCCAATACAGTGTTCATCATACGCTGGAAAATAGAAGGGCCATTACAAATACCAAAAGGAAGGCGTAAAAATTCATACTGACCATCTTCAACTACAAACGAGGTTTTGGAAATTGAATCTAAACAGAGGAATTTGGTAGTAACCACTTTTAAGGTCTAAACTTGTAAAATATTTACAATCTTTTAATCTGTCAATCAGATCTTCTATACGGGGCATAGGGTATTTATCTTGGACTGTAATTTTATTCAAGGATCTGTAGTCGATACATAAACGTTTTTCACCGTTCTTTTTATCAATTAATAGCGCCGGACTAGCAAACGGCGAATTACTCTCACGAATAATTCCATTATCCAACAGTTCTTGTATTATTTTACGCATAATTGTTCTATTTTTTTCTGGTAGTCTATATGGTCGAAAATGAACTGGTTTTTCAGAATTTAATTTGATTTCTGCCTCAAATCCTATTACTTTTCCTAAAGTAGAAATATTGGTTGAAATACAACGATCAAAGCTTTGAAGTAACTGATGAATTCTTTGGAAATAATCAGACTGCGTGTTAATTATAAGGTCTGGGTTAACCTTTTGAAATTTTAAAACATTCCCTATACGCGTATACATGATAGAGCGATCCTCCGTAATATTCCTACCGATCAACAAGTCACAACCGGATAATTCATCTAAAACATAAAACTTCACATTCATCAATTCTACTTCATCTATTTTTAAATCAGTAATAATGAAATCATTAACCGTGGAAACAGAACTATTCGAGAACCCCTGTAATGTTATTGGCTGAGGCAAACTGCACTTTTTAAAACTACATTTATCGACAATTTTTGATGAAATAAGCGAGCAATCGCTACCCTTGTCAATAAAGATCTTTTGTGGATAACCTCCTACAAGGGCACTCTTAATAAACTTTTCTTTAGGTAGTGCAGTTGAAATAGCCTTAACTTCCTCAGTTTTTTCTGCTTTTGGAACTGATGTTTTTTGATAATAGCACACATTTACAGAGTGACTTTTTTTCCCACTATTGGCACATTCACGCGGACACTCCATTTTTTTGTGATTACCGCCACAAATGTAACATTTGATAGGTTTACTTGATTTTGAAGTCAAAACTGATTTATGATCTTTGTTATGTAACGGCGTGCGACTTGTTGATGCACTGGGAGCACTTTTGTCTTCTTCCTTAGTGAAAACATTAGAAATATATGATTTTCGCTGATCGGAGAAGTTTGGTTTATTTGGTTCATTAAAACGACCGTGTAAAAATGAGGCAAGCTGATTGCAGGATTTAATATTACCAGCTTCTACAGACGCACTCAAATTCGCATCACCAATGTTACCGATAATAATGGAAATTATATCAAGTTCAGAAAAGTTTAAATTTAAGCGATCAATCTTTGCTTTTTGTTCAAAACAAAACTCGTAAAGTGATTGAGAGCTACTAGGGTATTTTTCGACAATTTCCTTCAATATTAAAAACATATTTCGTTGAATTTGAAAGGTTTCCAATAATTTAAGTCTCCAATTAATCCAAGACCAACCTGCCCAATTACTACTACTTTTAAGAAAAGAATCGTAACAAACCTTAGCAGTTCCTTTTAATTTATTCAAAGCTTGAAATATTATTACCTCATCTTTCCATTTGAGCGCTTTCGCTTGCAAATCTACTATTAATAACCAATTATCAATTTTATCTTTAAGGGGATCAAATTCTGGTACCATCGCATTCAAAGTTAAATTTGCACAACCACTTACTTGTTGTACCGAATGTTTCCTCATCTTACGGCGGCGGGGTCGGGGCGGCGTCAGGCTCCTCGCACTTGCCAGACTTTCAGTCGAACTACTACTGGACGACGATGGTTTCCTTTGCTTCCTTTTAACGGCTTTGCGCTTCTTCTCTCGAGATTTTCGTCCCATATTTTACGTTTCCAGAGTTCGGACCACTTCTGATGAAAGCAAACACAGATTAGTCGAGTCACAATTATATAATTGATACACCAAAGAAAATAAATTAAAACGATCACAATACAAACTGTAATTAATTCACCTTACCAAATCAATATTTTTATATTTATTATATTTAATTTACTGATTACCAACTCCGCTATGATTGAACTTATAAATGTGTTGCCGGAGCAACAGTTGAACGAGTAATGGATCGACCGAGTGACACAGCTCCTGAGGCAGGGAGGCACGCTGGCGGGGGCCATCGCGCGATGTTGCCATCGGCGAAAAATAAATGGCGCCAACTTTGCGTCAATTTTCTTCGACGCCAACAATAAATACCTTAATTTACCATGAGACCTCTCTTACTATAAATCATTATCTTGAGCTTGGTCAGTCCTGAGTTTAATTATGAAGTGGTGATCGTCATTGTAGTGGACCCAAGTTGTACAAAGCAGTAACTCAGATTCTAGCGCAGCACGTTCCGTTCTACTACTCATAGTACACATAAATCAGTTGTATTTAGGATTCTGTATTAAATAATACAACAAAAATTAGAGAATCAGATAGATGAGGTTCTGTAGCATGTTCTGTTCTTTATGTAGAAGAATAGACTTACATATACATATTTATATTATAGACATTCGCTCATTATTTTATTACGGATAAAGGAGACGCCCCGCCAAATTCCGCGTCATCCTGTGAGTTCGACCCAGACTGACACTCTCCATCAAAGGGACTACAAATGTTCAGTATCATACATAAATATTAACTCTAATAAGCCTTTTCAGGCAAGACACAGAGGGAGGAATGCGAGTAAAGCTCGCCAAGCATTTCCAGCAGCTTCGAGATCTGTACTTATACAGTATCCCGGTCTGAGCCTTAAAGTATTATATCAAATCAACTGGAAATTGATTGCTAGAAAAGCATTCTACAAATATTTGTTCTAGTCTGTCTTGCCAGTATATATGAGGGTAATAAATAAATACTGTAATAATAAATACTGCGAATATAAAGTTTTATGAAGATGAGTGGAAGTCAATAGAAGCTTAATTCCATAGTATACATAATTTGTAATATTGTTTAAGATATACCTCTTTGTCAGTAGGTAGTTTTATTAGTTCTACACGAATTCTCCGTGTTTTATAGAACTTCATAATATTTTTGATATTATGTTAAAACAGCAATTAGAATGCATAGTTAAAAGTCTGTTGACTTAGCTTGTTCAATAGGCATGGCAACAATGTCCAAAGATGAGCCTCAACCAGAATCGGTTAATTTAATAAATAATAATTATAATTATAATTTAATTATAATTTTTTAATTCTAATAAATGTTGTTTATAATATAAGTCTCTTAGTCAGTAGACTTCATTCCAGAACATAACTTTTCTATGTTCAAAGGTAATGTTTATGACGAAATAGGCTTCTCTAAACAAGTGTGTACATAACACTGACGGTGACGAAAGGGAGTTTCCATGCCTTGCAGCGGGAATACCCTCTGGGAGTGTCCTCGCATTACCCAGTAAAGTGCCAACACAGCCTGTTTAGATGGCTTAATATTATTTAATCCAACTTCAAGTCTCGACTTTTCCAAGACAAATCACCACTCCACTGTACAAGCCAGCTAACCAGAGTAAATAAGTATAATAACAAAGCTATTCCTTTCTGAAATTGAATCATTTTACATAACTCCAGCTTTGATGACAACACTCTAGAAAGAATAAGTATTCGTGTGGTGAAATAGTTAATAACGATATCAGTAAACATTAAACACATCAGTGATATCTGATATAACAGATTAATAGAAGTATCTTCAAGTCAATGACTGGAATAAATATGTTATCTTCAGAGAATGTAAACATTGTTCAGGTTCCTTTGGAACATAAGAATCTAAGGTCCTTTCGACTATAATCCAGTCAATAGATTACGATAGAGTTTGTTAGTACAAGTCACTTACAGAATAGGTGAATCCTCATAGATCATATCATCTCATCGTAAACTCGTCGTAATGCTTTTATTAAACAAAGCTATAATTAACTTAGATTAGAGAAAACACAGGAAATAAACATAAATATTGATTAGGTCATCCCACATAGGGATCACATATTGTAAATGTAGGGCAAAGACTGGGAGAAATATTCTACTTCTCTCATTTTAGTAGACATACATACTTTCAACGCAAACAGCGTATCCAAATAGGGTTGACTTGGTGGTAAAATTGGAATCAAAGGTCTAAACAGCCTTCCTTCATAATTCCTGCTTCAAATAATATACATTAAAAACCTTACTAATCCGTGGATACTTAAACCTGGATGCATTCAAGCCCTGTAAAAATTATAATGTCCACATTCTTCCATTTCGGGTCGTTCAATTTGTCCAATCTCATTGCCCATCTAAAATTACTAATCCCAAAACAAAACAATTTTTTCTCTGTCAGTTTTGAAACAACCTTCTTATTTCCTCGACTTTCTTCTCTTTTGTCAATGATTATAATATTTTATCCGACTGAAAAGAGGATAAATACATTCCTGCAAGTTTGTAAAGTATTTGAGAATGGAAATAACGAGTGCGCATTTGCGAATCGTTACAACCTGCAATTTTTTTTACTGTGTAAGCCTATATGCGTCTTGTCTGTATCTAAACAAAGACTTACGAAACACACTTGTCAAGTTATAAACAACAAAATCTTTGACTATTAGCCCAAGAGCCAGTGAAAAAAAAAATAATCTCGATAAGTAGCAAAGTTGCATTAGACAGTAGTTGGAGCCTACTTTGTGTAGGAATATCTGTTTGGTGTAGGCTAAATTAAAATAATATTTCTCTGGTGAAGTATGAAATTATATTGTTTTAACTTTTACTTGGAAGTATTATGTCTGACACCTAGCACAATTAGGCGAGCGAAGAAAGTGAGATGAAAGGGATTGCCAGCACAATAGTGTTGCCAGCTATAGTACAAAAATAAAGATTGATTTTTGCAAATAAAATAATATAAATCAACACTTTGAAATATGAATAAATCTGTGCAAGCAGATTCCGCTCCTTCATAACGCGAAAAACTGTATGTACCAGAGATAATAAAATCAGCAAAGTGCGACTCGGGCTAGAAGGTTTCCGTACATTATCTATAAATATCACGTTTCTTGTAATGGGAGTCCAACTTAAATATATATTTTATTCTGTTTGTAGTATTTGTTGCTATAGCGGCAACAGAAATACATCACCTGTGAAAATTTCAACTGTCTAGATATCACGGTTCATGAGATACAGCGTGGTGATAGACAGACGAACAGCGGAATCTTAGTAATAGGGCCCCGTTTTTACCTTTTGGGCACGGAACCGTAAAAAGAAATCTAATTACGACCCCCGTTAAAGGTAAAACTATCCCCGAATATAAAAGTTGAGTCGCGTTGGCTTTGGACATCAGGTAGTAAAATTGTACCAGATGGGCAGCGTTGGGCAGCGTTCGGGAAGCTACGCAGTGTCTTCTCGTCTAAAATACTTTAGTGCCTCTAGATGAAATTGTTTAATCAATGTGTGTTACCAGTGACGACTTATGGCTTTGATGAAACCTGGTCAACTATAGGTTTCATAAGAAGGCTCAAGGTCACTCAACGCGCTATGGAGACGGCTCGGTGTTTCCCTACATGATCAATTCAGAAATAAGGAAATTCGTAGGAGAACAAAAGTCCCTCATAAGCCCAGCGAATTAGCTCGTTGAAGTGGCAGTGCGCGGGACACATAACGCGACTAACTGATGGCCGATGGGGCAAAAAGGTTCTCAAATGGCGACCACGTACTGGCAAGCGAAGCGTAGAACACACACCCACAAGGTAGTTAGACGACCTGACTACGGTCGCTGGAAAGCACTGGATGCATGCCGCTCTAGATCGGTCATTTTGGAAATCCTTGGGAGGGGCATATTTCCTGCAGAGGAAGTGATGCGGCTGAAATGATGATGCTGATGATGATGAAAATTGTACTAAATTGGACCACAATGCCATCATAGTAAACCTTAGTTTTTAGGGTTCCGTGCCCAAATAGTAAAAAAGGGACATACTTTTTTACTGTCCGTCCGTCCTACCATCCGTCCGTCCGTATATACGATGATATCTAGACAGTTAAAATTGTCACACATGATATATTTCTGTAGCCGCTATAACAACAAATACTAAAAACAAAATAATTTAAATATCAACAAACGTGATTTTTTAAAGAAATTGGTACGGAATTTTTCGTGCGCGAGTCCGACTCGCACTTAGCCGGTTATTTATAGATTTAATTCGTAGCAATGTTAGAAATCAACCTTTCCAATTTAACGGCTCTCGCAGACTCTTGCTCTATATCGAGAGCGATACACTTACAATCGGGGGCGATTCTCAAATATCACATTGATAAGTACATATATCATAGAAGATTAAAAGTTTTACTACTAGTTCTGTTTAGGATACTTGTTACGTTCTCAAAGTAAAGCATGACGATTTACGAAAAAAATCGACATTCCGTTTGGCTTAGGCTTAACTAGTAAAACTTAAAGTATTTAGGCTTAACTAGATTATCCTGGGCTAAACTAATATATCCTGACACGCTTAGAATGAATCGGTTTGGCCTAAGACAAACTAGTTTGGCCTAAAATCTGGTTTGGCCGGATATATAAAGTGGATTCCCAGCCTTAGTGGCCTGTTACGACACCGGTGGGAGAAGACGGAGGTGGTGAAAAACAAATTGTATTCTACTCTGCTATCACCACACGCAAACAAATAAATTGTGTTCTACCCTGCCCTCACCACACGGCAAGCAAACAAATTGTATTCTACTCTGCGTCACCACACGGCAAACAAACAAATTGTATTCTACCCTGCCGTCACCACATGGGAAACAAACAAATTGTATTCTACCCTGCAGTCACCCCGCGGCAAACAACCAAATTGTATTCTACTCTGGCGTCATCACACGGCGAACAAACAAACGACATCCCATACAAACGCGCTATCAGCTGATCAAATTTAGTACCTATAGAAGCTTGAATTTTTAATAAGTAGTATTTAAACATATATTTCTAAGATAATGCAGGTAATCAGTATCATGAACTGGTTAAAAATCTATGCGCTAGCAAAAAAATAACCTGTATGTATTTCGGTATTTCCAAAGAACAAGCCAAAACCATAATTATCAGAATTGGAAGGAAAACCATATGCGTTAGTTTACATAGGTTCATTATTTACCCAGAGTCAAGGTGGTCTATGTACTAGTATAAAACCAAGGCGACAAAAAATGTTTGGGACTCATTGCCTCACTGGACAGTTGACCATGATGGTTGTAGTGGTAAGTACAACAATATTTGCATTTTCTGATACTAATTTGATGATAGAAGTAGTTTTTTCTTCAATTAGAGATTGGTCCCATAAAAAAATTCTACTTGAGATATTTACCTACCTTTTCCGACCGATTTTGTACAAATAAAATATGTGTTTTAGTACAGTTATTGGAAATACGAACTAATCTACCTACTTACCTTTTTATCTAAAATAACAGCGTAAAATAATAATTAGTCAGCTTTGAATTGAATTATCTTGTCTAGATAGGTACTGATAAAAGTAAATCGCATTTTTTATTTAGTCTAATCTTGTATTGATTCAGTTAATGTTATACGATTTGTTACAAATTTATACTTTATATTTTGTGAAAAAGAATTAAAACTTTGAAAGAACTTTCAGTTTTGAACAAAGTGTAATTTGCGAGGTAAGAGTGAGGAGTAATACATAGCTTTATTTCCAAAATTAAGCGGTTGATTACGCACTCTTTTTTTTACATACCTATCTCTAATCAATTTTGTTTTAATTTCCTAATAAATAATGATAAAAATCAACCTTTACTGCTGGTCTGGGTCAGCTGTTTCTCTTCCACCGCATTTTGCAAAAGCCGATTTAGGGAATGGATGAGATTTGAAGCATGTTAATAGGCTATCCGGCTAGTAACTTATCACTAATTTGTTTTTTTTTTTCATCAATTGCTTTTTTTTTACTAAGCGTCTTACGGCTCCAGGCCTTGTCAGGGATAAAGGCGTGATAATGTATATGTATAAAAATATTTTATGTTACGAATAATCACAAATGATTCTGTTGTACTTAGAACTTAAAAGAATTAGAATAATATTTTTAGCAGGTGAAGTAATTTTTTTTTCTATAAATCAGTTTTTTAACCGACTTCCAAAAAAGGAGGAGGTTATCAATTCGTCGCGATCCTTTATTTTTTTTTATTATATTTTTATTTATTATATATTTTTTATGTATGTTCATCAATTATTCAAAGACGCCTGGACCGATTTAAAAAATTCTTTTTTTGTTTGTAAGGGTATACTTTCCAGGTAGTATCATGGACATTTTATCAAAATCGGTAGTGTAGTTTGGGGGTGAAGTCGGTTTTTAGTTTTGAAAAATTATTCATATTAAACAAAATGTTCCGGATGCTAAACCTGATTTATCTTATCGGACCAACAGACCACGACACCGCTATCTATATTGTATTAGACCATCAATATGCCAATCTCTGCGAAATATAGGTAAAACTAAAGTAAAAAGCTGTCGATTTTATTGTCATTTCACAACGAAAGTGTTTAAGTGAAATTGTTGTTTTAGTTTTCATGATGATATTGTCTCCTTGGCAGATTGTTATCTTGGCTTGTTCAGCCATGGCGTCTTCACAGCCACAGGATAGAGGTATGTACAGGGTATCTCCTTCATCTCCTTCTACGATATCTTTAGTCGTTACGTTATCTTTAATTTCCAAAAGTTTTTATATTAAATCATCACGCGCTGCTATGCAATGAGTCCGATATAAGTAATCCTGAAAAGAAATCCGCTGCTCCGTGGAATAACGAATTTTGCAATGATGACAACATGTACTTTAGTATGTTTTTATTATATACATATTTATCATTCATTTATTTTCGCTAGCTCTATGTCCCAGACACATTGTATAGATGCTGGTTACTTATATCCTTGCGTTTAATGGTTTCCCGTCTCATAGTTCGTCAATATCAAATAAAAAATGTACTGTATAAATAGGACATGTTGAGCAAGTAGTTCTTAAAAATTTGGAGTTCCCAACCCTAAATTTGGCGTCCTCCGTCTCTATGATGAAAAACCTCCACCTAAATATAAAGAATCATTTTATAGTAAGCTTAGCTTACTATTTACACAGTTTAATAAAAATGCATTTTATATTTCAGTAAACTTCGTTGAAAATGGCCAAAGTGAGTATAGAATATTAATTTTTTTTAAGAAACTCGAGTATTTATCCAGTAATTAGGCCTTTGCTTTGCAGACACTTTTACGCGTCAATAAATTTAGTAAAAGTTTATACGTTTTAAGTTTTACCCTACCTAATTTGAGAAATATCTTTTAAATCCTACAATAACGGTTTACTTGTTTCTTTTTCAGATTACGGGACTGGAAACAGTAAGTGACTGTGACATGACTTTTTTTAAATAAGTTTCAATCCGTATTGTCAATATTGTGCACTGAACGAAAAAAGAATCCTTGAGCATGCATGCACAATTTATGATATTTTTGTCAAATGTTCAACAAAAGTCTTATAATACTTATTCTACAAATATATTACAAACTTTAATTCATTTCTACTGAACATTAGGCCCCTTTTAGTATTAAAGCATCCACAAATTATTTTTGATTTACTCAAGTCGTTATTTGCTGGTAACTGTTATTTTTTATTGTTACAGTCGTCGATCCCGGTTTCTACCAGCCATCTAACCGTAAGTTATGAAATAAATTATCATGTCCTTACTTATTTTTAATTGCATGCCCAGCGAGTATTTTTACTAGTCTATTTGCCTTTACAACATAAATGTAGTAACTACTTAATAAGGTTATTTTGTTGCGTGTTTGATAAACTAATAAACGCGCGTAGAGCAAATTATTTAAAAAGGTTTTCATTTTCACCAAGCGACGGCTGCAGTCAATTCAAATATCTAACATTTTAAAATATTTTAATAATAAAACTAACAAAAAAGGAAGAGGTTACTCATGAATTTGGAAATTTGTTTTTTTTTTCCGAATGGATATACGTTTCCAGATTCATCCCATAAAAAAAATTCTAAAATCCATAAAAAAAGATTCATCCCATAAAAATATAAACCAATGTCTCAAAGTAAAAAATTGACAGTCATTAGAAGTTGAAGTTTTGATTAAAAAAATAATGATAATATTGTGTCATGAAGTCATGCATGATATTAAATATAATGTTGGTTTATTACAAGGTTTTTTTTTTATTTTTCAGCTAATTTAGGAAGCGGTCCAAGTAAGTATTTTTTCGAACATTATACTCCATAAAGAAAAAAAAGAAATAATAACAATTAATATAAAACATTTTACATATGTGAATTGTTAAATTATTCGATTAAAATACATCATTATTATTTTAATTTTATCTTATTGATATAAAAACACGTAATTATTAGGTAATAGCAATTCCTAGCCAGGCTTTCAACTAAAAACAATAAAAATAAGAATTGATTAGTGTAGTGTTAAATTAAATATAATTTTTTTGTTATAGGTCTCGACCCTGCATTTTACCAACCCTCAAATCGTAAGTTTTGTTTCTTAGGTAAATAATATAGTATATAAGAAATAGAAAAATATATACCTACCTATTTATATTATTTATATTTAAGTGTCATAGCCATGTAATGACGATCTGTTGTCTTTTCCAGCTAATTACGGAACCGGCCAGTGTAAGTATAATTTAAAGTAAACTTATATCTTAATAGTATTATACCACGTGAAAGGGATATACCCGTAATAAATCAAACCACGGGCTATACTAGATCACTCAAGTATAATGAAATTAAAATAACAGACAAAATAAAAAAAACGACATTTTTATACAAAAGTGTGCAGCCGGCAATTTGTATGGATACATCAATTGGAATCGTTTTTTTTTTGGGTTATTTGGTTGATATTTCAATTTTATTATACTATAGTGATCTAGCATAGCCTGTGGCTCAATTTATTACTGATATGACCCTTCCACGTTGTATATACTTACGAAATAAAAAACTTACAAAATACTATCTGCTTTTGTCCCATTTTTTATTTTATTAAATGAAGAAATATTTTACAGTTGTCGATCCCGGCTTCTACCAACCCTCTGCATGTAAGTATAATTTTTTTTTAAATGACGTCGTCATACATTCTGGCTGACTTTTAAGCACCGGGGCAAGTTCAGTCCGTAATACTAAACTACTTTCAAAAAAGTTATTATAAATTGAAGAAAAAAATTCGCCTGACCATACAAAGCATCGCTTAGCCAGGCTGTACTAATTCAGCCGGATTTTGTATGGGAGGACGAAAAATTGTACGGAACTTGCTTCATTAATTTGGCTGATGCTTAAAAAGTCAGCCTGTTTAATCGTCTGTACATTTAAAAAAAATGCTTGACACTGACATTTTGGGAGTAGAGCACTACCTCAACGCTCCGCTTATGAGAAGTGCAATAAAATTATCAATAACATAAATATTGTAAACCAAAGAAGGCGATTTCATTTTCTGGTCTACTACATCAGTTCACATAACCAAATAATAGTGATTTCGAAACTCTACTTGGCTAGAAACCGACTTGCACTAGGCCGGTTTTTTTTTGTAAAATTACTTGCACTAATAGACAATATAGGTAAATATAAAGCCTTATTAAATTTGATTTCAGAACGTTTAATTTTTCTTTTACAGCTAATCCCGGATATCCGCCTCATCATTATCAGCCTGTCGGTAAGTACCCACTTTTATATAAATACAGCAAAATTAGACATAAATAGTTTATTCGCAGTTTACATCATCATTTTGGTTATTAAAATACAATCACCTACAGCAGTGCAATTCTCAATGTATAACACTGCTTGTCAACAAATTGGTATTCCATAAAGTAAAAAAAATCTTGGTCTATGCTATTCTCCAAATCTGCTGACAAGCATATTGATATAAGCAATGAACATAACTCATTATCGATTGAAGCGCTTAAAAACTGAAGATTTGACCGTCATATTGATAGATGGTTAACAGTATCTTGACTGTCTTCAACAAGTTTGGTAATGATATGAACATAACAAATCTGAAATCTTATAATCACAAAACTTGATGTAGGTAAATGATTTAATGCTGGCAGCACGGAATTGTCAAAAATCCTCTGAGCAAGTTGAGAGCATGTACCCGTCCTTAATTTATCTCGTCCTTCTAAGTTTATATTTATATTTAGTTTGTTTTCATATCTTTTAATTTACTTTTACAGCTAATCCCGGATATCCGCCTCATCAATATCCGCCTATCAGTAAGTACCCACTTTTATATTCCTACAACAACATTTTCTCGTTTTTATACAGTTTACATCGAAATAATCTTACATCTCTACAGTACCGAGATGTAGTTAATTATCTGTACTACCGTATTTACCAACATTTAGCCAAAGCTTTATGTATGACTTTCTTCTGCAGGTATTGGACCTGCATTTGTAGAAAATCCTCCGGCACCACATTGGAGCCAAAGTAAGCAGCAATTATCTTTATTTAAATACCGTGTTCTATCAAGCCAAAAACAAACTATGCGTGAAATAAAACGCGCGACTTGAAATTATATATTTAATTTACAATTTAAAATTTTGTGAGTAGGTTCGAAAATATTTTTTTTTTCTTTATCTTAAATTTTTCAAAATGGCGGAAATATGGGGTTTGAAAACTAAAAAATATCATATTTCAGCCATTAAAAAAAATTCAACCGTGTTTTTTTACTTTTTTGTTACTTTTGTTAATACGTAACTTTTTTGTTTGAACAAATTTTTTTATGGGATAATCTTTAACGGGTCGGGGTGACTTGCGAGGTCTACAGCTCACAGAGTCACAGTATAAATAGGTAAGATCTAATAAAATATACTGGAACTATTTTTAGTATAGACTAAGAGGAACATAATATATCAAAATAATATTTTTTTTTTATTTCGGATCTGCAAACTTTTATGAGAGGCAAACATTTTTTTTAATATTTCGATATATATGTTCCTTGGGGTAAGTTGTTCAGTATCATGGACTAAATTCATCCTAAAAATAATTTCATTATAGTTAAAGTATGCACCTGGGGCGATGATAATGTGAGGAGAACTTGTTTATTGCCCAGGTATTTCTTGTGTAATTTTTTTTTTGTGTTTATTGACTACCCCTATAAGTTAAGAACGTAGGTAATTAACTAGAGCACTAAGCTCTTTAAATAATTACATTTTGCGATCATATAAGTACATTTTTTCCATATTACTAAGTAATAAGGTTTTAGAATTAATTAAACAAGAAAATTTTCCCTATAGATAAAAAATATTTAACTTACAATAACAAAAAAATTTTTGTTATTTTAGGTTAAACTCGAGAAATACAAAAATTATAGCTTCAGTACCCGGTATACTTTGATACCTAACAGGAAAATCTGTGAATTTTAAGACATTTATTTCTTTTACAAAATTTTCCTGTTGACAAAGCCGGCAAACAAAATGTTTGCACATCTGTGTGGTGTAAGCCGCTTTGACTGGCAACAAGGTATTTATTGTTTTAACTAAAACAATAATTAATATAAAGAAGAAAAACCGGCGGGCATGCATGAAAAGAGTGATGATGAGTGTAGATGAAGCGAAAGAGGTCTGTCAGGATCGTAGCAAGTGAAGGTCCTTAGTCTCTGCCTACCCCTGTGGGAAACAGGCGTGATATTATGTATGTATGTATGTCAGAAGGAAAATATCCTTAGGTGCTCATGACGATTATTTATAAGAGCGTTAGGTACATTAAATACGTTTAAGAGCGTTATAAGGCCAGCGAAGGCCAATTAAGATGGTACTTATTGTCAACTTAAAAAGAAGAGAGAATGAAAAATATTATGAGAAAAGATCCTACGATGGGGGAGGGACCCCCACATTTTATATAGTTTTCTTTACCCAAAGGTTGGCTGGAAGAAATCGATTTGGTGATAAGCCCGCCTTTGTACCTACTAGATTTTAAATGTACTTTTGATTATTGTCATATATATAAAGAAATTTTATCTTATCTTATCTTATCTACTAAATATTAAAAGGAAACCACTACATAAAAAAATCAAAGGGAAAGGGGGGCAAAAAGAAAGTTATCTACCTAGATGGAATGTGTAACCATTTGGCTAGTAAAGATTTGACGGTTTAGACGACGAAGAGTAGGGCAAAATTAAAGCAACGTCCTTACAGAAGAATCCATGTCCAGAGGACAGATTAAATTAATTAATAATAAAATGTTTTAATGTTTGTTTCAGCTCTTTATCCTTCTGCTGTCGCTCGCGATGCCAAGAAGTAATCTGTCCTTATGTACCAGCTGACATACTTAACTTACGTATAACCTCGTCCGTTATTACATATTCTGAGCCGTCAGCCTTGGAATAAACTTAGTCTAATTAACCTCTCAAAATTGTTTAGCAAAAATATCATACCTACGTCAAACATTATTTTTACCTAATTAAAATTATTTAAATGCCTGTGATTATTCGAAATAAATTTGAAATAATACTTATGGGTATTTTTATTTTTAAATTATATTTGAAACACTCGAACAGACAATAAAATTAACAAATTAGGGGTTTTTGACTCGTGGTCCCACTAATCTTCAACACTAGGGTTCGTGATTCCACTAGTCAGTAGGAAGGAGCACCAGTCATATTAATAAAGTAGGGTTCGTGGTCCCACAGGTAAGTACTATACTATAGACGTATACGTGATCTTCCAACGATTAACAAGCTACACTTAGTTGGTTCTCAAATTCACTTGACTTGATTAAACCAAGCATCATCATCATGTCAGCCAGAAGAAGTCCAATTCTGGATAAGAACCATGCAGAATTTTCTAATCGACCGATTGGAAGCGGCCAGCATTCAGCGTTTTACGTGCAAGCTTGCTAAGTTACTCCAATTTTATTTTTAATTCATTTTTTGTATATTTTGATCAACCCGTCTGTGTCGATCACTCAGGCTCTAGAAAGGTCACGTCTTCAATTCCGCAAGTCCATGTTTTATTCCGCCATACGTTTGTTGAGGAATTTAATCAGTACCATAAATTGAACTTGATATTTTTTTAAAAATTACGAACTAATATACTTATACACTAGAACGTCTTTATCCATAATGTCGCAGACAGAACATTTTGACTACACACAGTCTTATAATAGATTCAAAGATTCAAATGTTTATTCAGTAATTAGACCTTTACAGGCACTTTTACACGTCAATAAGTATAATTTACGTTACGTGTAAAGTATATTAAATTATAATTTATTTTTAAAGAAAAGCACTCCGAAAGAAATTATAGACGCCGATAGACACTATCACGTCACGTATTAGACTACATATTAGGTTGGGGGAAAAGTCTTTTGGCATATAGTATGTATGAACTTGTAATAAAACCACTTTGGCTTTACTATTTGTACCTGGCTGGTTTCAATATCATTTAAAAGTTTAAATTTTAAAGAAGATAATTCCAAATTCAAATTAGGAAAATGCGTGATTTTCATTTGTTTTTCTTACCGACAAGATGAGTGAATGTAATGAAGAAATTAGATACATTTTAAAATTTTACTACCAAAAATGTAAAAATGCAACGCAAGCCGCGAAAAAAATTTGCGATGTTTATGGACCTAGTGCAGTGTCTGTAAGAGTAGCACAAATTTGGTTTAAGCGTTTTCAATCCGGTAATTTTGATGTCAAAGATGCACGTCGCTCTGGTCGCCCTGTTACGGATAAAATGGATGCTATTTTTGAAAAAGTGGAGCAAGATCGGCATATCAGTAGTTACGACGTAGCTGAAGTACTGTGAATTGACCACAAAACAGTTTTGGCGCATTTGAAAAAAAATGGGTACTCAAAAAGCTCGATATTTGGGTACCTCACGAGCTCTCTGAAAGAAACCTAATGAACCGTGTACTCATTTGTGATTCTTTATTACGACTGGTTCGGTCTCATTACGTCGTCATAAAGAAGAAATTGATAACTGGTGATGAAAAGTAGATCACGTACGACAAGAACGTGCGAAAAATGTCATGGTCAAAGGCCGGTCAGGCTTCACAGACTGTGGCGAAACCCGGGTTAACTCGCAACAAGGTGATGCTGCATTACCTTGTTGCGAGTTAATCCCACCACACACACAGCATCACTGATGCTGTGTGTGTGGTGGGATTGGAATGGCATTATTCATTATGAGCTGTTACCACCAGGCAGGACCATCGACTCAGAACTCTACTGCGAACAACTGATAAGATTAAAGCAAGAAGTTGAGAGAAAGCGGCCGGAATTAATTAACAGAAGGGGTGTGGTTTTTCATCATGATAACGCTAGACCTCACACATCTTTAACCACTCAGCAAAAATTAAGAGAGTTTGGCTGGGAGGTATTAATGCATCCGCCGTATAGTCCTGACCTGGCACCTTCAGATTTCCACCTGTTTCGGTCTCTTCAGAATTCTTTAGGCAGTGTCAGGTTAACATCACGAGAGGACTGCCAAAACTACTTGACGCAGTTTTTTGATCAGAAGCCCCAAATTTCTATAGCAATGGGATCATGTCCCTACCTATAATATGGCAAAAAGTTATCGAACAAAATGGTACCTACATACTTTAGTTAAATGTAAATAAACTATAATAAAAAATGTTTTGAATTTTCATATAAAATGCGAAAAGACTTATTCCCCAATCTATTACTATCACGTCTTCATCCCAATGGGACAGAGGTCAAAGGGGGATTTCGGCTCTAAGCAGGCAGAGACCATGGCCACAAAATCCAAATACCACTTTTAGCGTGATGTTTGGAGGGAAAAAGGAATCAAAATATTGATTATAACGAACTAAGTCTATGAACTTAAAGAACTTAAGTCTTTTTTTCTATATAGGTGCCTTTAACATGCATATTAATAGTACTCGTAGCTAATTAACAATGCCGGACCTACACAACTGATTAATTAATCATGCACATCCGTTGTCATGGGACACTCAAATAAATAAGTCAACTTTTTGCGCCCTCGCCATACCCACGATCTCATTATCTAGTTATTGTGCCTGTAATTAGTTTCCTGTTAATCATTATCCAATTTACGACACGCCGGCTCCCTCTGTCCGTCTTGACATATAAATGGATGCTGGGATTTTTCTATTTGAGTTCTTTTCTTGATTTCTTATACGTGCAGAGTCTGTGAAAATGGGAAAATTTACGGTGAGTGGCAATGGAATCATGTCCCTACCTATAATATGGCAAAAAGTTATCGAACAAAATGGTACCTACATACTTTAGTTAAATGTAAATAAACTATATTAAAAAATGTTTTGAATTTTCATATAAAATGCGAAAAGACTTTTTCCCCAGCCTATTATGTAAGAAGGTCCAAAAAATTTTTTTGCTTCCAATTATTCTCGTTTTTGTCTTTCACTGAGAATATACAAATACAAAATGACTTTGTTGTAGAACATATGTAATCAATATAATAGAGTGACCCTTTTTAAATAATGACACTGTTATTTATCCTGATAAAGAAGAGTTCTATTAAAACTACTTTTTGTATCATATCTCTATAAAAATTATTTAAACAAATTCCAGTTCTTCTTCGCGCTAAGTCTTTTGCTGCTGGTCTCCATGGCAACGGCAGCCGATGACGTCACCACCACCACAGAAGGCCCAGCCACGACCGCTACCATCGCCACCAACGCCAGTCCTGATGGTACCAATAGCACGAGCACCATGGATCCCACGGACGCACTTGCAGACAGATAAAGCTGGTGCATTGGTAGCAAACTCATAAAAGATCATACAACATATAAGCATTCACAATGAAAGGATTTAAATAAAGTTGAAATAAGTTTGGAAGATCCGAAAGTGCACGCCTCATAACACTCATTAGGAAAAACTCCGTTAATTATAATTAAAGGACACTGAATTAGTAATTTTCAATAGGAAACAATAACGTGACGTGTTGAAGCTATTATAAAGAATGGTACAAGTACATTAAGTATTTCGAGCGTACCTACATAATAGTGGCACATACGTCCATACAGATATTCGGACACCTACGAACATTTCTTAAATCTTTTTTTCTTATGTTATGCTTGATAAATATTTGGTACCAGTATTAAATGTATTTATAAGAGGTTTGTTCTTCATATCTCTGTACTTATACTGTTGTAAGTGCAATAATCAAAGAGACAGTTTAAGTCCAGAAAAGTGCTTGACCCTGGCACTTTACAATACCTTAACGCTCCGCTTATGAATCGTGCAAGAGACATTAAAATTATTATATTATTAGCATTAGCAAGTGAATTCTGTGGATTCCAGGAGAAGGGAAACGATCAAGAGGAAGCCTAAGATGAGATGAGTGACGACCTGTCAGCTTTTGACAAGGATTGGAGAGAAGTAGCTAAAGATCGAAATAGCTGGAGACAACAAGGGAAGGCCTTTGCGAAACAATGGGCCTTACATTAATACAAAAAAAAGTTGGAAAACGGAGGAATAAGTTAAAGATCCACGGAAAACCGAGCACATACTGATGTCCGAGATATTGGCATATCACGTGGAAAATGGTAATGAATGTAAGAAACTAAACAAAGTTGATCTAAAATTGAGTTTGCAACTAATGCCATAGACAATAAAAAATTAAATACTTATTTATTTTAACATGCAAATGTGACTTTATTTATTTTTAAATCCTTTTGCTGAGTTTTTGGCGGGAAGTTATGGGGGTCAGTTGCAGTTTGCTTTAAATTGTTTTGCAAATTGATTCTAGTGGACTTTATGATATAAAATTAATGTAATTTGGTGTTATAATGCTCATGCTCATGGATAATATGTGAAATGTTTAAAGTGGACAGTCATAGTGCGGCTGTAGTGATATTTATTTCCGGACTGTGGTGGGCGTCTTTAGGCGCCGTCCGGCACTCAATCGGCTATGAAAACCAGTGGACTCGTTTAAATTAGTCGCCAGGAGCTCCCTTGAAGCAATCAAAGGACCTACACAAACCTTTGATTGTATTGTTAGGGTTAGGTAGTAAGTCAAGGGGTTCAGTTGGAGTTTGCTTTAAATTATTTTGCAAATTGATTCTAGTGGACTTTATGATATAAAATCGTTGTAGTTTAGTGTTACAAATGCTCATGCTTATGGACAATATGTAAAATCGTTAAAGTGGACACTCATAGTGCGGCTGTAGTGATATTTATTTGCGGACTGTGGTGGGCGTCTTTAGACGCCGTCCGCCATTCATTCGGCTATGAAAACCAGTGGACTCGTATAGATTTGTTGCCAGAAGCTCCCTTGAAGCAATCAAAGGACCTACACCAACCTTTGATTGTATAGTTAGGTTAGGGTTAGAAATAAAGAAATTGGCGCCCGCGCCATTGGTTAACTAAACACTGGCAAAATAAGCTTCAACGAAGTTTAATCGCCAAGAACAAGAAAAAAAATTATTTATTAATTAAATTAATTTCTTCATGCTGAATTGCGAGGAATTCTTTTAAAAGTAAAGAATACTTTTAATAATTTTCCAAATCGGTCCACGCGTCTTCGAGTAATCAGTTAACATACATAAAAAAAATAAAGGATCGCGACTAATTGATAACCTCCTCCATTTTTGAAGTCGGTTAAAAAAAAAGGTTAAATCTAGACTTGAACAGGAGAAGACAACGTTAAATCTAGATTTGAAAATTAAATATAAACTTGATCTTTAGCCTTTTCTCATCTGAGGTAAAAAAAAATCATGACAGTTGATAACTTAACTGCCACTGTCATATGACAGTTGACAGCTTAATTGTCATTTAACTATCACAATTGTCAAATAGTGTCCCTATTTTACCGCAATGGCAGTTAAGTTGTCAACTGTCTTAAGACGTCATCTTTTTACACGTCAGACGAGACGGGCAATAGAAATGGCGGCGTAATTTCGTTTACCAATCAGTTAAGCTGATTGGTAAACGAAATTGCGATTAAAAATATTTTTTATAATTGTTGGTCTGTATCGAAAAATCTGATATTTATTTACGATAAATAGAAATGTTATTCCTAAAACTAGAAAAGGTTTCAGGCGTTTTTAAACTTTTCATCTCTTCCCCATTGCCTATTTCAGATACTCATCTAGTTCTTGTCAATGTGACTTACAAGACAATTTAGTCGTAAAACAAATAAAAGACATATTTAGCTGCAGCTATATAATTTGCTTCATACTCATTGTTTAATACATTATTCGGCGTCTTTAGCACAAATTAACCATCAACTTCGTTCACAACAAAAAAAATAAATTCGAAAAAGGCTACCCCCTAAAATTTCGAATAGCAACGATAAAATTAAACCAAATATTTGTGCTAAATGAACCTTGCTAAGCTTTGGTCTGTTTTAAGATCGGTCCGGGAGGCTATATCTAGTTCTACCCTCCTAAACTGGGCAGGCTCTTGGTGTCGGGCAATTTTGGGGTGTCGGGCAGTTTAGGGGCGTCCGGCAGCTTTTGGTCGGCCACCTTGAGGTCGCCAGGCATGTCCAGGCTGACAGCGACAGACGCCAGCATCAACAGGCAGACGAGAAACTGTAAAAAAGTAATGTGAACTTTGTAATATCGGCCTAGTCAAACATTTTTTCGAAAATGCTTTACAATACAGCAATTCCTTTTACGTAAGGGCGATGAAAAATTTATCTGGATTTATCAACGTTGCCAACGTTGATAAATCCTGATAAATTTTAATCGCGCGTCGGACTTGTGCCATTTCGCTTGTTTTTATTACGTAGAGAGAGATAATGATAGACGATAGCGCTTGATAGACGTTGTCATTGGTGCCACTATAGTTTGCACACACTATCTTCATACTTGACCAATCGTGTACTGCATCGTGGTACAAAAAAAAGAGAAAAGTAACATAAAATCATTATCGTTGTAGTAAAAATGTATATTTTTGTACAAGTGTTGAGAGTTTTACTTTTCGTTTTTGTCAAGACACGCGTTGTAGTTTCTTAGACCAAAATATTCTTGGTCTAAGATACTATCTACATTACTAGATACTAAGATAAATACAAATAGCAAACTTGACAGAACTGCGTCGTTTTGGTCACATACTTCCTTTTCAAGCATCAGACTTGCTTTATTATGATATTATTCATTATATTACATCGTCTTAATATATACAAAATTTCAGGTGAAAAATTACTATATAATTAGTGATTCAATGGCGCATACAAAAGGAGGCTTATGCCCAGCAGTGGGTCGTTGAGAGCTGACGATGATGATGATTAGATACATACAAATGTGCATATGAACGTTGCAAGTTCAAAGATCTAGGTTATGTAGGTAATTTCAGATGTATAGGTAAGTGAGTAGGATGTACAAGTAAGTATATATGCAGAAAAAAATATATATTGATGGTAGGTACTTACCACAATCCGCGACATTTTAAAGCTGAATCAAGAATGACATCCTGACATACCAACATGTTTTTATATCTCGATCTCATCTACTAAACACATAATTGTTCCAATAATTAACCATTATTACAACCTTTAAACAATGAAATTGCAGGCAAAAAATGAGAAATTATAGATAAGCAATTTGCAAGCGTCAATTTCCGTATTTTATTTTACATGTCGGGTTTTAATCTAGATTAGTAGGTGCAACAACGTTTTTACGAGTCAGTGGTTACAGTATTTGTAGAAGTTGTAGACTTCTACAAATACCGTGCTTCTGCTTTGACAATAGATGTATTGATTAATTACAGATCAATTTTCATAGAAATTGATTGGTAGATTTTATCCATTGTACTAACTACATCTATTCTATGTTTTGCATCGTTGATCTTCCTTCTTCACCGGTCGTTTAATAAATAAAAGCTAAGAAAGAACAATAATTAAGCAACAGGGATGAGGATTGGGTCAGAAAAGTATTATTTTCTATTTTAGCCTCTCACTAAATTATTCCAAAAAGTTGATCCTATAATTTTCAGTTTATCAAATTAATATAGAGCGTCAAAGGTTTGGGGTGAAAGCTTGTAATGTTACCGCCCTTTATAAATATTACGAATCCGTGACTTCATACAAAATTTGAATGTGCTGCATCTTCCTTATTTTAGCTAATCATAAAAAAGAAAAAATAAATGCACTTGTGTTTTAATAATTAAACTAATGGGCAGACTGTAGAGGCGGATTCCCCGAAACTATTTTTTACTATTATTTTTATTTCCATTCGCTTTATTCCCCAAACTTTTTTTTTTACCAATCGAAAAATTTCCTAAAGGATTTTTTCACATTATCTGGTATTTCTAGTCGTTTTCGATACCAAGAGGTATTTTTATTCATTAGAAAATGTACCCCAGTCTCATAAGTTGCCAGTCGCATTTTTTTCTAAAATGTGTTTGGCTCAAAATTACACAAAATTTACACTAGTATTAAATATCTATTTTTTATATTTGTTTGTACTACCTACCTAAATACCTATGAATAAACTACTTATTTAACCGCTTTTGAATATTTTTTTCAGTTGGGGTATCTTATATATTTATCAAAATGTGACTTTAGCATTTATTTCACGCGTTTTGAAAAACTGTAGGAATCGATGCATTTTTCCAAATACATTCAATTTTATCGTCAAATATTTTATTAAATTGATTACAATAACACAGGAAAACTGCTATTTTATAAGAAAACAATATTTTTGGTAAATAAGTTCAAATAAGTAGCTCAAACAAGACTACGGCGAGTTCATACTATTTTGCCGCGAGCAAACATGCATTGTTTTATCAGTAAATAAAGGGTAAGATAACAGTATTAAGTCAATAAAATGGTCAAAAGAATAATAATTTACCAGATAAAACATAACACTGAAATATGTGAATATTTCGTATAATCTACGTCACATTACGCAATTTTTGAGAGGTCTTGTAATACAAATATCTGAAATAATTGAAATCGGCCCACCCTATTGCTTATAGACAATCGGTGTTTACAATGATATGGCGAAATGCATAAATAATAATTATCTCATAGTTAAGTCTAGCTTTTTATGTTTTCATTACATGAGCAGAAAATATGACTTTGTTTACAAAGGAGTAAAATACGAGTATAGATATAATATTTTTCGATAAATAAATCCTTTACACGCACTTTACACGTCAATAAGTATAGTTTACATTACGTGTAATATTTTAAAAGTTAATTTATTTTTTAAAGAAAACCTACCGATAAAAGCGCTTCGCAGCGACCACTGCTAATAAGAAACGCCGAAAGAATCATTTTCAAAGTATTGGTCACCTACTCGCCACAAGTTCTTTTTCATATTTTTATATTTTTAAGCTTGCGAACGAGTTAACAAACATAAGGGAAAAGATATTTTTGGAAATTAGTCCCCTAAGGGGTTGAAATGCGCGTTAAAGGTTTTTATGAATCTTGGTTAATTTTGAAGTTAGGAAACAGCTAGTATATTTCGCGATTTACTCCTTTTTATTTCTTTCAATCTATGATTAGGTTTATGCTCTTAAACTATAATCACTCAGTTAATTTCAAAGAATCCGCCTCTACAGTCAAAGGGCATATCTATATTATTTAAGAGTGCTCTTATTGGTGGAGTACGAATTTAAAAAATATATATTTTTCCTGTCATCATGCCTTGAATATTTCAACTAGGGTGCATATTATGCTCCTGCTATCATCCATATTATTCCACTGTCAGTGGGATCATAACTTATCTACTTATTATACGATAAGTAGTATTTAATCATCTGTGCTATAACTGGTGATATAAGTATATACGTTTGAATTTTAATCTAAGTACGAATAAATTGTACAGTCACCAACAAAAGTAAACAAGTACTAAGAAATATACTGAAAATTAAAGTTTTAATTCTTATATACGTAATTGAGTTGTAAAAACATATGATTTCGCCTAGATTGACTTTAATTGAAACTTTTATAAAGATAACCTATCTATTTTTGTCGTTTAGCGTATTTATTTGTCACATGGACAGATTGAATTTAATTCTTGTAGGTGCTTGGATATCTTTTAATTTCTATATGTACTTATAGTCAGTAAAATTGAACATTATTTTGTAATATAATCGATGCTTTACTATTGTATGATGTGTTATTTTAAAGCCTGTGGAAATCAATCAGCAAAAATTGAAAACATTGTATTTACTGCACTGGTTTTATTAATTATCATCATTTTCAGCCCACATCACTTTACTGATTTATCAGTGGATGATTGAGTACATACAGTAAAGATAGGTACTAAAATACTAACACCGGGTCAGAAAGGCGATATAATATTTTAGGGGCAGATTAGCCCTTGAAACGGAACAGGTTACACAATTAAAAAAAAAATACAAAAATAAATTGTTTTCGCGTACTAATCGCGTACATCCTAGAAACCGATCTAGTTTCTAGGATGAAGTAAATAAATCGAATTTCGGAATTTCTTTCGTACATATAACATATTTAATAACACTTAAAATATTATATTTTCTTGGTTTGGATTAGCATTTATGTACTTTGGTGATATGTACACAAAAACTTTGCTTCAATGAACTCACATAATCAGATACTTAAGGCAGCTCAAAAATCTAACACCAGTGTTAGCTAATAATAATAATATCGACACCCTCAGCTGCTCACATTGTGTTGCACCCTGGCCGCATTCTAGTGGCTAGTTAGGGTGCACACAGGCAGTGTAGCCAACGAGCAAGCAAGTCACCATCTGCCAGGCTAAAATTGTTGTGAGGGATTTTTAGGTAGATGTCCGTATCTCACTCCATAACCCAGTTATCCGGTCCACTAACATCCCATCCATAAAACCCAAAACAAGTAAATCCCTCCCTGGCAATAGTTCGGCAGCTGTGGAGGACTGTTAGTGCATCTCAAGGTACAATAAGGGATAAACCTCCATAGATGCAGCCATCTCACTTCTTAGATAAAAAGGTACTAAAAGGCCTCTTCATGTTGAGTTTGGCCCCATGAACTCCTCAAAGGACCGGGTCCCCATGGACCCGTAACTGAAAAGTGTACCAGCATAATAATAATAATAATAAGCAGCACACCTCTCGACACCCCTGCCTGAGTCGCCTGTGCCCGTGTTGCTCCTATGCCAGCAACTACTGTCGGCGCGTTTGAGGGGCCCATCTAGTGGGCGGCAAGCCACCACCTGCTTACAATAGTCAGTAACCATGATTACGACAGGTGACGCTTCTATTGCAATATCCCTGCATCAGTTCATTCTAACCTTATTCTATAACCCATAAACCTTTTCGTTATCTTGTTATAGATCATTCTCCTGCCGAAACCGGTTCAAGGGTACACCTTTCGTAGGTATATCCAGGAATGGGTTTTAGCGGAAGCGCCACGTTAAATCAACTTCTCCAAAGGGCCTCTAATCGAATATGTACCCCCACGCAAGCCTTTCAAAGGACCAAAAGACCCGTAAATCTAAAGGAGATAATAATAACATACTCGATAAAAAGAGAAAGTGCGCTTTTTCTCACCATAGGTAACAAAAACATAAGAAATTTTTATATAAAAAAATCTTTAATAACCTAATTTTATCACAAGTTTCAAGTCCGTACTTAAATGTCTATCAGTCAATTTAGAAATGTCCATCATGATGTCCACCGTGGCTTCCTCCGTGGCTGCCGTGGTCAAATCCCCCGTGGCTGCCTCCATGGCTCCCATGGTCAAATCCCCCGTGGCTGCCTCCATGGCTCCCATGGTCGAATCCCCCATGACTTCCGTAGCTACCGTGGCCATAATCTCCATATTTGTTTCCGTGGCTTCCATGATCGAAACCACCGTGGCTGCCCTCGTGGCTACCGTGGTCGGAGCCCCCATGACTACCATGTTCGATACCTCCATGGCTTCCTCCATGTCCGTGGTCAAATCCTTCGTGGCTGCCTCCATGGCTTCCATGGTCTAATCCCCCATGGCTACCTCCTTTGCTCCCGTGACTGCCCCGTACGCCATGGCCGCGGGACAAACCGCCATGGCTACCTCCATGTTCAAATCCACCACCTGGTGAAGCTGTAATTAAAATTACTTAATTTAAAAATTAGAAACAGACTTATTAAAAGAATATTGTTGTATTTGTTACCGATATGTTACAAACAGATGTTCTAAAATAAAAATAAATCTAAATGTAGAAATTGATGGATAATAAAATAATTTTCTATTTTCTACTAGATTTAGGTAAGTGTACAACATTTGTGCCTTTGTTTTTGTCAAATATTCCATAACTAGCGGATTATCTAGTTGTACCTCAATATGATACTTAAAGTTTAACTCCTGAACTACCTCAGATTCAGACGTCAGGCATAAAATTCTATCACTTCATACACAAAAATAAGATCAAGAGTCTTTTAAAACAAAAGGAGACATCACCTTCTGGTTTAGCAACTGCTACAGCGGCGATGGCCATAGCAACAATCTGAAATAATAAAAAATAAATAAATAAAATAACATTTTGTTGACTCAAACGTGTACTCAACTTTTGCATGATTTATGTAACCAACCTGCAAATAAATCATGCAACTTTTTGGCAAACTTAATTTTATCAATAACAATAAAATGTGATAATTATAAAATGTAAGTATGCAATATTTTTCTTTACTAATTTATAATCCATAAGTCATAAGTACAAAGTATTTGTACTTATGACTAAAAGTCTCTGAGCGTAAACCCAATAAGCATTTTTCTAGCCTAGAAGACTCAGGTGACCTCTCGCCATGTTCTCCTTCCCTAAGTCACCCAAAGGGTTCCTTACTCTTCAGCTACTCATAAAGATTACATAAGAACACACTATTTACATGGCAGACAGAGCCCAGGGACATAAGACCCAAATGCAACTTTCAGCGTGATAGTAAAGTAAATAATGCGAGAGTGTTAAAACCCGTTTTAAAACTAGACGGACTACCAATATTACTTTCAAAGGTTATTCATAAAATAGTTTAAAGGTCTTTCTAGACAGTGATACAAATCAAATTTTTAATTATCACCATATTTAGTTTTAAACAATTTATTTCAAATGAGGGCGCCACTTTAGCTACCACTTCGTCTTAAAGATGAGAAATGGAATCGAATACAATTTTTATAAGTTTTTACATTCTGTTGTCTACATTATCCTATTTAATGAAGTACAAATATTTTAAAGGGTGATTTCGTTCATCGTTTTGAACAAATTTTTCCAATAAATGCTTATCGAAATACGAAAAGAAAATTCAGTTTTCATAGTAACAATATACAATATCACGTAACTACCTCGATTTATATGAGAACCAATTTTTTTTTATTTTATTTCGGTATACATTTATTGGGAAAAGTTATCGTCACACCTTTTTAAATATTTTTGCTTAATAAAAAAAGAACATTGTATTGTTATATGTGTAATTTACACAGGTAAATGCGAGTATTATACGACATATAAATAAATCGGCGTGACTTACCACAATTATATTCATATTTTGATTAGTATCACACAATACCAACACTGATCTGATCTCCAAAGTCCACACACTGATCATCCAAGAGCTATCCTTGTCTTATATAGGGAAGGTTCGATGAACAAGATGTCATTCTGACCTCACATATGAGATTCTTGCACCTACAGTCATTAGTGGTGTCGCGAGGACTTATGGAAATATGGCAAACGGACAAATTACTGGTTTTATCGTGGTCAGATTATGTTTATTATTAGGAAGTTGTTATTTTTATAGTTAAGAATTAAGAATAATTGAGTTTCAAATGTTTTTCTTTTATTCCAAAGGTGCTTTGGATATGTAAGCGTACAGTTCATATAAGTGTAGTCGCCATGTCTAATTATATCCACTTTGAGACCGCCCCGTTTCATATCAGCCTTGAAGGTTCCTATGATACTAGCGGCATTACCATGCTGAATAGCAATGGAAATTCTCTGAGACAGATATTATAAGATGAGGAGCGTCTATCATTTGCCCGCTCAGATAGACAGCTTTGACCAAGCTCTTTAATAAAAATAATTTCCTCGGTTCCTTAAACACCCGTGGTCTCAAAGGCCACAGGCACGAAAATATAGCCAGATTTCAAAAACTGATACACGTCCCATCCCACAATAGACACCGACCCCGCTGTCATGGTACTAGCGTTAATCCATCGGGCCGCTCAAACCTGGTAGTTCTAAATTCATGGAATGTTTGCACTTAATAATGCTTTGCGGAAGATATCATTCAGTGCATGATACCGCGGATACCTGCCAGCACATTTTAAAAAACTTAGGCCGTGGAGACCCTTAGCGTCTACAGCAACATCATATACACCTCGGTGCGCTTCACAGATATCGCAACCAAGACGGAGGGCTGCGGCGACACGTGGTGATGGCAAAGCATGAAGCCAAGCACCCGACTCCAGGGATACTGCAGCGTTTTAGCCTTGCTAATTCAACATCAGAACTTGTGTTCAGCATATCAACATTGGACTTTGAAAGTATGTCTTTCCATTAAGATAGTAAGATACTTTTGAAGAGAGAGCCTTGCCATTCAAGTAAGCTTTCTTCACATAGGGGAAGATGAATATGTCACCATTTAAAGACAACATTCGAGTGACGAGTCCACTCATCAAATGTGACAAAGCCAAAACAGCCAACAGCCCCATGTCCTGTACGCGACGAATTCGCAGTCTATCATATCTAACTGGCAAAGAAGCTAGTTGCCACTGTTTCATGTCCATACTTACGTTCAGAATACAGATTCTTTTTCTCTATTAAAATTATTAGAAGTCACAAACAATAATATCAACACAATCATCTTATCAGTCAATCCTGTGGCTCATGTGATGATTGCTGCACTGCCGATCATAGACCTCAAGGGCCAGACAACACAATAATTCAAAATTATTATCTAATTAAAGCCATGTGTATTATTATATCTTAGAGCAACCCGGCCATGGTGCAACCCAAGGTTTTATGACTTGTGTAAGTACTTAGGTAGGTGAAGTAAGTATAATAATGATAATTTATACTTACATTATAATTGAATACCTATATAAATAATCAAAAATTAAATATAAAACATTTTACGCACCAAGTGTGATGACTGATGACTGTGTATCTGGAAGTAAAGAATCCGTTTTAGCAGACTTTTTGACCATTATTGATAAATTCAAAAGCATAAAAAAAATTGAAATTTTCATTCTTGGAAACACTTTGACATCGTACAAAAATTATATTCTCGACAGCTTTTATAAAGTCTGTCAAGTCCGAGATTAAATTACTTACAGAAGATTCTTTACAACTTCTGGGTGCTCCATTACTAGGACCCATCATTCAGCCTCTCTTAGATAAAAAATTATATAATTTTTATTTTACATCCTCTAGATTGGACATTCTAAATTCTCACGTTGCATACACAATTCTATATTGCCTTTTTGTACTTACATTCATACATAAATTCACTTACATTCTTTGCTCTAGTTAAATCTGGAAACATTTGGAACTTTTAAACAAAATTCATGATTGTCTTCGTGCCACCTGAGAAAAAATTCTAAATTTACATCTTGGAGAAAATTCATAGACACAGCTTACTTTACCTGTTAAAGACGGTGGCATAGGCATCAGAAAAATTACTATGTGTTGCTCTTCCCGCCTTCCTTTCTTCTGTTCACAGCGTCTCACACACTCTGCAAAAAAATACTCAAAGATGACCTAAGCATCGACCTGTTAACAGAGGCAAAGGAAACGTGGTCAGCTCTCTGCCCTGAAGATAGCATCCCAGTGGAAGCACTCCAACAAAAACTCTGAGATGCCCCTTTAGTGCAGGCAGCTGTTTTCAATTTGGCTTAAAATCTTAATGACATCAACAGCGCTAGGCTCCAAGCAGTTTCTTCAAAGGAGTCCAGTCATTGGGTCCACGCCATCCCATGTTACAATTTAGGTAAATTTTTAGATAATAATCGTTTTAGAATTGCTGTTGGGCTCCGGCTGGGAACACCCGTTTGTACGCCTCATCGTTGCCCATGCGGCAGCGACGTAGATCAGTTTGGGCACCACGGTCTGTACTGTCATCTCAGTGCTGGTAGAATTTCGCGCCACGGCTCTCTTAATGACATTATCCGAAGGGCTCTGGCCACCATACACGTACTTTGTACCCTCGAACCTCGGGGTGTAATACGTGATGATGGCAAGAGACCTGATAAAATGTCACTGATCCCCTGGGAACGCGGCAGGGCGTTAGTGTGGGACGCCACATGCGTTGACACACTGGCACCCTCCCATCTCAGACGATCAGTCTCAAAAGCTGGTTCGGCTGCTAAAAACGCTGAGATCGCCAAACGGCGCAAATATAGTTCGTTAAATGATGACTATATTTTTGTGCTATTTGGCGTGGAGACTTTCGGACCGTGGGGCCCCAGTGCTAGGGGTTTCTTTAAAGAGATCTCCCCAAGACTGATCTCCTCCGCTGGTAACAAGAGAGCTGGCTGCTTTTTAGCCCAACGCATCAGTATTGCGTTTTAAATTAAAATTATAGTAGATATTTCACTTTTTCTTTTTATTTGTAAATATGTAAATAATCCTATTTTAGCTATTCAAATAAATCGCACTAAGTGTATCATAACTTCTTTATTTCAGGATCTAACAGGACTTCATTGCCCACCCAGAAGTTCCGGGTTTGATCCCCGGCCAGGTCAAATTGGAAAATGGCCTTATTCAAATTGTCCGGGGTCTTGGATATTTATCTATATATGTATTTTTATATAATACAGTATCGTTGAGTTAGTGGCATTACTCAAGTCTCGAACTTACTTGGGGCTAGCTCAATCAGTGTAATTTGTCCCTATTTATTTATTAACTATTCGTATAAATAATCAAACCTTCAAATAAATAACTCAAGATTTGAAAAAAACACATTTGACAATCGGGAATTTCTACAAATTATGCTTTTCTCTTTAAAATCAATTAAATTACAGTAACCTAAGTGAGTATTTCCAAATCGATCACGTTTTTGCGCAGCGATCGCTCTGATATTGAAAAATGCAGTGTCAGCAGTCCATAGATAGTCACGTAAACAGATCGCATATGTAATTACTGGCATGTATTTTATTTAAAAATCTAACCTACACTTATGACTCATCCTTGAAAAAGGAACCGTGAATTTTGAAAGTGATTCTACTAGCTAGGTATATTTAATCCGTTTAGTCTAATAAATAGGTACTTAGATATATGTTTTACCCTCTAAATAAGTATTTTACAGAAATAGAGTACATATTTCTACGTATCTCAAAACCACAAAAACATTTTAATGGCGCGCATGCAACACCATGCGGTGAAACCACTCATTCAAACATTCCTTACAATGTTAATTTACGACCACTCTCTGACGTCATATTCATTATTTATGTTCCTTAATCGACACAGTTTTGCATTGATATCTTTACATACCTACTTAAGTACCTTATTGTTATTATTGTGTAAACAATCGTAGATTGCATAAATTACTTACAATGTCCTGGTTGAATGAAGAGAATTTATATTCCTAGTAAATATTTTAATGTGTTAGGTGCAACCATCATCAGTTAAGTTGTATTCACTAGCATCTCGAAAAAAGTCGTGACATTTTGTTTAAAAATGTCCACTAACCGGACAAATTATTTAGGAATATCGAAACCATTTTTTGATATTTTAGCATGAAGCAACTTTTTCTATAGAATCAATCCTATAAAACCATTACAGGATTGATTCCATAGAAAAAGTATATAACCCCTTCAAGTATGTGTCTTAGGTACATCACCTTGTATATAGAGGACCTTTATTCCATTTATATCTACAAAATACATATCGAGCGTGAGATAATCACCTGTATCTATCTTAATAAAAAAAATGAATGCTAAGCGCAAAACTCGAGAGTGGCTGAACCAATTTAGCCGATTATTTTTTTGTGTTTGATGATGTCTGAGGAAGGTTCTTATGGAGAGAGAAAACGGGAACGGGACTGGGAACTGGAACGGGACCGGGCGGAACAAAGTCGCCGGGTCAGCTAGTGCTAAAATAAAAATCACAATTCAGTTTTAATTCCAATAGATTTTCACTGTTTATCCGCAACATAACGCGTATTATATACCGGTAGGTATAGTTGTTCGATCTTGTTATGGTAATTTAAAAAACAAAACGATAGAAAATCTACCTCAAATGCCTGCTCCTGACCGAAACGAGTTATTCTACGACAGAACTAGGGTGCAGTGCAATGAAACTTACCTATTCATTTATGTGAACTTTTGATTACAATAAAAACTGGATCTTTTCAAACCCCGTTATTACTAAGTGGTAATAATGTCTCAAAGGTCCGATAGTAAAATATAATTACTAAACTTCTTGACAAGCCTGCCCCACTTAACATGAGCTGATCTCTCCCAAAAAAGTGGTGTGGAAATTAAAGTAAAAATTTTGTGGCCACAGCGAAGTTCTGCGATTTTATTATCTTAGCTCGAGTAAAAGTAGAGTTACTGTCTGTGCCAAAAATTAGCATTAAAAACAAGGAAAATTTTCTCTTAAATTGATGTATAAATGGAAACCTGGGGAAGCACGCAACCAAAATATTAACTTAGGCTCGAGTATCTCCGAGTAGAACGAGAATGAGTCATCCCTAAATATTATTGTACAAATTTAATTTAATTCAAAAATTAAGTTCGGTATGTAGATAGCCTTGTTTACAACTAGTAGTCATAAACCTATTTTCCTTTCCAGAAAATACAGTAATTATTTTTGATTATTTAATGAATAATTTTATTTATACTGATTATATAAATATCCCGTATCCGTATGGTAAGATCTTTGGGAGCGTTGATGTCTTTTCAATTAAATTTTGACTATCCTGTTCCCTGTTCAATCCAACTCGATCTCCGTGAATGATTATTTTTAAATCTTGCAATGAACATATTTTTTCTTAAACAACAGTTGCATAAAATACTATTGTTAGTGTGACGAAATACTCATATCTTACTTTTTAGATCTACATTAATTTCTATGCTACTACTACATTAATTGGACAAACTGCCTCCGTGGTCCAGTGGTCAAGGCATTCGCCTTGTGACCCGGAGGTTATGGGTTCGATTCGCACTGGGAAGCATACTTTGTGAAAAGTTGTTTCCAGTCTGGATAGGATATTGCAGGCTTGAATCACCTGATTATCCGAAAAGAAAGATGATTCCGTATTTCGGAAGGCACGTAAAACTATGGGTCCCGAACGCCACCTAGCGTTTGATCATCAAACTATCCAAGGATTTTGGTTCCTGGTTTGCCCTTTGGGTTGTGGAGGTCAGACAGCAGTCGCTCTGTGTAAAAACCAGTAACCTCGTCAAATCTCCTTGGTTAGGTTGCGGACCCCGGGCTCTGAAACGTTACTGCTGAGGATGCAACCGGGAATACGCTCGGATGATGATGATTATTTTTATGCTCAAAGTTTTCAACATTGATGAATAGGTAACTAAGCAATATGTGAAATGAGACTGAAAATCTCCATCATCTCTACCAAAATCCCTGTGGTGTGCATTTTTTTTAAATACTACGACACCTACAAGTGCAAGGCTCATATATATACCAGAACCTAGGTATAATAATCATCTGCCTTTTGTATAGGAAATAGGGTTATATTACATTAAAATAAATAAAAGCGCATTACATAATTTATTTAAAACAAATATATCTTTTACTTAATGAAGTTGAACATACTTATTATTTACAATCGTTTATACATTCCTACTTAACTTAGATATAATAATTACTATGGCTGTATGGTTTAATTTTGTATATTCTAGAAACGTACCTACCTACATCGAGTAGTTACTCGATCGATTTTGTTAGATTGCATTTGTTAAAAATACCTAAATATAAGTTCTCTAGTAAATTTCAAACTCTGTCTTTATTAACATTTCATGTTATTGCCATCATCTTCATAACAATAGCTAATAACTTTAGATGTATAAATATCAATGAACCTGCAGGAATCAAATATAAAAATTTTTCTTAAAAATTATCAATCACAGACTCTATTTTTGATGATGATGATGCTGATTCTTCCACTGCATGCTCCTCCTATTCGATCCTAACTGATTGTCTTTAGGGTAACTAAAGTAAGGATGATATGCCCCTGTTTTCCTGTTGTATACCAGGTACGGGGGCATATAGCCCGTGTAACTAGCTAAATTTGACGACCAATCCCGACGATAGGCACTCCTCTTAGACTTTTGTTTCTTGCCATGTTGCATGACTCCATGATGCGATTTTAAAGGTTTGTATTTTTCAATGGTGGTAGTCTTGTTAGAAACTGCGGTGTGTTGTTTCTTCTTTGCAGACGCTACAGCCAAAATTACCGATAATAGAAGTATCTGTAATCAAACAAAAGGTAAATACTCGTAAGTGTATGAATGTCTTAATACTCAACAGGCTAAAGTGACTGTTACAAATGACCCAAAGTAGATAAGCGTGATGATTTAAGAGCTTGTAATTAATGTACTTGTACTTAGTCATCATCAGGTTTTATAGACTCACTCGGAGTTTAAAGTTCCTTTTATGCCTTAAAAATGGTGTTTCATCTGATGCCACTTCTATACAGTTATTACCCTGCCACAATATTAATTCAATAAAATAGATATGGCAGTAAAATTATGAACTGGAAAGAAAATGGGCTTAGTAGTTTTCCATACTGATTGTCAAATATGATATAATACACTATATTCTCTTTTAAGTTCATAATTTTACTGTAGGGAACCAATTATAACCCTAGTTAATTGCAAATTCTTTAAATTTACATAATTTTTCCTATATCCGACATGTTGTTTCAAAATAAAACGTAGACTACGTTTGTATGGGAAAGTCTTTTTCTGTCCAGGGTAAGGGGACTCATAAGACCCGAAAAAAAAAACATTTTATTAGTGAATCAACAAGAAACATATATCTACATCTTGTTTATAATTAATAACTTTTGCCTTTATTTGTTTTACTGCATCGACTCTTTGCTTTGTTATCCTGTTCAATTTCAAAAAAGTATATCTAAATAAAAATAATGAATGTTAGTTTACTTTTTATTGTTTACTTTTATATTGATTTATGCTAATGCAAGATCTTACGGACGAACAATGACATTTGCAGGACCAGTTTTTATAAGGAAAAAGTTAAAACCTTAACCTTAGACGTAGACTTATCCCTTTACCGCATTCAAGAATATACCTACGAGTATATATGTTATGTAATGCTCTTTGTGTCTTACACAAGTTTTTTTTAGAAGTTTATGGTAAATTAAAAAAATACGAGGCTAAATATGCTGATTTCTATGCATGGCAGACCTTTTGAAAAAATAATGCAAGTACGTAACTCAAAAAGTGGTGTTTTATTAATTCCCTAGGTCTGTGTCTTTAATTCTTATGTGTGTAGAGCCACTTCCTAGTTTGGGTAAGACGGAAAGTTGTACTCACACCTTGGACGATAATGTAGAATACCTTAGATGACACAGGAAATTCCAATCACCAGCATTTTTTTAAAATAATTCTATTGGTTTGTAATTTTTCTACTTTCATCTTCAGTGTATAATCTTCTTAAAATTGTATAATTTTTACACGTTGAGCAGCATCACTGCGCTAATTCTTACGATTTAAGATTTTTTAATTCCCTCACCCTAATCAACAACAGTTTCTTACTTATTTCGTACAACAGTTAGCTTCATTTTTGTTTATTTAAGTTTATCCCTTTAAACAAAATGAACACTGTGATTTAATATAATATAGTAGAGTTGTACCTAAATATACTTTTTATATTAATTAGCTAAAAGAATACTAAAAACTAACTGGGCCTCGCGGTGTTACCCGTGGATATAAAAAGTAGCCTATGAGTTAATCCAGGGTGTCCAGGGCATACCAAATTTTATCAAAATTGATCCAACCGCTGGCGCGTGAAGAAGTGTTACTTCTTAACACTACATACACACACACATACTCACAAACTTTCGTCCTTGTAATATTAGTGTGATTCACTTACTTGCAGCAAAATGAGACGAAATAACTCCATATCTTCAAAAAATTGACTAAAAATAAAACAACGCACGGATATTTACAGTTCAGTAGGTGTCGTCCGGTGTGAAATCGGTCAAATAGTGGAATCTCCTTGAACTTCACTTTTAAGTATATTTACAGTAACTTTCAGTTGATAAAAATGTGGTCCACTTTCTTCGAAAAAAAAACCATGGAGTCTCCAATCTGCGAAGCGAGTGTTGGTATACGAAAATAAAATAAAAACTTTGGTGAATAATGTTTACACGTAAAAAGACTTTGATAAATCAAAATTTGTAAAAAAAACCGAAGTTATTATTTTGGGTAGGTACCTACATATTAAAAATAACATAGTGATATGTAAGTAACGAATGTGAGCAATTATTTCCTTATCACTTTATTGTTCACTTGAATAACCCCAAGATACGAGTAAGTATTTCGAAGAATTAGTTGTCTATGAATGTGCCCCCTTTTAAACGAGACATAATAAATTTAAGGAAAAAATACTTTTGTTTCTGGTAGTATACTTTTATCAAAATTGCGTATTTTACAAGCATAATAATGATAGTAATGAATTTAAGGAAAAAACTACTCTTGTTCCCAGAATTTTATCAAAACTACGTGTTTTACAAGCATGATAAGTATAGTAATAAATTTAAGGAATAAATACTCTTGTTTCCAAAAATATGCTTATATCAAAACTGCATATTTTACTAGAATGATTTAATCATATGTTGTTGTTTACATCGTTTGGTATTTCATAAAAATTCTATAGAAAATGTTTGTTTTGATGTTAAGAAAAAGGATCTGATTTAACTTGTTGGACCCTAGTAGATTGCATCTTCAACCTTAGAAAATAATTGGCCAAGTGCGTGTCGGGCCACGCGCAGTAGGGTTCCGTAGTTACGAACGCCAACTTTGTGTTCATGCCACAAAAACGTCTAAAAACTAATTTTCTATTGAATTTGTATGAAATTTTCATTTTCTGAGTACATTTTATAAGTTAATCGCCTATAACTTTTTAATTTTTAAACCCTACATAGCTCTGATAGTTTTCCTTTTAATTTCGTTATAAATTCTATAGCTGTGAATTTTTTCATGTGTCCATTTATAACCGTTTAGCAGATAGAGGGGGGGACACTTGACTCCAACAAATTTTAAAGCAAATATTTCATAAACGGATCCCAAAATAAAAAAACAACGGTGTTCTCAAACTCACAATATTTTTAAAAGATCTATTTAACGATACCAAACATGATTGATAAGTCGAGAAAAAAAATGACTTTTCATTTTGTATGGGAGCTACACAAAAATTTTTTTTTTTTCAATATTTTATTTTACCCTTTTTTTCGCCTAATTGATATATATATTCATGCCAAATTACAGCTTTCTAGTACTTATAGTCGCTGAGTAAGACCGCGGACGGACAGACAGACAGACAAACATGGCGAAACTATAAGGGTTCCTTGTTTACTACGGAACCCTAAAATGGAGGTTACCGTTGGAGGTATAGTTAACATTATCCTGAACGATGTATTTCATTCAATAATCCCTTGCTTATAACAACCTATTCCTTGTTTTTTCTTAGTCTTTGCTGAGGAGCTCGGTGGCCCAGCGAGAGTTCGCATTACTACACCGGCAAGTAAAGCGATACCGGGCGTGGCCCGCACTAGGATGGGTCACCGCAAGTGGCATAAAAATTACTCGAGCTCCTCCGTGCTTCGGAAGGCACGTTTAAGCTGTTGATCCCGGCTGTCATTATTGTATGGCGTCGTCAAGCTATGTCAGATGGGTTTAGGCAGCCTGAAAAATCTGACACCAGTGTTGGCCACTTACACACACGAAAAACAAACAAGTCTTTGCTAACACCTTGTTTCACTTGATTTGAGCCATTGAAATTTGTTCACAAATACCAAATCATCCTCAAAAACTTTATATTAAAGCAGCTCCATGCCTTTCGTAGCAAGTGGGACACCCAATTAACACGCATCTGCTTATTGGTGGTGTCGCGCTCAATTCCCCACCTCAGCTTCAGCGGCATACATTGACAGACTGGGTACCTTTTGTGTGAATCAGATAGGTTCCTATACCTTATTGCAGCCGTGTGGCTTCCGATCTAGAAAAGGACCACTCCATCTCTTCCTGTGAATTTCGTAAGAAGCGACTTAAGGTAGAAGCACAAACATCTTGTGCTACAACTGCATTCCCAAGGAGAGTTAAAACGGCGGGAAGTGACCGGTTTTCATAATATGAACCAATGAAATATCCCAAGTATAGGAGACCCTAGAAAAGGACCACTCCATCTCTTCCTGTGGATGTCGTAAGAAACGACTAAAGGTATAAGCACAAACATCTTGGGCTACAACTGCATTCCCAAGGATGGCTAAAATGGCGGGAAGTGGCCGGATTTTATAACATGAACCAATGAAAGGTCTCAAGTAGGAGACATATAATCGTATAAATATGGTCACAAGGTGCTTACGTCTTTATTGAATATAATTTTTCAAAACTAAAAGCCGACTTTTCCCCCAAACTACACAACCCATTTTGATAAAATTTCTAAGAGACCACCAGACAAGGTCCACACCTTTCGAACAAAATCAGAACCAAATCAGTCCAGGTTTTTTCGAATAATCGGTGAACATACATAAAAAAAGATCGCGACGAATTTATAACCTTCTCCTTTTTTGGAACTCGGTTAAAAATTAACGTGCTCATTTCCAAAAATAAAAAATACTCAGAGCTTATTTTTGTTTTTGGTTTCAGATTATAAAAAAATTAATGTTGAATAAAATTTAAATGTTGTCAATTAATAAAAGGAAATAAGTTCAATAATGTCCCATCTAATGAAGTTTACGTTAATAATTGTAATTTTACTATACCTTTAAGCATACCTACCTTTATGTATACCATAAGTTACAATACAATCACGAGTAACATGCCGCCCACTTATTAATTTAAAGAAACACGAGAGCATTAATTTTAAAAATAAATTTGTAATTTCAAATCGTCAAAAACAATTTAATTAATATTTTGATATCAAAATTATTTATTTGAACTTCAAAAAGGTACATTTACTTTGTTGTTCTATTTATTAGAATCGGGAATATAAAAAGAACATGTTATTTTCCGTCAGTCACTAAATGCTATAAAAAAATCTTTTCATGTATGCTAGAGTTTATTAGTTAGCTATTTACAGGAGACCTTCAATATGTACCGATAAATTTATCCCCATATAAATTTAACTACAAATTTATTTTAATATACTGTGACGTTAAATTAGGATCCCATAATTCAAGTTTCAAACTTACTTTTGGGGCTAACTCAATCTGTGTAATTTAATTTTGTTTATTTTAATTAGTATAGTTGATGTGAGTAACGCACTTGCTCTTTCTCTTGCGGACATCAAACATTAATTTTCCATGAATTCCAAAATCATGATGTAAAAGCCATTAGTTAAAAAGCCGGTCAATCAAAGTGATTAACTTAAATTTATTAATCTTTACTAACATGCACTTACGATTTTGAACTTAAAAACAATAGACTTATGGTTATAAAAATATATTTTGTTTCGATGTTACAGTAACATTTTTGAAATTTTGCAATGATATATAAGTCTATAGATATAAGTAGATGTTGAGTAGCACAGAAAGTTCACCGTTTGTGTACAAGTGTCCTGTTGACAATGGAAGTAAAGTTGGTTATTCTATCGGTGAGTAGGAACATAACTTTTAAAGTAGGTAGGTACCTATAGTGTAGATTCAGAGTCTAGTCATCAAATCACCATCAAAATTCGACAATAAAAATTCAAATCTATTAAATAACCGAGGAACTGGTTATCGAGTGAGTATTTGTTTGTTGCAAAGAGCGATAAATTTGAAACATTTTTACATGTGCGTCTTTTTGGTTCATAATTATGAGGACGCCCAAATCTTCAAACATTTTATAGCTAGGCAACTTAACTCTTTTAGGAAATTGAAACAATAACTTTCTAGTAATTATGTATGTAATATTATATAATAGTATATATGATAAATATGTAGCCACATCGCGCAAACCTTCCCCGAAACAGGTGTTAATTTAAGTTAACGGTTTCCTTTCTCAAGATGAACTTATCCAAATATGAGATATTATGCTGTCCCAAACAAATTAACCAGCCACATGTGATCTTATAGCTATCGGAAGTATGGTGTTTTTTTATATTTCAATATAAAGTTTTAATTCAGGGTCATTTACTGAACTTGAATATTTGACTATTTGTTTTTTAAAACTAAAAACTACTTTACCCCCAAACTACACAACCGATTTTGATAAAATTTATATCATTTGACAAGTATATCCTTTCAAAAAGAAAAAGAATTTTTCAGATCGGTCTAGGCGTCTTCGAATAATCGGTGAACGTACATAAAAAGAAAACACATAAAACAGCTTTTCAGCAGAAAGCACAAAAAAATTGATGATTTCTTCTTTTTGGAAGGCGGTTAAAAATACATTTTCACACACCACACAACACACACATCGATAATATTTTACGTTTTTCCCTAAGATCGAAGATTGACTGGAAGAAAATGGACTTTGCATGAAGTTATCTACGTTATACAAAGTTTATTTTTACTTAAGGATAAAAGTGTCTTCTATGTTCCAGTTGGCCTGCCTCTCATGTCTGGTGCCACCAGCATTCAGTACCCCGGTTCTAGCAGCGAAGCTGGCAGCCGCCGGCGCATTGAAGGGCGCCGCCTTGCTCGGCGCAGGCGCTCTGGCCAAGGGAGCCATCTTGAAAGGTTAGTTTCCCGCTCAACATAAGGGGCTACCTGAATTTTCCAGGGTCCAGTGCACAATTGAAATAAATCATTGGATAGGAAAAGGAGACATCATTTAAAATTTTTACTTGACCAGCCAGACACTAGATACTAACCCTTAAAATTATAAACTACTGTTTGCAGTTTAAAGTGAGAACGTGAAGCTTTTCTACAACGACCACTTTTGTCATATGTGCGTAGATAAGTTGCACGTTCTCACTTTAAGCTGTAAACAGTAGTTCATAATAAAATAGTTGCTTTTTTGGGCATCCGTGAATAAAATAAATCAACATTAACGTCTTTTGAACAGATTTTTGTGACTTCAAATTATTTTTGATTACAAAAGAAAACAGAAATCAAATGGCCACTGACTAACATAAAATTATTGTTTGCAAAGACATGTTACGATCAATGTATTACTTGTGTTTTTAAAAATACGTTAAATTATATCAAAATATAGCTATTGGCTTTATAATGCTTTGTAATAAAGCTTATGGCTGTATTTTAATCTAAAACTATAAAGAAAACGGAGCAAATGCATTATTTCTTATTTATTCAAAGCTGGTGTAAGATTAGCATTGAGTAGAGAAGATGCATAATGAGTAGATTTTGATAATTGTCTCTGATTTTGTAAGCATTTATGTAAAAAAGGCCTTTAAGCACAATCACATTTTTTTTATTAATTTATTAACTTTGGTTTTTAGTTTATTGAAAAAGTCAATTTTAGAAGTAATAAAAAGTTATAAAATAATAATACGATGAAATCTTTCATTAAAAAAAATATAGTTACTTATGTTAGGAGGCCAAATCTGTAAACGCAATATTTGACATAGCACCCATATTTTTACATCAAGCCTACAAATGCGACATAATTGACGTCACACCTATCCGATCTTTCTAAGGCGGTCCGAGACGCCGTCCAAAGGCAGACGTGACTTTGTAACCTTTATATCTTACTGAGATTTTGGGTTAGCAAGGTAGTTTTTTCTTGGACGGGCCTATTTCTAGAAACTCTACATAGCTCAACAAAAAAAAAATTATGCATGTTCCCTATTAACCCAATCACAGATCGATATACAGGTTTTAATCTTAAAAAATGTTTAATTACAGTTTAGGACATTATAAAATCATTGATTAATGTTAATATATGCATGATGCTTTTCAAATGATCGATATGAGTTAATAGGTTTTATATTAAAATTATCAAATGTTCATTTAAAACTTTTGGCATTGTAATATATATTATTTAAATTTTTACTTATAAATACCATTAAGCATTATCACAAGAGATAAATGCTCATAAATAGATTTTAAACTTTGCCAGTGCCAAATTAAAGCGGGCTTATTTATAACTTTAGGTCCTACATCCATATTTTTTTAGAATAATATACAAGTTGTGTGCTGCTTGGGAAATCTTAGCGACCAAGTTTTCTAAAGTTTAATACTATTTATTAGTATGAGAATCTAAATTCAATCGCCTGTTGCCAAATGACCTTAATCAAAAAATATTTAATCAAGTTATCATATAAGTTATTAGATGTAGGTACAAGGTTATTTTGAAGAATAACACCGCACGTGCGTTGAAATGAAACTGGCAACGTAAAGATTTTGATTACAATTACATTTTCTTCTCAAGGAACACATCATTTTGTGAAATTGATTAAGATCCAGCTATAATATCTAATTTAATTTAATTTATAAATTTAGCTCTTGTTGATCTGTTCATTCTATATACATAAAACACTATGTCAAATTTTTCTTTCTAATAGACTGATAAATCAAATAAAAACGAAACATTTTACTCTATAAATCTGGTTATCTTCAACGTCTTTTCTATAATATAATTATAGAAAAGATAATATAATATAATTAATATAATATAATAAGATAATATAATATAATTTTCCATAATAAAATGTACTTACGTTTAATTTGTAACGTATTAGAGAAAATGATGGTACTTCCCTAAGTTCGTTCACCAGTAAGCCAATCGTTTTTATACTTACTTTTTAAAAGTTGTTTTATTTGAGCTAATATCTCGAAAGGCATTTGAATTCCGCCAATTAAAAAATACCTTAAACTGAATAAGTGATCATTAATATTAACTTCATAATATTGACTACCATTTTATCTCCACTGTGGTCTCACTGACCCCCAGTCTGAAACGATAATTATCAGGTTAATATAAAGTTATTTAATCATTTTGTTATTAATATGGACGTACCTACCTACTAACAACTGACATATATCTCTTACTTAAATTGACGAAGGCTATGATAAAAAAAATATTGCAATACAATTAATAAAAGTTAGATTTTCATTTCTTAATTACCAAACTAGCCTTACCAGAAGTCTAATAGGAATTTATCGTCCCAATAGAACCAGTTGGCTGTGACATAATAGTAGTAAACGGGTATTTAATCCTATAAGACTTAATATAATTTTTCAGAGTGTGATAGGGATGAGTTAGGAGTTGGTTCCGGACGTGTTAGGAGTGGTTTGGATCACCTTTTATGATATCTGTTAACTTTCATTAAGGAATGTTTCATTGCTCTCCCGGCGCTTCAGGCGGGGCCACACCGCCGTGGCTGTGGTTGAAGATCGGTCGCGGAGGAGGAGGAGTGTCGGTGTTACGTTGCCGCTCTCCCTATCCTCCACGACCGAGCGGTGCCGCACCGCGTTTGCGGCGAGAGGCAAGCGGCGGAGCCTATCATCTTCTCCGCCGCTGGGAGCCGGTTTATCTGGCTCCCATGGGTCCACAGGCGGTGGACTGCGTGGGAGTCTGCCGCCTCTCAATTGGGCCGAGGAGGTACGGCGCGTCCGTGAGTTCCGGACGCGCCGACTTGGTGAGTGGGGGGGCGCTGTGACGTCCCCGCGGAGGGGCCGCTTGGGCGGCCAGCCGCGCCGGGGTTCGCGGTTGTATTTTTACTTTCCCGTGTCCCCTGCAAAAGCGGTTGTGATGGAACTCCGGAGGTTTTTTAGTGGGTAGGCACGTCACTCGGGCGTGGAGTCCCACATAACCCGACAGCCTCCCCCGCAGGCTGATGGGTATCCGTAACAGGGATCTTTCCTCCGTAAAAAAAAAAAAAGGAGTTTGTTCCGGACGTGTTAGGAGTGGTTTGGATCACCTTTTATGATATCTGTTAACTTTGGACATCTCGCTCGGCATTGTTCCGAAGGCAATTTAATCAATACAAAGAAAAAATCTATTATTTTTTCAAAGTAAACTGCCTTATTATAAAAAAGCAAATATTTCTCCTCAGGTGCTGCTCTTCTCGCGGCTAAGGCAGCTGTGGTCAAGGGAGCAGCGCTCTTGGGCGCCAAGGCCCTAAAAGCCAAAGCCGCATTAGCTGCCCCTAAACCTTTCCTGTTGCCTTCACCCGTGGCCGTCGAGGTGAGACAAGATAATAGGATATTACCTTCACTATTAAATAAAATAATGCCTACAGATAAACAGCCTAGACCCAGGACAATTTTTAAAAGGCCATTTTTAAAATTGCTGACTAATACATAAAGTACATCGAACACAGAAACTTTAGAGTTGCGGACTGCAGTGGATTACGTTGCATTGGTCGCTTGTGACTCTTGCGAGAGTTATAGATCCATCTGCGTGTCATGTATTTATACGAAGCCAAAATATCTATACACACTAGGACGAAGTTGCGTGGCTTTCTGGCTGCTGAAGTTTCTCAGCTGATTTCCTCACACACGCTTGCAGGCGTAATTTCGCCAAAGTTTAGTTCGTATATATGTGTTGACACTTTGTGCTAGTCTAATATTTTGTAGCCCTTCTATTTTGCTCTTTCTTTGTAATGTGCTGAAGGGTTTCAGCGAATGTTTTTATTTATAAACTGTTGATATCAATATTAAAAAAACCCACAGGTTCCTCAACCCACCGTCGTGATCAGTCCGCCCAGCTTGTCTAACGTCGGGGATAAGCTGAACGGCGTCATCACCGCGGCCAAGGATGCAGTGGTCAACAAGACCCTGGCCGTCGGACAGTTGCTTGCCTCGTTGCTACCCACCAAGACTGTTGTCAGGCCACCACTGCCCGTTGTTTACCAGTAAGTTGTATAAAACTAGTTAGGGGTTGCTATTGGGGGTTATTTCTGGGGGATATTTTGAGTCTTATTGTTAAGAGTTACCCTAGACAGGATCAGACTTTCCCGTACAAAGTAGTCTGCGTTTTATTTTGAGACGACATGTCAGATATGGGCGAAATTATGTTATTTTAAAGAAATTGCATAAATTTAAGCATAAATTTCGTTTTCACAGTTAAAATATGAACTTAAAAGAGTATATAGTGTATCATATCATATTTGACCATCAGTAATTAAAACTTCTACAACCTTATATTTTCTTTCCAGTTAATAATTTTATCGTAGGAAACCAATAATAACCATAGACAATTGCATTTTCTTTAAGTTTTTTTTTACCCATGTCTGACATGTCATTTCAAAATAAAACGTAGACTAAGTTTGTATGGAAAAGTCTGGGGTAAGGGGATTCTTAAGTATACCTAATAGGTTGTAGAAAAAACATTAAGCCTTTGTTTTCATAACATTTTTATTTTTAACTTCATTATAATATGTCATTGAGTTTACACGGCTACGTTTTACAGAAAAAGACAAATGCTTATAAAATTATTCAATATTTTTCATCTTGCACTTGTCGGTGGAATAATTACCAGACTACTCAATTTCCTAGTTTTAAACATACTTAAACATTATCATTATCACAATCATTTATTTTGTCAATCACAGGCACAACACAATGGGTGTTAGATACCTATATAAATTCAAGTATCACTGTGTTGCGCCATTATAGGCATACAAAGTCACAAATAAGGTAATTAATACATGGAGTTCTTATCATTTTTTCAGTAACAAAGATTTCTAAGTAATATTTACTTTCAATACAAATTAATGTTTAAGTTACAATATTAATAAAAGGTTATCGATAACTTGATCGGATACTGAACTACAGCACTGCGTCTCGCAAATCGTTCAATAACCAAAATTATTCTGCATAATAATAAGGCACTTTACACATAAAGATCATACGTTATTTGCATCTTGTTTCATGCCTTACCAATCTTACCATATATGGCTTAATCCTTAACCCCTTTAATTCAGCCTACTTAATCAATGATATTCTTTAACAAGTCGGTATTGTTAATGTTTTAATAAAAACTTTGCGTGTTTCAATTCGACCACTGCCACGCCCGTTGCCGTAAAATAAGTGATACATGAAATATACAAGCTGGTTAATAGAGTAAGTCAAAAAAGAAGAGCCACCGTGGCCACTGTTTATGGCAAAAGCAATAATTTGTAATCTGATTCACCACCCACAGGCCAATATTAGGTACTTATACCATGCACAGACCTAGATTTTATTGGTGTTTATTGTGGCTTACTTAAAAGGATCTTCTTGGGATTAAAAAAAAAAAACTTAAAATTGTGTAAATGTTTTAATGACCGTAACGGTCAGTGTAAATTTCGTATAAATTTATGAACAGCCTCTAATTTGTTTTTTGCAGAATCGTGTCACCGCCAAGATTCTATCCCGTGCCAATTTTCGAGAAAATATTAAAGAAGAAGTAATTTATACTGAATTTATTATTATAAGTTAATTTTATTAAATATTTTAACAAATGCAAGTTTTTTTACTGACCTAATTTTTATACAAAAACCTACGTGGTAATGGTACCTATTTGGAAGCTGGAGGTACTGAGAGGGAGTAGATATATGGTGCCATTTTTTAAGACACGAAACGAAAAAATCCCGTTCATTTAGTGACTCTATTTAAAAATAGCACTCATAACTTAGCGTGAAGTTATGAGTGCTATTTTTAAAACGAGTTTTGGTCCTGTATTCCAATCCCGTTAGGTACTGGTCCTGTCTTCCAATCCCTTTAGGTACTGTGCCGTTGGATTAAAAAGATAGAAAAAATGAAACTTTTATGCCTCTTCCCTTGGGGAACTAGTGAGATCAACAGGTCAACATTTCTAAGTTTAAAAGAAACTTAGAAAAATATTCCAGAAATAAAGAGTTTCAGATACAAATTAATATGCAAATGGAAATTAGTAACATCCTAAACAGTTGGCCCTGCCTCGCATCCGAGATGATGCAACGGCAGTCGTTTCTACCAATGCACACAATCATCCAGGTATTGGTATCGTAGTACTGTAGTACATTGAAAATCATGAGTGATTGAGTCTCATCTTCCACAGACTACTTGAAACTACGCTCTTATAGCACCGTACCGAGGGTCGGCTGCGAATATTCTACTCCGTACCACGACACTTCTGCTTATGGTATATAAGTATAGTTAAAATATACTGAAAGCAATGAACATATATAAGTCAATGACTAAAAGTATTTTATAAGTATAGACAAAATCTCGACATGTTTGTAAATATATCGAAATATGAATAACCGTCAAGTGCGTGTCGGGCCACGCTAGTTAAGATTCCGTAGTTGCGAATGCCAACTTTGAGTGCACGAGACTGAAAACGTCTAAAAACTGATTTTATATTGAATTTATGTGAAAAATGGTGTTTACAAGCTCACAGTATTTTTGAAAGATCTATTCAACGATATCCTACACAATGGGTTAGTCGAGAGAAAAAGACTCCCACTTTACATGTATGGGAGCTACCACAATTTCTTTTTTTCATTATTTAATTTTACCACTTTGTTATACATACCCATGCCAAATTACGGCTTTCTAGTACTTACAGTCTCTAAGTATAACCGCGAATAGACAGACATACATACAGACATGGCGAAACTATAAGGGTTCCTTGTTTACTACGGAACCCTAAAAACCAGTCTTTATGGCTTCCCATACAACTTAACTGATCAGAGTAGAACGTACCTCAAAATATTGTAATAAATTACAATATTTTGAGTACCTCAAAATATTGTAATAAATTACAATATTTTGAGGTACGTTCTACTTGTAAACAAAATAAAACATAATTTGTGACAAGTTTTGGGCTACCTAGGTGATGTAAGAATTTCATTGATCACCCAGCTGACGACGGCAATTTGTCAGTTTCTAGCAGTTAATACTAAAAACCCCTCAACAAGCCAGTATTCTGGTCCTAACCTAAACTAGTTGTTATTCAACGTCTCGCTTCGCTTCATTGAGTGCTGTAATGGTTACTTAGTTGAACGATTATGGTATTTAACTATTTGTCTTTAAAATGCTATTAATTACAAGTGATGTGAGAGTGAGAGAGAGAGACATTAGAGATATTTAAAAAGATTATAAATTCATACTTAGACTTAAACCTTCTCTACTATAATTTAATAAATGGGTTTTGTGTGGTTCCGGATTTAGAATAAGATCACTCCACTTCTAGTTATGTATTTTGTAAAAGCGATTAAAGACTAATAAGCACAACAAATTAGTTGAACTATTGACAAACATACTCATCATCATCCGAGTGTATTTTCCCGGTTACATCCTAAGCAGTAACGCGTCAGAGCCCGGGGTCCGCTACCTATAACCAAGGAGATTTTACTGGCTTTTACACAGAGTGACTGCCGTTAGACCTCCGCAACCCAAAGGGTAACCCAGAACCAATCCTTGGATAGTTTGATGATCCAACGCTAGATGGCGTTCGAGACTCACAGTTTATACGTGCCTTCTGAAACACGGAATCATCTTTCTTTTCGGATAATCAGGTAATTCAACTCTGCAATATCCTAACCAGACTGGCAACCACTTTTCACAACGTATGCTTCCCAATGGGATTCGAACCCATGACCGGGTCACAAGGCAAACGCCTTGACCACTGGACCACGGAGGCAGTCTAAATACGGCACGGTCTCTCGCAAGATCTTGGGTATACTTGTGTATACATTGACATACTATTATCATCTTTGGAGAAGTACAACGGATGTAACCGAGATAGCTAATGAGTACGCTTCAGCTACAAGACTTATTTTACTCCCCCCAGCTACAAGACTTATTTTACCCCTTTTTAAAACACTTAGCCTGTAGTTAACTTTATTAATCGGATGATGAAAATGTTTTGCCAAAAACCGACAAATCTAAATTGCATTACCAACTGATGAATACATCGGTCAGTTAGTTCATGTATTGCCCAACCGATTAACAATGACACGCATGCGCGGCGGCGCCTGCGGTTTTTTCCAGGAGCATGTAATGCCAACTTGACTTTTCGAAGCAATCGGGTAACTTAGTTGCACAGAAACAACTTGTCAATTCAAGACTATGATAAAATGACTGTAAATGTACAACGAGTTGCATCATTTTAAAGCGACTAAGAAAGTATTATGTTGACATCTGACTATACATAAAAGGTTATGACAGTTATGCTTAGGTGTTGATTTAACAGAGCGAAATGAAATTAGTACCAAAAAAAATAACTCATCCGAAATAAGTACACACCGAGCAAAAAATAAGCCTATTTAAAAGAAAAACCTATTTATTAATTGACATTTCATAAAACAAATTGGATTAGGTACAGCGGGTTCAAAAGTTTATAGTGTTCGGATGGTTTGGGCATATAGAAAGGATGGATAAAAACAGACTAACAAAAAACATTTATAAGACAAATGTGAAAGGTACAGCGGGAAAGGGTCGGCCTCGGCGAAATTCTGCGACCAGACTGCAGGCGTTCTGAAAAAAGAAGGGGTAAAAAGTACCCGTAACCGAAGGGCATGTACGAAGAGATTGATAAGTGTAAGATGAAGCGAAAGAGGTTTGTCAGGATCGAGTAGCAAGTGGAGGTTCATAGTCTCTGCCTACCCCTGTGTGATATAGGCGTGGTACTATGTATGTGTGTATGTTAATACTTAGTGGCGAAATTGCTATAAATTCAACTTGAAGTGCTGTCGTGCCGTGTGCTGTATAAAAACTTCAATATTGTTGCTAGGCTATGTCCATAATAACAGGTGTGGGTGGTGTTAACTAATATTATGGTAATGGTCATTTACATTACACGCATGACAGTCATTCCAAGAAAGAATGAGTGGACCCTGAATTACATGCACAATCACTTCTATGGCAAATGGATACAAAATGTGTGAAGTTAATTTTATTACACTTTAGGTCAGAGGTTCCCAAACTTATTTTGTCAAACGCCCACTTTAAAAAATCAGTTATTTTGTAGCGCCCCCCTTTTTTTTCACCATAAAAACCTGAATCACATATTTGTCTCCAGCGCCCACAAGTGGGCGTTATCGCCCACTTTGGGAAAGACTGCTTAGGTCATCATCATAAGTTAAGAGAGGCTCTTTTTGGTGGAGTTTCTTCCATTCTTTTCTGTTTTCCGCCAACCTCGTGACATCTCAATACGACTCTGCTGTCACTTTTTTCTTGACATGCTTCATATAGCTGTACATTATCATACTGTAAACTGTTTCTTTAGGTACCGTTTTAATAATTAGGTCTTCTACCTAAAGTGTAGCCAGGTGCAATGCGACACAAATAAGTTGAACAAAAACGGCGGACTTCAAAGCATTTTTGTACAAATTCCCGACACGTAAATTGAACGAAAGTGGCAATCGTTGGCGCATTACTTTTACCTGCGCCGATAACCACCATTTTGGTTCAACCTACGTGCTGGGAATATGTACAAAAATAGTTTGAAGTCCGCCATTTTAGTACGTAAGTTTCTACCCGTAATATCACCTGTTTTATTAAATAAGGCAATATTTTTCCTCACATACATTATATTTTCAAATATGTACTGGGATGGTACAGTGAGTATATCAATTGAATATTTTCGATTGCGTAAACTTCCAACTAGCAAGATTTATCGGATTTTAACCCGCGCATGATAATAGGACCTCGAAGGAAATTCCAAGCGTCACAGTTAACCTATTTGAATTTTTAGGGGTCCAGTGCTGCCCCCATTTGAATTAAATCATTTAAAAGGAAACGGAGATATCATTTAAAATTTTGTCTTGACCAAGCTCTAAATAACCCTTCAAACTATTTTATAAACTACTGTTTACAGTTTAAAGTGAGAACGTAAAGCTTTTCTACGCACAATAGCGAAAAACGGCTACTTTTGGCGTATGTGCGTAGAAAAGCTTCACGTTCTCGCTTTAAACTGTAAACAGTGGTTCCTAAAATAGTTTAAAGGGTTATCTAGGGTCTGATCAAGGCCAAATTATAAATGATATCTCCGTTTCCTTTCAAATGGGGGCAGCACTGGACCCCGGAAAATTCAGGTAGCTCCTTAATAGGAAATCATTAGAGTTGAGGATGAATATAATTAACTATTCAAAATCTAGCTAACCAAGCTGTCTATTTTTATATTAATTTACATTTCCAACAATAATTTACTCTTCTTTTCAAGTAAATTCTGGCGCGTAGGTGACCAATACTGTGTAAATAAGTTTCTTTCGGCGGCTCTTCTCAGCAGTGGTCGTTAGGTTATTGAAAGAAAATTCACTTACAAATAATTTATAATTGTAATATAAATAAACTTTACACGTAATGTGGGTAACCTAAACTTATTGACATGTAAAAATTCCTGCAAAGCCTATTACTTTAAAATATAAAATTATCGAAATAAATATGTCAATCCACGACATTATACAGTGTATGTATCAAAGAGCAAAAAAATTTTTTCTATATCTTTGGTTTGTACAATACAATACAATACAAATACTCTTTATTGCACCATAAATAAAAGGAAAAACAATAAACAGAAAAAAAAAAGAAGACAGAATTATGATACAAAGGCGGACTTATCGCATATATATCGTTTGTATGTATTATAGATTCACTCCGCAATAGATGATTTAATTTATGTGTACAAACTTAATTTACTGTAAGCCTTCATTGCACTAAATTATGTAATTTTAACTAAAAGACTACATTAACCTGAAAAATTTTTAAAAATCTGGGAAATTTACGGAAAAATATGAAATTTTACATAAATTACATGAAATTTCAGTAAATTTATGTAAAATTTTCATACTTTTTTGTAAATTTCCCAGATTTTTTGGGTGCTTTACAGTTTTATGTAATTTTTTGCATGTAAAATTACATATTTTTATATAAAATTACATAATTTTTAACAGTGTGGGACAAAAAAGTCCGTGATATACTGTAGAAACTAAAATCTGAAGAAATGGTAATCAGGAACATCCTAAATAGTCTACTGATAGACCTCCAGTGCAGTGACTCCTAGATAACAGTATCGAATAAGTGTGATTTTTATCATATCGAGATTTTTTAAAGAATTTAACAGTAGAATTATTTAAACAAAAAAAATCTGGATCTATCTAAAGACAGGAATCATAAGGTGCTAAAATTCCTGGCTTATCTAGATACCTTGCAAATAATCCAAATTTTCCGTAACGAAGTATATCAGATATCAGCTGATCGGGTCACGACTCGCGGTCCCTACTGATAAACTATCAAGTACCTACATATATGCATGTAAACAAATATTTAAAACATCGGACTTACGTATGGATTTGAAACACCGATTTTTATAGAAATCAGGCACTCCAATTTACTAAAGAAGATACTTTATACAAATTATTGCTAAAATGCTTGCCTATCACCATACGAACGATGGCTCTGAAATTGAGTCAGACACACTGAGAAAAAGGAATAGCTGAACCAGTTTTGCTATATGCGATTTGATTAGTAGATACCAAACTTTTGTTTTTATTAGCAGAACCATATAGTTACGTGTATGTCCCAAATTACACCTAAGTCACTTGATTATGGTAACGTGTAGTAAAAATTTTGCAACCATTCTTTTTTCTCAGTGCATTCTCAAAGATGTCTGCAAACTCATACGACTTACGTTCGTTTTTACGTAGACTCCTTTTGCAATTTTAGAGTCCTTTCATATAATACTTAATTCATCTGTATTTATTCTTATCAAGCTTGAATTAAAAACCTGTCAATTTCATTGTTATAAAGAATAGAGCAAAGCTACAAGATACGTATGTACTCTTAAAGTTCAATGCAGTTGAAAGAAAGAAAGAAAAATCTTTATTTGGTACAAAAGAAATACAAATCATGTACTAAACAAAACATTAGGTATACTAAATGCACCAAAATGGTGTCCGCTCAGCAAATGTTATAGCGTGAACCACAACGCTGGTCTTCCGCGGATGCCACGTTTAAATTTAATGTATAAACGAAAAAATAAAACTCAGAAATAAAATTTAAATTTGGGGCTCTAGGTAACATTGTTTATTAACGATAGCTTTATATGTCTTTAGTTGCAGCAACCCATCACTATTCTGAATATCATTTTCTACCTTTTAACCACTATGGACGTGGAAAATGATAATCATTATGCAAAATGTGACCTTTTTGATGCAAAAGCTGGGCTATGGCTACCTAACTTAAATTTTAACTCTAAAAAGTGTAGGTACGTGTTAGAGTTCTGTGCCTCTTTTTAAGAATTTGAAAGAGTCAGCTTACACAGAAAGGTTCTACTGGTCTGGAATCTATCTCCCGTTCTTTAAAAGGAATGCTCAACTGTTGATTATGGCTGTCATCCCCATGTCTTCTTTGTATGTCGACCTTTAGTAGGTACATAATAAAGAAAATAATTTTGTAGTGTTAATACGAGTAATCTACTTCACACACGAAAGAACTCTAAAACTCCAAAATTAAATTTGTGAAGGTAAGTTTGTAGTTTGTATCATATCAAAATCTATTCCTAAGGGGCATTTTAATAATTTTTATCAATGTTCATTATAAACTATGTAACATAACTCGTATCGGGATTGGCATACGCTTAATAACTTATTTTACGTTCTTAGGTACGTATAGAACTGTTAGGTAATTGGTTACTTTATGTCATTTAACACAGATCCTGAAATGCACATATTGTTTCATTTGAAATACCAACAAAGCCTGTAGTTTTTACTGGACAAATTAATGATATTCAAATGGGGCGGCAAATGTACTGTTTAGAATTGTTAATTCGATGTTAATAATTTCGGTGCAGTATAAAAGTGCGTGCACTTGATGCAACGCAACATAATTACACCAACTGTGCCATCTGGTCGTGTGTGGCGAGCTGCAAACAAATAACCAATACTAAAACATGTCTCGATTAACGGTAAGAAGTGTCACTTAACCAGTGATAAAATAAAATATATTTAAATAATTTTAAAAGCTAAAGAAAAAGAATTTTGCAACGTCTTCCAAAGTTTTCTTATGACTACTCCGGAGTGTGGATAATAAGACCGCACCGAAGCACCGCAGAATGTTGCCGGGACATGCTAAGATCAAAAAGAAAGAAATTTTATTAAAAGCGCTATATGATACATTTCAGGGTAGATACTTGTAAACTTTAAAACATCACGCCATCATTCTAAGATCAAACATTCTCATCTTTACAGATCCTCTTTGTCTTCGCTGTCATCTATCAAGTGCACGGAGAGGGTAAGAATAAATAGCACTGTGTTGCAAAAAAAACGATCAACTTAAACAATATTTAACATAAAATTGGTCTCCATAATGTTAAAAGTGGCCTTTGGGTCTTGCGGCCTTATTCTTGTCAGACCCAAAATTCTCTGTTTTTCTTATTAAAGGCGTGATTTAACTTTGTCTTCAGGTCCCGAGAGAGATTCTAAGCCCGCTCAATCCGGCGTTCTAGGAGTAGCGGCCGGCCCAGGCCTTATTGGCAGCTATGGCTTAGGAGGAGGTCTCGTGGGCCCCGGCATCGTCGCTGGAGGACCCGCAATCATAGGAGGCCCTGCAGTCGTCGCCGCACCTGCCATTGGCAGCGCTGTCGGACTCAACAACGCTGCAGCCGTAGGAGCCGCTCAACTCAGCCAGCTCCAAAACGCCCAAGCCGTCCAAGCGGCTCAGATCGCCAACTCCGCCGCCGCTGCCATCCAGGGAGCCCGTGTGGCCGAAGCGGCAGCTAGAGCCGGCCAGGTTAACGCCATCAACAATGCTCAGGCTCTCGACGCCGCCCGCATCGCTAACGTGCAGAGGGCGCAGGCCGCAGCTTTCGAAAACGCGAGAGCGGCTGAAGCAGCGAGACGCGCAGCCGCTGCCAGCTCCTTCGAGCTCGCCCGTGCTGCAGAAGCAGAACGTGTAGCCAACGCTGCCCGTGTACAAGCCATCGCTATTGCCAACACTCGTGCAGTAGAAGCCGCACGTATCGCCAACGCCGCAAGAGCTCAAGCTGCGGCCGTTGCCTCAAGCGCAGCCCAAGCGCAAGCTGTCGCCGACACTGTCGCGAGACAGGCTGCTGATGGTGCTCTGTTGCTGGGCGGCGGAGGTTACGGTGGTGTGGTAGCGGCTGGCCCAGCTGTGGCGGCTGTTCCAGTTGGCGGTCTCGGCCTGGGAGGGCTTGGAGGATACGGAGTTGGAGGTTACGGACTCGGAGGTTACGGACTCGGAGGCTGGGGCAAACACTAAGCAAGCAGCAAATCGGCACAGTGTTGGATTCCCTATAATTGTAAACAACCAGATTTCTACATCCATTTCGACATCTTCCATAGAAATGGTTAGCGGCAGGCCTCGGTAGATTTGGACTGGTCATGTAAATAGATTTACTTCGAATTTTATAAGCTTTGACATTGAAATAAATTGTTAGCACAAACAGTTATCTTTTCTGAATTATTTACTTCGTCCCATAAAACCTGAGGTTGTTACAAACGAGAAGCTTAAGCTTTCATTCATTCATGTTAATCTCGCATACGCACGTATTTTAGTACCAAGCCAAGAATTAAGTAAGCCAAGAACCAACTACTTACAAACTTTTCCTCAAGCGTAAATCGTAGAAGTCGTTAAGAGTAGGGGCACGCCTAGTTGGGGAGATCCTTACATGAAAATTAGCAAAGGTTTAGCGATTCGCTTCTATTAGTCTTTTTTCTAAATGAAACACGTTTTTGTATCAATTAAACTTAATTCGTTAATATTAGTAAAAACACTGTAGTGAAGGCTTGGGACGTCACCGCTCTGAATAAATACCACAAGACTGTGACGTCATGCGATATTAAAATGCGCCGTATCTTCATTTAATGTTCATCATATTTATTATTATTTGTAATTCAAAGAAAAGAAATATTATGTGATATTTTTAAATACTTTAAGTACTATACTATTGTACCATGTTGTTTTGGTAAATAAACTTTAAATAAATATATGTTTCTCATGTGTGCTGATAAATATTTTGTCAGTAACATCATGTGACTGACTAAATATCGTCATTAAACTTGCCCATTTCACAATAGGCATGTGAGTCACATGCCTATTGTGAAATGGGAAAGTTCAATGACGTATGCGACGAAAATAGCAGAAGTGGACGAAAAATATCTGTCATTCAGGGTTTTTCAATGTCTCTTGAGATCTGGCCTATCTGAAGTGCCTATATATGGAATCTATTTTCCTAAAGATAAGGTAGATAGTAAAAAACAATGTTATTGTATGTTAGTATTACCACAGACAGAAATACAAGTAGGTAATCAGTATTAGCACATTTTCTTACGAATTACAACAAATTTAGAGCACATGAAATTCAGCAAGCGACCCAATTTAGTCACTTAGGGAAATAACCGGCCAAGTTCGTGTCGGACCACGCTCAGTGTAGGGTTCCGTAGTTGCGATTTCCCACTTTGAGTTCACGCCACTAAAAACGTCTTAAAACTAATTTTCTATGGAATTTGTATGAACTTTTCCTTTTCCGAGTACATTTTATAAGTTGGTCGCTTATAACTTTTTAATTTGTAAACCCTACTTAGCTCTGATAGTTTTCGTTTAAACTTCGTTATATATACAACTGCTGTGACTTTTTCCACATATCCATATATGACCGTTTAATAGATAGAGGGGGGAGGGGGACACTTGAATCTAACAAAAATTTACAATATTAAACCAAATATTTCAGAAAAGGACCCCTTAATCGAAAAATGATGTTCACAAGCTCACAATATTTTGAAAGACCTATTCAAAGACACCTCACAAGATTGGGTTAGTTTAGAAAAAAAAATTACTCTTACTTGTACGGGAGATACACCTTAAACTTTTTTTTTATTATTTTATTCTACGACTCTTTTGGCATGATTAATATACATACCTATACCAAATTACAGCTTTCTAGTACTTATAGTCTCGGAGTAAACCCGCGAATGGACAGACAGATAGACAGACATGGCGAAACTATAAGGGTTCCTTGTTTACGACGTACGACAGAACCCTAAAAAACATGAATAAATGTTAACTATACCTAATCAAAACCCAAATCTGTGCTACTTGCAAGTCCGAAGTTCACTTTCTATTAGTGGTGGAGGCGGCATTTTCAATTATTATTTATTTTTTATTAGCCATGTGCTTATGAGTACAAAAAATAATTTTTCATACTGGTAAATATATTAACCTGTTTCCGAAAGACGCATCACCAGCAAACGCATGCGTGTCGCTTCGCCTATGTCTTCAAGTTTTCCTGGTCGTCTGCTATGCTCAAAGAGTTTCCTCTTTAGACTATAAATTCTTTTAAAAAAAAGCCAGGCTCAAACATATGGTAGTCTTTTTAATCAGATGTCATCATGATTATGTGAGGAAATGGATAAGATAATCATACCTAAATATATTCGTTATGCAGACGAAAGGAGAAATCATTGTTTAGGATTCCGTTTAGTCTCTGTGACGTTATTCTATGCAAATCATGGCGTTCAAAGTGAGTTAATACAATTAACTGTATATAACAACAATATTAAATACAATTTTAACATTAATACATTTTCTGAAAATTAACTATGTGAGCGCGACAGCTGTAGTTAGTGGAAGGAATTTATAAAAGGATTTTTCTAGCCGCGTGCCTCCTTGATTTTTACTGGGACGTACCTACCTATAAAAGTACAGAGGACTCAAAATAAATGCCTTTTATAGACAGACAGATTCTTGTCTGTGTCACTCACCCAAGCTCGATAGATGAAAGTGTGTACTTAGCCTATAGAATTCCTCTTCTTTTGCTCTTCTTTCTCTATGTTGTAAATTATCTAAAGAAAAACAATTACTTTTCAGATAATCTGCATGATTTTGGGTATAGCACTGGCCACATGCCATGGTAAGTTATAGTGAATAATATAGAATTACACAATTAAAATATTAGAATGTTTAAGTTGCAAATCTTTTTTAAATTGTGAATTGAGAAAATTGGTAAGCACATTGGGCTTAGGTAAAGCCTATTTATCAAAGTCAAAAGCAATAACATTTTTTCTTAACTTTCAGCATATCCTTCAAGCTTAAGCAGTAATTTCGGAACCAATCAAAACAGTTTCGGACAGAACCATGGCGGTTTTGGACATAACTTCGGTGGCTTCGAGCAGAACCATGGTGGCTTTGAACAAAACCATGGAGGTTTCGGACATAATCATGGTGGCTTCGGGCAAAACCATGGCGGCTTTGGACAAAACAACGGAGGTTCTGAACAGAACCATGGTGGCTTCGGGCAGAACCAGGGTGGATTTGGACAAAACTACGGTGGCTTTGGGCAGAACAATGGCGGTTTTGGACAATATCTTGGAGGTTTTGGGCAGAACCACGGCAGTTTCCGGCAGAACTATGGTGGTTTCAGACCAAAATACGTTAGCTCCTGGCAGAACCAAGGGAGACCCTTTCAAAACCTTGGTGGGTTCAGTCTAAACCAGGGTGGGTCAAGTCAAAACCAAGGCGGGTCTAGTCAGAGTCATTACAATGGATTCGGAAAATACCCCGGCAGCTTCGGGCACAACCAAGTTAGTCTAGAACAGAACAATAATTATGGACAAAATCATGAAAGCTTTGGACAAAACCACGGGACCTTTGGTCAGAGCCACGGCAATTTTGGTCAAATTCTAGGAAGCTTTGGGCAGAACCATAACAGTTTTGGACAAAATAGACCAATGGGATTGGGCATGAGCTTTCAACATAATCAAGGATTTGGCAAACCTATGCAGGGGAATTTCAATTTAAACAGTCTTAGTACTTTTGGCCAAAATGGATTCAATAGCTTTGGCCAGAATCAAAATGGATTAAGTGAGAATGGACACAGCCCAAATATTCAGGAACCACGTGACAATGAAGACCCTGGAGTGCATAATGTCGAAATCAATGACAATACTGAAAATGAAAAAAGCAATGAATTCGCTATGGGTGGGTTTGGACAAGGACATGGATTTGGACATTCTAGCTTCTCGCACGGTCAAAATGGATTTGGACATGGCCAGGGTGGTTTCTGGCAGGGGCAGAATGGATTTGGACAAGGCCATGGAAATTTCGGACAGATGGGGAATAGCCCAAACGGGTCTGGTTGTGGGGGAAACTCTCACGGTCAAGGTCATCACAATGAAAATAGTCCTGAGCAAAGCGTAGAAGTTTTAGATGACGGTAATAATGATGCTACGCCCTATGAAGCCCATGAAACCCCAGAACAACCAAGGCCAAGCAGCCCACAAGAAGTGAACTAGCCTATGAGGTAACCACTGGAATATATTTTTATACTGTGAATTTTGAATAAACAAAACAGTACACATAATACAATAAAATACACGTTACATTTGTTTTATTTTTTATTAACTTTCATATTGGTTACATACAGGTATTTATATATGTAAATCTTGTTCTGTAATCTTGTAATGTTGTGAAAATGTCAATTCAGTTCGTTTGTTTTCCCATTCTTTTCGTTTGTTTTTCTTTCATTTTCTATTACGTTGGTCTTTCAGTACAAAATTACAAAAATGATAAAATTAATACATATAATAAAACAGTAAAATTCGCGTGTCTGTACATTTAATAAATTTATGAAGAAATGAGTGTGAGCAATAAACAAAAAGAGAAAAAAAATGTTTGTCTGTCTGTCTCTATGTATGTTCACGCTAATTGGACGGATATTAACGCAGTTTTCAATAATAGAGAAAGCTCGGTTACCTATCATAAAGACGAAGAGGTTTTGGGCAAATTTCAAAATACCGAAAACGTTTCTTATTTTTTCTATTTCCTATATTGAAAATATAGGAATAAATAAAAACCGACCGAAAATTTAATTGACATATTGCCAAAATTCCGAATTTCGATTATTTTTATCGAATGCTACATGTTTTGAATTCTAACATAACGTTTAACTGCAGCTATGATTACTATATTTGAAAAAAAAAATGTTTCCCATATTATAAAAAGAATAATTGATATCGCATTAAATAAAATTGAATGAGCGGTTCGGCTGCTACGGTGGAACAGACATAAATACCCATATACATACATACATAGGCTGCTAAAATCATTACCTTTCCGTTTAGCTTTACCGTAGTCGGGTAAAAAGAAAAACAACAAGATATATATACCTAACTAACCAATTATAAAAATACATAAAATATTTATAATTGCACGAATCAAGTTAATTTTTCAAAAGGAAAAACAGACTTCACCTCCAAACTACAGAACCGATTTTGATAAAATTTATATGGGACCACCTGAAAAGTGATTATCATCATTCGCCGCCGCGCAACGTCCACGGCTGGATATAGGCCTCTCCCAAGGGACCTTGGGAGGGTTTTCAAAATGACCGATCAAGAGCGGCCTGCATCCAGCGCCTTCCAGCGAACTTGGTCAGGTCGTCAGACCACCTTGTGGGTGGGTATCCTACGCTTGGCTTGCCAGTACGAGGTCGCCATTCGAAAACCTTATTGCCCCATCGGCCATCCGTTCGTCGCGCTATGGGCCCCGCCCACTGCCACTTCAACGATCTAATCCGCTGGGCTATGTTAGTGACCTTCATTCTCCTACAAATTTCGTAATTTCTGATTCGATCGCGTAGAGAAACTCTCTATGGCACGTTGAACGATCTTGAGCCTTCTCATGAGACCCATAATAAGGGACCACGTCCCAGAGCCATAAGTCATCACTGGTAACATACATTGATAGTAGGGTAGAACTTAGTTTTGAGACATTGAGATATTTTGGACGATAAGACACTGCGTAGCTTCCTGACCGCTGCCCAGCTGAATCGGATTCGTCGAAAGACCCTTTCAGACAAAAAATTAATTTTCCAAATCGGTCCAGGCGACTTCGAATATTCGGTGAACATACACAAAACATTAAAAAAAGATTGCGACGAATTGATAACCTCCTCCTTTTACAAACTCGGTTTGTTTGTTTTTCGTATATGTAAGTGGCCAACACTGATGTCAGATTTTTCAGGCTGCCTAAAGGCATCTGACATAGCTTGACGACCGCCATACAATGATGACAGCCGGGACCAACGGCTTATACGTGCCTTCCGAAGCACGGAGGAGCGCGAGAAATTTTTCTGCCACTTGTGGTCACCCATCCAAGTGCGGACCATGCCCGGTGTCGCTTAACTTGCGAAAGCGCTAGTAATGCGCACTCCCGACGGACCACAGAGCTCCTCACTCTCTAAACTCGGTTAAAATGAGAAATATATGAGAATCATTCCTACGATTCAGTTTAGTTCTGGGCGTAGGTACACAAGAATAAATAAAAACAAAACAGATCTACGTACTTGTTTACACCTACGTAATTTCTTTAGAGTACAGTTAGATATTTTTTCCAGATTTTATGGTTATTTCCTTCATTTATTGTTATAAAAATGCAAATCATGTCGACAGACGATGCGGCTAGCAAACAACCCATCACTATTTTGTTGGCTTTTTCCATCTTTTAACCTACACCTAAAAATGATCATTGGGTCTTGCGGTGCTTGGGCTTTCCGCTTTGAGCCAAATAGACCCAAAATGCTCTGTATAAACACATGATACTGTAAATAGGTAGTTTGTTAACTTTAAATATTATTACATGACAGGTCATCGATTTAATAGGTACCTATCCAAACTGAAGATAACGACCGGTATATAACATGATTTGTTTTTGATTCGGGCGTTGTACTGTGCCGGGAACAAGGAACTGTAGTCGCTGATATTCTGGTTTAAAACATGGCTTTTAAAGTGAGTACAGTTATTTGATTTTTTTTATAAAGTATTAGTATCCTTACCTTATCTCTCGTCGAGTCTCATAGGTCACCCATAGGTGTATACTCCCCTAGTTTGAGTCCAATCTCTGGCTTTTTACAAGCTTTTATTTAGTTTCACCTGGCGCGTTGTCTGTATATCTATATAATCAAATCTTGCAAGTTCAATTTGAGCCACTTCCCGGTTTCCGATTGAGCTGAAATTTTGCACCCATACGTATATCGCGTGACAATGCAATATTATGATGACATGAAGCTGATCTGATGATGGAGTTGGAAGCTGGCCATAGGAACTCTGTAATGAAACGACGCAACCCCATCGAGCTTGGGCTCATTTGATTCGTCTTGAGGAGTACTGAAGATAAAAGCTTATTTTAAAAATATTTTTTTAAATAATTACTTGTTTCTGTTTCGAACGGTGTTTGGTACCTATCCTTAGATACCATCCATCCGGATTTGCCCGGACATGTCCGGAATTTCTGCCTTTTGTCCGGCTTTTCAATTTGTCCGGTTTTTTTGAATATGAGCAATTAAGCTACATCAAATAGGTCAAAAAATCTTATTAACTTCTCATTTATTTAAACTAAGTGGGTGATGTTTACATTTTGTGACTTTTATCGAAATGTCCGGCTTTTTGTCAGGATCTTTCAAATTTCTATATGGTATCCCTATCCTTAGGTGACCATTGAGAAATTATCTTTGACGCCCTCTGGGGCCTAGTGGTCATCGTGTGACGCTGTCTTACTGGAGATCCCGGGTTTGATCTCCGGTCAGGACAATATGGAAAATGATCTTTTTCACATTGACCTGGGTTTTGGATATCTATCTTTATATGTATTTGTTATAAAATATAGTATATAAGTCTCGAACTTACTTTGGGCCAGCTTAATCTGTGTGATTTGTCCGTATATATTAATTTATTTAATTATAGCCAAAGTTTCTTGGATTAAGCCCTCGTACTCAATTAGGTACTATATGCACATACGTATTCCCTGTCTATGAATAATAATAATAAAAACAATACCAAAACAATTAAAGGAACATGAATCATGTTCGTTTTTAAGGATAGACACCTTTTAAATGACAATGAAAGGGCCACATTTTTGCGGTGCAAGTATCTCTAGCACTCTGTATATTAATGTTTGAATTTAATACTTTTTGAAAAAATAAAAATATCTATCTTACTCAGTGAACAAAAATATAGAAATAAATAAATATAAAGGGATAAGACAGTAAGTATAAACTCGTGGGACTGAATAGGGTACTAACTCAACGATATTATATTTTATGATAAATATAACATTGATAAACAGAAAATGAAAAGAAATGGTAAGGTAAATCGACATTTTCATACAAAAGTGTTCGGCCGGCCCGAAATTTAATTTGTATGAAAATGTCGATATTTTCTTCGAGTTTCAAGCATTGGTCCCATATGAAAAGTTGTTCATATTGACGGTCTGAGTCCTTCTACAAAGATCAGACAGGGTTTTTGTTACATATTGTATATCTAATGCTTTCGTTTTGAAAATAAAATCAGTTTAATAAAAAATACAACCTTCTAGCAAAAGGAGCTTTTAAAGTCATCATAATAAGTACCTATTTCACTCATCAGAACGTCTTCTTTTTTTACATGTTAATTATCATATTAGGTACCTATTCATACTTATAGCATTACATAATATTTATATCTCGTATGTTTGTTTGCAGATAACGTGCCTACTCTTGGCGCTTGCGGTAGCATGCTACGGTGAGTTTATACATAATAAAGTTTCATAATTTTTGTCACAAATTGTTATAGAACCGATTTACAAGATTTTTATTGCATACAAAAGATTTCAACAAGTCGATCTATATAATTATAATCTCAGGCTGGCTGCAGCTGGTTCGAAAATATCTATCTAATTATGATTGACTAAAAAAACATAGGTAGTTAGTGGCTGTCGTGAATTATTTGTATATTTATTTCCTTGTATATTCATTTTTGTGTATTCACTATAATTACTTTTAGTTTATTGGTATTTCGGATGAGCAATTATAAAGAGCAGATAAACTCACATAAAGTTTATCTGCTATTAAAGTAGATTTTATCTTTGTTAACTTAAAAAAAATTGTCTGTAATATCGCAAAAATACGAGCTCACAACAGTAGACTGAAATAACCTTGGCCGAGCGATATACTGTAGGTATGTACGTACCTATGTCAAATTTCAAATAGAGCAAGTTAATAATAAGATTTTTATTGAAAGAGGCTATCATCATATGTCTTTTACAACGAAAATGGTTTGCTAGTGTTGCAACTATTCATATCTTCATTAATTTTTGATTTTTCTCGTAGCGTTTCGAATCTTAATGGCCTTTTTCTTTCACAGCCTACCCGCAAGAAACCGACGGCGGTGACTCTGGTTTCGGTGGACAATATGGAGGCGGATTCGGCCAAGGAGGTCAGGGAGGATACGCCCCTGACCAAGGCTTTGGAGGACAAGGCGGTTCAGGAGGTTTCGGCCAGCATGGTGGACACGGTAACGATGACGGTGTATTAAGACAGCGCAGATCGCCACAAGGTTATGGTGGAAGTCACAGTCATGGCGGTCACAGCCATGACGGTCACAGCCATGATGGTCACAGCCATGACGGTCACAGCCATGAAGGTCATAGCCATGGCGGTCAGGGCGGCTTTGGACAAGAAGGCCAAGGACAAGGAGGTTTTGGCGGCGACTCTGGCTTTGGAGGAGGTCAAGGCGGCTTCGGAGGACAGAGTCACGGAGGCCAGAGCCACGGAGGCCAAGGAGGATTCGGAGAACAGGGTCAAGGCCAGGGAGGATTTGGAGAACAGGGTCATGGTCAGGGAGGACATGGAGGATTTGGGCAAGACTCTGGTTTTGGCGGTCAACAAGGAGGCTTCGGACAAGGTGGCCAAGGAAGCCAGGGAGGTCACGGACAAGGCGGCTATGGCGGTCATAAATACCGCCGTTCTCCCCAGGGATATGGAAGCCATGGAGAGCAGGGTGACTCTGGTTATGGCGGACAACAAGGAGGCTTTGGACAAACTGGACATGGCGGCCAAAGTGGCCAAGGAGGATTCGGTGGACAGCAAGGAGGTTTTGGCGGACAACAAGGAGGCTTTGGTCAAAGTGGACATGAAGGCCAAGGAGGTTACGGTGGGCAGCAAGGAGGTTTCGGCGGACAACAAGGAGGCTTTGGTCAAAGTGGACACGAAGGCCAAGGAGGTTTCGGTGGACAACAGGGAGGTTTTGGTGGACAAGGAGGACATCGCGGAGGTTACCAAGAGCACGGATATTAAGATCACCTACTATCGTCCCGTTTATAATTAAATAAATTTAATTTTAAGATATTACTTTGATTCTTTAAGTACTCAGGTACTTATAATACAGGCTGTAAATGTACAGTCGACAAATCATTATAAGTACCTACTTGAAATATGAACAATAATGCAGGGATATCAGGGATATAATGCGTGCATTGGTCCCATAGATAAAGTGGTTCATTTGAAGGGCAGTTCTATCAAGTGTCAACCGTACTTACCACCATAAAGATATGGCTATATCTTCATGTTTAACACCTATGTTTTTTTTGCTTTTTACTTAACACCGTCCAAACCAAAGAGCAAAAAAATTTTTGATCCTAATTAAATAAATCACAAGCTCTTTCTTATTTATTAACCCCTAGCCCCTGCAAGTATTTCTCCGTAAAACATCACAGCAACAATCAACAGCACAGGAAAATAATAAAATTTAATACAATGCGACACAAATAAGTTGAACAGAAATGGCGGACTTCTAAGCATTTTTGTACAAATTCTCGACATGTAAATTCTGCCGTAAATTGAACTAAAATAGCGGTCGTCGGCGCATTATTTTACCTGTGCCGATAACCGCCATTTTGGTTCAACCTACGTGCCGGGAATTTGTACAAAAATGCGTTGAAGTCTGCCATTTTGTTCAACTTATTTGTGTCGCATTGTGAGTACCTACCTCATAAAGATTTAGAATATACAAGTAGTGTCAAATAACGACAACAACAAGTTTCAAGAAACTCAAACTAGCGATAACAGTTTTGACACAACTAAACATCAATAGGGAAGATCGTATGAAAACAAACCGATTGACAGCAGATACGAGAAGGAATATCTACTTACATACTTACGTGCGTCGTCAGAATCTAAGGATAAGTATCCTTAGATTCTGACGACGCAATGTTTATTTATAATTTTTACGAACCAGCTCAAAATACCTAGGATACAGAAATATAAAATTTGCATCTCGTCGTTTTGAATCTAGTGACTTGGGGAGGTCTACCTATGTCCAACAGTCAACGAATCTAGCAGGAAACTTTCCTCAATATTACAACTTGCCCTACTGATAATATAGAAATAATTACCTATTAACTTATGGCGTGGACCACTCCATTGATATTGTTCCATGGTCCATTTCAAATAAATCTGGAAATAGTCGTTGAAGAATAATGCTATATCTAACAGCTCAACCAAAAAATTCATGAGTACCTACTAAGTACCTTCAGATCCGTTGGAGAAGAATGACTAAAATAAATATAGTTGTTCGCCTACTCGCCCATGGCTATACCTACTCACCTAATCATGAAGAAATACACACTAAGCAATGGCAAAACACTACATTATTTTTGCCAAGAATCGTCAATGAGTGCGTTTTTGCCATGCAAGCGCTACAGAATAAAAGCGCTAATAATGAGACAGACTCGCCTTAAGGGCGGCCTAAAGGGCTTTTTGAATAGTCTATCTAATTTACTTATTTAACACAGTCGCGTAGACACGCAGGGACCAGCTAACTCAGTGCAGGTGCATGTCAGGAGCCAAGTTAAGACGGTCTGTTCCGACAACCTAAGAAAATTAGCAGGAAAACGTTATGCATGCCGCTTCCATTCTGTCATTTCGGAAACCAACAATGGGCTTTCAACGCTTGGAATGGATGACGATGACAGCTGTAAAGACACCTCTAGCGCTTAATGGTAGGAAAGGAATCTATCTTGCTAATTTTTGCTACCTAGTTTCCAGTAGGTACCTAAACACAGTATCACGAAAGATTCCGGTGGCCGAAATCAGAACTACGAATACTTCACAATAATTTTAATCGCTGAAGTCGATTCTAGCGCCACCCCTACTGAAGTAGATAAGAAGATACTTGCGGCAGTATGTAGATGTGGGGTCACCGCGGCCCTCGAATTTGAGATAACGACAAATATATATACTTCCTTGATAGTTCCCGCATCACAGTTCACCACTAAACTATTGATTAGCAACATGGCTTTCAAAGTGAGTAATTTTTTATTTATTTTGTAATTTATATTTAGTGTATTTTTTTCGACACAGGTATTATAATTGAAGGGGTGACTCAGACTGACATTGTAAACAACTTTTTCGATGGACCTAATGCTGTGATCTCGATATATTTTTTTCAGATTTTCCAAACAGGCTTGTTCAGTAAACCGGAAAATGTGTATCGAAAAAAAATTAAGGGTCCAGCATTGGCCCGCCCGTAAAAAAAATGTTCTTATAGACGGGCTATACTCGTATGTCGATACATTTTATATTTGAGCTTGAAAACTGAAAAGTTGTTTTTCGTGTGTGTAAGAGGCCAACACTGCTGTAAATTTTTCAGGCAGCCTAAAGACATCTCACATAGCTTGACGACTACCATACAATGATCACAGCCGGGTCCAACGTCTTAAACATACCTTCCGAAGCACGGAGGAGCTTGAGAATTTTTCATGCCACTTAGGGTCACCCATCCAAGTGCGGACCACGCCCAGCCGCTTAACTTGCGAAAGCGCTAGTTATGCTTTCGCAAGTTAAGCGACAAAATTCGAAAACAATAATAGTCAGTAAAAAGTCGAAATGTTATTAAATTAAAGATTAAATTAGGACAAAAATTCGTATGTTTGTTTTTCTTGTGTGTTAAGTGGTAATTTTTTGTAGGCACAAAAAAATCGTGTCTGTCTGTATGCACTAGTAGTATTATGCCACTACCAACTAGTAACTACGATGTCGAGCTTTTTTGTTTGGTCAATTGATGGAGCTAGTACAAGTTACCTACTCGAATGACCTAAGCGACACAATACTATTACCTAATTAGACTACCTAACTTTAAAAATCTTTTTACAAACTTGAATTTAAATTTTCTTTCAGATTGCGTGTTTGGTTCTTGCACTAGCTGTAGCATGCTACGGTATGTATCTTCCTTGTTATTTTTTTAATAGATAATATAATTGTTTATATTATTTACTAGCTGTAACCCGCGACATCGTCCGCGCAGAAGTGTAGAAAATGATTCTAATGTGATTTTTATTTGTTTTTTTACGTTATTAATTTTTTATAACATATGAATTAGGTATTATGTTAAAAATTTAAATGTTTGAATACTTCTTCAATATAACAATCTTTATAAAAGTGTAGGGGATTTAAAGGCCTAGCGAGCGGACCCGTCGAACCTTGTCGAGCTCCGCACCCGCTACCACTCGTCATGTTTCTCGCTTCAAAAATGTTGAAAATTCATACAAACTTGCAACCCCTATTTCACCCCTATAGGGATGTTATTTTCAAAATATAATGAATGCATTATTATTTTCTACTACTAAAATAAATAAATAAAATCGTGTCTCTCACTTAAAAAATTACGAAGTTTCATACAAACTGGCAACCCTTATTTCACCCCCTTAGGGATGGAATTTCCAAAAATCCTTTCTAAGCGGACGTCTCCTAGTCATAATTTACCTATATATGCCAAATTTTATCTTCATTGGCTAAGTAGTTTTCGAGATTTCGTGATGAGTGAGTGAGTTAATTTCGCTTTTATATATATATAGATAGATAGATTAGGATTTTCGTTAAAAACTCCTAGATTTATAAACCTCCGCCTCCTTTTAGCAAATAATGCCTGTATTAGGAGATCTAGCTCTTCCGATATAATTGTAAACAGCAGTTCGTTTGCATCTAATGGGTGTCATACCATTATCTAAAAAAACACGTTTGTTGTAAGGGAGCCCCACTTAAACATTTACTTTATTCTGTTTTTAGTATTTGTTGTTATAGCGGCAACAGAAATACATCTTTGAAAATTTCAACTGTCTAGCATTCTAAGAATAGGCACAATTTAAGATCATCAGAAAATCTAGGTTTGGACATGCCTATGCATCGAACCAACTTTTACGATAACTCCTTTACGGTCCAAGCAGTGCGCCTGTGAAATGAACTGCCAGTTTTAATACGGCAGGCACAGTCTCTCCATGTTTCAAAGAAAAGGGTAGTAGACTACTACACGTACCTATATAAAAGTAATTGATTGGAGTAATCACATTATAAATAACTCTATTTTATGTAGGTATCAAGTTATCAGTAGAAAATCTATTTGCTATTTAATAATATTGTATGTTTATGTGTAATATATTATTAATGTATGCATATTACCTATACCTATCTAAGTAAGTATAGTTTATGTTTTTATGTATTTAGGTAGGTTTGTAATTGTGTATAATGTTTGATTTTGTGTTAAATTTATCAATTTTATAGTTGCTTTTGATATAATTTTTCCTTCTTAGTCAGTTGCACGACCCTCTTTTTCTTTCTCATATTCCTCTCCATCCACTGGTTGTCTGAAAGAGATCGCTTTAAGCGATAAAACCGCCCATTGTACTCATTTAATTTAAAATTATTTCTTTGTTACATTTTCTTTTGGTGTACAATAAAGAATTATATATCTATCTATCTATCTTTCTATCACGGTTGATGATACATATAGCCTGGTGACAGACAGATGTACGGACGGACGCAGGGCCAGCGGAGTCTTAGTGATAGGATCCCGTTTTTACCCATTGGGTACGGAACCCTAAAAAGCCCAAAAATTTAGGGCAGTGGCGCATGTAATAGTAAACAAACGACGTGATTATTAAAAAGATGCTTTTATGAAGGTTTACATTCCCTAACTTTTTTATATGCAACTGTTTTGTTTTAGTAAACGTATCTAGCCATACAAATGATACTTTCTACAGTCGGTAGTAGGTATACATAACTTTGGGTTATCTAAGCTAAGCTTTCATTTAAATAGAATTTTAATGATCATCGATTACGATTAAAAATATATCTTAATTTTAAAAACCACTGGACACGATTCATTGTGGTATGTTGTCTGAACATACATAGGTGTCATTTCTTTTAAACTATTTACGTTAAAAGGCAGTCCTACGAGAAACTCGTTTTTAATATTTTGCGATCAACCTAAGCTAAGATATCAACCCATATACCTACCTTCTGATTTTTACGTTCAAGCAATATTGACGTTTTTTTTACAGCTCACCCACACGGGTATGGCGGTGGCTACGGCAGTGGCCACGGAAGTCACGGTGATAGCCAAGGATTCGGCGGCAGCCAGGGAGATTTTGGAGGCCAGAGCGGCCACGGAGGATTCGGAGGCCAGAGCGGCCAGGGCGGATTCGGTGGCGGACACGGCAGTCAGGGTGGTTATGGAGGCCAAAGCGGCCAGGGCGCATTTGGAGGCCAAAGCGGCTTCGGTGGGGGACACGACAGCCAGGGATTCGGTAGTGGTGGACATGGCAGCCAGGGAGGATTCGGTGGAGGACACGGCAGCCAGGGTGTACACGGCAGCCAGGGTGGACACGGCAGCCAGGGAGGACACGGCAGCCAAGGATTCGGTGGTCAAGGCAGCCAAGGCTTCGGACAAGGTCAGGGAGGCTACGGAGGTGGACAAAGCGGCTTCGGAGGTCAGGGACATCACGGACACCAGGGCGGTTACCAGCAGCACGGATATTAGGATATTGGGTCATACCTACTTGTAAATTGTTACGTATTAAATTAAGTATAAAATAGATGTATTCAACCTTCAGAGCGAACTAGTCGATACTTTTTCTATACAAATTTCGGTGGGGATTTCCTCCTCTGTTTGACATTGTACATTCAAAGTTCAAAATGATATCGTTTTGTCTGATTATAAATGTTGTCTGTACGGATACAGAATTGTAAAATAAAAAACCATTAAAAAGTTATGAGCCATTAAATATTCTATTTTTTTTTTTTTTTGCTTATTTTTATAACTCATATGTAACGCACCCGTTCCAACCAACCTTACGCAGGGTATCAAAACAGGCATCTACTCCAGTCCTTGTTATAACCATGTGAAATTGACTTGCTCTAAAATTTGGCATCTAACCGCGGTCTGTCACATGTCTAACCACTATACTACCGAAGATCATAAGCTTCACGCAATTTAATGCGTGCTCTCGATCTCACGCAATACAATGCGCACTCACACAATGTAGTGTGCGCCTCTTTAAACCCATGTGCCCAACCAATTTCATTTAACAACATGTTGGTCCGAAGCCTTAAAACCTGAACTCTTCAAAACAGAAAACAAATGTCACATCTATGCACTGAAATAAATCAATGCACATTGAAGCACACTGAACTGTTCCGAAGCTCACCGAAGTTCACTCAATGACCTTGAAGTACATCAATGTACACTAAAATATCCAGAAATACCCTGTGGTGGCCCGGTCCCGTGACGTTTTGCAGTGTCAATCATTTCCATGTCCGTACGCGCATCGGCGACCGCCCCACGACAGTACTCCCGCGCCCAACAACAACAGGCTTGTAATCCTTATAGTCATTGTGTCGAATAAACTATGAGAAATTCTTCTGATTTTTAGTACAGTCATCCACACACATAACCTTACACCGGAGTATACCAACAGGCGCAACAACAATCGTTTCCAGCGTTCCCATCTAATGCCCACTGATGTAGATTCTCCTTCGCATTCAAACTTCTCCAGTGTAAGTTGGGACATATCAGCGTGGTATCTGAAATATCAAATTAATAATCAACTGTGAGCTGCTTCTATGTAATTTTATGACATTATCAATTTAATGATCAGCTGTACGCTGCTAATTTCTATGACCTTGTCAATTTAATGACCAGCTATGTGCTGCTTTTATGTCCTTTTATGACATTATCAACTTAATGATCAGCTGTGTGCTGCTATCATGTCATTTTATGACCTTGTCAATTTAATGACCAGCTATGTGCTGCTTTTATGTCATTTTATGACATTATCAATTTAATGATCAGCTGTGTGCTGCTATCATGTCATTTTATGACCTTGCCAATTTAATGACCAGCTATGTGCTGCTTTAATGACATTATCAATTTATTGATCAGCTGTGTGCTGCTATTATGCCACTTTTATGACCTTGTCAATTTAATGACCAGCCATGTGCTGCTTTTATGTCATTTTATGACATTATCAATGTAATGATCAGCTGTGTGCTGCTATCATATTTTAATATTTACTTGATATACATATTTCGTTTTAGATGTGATATTAGTTAAATATATTTATACGTAGTTTCCATTTAAAGTTACTTTTTGCAAATATAAATTAAATAATAATGCAGGGTTGGGACGGATTAGGTTAACCTAACCGAAATAATCTGTTATTTACCCATTGGATATAGGTTAACATATATTTTGATTAACCGAAATAGCCAGCTAACCTATAATTGCGGTTAACTTTAACCGAATCGACAATTAGGTCTGCATGATACTACACGTTTTTCATTCCTCGTCACTCGGTCACGGTACCTATCCCTACAAAAGCGCTTACATGGCTCAACCAAACGGCCGTGCAGCACTGAAAACCTATTTAACCTATTCAGATAACGGTTACTGTTACCCTTATTGTGTAAGTTAACCGAATCAAAGGGTTAACCTATATAATCGGGTTACCGTTATGAATGGGTTTTCCAAACACTGTAATAATGAGCATAACCAATGTAATCGTCATCTTAGAATTATATTATTTTTCATCATGAATGTCCTTCTATAGTTATGTACTTTAATCTATACTCCTTTTTCCACTAGTTTTAAACGATTTTTTTTTTCCATTAAGTCAATTCAGACATTATTATAATAGTTAATTTTGATTTATCTGAGGTGGTCTAGTTTTAGTTTTTTTAATTCGACGCACGAGCACTCACACATCCTTTTATTTTTAATTATGTATATATATTTTATTACTTTATCCTCGTCGGCAATGTAGAATTCGTTGATATTATCCGATATTTGGCTCGCCTACGCACCACCACGTGTTACCGGGCTGACGGTCGGACACAGACTCCCCCCACTCCGGCCGGCACTTGTGACGTATGCGCTCGAGACAAACAACTAGATATTTACATACACTACGGCAACTTTCGGCGCAAATAAATAATAAAAGAAGTGTAAAATCTCCAAACCTAAGTCCACACGGTCACGGCTTATTTATCAAAGATATGAATAAACGAAATATTTTTATTGGATTTTAGAATTCTTTATATGAAATCCTATGAAACCTCGCACACCTGTATGAGATGAGTACTTCAATTTGTTTTAAATGTTATTGTTAGTGTAGTTATTGTCACAAATAATAAAGTTAGTATGTTATTGTAGTTATTCTCACAAATAATAAAGCACTGACAATAAAAAAATCTCGTCAAGATTCATCACAATTCACATATGTAATTACAATGCGCCGCGTGTAAAGAAAACAATTCTTTCGACCGCGCCGAAAGAATCGAGCGCGCCGAAAGAATTGTTTCCAATTCCTTTACACCTGTCACTTGATGAGATTTTTAGTGTCAGGGCTTTATTAATCAATTATGTAAGAATCACTCATTTCTGTATTTAAAATAAATCGAAGCAGTAACTCGATCGCATAACTCTCGTTGCTCTTACGCACACACATATCATTGCCGAAATGCAATTTTTCATCTCATCTACTCAAAAAACGATGTTTTCATCCCAAAACATTTGGAGCTAAAGTTACTGGTTATTCTCACGGGACTAAAACGTGAAAAAGAAGATCTCTAGGGATACAACCAATTTGAAAACAGAACACGAGTGTAATCTATGTAGAATCAAAAATAATGTTGGCAGTCCAGCAAAAAAAAAGAGAATTTGGTTTTAAAATAAAAAACTAGCTTTTCGGGCGTTGCGCGGGCTGCAAGCAGCCCGCGGTTTTTCGTGCAGCTGTTGAGGTAAACTTAATACGTTTCCAGTTCAGAAAATGGGTAAAAACTGCAGTCAGTTGTGGCAACATGAAAAAATGTGTAGGCGGCCATCTTGGATTCAAAATCTGATTGCAGTTTCGAGTTCCGCGGGGTGCTTTACCCCAGTAAACAAAATTTCAGACGCCTACGACGTCTTATTGAGACGTTATGAACGAAATAATTTTAATTTTCTCAAATACAGGCGCCTTTTGGATTCTAAAAACAATATAACATTTGGATTTTTCTGCTCAAAATCTCGACCTTCGGCCTCGCCACGCAGCTCGGCCTGCGGCCTTGCAGGGGGCTACGCCTTCGGCCTTCGGCCTCGGGCTGCGCCTAGTTACTTACGGGGGGACTTTTGTATGAAATTTGTATGGAGGGGAATTGTCCAATTAGGGCGGCCACCTTGGATTTTAAAAAAAATCAAAAAACAAATGACAGTCGTCAAGTTGCTCACAACCCCCTATATTTAAAAAAAAAATCACGCCCCTAACCCCAACCGTTTTTGCAGGCCGTACACCTTCCACATGAAGTTTCCGCAGATCTTGAAATGTAAGATTTTTCTGGATTTCACTGGAGCACCCTCTATACGGTGGTATATCGTTTATAACTGTCACCCGGGAACAAACCAAACAAATATGTCAAGCAGTGAGTCAGTCAGTGGTAATCACTGACCTCCACATATACAAGTGGTAATGTAGGTTTATATTGGTTTTAAAATAAAAAATAATTGGCACAGACGTCGTATTTTTTTTAATTTCGTCTTCAACTTGGATGAATGTAGGAATTTTTATGTTCTTTGATTCGGAAAAAGAAATAAGTATAATTTAAAACCGCAATTTCTTTGATTCAAGTAATTATTACAGATGTTTTAGGTTATTTGTATTGAAATGGAATTATTTATGTAAATGTAAATACTTTTTCGTGAGTTTAAGCCCATAGTGAATAGTTATCAAGTTTTCTTTTAAAAATAAAAAGATATGAAGGACCACGCAAACAAAGTTGTGAGTGAACATTTTATCTTAAGTTGGTGGTCTTCGAAAAAATTTTTCTTAGTATTTATTGTTTGAAAACGACACCAAACAAAGGTAAGTACTTATTAAATTGTCGGTTGAAGTCTGTTAGGTATTGTAGGTGTTCTACTGTGCTTTATATTCTGTTTTAAATGTGCCAGTTTTTCTCATAGATGGAGATGAAAAGTAGAATGTGCTACTCGGGTACGGTAATATTTTAATCTCAAGCGATATACATGAACCCCTCGCTACACTCAGGATTCCACCGTAGAATCACTCGCTCGTGATTCAACTGTGGAATCCTTCGTTTTGCTCTTGATTCAAAGTAGCGCCCTCGCCGTCAAAATATTACCTTATCCCCTTGTAGCACAATCTACTATGAAGGTTTTATTTTACTACTTTGTCGGCGTGATTGATATACATACCTTTGCCGAATTACAGCTTTCTAGTACATATATAGTCTCTGAGTTAAACCGCGGACAGACAGAGAGTCATGGCGAACCCTAAAAACGAAAAATAGAAAAACAATAATGAAAAAAAAAACAATATTATTTATTTTACTGCAATACACAATCTCTATGTATCGTACATTTTAGTTGACCGGTACAATAGGTACTCTCCTCCGATTAACTGCCTGGTCACACTAGGAAGCGCAGGCGCGGGTTTACCGGCCAATTTGGTATTTGACTTAATTTTTATATCAAAAAGTAACATAATACGAAACAGAATACAAAAATAATTGTTTTAATCCGCGTAAAACTAAGCAATTTAAAAACCCTTCAAATCAGGTGGAATGGGAAACTGTTAAGTAACAGTACAAGGATGCACGTACCCCCAAGTGACGTCACTGCCATGTTGAAAAAAAATATAAGATTGTATTTGTACATCAATGCAGTTGTATGCTCCGCGCCCGCGCCTCCTTCGTGACCAAGGCCTAAAGGCAACTTAACGTAAAGCACGAATCTTATACAAATGTATTTATTTTATGAGAAAACCTACGTTTCTGTATTATAGAAAAATACACGTCCTCAGTGCTTTAACTCCTATCTATGACTGCTAATTTAATCTATTTATTTAATTACACTGTGCATATCTTCGTAAACTGTGACGATAAAATTACATAGTAACATTAACAAATGCACCCTCGATGATGTTATATATTCCCATAGACTACATACTATGATTAAACCGTGAGTCGCCAACATAAATTACTGCATACGAAATAAATATTATTTTGTATCTACTATTTACAGTCACTAACAGTTATATACACAGATCAATAATTTAAAAAAAAAACAAAGCGTTATCTATGTTTCAACTATCATTAAAGCATTTTAGAAGGCGAATAAACGAACACTATTATTACATTAATCACTTTAGGGCATTTACATACTGGGCGTTATCTCTGGCCGGTATAGTCTTTAGTTCGCGTTTGCTCATATATGTGCGTATTTAGAAGATAAGTATCAACCGATATCGCATGTAACACATCTTTTCAAACATATTCGGGCAAATCAGTTTTCACTTTTAAAAAATAGTGCTAGGACAAGGAGTGTTAAAGCTAAGAATATTTTATTTATTTATTTAAACTTTATTGCACAGTTTAAAAAATTACAAGTGGCGGACTTATTGCCATATGGCATAGAGTATAGGCAAAAGGGAGATTTGGAAAAAAACAAGGGACTTCAACCTTTGTTGTACAGCTATCTCCGCTATCTTTATATGAATTTATAGATGACAGCCATTTTCTACAAAAATCTTCATTCCTTCTTTCTACAAGAATTCCTTGCTCATGTATGTATAGAAAATGACTACCAGTCCTTTTCAGTTCACACTTATAACATACGCTTCCATAGCCATACATTTGCTTACGTAGGTGGATCGCAGAAATACGCGTTTTTATACCTACGAGCGCAGAAATACGCCAAGTTTGCAAACGCCCTTAGCATTGAGATAATTTCGCGCCTTGCGTCATTCGTAGACAACACAATAACATTTGTTTGTATCTTATACGCGACTCTGATACCCTGTGTTGCAAGCGATATATTCTTTAACTAAACCATAATTTAACACTACAATACTTTAAAAATTAAATGGATCAATTAGTAACCCTTTGCCTTTTTACATCAAGAACATAAATGTTGTTTTTTTTTTCTTTTATTGCCATTTTCCAACGCTTTCTGTTGCATCGACAATGCCAATAAAAAAAATTCAATATTTCAAAACATCTTTTTGACAAAACTATCTATTTTTTTACTGCGAATCTCGATTAATCGGCTAGACTTGAGAGGTTGTGTTCTCTTACTGCCCACACTTGAACATCAAATGAAGAAAATAAAAGTAAAAGAAAACATTATGATTAACAAATTCAATAAAAAACAAGAATTTACAAAAACAGTGCAGCTGTAAGCTTTCAGGCATGAAAAAAGCTGCCGAAAATTAGCTTTTTAATATATCTCTTTTGACACCTTTTTAAATTATCTCCTTTCATCTTCACTTCTACAAGAATCGTCTTACTAAAAACTAAAAATATTAAGCAATGCGCGATTGAAATGCATTAATATCTTGAAATCCGTTAAACTAAAGGTTCATACTTTAAAACTTTCATTTATACAAAACAACTATTATAAGTAAATATCTGGTTTTGATCATCTCAAACGCAAGCTATGATGAAGCGGTTTCTTCATAATTTTGAGATATATTTTCATATACATTTTATCCAAAATAAATATAACACAATAACGTCCGATTATAATTTTAGTATTAATATTAACAATACTATAATTTGACAGAAATAACTAGTAAGGAACATTGTGTGTTTTTTGTTTGATCGTATACTTTTACAAGGAAAAAAACTAAATCCAAATCTGATGCGTTAAAACATTTTTTTAATGAAACCCACACTAGCTCGGGCAAAAGACTAGAAATTGAACTAAATATTTAAAAAAACAACAACTATCTTTATAGTACAAAAAGAGTTGCCATTTTAAAATAAAGCAGGGAACTTTTTAAATCAATATTGAACCACCTATTCTCTCGCATCACATCAGATTGTAAGGGCTCTTACAAAAACTTTTTTTTCTGATTGAAAACAAGTACGTAACCCATTTTTGAATAAAAAGAATCAAAAAGTATACAAGCAATTTCAAATGAAAACCAAAAACATTTTGAGCCATTTACGCATTGTTGCGCATAACATAGTTTAATGGTCAAGTAACTTCTGTTTTTAACATATGTTTCTATACATATTTTCTACTTTAATTTTTAGATATAGATAAGATGCCTTTTCCGAATAGCTGATTTATGAACAATTTTAAATTGTTACTTTTTAAATATAATTTAACAATAGAAAGAGTGAATTTCTCATTTAGTTACTAACACTTCGCCGTATAAATATAAATTTTGTGCAAACAAATAATACTTAGACATTTTCCTAAATCGTAAAAAAAATACTAGAAATCTTGGCAACGATTATTAAAATCCCCGATCTTATCAAAAATTGGCGACTTTACCATCACATTATAAAGAATGAACGCACAAACGTATCAAACAACAGGAGTAATTTAAGGGGATACCTGAATTTTCCGGGGCTGCACACAATACTTAAAACAAAATTAAAGTAATTGGATTTCGTCACATCGTGACTAGGGACATCTGAAGTTTGACAACGTAACTATTCAAGTTTTTCTTTCCCTGATATATGTATGTAAACTATATGTGGAGTATTCTACAGAAATATCTAGAAGTTTATGTGATCGATCATTTTGGAGGCTACCTTCTTATGATCGTTTCGACTTACGGTCTTTGACTCGGTCTACTTCCAAAGTGTAAAGACTGTGCATTAAGGTGCTACCTGAATTTTCGGGGGTCCAGTGCTGCCCCCATTTGAAATAAATCTATTGATAGGAAACGGAGATATCATTTAAAATTTTGTCTTGATCAGACCCTAGATAACCCTTCAAACTATTTTATGAACAATTGTTTACAGTTTTAAGTGAGAACGTGAAGCATTTCTACGCACAATTGCGAAAAACGACCACTATATGCGTATTTGCGTAGACAAGCTTCATGTTCATAAAATAGTTTGAAGGGTTAACTAGGGTCTGATCAAGACAAAATTTTAAATGAAATCTCCGTTTCCTTTCAATAGATTTATTTCAAATGGGGGCAGCACTGGACCCCCGAAAATTCAGGTAGCCCCTTAATGCACAGTCTTTACACTTTGGAAGTAGACCGAGTCAAAGACCGTAAGTCCAAACGATCGTAAGAAGGTAGCCTCCAAAATGATCACATAAACTTCTAGATATTTCTGTAGAATACTCCACATATGCTCTATACATACATATATCAGGGTAAGAAAAACTTGAATAGTTACGTTGTCAAACTTCAGATGTCCCTAGTCACGATGTGACGAAATCCAATTACTTTAATTTTGTTTTAAGTATTGTGTCAGTTTGGTTAAATGTCCAATACGTAGAACAACGTTCGGAGGCTGGATCTCTGGGCCTTTTTTACATAATATTCTAAAATATACTTTTTGGTAAAGTCGTCACACACTACATCGACTGCTGAAAAACGCATCGTATGTGTTTTCATTCCCGCAAATTATACACTGTGTTTTTCAGCAGACGAAGTGTTAAATGACACAAGTCAGGCCGTAACTTGATACAATGAGAGTTTCAAAAAAATGGGACAGCAGATGACAGCACAGTGAAGTCAGGTCCAATAAGCTGCTGTTATTGGATAAATTTGACGAAGCAAATGAACCTGTCAACTCATGGTTCAATCACAGCACAGTGAAGTCGGGTCCAATAAGCTGCTATTGGATACATTTGAAGATGCAAAAGAATCTGTAAACTGATGGTCCAATCACAACGCAGGACCTGACGTCACTGTTCTGCCGCCTGGTGTCCCATATTTTTGAAACGCTAAGGCGATTGGCGCACTGTTCGGCATCCACGCGCGTAGCGCGGGACCGCCATGAAAAAATCACGCGCGTAGACGCGGTGTCAGTGTGTTGTACTATGCATGTTTTCTATACAAATTGAGCTACTTGCATACAGTCCGGCCCCGCGCAACGCAGCGGGGAGCGGAGTAGTGTGTGAATCGCCTAATTGCATTACCGTTGTTTTTGTGTGTTCAGCGTTAAATATAGGTAGGACAGTGTTCGAGGCCGGTGCCGCAAGCGTCGCACACCTTGGCGTCCCGTTTGTTGACGAGCGTGCACGCGGGACACTCCCGCCCGCCGGACGTCAGCGGCTGGATCTCGGGACCCTTTTTCGATTTGCCGCACATTTCGCAGGCGACCAGGTTGCCGCGGTTTAAATATGTGCAGGTGCCGCATTCCCACCTGATAAAATATATAAAAATAGTAGTATACAACGTGGAATAGACATACCCGTAACAAATCGAACCACGGGCTATACAAGATCACTATAGAATAATGAAGTTAAAATAACAACCAAATAACTTACTACTTATTAAGTTTTGGCTTTCCGATAAAGTGTTGAACAGTTATCAAATTTGTCATTTCTTATCATATTATTTCCGACAGAACCGAACATATGATATTGTTACATAATGAGGGGTATAAAAATACGATTGATTTTTTACTAGTAGTTCAAACTAAGACCTCGCGATTATTATTCGCGTTGCTAAAATAAGCATAATCGCGAACCGATTTTGATGCCCAACGAACTTACCAAATTTTGTAAATATCGGACCATCGATTCGGCAGTTATCGCGGTACAAACATACATACATACAAACAACTCCCAACTCGATTTAGAGAGTATAATAACACACAAGTATTTTAATAACCTGTTATGTGCAGCATCATACACTACTTCTAATCTCATAAATTGGGATTGTTATTAATAAATAAAAGCGTATCAATAGCGCCCGAACCCTGTTACTGCGTTCCATTTTCGAAACCTAGGAGGAGCGGTAGTGCTCGGTCACTCGCCATATTGTAAAAGCATCAGAAATAACTGTCATTATAGATCGAAAATGGTTAAAAATGTTACCTGTCTCTCTTCGTCTCGCTGTCTCCTGTATCTGGCCTCTCTTTCTCTTGGTGACTAGATGTTTTGCTGACAGGTCGGTCGCCATTTTGTAAATGCTTTGGTGGAGATCGTCGCACGAAGTCTGGTTCGTCGAGCGACACTATTAGCTGCGCTTTAAGATCGTAGTTAGGTTGGCTGGAACTTGTAGCTGTAAAAAATATAATGTATTTTTAATATATGTTTTCACTTCATTTCAATCTTCACTCCGATGGTAACGGCAGAGTAGAAAACAATTAGTCTCCACTTCTTTCCTCTCCCATGGTTGTCGTAAGAGGCGACTAAGAGACGTACCTGTACAGAGAACTTGCAGTAGACTCAATAACAGTCAAGTCCTGTGCAGCGAATTAATACCATCCCAATCAAATCAATGCGCGCATCGTGATGATTATGAGCAGAAGGTAGGTAGTAAAATAAGTATATATTTTTAAAATGTGCTGATTGAGTCCTTTCGTTTAATTCCAAACACGATACTACTCAATTTATTTTATTTTTTAGTTATTTACTTTTTGGTCTATGGAGAACGCCACATTTTTTTTTCAGATTTAGATTTATTGCAAGTCTCAAGTTTAAAGTTGTTACATAAAGATAAGTACAAGTGACGCCCAGTAAGGGCACAGCAAACATGAGGGCAGGTAGTTGCCACTTTAGTTACAAATTAAATTTTACAATTAACTGTTTTTCTTCAATAAAATTTACAATGACGTCACATAGCTTATAATCAGCGTACAGCCAAGACGCTTCCAACGAAACCTTATTTGTTAAGGTACCACGGATATCATAGAAGATACGACAGAACAGATAAACATACGTACATACATACAAACATACATAACGGCGAAACACATTACCCTCCTTTTGGATTTGCGTACTCAGGTAATAAGAAGAAAGAATTTTCTAAAATGTTACTTTGAACTCACCAGCTATGCTCTTCGAACTGTGCGGCGTGCTGTGAACACCATTCTCCAAAGGCTTGTTCTTCGGCTTCTCCACCTCAACGGCGACATGTTTCGTTGGCTTCCTCACCTTCTTTACCTCAGCCGTGCTCCCCACCGACCCATTCATAGACTGCTGCTTTATAACGTCCTTCCTTTCTTTTATGTCCTTCTTTGTCAGTAACTTCACTTTATCCGGTGCCACTTTCGGTGTTATTAACGCATCGGCTTTAGGGTTTCCGATCGGCTCCAATTTCCTGGTCTTCTTTTCTTCGGCTTGTTTCTTCGCTAATTGCTTCGCTCGTTTTAATTCTTGCTCTTGCTTCATTCTCATTAAGTTTTCATTCACTTTCGCCGTTCGGTATACGTCATCGTCGTACGTTCGGTCGAGATTCAGCGCTTGTAATCCGTCCTCTAGATCTAACGTCGTCGGTTGGTATTTCGCTCTCCTCTCTTCTCTGTCTAACCGGTCTAATGTCCTTGAGTCTCTGTCAAAAGAGGGGGAGTATCTACTTCTATCCCCTTCTTGCTCTTTACTTGATAAATTCCTAAATACATAATCCCAGCTCTCGTACGTGCCCATTCCGTCTTCCCGCGCTTTGCTTAGAACTGGTTGTGTATCGGACCGCGGTAGGCTTGGTAACGTGATATCGCTGAAGTTGGATTTCGACGTGCTATTTCGCCTTGAGCTCTCTGCTTGTCTGTGTCGCCTTCGGTCGTCTTTCTCGAACTTTCCATTTTCGTAAGGCGAGTCTAGTTCGATCAGTTGCGCTGTTGGGACTGCAGGGTATCTGTAGTGTTGTATAGGGGGATAGCCGTTTATAGGGACGTTTGTAGCGTGTTTTATAGGCGCATAGACAGGGGTGGGTATCATGTATGGAGTTTGAACGGGGTAGTAGTAAGGGACCCCGTATGGCACCATAGAAACGGGATTGGTGACCGTCACAGGAACATCTGGATGCATGTGAGGGTACATCATATGTGGGGGGAGGACGTTGACGTTGGGGACCATGTAGGGAGGATGCACCATGGGCGTGATGGGTTCTTCGAGAGGCATTTCTTCTGGGCACATGTGATTGCAGGGCTGGTGGTACCTGTTGCGGAGCGGCTCCGCCACGGTTACTGGCACGTTGGAATAAATTTCTGACCCTGGAAACAAGCACAACGTGTGAGCTACAACTAAATTGCAAATAACTTTATGGTGACACAGCTGTTACATGTTTACAAACATATTTCTGGGAAAATAAAAATATGTACTAACAATATAAACAAGCCCAAATATATGCTGACAATATAATCATATTCGTAATAACTTGAACTTTATTACGAATATGATTGCTAATGTTTGTAAACATTTTAATCGACTTTTGGAAAGGAGGAGGTTTTTAATTCGTCACGATCTTCTTTTTATTTATGTTCACCATTTATTGAAGAATCCTGAACAGATTTAAAATATCTTTTCTTTTTTTGGGTGAAAGGGCATACTTGCCGGGTGGTCCCATAGAATTTTTATCAAAATCGGTTGACTAGTTTGGAAGTGAAGTCGGTTTTTAGTTTTGAAAAATTATTAACAGCTGTGTGATTGCTTGTCCCTGGGCCAAAAAATGTGTTAAAATACGCCCGATATGTGACGATGCTAAGCCGAGAAGATTTTATTCTGCAATTTCGATCAACATCTGAGGAGCTGTGTGGCTCGGTGGGAGTACGTTTATTACATTACTAGCGCTTTCGCAAGTTATGCACTTGGATAGGTGACCACAAGTAGCAACGAATTTCCTCCATTTTCTCTGTGCTTCGGAAAGCCGTTGGCCCGGCTGTCATCATTGTATAGCAGTCGTAAAGCTATGTCAGATGCTATTTGGCAGCTTGAAAAATTTGAAACCAGTGATGGTCACATTTGCCCGGTTTACATTTTGACAAGTGACAAGTTTTTAGTTCGTGTGACAAGTGGCAAATAACAAGTGAATAGCAGCCTTTCTATGCTTTGACAAGTGGCTCCCCCGCGCTACCTCGCTTTCCCTGCACTCGCCTACCGCCTCAGTTGTGGCCGGCACTTCACGCACGACATATACGCCTATAATGAGCTTGCTGTATATCCACTTGCCATTGACGTGTGAACACCTACCTGTCACTAGACGGTGTATACTACTCAATTCTCACTCGCACTTGTCACTTGTCAAAATGTAAATCAGGCTTTACGCATACGAATATTTAAAAAAAAAAACTAAAAATCCGACTTCAACCTTGAACTACACAAACGATTTTGATAAAACTTCTATGGGACCTGAAAAGTAATGGAAGTGCGAGTCGGACTCGAGCACGATGGGTTCCATACCATTATCTATTAAAAATCACGTTTGCTGTATGGGACCCCAATCAAATATTTATTTTATTCTGTTTTTGTTGTTAAAGCGGCAACAGAATTACATCATGTGTAAAAATTTCAACTGCCTAGCTATCACATTAAAAATTCTACGAATTGAAAACCTCCTCCTTTTTTGAATTCGGAAGGTTTGAGCCGGTCCTTTTAGACTTTTTATGTGTTCTTTTGTTGTGTTTAGCTAAATCAAATCGCCAACCTTCAACGAACACTCGTGGGAGGCGTGCAGGCAAATGCAAATTGACAAGCAGATAATGCGCCGTAAATCCGCCATGCTAATCCGCCACCCAGAGGTTCCCGATGCGATCCCCGGTAAGGGAAATTTGAAAGAGGCCTTTTCAAATTGTCTTGGGTCTTGGATATTTATGTGTATTTGTTATAAGATATAGTATCGTTGAGTTAGTATCCCATAACACAAGTCTCGAACTTTCTTTGGTGCTTGCTCAATCAGTGTTATTTGTCTCTACATTTTTACTATTTATTTATTAATGGACGTAGATATGCTGCCATACTATAAGGAGAGGGCCACAAATCCAAGGGCGGATCCAGGAGGGGGGTCATGTGGGTCATGACCCCAACCCCCCCGGGCTGGGTCCAGGACCTAGGTGGACCACTAATTAAAATTGTTAAACATAATGTTTTCAAATATTTTTTGTCACAATATAGATTTTATGTAAGTACCTTCAATATTTTATTAATTTAATTTAATATTTTGTATAATGGCAAACGCATTATTCGGGAACGAACGCATCGAAAATTTGAATTTTATTGCGCCACCGCCACCAAATTTGTCATTTAAATATATGTATTTTTAAGTACATACATATATTAATAAAATACCTACTTTTTACTTGTATCTATGATTATAAAAATTCAATCATATCTTCTTGTGTCTTGATCACGACTCTGTAACCCCCCCCCCCCCCCCCCCCTGACATCAAAGCTGGATCCGCCCTTGCACACATCCCGGAGCAAGAAAAACAAAACAAACTGACCATCAGAGTACTGCAGTCCGTTCGCGGCGTCCCCCCTGGCCGCCAAGTGCGCGGCAGCGGAGGCTGCATTGCTGGCCCGCGTCGCCCGCTCGCGCGCCACGTCCGCCCACGACACCCTCGCTCCGCTGCCCCACACCGATTCCCAGATGTGGGACATTATCTGTGAAACGAATTCCATCTTAAACTGGAATTGTCTAGAGGGCGCCACCGTGTACGTACGTTATGAAGTATTCAAATTAAATGATAAAATAAACAATGGTGAAAACATGCCACGTGAGCAAGGACTGAACCAGCAACCTTGGTCTTGATACGACATGCTCTAACCAACTGAGCTATCACGTGTTTAACTCCGCACGCCGATTTTCTCCAAGATCTCCTATTCCTTTAACACGCATTAGGCTTGCGTCACTTGCTTGCGCATTGCTTATTCATTATTTAATTTGAGTACTTTAATACTGCATCTTGAATATCTACATATAAAAACGCTGTAAAAATACGTGCGGAACGTCTAAATGGAGTCTTAATTTCTCACACTAATTGTATGACAAATTGGGACTCCATTTTTGTAGCGTACCATACAATATGAAGTTTGTATTCTGGACATATTTGTGACATCGTATTATAATGTAATTTCTTTGTATTGGTGATCACAACTCAGCTTAGATCTCATAATTAGAACTGACTATCAATAATATCAATAGTATTGTGTCCTTAAAAATAGTCACGATAATCATTGCCTACGATATCGATACTATTGAAAATTCAGAAACCATCGATAGTATTGCACTATCGATAGTTTGCCTTGAGAAATAGTCACGTTATAATCGATACTATCGATAGTATTAATCATAAAACTTAGATAGTATTGATAGTTTTGGTTGTCATTAATAATATTGCACTATCGATACCTTTAATAGGCCTATCGATATAGGCCTTTAAAAATAAAAGATATTTCATTAGAAATAAAATGTCAGCTATTTAAATAAACAAATATAGCTAGTATTTAAATAAGTAAATAAAACTACGACTTTGTTTCTGTAAAAACAAATTGACATAATCTAAAAAACTACCAGACAAATTGATCTTTATTTAGTTAATTACAAAATAATTTTAGCATAAGTACTAACTAAAAATCCGCATGCCGTTATATTGTTTTCTGTTGCAATGCCCTATCAGTTCACAAAGTATGCTTCCCAGAGGGATTGTTCATGTTGTACCTACTAATTTAAGAAGTGACTATGTTATTTATCATCTCATCTACTCGAAAAACTATGTTTTCATCCCAAAACATTTGGAGCTAAAGTTACTGGTTATTCTCTCGGGACTAAAAAGTGAAAAAGAAGATCTCTAGGGATTAAAACCAATTTAAAAACTGAACACGAGAGTAATCTATGTAGAATCAAAAATAATGTTGGCAGTCCAGCAAAAAAAAGAAGAATTTTGTTTTAAAATAGAAAATAATTGGCACAGAGGTCGTGATTTTTTAAATTTGGAATAAATATCGTCGTCAACAAGGACGAATGTAGGTAAACATTTTTATGTTCTTCGCTTCGGAAAAAGAAATAAGTATAATTAAAAAAAGCGCAATTTTTCTCTTTGATTCCAGTAATTACAGAAGTTTTAGGTTATTTGTATTGAAATTTAATTATTTGTGTAAATACTTTTTCGTAAGCTTAAGCCAATAGTGAATAGTTATCAAGTTTACTTATAAAAATAATAAAATATGAAGGACCATACAAACAAATATGAGTGAACATTTTATCTTTAGTTGGTGGTCTTCGAAAAAATATTTCTTAGTATTTATTGTATGAAAACGACACCAAACAAAGGTTAGTATTAAATTGTCGGTTGAAGTCTGTTAGGTGTTGTAGGTGTTCTACTGTTCTTTATATTATGTTTTGTATGTGCTAGTTTTTCTCATAGATGAAGATAAAAAGTAGAGTACGGTACTCGGGTACGGTAATATTTTTATCTCGGGCGATATACATGAATCCCTCGCTACACTCAGGATTCCACCGTAGAATCATTCGCTTCGCTCGTGATTCAACTGTGGAATCCTTCGTTTAGCTCTGGATTCAAAGTAGCGCCCTCGCCTTCAAACTATTACCTTATTCCCATGTAGCACAATCTACTATAAGATGTGACTGTACCTGGCACTCGCACTGAGCTATAAGCGCGTCCCTCGACACGGCGGCGACCATGTCCGGACAGATGGGCGCGTCGAGGGCCAGCCGTCCACTGCCGATAGACTTGTAGCCCATGGCGTGGAGCAGGATCTCCGCGCCCACCATGTTGGCTTCCACCTCGTGTTTGTAGTAGCCGCAGTATAGCTGGAAAATTTTGATATGACCATAAAACAAAAACCGACTTTGTTAAAGGTTATTGTGGCAAATAGAAGGATATAGGAAATCTTTGCCCAGCAATGGGAAACCGGTTAAATAAAGAAAATTCAAGGCTCACAAAAGTTGGTAGACCTAGCCATAATGCGGAAAAAAACGGTACTACATTTTTAACCTAGTGCTACCCATAATACAGTTTAAAATACTATACTTTAGCACTGTCATTTCAAGTTTTGCTGATATTTATTTATTTGAAACTATCTTCTTCTTCTTCTTCTTTCCTCGCCTTTTCCCTATTTGGGGTCGGCTCTGTATGTCAACTCTCTCCATAATTTTCTGTCCTTCGCCATCTCTGCACTAACCCCCCGTTCCCTCATATCCGATCTCACGCATTCTTTCCACGTCTTTCTCGGCCTTCCCCTTCCTCAACACCCGTCTACTTTCAAATCAACCATTTTCTTTGCCATATGTTCGGCATCCCTTCTTATTACGTGTCCATACCAGGTCAGGCGATGGCTTTTTAATTTGTCCACTATTAGCGCCACTTTTAGACTCCCTCTAATATACTCGTTCCGGATCTTATCCATTTTAGTAACTCCAGACATACATCTTAACATACGCATTATTTGAAACTCAAGGCTGTGTACAAATGGCTGACTCAACGCCATATGGTGTTTCTCTGCCAGTCAACCATTGAACCAAGAAGAGAAATAATATGGGTGGTACGACAGAATGGGTATAAAAATTGAAAAAGAATAATACATTTTATACACTACTACTACAATTATAGTATACTTTGTTAAAATCCTGTCTTAGTACAATACCAGGACTAATATCTACTTATATTATTAATTCCCTGCTTATGGTCTTACTTAATCTAAACTTATCATTCTTCATCCCAATGAAGACAGGTGGATAAAAAGGTGGTAAATGTCAACTTGTTTTGGTTGGATTATGGTTTGAAACGAGTACAATTCCCGGCACGTAAGTTGAACCAAAATGGTGGTCGTTGGCGCAGGTATAGTTGGAGACAAATATGCTAGTGGGGAATCTTCGTTGTTGCCCGCAAAATTTAATATTCCCGATGAAATTATAAAAATAAAGCTTTATTGATATGATCGATAACTGAAAAGAAAACTATTTGGCCATCATTTGGATTGCTTAAAAATAGAGTATACATTTTTTCTGACGGACTAGAAAGAATAATACCCACTAATCACTATCACTCATTTCAAAGTTGGTTGTGTATGACTGTATGAGGCATGTTTTCTTTCAACAAACAGCACAACTCACAAAACAAAACTTTAATTTTAAATAAAGATGACTGTACTCTAAGACAACTTACGTGCCGGGTGGCGTGGGATCACGCGAATAGAGGAGCAGATACTGCGCGCGTGCGCGGAAGAATGGCGTCACTACGTTTCTATAGCTACGGGCTCTATTACACGTCGCCACCTCATACCGCGCCCCCGTTAATACCTGAAAACGTCTTTCTGCGCATAGGTCAACTTATGTGCCAGGGATTGTACTTATGTCAGTCCACATTTTGTAAATACGGTACTTGAATGAGGTTGTCTTGTTTAATTAAATCGAAGCAAAATTAAGCACGAAGAACATGTTAACCGCTACCACAATAGTCTTTGAATTCTTTATTCATTTGAAATCACTCACCCTTATAACTTTATACTCCTTTCTCCAGGGCTGTGCCAACAGGTTACCCGCGTACCGCGCCAACGCCGCCCACCCGAGCCCTGCGCGATACGCGCTGAACTCTGGCAACTCATTGATGGTCCTTTGGAACACCTTGCCAGTCTCCGCCAAGCCGAACTTGCACTCATGTGGCACCAGAGACAAGTACTCGGTTATATAATCTGAAATGTAAAATAAAAGAACGTTGTTTCATTGAATGTATGAAAATAAAACCGATTTTAAATGAGAATTTTTGTAAAAATATACAAATAGATTTTGAATTTTTAACACAAATAAAAAGCGTCTAAAAGATCGAGTCCAAAAACTATGCATCGCGATTACTTTTTTAGTTCCCCCGCCCTCTCCTTGCATCCTTCGCTCCCACTCTCTCTTCTCCTCTTTCTCTCTATCTCGCTTCCCTATTTATATTACTAGTCCCTCTTTAAAACAAGCAGAGGAATGCAATTTTTGAGTCTTGCACTCATTTATCGTAGTACAATATCTCAAACCAAGTTCCGTTAGCTTATGCTTATCTTGATTCCCTAACCCATTACCATCACACTCAGTCACACAGCTCACCTTCCAGCTTCTGCTTGCGCTGCAGCTTGTCGGGGCTGTCGTCTGTCTCGAGGTACGTGTAGTGCGCGTCCTCGATGCGCCGCCACAGCGCCGGCAGACGCTCCCGTACCACATCGCCCATGCCCAGCGACATTACCATCACACGAAGCCCGCCTTACAGTATGACTGCAATAAAAAAGGTATTTTAGTTTTAGTATAGCACAGTTGAAATATCACTAAGGATGAGATTAGATGATGAGAGAGATGATGAGAGATGTGGGAAGATTATTTTAAAAGATCGTCGTCAATTTCTGGTCTTTTTCTTCAGTATCTGTTGTGGTAGAGCCACGCTACCGACAAAACTCTGTTTTGCTAGTAGCATAAATGGGCCGGCTCGTCCGGCAAAGTACCACATTCTCACAGAAAATCGACGTCTGAATAGTAGCGTCACCGCTTCTATGCTTCGTTCGGTGAGTGATAGAGTCGGAGGCCCCTCCCCCTACATCTTCCCTTCCTGAAAGGCCGGCAACGCTTCTGTTACACCCCTGGTGTCGCAGTTGTCCATGGGCAGCGGTGATCACTTACCATCAGGTGACCCGCTTGTTCTTTTGCCGCCCTATGATATAAAAAAAAAAAGTTTCACGTTACCAAGTGACACTTTCTAAATCAACGCGGCTTAAAAATAAAGAAACCGATTTTCATAAACAAAGGTTTTAGATTTTTCGTATATTTATTAGAAAACTCGTCTTGAACAAGCAAAATCGAACGCTTACAAAACCGACTACGTGATAATTATAAAATATAATGATTTATTACCGCGTTACTAAAGCATATTCCAGTTACAATATGTGCTATTAAAGAACAGTTTAAATTGTTTAAACTGTGTCTCTAATTGGCCTTTTATACACAGAGATAGCTCACTAATGCGTCAGTTGACACTAGTGCGCTAATGATTTTGTACAGTCCACAGCAGCAGTCACTCTTTAAGCACCTTTATGCAGCGGTAACAGTGACGAATTTGCAATGAATTTGTGTAGCTTGTTATGCAGTTGATTGTAAGTAACGAGAATCAGAACGGATCATGATCAGCCATTTGAAACAATCACATGTGTGGAAACAATGCAGCTGTATTTTCATATATCACGTGCGTTATTTGAAATCCTTTAGAAACTTTCCCTTTTATTAACAGTCACATATTAGGGGTTTCGGTTTAATATAATAGGTACCAAAATATCGATATCAGGTATTTCGATAATATGTATTTCATGTTACAATAAGTACTTCATTATTCTATGTACGATTTCGTCGAATCGCTGCGATTCTGCCGCAATGTAAATTGAGCCAAGGGCTTTGCACACTTACACCCATACATCACATAAGGTCTAATGGCCTATAAGAAAACTGACCGGTAATAAGCTAACTCTGGAAATTGCGGCTCTTAAAGCTGTATAAAAAAATCCCTTCCGATTATTTTGTCGTGAAAAAAGCTCAACCAGTGGTTCGGCAGCGAAATGACACGTATTCACGACTGCCATACAATAATGACAGCCGGGACTAACGGTTTATACGTGTCTTCCAAAGCACGGAGGAGCTTGAGAAATTTTTATGCCACTTGTGGTTACACATCCAAGTGCAATCCACACCCAATGTGGCTTTACTTGCGAAAGCGCTAGTAATGCGCACTAACGTCGGACCATCGAGCTCGACCTCTAAGTATGGTGATTTGTTATTGTTACAAAAATGTGCAATCTAAGTATATTTCAGACAGGACCACAGAATACTAATAAGTTCGACCGGACCTTGAACTCTGCTGGAAAACTACGACCGAATTGTAAACAAAGGATAACGACACAAAATGTAAGATAACACCTCTACAAAGTACTCCAATAATCGGGAGGAAACCCAATATGTATGTCACAACATGGGATCGAATCGGTCGGTATCCATGACAACAAACATAGTTGTTTTGTTGTTATCAAACAAAGGCTAGAGCTGCGGTTTTTCTTACGCTCTTTACAAGAAATTTTATTCTTTTTTACAGCCTGTATCCGTCCATTGCAGGTCTAAAGTCGCCACCACCACACTGAGCAGACGGGTTGGTGATTGCAGTAGATACAGTCTTTGCACAAAAATCTCTACGGGCCGTAATCTGTTACCAATAACTCTCTTATAAGCCTTTACTAGCGGCTAATGATAGAGCTGTTGAAGTGGCCCACTACTGGAATTATTAAATATAAAGTAACAAAGAAATCTATCGGCATGCAAAGAAGAAGTAGCGTTTTACGTACAACACCCGTGGGAGAGTAAAAGGAGTGATGCCAAATCGTATTCTACTCTGCCGTAGCCACAATGGCAAATATTACATTCCGAGACACTTACGTACGGACGTACCTAATTCAATTGATATTTCTATTGTGTCTGGCTTAGAATCCCGCAATTTGTTAATCACATTTCATAAACTTTTTATCCAAGAATAATAAAAATTATTCTATATGAGGCAGGGATTTAGGCAACAAACAAATACCAAAGTATTTGGAATGATTTTTCTTCTTTTCGTGTCGATTGGCTCAAATTACACTAAATTTTGTCCCTCCAGTAGGTTGCTACTCTTATGCCTCTCTCCGACGCCGCGTAAAGGTCGAACTTTGTACAGCTGGTCGGGCACAGTGGACACGAGAGAAGGTGCTGCATGGTCTGATCGGCGTGACCACATTGGCAGCGGGCCTCCGATTTTTCAATATATGACCACTTCGCGAGCTCGTGACCGCATCTGCCCTTTCCAGTACGTAGTCGGTTTAGGCACCTCCAAGTTGAACACGGTAGGTTTTGGCCCAGAGGAAGCTCTTCCGACAGAGGAACAAAGTTAGGGGGAGGGTCGTATTGCCTGTTGCGCCACATTTGAAGCCGGGAGGTCTCCGGGTGGCCTTCAAGTGGTTTTGCACACTTTATAAAACTATTACAGCTTTTGAGGCGATAAACTGTGGGTTGAGTTCCAAATAAAAGGTGCCTAGAAAAGATTTGGCACACTGTTTGCTTTTCTGCAGATAATGGGAAAATGTAAAGGAGGTGATAGAAGTTTGAAAATGGATCTAAAGTGTTAGGCGATTGAAATATAAAGCTAAGTGAAACACAAATGACCTAAAAATTTTGGCCACATCCGTAATAAGCATGAGGAAAGATTTCATTGAATATAATATAAATTAATTTATCTCATTCTTCCATGCTGGTCTTAAGCTTAGAATGTACCAGCGGCTTCTCTTCCCGCGCAGATCGTAGAAACCGAATTTTCACCTTCTCGCCCACCATCACGCTGAAAGTGGCCTATGAGTAGTGCGGCCCTGGTCTCTTATCTGCTTAGAACTGCAATACACAAAATACTATGTCTGTCCCATTAGGAATAAAGACGTGATAGTATGTATGTATGTACTTCATCGTCATCATCAGGTCTTTTTATCTCCACTGCAGAAGCACGACGCCTCTGTACTACCAGAGCTGCCATACTTAGCCAGAGCAGCCAGGGAAATTGGCCTATACTCCACGCTGGCCAGATGGGTTGGAGAGGTCTCAGTAATGTTAGTAAGCTTTGTTTAGCTTGTATTTCCTAAGTTTTCTTCTACGAAATCCACGGGAGGATTTAGAGTGGTCCTATTCTACTCTGCCGGAAACCACACGGCAAATGTATGTACTTATCAGGGTTTAAATAGCAAGTCTTATTTGTACAAGCCACCTAATCTCGTATCGCCTGCTGGAATACCGTGGCCTTATCAACCAAAGTAGTATGTACAGAGTAAATAAAGCGGCTATCGGCCAATGGACCATGGATTCGATTTTATTGGGAAGTGACTCACTCATTGTTCAAGCTTTCATTCATAACATGATTTACTTGCGACAATTGCCATTGTTATTTTTGCAATGTGGAAGAGGGAGTGGTTTTGTTACAACAGCTAACATTATATTGTTAGGTCTGTATCAGTACTGTACTGTTGCAAAATGATGTCAACATCCTGAATTCATCACATCACTGAAGATTTGAAGGAGTTATTTAAAAAAAATATAAATATGATATTCAGACCTAGAAATAGCAGCCTCTAAAAAAATTGCGATAGGCTTGGGACAGTTTTATGGGACATTAACACTAATGTTACCATTTGTGAAGCAACATTTAGCAACATGAACACTTTAAATTTAAGTTTTAATGTGAAAAAACATTTTTTTTATGATTTTCTTTATTAAAATTTTAATTTCAAATGTTACTTAACAGTTAAGTGAGTTTGTAACACAATTCTTGTTTCTGGGTCTAAATATCATCATATTTATAATTTTGAATACTCTTACAAAATAGGAAAAAATCGTCTGGCTGGTGCCACACAAACAATAGAATATCTGGAATCCTGGCAGTGAAAGTGTTAAACAACTGCTATAATTCTTTAGCAATGTTATGAGTAATGATTTTATCAGCCTTTTCTTAGCAACAGATTCATGTCAAACTTACAGCAACCAAAATAAATGTAATTTAAACCAAGTGGTTACATAATAAATTGTAATAAAATAGATTTAAATATTAAAAAAGTTGCCAAATTGTCAGCTCAAAAAACAAGATATTAAAGAAAGAGAAAAAAGCCTTATTTCAATTATAATACAATATAATAATTTAGTACAGTTACAGTAGGCGTCAGCCACATTGGGCGTGCTGCATACACGGCGGCAGTGACTGCCGAGCATGCGGCAGATAGAAAGCGGTTAAAGAACGCGGCTTTAGAGCCAAAATATTGTTTTGTGCCCATAGCCGTAGAGACCATGGGCAGCTGGGCATCGAATGCCAAGCGCCTTATAAGTGAGATAGGTAAACGAATCGCCGAAAAAAAAGGAGGCTCTCGCTCTGGCTTGTTTCTGGTGCAAAGAATGGCCATAGCTATCCAGCATGGTAACGCGCCAAGCGTCCTGGGCACCTTTGCATCGGAAATGCTAAGGGGCGGGTTGTAATTCTATTTTGTTTATTTTGTATTTGACTTGTTTTGTAAAACGGATTTGTATTTGATTTTAATTTTGACTGTGAAAACTAGTTATATATTTGAATTAACTAAAATAAAGTTGTATGGAAAAAAATAATTTTAATTGATATAATTCATTTTTAATTTGTAATTAGTACATACAGTTCAAAAATGTATTTTGCTCGGGTTTATTATTATATATATAAGATATATTTATATAAGAGATTGTGGCTGAGATCTTCCTAGGTTAAAATAAGCTTTGCTCAAAAAATAGTGGACTTCATAATGTGAAAGTGGTTTTGACGACCTCTGTGGCCTAGTGGTCATCATGCTAGGCTTTCACACTGGAGATCACGAGTTTGATCCCCGGTGAGGTCAAGATGGAAAAGGATCTTTTTCAGATTATTACTATTATTATATAAAACTTTATTGCACTTAATAATAAACATAATCTATACTATAATAAAAGAGTAAAAAAAATGTGTCTGTAAATTGAAAATTTTTCAAAAAAAAATATTTGGGGCGATGGAGATATAGTAATAGAGTAAGAAAATAAAAAAAAATGTCTGTCTGTTTGTCTGTTTGTACACGCTAATCTCCGGAAATACTGGACGGATTCGAATGAAACTTTTTTTGTTATATAGCTGTGAAGCCTGGGCAACATATAGGCTATAATTGATTTTGGAAAATGGAACACATGATGCAGAACTATAATGGTCCAGCTAAACTATAAGAAATATTAAAATGCCGCCTTAGCAAAAGTTGTTAAGTCTGATGAGAACTTTTTGTTGAGTTATAATACAACTGGCCAAGCGCGAGTCGGACGCGCGCGAAGGGTTCCGTACCATAATCTATGAAAAATCACGTTTGTAGTATGGGAGCCCCCCATCAATACTTATTTTATTCGATTTTTAGGGTTCCATAGGGTAGGGTAGAAACGGGACCCTATTACTTAGACCGTTCGACTGTTTGTCTGTCTGTCTGTCACCAGGCTGTATCTCATGAACCATTATAGCTAGACAGTTGAAATTTTTATAGATGATGGTTTTGTTGCCGCTGAACAAAAACATACTAAATGTATACTTTAATAAAAGAGTAAAAAAAATGTGTCTGTACATTGAAATTTTTTCAAAAAAAAAGTTGTTTCGTCCGAAGTAGAACTTATAAGTTCAGTATTTGCGGACCTTCAGAGCATAACACACCAGAAAATTCTTGGTTATGTGAACGCGCCATATTGACACCAAAAAATTAAAAATCAATTAATAAAGAACTTATGACGCAAATTATTGTTAACTAGCTTGTGCCCGCGGCTTTGCTCGCGTAGGGGTGTAATTTATCAAAATCCTTTCTTAGGGGATGCCTACGTCATAGTAGCTTTATGCATGCAAAGTCTCAGCCCGATCGCCGCCGCCGCCGCCACCGCCACCGCTTCCGCCGACGTCGCCGCCGCCGCTTCCGCCGCCGCCGCCGCCGCCGCTGCCGCCGCCGCCGCCGCCGACTCCTCCGCCGCCGCTGCCGACGCCTCCGCCACCGCCGACGCCGCCGACGCCGCCGCCGCCGCCGCCGCCGCCGCCGCCGCCGCTGCTGCTGCCACCGCTGCCGCTACCGCTCCCGCTCCCGCTCCCGCTCCCGCTCCCACTCCCACTCCCGCTTCCGCTCCCGTTCCCGTTCCCGTCCCCTCTTCCACTTCCGTTCCCTCTTCCGCTCCCGTTTCCGTTCGCCGCAGACGCGCCAAAGACGGAAGATTAAATTCTCATATCGGCACATCACTACTGTCCGGCGTTTCCACCGAACTTCAGCAGCTGAACTTCAGCTTATTTAGTGTGTCATCCCCACCGAACTTTAGACACTGAACTTTAGCCACTAAACTTCGGCATAGTCTGCTGAGACACTTAAAGCTCACAGTAAGTGAGTGATGCCAGTGAAACTGTATTTATTCCGCGTATGCCACTCATCCCCAACAATTTTCCTTTTGAAAATACACAGTTCCATATGTTAACTTGCTTTGCTATGAAAATAAGTCACAGTTTTAGAGGCTTAAAGCTGCTGATGTCGATCTAAGGACTGGTTTTTCGCATGGCCTACTTATTGTGGCTTTCTCCAGGGTTAGTAACACTTCAGCTCTTTTCATATTGGCTCCCGAAGGAAAGAATTAAAATAATATTGACTTTTAACTCCTAACACTGTTACAAGTACTTTCTCCCTCTGTCTCTCTCTCTCTCTCTCTCTCTCTCTCTCATTAGTTTTTATTTATATTTATACGCCGTAGTCATAAAGTCCACGCGAACGAAGTCGCGGGCATCAGCTAGTTTTAAATACAGAGGTACAATTGACCTGGGTCTTGGATGTTTATCTATATTTGTATTTGATATAAAATATAGTACTGTTGAGTTAGTATCCCATAACCAAACCATATCCCATAAGTTAGTATCCCTGTGTGATTCAGATTGAGCTACACCCAAAATAAGTTCGAGACTTGTGTATAAATTTATATACATGTAAATATAGGGTACGATTTTATAAATGCTAATTCTCATGAGCGTCTATAAGCACTGTCTGCTTCTCAATCAGCTATGAAAACTAGAGGAGTTTTATAGATTTGTTGCCATAAGCTCCCTTGAAACAATCAAATGGCCTAAACGAACCTTTGATTGTAACATATTAGGATTTGGATCTTAAAAAAGTTTACTTACATTACTTTAGACAAACAAAATATAGTAACATTACTTGATAGCAATTATCTGATATTGCAACCATGAGTCATGAGTATTAAACTAGTAATTGCTAGGTACATCTAAAAAACATTTTACCGAACCTAAAGAATGCTTGTTATGTGTTGTTGCAAATATCATGTTAAAATTTTGTACTTACAAAATAATAACACAACTTATTTCACTTGATCTAAGATGTAAAAGTGATCATTAAAATCTCACTGGAAGCCTTTAAAGACCAAAGCTTCAGACAAACAAGGGATGAAAATTTAAAATTGCAGTAAGGTACACCATAAGTGTACACGAATACGAGAATTGAACAAAAAATATGTTAAATGACTATTACTCCCACGCGAGCGCATCCGTGTGCTAGGTATGTGTAACCAGTTTCACTTATACTTATTATCACAAAGTACTTGTTCAAAAAATTACTTGAAAACAAGGTATGACCTTATAATACGCACCATGTAGGAAGAACTCTTTTCCTGGATGTCAAAATTATTTCAATGCACCGAATGTAGAGCGGACAAAAATAGTACACCAAAAATAACGAGGGGTCTATTTTAATACGTTAATTGTCATATAATACAACTTTTGTGCACCTCCACTAATATAGTCTCAAATTATACGAGTTTTAAACCACCAAACACGAAATAAAATCACTAAAATTAAAAATAGTAAAACAAAATTTCGAGGTTCCTTCTTGTTTTGACGTATTGAACACTTATGTCAAAATTGTCACAGAGTATAAATGACATCTTGTCATGCAATTTTTTTCAAATATTTTTCGCCTCTGGATATAGGTCTTTTAGAGCCCTTCTTTAATTTTAGGGCTCCGCACCCTAATGGGTAAAACGGTCCATCCGTCTGTCTGTCTGTCACCAGGCTGTACTGTATCTCATGAACCTTGATAGCTAGAAAATTTAAATTTTCTCAGATGATGTATGTCTGTTGCCGCTATATCAACAAATACTAAAAACAGAATAAAGTGAATATTTAAGTGGGGCTCCCATACAAAAAATGTGTTTTTTATAGTAGTAGTATGGAACTCTACGTGCGCGTGTCTGAATCGCATTAACCGGTTAAAAATATTTCACTTTTTTATTCATCGGTAATGTATTTTTTATGTATGTTCATGATTATTTGAAAACGCCTGGATTTATTTGATTTTTTTAACCGACTTTAAAAAAGGAGGTTTCTCAATTCGCCCAAAATATATATTACAGGTGTGTTTGCGGATAACTTCGTCGTTTATGAATTGATTTTGATGATTCTTTTTTTGTTGGAAAGGAGATATCCCAAGCGTGCATAATTTTATTTGATAGGGTATACTTGTCAGTTGTCAGTTGGTCCCATACAAATTTTACCAAAATTGGTTGTGTAGTTTGGGGGACAAGTCGTTGTTTGTTTTGAAAAATTATATACCTATTTAAATCTAAACTACAGTGTCAGCTGTTAAAGCCGACACGATCGACACGACCACGAGACGACATGATGATGACACACGACAAGAAAGAAAATCCGCTCGTCCGCAGCGCAGCTGTCAGGATATATTCTGTCTAATTTGTGAGCAATTACACGTAGCGGCAGGTAAGTTTAGCGCTGAGCGACATGTAGAGGGGATACTGCGCACGGGTACGGTACCTATTAATTTTTGACTTCTGCGCAAGCAAGGTCAGGGACGTATTTTTTAAATTACTTGTCACATTACGAATGGTTTACGCGAGCGTTTCCAAACGGTCGCATTTTTGAAATGATCGTTTGCGATTTGCGAAGGATTTGCAACGAGTGGTCTCGACACTCTCGACCACTCGTAATTTTGACATTTGTGGCGTAGATATGTCAAATAAACCTTTAATTGACAATCCGTTCCGATTCATGAAGCTTTTTTATTCATAGTGAAATTCTTAGAAAACCATAGACATATTTTCGAAGTTTTCTGCGTAAAACAATATTATTTTTAGCTGACACGAAGGTTTCAAAAATACGGCCAAATGGTTTTTAACGCGAGCGGTGAATTGGAAAACTACACGTTTTGTGTTTCGGTGAGTCCTAGTGCTCCAGCGCTAAAATTTCGTGCGGCTACCTGTACCTCTAGTTACGTTTTGATACATTACGAGTACCATATGCTATACCACTCCGGGATGGAAAATTCAATTATACTAATCGTTTGTCCAGAATCCAGAGTAACAGGAATGAAATTGGCTTGCAATGGATTTCTAGGTATCTAAAAGAAAAGGTGCCGTGTTCTGACGTGAGCTAAATGAAATCATAGCGCTAATCACATTGAGTAGATATTTCTTTGAATTTCTTTGCTGAGTGAAACTTCTGTACAAGAGCTGTAGTACCTATTTGTTCTGTGGCTATAACTGGCAAATAAACTTGTTTTTTTTTTATCAATTTAAATAACTAGGTACAAGTAGGTAAGAACTTAAAAGAACAAGAGCCCGCGAGTGGCAGTCTTACGCTATTTAGCTTAGTTCTTAGTCTGAAGGCTTAGTTTTTCGATGTAGAGCCCCGCAATGCCCCTAAACAAGTACCCTAAAGGTGCCTAAAGGCATCAGACAAATTTTCAACTATTATACAATGATGACAGCCGGGACCAGTTCCACGTGCGTTCCGAAGCACGGAGTAGCTTAACACCATTAGAAAATTATTACACCACTTGTGGTCACCCATCCAAGAGCAGACCACGCCATGAGTTACATACCTTTCGAAAGCGTTAGTGATGATGCGTTTTCACCGAACCACCAAGCTCTTTAGTTTTTGTATGAGATGTTTATTTATTACTATCGCATTTATTTTTGTGTTAGTACAACGATTTTTTTTACTTTAGCTGTAATCGCTATACCTCGATTACTCGAACTTTGCAGAAATTATAAGCACTTAGTAGGTATTTAAAAAAAATAACTCTAGTTCACTGGAGCTTGAAGTACTTATAAGATCCAACAACAAAACTCAGAACGCTTTTTGGCCGAAATGGATAGGCATCACTGTGTGAGATTTACTTTTTCCATCAACCTGTAGGGCTCGGCCCGGCCGAAACGCTCTGGCGTTCCGACTTGGTTTCAACTACAAAAGCTTGTGCGCTTCCTGGCCGAAATCAACAGGCTTTATTGCGTAGGTAGGATACTTATTAGTATTACCCATGTATTACCTACCTATTCTACTCTATGATGATCAAAGAGAAAACAATATTAGGTAGCTAATGGAATGTATTTGAATTCTCAACATTTGTGTGATAAAATTTGACTGTTACGTTGTGTACATATCAATTTTAATTTAATAATTAATATAGCTACAGTACCTATATTTCCTTATTGTGTGCGTGAAAATGGTCAAAAATGTTATATTTGTCGATATTTTACGGCAATATGACATAGATACATTCTACGACGTACGTAAAAACAATTTTATATAATATCTAGATGGGGTGAACGTCGAAAGAAACTTGAGAACTACCTGCTAGTCTACCTATTATGTTATGTACACTTTTCAACTTCGTTATTTAGAGTTTCACTTTGGAATAAAAAATCTGATATAACTATAGTGTCATAGTCATAGTCAATACATTACGCAGTACAAAAAACGGCGGGTTGCACTCCAGGAGTGCCGGCAAAAGTGTGCCGGCAAAAGTGAAAACTTGAATATTAACGTTGTGCATTTTTAATATTCTCATTTTCTTTTGCTATTTATTCGACAATTTTTTCATGAATAGATGCACATTGTTTAATTTCCATATTTTAAACACTTTATATATACGAATTTTACGAATACACAGTAGTGTGGCCACTACACAGACGGTCGAGCCATCAGCTGTCACCATCCATGCATGGGCCTGGCACGCTGTAACATAAACACACACGAACATTCGCGCAAGCGCCCTGCGCCGCCTAAACGAAACAGCAGGCGCAGGCATACATTTTCGCCGCGCCGTAGAAAGAGAGGGGGATACTTCCTCTCCTACGCCGCCCCGGCTGTCTACTCTCCATCCGTCCTACGAATTTTCGATCAGGTCCCGTGTTCTGACGTCAGTTTAACATTTTTTACCCATTACACAAAAAGTGTACAACGCCGTTAAAGAAGTTTTCACTTCAAAAATCTAGGTCTATACTAACTTACTTACATGGATCCCCAAGCTTATGTCCGTTCCAACGAGCAATTATACCATAGTGGCCCTTTTCTTTGATCCTTTGATCGACTCCTACTACGCTACATGGGGAATTAGGAATTTGTAGGTATGTCTGGACGACGTACAAACGCCGTCAATCAACTTTGAGCCCAGTTTTATCGATATGAAATAATAGGATAAATTTAAATGAATAAAAGCGCGATCTGAGAGCGCGATTTTAAACTCTGTACTTAAGCCTACACATTTTCTCTATGGGCACACCGATGTTTTGTTCAAAGAGAAAAATCGCTGCTTTTGTTTTTATGGCAATCATGGCGGAATGTAATATGGGGAGCTAAATACAAAATTTATTTGTCATATGTAGACTTATAACCTATTTTTAATTTGATTTTTATTATTTAAAATTAATCAGTGCAATGGATGATATTCTATTTGTAGATAATGGAAGACGAGATGAAATAGAAACATTTTACGATGTAAGACTATGATATATTAAAACTTGTTGATATAGGTACTTACAATAAATTACTTACCGTAAGTGTCGTACAACTAAGTAGGTGCGTCGTTTCGTAAAATTAAGTGGTATATATCTACCTAACTACTTAGCCGGGATTACGAAATTAGGTAAAAGGTATATTGTATGTCAGAACAGAGGGTATAATTGAGAAGTTTTTGGCCAGACAAATTAAAAAACCAGCCAAATGCGACTCGCGTACCAAGGGTTGGTTGGAATGGTACGGACCATTATGTATAAAAAATCACGTTTGTTATATGGGAGCCCCCCTTAAATATAAGCGAGTTATGGTCTTTAAAGTTTGGCCCTCAGTCCACACATAGAGGACTGAGAGTCCACTTGTACCGGATAAACTAAGGGCACTACAGAAAATTTCTTTACGCCAAAATATATAAGCTAATTCCAAACAAAAATTGTGGAAAAAATATATTATAGCAAAACACTGAATTATTTTGTATATCTCCGGTTTAAAAAGACCCTCATACGGAAAGTTTATTACGCTAATAATAAAAAAACCAATATCTTTTGACTACTCTTTGAAATCCTAAATGATGGTAAACCTCTCCTACCACGGCTGGTCACCGAGGGAGAACAAGACCAAAATCTCTAACCAAAAATACAAAGATATTTATTGCGACACTGAACACCCTGACCTTGAGAACTCCGGAGTCATTAGAACTCGAAGAAGCATTAAGGGAAATAAACTGGGATATAGGAAGTAAGAAGAGCCGGCGAATCGATCGAAGAACGTGGCAACTACGTACTATGTACCAAAGGAGAACCCGGGGGACAGAGGGGAGTCGGATTTATGATCAGAATCCACTTGAAGAAATATATTCAAGATTTCATTGGTATCACAGACCGAATTGCTATATTAAATATCAAGCTACCCAACTATAAAAGAATATGTACAATAATACAAATTTTGCCCCAATTGAGAAAGCTCCCGAGGCCGAAACCAAGTCTTTTAATTGTACTCTTTCTGAAACTTTACATAAATATTCACACAACATGATTATTTTAATGGGGGATTGCAATGCACAAGTGGGGGAAAGCAGAACAAAGAAGCATTTGTATTGGGGAATTTTGGGTATGGTAAACGAAGTGACAATGGTGAAAGATTAATGGATTTGCTGTTAGAACACAACCTGACTCTTATGAATAGCATTTTCAAGAAAAATAAAAACAACAAGTGGACTTGGCTCTCACCGGGAGGGAAATATAAAAACGAAATCGATTATATCATAAACAGCCATCCAAAAGCTTTCACGGATTAAACTAGATTGGTTAGTGTTGAAGATTAAACTTCAACACTAACCACCCGTATGGTTCGAGCAGCGCTGAAGATACCACCCAAACTATCTAGGAACCTATTCACCATCCCGGCATGCCCTATAATAGTGCAAGCAATATAACTACATCCTCCTGGCTAACTTCAATTGGTAAAGGAATGTAACATAACAGATATACAAAATACATATACCAAACTGCAGGCTCAACTGACACAACATAGACCAAAACATCAAAGAAATAAAAAATACACCCTGAGTGATACTACACTGCAACTAATAAGCGAGAGGAAATCCCTATTTACCAGTAAAATGAAAAAGCAAAACTTAAAGAGAATAACATACTTAAGCAAAAAAATTAGAGAAAACATCAGAAAAGATAGAAAAATAAAAAGAATACAAACACTAAAAAAACATATCATATCAACGGGAGGGACCAAAAAAGCTCTCAAAGAACTAAAGGAAACAAAATCTTGGGTACCAAATTTAAATAGGATCATGGCAACATCACAAAACGCAAAGACATCAACAAATTAGCTACAGAGTTTTACCAAAATCTTTACTATAACAAAAATAACAGAGTAGAACAAAAAAAAATGTAATACGATAATTGGTCAACCAAATCCAAAACTGAAATCTTAGAAATGGAAGTTCGCAGAGCAATATTAACTCAAAAGCCAGACAAAGCACCAGGTCCAGATAAAATTTCGAACGAGATGTTAAAGGGTTCTCTAGAAACAATAGTTCCTATACTCACATAAAAATATTTAAGGCAGTACTAATCTCAGGCGATATCCCTGAACAATGGGAAACTTCACATATCACCCTCATATACAAAAAAGGTCCAAAAGAAGATATGGGAAACTATAGACCAATTAGCATGATGTCAAATAACTATAAAGTGTTTTCCAAGATTATACTAGACCGAGTTAGTTCCTTACTTGATGAAAACCAACCGATGGAACAGGCGGGCTTTAGGAAAAAATTATCCACAGTCGATCACATACACACTGTTTTAAACAAGTCATAGAAAAATACAACGAGTATAATAAGCCTCTGTGGATAGGATTCATTGATTACACTAAGGCATTTGATAGCATCAATTACGAGGAGAGTTACTCCAAAAGCGGTACGCAGGACTGACGTTACTGCGTATCCGCGTTTCAGTGTCAAGCAACATTAAGCATTAACGTATGATGATAAAGTTTAATTTGGTTTAGACATAGAAGTAGGACGTGACGTCGTACGACTAACGTATTATTTTATGGAGTAACCCCCGAGGTCATTTGGGAAAGCCTAAAAACACAAGGAATCCATGAAGCTTATATAAGAATAATTATGAGCATATACTGTAAGAGCAAAGCAAGAATCCAATTAGAAACACTAGGTGAAACCTTTAACATCGAACGAGGAGTTCGACAGGGTGACCCCTATCTCCCAAGCTGTTCTCTGCAGTTCTTGAGAGTATATTCCGCAAATTGGACTGGGTACAATATGGATTAAATATAAATGACAGAAAGCTAAGTCATCTCCGATTTGCGGATGATATTTTTCTATTTGAAGGAGATCCTCACAAATTGGAGAAAATGATACAAGATCTGAACAGGGAGAGTGAGAAAACTGGACTATCTATGAATGCGCATAAAACTAAACTATTAACTAACTCTGACCTCCATGAAATTAAAATTAACAATGAGCCTCTTGAGTATGTAGAAGAGTATATATATCTCGGCCAAGTTATATTTCAAAAAGACATGACAACAAAAGAAATCAAAAGACGTATAGCTAACAGCTGGAAAAAATACTGGTCGCTGAAAGAAGTAATGAAATCCACCGATTTTAGCAACAGCACTAAGAGTAAAGTATTCAACACTTGCATTTTACCATGCCTAACATATGGCTGTGAAACATGGTCACTATCAAAAACCCATAGAGACATGTTACAATGCTGTCAGAGAGCGATGGAGAGAAGCATGCTACAAATCAGGCGAAAATACAAAGCCAGAAATACTTGAATAAGAACAAAAACAGGGTTAACAGATGTCCGCCAAAATAGACCAATTAAAGTGGAGATGGACTGGCTACATGTTGAGAAGCCGACAAGAAAAGTGGAGCAAAATCGTAACTCAGTGGTATCCCAAAGACGGAAAGAGAAGTCAAGGAAGACAATTCACAAGATGGGAGGACGAACTGAAACTGACAGTGGGTCCAAACTGGAGAAGAGTTGCAAGAGATAGAGAACAGTGGAAGTGGTTAGAGGAGGCCTTTGCCAGGAGGCACACTGAGCTCAGAGATATTTTATAGTAAACACAAGACTCAAAGAAAAACAATCTGAGTTCAGGATGAGGGGCTAATAGATAGATGATGGTAAAGAAATTGTGAAATTTTGTGAAAGCAATAACATAACAGATTACGACATCATGTTGGTTCAAAATTATCACCACAGATTATCACCTTGTTAAAATTCGGACCCTCAGTTCTCCACTTCTTTCGTCTTCGTTTTCGTTTTATTACGCTTAACGTAATAGGGTTAGAAAAAAGTCTTTTCGCATTTTATATGAAAATTCAAAACTTTTTTAATATAGTTAATTTACATTTAACTAAACTACTTATGTAGGTACCATTTTGTTCGATAACTTTTTGCCATCTTATAGATAGGGACATGATCCCATTATGCTATAGAAATTTTGGGGCTTCTGATCAAAAAACTGCGTCATGTAGTTTTGGCAGCCCTCTCGTGATGTTAACCTGACACTGCCTAAAGAATTCTGAAGAGACCGAAACAGGTGGAAATCTGAAGGTGCCAGGTCAGGACTATACGGCGGATGCATTAACACCTCCCAGCCAAACTCTCTTAACTTTTGCTGAGTGGTTAAAGATGTGTGAGGTCTAGCGTTATCATAATGAAAAACCACACCCCTTCTGTTGATTAATTCCGGCCGCTTTCTCTCAACTTCTTGCTTTAATCTTATCAGTTGTTCGCAGTAGAGTTCTGAATCGATGGTCCTGCCTGGTGGTAACAGCTCATAATGAATAATGCCCTTCCAATCCCACCACACACACAGCATCACCTTGTTGCGAGTTAACCCGGGTTTCGCCACAGTCTGTGAAGCCTAACCGGCCTTTGACCATGACCTTTTTCGCACGATCTTGTCGTACGTGATCCACTTTTCATCACCAGTTATCAATTTCTTCTTTATTACGACGTAATGAGACGGAACCAGTCTTATTACGTCATAATAAAGAATCACAAATGAGTACACGGTTCATTAGGTTTCTTTCAGAGAGTACGTGAGGTACCCAAATATGGAGCTTTTTTGTGTACCCATTTATTTTTCAAATGCGCCAAAACTGTTTTGTGGTCAATTCCCAGTTCTTCAGCTACTTTTTTTCACTTTTTCAAAAATAGTATCCATTTTTACCGTAACAGGGCGACCAGAGCGACGTGCATCTTTGACATCAAAATTTCGGGATTGAAAACGCTTAAACCAAATATGTGCTACTCTCACAGACACTGCACTAGGTCTGATGCGGACAGCAATAAATAGTAAATGATTTATATAAATAAATAAAGTCGATTTTAATTAGCTAGGTAAATCATAATTGTATTAGATAGGGTGTTTCATTTTTCCTAAAGAATTTACTAAGTAAGCATAGAAATAAGTATGATATAAGTAAATAAATGTTTAACTTAGCTGTAGGGAAAATATTGTATTAGTTAGGTTGTTTTATTAAAAGCATTACCGCAACGAGAACAAAGACAGAGGTATAGTTTGCGAACAAAAAGACATTACCGTAACGAGAACATCAAGTAGTTTTTTTGTCATAACTCGAGAAATAATAAAGATATCTTGATGATTCAAACGAAAATATGTACAGAACCTTAAATTGTATATAGGAAAAATATTAAATTGTAAAGAATTGAACGACATCATGTAAAAAACCGTAAAAAACTTACAATTTGCACTAGAAAGAGATGCACTTACGAGTAAAAAGGAGATAGCATGATTAGTGCCGTGTGCAAAAATTCAAGGAATCTGATTGGTCCAAGTTTTCAATAAATATGAACACGGTTTGTATGACGGCGTTCAGTTCTCTCTCGACAGTGCAGTAGAAAATAAGAAAAAGTGTACAGCAGAAATAAAATAGCGGTCAACGGTGCTCGGTGGTTTTATTACAGTCACCAATAGCTGGTCCTTCGAGCCGGATCTTTCGAGAACGCAGCAGCCATGGTGGTCACACGGAGCCAAAGCGGAGAAGAAACACGTGGCCGAGTTTTCGACGATCCACCCAGGTCGCCGAGCACCAACGAACCTGGTGCGGTCACTGGGCGTAGCATCCCGGAAACCACCGCCGCCGCCGCCACTGCGCGGAGCGCGCCGCTCGCGCCCGCTGCCACCGCCGGCGCCGCCGCCGCCGCCGCTGCTACTGCACGGGGTGCGCCGCCCGCATCCCTCGCCGCCGCGTCAGCAGTAGTACACGCGCCGACCGCCGTCCCCACCACTACGTATTCGTTGACCGCAGTACACACAACCGCGCCGCGCCCCACAGCTGCGCCCTACACTGGTGCAGTGCCGCGTTCGCGACGTTCGCCTGACCGGTCAGTGCGCTCGGGTCAATCGCATCGATCATCCGCTAGTGCAGCCATGCGCATTAAGCAAGCCGAACTAGCAGCAGTTGAGAAGCTCGCCGAAATAAGAAGACGGGAACTACATTTAGAAGCAGAGATTATACAAAAGAAGCTCGCGTTTGAAATTGCTACGATTCAAGACGAAGAAGAAAATGATATCGTCAGTACCCACGATCAGAATATCAACAAGGTCAACCAGTGGCTGAGACATCAAGTACCTACGGATCCAGAGCCTACATATACTGAGGAGCCATCAGCCACGGTCCAGCCCGCTGTCGCTACCATCGCCGTCGATACTGCTGCCGCAACCGCAGAACTACCAGTGCCTACGCCCCGTGTTCACTCACACACAATACGGGGGGAGCAGCCAGAAGAATTCGATTGGCACACACCAAGGCAGCGACACTATGAACGACAGCGATCGCCTACACCACATCGAAGCCGAAGTAACGCAAGAGGAATCGAGCAATTAGCCGAAGCAATATCGAAGATGGCCCGCACCAGAGTACCTCCGAAGCAAGTGATCGACCTGCCGACATTTACGGGAGCACCAGGAGAATGGCTACCGTTTAAAGCAGCCATGAGGGACTCTGCAGCCATTTACAACTTCACAAACGTAGAAAACATGGCGAGACTTCGGAATAGCCTCAGGGGTGAAGCGAGGGAAGCTGTTCGAGCGCTACTGCATACAACAAGCGATCCAGACATCATAATGAAAACTTTGGAGCAGTGTTTTGGCCGGCCTGAAATAATAATTGACCAGGCGCTCGAAGATATCAAGAAACTGCCGCGACCGGGAGCCAGCGCTACTGAACTGAACCATTTCGCAGTCAAATTGCAGAACATCGTGCAAGTACTCAACAGTTTGGATCAAAGAGGCTACTTGTACAACCCAATGCTGTCCAGGAAAGTGATCGACAAGTTGAGCCCGCACCTTCGATCAAAATGGTGCGATTACGCAGAAGAACACTTCAATAGTGAAGAGCCGCAGATCATTTCTCTTTCAAAGTTCCTGATGAAAGAGGCGGACCGGACACTGAGACATGCATATGCACCAAGTACAATTGCTGGGAGAACCACGAAGACTGCACCTGCAACGAAGCCCAAGGAATATGGAAAGAATAAAGCAGCTACCTTTGCCGCCACGACCGATCCTGCTGAAGAGGAGCGATGCTTATACTGTGGAGCCGCACACAAGATTCCACAGTGTGAGCAATTCAAATCTTTGAAAGCTGAAGAACGTTGGAAGTGGGCAAAAGAGAAAAGGATCTGCTTTAAATGCATCAGCAAGAACCATCGTCGCTTCAGTTGCAAAGCGAAGCCGTGTGGTGTCAATGGATGTAAACGACCACACCACGCCATGCTGCACACCGAGTTAACTGTATCGCCGCCTCCCTCAGACGCTACGCCTACGAACGACGGCACTGTGCTCACAGTAAGAACGAGTGCAATTCAGCGTACGGCAGTGATACTGAAGATGTGTCCAGTCACAGTAGTAGGCCCTGGCGGAGAAGAAGAAACCTACGCCTTATTGGACGAAGGGTCAACTGCGACACTAATTGATGCAGACCTAGCACGCAAGATCGACGCTCGCGGGACTGTATCACCACTCCATATACACGGGGTGAACTCGACGCGCCAAGAACGAGAAAGCCATCGAGTGAAGATTATTATCAAGACAAAGAATCAACAGTGGGAGATCGCAGCGCGCACAGTAGAGGGACTGACATTAACGAAGCAATCAGTTCCAGCAAGCCTACTGCAATGTAGACATCTAAAGGATCTTCCAATAGAAGAGTTGACATATGACTCTGCGACACCGCGTCTTCTAATAGGAACGGACAACTGGGACCTGATAGTGACCCGAGAGTTGAGGACGGGTAGAAGGCATGAACCTGCAGCTTCGAAGACTCAACTAGGCTGGGTGGTCCATGGAGTCGCGTCGCGAAGTCTACACAGAAATGAAGCATCAATCCTGCACTTATCTACGAAGGACGAGACAGATCAGCAACTACATAAAGAAGTTGAAGATCACTTTAAGATTGATGCTTTGGGAATATCAACGACAGTCAAAGTATCACCTGCCAATCATAGAGCAACAAAAATATTCGAAGACACCGTATTTGAAAGAAACGGACACTATGAAGTTGGGCTTACCTGGAGAGAAGATCATCCTAAGATGCCTTCCAGCTACGAACAAGCTTTGCGAAGATTGAAAACAATAGAGAAAAGAATGGATCGAGACTCAGACTTTGCAGAGCAGTACAGCGCCCAAGTTGAAAACCTCATCACAAAGGGATATGCTGAAGAATGCAACGGGAGTGAGAAAACGCTGCCACACAGTTGGTTTTTGCCACACTTCGCAGTGACTAACCCAAACAAGCCAGGGAAGATACGTTTGGTTTTTGATGCTGCTGCAGTCGCCAATGGTACGAGCCTTAATGACATGCTGTTAGAAGGCCCAGACCTACTTCGCTCATTGCTGGGTATTCTATTCAAATTCCGCGAGTATCCAATAGCCATCACAGCCGACATTGAGGAGATGTTTCTACGAATCAAAATACGAGAAGAAGACCAAGCAGCTCAAATGTTTTTGTGGCGCGGCAGCGAGAGGAAGAAACCACCAAAGGAGATGAAAATGACGTCGATGATTTTTGGAGCGTCATGTTCACCATTTCTTGCGCACAGCGTACGCAATCACAATGCGCAGGTGCACGCAAACTCACATCCTGCAGCCTTCAAAGCAATAACGGAGAGTCATTACATGGATGACTATGTCAATAGTTACAAGTCCATCGAAGAAACGGTGCAAACAATTCAAGAAGTTGTAGAGGTACACGCCAAGGCAAGCTTCAAGTTGCGCAGCTGGAACTCTAACAAAGAAGAAGCTCTCATCAACGTGCCGACAGAACTACGAGCAAAGTGTAACACACAATTAGGGCACGACAATAAGACTCTTGGACTAGTCTGGGACCCTCACGAAGATACATTAGGATTCAACACCAACATGCCGAGAGTACCGAAAGATGTGCGCAACCGAGAGCGAACGCCGACGAAACGAGAAGCGTTAAGTGCCGTCATGTCAGTCTACGACCCGTTGGGATTGCTGAGTTGCTTCACCATAAGCGCTAAGATCTTCTTGCAAAACCTGTGGCGACTCCATATCGCGTGGGATGAATCTCTACCAGAAGACTACGCAGAAGGCCTGACAACTTGGTTCGAGCAACTTAAGAAAATAACAACACTCAGACTGACGCGATGCTACGGCTCTGAAGAAAACATGAAAAGAAGACAACTTCACATCTTTTGCGATGCGAGCCAAGACGCGTACGCCGCAGCTGCTTACTGGCGTCTAGAATATGAAGACGGCTCAATTCACGTCGTACTCGTCGCTGCAAAGTCGAAAGTTGCACCGATTAAAGCACAGAGTATACCAAGGCTGGAGTTGCAAGCAGCTCTCATTGGCGCAAGATTGGCTGACACAATCCAACAAGAGCACCGATGGAATACAGATGACGTTATCTTCTGGTCAGACTCAAGAACAGTCCTACATTGGATAAGAAAGAACGCCAGACGATACACTCCTTTCGTTGCACACCGACTTGGCGAAATAGCAGAACGGACAGAACCAAAACAGTGGAGATGGGTACCAACTGATGTCAACCCAGCAGATGTAGCCACCCGAATCAATTATGTGCCTACTGACGCTCAAGATTGGTGGTTCAAAGGCCCTGCCTTCCTGAAGCAAAAAGAAGACTTCTGGCCCGAAGAATCAACCACCTATGAAGATGAAGATGTTGAAGTAATCAATCACGTCAACTTTGAACGCCTACGACGACCTATACCCAGCGTAGACAGATTCTCCAATTATCTACGCTTACTCCGAGCCACGGCGACAGTACTTTTATTCATCGATAAATGTCGACGTCGGGAACGAACGATGACCACAGCACACCTGAATCGAGCTGAAAAGTTACTGTTGGCGCACGCTCAAGAGGAAAGCTTCTTGGAAGAATTAACGCAATTACGCAAAGGGAAACCGATTGCCCGTTCAAGTCGACTGGCGAAACTTGATCCGGAGATTGACGACGATGGGTTACTTCGATTAAGAGGAAGAGCAAACGCAGCTGAGTTGCCATCACATACGAAAAAACCTATCATATTAGATGGAAAACATCCACTAACGAAGTTGATCGTGCTACAAGAGCATATAAAAGCGGGCCACGCTGGACGAGAACGCGTGGTCAACGAACTACGACAACGCTATTGGGTCTTACGCTTGCGGCCTACAGTACGAACGGTGGCTCGAATGTGCGCCTACTGCAAAGTTCGAAAGGCGAATCCTTGTACACCAATCTGCGGGGACTTACCGGCTGCTCGTCTAGACATGTACCGTCGACCCTTTTCCAACTGTGGACTGGATTACTTCGGCCCCATGATTGTGACCATAGGAAGACGGCGAGAAAAGAGATGGGGAGCTCTCTTTACCTGTCTCACGACTAGAGCTGTACATCTGGAATTAGTAGGCAGCTTGACGACCGTCTCCGCTATAATGGCCCTGAGGAGGATGGCAGCAAGAAGAGGATGGCCTGCGATTATGTACAGCGACAACGCCACAAACTTTAAAGGAGCAGATGTTGAACTGCGAGTCGCTTACACTGAATGGGCTCCAGCGTTACAAGAGTACGGCCTAAAACACAACATGGAATGGCGCTATATACCTCCGGGAGCTCCAAACCAGGGGGGAGCTTGGGAGCGTTTAGTACGATCAGTAAAAGTAGCGCTCAGTGCAGTTCTCCATGAAAAAACGCCAAAGGAAGAAGTGTTGCAAACCGTGATGGCAGAGGCGGAGCACAGCATTAACTCGCGGCCTCTTACACACGTGTCCGTCGAACCAGAAGACCCCGAAGCTCTGACCCCTAACCATTTTCTGCTAGGGTCATCATCCGGCCTACCATACACTGGGCCTTGCGACGTAGCTGATCGACGCGTGTGGCGAGCCAGCCAAGCGCTCGCTGACGAATTCTGGAGGCGCTGGGTACGTGAATATCTTCCCACACTAGTAGCTCGTGGAGACTCCAGAAACGACAAGCAGCGACCGTTGCAGCCGGGAGACTTGGTCATCGTGGTAGACCCGACACTACCCCGCAACACATGGCCTCGAGGCATCGTGGAGAAGACCTATCCGGGACCAGACGGAGAGGTGCGCTCAGCAGACGTTCGCACTCGTGGAGGAATCTTCAGAAGACCCACCTCGAAGTTGGCTGTCCTCACCGTGATGGAGGCTACGCAGAGACTTCGCCGGGGGGAGGATGATGCGGACAGCAATAAATAGTAAATGATTTATATAAATAAATAAAGTCGATTTTAATTAGCTAGGTAAATCATAATTGTATTAGATAGGGTGTTTCATTTTTCCTAACGAATTTACTAAGTAAGCATAGAAATAAGTATGATATAAGTAAATAAATGTTTAACTTAGCTGTAGGGAAAATATTGTATTAGTTAGGTTGTTTTATTAAAAGCATTACCGCAACGAGAACAAAGACAGAGGTATAGTTTGCGAACAAAAAGACATTACCGTAACGAGAACATCAAGTAGTTTTTTTGTCATAACTCGAGAAATAATAAAGATATCTTGATGATTCAAACGAAAATATGTACAGAACCTTAAATTGTATATAGGAAAAATATTAAATTGTAAAGAATTGAACGACATCATGTAAAAAACCGTAAAAAACTTACAATTTGCACTAGAAAGAGATGCACTTACGAGTAAAAAGGAGATAGCATGATTAGTGCCGTGTGCAAAAATTCAAGGAATCTGATTGGTCCAAGTTTTCAATAAATATGAACACGGTTTGTATGACGGCGTTCAGTTCTCTCTCGACAGTGCAGTAGAAAATAAGAAAAAGTGTACAGCAGAAATAAAATAGCGGTCAACGGTGCTCGGTGGTTTTATTACAGTCACCAATAAGGTCCATAAACATCGCAAATTTTTTTCGCGGCTTGCGTTGCATTTTTACCTTTTTGGTAGTAAAATTTTAAAATATATCTAATTTCTTCATTAGATTCACTCTATTCTTGACGGTAAGAAAAACACATGAAAATCACGCATTTTCCTAATTTGAATTTGGAATTTCTTCTTTAAAATTTAAACTTTTAAATGATACCAAAACCAGCCAGGTACAAATAGTATAGCCAAAGTGGTTTTATTACAAGTTCATACATACTATATGCGAAAAGACTTTTTCCCCAACCTAATATGATAGATAAGACAAACACAAAATTATGGTTCATGAGATACAGCCGTGACAGACAGACAGACAGATAGGACGGACGGACGGACAGCGCAGTCTTAGAATTAGTGTCCCGTTTTTACCCTTTGGGTACGGGAATCCTAAAAAGCCAAACTTTCAGACGTTCTTTTTCCCCATAACTTTTGATTTCCATCAAACATAGCTAAGACATCCGCAAGGAAACTTGCTTTCACGTAAAAAACTGCATCGAAATCGGTCCATCCCTATCTTATCCGTTCGATAGCTAATGATACACTGCCACAGCCAGACAAACAGATTTTGACATTGGCGTCAAACTTAACTTTTTGTCGGGAGGTAAAAAATTGGTTTTGTTTGATGTACATATTTATTTTTGCATTAGATACGAAATCCGGAAACAATACCTAGGTATGTAAATTAGTCGGGAGATATTATCACGACCACACGTACTTACAGAGGTAGGGTTAGTCAGGTCACATCACGTACCTACGTAGGTACCTACCTACTCTTACATGTTTTTCTGTATTGCAGGCCTGTCAACGACATAGAGATTATTACAGGGGTTATGCCAAGGCGTATCATCCTCTGACTTACTTCAGAGATCCAGAATACAGGTTCCAGTGCCCGCCAGAAATGACAGTGTAAGTTTTCATTTCCAGTAAAAAAATCTACATAGATATCACTCCAAGATGAAAAGATCCAACCGCTTATGCCAACGTACCCCCCTTGCATAAACATGAACGTAGGTAGTTCATTTCATAGGTAGGTACCCTACATGACACGGTATGATACGATTTATTTTTACTATAATGGCCTACCGCCACGTTGAATTTCTGTGACGTTGCATAACCGCAGCGGATAGCCAAGACATTGAGGCCAAGACGCTTCCAACACATAAAATACATAGGTACCTATACAATATGTAACAAAATCCCTGTCCGATCCTGTAGGAGCAACTCAGACCGTCAATATTAACAACTTTTCCTATGGGACCAATGCTTGAAACTCGGAAAAGAATTTTGTAGATATATACATAACGTCAAAACACAATTCCCTTTGGCTTCGTCGTAGTCTGGTAAAGATACCTATTCATATTGTCAGGCTGAGTATGTACCTATAACTCCTACAAGTAGTACTTGTGTCAACCAAACTCTTCCACCTGGTATAGTTAAGTACCTTCTTATTTGTTTTACCTTCCAGCACATACCTATCGTTCCCGATGTACCACGTGAAGTACAAGCAGCCGGTGGTGCTGCCCAGCGAGACGGGCCGCACCAGCAACCTGCCCGCGCTGCCGGACCGCACGCTCGCCGCGCGGTTCAACAAGGCAGCTTGCAAGAAATACGTGCGCTAAAATTGAAGTACTTTTCCACATGCTTACCACATTATTTTCGGAGAATTATTTCTAATAAAATTTAATAATATATTTACGCATCTTGCTATATTCATGAAATTCCTCACTCCCTAGTATATAGTACCTACTATAGTCTCTGGTATATCTAACACTATAGTGCAGTCTTTCCCAAAGTGGGCGATAACGCCCCCTTGTGGGCGCTGGAGGCTTTAAGGGGGGCGGTAACGGGCCCAGAATAAAGTTGGGGGGCGCTGATGTGATTTAAGCAATGAGTGATTTATAACTTCAGCTATTTCATATTTTAAAATTCTCTGAAATTAAAATCCTCTTACTACACAACATCCATTTATTAGTTCATATTTATATCCTTTTTTATTGTACAAATATAAACTAAAAATGTAATTAATATTTATTATTTTAATGCGTTCAAAACGCTATTTATATCGTTAAAGGAATCAAACACTGAAAAAATTTCGTGTTTTAAAGTTTCGCAGGTGAGGTCCCCACTTCCAATACTCTTTATTATTGTAAAATTGTATTATTATTGCTATTTTTTAATTTAAAATTAACAATGTTGATTATTGTTATTTTTTATAAAAGATACTCTAATGTACTGGTGTATGTATTATTATTGCTCTCTTGTTTAGAATATAGGTTGAATTAAACTACAGGCAAGACAAATATGTGATTCAGGATTTTATGGTGAAAAAAATGGGGGGCGCTACAAAATAACTGATTTTTTAAAGTGGGCGTTTGACAAAATAAGTTTGGGAACCTCTGCTATAGTGTATCTCAATGTAATCTTAATTTATAGATTTAAAGAATCAATTCAATAAGGTAAATGAGTGTCGTGGTGCACCCGGTGGGAACGAGGTTCTTACAAAAAAGCTGAGTCTTTATGAGGGTGACTGACTGCAGTCAGTCACCCTCATAAAGACTCAGCCCGCATGCGGGCTCGTTGGGCAGCTTAACCTGAGGCCGAAGGCCGAAAGCTTCTTGAAGGGGAACTCCGCCTTTGGCATTTTCCAATTATTAAAACAACACGAATTATTTCCACTGATTTTATTAGTTTTCCTGATTTAATGTTTTATATAATTTCATGTAATGTCAATTTATGTCGTCATATGCGTAGTGTAACTTTAGGCACGCGAATCATAGATTCACTCTTCTTCCACAGTACCGTCCGAGTATGAACTTCTTTCCGGAAAGTTTTCGTACCTACGCCTCTTAGCTCCGCCTTTGGCCTTTTCCCATTTTTAAAACAAAACGAATTATTTCCACTGGTTTTATTAATTTTCCTGGACTATTTAATTTTATTATCATTTCTTGTAATGTCAATTTGTATCGTCATATGGGTAGTGTAACTTCAAGCACGCGAATCATAGATTCACTCTTCTTCTACAGTACCGTCTGAGTATGAACTTTTTTCCCAAAAGTTTTCGTTCTTATGCAAACTTTATGACCGGCTTTCACAAATGAGGAGGTTATCAATTGATCGCGATCTTTAATTCTTTTATGTTTGTTTATCGATCATTCGAAGACGCCTAGGCCGATTTGGAAAATTCTTTTTGTTTGAAAGGAAATACTTGTCAGGTGGTCCCATAGACATTTTATTAAAGTCGGTTGTTTAGTTTGGGGGTTGGGTCATTTTTTAGTTTTGAAAAATGATTTATATACTTTTAGTGTCCACTGTTTTACATATAGACCTAGAATTTTTTGACTTTAGATAAGGCAGATTTTTTATGAATATGAGGGCTTGTAACGTAAGTTGTAGGTAAGAAAACTACAACATGCGTGTATCTACCTAATATGTTAGGATTTTGAGTAAACTCAAGGGAGTAAAATTAGATGATATGAGAAAGAATGTTGTAATAATTTAGACTTATTGGAAATCTTAATTTATTTTAATGTTTGTAGGTACCATTAGCCCAGATCGCTATGTGATGATAATATTAGAACATTGTTAAATTCTAAAGTAGAACGATGTCTCGAATTCAGTAAACCGAGCCAAAATGTATTGGAATTCGTTGAGACCGATACTTCCGCTGTTGTCCAATTTTATTTCATTCAGGATCTGCAACCAAACAAGAAATCTGCTCCAATGCAACTTCATAATTTGAAATCTAATAAACAAAGTCAAATACCTTAATCCCATTTAAAAAATTTGATTATTTGGCAGTCAAAGATTTAAAACTATAGACACAAAATTCATAAAAGTATTACATACTATAGATAAGACACGATAGATCACCATCAATGAGCAACAAACCCTCCAATGGAATAGCAAGCGGGAAGATGGGAAGGATGCGTCGCCTACTTAAATAATATCTTCCTTGATCGGCCTTTACGGAAAAGAAAATAGAGGAAAGAGGAATAGCAAATACATTATGAGGGGGCAATGTGCTTTCTAATGCTAATAGATGCTGATATACATGTATATGTATAATCAGTACTCGTATGAGTACTATGGACGTTTTTGTTACTTCTTAGGCCGCATCAATGTGCCTTTACAACGTGTAACGGAAAGGGTGTATCAACCCGAAAGGACAAACCCGGAAAGCGTAAAAAAAAATCTGCAGCTCCTAACATTTTGGCACGGTAGGTATTTAATTTTGTATTTAGGTGAAGTTTTTTTTTACGATTTCAGGGATGATCCCATATTAAAAGTTGTTCACATTCGGGTTGATACTCCGTTTCCGTCACACATTGTATTGGTGTTTATATCTAAACCCTACTTACAATTTTAGCAATCTTGATTTTACTGTCTTTATCAAGATAATTTTGGCCATCGTTGTTTGTATCGCAGCTGGTCAGACGGTCTAAAATCTCGCAGATGTCTTTCACGGAGATCTGGTGATCCTCGTCTAGATCTATCAAAAATACAACATAGATTACATAGAACATAATTATACAATATGTAACAAAAACCCTGTCCGATCCTTGTAGGAGCAACTCAGACCGTCAATATGAACAACTTTTCCTATGGGACCAATGCTTCAAACTCATAGAAAAAAATCGTCATTTTCATACAAAAGTGTTCGGCCGGCCCGGCAATTTGTATGAAAATGGAGATTTTTTCTATGTCATGGAATGGACCACGTAATAAATTGGAGTATTTTTCATAATGCCCGGGAATTATGGAAATACTTCAATTTTACAAGCAACACGCTACTTTGGGTGAAGTAATTAATTATAATTTGAACTTCCTTATTTATACCACCTTGGTAGGGAGAACACTGACTTTCAAGCGTTTACCCCCAATAACTTTTAAAAACGGCTGAACAACGGAACTTGTTTTCATGGATGCAATCCGCATGGAAATCGGTCCATCCGTTTGAGCGCTACGATGCCACAGGCAGATAGACCAACCGTTATTAGCGCCAAACTTATAATACCCCTCTTTATTGCCAGGGGTTAAAAAAAAGTTGAATTGGTGTAGGACCTATTCAACTTTTTTTTAACTCATTAAAGTACTACTAACCAAATATCCTAAAGGCCCACGTGGCTTTGACTTCGGGTGGACAGTCTGCGCTCATAGCCGAGCACAGATCGAGCAGGTCCTCGAAAGAGAAGCAGTCATCGCGCTTGGATGAGAAGACACGAAATATCTGGTCTTTGAAAGGATTGTTCTGCAATTTGTGCGTAAAAAATCACTTTACTCAGAAATCGTCTTGCTGTTGGCAATTGTTCAAAAAGGGCACTTCTGATCTTGCGAATTGCTAGACAACTCAGTCAGTACAGTAGCCAAGCCAACGATATCGAAGAACGTATGAAAATATTTTTCCCAACGAGAAAAGTGCTTGGTAAATAGTAACCACAGAGGAAAAGGTAAAGTTTTCCATTCGCCAACACGACATTTCCTATCTCTATAGCACGACGCGCATGATTATATTGCTGTCAAGCTTGCACGGCGGCCATCAATGGCATTGTGCGTCCTTTAACCCTAGATACACCTTCAAACTATTTTATGAACTATTCTTTACAGTTTAAAGTGAGACCGGGAAGCTTTCCTACACACATTATCCAAAAGTGGGCGTGTTTTGCTAATGCGCGTAGAAAAGCATCACGTTCTCACTTTAAACTGTAAACAGTACCGGTCGAACAAGACAAAATTTAAAATGATATCTTCATTGCTTTTATAATAATTTATTTCAAATGGGGGCAGCACTGGACCCCAAAAAATTCAGGTAGCCCAAATTAACTCCTTTAGCAATGGAGATGCCGCGAAGCAAGTTTAATAGACCAGTTATAATAACTTCTTAAATCTGGTTTAATTAGTGGCCTATTCAGTATTTTTACGTGTTTAGAGGTATCTGATATCGAAGGTACCATAGGTACGGATTAACACCTTTCAAAGAACTAGGAGTTCAAGCTAAAGTTTTACTTACCTGTAAAACATCGAACTTTTTTATAATTTCTTCCTTACTAAATCTATGATGGTAATCCGCGAGCACTTTGTCCGGATGGATTGATTTGAACTTTTTCATCAAACTGCAACACATCGATAGAAAAAATTCACAACACTGAGTCGAAAAAAAAGAATCGTGAAAATTACAGTTTTCAAAACCAAAAACCGACTTCACCCCCAAACTATAACAATCGATTTTGATAAAATGTATATAGGACCACGTGACGAGTATACCAATTCAAACAAAAAAAAGAATAATCGGTCCAGTTAAAGAAATAAAAGATCCTCCTCCATTTTGAAAGTCGGTTAAATGGTAGAAATAGTTGAACGTAACTCACTACAATATTTCTCCTTTGCTTAAATAAGTAAGACTTGTATAGTCTTCTAAAAGGTCCTCGGTAAGACAAGGGTGGGCCTGGGTTCCCCCCATCTTTACTTAGCACAGAACGAATATCTTTTCTCATTCAATGCCTGTCTATGTAAATATTTTGACAGGTGCGCCCAAATAACTCAAACAAGTATCTTTAGTACAAATATTATGGAAAACAGTGACGTATACAATTTGTTGAATTACCATTTAATCTAATCTTGGGTTGGTATCACATCACATGATTATTGGATTTAGATTATCGGGACTATTGGTGTTACTTTATAATATTATGATTAATGGACAATCCATTTCAACAAAATTGCATATATGTATTAAGGTATATAACTAGTTTCACAGTATAAACAAAACAAAAAAGAAACTGAACTAATTATTTAAATTACTTAATAAATTATCTAGTCATTTAAAAAAAATTGTTAATAGAATCAGCCCGAAACAAGTACCTATACAATATGACAATACGATATTATTTTTAAAAGTTCAAAATGTTTGCGAGTTTATATAGTATTATGAGTAAGAAAACAATACCTAATAATTAAATTTACCGTGGCATTATAAAATAGGTTACAAAGCAAATTGACCTGTTATCGTCACTCTGGACGAAATATCTTAATGATGACATGACTAAGTATTAAGAAAGAAAGAAAGAAAAATATATATTGAGTGCGTTACTCTAGCAAGAAAGTAGCTCGTAGAGAGATATTAGTGGTATTTATAATTAGTACCCAATATGCTGTAAATGTGCCCGGCATAAATAATATGTGGGTGTTGTTATTTGAAAAAAAAAAAACGGAAAAGAAGGTTCCTGCTAGGGTAACGATCGGAGTGAGAAACAATGTGCATGGTCAGATGGCTTATGTATGTGGAGGAATGTGCGGCGAATATGGAATTAGTGACGGTTCAGGTTATCAAAATATTGAGTTTCCGCTAAGAGCTAAACGTTACCCCAGCAGGTAACGTTTAGCCAAATCAGTGTGCTCTGAAACCGTTATATGTGCGCATGTAGAATAAATTTACATGAGTAGCTCTTAATTGGTGCGCATGGCACACGTAATTAGATTTTAGAAGGTACTTATAATTTTCGAGAAATTGCGCTTTTTTTGAAAACACGAAAAAAATTCGCATCGCCTAAATGAGAAACCGTGTAAGCTCACTGAAAACTGTATTCGGTCCATCTTGACGCCTTTTAAATCCTGTGTGATGTGTGAGGTCTAGCGTTATCATGATGAAAAACCACACCCCTTCTGTTGATTAATTCCGGCCGCTTTCTCTCAACTTCTTGCTTTAATCTTATCAGTTGTTCGCAGTAGAGTTCTGAATCGATGGTCCTGCCTGGTGTTAACAACTCATAATGAATAATGCCCTTCCAATCCCACCACACACACAGCATCACCTTGTTACGAGTTAACCAGGGTTTCGCCACAGTCTGTGAAGCCTGACCGGCCTTTGACCATGACCTTTTTCGCACGTTCTTGTCGTACGAGGAAGCGTTTTTATGTTCGCGGAATGGAGGGTAAGGGGTGGAAATAAAAAAACCAAATTATTTTTCCTTTTCAATATATTCACCTGCAAGACGGATACATTTTTCAGACCTTTCAATTAATTTATTTATACCCTCATAAAAAAATGTTTTATCTTTGTCTTCAAAATACGCTGAAACTGCCTCCTTAACTTCATCATCGGTGGTAAATTTTTTACCCCGAAGCTCTTTTTTCATTTTTGGGAAGAGGTAATAATCACTCGGGGCTAGGTCTAGGCTGTAGGGTGGGTGGTTTAAAATATCGAAGCCCACCTTATGCAGGGCAGCCAACGCAACGCGACTCTTGTGGACGGGCGCATTGTCGTGCAAAAGCAGCACACCCTTCGTCAATTTTCCCCGTCTTTTCTCTTTAATGGCTTATTTTAGTCGCTCTAATATTGAAGCGTAGTATTCTCCGGTTATAGAAACACCTTTATCTTTATAATCCATCAACAATATTCCTTCTGAGTCCCAAAAGACCGTTGCCATGAGTTTCCCAGCTGACTGTGACACCTTAAACTCCTTGGGGGGTGCTGTGCCCTTTTTATGCCACTGCATGGAGTCTTGTTTCAACTCAGGTTTATAATGATGAACCCAAGTTTCGTCTCCAGTAACAATTCGACTCAATACACCATCCTTGTCGTCATTGCAGAGGTCCAAAAATGCACGTGAACACTCTACGCGTTGTTATTTTTGCGGCGGAGTGAGCATTCTCGGTACCCATCTTGCGCTGACCTTAGTCATGCCAAGATGATCGTGCAGGATTTAAAAATGGTTTTATCGGATACTCCAACCATTTCTGCGAGTTGTTTCTTCTTTAGTCGAGCATCTTCGAGTACAATTTTTTCGACTTTTTGTATAAGTTCTGGCGTGGTCACCTCGATGCTCCTGCCCGGCCTCGGGTCGTCTTCAAGGGATTCCCTTCCTTGTTTAAACAAACTGTGCCACTTGTATACCATGGTTTTTCCTGGACAAGAGTCACCGTAAACCAGTCTTTCCCAAAGTGGGCGATAACGCCCCCTTGTGGGCGCTGGAGGCTTTAAGGGGGGCGGTAACGGGCCCAGAATAAAGTTGGGGGGCGCTGATGTGATTTAAGCAATGAGTGATTTATAACTTCAGCTATTTCATATTTTAAAATTCACTGAAATTAAAATCCTCTTACTACACAACATCCATTTATTAGTTCATATTTATATCCTTTTTTATTGTACAAATAAAAACTAAAAATGTAATTAATATTTATTATTTTAATGCGTTCACAACGCTATTTATATCGTTAAAGGAATCAAACACTGAAAAAATTTCGTGTTTAAAGTTTTGCAGGTGAGGTCCCCACTTCCAATACTCTTTATTATTGTAAAATTGTATTATTATTGCTATTTTTTATTTAAAATTAACAATGTTGATTATTGTTATTTTTTTATAAAAGATACTCTAATATACTGGTGTATGTATTATTATTGCTCTCTCTTGTAAAAACGTCTAGTTTAGAATATAGGTTGAATTAAACTACAGGCAAGACAAATATGTGATTCAGGTTTTTATGGTGAAAAAAATGGGGGGCGCTACAAAATAACAGATTTTTTAAAGTGGGCGTTTGACAAAATAAGTTTGGGAACCTCTGCCGTAAACCGATGACATCTCATCCATTATGGTCGCAACTGATTTTTCTTGCTAGGTAAGGAACTTTATAACGGCACGATATTCGATTTTTTCCATATTTCACTTTTCACTCCCGATTATGTTGCTTGGTTGACGATAGCTCAGACTAATTGTCTGATAACAATGAAACCTCGTATTTATACTAATTATGAGTCACTGAACGCGTTACGGTCCTAATGAGCCTAATCACCCTCTCATTCCGCGAACTTAAAAACGCACCCTCGAACGTGACCCACTTTTCATCACCAGTTATCAATTTGTTCAAAAATGGTTCGGTCTCATTACGACGTAATAAAGAATCACAAATGAGTACACGGTTCATTAGGTTTCTTTCAAAGAGCTCCTGAGGTACCCAAATATCGAGCTTTTTTGTTTACCCATTTTTTTTCAAATGCGCCCAAACTGTTTTGCGGTCAATTCCCGTTCTTCAGCTACGTCGTAACTACTGATATGCCGATCTTGCTCCACTTTTACAAAAATAGCATCCATTTTATCCGTAACAGGGCGACCAGAGCGACGTGCATCTTTGACATCAAAATTTCCGGATTGAAAACGCTTAAACCAAATTTGTGCTACTCTCACAGACACTGCACTAGGTCCATAAACATCGCAATTATTTTCGCGGCTTGCGTTGCATTTTTACCTTTTTGGTAGTAAAATTTTAAAATGTATCTAATTTCTTCATTAGATTCACTCATATTGACGGTGAAAAACAAAGAAAATCACGCATTTTCCTAATTTGAATTTGGAATTATCTTCTTTAAAATTTAAACTTTTAAATGATACCAAAACCAGCTAGGTACAAATAGTATAGCCAAAGTGGTTTTATTACAAGTTCATACATACTATATGCGAAAAGACTTTTCCCCAACCTAATATACTTTGACGTTATCATAAATATACTTTGACGGTCAACATACAAGAAAACGGATCGACCGTAGACGTACGGGTATGAACCAAAAATTGGTGGATATAGTCGAATAACGCATTGCGAATTTTCAGCTAGAAATATTTCGTATATAAAAAGATATAAACAAAAAATCAAAATCTGGAAACAATGGCTAGTAACCCGACCAAATTAGAATGACTACAAAAAAGCGGGGATTTCATACATGTCGATGACCTTCTTTATTAAACGTCTTAAATTGTCCGTTGTCCGTACAGTCGCGTTCAAAGGTTTTTTGGCAAAAAAAATATAATCCTGTATATTTGCACCAAGTTATATATTTATTACTTGGTGCAAATGTACAGGATTATTTTCAGTTGCTTTATTTTTCAAACTTTTTAACCTTTAAATCACCCCCAAACTCTTAGACCACATGCCCCGCCCCCTAAAAGTAGCACTGAAGATGCCTTCGATAAGGGTCAGTTCAGTCAGAGGAGCGCAGCAGATAGGAAGTTAGGAACTAAAATATTAACTATTAGTATAAACTGTAAAACGCGAGTGTGCTCGCGTAGCATATTGTCATGACGTTTATACACTTTAGGCTATGGCAATACGGTTTTAATTGCAATTTTCCTCTCTTAACTAACCCTAAGCTTTACATCGCTTGAAGAACTACGGCCATCATCGGCGAATCTCCGAAGCATCACAAATAAGAACGCAACCGGGACTGCGCTAAGACGATAGAAAGAGACACTTACTATTGCGGGATCGGCGACAATCTATTGCTCTGGAAAATTTTATTGCTGGTTGTCTGTTTGTTACAAGAGATTGGGATGTTATGAAGCACCTATACACTATCTTAAAACCCTTTCATAGCTAGGGATTCCAGACTCAATGGTAAATGTTAATTAAAATAAATAAATAACAATATTACACGAAGACAAAATAATTTATTCCTTATCAACACCTGAGATCAAGCTCAGCAATAGCAACACATTACGCATACATTGTCAAATAGTGATACCACAAAATGATTTAACTTCTACTCGGAATATCGTATGCACTGCACATTCCTACGTCTATTTCATAATATTAATACAGCTATTACCAAACTTTTTGCAGGCTACTAATTGCTAAGAAATGAGTAATGGCTAGTTTACACGAATTTAGAGCTACGCTTCCTTTACCGCCAATACCAGACACAATAGTAAAACAATGGACGGTGCGTTTATTAATGCCATGCGATAAATGAAGGGTTAAGCGTTAAGTATAATAGGCCTCCTTCAGTAGTCTGCTCACTGCTGAGCGTCGTGATGTGCCCGACCTAACTTTTTTACAATCTCCTTCCATTTGTTATGATCTTTTGCCTGCGCTAGTGCCTTGGGAGATCTCGGTGTTGAGATGTTCTGTTATTTGGTCAGACTATCGTATCAGGCTACAACCTCTAGATCTTTTACTACCAGAGTCCATATCAAAGTATAATCGTAGTAAAAAAAAAACATTAGAATGAAATTTAGCATGTAGATAGCTTATTTATTGCATTAACACATATGATACTTTTTATCCCGGGTCAATGAAAAGTTCCAATGGGATTGTCACATAACGAACCAATCAGCGAAAAATAGCTAGTAACTATTAAATTGTGACTAGTTCTTGCGCGATATTTATGCAGTGCAAGACGATTTAAGCAATTTCAACAGCATGATTGTACTACATAAAACGAGACGTTCTTATTGAAATACAAATGGACATGGAAAAGAAACGTCAGACACTTAAGATGCGTGCGCGAAGAGACATGAAACACACAAGTACCTAACCGCTTATAACTTGGTATAACATTTACGTAATAATACATTTTATTACATTATTTATTTCCACATATAATGGACATTTAATTAAGACATTAGCACACTTACTAAACTCGTGTAAACTAAGCATCAGCCACAGTAACGAAATAAAACTATAAGACAAAACAACTCGGAAGAGCGTAATGAGCTAAGCAAGTATTAAATTGACATTAACAAATCCACTTGCACTTAAATTTACTAGTTCTGCGATAAAAGCAAAGTAAAAAATGTAAATTATGCTAATTTTCAGCTACCAACAATAGTAACTAAAAAGATTTGCGTACTTTCTATTGTTTATAGGTTTTGACCAATACCAGATCTATTTCAGTCTTAGAAGTTAGCCACAGAAAACAACCTATAAACAAAAGTCAATTCTCTACACCAACATCGCCAAATTATGTTTGAAAACAAAGGGTTACTAGGAGGATGTGGATGGGGGAGTCGTAAAGTTCCTGTTAAAATAATAATTCGGATTCGGTCGGAAACAGGGAGCTTAAGCTGAGGCGGCACAAATCTATTTTAAAGCATCATCACGCACATGTACACGCAGCGGCGCCGGCGGCCTTACGCATACATGAACCATTAGGTGACTTTCATGGGCTAAACAAAACGTAAACCATAAACATAATTGGATACTTTCCAGGGTCTAAAATAATTTATTTGGTAGTGTTAAGAAAATACAACGTCACAAAATAATGTCACTTAACTTGATCATATCCATTTTCAATGTTATTTTAGATTTATTTTTGCAGAAAAGAGCGCCAATTGACTCCAAGAAACTATGACGTCATTAGTCTATATTTTATTAAAAAATCCACAGGAAATGTTTGTTTTGATTTTCGTAAATGGAAAGTAGCGAATTTATTGCTTCGATTAAATTGTATGCAACAGGCAAGAAACTTGCACTGTGTAAATAGGCCTTAATTCTTCATGTCTTTCTCTGGATTTGTCATACGCTATACTGCCCCCTGTGGACATTTCGTATAAAAATCATAAAACATTAATTGGACAAAACATCTCAAAACAAAGTTACATCATACAAAATTGATAAATTCCCAAAAGATAAAGGATACAATTTGAAATAAATAGTCAATTATTTACACACCTTCACTCAGCCACAGCACTCGAACAAGTAAATCACTCAAACACATCACCTCTTAGGAAATTCCACATTGTCAAAACTAATTTGCCTCCTTGCTCTCATTTTGGCGGCCTCCTCGAAGGAAGGCATAGAATTTGATTTGAAAATGCCAAAGCTTGCTTTGTCAATCATGCTCATGCCAATACTACTATTCGAGTTAGAATTCGTGTCAATATTCACTAGTTTGTCTTGTAGGATATTCTTTGAGTTGCTTCTAGGTTGTTCTTGCTTCATTGATGCCGAAGTACAAGTGTTTTCTTTGATTTGTGACGTGAAGGTGCTAGAAGAGGCTTGTCGTGCTTTCATCTGCTGGTAGGCGGTGGCTGAGATGTAGCCGGACACTTTGCTGTTGGCTTCGTTGTTGAGTTTCGCCTGCTCCTCTTTGAAGCAATCGTCGACAGAGCGGTCTTGGATTATGGCGAACACATACTGACGGGCTAGCCTGAAAACAAAACCGTTATCTAAATAAAATCAGTTCTTACTTTATATTTTTAAATTAATCATTTTGATTAAGTTTTATTTATATTTTTTTTTTTTACAATTTATTGGTTTAGGCATTTGTCCTCAATCTGAGGTCGTGAGTTCGAATCCTACAGGGAGGCATACTTTGTGAAAAGTTGTTTCAGTCTGGTTAGGATATTGCCGACTTATATCACCTTATTGTCCGAAAAAGAAAGATGATTCCGTGTTTCGGAAGGCACGTTTAAACTGTAGGTCCCGCACGCCATCTAGTGTTTCCACAAACCTATCAAGGCCTTGGTTTTAGTCTACCTTTTGGGTTGCGGATGTCAGATGACAGACGCTCTGTGTAAAAACAAGTAACCTCATTAAATCACCTTGGTTTGGTAACAGACCCCAGGTTCTTAAGCGTCACTGCTGAGGATGCAACCGGGAACACACTCTGATGATGAGTTTTTAGTTAATTAGCTTAAATATTTTGATTTTTCAGTAAAGTTTCCTAGAGGCCAACATTTTTGATAAAAGATCTCAGTCTGTTGCTGTATTAGTATTATATTTTTCAATACATTAGCTAATTATAATTCTATATTGATCAGTTCTTACATCATAAATATGATATATTCCAAAGATTACAAAAACATAATGTTAAGTATTGAAGTCCATAAGGAATTAAAAATTACCACCGTAAAGGAAGAGATAAGACTCCTGTCTGAGCGATATGAGAAGCGACTCGCTAACTACCCTAATGAGCTAGCGTCCAAGCTGGTCAACATTAGCTACAAAAAGCGTCTAAAAAGCCACGATATTCAAGGACTAAGTTCCAGAATCCAGATATTAAGAAAGGATTGCTGCCGCTGGGGAGCAACTTCTGTAAACCAAAATTTACACACCACTCATCTGCTTATAGTCAAGGACTGATTGCAGATATAAAAACAAAAAAACAAAAGTAATGATCATCAATGACGATACTTAGCTAAAATATATATTCGAAAGATCGGAAATTACTTTGTTATTGAGAACCCAAATCTAACCATTTTTTACAACTGCTAAAAATTATGATCTCAAGAATCTTCTTGTAATTTTATTATATCCCTTTGGCCACTTTTGAAACCAAAGTTTGGGTACCAGTTCAGAAAACTGAATTTATTAAACATTGGTTAAACTTACTTGAGAATAGTCTCAGAGGTGGACAGATGTGGCGAGGCAAACCTAGCCGCGTGGGGCGGCAACGTCAAGAGCCTCTTCGTGAGACGGGCGAGAGCAGACGCTTTCTCTCGGAACCCTGGTGACGACATGCTCCAACCGTGGACGCGCAGGGCTTCCGTCACGGCCCATAGTAATTTCTGTGAAAAGTCAATATCGACATCAGACAATATAATTTTTCAAACTAACTTCACCCCCTAACTTCACAACCAATTTTGATAAAATTTCTATGGGACCACGTGACAATTATACCTTTTTAAACAACAACAGAATTTTTTAAAGCGGTCCAGGCGTCTTTGAATAATTGGTGAACATCATAAAAAAAAAGATCGCGATGAATTGATAGCCTGCTCCTTTTTGGAAGACGGTTAAAACTACTTCTTTGCCAAAACATTTTTGCATTATAAAAACAACAGATAAAGCAATACTTAATAAGAGCGGCTGAAGAACAGCTTTATTTGCTTGCCCTGATAATGTTTTTGCCTAATGTTGATTCAAATCAAACAATAAAAGATGTGAAAAACATGCTCTAACAAAGTTACCTTCTTGTGAATGTCATTCAACTGCATCGTATTCTTGGACATGAACATCTCAGACGCGCGACGACTAATTGATGTATGCGACTGGGAGTTGCCAATAGTGTCACCACCAAACGAGAGACTCTTGGCAATCTTACTCCTACTAGTCTCAGGCATATCATCCAAAGCATCTCGCTTTCGTTTCAGAAACTGATCACTCAAAGATCCATCTGAACTTTTCGTTTGTGCCAATTCTGGTGAACCAAATAGTGCTCTCTTGGATTTCATTGCTTGAAGCGGCACTGATGAACATGGTGCAGTCGGAACGGATTTTCTGTTCTCTGGGCTTATGAATAAGGCTCGTTTTAGAGTCTCTCGAGTTGGTTGGGATCGGGTTAAGGTGTCAGGGTCCATGAGGAGGCGTCGCATAGCTTTCTTCCTGCTGGATCCGCCGCTGCGAGTCTTGGGTGTTTTTGCAGGGGTTTTCTTGCCTGGGGTCTTGCGAGTGGGCGTTTTCTTCCCGGGCGTGCGTCGCAGCCGAGGACTTTTTCTTTCGGAGGTGTTAATCAGCTTTCTGTGTGGGAAGAAACTTGAAAACATTCTGCCGTTAGATTAGTGTGAAACATTATGATACATTCTGAAGGGAATAGCTTAAATAGGACATGAATTTAACACAATCAAAAGAATGGGACTCTAAATACTCAAAGTGTCTTAAACATGTAAATGAGTGTCTATTCATTATAGTAATAAAAAGAAAGGGTGCATGCATGAATTAAGCTTAGCATTTAGCATGTTTAGAATACATTTTTATTTCTTTGATAAAAGCTTTCCGTAGATATTATGATTCATGACAAGATCATGCCAATGTAAAAGCTACTCTTTTATTATAATCGAATCGTTAACTAATCATGATATGATCGAACTTTAATTTTATGTCACGATACAATAGATCCGCCTCTACAGTCAGAAAAATAACTAATTTTCGGGGGGTTTATGCTGTGTCCTGTGCCCTTTCGTTGAACTGATGGCGGCCTTTGTCACTCCCAGTTTAGGTATCGAATACATACCCACATTATTACTATGCGCGCGGCGACCACTTCAAAGTGGTAAATTCACTTACGTGAATCGTTTGTCCAGAGTAATAAGAATGAAATTGGCTTGCAATGGATGTCTAGGTATCTAACGAAGAGGTGAGAAGTTCTGACGCGAACTAAATTAAACCATGGCGCTAACCACATTAAGCAGATATTTCTTTGAATTTCTTTTTTGAGTCAGACTTATTTGGCTTTCTTTAACAGCAGATACATACATATCAACCACTACTTTATCTCTTATGTTTGTAACAGTCTAGAGTTACAAATCCCAAATATCCCAGGATCGTTACTCAAAAAGCAATACGACATCCGTACGTAACTACGTGCTAGCAACATTGAGCTGTAGAGAAGTCACCCCCAAGCCCCAAGTACGTTGAGTACTAGTAATTATTCTGTGCCGATGGTAAGTTCCATAATGAATGTTGTTAGTGTACGTAAGCAAAAGCCTTAAAATCATTGAATGGTACTAACTTCTTGTCAATGAGCACCATCTTGCTGGCAGGCTGCTTTTCACTGAGTGTGGCGGCGCTGCAGAATGCTTGTCGGCGCCGCGCCAGGTGCGACAGACGACGACCCGGCGACTTAGCGGCCGCCATTCTGTGTAAAATACATGTGCTTTGTAATAAGCTTTTATTTAGCTGCTCTATTTCTTTGTTTGTTCTTTTTAATGTTTGATTTATTTAATACTTATTGTTGAGCGAATACAATTTGTATAGAACAATAGGCGAACTTAACACTAAAAGCATTGTCTACCAGACAACCTTTGGGTTTTACAGATAATAAACTAGTCTAAATGTGGGTTGCAAGTTAAAACCATAGTTGTTAAAAAGAAAAAACTATAAAAACAATAATATAATAATTCCTTTATACATATAAGTATACGTAAACGCGCATGAGTATATAAAAACTGGCGCTAATACCTCTAGGCAGCTTGTAAAATTTGACATCGGATTAAGAATCTAAAGCAACATTTATCTGCCAACCTATTACATTTGTGATTCCTGTTTTCTTTCTACAATCCCACCATCTATGATCTCACTAAGTAACTTCAAGGTGTTCAAGGTGTAATAATATACCATTATCATAACAAGAAAGTGTCACATAATGCTTACTTCAGCCTAAGAGCTTTCCTCTTGCTTGCACTGCTGGGAGACTGCAGTCCTCCGGAGTAAATGCACACACTTGTGTCAGTTTCCGCACCAACAAATCTCTCGCCATACCGCAGAGCTAAAAGCTCAAATTTTTCAGAGTAGCTTGTCACATTATAGCTGCAAGAAAATTTTAAGTATATTAATAAATCTATGATTATATTTGAGCTTTTTAATAAAAATAAATTGCAGCATGAAAAAACTTAACTTTTCTGTTAAATGACACTTGCACTTTGTAATATTCTTGCAAAACACAGATGGCATGTCCTAATGCCATCTGGTTTTTTGAAGGAGGTTAACATTAAAATTCTACTTACTAAACATCGTGATATCTGCACTTCAATATATCAGGCCATGCTGTCTCCATAGCCTCTACTTTGCTGCTCATCTTAATATCAATACTCCGGTCACTCACGCTTGTATCTAGGTCCGATTCAGACTTTGTACTTTCACTTTTCATTTGTATTGTACTTTTTGGTTCAATATCTTGTGTCCCTTGTGTTGACTCTGATTCTGTTGGAATCTGAACGAAGGAGACTCGTTTGGTTGGAGTACTGGAGTTGACTTGAGAGGCATCTACTTTTGTGTCATCACTGAATGCTGGCAGGAAACAATAGTATTTTTTGAGCATTTCTGTGACGTCTGTCTTAAGGATAGTGATGGAAGGAGGAGGCAAGACACCTTGAAGAGTTTTCTGAAAGAAAAAAATGTATTAACATAAGTTATTAAGGTTATCTCTCTGAATAGGTTATTGCAAATGCATTATCATTTGGTAAATATTGTCAGATGTAAGAAAAGAAATATTATTCAATTTTATTCCAAAGTTACTTTTTTCTTTACCATGTTGACTTCATTTCTATTGTACAATATAGAAGCCAAAGGGTTTGATTGAATAAGGCAAGAGCCTATGTTTTAATAGTAATAACTAGAACTTAGGCATTTCCCATTTTGAAAACTCAAATATACAATTTAGCATAAAAAATCTAGGTCACATGTGCAGGGGCATAATACTATTATGTAATTGACATTTGCAATAACTATCTCAATTATTGCTCAGATACAAACCTCAATTTTTCTAACTTTTCTTTTTTCAAATGTTTCTAAGTCCTGGAGAAAACTCCAAAAAGGTTCTGCTTCTGGCTGTCGTTCAGGCTGTAACTCTTCATCCCCATCAGAGAACATATCGGGAGATCGCACACCACTGTCAAAGGAAGCCTCCAAAGATGAATAACTCTGCTCGGAGTTCCATTTACAACTGCTACCTTCTTCACCTTGACCATCCTTCTTTCTTTCTTCATACTGTGAGTCTCCAGTGCTTTCAGTCCTCTCAGCATCAGCTTTGGGCTCACTGTTGCTGTGCTCATCTGATGACATCACCTTGAGATCATTGCACTCCATTTGCTTACCCTCAATTTCATCCCCTATTGCACACTGATCTGTAGACTTCTCATCCAAATCCAGGGCATTATTAGAAGTCAATGCAGAGATGGGATCTACAATAGGTTTCAACTTTTTGACATGCTTTATAGTGCCATTGAAGGAGAGTTCGCTAATAGGCAACTTAAACACGGTCTCGGCGCTCCGGACGTCACGGAACATGGGCACGCTGTCGACAGCATTGTTGCTGTTCTCCATAGTAGAGGTTATGAACACAGGCTGCTTAAAAATCGTCGGCTTCGAATCGTCTGACGATACCGGCACGTCTACGGGGTCGGACTTCTCATTCAAAAGACAATTATCTGCAGTAGCAGAAGAATTATCAAGCAGCGATGCCGCAAGGGACGAACTCGATTCGGCCTTTATACACAAATCACTTTGCAAATAACTTTTATCCAAACCTAAACTGTCGCACAGCGCGGAATTTAATAAATTTGCACCTTCAGGATACAATTGCTCACAATGTTTGTTTTTATCATTCGTTGGTGCAACGACTGACAAGTCAATGTTACTACCACTGTTTGAGCTTTCGTAGTCGCAGTTACTAGATGTGGCTGGCTCTCTATGATTATCTTCTTCAGTAAAATTGTTTACAACACTAAAACTTCTCAAATAACGCTCGTACAAAGAAAAACTATCGCTCATTGAGTGACAATTTGATTCTTCGAGGGATTCCATAGTATCGCCACAGCTACATTTTTGTATAGTAAAACTCATTAAAACTTATTCTAGTTAAACCAATATGAATTAATTAACATCGACGTTACTAAATAACAAAACAAGAATTACAAATGCACACAAAAGTGTGTAATTTAGATCAACTTCAGACGTGCCATCGCCATCACAGCACGCAAATATAGCAATCAATCAAACGCCATTTTGATTTCAGAGAAAAAAAAAACTAAAAGAAACTAGTGATGTGGTTTTTAAGATTAACTTTCTACATAATCGATAAATAGAATATTATCTTGATTCCTGTCCTGGAATCCTACCGTTATCTCTTATAGCAGCACTTAAACTGAACTGCATTGTTTAATGCTATCATGACACCTTTATAGCAGCCCTTAAACAGGATTGTTTTGGTTGACGTCACAAAACCATTCAACTTTTTTGGATGGACTATTAGGCCCAAGTCACACTGGCACAGAGTCGAAGCGACGCGGCGCGTCATGTTTTGCATGGCGATGCGCGCCTTCGCGCGGCGACGCGCACCTTCGCGAGGCGACGCGCGTTTGTGCGCGACGGGGCGTAGTGTCGTCGTAGTTCAGCACTGTCGTCCGTCCGTTGTGGTCGGCGTCTGACGCGTCACTGCGCCTGAGTACGCGCGTCTGACGCGTCACTGCGCCTGAGTACGCGCGGCGACTCGCGAATCCATTCGACTCCAGCTGAGCGTCGAAGCGCGAATGCGCGCGTCAACGCGCTTCGACGCGCGTTGCCATATTTACATAGCACAAATTTGTACTTAAATAGTAGAACAATAAAGATGAATATGCTTAAGGCGGAAAAATATGACGCATCGCGTCGCTTCGACTCTGCGCTAGTGTGACTTGGGCCTAAAATAGATATAAATATATAGGGACAAATAACACTGATTGAGCTAGCCCCAAAGTAAGTTCGAGACTTGTGTTATAGGATACTAACTCAACGACACTATATTTTTATAACAAATACATATATAGATAAACATCCAAGACCCAGGACACTTTGAAAAAGGCCATTTTTCAACTTGCTCTGACCGGGATTCGAACCCGGGGCCTCTGGGTGGCGGACTAGCATGGTGACCTCTACGCCACGAAGGTCATCAAATGCCAAAATACAATGGAACGAAGTATATTAGGACTAAGATTGTCAGACAGAGTAAAACTTACGGAAATAAAGAAACTAACTAAAACGAGACATGTATCAATAACTGTCAACAGACTTAAGTGGAAATGGACTGGCCACACTGTGAGAGGAGGTGACAAATGATCAAACATGGTTATGTACTGGTTCACAGGACATAAGAAGAGAAAGTAAAGTAGACCATGGCAAAGATGGGTGGACGATATAAAAGCAACAGCAGGAAAGTCATGGACGAGAGTAGCCAGCGTACAAGAATCTTGGAAGCAGTTGGAGGAGGCCTTTGCCAATAGAGGGCAACAGCAAACCAAAAACTATTGTTAAACTAAATTGTTTGATGTGCAATTATTGAAATGTTTGTCTGTAATAAATGGCTTTATTACTTATGTGAAAAATAGTAAGTTATTCCAACTTACGTAACATATTTTTTGTAGGTAATATCAATGCTAATCCTTGTAAAATATTTATTCACACACGATAACAAATAACAACACATTCTTAAGTATAAGTTATTTATTAAAATTACAACCACATACATTTATACATTTTGTCTTACAGGATTCTTTGGTTACTCTCTGAGAAGTACCATGATGACATCAATTAAAAAATACAAGACTGGATTCAATGGAGCCTATTATTAAATACAAACAAGACACTGAGAGAGCCAGAGGATTACAGCCTCCTTTGGAACCTGTGATTGAACCAGTGAAATGGCAGAATGTTGAATTCCAAGCATTTTACAAGGCTAAATACAAGCGAGATTGCTAGGGTGGTTCGCTTTTTCACCAGAATACCTGAAAGAAAATAATAGTTTAGATTCATGTCGCAATCTACGAATATCAAATACCTACCCATACTTTGCAATAAAATCCTTTGTGCACTACAATCAGTGCGTACTTACTAAAACCTAGCCTTTATCTCGTTGAGTTAGTCTCGAACTTACTTTGTCTGTATATATTTATGTTATTAATAATAGCAATTAGTGAAGAAGCTGCAAGTTTTAACACATAATAATATAAATATAAACTTTGAATAGGTATGTAGTTAAAATGTTACTTAAGACATGGTTGTTGATAAAATATAATCATATATTTATGACAAGACACTGTGCTTTTGTACGATGAAGCCCACAATAAAATTAACTTCCAAACACTAGTCGTTACCATCGTATAATAACTGTTTACCATGGCAATTTGGAAAAGCACGATAATATGAAGTGATGGATATATTTTGTCAGGTGGTTGCTCGGCTTCCAGCATTAAAAACATAAAACATTTATGTTTTCACGAATTTACGATTTATTTATAATTTCGAAAACCAGACGCAGACATCCGTTCAAAACTTTCATTCACAAATTTTTTCGCACTCATTAAAATTTTAGCCATCTTTAATGGTCAATATCATATTAAATTTATGTACATAATCAAATGAAAACAAAGTAAATAACACAAACTTTTAGATATTTAAATTAAAATGATAGAAATAATTTTGTTTAACGTAAATAAAAAAACCGGTAAAAATAATAATTTTTGACGTGACAACGTCTTATAAATTGGTTTGCCGGGTGACACTTCAAGAAACTGCGTTACGCTCCGCTCACGTTATGCGCTCACAATGAGAGCGAGTGAGAGGCACGCGTCCCTTCCACTCGGGCATTCAAAGTCGTTGTCACGTAAAACTTTCGCCCGTATACCGACTTTACAGGCAACCAATTTTTTTGTCAAGGATTCGAACGTCTTCGCAGTCTCATCACCAAAACAAGCCAGAGACAACAAACAGTTCACCATTCAGGAATAACCATTCGAAAAACGTTCAGCATTATGAACGTAACGGTAGGATTTAAAGTTGACCTGTTTTGATCTAGTTAAAAACTGCACCTCAACTGCCTTGTTTCTGAATGGTTTTATATTTTATAAGTGTTGGTAGCCTTCCTGACGGAGCGGGATGACTTAGTGTTAAAATAAACATGTGTCCTCCTTCTATTCCTGGTTTTGGAGAGAGGAGAGCCACATACAATATAAGCCACATTTTGTTTATACACTCATAATCATATATTTTAATAGATTTTATTATTTCAGCTATTCTTATTTTTTTGTCATAATCTGTGATCATTGCGTGATGGGCTTATAATTCTATGGATGGACTTCCCTAGCCAACGAAAGTAGTGGGGAATTTTGTTACACCATTGGTTGAACCACGTTAAAACAATTTTATTTGAATACTATTGGATAAATTAAATCCATTAAAATCGTTGGCATTTCGGATTGGTTATATTTGATAATAGTTAGGACATGACATTTTGACATTCTTGTTATGAATGAAAGTTTTTCTCAAGTTTTCTTAGGTAGGCAGGTACTTACCTACTTTATTTTTGTTTGCTTCATCCGTAGTGATAATATATTGTATTTGTTTCGCCCCTGCGAAAATAAAGTTTAATTTGAAGCCGGTAAGTAAATAGTCTATTCGTCCACAGATGTTCTAAATACTATTCGAAAAATATTGTATTTTTTGACTAATAAGAATTTCATCTTAATTTTTATTAGGTGCCGGCTTGTGATATTAGATCTTATTGTGTTGAATTGTAAGTAATTTGACGCCAGTTTATTAATAAGTGGATAATCTTTCAAATGAGTTCATAGTTGTTACTTTTGTTAATTATTATTAGGTACCTACATTTGCCTTCTTTTAGTAGGTACTCAAAATATTATATGTACAAATTTTCTCAGGTCAGATTGTAGTACACCTATTGTATGAATCTAAATATTTTATTAATACCCTCTACCTTTTAGAACATCAAAAGTAAATGGTCTGCATGCTAGATATTTTACGAAAAAACAAATAATTGTAAAGGAATAACTTAAGTACTGTGAATCAGCATACAGGTAATATTCCAAAAACTCTTTTACTTCTATCATTTTTGCTCGAACAAGGTATTTCACTATTTGTAGATATGTCAGCACAGCATCATAATAACTGTATGTGATGTGTACAAAGACTTAAATTAAGAAATCCATTGTCACACCTGTCTTATAGACAGGGTTGGATAAACCAGAACCATTGGCTTTCATTAGCTCATCATAATATACATATGTGAGACCAATAGAATAGTAGACATGTACCAAAGTAAATGACACTTTGCTCAGTGTAAACTAAACTTGAAATTATTGTTATCTATCTCATAATAAGTACATAATTAAGATAATGAGCAGATGTCATTTTTTCTAATGTGTGTTTACAGCATGTCTCTCTTTTATAACCACACTGATTCAATCAAGTGTTCTATGTTGTGTTTAGAGCAAAGAAAAAACTCATGTCTTCAGCTATGTATTTAAGTGCTGTTTGCTTCTACCATCAGACCCTGAGTGCAGATTCATAATGGAATGGCACTGCACTTTACCATTCCAGTGTGAATTGGCACTAAGAATACTACCAGCTCACTACCATGGTTTTTTTTAACATTTTACATTAAGCCTTATGTTGTGTAATACTGGAGGGACTAAATATGGTGTCATTTGAGCCAATCAACATAAAAAAAAAGAAAAAGCCACATATTTTGTCAAATTAATAATTTCATCAAGAAAGTGGATCAAATTAATCTGGAGAAATACCAGTTGGATCGACAATAGTTAAAAAAGGGTTAAAATTTGCTGTGGCCACAGGCAAACTTCTTTTAGTTCCTTAAAAAGATTACTTTTTTGTTCAGAATACCAGACACAATAGTAAAATAATGTGTTTTGGTCCGGAGTTGGTATAGCCATTCACAAGAACATATACATAATAGGTTGGGGAAAAAGTCTTTTCGCATTTTATATGAAAATTCAAAATATTTTTTAATATACTTTATTTACATTTAACTAAAGTATGTAGGTTCCATTTTGTTCGATAACTTTTTGCCATCTTATAGGTAGGGACATGATCCCATTGCTATAGAAATTTTGGGGCTTCTGATTAAAAAACTGCGTCAAGTAGTTTTGGCAGTCCTCTCGTGATGTTAACCTGACACTGCCTAAAGAATTCTGAAGAGACCGAAACAGGTGGAAATCAGGTCAGGACTATACAGCGGATGCATTAACACCTCCCAGCCAAACTCTCTTAATTTGTTTTGAGTGGTTGAAGATGTGTGAGGTCTAGCGTTATCATGATTAAAAACCACACCCCTTCTGTTGATTAATTCTGGTTGCTTTCTCACAACTTTCTTGCTTTAATCTTATCAGTTGTTCGCAGTAAAGTTCTGAATCGATGGTCCTGCCTGGTGGTAACAGCTCATAATGAATAATGCCCTTCCAATCCCACCACACACACAGCATCACCTTGTTGCGAGTTAACCTGGGTTTCGCCACAGTCTGTGAAGCCTGACCCGCCTTTGACCATGATCTTTTTCGCACGTTCTTGTCGTACGTGATCCACTTTTCATCACCAGTTATCAATTTCTTCAAAAATGGTTCGGTCTCATTACGTCGTAATAAAGAATCACAAATGAGTACACGGTTCATTAGATTTCTTTCAGAGAGCTCGTGAGGTACCCAAAGAGGCTTTTTTGTGTACCAATTTTTTTCAAATGCGCCATAACTGTTTTGTGGTCAATTCCCAGTTCTTCCCAGCTACGTCGTAACTACTGATATGCCGATCTTGCTCCACTTTTTCAAAAATAGCATCCATTTTATCCGTAACAGGGCGACTAGAGCGACGTGCATCTTTGATATCAAAATTTGTGGAACGCTTAAACCAAATTTGTGCTACGCTTAAAATGTATCTAATTTCTTCATTAGATTCACTCATCTTGACGGTAAGAAAAACAAATGAAAATTACGCATTTTCCTAATTTAAATTTGGAATTGTCTTCTTTAAAATTTAAACTTAAATGATACCAAAACCAGCCAGGTACAAATAGTATAGCCAAAGTGATTTTATTACAAGTTCATACATACTATATGCGAAAAGACTTTTTCCCCAACCAATACTTACTGCAGCCTCTTGAAGTCCTCTGATTTCCTATTGTGGCAGCTGTTGTTGGTCATCAACTTGCCCCTTGGCATAAGCCTCCCCCAGCTTTTTCCCTATAGTATTCTGTTTCATGTCTGGTTCTATTACAGTGGACCCCCGGTAGTCCGACAAACATTTTGCAGGGCAGTGTCGAACTATCGAATTTGTCGGATTATAGAGTACTGCCTAAGACCCCCCCCCTATAGTCCGAATTTTTTTACAAAAGAGTACCTTCCGACAAATTACAGATCCAATGATAAGAGTTTTTATATTATATACATATATGTACTCTGAAGTACAAATCATACTGCATTATGTATGTCAAATTTAGTAAATTAAACAACACAATAGAGAGGTTACGTTTTATTATAAAATTAACGTCATTAATGCTATAGAACTTACAAAAAATATGCAATAACTTTACATTAGGAAATAATTGTGTACAAACAAATGTACATACTAAAATAATTAAAAACTATGAATTCAATGTAAGAAGCATGAAAATATTCATCAATTTGTTTTTGTTTAACATTGTTGAAACGCGAGATTAAAGCTTTGTCCCTCAGTCTTCTCAAAAGTAGAAGTTCGTTGTAGGATGCACCATTTTCTTCAGTCTAAATAAAATTCAAACTAAGCAATCAGAATCAAAACAATACCCTACGCGTCGAGCACAATAGTGATGGTGCGTACAAGTTGTAACTTGTCAGTCATGCATTAGCGAATATTATCAAAAAATATTCAATAATAAATAATAGACCATGTCGGATTACAGGGGGTGCCGGATTAGACAGGGGCCGGATTACCGGTGTCCACTGTATTTGTTTTCTGTTGCTGCCATCCATGCGCTATTGTCTAACATTTTGGTTGGGTGTGGGGTTGATATGGTACAAACAAATTCAACATTCGCTTTTAAGTGTAAAGCTATCTTTAGACGAGTGTTGGCCACTAGCACTCTCTAAAGAGTGCTAGTGGCCAACACTCGTTGCAGATTTTTTAAACCGTGGTCATGCTAAGCTCAAATCCTATAAAGTGTAAGATTTTTTATGACTGAGCTGCTTTTAAGATGGTGATTGGTGGCTGCAGACTTGATATGTGTTAACTTGACAATACACATTTTCTTTTACTTAAGCATATCCTTAGTTTTTACGGCGAAGCTAAAAGAAGGGATAAGTGTTTCGCCACTATTTATGAATGTATGTATGTTCATCTTTTCCCTCGTATCCTATGATATCCATGGTACCTCAAATATGAGGTATTGTTAGAAGCGCCTTGGCTATACGCTGGTTAAGGGCTGTGTATCGTCACAATAAATTCAATATGGCGCCTTCTATAGGCCAAAAAGTAAGTAACTAAAAAATAAAAGTAATCAAATAATAATTTGTTTGTATCCAACGAAAGGGCTTAATCAGCACATTTCAAAGATATATACATTACTAGCTGTTTCTCCCTTATATGCTATTGAATTCACTGGATATACATACTTTTCATCAAGAATCTTTTCGTATTTTTTTTAAACTATATCTTGTAATTTATTGTTTAATTAGTTAAGTATTCATATTTAATAATAAACAAGAATTTCGGCTCTATCGATGCATTTATTGAGCAGTACAGATACCCGGGTATTTGTGTCTCGCTGGCCCCACAGTATCTGCCTATGATTGCACTGGCCTCCGACCTCTGTCGATGTTTATTATCTATAAGGTATAAAGAAGTCAAAACGATGTATTTATGCTCCGTGCTGCACCCGTTTGCACGGCGTTTAACTAAAAATCCTTGATAAGTGCATTTTAAGTTTTCGTGTGTAGCCTGTTAGATGTCAACTTGGGGTTTATTTGTGATTTTACACTAACGGACTTTTTTCAGGTAGGTAATTAGTTGAATCTTACTTCGTTAGCCTTTAACCCCTCCGTCAACCATGTCTTTAATTGGCTGTTTATTATTTGATAAATTAGATATGTTGTTTATTTAGTTTAATTGCATAATTTTGTCGGTTTTGGAAATTCTGGCCGGTGGATATTGTTTATTTTACCAAACGATAAGTAAGTAAAACTATTTTTAAACCGATGTTGTCATTTGTGGATTTGTAGATTATGAGAACATCCGGTTCAAGATTATAAATAAATAAAAAGACGTTATTAATATTAAGTAATTAAAGAAAATTAACGGAAAATTGGGGTTGGTCACACCTGTGTACCTTGTTTTCCCGTGACATAAAATACGTTTTGAGATACCTAATATTTATGTGTATTTTATATGATAAAGTAAATTATTTTTAGTTCATTTCGACTTCTGTGCGTAGCCAGTTGGGATAGACTGAGTAAACTATATATTATTTTATTTAGTCCATCAACTAGGTATCCAAAAATAAAGAATCTATATTTTTTGTTTATCAAAGTAGTAATAACTTTTCAAAACTAAAAACCGACTTCAACCCCAAACTACTCAACCGATTTTAATAAAACTACTATGGGACCACCTGAACAGTATACCCATTCAAACAAAAAAAAATTTTCCAAATCGGTCCACGCGTCTTTGAGTAATCAGTAAACATACATAAAAAAAATAAAGGATCGCGACGAATTGATAATGTTGTAGGTTCGATTGGAATCAAAACTTCTTTTGTAAACCTGGCCGATTTATCTACATATATTTTTCTATGACATAAGATATGAAAGTATTGTTTTTTACTTGATGTGTGTTCTCATTTGTGCTGAATAAAATCTGCTATATTATACAATAAAATGTGTATAAATTAATACATATAATAGGTTATGGGCCCAGCAAAATAGTCCATCGTTACAATAAATATGTCCGAAGGTGCAAATAACTATTTTTTGCACGAAAAGTTACGTGGGCGAGTAAATTATGTTACTTGGTTTGTTATGAAAAATGCACTTATTCACGTCAATTTATGGAGCAGCATATGCGGTTACGATAAGGACGACGTAACTACGTCCGAGGTAAGAGACGTGACGAAAAAGCAAAAGCAAAAATTTGTTTGAGCGTCGAGAAGTCTTGTTTCTCTCATTTGATGTCGCAAATACGGCGAAAGATGCCTGGGATGCACTGGAACGTGCATATGATGACAAAGGTCTCGGTTCAAGAGTGCGAACTCTTCAGAAATTGTGTGGTGTCAAACAAGAAAACTTCGGTAGCATGGAAGCTTACGTCAATGAAATTTTGTCACTAGTGCAACAATTGGCAAATATGAACAAACCAATTGATGACGAGTTTCTTGGTGCGCTGATGCTCAAAGGTTTACCGACAGAATATGAGCCCATGATCATGGCATTAGAGCATTCAGGAGCTGTCATTACGACCGATATTGTCAAATCGAAACTGCTGCAGGATCAACGGTGGACTACTCTTGGAGATTCGAGTGAGTGCTTGTCTTCAATGAGAAAGGGCGCTAATACGAGTGACTCCGGAACGAGAAAAGCGCAACAGCACAAGACTGATTCAAAAGCGAAGAATACTTCTGGTCGCAAGAAGGAACCGTGGTGCTGGAAGTGTCGACAAAAGGGTCATCTGAAGAAAGACTGTCAGAACGAGATTGGTTCTTCAGGAAACTGTGTCTTGTCAGCATATAGCACTGAAACGGACTCAAATTCTTCGTGGTGGATTGACTCAGGTGCAACAAACCACATGACTAGCAGGCGCGATTTGATGACAGACTTTAAATCGCATGGCGGTAGCGTCATTATTGCTAGTGGAGATAAACTGCAGGTATAGGTAACGTTAAGTTGTCGTATAACGCGATGTTGACTGATGTGATGTATATACCTAAACTGTCTGTTAATCTCATATCTGTTTCTCAATTGATTAAGAACGGTAATTCTGTAACTTTTGATACTAATGGTTGTACAATTTCTTTATTGAGCGGTATATTGCTTAAGGCAAATAACATTGGAGGTGCGTACAAATTTCAGACTAACAGTCTAAGGGCGAATGTAACTATTAGCACTGCAACTTGGCATCAACGTCTTGGCTTTTGAGGCAGGGACTTGCTAATGATATTAGTTTTCAGGATGACCCTTGTAAAGACGTCGCATGTGAGATTTGTTTGAAAGGAAAGCAAGTGCGATTTCCTTTTGTCAGCAACCCTGAGAAGTCAGTGGCACCAAACCGGTTGGATTTGATCCACACCGATTTATGTGGACCGTTGCCGGTAAATTCGCTCGGTGGCAAGAGGTACATCCTAACGTTCTTAGATGATCATACCAGGAAGGTGTTCGTGTATTTCTTAAAGTATAAAAGCGAGGTGAGTCAATTCACGAAAAACTTTATTACTTTAGTAGAGACACAAACTGGTGAAAAAGTGAAAGCCCTGAGGTCAGACAATGGAACCGAGTATGTAAACAGAGATCTTGAGAATTTTTTGAAGAGTAAGGGTATTGTCCATCAGGTAACTGTGCCTTTTAGTCCTCAACAAAATGGCGCCAGTGAGAGACTTAATCGTACTCTTCTGGAGAAAGTAAGATGTATGTTGTATACTTCAAACTTAGACCACAAATTTTGGGCAGAAGCTGCTGGCACGGCAGCGTATTTAATAAACGTGTCACCTTCAAAGAGGCTTTCAGGTAATACTCCTGAGGAGGCCTGGACTGGCAAGAAGATGAGCTTGAAACACTTACGTGTGTTCGGCTGCGAAGCTCATGCTCACATTGATAAGGTGAAGCGGAATAAGCTTGAACCAAAAAGCAAGCGTTGTATATTTCTTGGCTATGAAAGCAATGGATATAAGCTCTATGACTTGGCGAAAAAGGAAGTTTTTCGTAGTCGTGATGTTGTCTTTAATGAAACAATATTTCCAGGCGTCGCCAACAAGCGGTCTGTGGAGATATTCTTCCCTGTAAGTGATGACAGAGATGCCATTGAAGAGAATCACACGGGAAATCAACCCGAGATTGATCTTGAGGCGGAGATGCCATCGTTATCAAATGTAGATATTCAGGTTGAGGCGGAGAGGCCGGTGCCACCTGAGGTTTGATTTGAAGCGGATGCGCTGATTCCTTGCTCGTCAACTGGTGGAGGCGGTACTTCACAGGAACCAGCTGATGACGGACCAGCCTATAACTTACGGCCAAGATTGCCAAAGACAACGTCTGCACTCGAAGTAGAAGTTTGCGAGCCGACAACTGTCAAAGAGGCTTTACAATCGAGTGATAGTAAACTGTGGCGACAAGTTATGCAAGATGAGATCGATTCATTTAATAAGCATGAAGCTTGGGAGCTTGTTGACAGACCGGCGGACAAAAATATTGTCAAGAATCGTTGGATATTATAATAAAACGTGACGCTAATGGAAAAATAGCTTGTTACAGAGCGCGATTGGTTGCGAAGGGGTTCACCCAGAAATTTGGAATTGACTACATAAACACGTATTCTCCAGTTGTACGATATAGCTCGTTGAGAATGTTGTTGTCTCTTGCGGTCGAGTTAGATATGAATATTGATCATCTTGACGTTAAAACTGCCTTTCTAAATGGCAATTTGAGTGAGGAGATTTACATGTCACAGCCAGAGGGATTTATTAACCCAGGCGAAGAACATAAAGTCTACAGACTCAAGAAAGCTGTGTACGGGTTAAAGCAGGCGTCACGAGCCTGGTACGACAAGGTAAAGCAAGTTTTACTCGCAGAAAACTTCACGCAGAGCAAGTACGAGAGCTGTATCGTTAGTCACCGAGTGGTTAAGCGAACCATTATTATCGCTCTTTATGGAGATGATTTTTTCGTTTTTTACGATTGTGACATTTTTTCTTTGATATTAATTAAAGTTTTTTCTTTGATATTAATTCAAGTTACAATTTTGAGTGTAGTGACCGATAAGAAAACAATTTTTTTTCTTATATTGTATAAATGAGAAATTAATATCGTTTAAAATATTTTTATTATCTTACAATACATGTAGGTTATTCATGAATTTTTATTATGAGCAGTTAGCAGCTAGTCTCAGAGCTGGGAAAATTGGCCATTTTTTTTCAATTTCGAGCATAGATTCTTTATAAGAGTCCAAAATGGCGGCTACCTTTTTTAAATTCGAGCATAGATTCATTATAATATGAGACCACAAGGACAACCAAATATCGATTTTGAAGGCCAGATCGGTCCAGAAACAAAAAAGTTCAAAATGGCGGCTACCTTTTTCTATTTCGAGCATAGATTCTTTATAAAAGACCACAAAATCCTTGCCTTCAAAATCGATATCTGGGGGTCCTCCCAGATATCGATTTTGAAGGCAATCGGTCCAGAAACAAAAAAGTTCAAAAAGGCGGCTACCTTTTTCAAATTCGAGCATAGATTCATTATAAAAGACCACAGGGACCCCCAGATATTGATTTTGAAGGATATCGGCGCAGTAACAAAAGAGTTAAAAATGGCGCCCAGTTTTTTTTACATTTTGGGCATAGGTTCAATATGAGGGACCACGGAGACGTCCAGGTATCAATTTTGAAGGCAATCGGTCCAGTGATAAAAAAATTCAAAATTGCAACAAGTTTTTTCGATGCAATCGGTTAAAAAGAGAACACTCGTACACTCCAAAATGTCTCTTCCCAACGCAGTCGGTTAGAAAGTACCAATTTTCACTTTGATTCAAGTAATTACAGAAGTTTTAGGTTAATTGTATTGAAATTTAATTATTTATGTAAATGTGAATACTTTTTGTGAGTTTAAGCCAATTGTGAATAGTTATCAAGTTTACGTATAAAAATAAAAAGATATGAAGGACCACGCAAACGAAGTTATGAGTGAACATTTTATCTTAAGTTGGTGGTCTTCGAACAAATACAATTGTCGGTTGAAGTCTGTTAGGTATTGTAGGTGTTCTACTGTTCTTTATGTTCTGTGTTGTATGTGCTAGTTTTTCTCATAGATGGAGACGAAGAGTAGAGTGTGCTACTCTGGTTCGGTAATATTTTTGTTTTTGGGCGATATACATGAATCCCTCGCTACACTCAGGATTCCACTGTAGAATCACTCGCTCCGCTCGTGATTCAACTGTGGAATCCTTCGTTTCGCTCTGGATTCAAAGTAGCGCCCTCGCCTTTAAAATATTACCTTAGCCCCTTGTAGCACAATCTACTATTTACAATACAATACAATACAATACCCTTTATTGCACAAAATAAATAAATCAGGACATAATTATCTTAAAAACTAGGAAATGCGCAAAAGGCGGCCTTATCGCTAAGCAATTTCTTCCAGGCAACCTCGTTATATAGAAAATAGTAATGGGAAATTAGGTAGTGCGGGGCGGTCAATATAAACATACTTAAATACAATATTAAAAATAAACATACATATACATCTTACATAAATACATACAACTTACACTGTAAAATGATATTAACAGTACGAGATGAAGAGCAATGGAAACAAGGGAAAGATATTTATTTACCTTTCACAAGGATAGAAAATAAGATTTCACTTGGGATTTGAATATGGCTAACGTTTTGGCGCGTCGGATAGTAAGTGGTAGTGAGTTCCATAGGCGTACGGCTCGAACAGAGAAAGAACGTGAGAAAAAGTCAGTGGAGTGAAAAGGAATTCTTAAAGAAAGATTTTCAGAACTGCGTAGAAGACGAACTTGAGACTCACTGAAGAATGTAAATAATTCTCGTAAATAGTTAGGGGAGGTAGGATTAAAAAGAATTGTGTACAACATAGACAGGATGTGCCAGTCACGGCGATGTCGGATCGGAAGCTACTTGAGTTCATTACGAAAGTGAGAAACATGGTCATATTTACGAAGGCCATATATGTATTGAATAAACATGTTTTGGAGACGCTCAAGCTTATCAAGTTGCTCCTCAGTAGGCCCGGGATAACAAGTATCAGCATAGTCTAGGATGGGAAAAAGAAGGGTGTGTGCGAGCGTAATTTTGGTATCCATTGGAAGGAACTTCCCAAGCCTCCGCAAGGCTGCAAAAGAGGCAAAGATCTTTCTACTAACTTCAGCAACTTGCGGTGACCAAGAGAGATTTTTATCCAGTTGTACACCAAGATTTTTAACACAGCTACTGAAGTTAATAATCGTTCCGTTAAATAGCACTGGCGGAAGCTGATCAAAATCAATCCTAGTCAATAACCTTGAACTACCCACAATAATACACTGAGTTTTTGCAGGGTTGACAATCAAGCCATGATTTCTACTCCAAAGAGAGATACGTTCTAAGTCTTCATTAGTAGTACAGATAGCTGTGGAAATAGAATCAATACTGGCTTGAGTGTATATTTGGAGATCATCTGCATAGAGGTGATAGGAAGACTGAAGCTGTACAGTAATGGAGTTAATAAATATAGAGAAGAGAAGTGGAGACAGGACGCCACCCTGCGGAACACCAGCAGATGTAGTACACCAGGACGAATATGCATCCTCAATGCGTACACGCTGCTGTCTTCCTGACAGGTAAGAATGAAACCAATCGATAACCGTTGGAGATATATTAAGAGATCGCAGTACACCCAGCAGAATATCGACGTCAACTGTATTAAAGGCATTGCTAAAATCCAGTAGCGTTAAGACAGTAAGCTGTTTGTTATCCATTCCCCTTCGAATGTCATCGGTAACTTTAATGAGAGCAGTAGTCGTACTGTGACCTGGACGGAAACCGGATTGGAAAGGATTAAAAAGATTATGAACAGAAAGGAAATGGCTGAGCTGTTGTTGAACCACTCGTTCCAAGACTTTTGAAAGGAAAGGCAGTATGGATATAGGGCGATAATCAGACAGGGATGACGGATTAGGTTTTTTTGGAAGAGGAGTTATGTTAGCATTTTTCCAAGCGCTTGGGAAAACACCAGTCATCAGGGAGTTGTTAAGGATTATAGTTAAAATAGGAAGTAAGATGTCAATGATAGGTAGGATCATTTTCCGGCTAATGTTGTCACTACCGATGGCATTCGATGTTATGGAACGCACCTCTCTCTCAATATCACAACCAGTAATCGGACTGAAGATGAAATGTGGAATATTTGGAGTGGAAGTAGAAGAAAGCGAGTTTAAGGTATTTAATTTTACGTTGCTGTCCATAGCAACAGAATCTGAAAAGTGCCTATTAAGGGTATCAATATTTAAACTACTAGAATTGTTCCCCTGGGTCTTCCCAACTCCAAGCGTTTTAAGAAACTTCCAGACCTTCCCTGGATCTCTGCATTGGACAGATTGATGTATATGGCGTCGTTGTGCCTCCCTAACCACCTTATTACAGTGATTTCGGGCTTGAACGTATGCGTCACGGTAAGTGTCAGGGTTTGATCTATACTTGGCCTTCGCTCTGATTTTCTTGGCTTGAATTTTCTTAATTTCTTCCGTCAACCAAGGCGCAGGAAGGTGTTTTACACGGACCGGACGTACTGGAGCGTGCTTGTCATAAAGGTCTAAGACCATAGAATTAAACAAGTGCAGTTGATCATCAACGGAATCAGTGTCTGCGATAGATTGCCAATCACAGTCACGTGCATCTTTACGGAGTTTTTCTAAATCTATAGCACGAAAATTACGCTGCATTAGGATTTTGGATTTTGATTTTGGGGGACGGATTTTATAGGAGAGGAAAATAAGGTCATGGTAGGAAAAAGTATCCGCATTTTCCTGGCCGAACTTGGCAACATGGTCAGAAGAAGAGACAAGGATGAGATCAAGTAAAGAAGGTCGGCGTCCAGGAGTGTGATGTGTAGTCTCAAGGGGAAGGATTTTTAAGTTGCAACTTTTTGCTACTGACTTCATGCGCTGAGCTCGACAATCATTCTTCACTAAACACGTATTAAAATCGCCCATGATAACCGAGTGGGTGTATCCTGTCATTAGGTCTTCCAGGAGATTTTCAAATTCAGAGAAGTAGTCAACAGCTGACGAATAACTATAAAAAACTCCTAGAAGTACTTTTGTGTGTGAAAGATTGACTTCAAGAACAAGATATTCAAATTCACTAGTGGGACTAGAAGTGTTTAGAACTCTGCACGTGATATAGGAACGTAAATATATGGCAACACCTCCACCACCTCTGCCAACGCGATCGTGACGAAACAGTTGAAAACCAGGAAGAGAATAAGAAGTAGAAGGGAGACATGGATTAAGCCATGACTCTGAAATAAGGACAGCATGAATATTTTTGACATCGAAAGTCGCTAGCATATCAGCAAAATGAGCAGGGATACTCTGTGCCTTAATATGCACAACATTGAAATTTTTACGAAAAGGTTGAAAATGAGATTGAAGAGTTTCATCAAGAGGAGTAGGTAAACTATGAAAACTTTCATTATCGGAAGATGAAGACAATGAGAAGTATAAATCATCATGACCGTCAAACATTTTATGTGTAAGTTAATAAATATAAAAATAAAGTAAAATTAAATAAACAACCTAATAATAATATACAAAAGTAGGCAAATTATTTGCACCTATATTACCCGCTAGCTTAAATAAAATGACGGTGCACAGGTTTATGACAAAGTAAGTAGTTACTATTTTTACTATGCCGGGAGGAAATATGACAGCACTCTATTGCAATTTAAAAAAAGGTAAAGTTGAATGGCAGAAACTCAAGAAGTCAGAAGGAAAAAATTAATAAAGTAAAATATAACAAGTGTCAAAGTCCAAGCGACTGTCACTTGGCTGTCACTACACTAGAAAGTAAAGCAGGTATTTGTCTACCGGCAAATACAAAGTTATTTATAACATCAAATGTAAAAGTGTTTGAAGGTAACTTAAAGCACAGTAAACGGCTATAATGTAACAATAACCAATGATCAAAATGTGCGAAGTCTATCATTTTCTGATATAATCTGATTATTATAAAAATATTTTTTAATAATCTATCAAAGAGAAAATAAGCTAAAAATTTTTTTTGTTCGCGTCCATATTCTTTTGTTTGCATTATTCTGTTATCACAACATTTAATCAACGCTGTCTTTTTTTAAAACCCGACACAAACAGAGGGGTGTTATAAGTTTAAAGCGTCTGTGTGTCTGTGATTGTAGCTCCTAAATTAATGCGATTTTTAAAGTCAAAGTAAAAATATATATTTAAGTAGGATTTTATCTCTTAGCTATTGAAGGTCATTTTGAGGGTTCCGTAGTAAACAAGGAACCCCTATAGTTTCGCCATGTCTGTCTGTCTGTCTGTCCGTCCGCGGTTTTACTTAGCGTCTATAAGTACTAGAAAGCTGTGATTTGGCAAGAATATGCATATTAATTAGGCGGAAAAACGGTAAAATGAAATATGGAAAAAAATGTTTTTTGGGTTGCTCCCATACAAGTAAAATGCAGTCATTTTTTTTCTCGACTGACCAATCATGTTGGGTATCTTTAAATAGGTCTTTTAAAAATATTGTGAGTTTGTGAACACCGTTTTTCGATTTTGGGATCCGTTTCTGAAATATTTGCTTTTAAAGTGAAAAAATTTTTAGAGTCAAGTGTCCGCCCCTCTATCTGCTAAAGGGTTATATATGGACACGCGAAAAAATTCACAGCTATAGGATATATAACGAAACTAGCTTTTGCCCGCGGCTTCGCTCGCGTAGGGGCGGAATTTATCAAAATACTATCTTAGGGGATGCCTACTTCATAGTAGCTTTATGCATGCGAAGTCTCAGCCCGATCGGTTAAAAATTGACAAAGTTTCATACAAACTGTCATCCCCTATTTTATCCCCTTGGGGGTAGAATTGATCAAAATCCTTTCTTAGCGGATGCCTACGTCATAACATCTACCTGCATGCCAAATTTCAGCCCGATCCGTCCAGTGGTTTGGGCTGTGCGTTGATAGATCACTATGTCAGTCAGTCAGTCACCTTTGAGTTATATATATTTAGATTTAAAGGAAAACTATCAGAGCTAAGTAGGGTTTACAAATTAAAAAGTTATAGGCGATTAACAAATTCAATAGAAATTTAGTTTTTTGACGTTTTAGTGGCATGAACTCAAAGTTGGCGCTCGTAACTACGGAACCCTAATGCGCGTGGCCCGACACGCACTTGGCCAATTATTTATATTATTTACAAACTACTATCTGTCTGTCGTGATGGTTCTTATCTATGTTTGATGAAAATCGGGTCAGCCGTACAAAAGTTACTTAGGGAAACATTTGAAGTATTTTTTTTTTAATTTGACTGGCAAATAAATTGTGTTCGTAGACAACCAGTGTTGTGATGCCGAACATAAAATATAATATTTTCTATTGGTGAATCGGTTATTTTATTTCGTCCATCACGCCAGTCTGCGCCTCGGAAGGCAAATCAAATCACTGAACACAAAAATAAGTTTTAATACAATTCCTAGTATTTAATGCATTTTTTTTTCTTTCTTTCGAAGGTATGGAGCTGGTGATGTTTGGTAAAGAGTTACTACAGAACGCGGCAGAGCAGGTGGCCAGCTACCGCGTAGGGCAGACCATTTTGAGGCAGCTGGATCGCGTGCTCTGGGTGGTGGAGAAATCCGCGAGATGGGCCGTTCCTCCGCCCTGTAAGTCTTAACTATTAAGCATAGTACACATCAAAATAAAAAGGATTTGGCTTTTCTCTTGTTTTGTTTGTTTGTTTTTCGTTTGTGTAAGTGGCCAACACAGGTGTAAATTTTTCAGGCTGCTTAAAGGCATCTGACATAGCTTGACAATTGCCACTCAATGATAACAGCCGGGACCTACGGCTAAACGTGCTTTCCGAAGCACGGAGGAGGTTGAGAAATTTTTATGACACTTGTGTTCACCCATCCAAGTGCGGAACACGCCCGGAGACGCTTTACTTGCAAAAGCGCTAGTAATGCGCACTCCCGCCAGACTACCGAGCTCCTCGCCTTTCTGTACAAGTTTATTTGAAAAATCAAATTAAAAACACTCGGCAGGAAATGTCAAGAACGCCATCTAGTGATGAGTTACCGATACGATTTGATATCTTAGCGGTAGTTCCGCTATTATAATTTTTTAGGGAAAGCCAAAAGTGGCCGTTTTTCGCTAATGTACGTAGAAAAGCTTCACGTTCTCACTTAATAAACCGTAAACAGTAGTTCATAATAGTGTCTGATCAAGGCAAAATTTTTAATGATATCTGCATTTCCTTTCTAATGATTAATTTCAAATAGGGGCAATATTGGACCCCGAAAAATTAAACTAGCCCCTTAATTTAGGACCTCATCTGATGTTTTGTTTAGAATTATGCACGTTTTGAAAAAAACAAAAGACTTAGAATGTACCAGCCGCTTCTCTGCCCACGCAGCTTAGATCATTTAATACAGGATAAGCCTTACCAGCGCGTTCTCCTCTGTCAAAGTATAAGATCAAAAATCTAATTCGTTATAAAAACTAGTCGCGTAATCGATTATGATCATTATGTGACTCGGTAAAGCATCGAAAAGACGTCTACAAGTGCTCCGTTAATAATGCAATGTTATGCAATTTTCTCGTGTAGAAAGAGGTCAAACACAGAACAAATGGTTTAATCTTCTAAAAGATGGCATAACCTGTCATTTGTAAGTATTTTTTGATTTAATTAACGTTGTTTTCTATTTAAATGTTATTCCTGAAAAATCGATGGAATATCTATTAGTATCGATTAAGAAAAAAAATATCGAATCACGTTTGCAACTGATTTCCTTCCATCCTATAAAATTATCTAAGATCCCATACGATTTTCTTCCTTATTAACTGCCAAACCACAAATCTATAATCTATAATAGATCTATAATAGATCTATAATAAAATCTGTAATAGATCTATAATAAAATCTATAATAGATGTATAATCGCATAACACAAACGTGACATATTTTTCGATTTTATTATTTTTTCACTATCCCATGACACGAGACTAGATCACTAACCCGCGGTTTAAATGTATCAATTTCATTCTTACGGTTCGGTAATCAGTAATCAGGTTGAATTTTGAAAAACTATTGGTTGATGACGTAGGCGCATTCCCCACGAGACCCGCGCACTCTCTACGAGACTATTGTATTTTTGATTTACAACCTTCGTCTTTATTCTCTGTGCATTAGATTAGACTTGAATATAGTATCTCTTTCTTGCCAAGAGTGTATTATAATATATTATTATGTGTATTTACACATTAATTTCAGTGTGAGCTTTACATGTGTGCAGAAAATAAGCTAGTGTTTGAATTTTTTGTAAGTGTGCGTTTATAGCGATACAAATTCATTTTGTGAATGTGTGTTTTTTTAGATGTAGTAGCTTACCCACAAAACCCCGCACAAACAGAGGCGGCGCCGGCGTAAGGCGTGGGCGGTGGGCCCACACCGCCCACGCCTTACGCCGCCTCTGTTCCTCGCAGTTCAAAGGGCCTCGCGCCAGCAGAAAATTAATTTGTAAAAGTATGGACAATCCAAAAGTACACGCCACAAGGTTTTTCACATAATAAAAATTATTTCACAACTTTAAGATATTCACTCTTCGGCGCACAAAATGAATGAGAATGCAATACTCGATATTTCTGATTAACTACTTGTGTTTTAAAATTAATAAATCTCAAAAATTGCCCACATAAAAAAATCTCATCACTGTCGCTTTTGATCATTCGTTTATATTTAGTCTGTCAACATTAGTTGGCGTTAAGCTGCTATCGCAGGGAGTCCCCAGTCAGTGACGGGGCATAGCTCGGGACTTCCCCTTATTAGAAAGCCAATCACAGTATTCACAGTACAATCCCTGGCACGTAAGTAGAACCAAAATGGCGGTCGTCGACGGGATTCTTCGTAGTTGCCCGTGAAATTTAAAATTCATGATCAAATTATATTCTCTTCTTCTTGCACCATCGGAGGGCCTTTCGAAAGGTACTTTGCCCACATTTAGTTTAGGTCTTGCGCCACCACTACGCACAAAAAGCGGCAGAAAGTTTTGTAAGAAGATTTGTCTGCGTAACTTATCCTGTATTAAATGATCTAAGCCACGCAGGTTGTATCGGATCGAAGGAATGGGAGAAAAGGCGAATCATGTAAACAGGCAATGCGGCCTGCAAACCATCACTATTTTGATTTCTTTTTCCATTTTCTTGCACACCATAACGCTAAAAGTGCTTTTGGGTCTTGCAGTCCTGAGTTCAGCCTGCTAGACCCAAAATACTCGGACCGCCCATTAGGCCTCGTTATCTTGTCGCATTGATATTACTTTCTTGTAGCGATTGATTCTTTTAATTTATCGACTATTCAACATATATACAATTAAAAACCATTATTATAAACCCCGCCGCCCGCTCCGTTATCCCTGCGGAGAAGTCGAGCACGTCGACCCCAACACGTGCCTATGCCGCCATTGCTGCTGACGTTGGCGACGCTGCCGCCACTGCTGGCACTATAGGTGAAATTTCACCATCGCGCCAACGTCAATCTAAGCGGAGGAAGCAGCAAAAACCCGAGGGAGGACAATCGAACCGAGTTTCGTCGGTTCCCAGGAAAGTTCCTCCGGTTCCTAAAAAAGGACACGAAGACAGAGAGGGCTTCATAAAAGTAGAGAGAAGAAAAGAGAAGCCTTCCTGTCAGAATCAATGTGGGACTGCAGTGACAGGATCGAAACATCTGCTGCGCCCTGTCATCCCGACCACGCAGCTGTACGTATCGCGACTCTTCTATTCCACAAAAGCGGAGGAAGTGGTGGAGTACGTACGCGTGAAGACCAACATCACGCTGAGGGTCGTGAAGTTGGAGTCACGCCACAGTACAGAACTTCGCTTCATTCGTAGTGCGAGTCCCGACGGAAAAGCTGGCGACCTTCATACAGGCTGACTTTTGGCCGAAGGGTGTTAAGTATCGTCGCTTTCAAGGAACGATACCGGACACCCCGATGACGCGCAACACGTCGCCGCCTCAACGTGTGACGTAGAAGTTTATTATTATGTATTTTAGGTTAAGGTATATATTGATATGGGCCTAGATGTTTATTTTTTGTAAACTCTTTTGTTGCCTGAAATAAATGAATAAATAAAAATAAAATAAAAAAAAAATTGTACTTATGTCACCAACAATGAGTCAAATATAATCACTACTAACTTATAAAAATGTGACAAAAAAGAATGGGATTAATAAAGGCCACGGAAACAAAAATCGTTTGTTATGTATGGCTTATCATAATTTTCCCACAATAATTACAAATTAAACTGTCTACATTTCTGCGTCGTCCGTGTAACTAAAGGATGTATAAGGTAAGAGTTTTGGTGAGAATAAAAAGTCGATATCAGTAAGTCGATAAATTAAGGCGGCCCTTCCCGGCCGCTCTGTTTTCAACGCGAGCATAGTTTGAAAAGCTTGGTGTTTCATCCAGGGCAATGCTAGAAAAAGAGGCAAACCAAAAAGAGAAAGATAGCGCCTAAGGGCATGGTTTTGCATTCTATTAAATGAAATTAGAGTAGTATTATTAACTATCCATTGAACAAATATTAACTATTAATAGGGTGCGGAAATTTCATAAAACTTGTTCCAGGAGATACGTGTTTATCAGCCTTACAAGTATGTGAAATAAATGATTTGTACTCAAAATTTGCATTCAAAATATTTTCTTTACTTTTACAATTTATAGTACTTTATGAACGGTCGAAGTTCAGCTAAAATATATAATAGCAGATTTTTAGAGGCTTATACTGACTTTGTTTTTCTACATTTTAATTTTTTATTTGATAAAAACCTAGAAATAGCGCCCAAGATACCTGTGAGTTCAAAAGTTTTCAAGAAAGATCAGATACAACGCCATAATCACGTACGAGCGTTTGTATGAAAAGTAAGACGGGAAGGCCGCTCTTAAATGGCTCAATCCCTACAAACATGCGATGACTTATGTCTGTGCGACATGATAACGGGGTCTACATAATATCTGGATTGACTGAACACATCAGAGGTGATTTATTTCGGAAAAATATGATGTCCCCGTCGGGTTGTCAAAAAATTGTTAACCTCGCGAGTGACGCCGCGGGCGTAAGCTAATATTCTTATAAAGTATGATGTTGTCAGTGGATCAAGACGAGCGTCCGCAGCCAGAACTGATCCGCCCGCTGCCGTGGGTGTTCTTCCTGATGTTGCTCGTGTTTCTCCGCGTCATCCGGGAGTTCATATCGCTGCTCTACCTCGTCATGGGCAAGCCGCCGCTGAGTTCCGCTGATGTGGTGAGTTAGGACAACATTTTTACATCAGACGGTGACAAGGCGAGAAGTATGGGCGCCTTTATTACATAATAGTTACATCTAACTCTGTTTTAGGCGATTGGCACACTGCTCCGCATCCCGCTGCGTAGCGTAGGGCCGCCATACAAAAAACGACGCGCGCAGCGCAAATGCGGTGTTAGTGTTGTCAAATGCGTGTTTCTTTAGAAATTGAGATACTTGCATACATACTTGGACTGCGGCCCCGCGCTTCGCAGCGGGTTGCAGAGCAGTGTGCGCATCGCCTTAAAATCCTTATACATAATAGCTCGTTGTTTCCAGGTAATGTTCATAGTGAGTAAGCGGCGCTACTTGCGAACGCTGAAATACCAAGGGAACCGGGTGATGCGCGCGCGCACGTCGACGGCGCAGCCGCCGCAGGGCTGGCTGAGCAAGCTGCAGTCGCTGCTCGAGGTCACCATGTGCTTTCGGCGGCAGCACCACTACGGAAATAACAATACGAGCACCAACAATGAGGAACTGCTGGTGAGCGTCATTTACTTTGCTTAAGGGGCTACCTGAATTTTTCGGGGTCCAGTGCTGCCCCCATTTGAAATAAATAATTTGAAAAGAAACGGAGGTATCATTTAAAATTTGGTCTTGATCAGACCCTGGATAACCCTTCAAACTATTTTATAAACTACTGTTTACAGTTTTAAGTGAGAACGTGAAGCTTTTCTACGCACAATTGCGAAAAACGGCCACTTTTGGCGTATGTGCGTAGAAAAGCTTCAAAATTCAGGTAGCCCCTTAAAGCTATCGACAAAAAGAGGGGTGTTATAAGTATGACACTAATGTCTGTCTGTCTGTGGCATCTTAGCGCTCGAACGGATGGACCGATTTCGATGCAGTTTTTTTCATGTGAAAGCAAGTTACCTTGCGGTGGTTCTTTGTTGTTTGAGGAAAATCGGTTCAGCCGCTTAAAAGTTATTACAGCTTGAAAATCAGGGCTTTCCCTAAAAAAATATAGATGACGCTATAGCAAAACTAGTTAGTAGTTCCGCTATTTATCACTAGATGGCGTTCTTGACATTTTTGGAGTGGGGTTTTATAATTTGATTTTTCAAATAAACTTGTTCAACTTATCTATGTGAACCCGCTGCTGCTGGGCAATGGTGGACGGATGTGGACCAAAAAACATACTTGGCTCATTAGGGGGATTATAAAAAAAAGATATATATATATTTTCCTTTCTGATTGGCAAATAATGATGATACAGCCCAATGATGACGTCACGATCTAGAACGATTTTCATTAGACGATGTCGTTAATCGCACCCACTCCGAAACTTCGATGCGCTGTATATTTCTGATTTTTTTCTTCCTACTTTGATAACAGTGCAGTCGGCAGGTACTTTTGACCCACAGACCACATAACCTAAAGACCACGCTTTCATGGACTTTATTACTAAAACGAAATCGCCAAAAGTTGGCGGGGTGCGGGGCAAGGTCCGATAGTTTTCATTGGCTCGCTCAAGGTCACGCCTAGATTGACGATAGCAGGTACATATCACCGGTAACTCCATAGTGATGGTGACTTTGTCTTGCTATCGATAAACACCGTTAAGTTTACGATAAAATGGAAAAATAAAAATAAATATCTATTTCTATTATATAGTAACATCATCAGCAAAAAAATAAGGTCGATGCACAAATACTAATTCTTGTTATAATATAATTAATACACAAGTAATTGCAATCGTCTAAACACGGTTTGTGATTTTTTTAAACATAATCTTCATAGGTTTACCTATACGAAGTTATGACGGACTAAATAAACTCACATTATATTTATCGGCAAGCGCACAGCGACAGACGACCTCAGCAAGGTTGCAAGAAAATTATGGATGCAAGCCGCTTTCAATCGATTGTTTTCAAAATACTTTGGGGAAACCTATGTCTAGCAGTGGACTTCCTATGGCTGATGTGATGATGATGATATATACTATGCATAAAAATATACAAAACTACATACATAAACCCTGTAATCATTACACTTTTTTAATAGGGGCTGTCTTGTACAAACCAGATTTAAATATCAAGCAATCTGAAATACATATACTTAATGTTTATCTATATAATAAAATTAATTTTAAAATAAAATATTTAAAATGTTATCGATAATTAATTCCTTATATTTACGTTGTGTCTCGTCACTATCAAATAGACAGAGCGAGACAACCTTATGCTAATCACATGAAGAGAGAAAGAGACTTTAAAAAAAGACATCAACGGGTTCCCTTAAAAATAAGGAAACATGTTATTTCTGGAAATTATATTTCCAAAATTTTATCTCAGTTTTTCCATGTTATTTTTACTTCCCGGTGAAATGTAATGCCGTCTTTCATGAGTCTGGACGTACGACATAGTTTCACAGTACAATACGGCATTTTAAATACTGTATTTAATTTTTCTTTAAGAGCACACACACTGTTCACGCATCGAATGTTAGTCGCAGAATAAAGAGCAAAAAGGGGGCGGGGCCGTTTGTAGGTCATGATATAACCTAGGCATGGCGAGCGCCGGGCCTCGGCAAAGCGTGGTCTTGTAGGTTCAGTAGTCTGTGTTTTGACCGGTAACCTCCCTATTTTTTACCCGACTACGGCAAGGCAAAAGGAGGGTTATGATTTTGACAGGCTATGTATGTATGTATGTATGTTCATCTGTTCCCTCGTAACTTCTAAACTACTTATCAGAATTCGACAAATGACATATCATTAGAAGCGTCTTAATTGTCCGCTGGTTATAGGCTATATGGGGTTTCACAAAATCTAATGTGGCGCCCTCTAGCGGACTAAACATACAGAGTAAAAAAATAAAGTTAAGATAAATATGCCGTGTTTGGTATCATTTGAAAGCGCTTTACTTGTACATTTTGAATATATATATATATTACTAGCATTTGCTTGTGACTTTACCTGTATTCATGGGCTGATTGCATAATTCACATCTTTTCGTTCATAGCTTCTTTACTACTTATCAGAATAAGACCACTGCAGTACCATTAGAAGGGTCTTGATATTCTGTTGGTTATGAGCTATAAAGCTTGTCACCAAATTTAGTATTGCGCCCTTTAGCGGACAAAAAGTTCTATGTTATTAGTTCATCAATTTAAGTTTTGTTAATATTATGTGCCACAAATACACTTTAACACCAAAATAGTACAAATAATAAAAAGTAAAAAAACTAAAACCCAACTACGACAAAAAACGACGCTGAAAAAGTATAAAACAAGATTTTCAGAATATTGAACTGAACAAAGTTGCTAATGTAGTTGCAAGTAAATGGACACAGTAGACTCTACCAAGATGCCTTCGTTGTAAATTGACAATAATGTCATACAATACTATTCTGAAGTATGCAATATTCACTATGTAGAGATAAATTTTCATGTTTGGAAAGGCGTAGTCACACGTTGTCAAAGTGCTACGGTAGGAAGGTATATGTAAACTTGTGGCTCTGGATCTGCCTGCTTAGAGCTGCAAGATCCAAAATGATCCGTTTGCCTTAATAGGAAGATTTATTCCACTTTGGTCAGATATCGCATTCGTCAGAATAACTGTTATTAGTGCTATGGAACTTACCGCGATAAATTATCATTTTTAACTAGTTATTTCGACGGTCCTTATCTGCCATCATAGTCGAATCGGAACGGTGAAGAAAGAGGGTACCAAGACCGATATGGTGACCCTTGATAGCCGAACATTCATCGCAGTTCCTCAGTCTGCCAGCGACCATGACAGCAGAAGGGTCGTCGAAATATCTGGCTAAAAATGATAAAAATCGCGGTAAGTACCGTAGTACTAATAACAGTCATTGTGACCGCGAAACTTTAAAATCATATATTCGTCAGAATAATTTAAAGGCTATATTTTTCAACGAAAACGAAAGAGGTGTTTCGTATACGTAAACGAAAGAGGTATTTCGTATAGGCCGGCTAGATTTCGAGTTCATCGGGGTCACGCGGCAGTTTTGGACGGACGTAACTACGTGGTCTCGATCGAAAATCATTTTCGCAACTTTTGTATTTTATGTCATACACAAATTTGGATTAACTATACAGAGAGAGGAATTTATTTACTATACAACATTTCTTTTTCCAAAACCAATGAAAATTCAGCGTTTATATTTCTTTCAGGTTATAAAGCGAAGCAAGCGACCCCGCGAGCCATCCAGCCCTGCGTCGACGAGCGAGACCAGCATGGAGCGCCTCATCGAGAAGATGATGGTGGACCTCGACGCTGACTCCGACGAGGATTCCAGCTTCACGGTATGCTGCCTGTTCTATGTGTCATTTCTTTTAGTACTTTCTACTTTTCTACTATTAATCCCGTTTAAGAGGCAACTTATATGATTTTCCTAAATCTATTTTAATAATTCTTAATGTGACTTTAAGTCAACTGATATTTTTATTTCCTTAAAATAATGACGCTAAATGCAAAAAAATTGATATTAAAAATTTCGCAAAACATACACCGAAACGACAGCCGCACCCACATCATGGTGGGTGACATTATACTAGCAGTAACAAATGCTAAATTACATACTTTTCATTAATAAAGCACTATCTGTATTGTTTTAATAGCTATCTTTACAATTTAATAGAAATGGGTAGGTACCTACTTACTTGTGCCTCCAGTAGAAAAATAAGTCGGTAATAAAAGCATAGAATTTTGCTACTATCACCGAGTCGATTTTTACTTTCCACTTTTATTAAACGAAAGCTAGTGTTGTAAATCGTAATATATAAATGTAATCTGAAGTTACAATATAAAGAAATATCGCATAATCACTATTTACGTCCAGCTCGTTTCTGCTATTTTGACGTCACAGAAAACGAAATGGTGTGGAATCAGTAATGTGTACCAGCTGCTGCTCTCCCCGCGCAGATCGTAAAAGCCGATCCAGGTAATGGGCGAGAATCTTATGTTAATAGGGCGATGCATTTAGCAATCCATCACTATTTTGAATCCATTTTTCTATCTTCACACGCCCATCATCTCGCTGAACGTGGACGTCGGGTCTACCGCCTCTTACGGTCCTTCAATCTATCTGCCTCGTTAGGGATAAAGACGTATAATAATCTGTAGTAATATTTACAACCATACATTTCAGCTAACAAACGCAACGAGTCCGCGTTCTGACCGGTCAGACACAGCCGAGTCCGACCAAGAGGCGCTCCACAGCGACACACACACCACACAGGAAGAGGCCTCCCCCATCAAGACCGACGTCTCCACGACCAAATCCGAGGACTCACCGACTAAATCCGAACACTCACCGACCAAATCCTCTCCAGCCAAGACCGAATCCTCGCCAGCGAAGAGGGACACTCAAAAACAAAACAATAACTCGCCTAAAAAAGAATTTCCCAATGAATTCACGAGTTCAACACCAGAAAAAAAACCCGATAATCAATATGAGGATAAAGCTCCAAAATGCGAAGAACATCAGTTCAGTTCCCCGAAAACAGAATCTCTAATGTTTCTGCAGTGCGAGAAACGGTCGCCGTCGAAAATTCAGGCGCCGAAAAGCGAACAGAAAATCGGTAGGAAAATTGCCATTGCCTTCAATAAGATTATCAACAAACAGACTAAACAGCCTAATAAGTAGATATAAGATTTGTGTTTCTTTCAAATTAATCGGTTATACTAGTATTTATTATTAATACGCGAAATAAGTACGCGAGACGCGTGCACGACTTTGGTCCAACACAGTGTGGGTCGGGACAACTGCGTCATAGAATTAATGTGAGTATTACATACAGAACCGAATCTCCCAAGGTCCCGCGCAAGATACGTCCTCGTTTCCCGTCCTCGCACCTCTCCCTCGTTCTCGCCTCGAGGATGTTGAGCGGGCGGCTGCGGGCGAACACACACAAATTGCCATGTGCACAGATGTATAGTTTCGTTTGTAGTAGCGTTGCATAACTATCGATAGTTGACCTCGAAAAACATTTACAATATCGATAGGTCTATCGATAGTATCGATACTATTGAATATCGATAGTTTTTAATTGATACTGTCTTTTTGTACGAAAACCTATCGATAGCTAAATTACTATAGATAGTATTATAATATCGATATTCGTCACAATACTATTGATAGTTTTTAACACAAATAGTACCTTTACTATCGATACTATCGATAGTATCGATACTATCGATAGTATCGAAACTATCGATAGTATCGAAACTATCGATACTACCCATAGTCCTATCTATATTGTTATTGTTTTTCAAGGCCACGATAGTATCGATAGACTATCGATATTTTATACTATTGATTGCAACACTAGTTTGTAATAGAGTAGGCATAAATGATACTCCGCTTCTATGAAGTGCCTTACCTGTGACGTCGTGCGCGCGTCTCTAGTCTCAATCGCCCTGAGGAAGACCTTCGAATGAGGTCGAAAAATGTCGGCCAGTAGCTGATTTTCGTCAGTAACCCTTAAATTGCATATTAATAATATCTGAGAGTCACGTTAGTTTTATCGGTGTCGTACCGGAAATAAAGGGGAGCAAACCCCTCCTTAGTTCCGATGTGACACCGATATTTTTTGGTTATTTGTTGCCTAACCGAAGCGGGTGAAAGCTAGAGGGGCGAAAAATCTAGCATTTTAAAAAAACAGTCTTCACTTCCCTTCGTTTTTTTTTTTACCTCTGAACAATATTTAAGAAGCTTCAGGTCAATAAATACAGGGTGACTTTAACAACTGTCAGAGGTAAAACATCTCCAAGTGAATATTAACTGGGAAAACAAAAGGCTGATATGTCTCTATCGCTAGTAATCATAAAAGTTCTCATTTAAATAGAGACAATGGGCTAATATATATAGATAGAGACAATAGTACCTAATGAGTGTTGTGTAGCTCATTGTGATAATTACGCGATATATGTGATAATTAGGCGATATTTATGATAGTTAAGCTATGTTGCGGTTATTGAATCTCAGTTTAAAGCAAAGAAAAAGTCAAAAGGGTAAAAAAAATGTTTGACGTGAACATAATAGTCTTGACATTAACTTCTAATTTAGATAAATTTGATTGATGTAAGAATTTTATTCAATTTATTATTCATTTTCAGCCAACGGGCGAACGGTGAGTGCCCACAACAAAAAGCGAGGTATCCGCATATCAAAGTACTCTAATAAGAATCATAAATTCCATTAGTCAAAATTATCATGGCGATTTGACCAAATGATTTCATTTGCATGTCATCATTACTATTTTCAATTGTTATTCGCTACTCTAATACAGAAAACAGATGTTCATTGCGTAAGTAGTCACGAAAGAGAAAAACTAGTGGAAGTGCTACTCGATAAAACTCACACAAATAAACCACTAATCACATTTGCATTACATACACACAATTGGTTTAATTGGTCGTTTTTATTCATATCAATGATGGCCTTTAGGCCTCATGAAGAAGGTTTGTTTTGCTGCGGTTTAAAAAGTACTTACGATGTTTTGAAAATTGTAGTATAACTCTACGATAGATGGCGTTATGCTCGAAAGAAGCAAATAAACTTAATTACGATTAACATTAGGTCTTAATTTGCGTCAAAATATATTGTCGGAGTTGAGTACAGTTGTGCTTAAGTATGACACGCGCGCCACGCCCACTTGGCACTTCCACCTTTATTTCTCTTCCGTGAGTCAATTAGATTCAAAATACATATGCACGCATGTTGTTCAATTCAGAAATAACAGGTTTCTTTAATCAATTGTAAATAAAAAAAATTCCTTGCATTTAACGGAAAATCTTCTAGTCTTATTTTACCGTTTTATATTCATTTGCTACCGGCCCGTTTGCATCTGCCATTGCACATCACTTCTACCTAATTAAGTTAAGAAGGGGGTTGAAAATGGCATGACCTATCGCTTGTATAAAGAGCATTGTGGTTGTTCAACTCATGCGCCAATAATAAGTTACGCTCCTCCCAGTTTGGCTTCAATCGAAAGGTAGTTTTACATGCATTGCTGCTGATCCCAGCCGCATGCATAAGATGCGTCGATTCTTATTCCGTTTTGTGGGATGCGACTGACGCTCGCGCATCTGTCCCCTTAGTTTTTATAGTGCGAGTATTGTCGCATCAGCTGCACGTATTAAATGCGTCAATTCTTATTCTGCTTCCGTGAGATGCGACTGACGCGCGCGCATCTGTCGCCTTGTTTTATAGTGCGAGTATGTCGCATCAGCCGCACGCATTAGATGCATTAATTCTTATTCCGCTTCCCGTTTTTATGGTCTGAGTATTGTCGCATCAGCCGCACGCATTAGATGTATCTATTCTTACGTATTCCGCTTCCGTGGGATACGAATGACGCTCGCGCATCTGTCGCCTGGTTTTTATGGTCTGAGTATTGTCGCATCAGCAGCACTCATTATATGCGTCGATTATTAGGTATTCCACTTCCGTTGGATGCGACTGACGCTCGCGCATCTGTCGCCTTACGTTTTATAGTGCGAGTATAGTCGCATCAGCCGCACTTAACAGATGCTATCGATCGACCACACTGAACGAAAATACCTTTACGCCGCCACAACAATCAGCGACCGGAAGTAAAAAAGTAGTTCCTAAAAAAGGATTCGGCGATAAATATCAGATTCTATAAATGCCAGATTCAAATAATGTCAGTTTTTTGTTATATTGACTATATAATACCTTACGAGTACCTATGTATATAAAATTCGCAAATTTCTAAAGATTACTAAAAAAAAAATGTAAGCTATTATACTAACAACTTCAGCAAAATTTTGAAAAGACTCCATGTAGGTATTCTTTTATTAAACATTATAAAAGCGAGATGCAAATAAAAGGTCTGCCGCCATTTTCAATTCTGTTTTGGTAGTAAGAAACAAGATATTAACGTTTAATTTTTCACTTTAGGGAACAACGTTGAGAGGCGAGATGCCGACGCGCCAGTAACGAGGAAAGCCGACATGTCATTCTAGAAAAGGAAAGGTAATCTTTCTATTTTCAACATCAGATCGACGTTTTCTGTAAAGCGGACTTTTCATAGTAATATAAAACATTTGCAGTCTATAATATATTTGAATACTGATTGCGAAAATGTAAACCGTCTTATATTTTTCAGAAATCTCGTGCAGTCGTACCAACGGTAGAAATAATAAGGAAGTGCCTGTGGATTCTATTTCATATCAATTAATTCATATCTCGGTCTTTTTTTCGCTGAACTTTTGATGTAAACGATGCAATGTACAAAACATTGTGATAAGTACGATGAGAATATAGGTATGCCGTCCCTAAAACTCTTACTTTTATGCTGTGCAAGTGCAAATTAAATAGGTGCAGAAGTCACTTCATACAATGAAATTGTCACTTTAACTTGCCATCAATTTTTTTATATTGCTTCTGTGTCAATTCAATTAGCTAGTCAGTATTTATGACTGTTTGGGAATAATTTTCTTTCTCTTCATATATCTTCGTCAAATGGAAATCATGGAAGGAATGCCTTCCCGATTCGGCCTTAGATTAAGATTTAATCTCCCGAAAGCGCTTCCAGGAGGTGGAATCTCAACGCTGGCACAGAATAAATACTAGTAGGTACTCACATATAAAAGTCTTACTCAGAAAGAAATTCAATGAAATATCTACTTAATGTGGTTAGCGCTATGGTTTAATTTAGCTCGCGTCAGAACTCTCCACCTCTTCGTTTAGATACCTAGACATCCAATGCAAGCAAATTTCATTCTTATTACGAACGATTCAAGTAACTGAATTTTCCCCTTTGAAGTGGTCGCCGCGCGCATAGTAATAATGTAGGTATATTACCTAAACGAGAAGTGACACAGGCCTGACGCTGGCACCTAATGTAGAGACAGGCCTGTGTCACTCCTCGATTAGGTATCGAAAATATACCTACATTATTACTATGCGCGCGGCGACCACTTCAAAGGGGAAAATTCAGTTACTTGAATCGTTTGTCCAGAGAAATAAGAATGAAATTGGCTTGCAATGGTTGTCTAGGTATCTAAACGAAGAGGTGAGGGGTTCTGACACGAGCTAAATTAAAACATAGCGCTAACCACATTAAGTAGATATTTCTTTGAATTCATTTTCTGAGTAAGACTTCTGTACGTGAGTACGAGTACTTATTCTGTGCTAGAGAGTACATTTTGCAAAAATCGCGTTGGATAATGCGGCCTCTGCACCTAATTATCTCGTAACACAAGTACTGTTTTTGTTTTAAAGAGATGTAACTCATAAAGTTGAAACTAGAATAGCATACTATTATGTAAATTACGGTCATATGTTATGCAATTTAAGAATAGCGTGTTTATTCTAGTGATTGCCGTTGAAGTAGCTTCATGCAATAATGGACAAGACTGCTCAGTTGAATTTATTGTAAGCGTAGTTTTCATACGAGTTTAGGATCGTCTTATGTGTAAGGAACGTTGCATATACATCTTAATATTATTTAACATGTTTCGCATTATCGTTATAGTAATGTTTATATAATATACATTTTTATTTTGTGTACGCTATTGAATCTGAGACATTTTCTGACTAATATTTTAATGCCAAAACCATTTCAATTGCTCTTTTATTTTTTAAAGTAGACTAACATACTAAATAATAAGTTTTGAATAGCGACTGAAGTAACACTTATTCGTGTATAACTGTTAAAAAGTGCTTCATTGGACATTTTCCTGTTATTATCACTTTCATACTAGTGTTGTCGATTGAATTTTATTCTGGGTCATGTTACGTTTGTTCGCATTTTATTTTACGAAACTTACTTTTTATAAATAAGAATGAATTGAATTTTAAATCATCAACATAATAATAATACTACCGAATTATGATGTAAAATATTAATTACTTCAAAAATCTTGATTTTTTATTGCTATTTAAATATTCGACTTTTTTATTTCTAAACTAGATCAGTGCCATGAAAAATGTTTTGTAAAACCCAATATTCCATTTTTAACGAGAGGCTTGAATATCATTAGAATATGGTTACTATTTATCGCAATATACCTGCAATTCGTAAATTAAATAAAACCATATAAGTTACATAATAATGAACCTTTTTACTTTGAAAAAAAGTTCAAAATTTTAAATATTTATGGACAATATGTAATATGCAGTACTGGTTCGTTATAATAATGACTTTAGGAATGTATCGTGGAATCATTTCATTGGTGATATGAGAATAGTGTTTACTGAACTTTTTTAATTTTACACTGATAATACTAAATAAACTTTCTCGCATTCGAATCTTTGTTGAGCAAACAACGTTACGAATTGCAGAGTATTGCGACTCTTTCCTAAATAAAATAGTGCGATCGTTTGTGCAATGAGATTACATAATGATTTTTTCTTTAATTCCAAAGATTAGGCTGTGTCGAGGCGAAGACTGAGTGTTTCAACTGTTCCTATTGTATATTTATACCTAAAACTATCATAATAATCACTACTTTTACACTTATTATAAATCTGAACCCATTTTTTATGAAATTGTTATAAAATAAACTAATTTTAATAATTTTTACAACTGGTTTTATTATTTTGATCAGTTATTTAACCCTGACAAGTACCTAACCTGTATATTCTAATACCCTTATTCATACAAACCTTTGCTAAACCTATTTTAGTTAAAATATGTTTTGTCTCGTTTTTTCAATGTCTAATATTCAAAAGAGGGAAAGGGATAAAATATGTTTTAACTAAAGTAGTTTTAGCAAACGGTTGCTATTTTTTATGATTTTGAGGTAAATCTTGGACCTAACCAGATGATTATGTAAAAAAAAATGTTAAAAGCAATGTTTTAATCATAAAAAATGAAAACAAACCAAAAACAAAATTAAAAAATAGAAAAATAAACTGTTTCCGCCCGGGATCGAACCGGGGACCTTGTGCGTGTGAAGCACACGTGATAACCGCTACACTACGGAAACTTAAGAAACAAATTTGAAATTTTTGTAGAGTACCGGCTAGAGACAAATCATAAAATTCTAAAAAAGATTAGATAGCTGAGAGATAATGCGCAGCCAAACATCGTTTGGCCACCTCTGTGACGGATCTCAGTGTTCCACGTCAAACTTCCTTGCCTATGACTGACCAAAATAATCACAAAAAAACTAACTAGTCTGGTTGGTACAGTCAATTCAGTCTCGCGGCTACTTTGCCCGCGGATAGTCGCGGACGCGTGTCACAGTGCCACGCTATTGTCGGTGTTTAGTTGGCCCTTTATTTTTTCTGTAAAATCGTGAATCCCGAGACAAACCTTCGAAATGGATCCCGAAGCATTCTTGGACCTGGCAAACCAGGTCATAAAACTAAAAATGTACCCGTATTTTGACATAGCGCATTCTCTATTATGCGCTCTAGCAGTCAGAGAAGATTTAGGGGCTGGTAAGTGGATATAATACGCTGAATTTGAATAATACGCGCCAATTTTCCGGTAATATAGGTACTTCCGCATCCTGGGAATTATTTAATCTGATCACATCGGTGATGTGATGGTTGGAATGTACGAAAATAAAACGCCTAAATAGTTTAAAAATAGACTGTAGTTCCCTGCAAGTGGGAGTCAACCACAGTGACTACAAGAACTCTATTTTGCTACAAAATAATTAATTTTGTTTTTCCGAGCTGATTTCTTCTCTGAATTTACCCAACATCACATCAGGAATTAGGTATAAAGTCCTAAAAATGGATTGTTGTGACTAAAATATGAACCCAAATAAGTATGCACTTGCGCATTTTGTAAAAATGTTCATACAGGTGGTTTGTATTTTTCTTATAAATACATAAAGATATGATTAGTAAGTATTCAGAGGTTATGTATTTGATAAGAACCTGAATAAAGCAGACAGGATAACTGACTGATAAGTTTCCTGATTGTGACATTTCTAATGTTTGCGGATAGATGGCGCAATGTTGCAAATTTAGGTTTCATTCATGTATTGCGTTATGCAGTTAAAGAAGACATTTTACATTTCTGAAAATAAATCGTCCAACTTTGCAAAAAAAAAAATTGTAAAACGTCTGCTGTGGCAAAAGAGACATAGTCTCGGGCTCGTCCGGGATTTGAACCCGGGACCTCTCGCACCCGAAGCGAGAATCATACCCCTAGACCAACGAGCCATGCCCTACAATATTGAAATTATAAATTAGCTACTATAAATACCTACGTCATCATTACTAGTTTTGTATTGTGATAAAAAAAAAACATTTGAGAATTTTCATAGAAAGCTGGAACTGGAAACAAATCTATGTTCGTTTGTATAGCTTTTTGACAAGAATATTATTAGTTATAGAACATTCAGGTATTCTGGATTATAACACACGACGGTGCAATAGAACTAAAAGCGTATCTAAAAGGGTAAACATTGTGCGATACTCAATCAAAACGTACAGGAAACACGTGTTAATAATCTCCGGAGCTAACCGTGTGGTTTGCATCAGTCCACTGAGCAGGGCAGCATCCCTGGCTAAATATAGACCGCGATGATCAATAAACGACTCTTTGTTCCATGGAGTTTATAATGGAACAATGACAATGTTCTCACAATTATTTTATGCATTACTTTTAGCAACAACATCTGCTTCAAATCTCATCTATTGAACGATAATGCTTTCCGAAATGACATGGCAAATAAATGCCCGGCGCGCTAATGATTTGGTTTCAGGTTTTGTGTAGAGTTAATTAAATGTTTATAGTATAAGTAAAGAAAAAGTACAAATTAAGAAGTTACATTTTGATGACTGATTTAAGAGGGAAATTTTTTGAATGAATACTTATGGCAGTACAAAATTTAGATCATTCAATACGTAATGAAGTAAAGATAGGTTTTTTGTGTGCCCTTTTTTATTTAGTACCTACAGAACTAACTGGCATAAAAGTAATGTAAAATTATAAAATAGAGATGGTCGGGAATTCTATGGATGCGTAATGTTATAAGTTAAAAATGCAGTCACACGTCACACCCCTTTCTATTTATACAAAACAAAGATTTGTATAATCTGCCAAAGGATTCCAATGATAGAACTAACAAGTACTTACTAGTATCACATTTTACCTTAGCGTTTCTGGCTGAATCCTTACCTGTGCTGGTTTGGATCTAGTGTTCCCGAGGACTATAGGCTTTTAGCCGTAAATTAAAGCCTGTTGGTCCTTTTTTAGGGTTATGTCATTTTTAAAAGCCTATGAGCCTAAAAAGCCTTTTTTTGAGACTGTAAGTTTTTTTAGAGCAATAGGTTTATGTTGAGGCTAAAGCCATTTTCGTGTGTCAGCCTGAGTAAGCTGTCATAATTATGAATAAAGGATTTATTTAATTTTTAATCAATTTTGAAAAAAGAAAAGAAAATTTATATTTTACTTAAATATCGCTAAAACAACATTAAATCAAATGCCTATAAAGACTTATAGTGCTTTTAGCTTGGCCTATTCAACAGGCCTAGCCTAAAGGACTAAAAGCATTTATATATAGGCTTTTAGCCTGTCAAGCCCCTTAATGAGTCTAGGCTTCAAAAAAAGGCTAAAAGCCTATAGTCATCGGGATCACTATTGGATCCCAAGGTGCGCTTTTGACCACATCCGTCTACGCTTAACCATCGATGAAATATAATATTTTATACATGGCTTGACGTATGGTTTTTATCGAAAATTGCAGGCGCACAAGCATTTTCCCGCAAACATCCGCTGTCATGCTGGCTGTCCACCATGCTGGTGATCTTCGCGGGCGGCATGGTGGTCAACGGGCTGCTGGGGGAGCCTATTCTCGCGCCGCTCAAGAACACGCCGCAGCTCGTCATCGGCACCGTCACCTGGTGAGTAAAGTGACGTCACAGCACTTCCCGCCAACAGCCGCTGTCATGCTGGCATGTCCGCCATGTCGGTGATCTTCGCGGCGGCAGATGATTACACCAACTTCCCCTTTTTAATATCAATTTGATATTTAAACAAAATATTATCCAGCTGACACTGTGGGGAAGTTTTATCTGCAGCTCCGAATAACCTTAGTTGGTAAAAAGGTAAATGGTTCAGATAGACATGCCAAATTCCATGTAGATTCTAGGGTTTGGAATTAAACTTACTTAGTTGTTTGCGATTGTGACACAAACAACACAACAGACATGCTAACAGAATTTTTGTGAGTAGATAGGTTCATAGACTGATTTTCTATCAAAGAAAAAAATATTTACTTTTTCCTTACTGTGACAACATCGATCAACAAACACACATCTTAAAATTTAATGCTGATTCCAGGTACCTAGTCTTTTACACACCGTTCGATGTGGGTTACAAAGTGGCCAAATTTCTGCCGGTGAAGATAGTAGCGTCTGCTATGAAAGAGATCTACCGCGCGAAGAAAGTCTACGATGGAGTCTCCCACGCCGGCAAGCTGTATCCTAACGCGTACATCATAATGATCATAGTCGGTGAGTTTTTTAATTTTTTATAAAATATTCCCGATGTTTCAATAAAAATATTAGCGTTTGCTATGAAAGAGACTTCCGCGCGAAGAAGAAAGTCGACGATGATGGAGTCGCGCACGTCGGCAACTACTTACTACAACTACTTATCCCGATATTATTATGAATGGAGCAAATATCAAGGATAATGTGAACTTCAGTCACACTTGGAATGCACAGGTGATAGTCCCCATTACATTTGAAGAGTCTAAAGCCTAAATAGTTTGCCGCTTTTGAACATTTCCATGATATGCAATCTTTTAATCAACGCGTTGAATGAAAGTGATTTTTGACGATTTTTATATATTTTTTCACCTGTACTAACATGTGGTCGGTTGTTACATTTTCCTGATTTTTTATAAATTGTTCCTACGATTTAATAATTCCACAAAGGTACAATTTTTTACATTTTTAAGTACAGAAATGTACAATTTACTATCAAAAACACCTTTAATGTAGTTACTATATAAAGATCATATAGTATCTATATATCCCTATCACTTATTTATTAGATATAAGTGCTTTAAGTGTTAAGTCTAAATTATTTAAGAGCTAATCTCTTGTCGGTGGAGTATGATTTTCCTTCCATTTGTCTCTCGTTCGCAAGACGTTTTACAAAAGTTAAGTAATCAAAACACCATAAATATTTTATCGATACCTATAGTCCATTTGTTTAGGAATTTAAAAAAATGTAAACAATCTTGACATGTCTTTTTATTGAAATATTCATATTATAAATCAATACCTTTGCAAATTACAAATAAAGATATGTAATTTAAAAAATAAATAATTTGTAATTCGCGAAGGTATTGATTTATAAAGTGTATATTTCAATAAAAAATGCCTAAACAAACGCACTATAGGTTCAGCTAGTAAGCTCTTAGATTAAGATTCAAGAACCACTATCTCTTAATACAAATGTTAAACATGGTAATTTCTTTATGTGGGATATATCCCACGATAATCTTCTTGAATAAACTTAACTTCTTCGAACTTTGTGTAGTAAGTAAATATTATCTGTGCTTTTGTTCCCAAACAACCATTATTATCAGTAGATTCCAAACACACACAAAAATACTTACAAAGAAGGCAATTTAAATGTGTGCTTAGATTTCTTTGCACAGTTGTTTCAATTAAAACCGTTACAGATAAGTAGTCGTTTTTGGACATTGTTTAAACACGATTGCTGATTTATTGTTATGCAATGTCCACCTAAATAAATATGACAGTCGATTAGCCACAAAGTGTGTTTAGTTTGCTTATGTATCATTTATAGGTAAATAGGTACTTTTTTGCAAATCCAACAAGTTTATTTGACAGGCAAATAAAAAATAACCGACAATAACGCCATCTAGTGATAAGTAGCGGAACTACGATACGATTTGATATTCGTAGCATCTATTATTTTCTATAGAAAGCACTGACTTTTTAGCGTTCACCCCCAATTACTTTTAAACGGCGGAACTGGTTTTCATCAAACTTAGCTAGGAACCACTGCAAGGGAACTTGCTTTCACCAAAAAAGAACCGCATTAAAATCGGTCCATCCATTCGTGAGCTACGATGCCACAGACAAATAGGCAGACCGACAGACACTATTAGCGTCAAACTTATTAACCCTCCACTTTTTTGTCGGGGGTTAATAAAATAAAATCGATCATATAGTTGGTTCCCCTGTGATTAATCAACCATATGTGCATCATTGATGTTTTAAAAAATAACTCTGTTTAATATACATTTTCTTTCACATCTCTATCTCCAAAATATCAGTATTAAAACACTAACTAAAGTAACATATCTAAGTGTTTGTTAACTCTATGAATAAACACTGGCCAAATGCTTATAACTAATGCCGTCGACCAATCAGAGAACAGTGTATTAAGTTACGGGTAATTAATGTACCGTTAAATAGTACACTGACCATCGATTGGTTCATTTGTGGATGATTTTACTTGTGTCAAAATCGTAAATTATTAAATTGCTGCTAGGTACCGTAAGTTGACCAATTAGCTAAAATTCATTGCGTTAAATAATAAATTTCAACCGCGGTTTATTATTTTCCGAGAGTTGATCAATTACCTAGAAAATTGATCAACATACGATTCTTGCTATTTTCCGGTGACACATCCATAAAACAGAACGGGCAATAGGGAATATGCATGAAAAAAATATGTGTTATCTAACTAGTTTATCCATAAATATTTAAATGTAAAGTACTAACAGTGAAAACGGAATAAAAATTGGTTGAAAAACGAACGAGATATAACGACTATACGAAAATATGTCTATCTCACTCGCAAAAACGCTATTTTCTATGGCAAATGTATAAATGACGTGACCTTTGACGTCACCAGTCCATATCGGACTTCTATTTCTAATTGAAACTTGAAAGAATCACATTTTCGTCGCTGATTGAGATATTTTATACATTCTTTCATATTGGTTTCCTGTGGTTAATAAGGATTTTATTAAGCAAATAAAAAAAAATACGTGCATATTCCCTATTCTTTCCGTACCTACATCACATTCTCTGGCCCCACCAATTTACTATCCGCCCCAGCCGATGATAATTTATTGATCTCATTTCAGGTACCCTAAAGGGCAACGGTGCTGGCTTCACCAGACTGGTGGAGAGGCTCATCCGTGGCGCCTGGACACCCACCGCCATGGAGACCATGCAGCCTAGCTTGTGAGTATACAAGCGTTTTAACCGATTTTGTGCGGGACACTCATCATCTCTTTTTTTCTACGTCATTTTATCCATCTCAGGTAATTCCTGAGATGGATAAAATGACGTAGAAAAAAAGTCCAGTAAACTGTACTGCACTCCACCAGACACAACAAAAATAACAATTATTTTAAGTCTATAGCCAGAGTTACCCGGGTAGAGGAAAACTAAATTAAATCAAACACTGGTCTTCAAAAACCTCTCACAGAATTTTATGTACAAAAACTACATATTTCCTTTGAGAAGGTCCATATTCTACGTTTAAAAGAGAAGAAAAAAGTAAAAAAAGTGTTGATCTGACCAATGTCTACCAAAATTATTATGTTTTAGGGGCTCGTTTCAGTGACGTTGCGGACCAATACAATAAACCAAATAATCTTTATTTCAGCTACACCAAGGCCTCTCTGGTGGCATCCATCATCTTCGTGCTGGATAAGAAGACTGATCTTATTTCGGCCCCGCACGCTCTAGTCTACTTTGGCATTGTCATATTCTTCGTTTACTTCAAGGTAACATTTTTCTAAACAAAATTTTAAAAGTAATTTAGATTCAAATATATTTGTTCTTATACACAGTTGTATCTAATGCTACCATACTACACATGGCACTCGTACTGTGAACAGCCAAAATATATCGAATTCATTCGAATGTCGCTACTATTACCGCTGCATTCTGCATGCATGCCGCCATACAGGTTAAGTATACAAAACCTCCATAATAAGCAAATAACATTACGATCATTCTTCCATCACCACTCACAACAATCACTACTTTATACATCAATAGTTAAAGCCGACAAGAAACTAATACCGCTTAACCTAAAACATAGGTCTCAGCAAAGGAATGAAACACAAAACACAGTTCAACAGAAAATAGACTCATGGACCCAAAAGTCTCTCCATGGCAGACATCGTATCGACTTGATGAACCCGAATGTTGACAAAGTTGCGTCAAACGCCTGGCTCAAGCAAGCGGAGCTGTCAATAGATCCTCCTCCTGCCGAAAATCTTCCATTGGTATATCCAGGAATGGGTTTTGGCGGGAAAACTTGTTTAAAAGGCCTCTACGTGTTGGATCTGTATCCTAAAATCACCGGGGTCAAAGATCCGTGTTACTCATACTTATAGTATATTGCTGTGCTTCAAGTAAGTAGAGTTTATGGACTTTAGTGATGTGCAATACTGGGAAATATAAGAAGAGTAGGAATTCTTAATTTTTTCGTAAATAGCTGTACTGCTGTATACAGGGTGACTTTTTACCCACCAGCAAACTTTCTAAAACAAAAGTTTTTAAATTCGATAAAAAAATGCGTTTGGCCGAGCACAGATTTGTATGGGAAGCCGAATACTTTTTCATTTTTCGTTGTTTTTATGGAAAGTAGTTCAGTATCAGAGACTTGCTCCAAAACATTGACGGGTGGTTAAATAGTCCCCCTATATTACGTATTTTTTTCTTTCACAGCTCTCATCCATCCTGCTGGGCATTCATGATCCCTTCGTGCCTTTCGAGAATCTGTTCTGCGCGCTGTTCATGGGTGGCATATGGGATTCGCTGGCCAAGCTGCTCGGTAAAGGCCAGCCCAAAGAGGAAACCAAAGACACCAAAAAGACAAATTAGGATTTAGGTAAGACCAGGGCCGGATTATCCATAAGACGGATAAGCTAACTGCCTATATGTGGTTAACTGCCTGCCCCGCATCGACTAGAGGCTCCGTGGACGCACAAAGAAAAAAAAAAACGTTCCATCGAACGATTTTTTTTGTATAAGTATACCAAATTTGGAGTCTATCTGATCGACTCGACTTTTGTAATAGAAATAACGTATTTTAAAACGTAAAAAAAGGGTAAAGGAAACGGCCCCGAGAATAACATTGCCTAGAGGCCCTGAAAAAATCCGGCCCTGGGTAAGAGGAACTCAATTTTAGGGTTCCGTACCCAAAGGGTACAAACGGGACCCTATTTCTAAGACTCCGCTGTCCGTCTGTCTGTCTGTCACCAGCCTTTATCTCATGAACCGTGATAGCTAGACAGTTGAAATTTTCACAGATGATGTATTTCTGTTGCAGCTATAACAACAAATACTAAAAATAAACTAAAATCAACATTTTTGTTGAGCTCTCAAACAAAAAAAGTGATTTTTATATACAATGGTACGAAACCCTTTGTGCGCGAGTCCGACTTGCACTTGGCGGGTTATCAATTCATAGTAAGCTAAATCTAATATGATCTATGGTTACATTCAAACTTTTGTTCAAAAAAATCGCATGTCTACTATAAGACCCAGAACAGATGATTGAAGAAGGAAGGAATGGTGGGTAGGCTTTTTTAACCGACTGCGCCAGAAGGAGGGTTATGTTTTTCGAGAGGATTTATGTATTCAGCACGCTCTGCGGCCTGAAAGGCTTGATAGATTTAACCTTGAGAGGTGTCATTTAGATTCATCTTAATTCTGAAAGAGACACTAGGTATATCAAACAGCAGTCGGGGTTCTTTTTTTAAATGACTTGTTTAATTAGCCTAATAGAACACGTAGAACTAACATTCTAATATCACATGCTTTTTTTCTGTTTTACAGGCTACAGGGCCTACAGGTGATCAACTGACACCGACAATACAAAATGCGACCGCTTCCTAATAAGTCAAATAAAATTAAGAAAAAAATATAAAAAAAAGAGTAAAACCCTTAAATCCTAAAAAAATGGCACAACGACCAAAGTTTAGATTTCATTACTTTTAAGTTCACTAGTCATTAAGTTTATTTATTTATTAAGATAACATTTTCAATGCTATGAATTATAAGTTATTTCAAATGCAATAAAAATATGGGTAAATTAAATATTATAAAAATACTTAGTTAATATTTTAAGTACGTACATTATTAGTTCCTAGTATTTGATTGCCAAATAATAATTTTGAGGCATAGAGAGCCATTATTTTGCATGCTGTGACCCGTCAAACTAGAATGTTATTTTGTTAAGTCATATTTTACTTTTAGCCCAGTGTTTTCAGAGTGTGAAGAAAAAAATTAGCAATGAAATTGTACTTTATGTAACTGCGAAACGAATATCGACCTCCGACTTCCTTTACGTAAACTATTAAAAAAGCAAAATTTTGTTTAAAAAATAAACACAATAATTAAATGCATTTTATGTTTCCATCAAATACTTTTACATATACTTACATTATGTATGACTTTTACACTGACTAGAATGAGTGGTAATATGTTTCCTTATTAAATAATTCCTTTTTTGTGGAATTTGTTCATTGAATTGGAATGAATGTTATAATTTGAAACGTCTGACCGAGCCGCGGGGTGCATGCGACGAGGCTCACACGTTTCGAAAAATATGTACTTACACTAAAGATTTTTACTTATTGTTAATAATATTGGACTTGCTAAAGGAAGCAATAAATTGTTTTTATTTAATTAAGCTTTTTTTATTTCTGAATTTATTTGTGTGTACCGGATTAGGGAGAGTAAAAACAAATGAATAACCATACTATAGGATACACACGCAAGTGGTAAAAGGGTTCCCATTATTTCCCACTATTGAGCAAAGTAAGTCAGAGCAAATATAGGAAGTGGAAAATTGGAAATGATAATAAATAAGTAAAAAATATTTTGTTCAAAGTAAAAATGATACAAAATATGGCGATTCACACACTGCTCCGCACCCCGCTGCGTAGCGCGGGGCCGGGCTGTATGCATGTACCTCAATTTGTATAGAAAACACGCATAGTACAACATACTGACACCGCGTCTACGCGCGTGATTTTTGTAAAGCGGAGCAGTGTGCCAATCGCCTATACCTAATCATCAATTGCCTAACGCTGGTTGAGAACTCTTATTTCTATGTAATTTTTTATGAGTTTCCGCTAATGGTTTCCACCGTTTAGTCACCTGTCAATATGGTAATGGTATATTTGCATTGAAATAACTCGCTCAAGGATAAATGAGCTGTGATGATGCGAATGTGGCATGACCTGGTGGAGCGGCTAACATGGACGCACACATATCTTCATTTATGAAGGCTGACTAATCCTTACTAACACTTGGTTTAGCGCGAGACATTTGACATTGTAGCTAATGATTTAATATTTTCCTGATTCTTTGTTATAGAGCGAAATTATTGAAACCATTGAAATTTTACCTAATCTTGCTAACAGTTATGGAATGTTTATTACTCAATTATGCATATCTATCTATCTTACACTTCTTTTATATATAAAAGCGATAATCACTCATTCACTCATCACGAAATCTGGAAAACTACTCAGCCAATGAAGACGATATTTAACAGGAAGGTTGTTTGTGACTAGGAGACGTCCGCTAAGAAAGGATTTTTGGAAATTCTATCCCTAAGGGGGTGAAATAGGGGTTGCCAGTTTGTATGAAACTTTGTAATTTTTAAAGTGAGACACATGAAATTTTTAATTTGTTTTAGTAGTTAGGAGAAAATAATAATGCATTTATTTGATTCTGCAAATTACATCCTAAAGGGGTGAAATAGGGGTTGCAAGTTTGTATGAACCTTCATCATTTTTGAAGCGAGACACATGCCATTTTTGAATGAGTGGTTAGTAAAAAATTATAATACATGAATTGGATTTTATAAATTACATCCTTGGGGGTGCATTATGGGTTGCAAATTTATATTATTATGAAGCTTCGTCATTTCTTGAGTAAGAGACAAAAAAAATGAGATAAAAAAAAGATCCGTCGCTTTCTTTTGCTCTAGCAAATGACGGTAATGGGAACGGGAACGGAATGGGGAAGGGCCTTTAAATCCCTACACCTATTAAACAAATTGTTATATTAAATAAGTATTCAAACATTTTAAATTTTTAACAGAATAACGTAAAAAACAATCAAAAATCCTATTAGAAACATTTTTGACTTCTACGCGGACGAAGTCGCGAGTTAAAGCTAGTAGTATATATAGATATATATCTTATTAAATTACCTGGTTTAACATACGTGTCAAATTTTTTTATTCCCAAAAAAGCTGTGGAGTGACTTAAATTCACTGCCCCACTAACCACGCGCGCGGGCACCGCCGCAATTCAAAGGTGGCTTAAATAGTTCAACGACATTGTTTCATGACATGTTTTCAAGATATTTGAATGATCAGCTAACAGCAGAAAACTGATAGACTACCGTTAAAGAGAGATCTACATATGTGCGCGGCCTAAGTCTCGATTGATGGATCAGTTATGTTAGACAAGTTACGGTACACCGTGATTCCTGGCATGTGGCACTGCGAGGTCACTGCCGGAGACTGCCCTATAACACACACTTACACCGAATAGTAAGCATGCAGCTGCGTTATGTTGCGTAGCAAGCAAGCAAAAGAGAAAAATCTTCATATTATTTTTACGAATAATATAATTATCTTCATGGTCTGAAATAAAGAATTTAATATTTTTGTATTATTCATTTTTCCTCTAAAAAACGTCTTACAAAATATAAAATAAATTGTGTGATGAAAGGATAATGTAACTTGAATTACTTGAAAATAGCAAAATAATATTTTGAGCTTTGCGTAAAACTAAAAAATACATAAGTGTACGATAACTGAGAGACTTACGGATCTTCTGAGCAGTGCAGGTTTTAGCACTACGCGCCCTGGGCGAGATTTCAACAGCGCGGGCGCCCCCTATATCTACCCATTCGTAATACGGGCCACGCACAGTGTAGGGTTCCGTTGTTGCCAATGCTGACTCTGAGTTAACGGTTTAACGTCTAATAACAGATTTTCTTGAAATTTGTTTGAAATTTTCATTTCGCAGAACATTCGGGTCACGTTCTGATAATAAACACGTCACCTTCTTGCTCGGTGTGATTGCGCCCACCAGTTTGCAAACAGTGACGTGCCAGCCGGTGCCGCGGCGAGTCATCTCGTCTTCAAATGCCCACTAGCCTATTGACTGGGCCCACGCGCCAAGTGCTATCTTCATTTATATTAATTATTTATTACCGCCCTTTGTTAAGTGATAAGTGCTAAGCAGTTTAATAGGTGAGTACTTTCTAATGGGGACGTGAAAGTGAGCGGTTTTCTATGAAAACAGTTAGATTGGTCTATTAGCAAAAATGCGTTAGATGCGTTTGGATCTTTTATTGTTTTTATTGAAAGACTTGTATTATTTAGTTAATAAAAATACATTATGTACTTACTTCATTGTGTACTTTCGTTAATAAAAATAGACAATTTACTAACGCTTTAAGTATAAAACAGAACACACGTAAGTATGTAAAACAATTAGATAAAAAACACAGGTAGGTAGGTATTTTGAAATGCCAAATCAGAATCATTAGTTGCTTATAATGAGTCCAAGCCACGGTAAATAAAATTATTAATATTGCTTATTTTTTTAAATACTTAAAACAAGTTTATTACGAAAAAATGTCCTTTATTACATTTTAATTTTAGTCCTCGAATAGGGTCGTCTATTAAGTAAAGTTAAAAAAAAAACTGAAATACAGCAAGGACGGATCTATACGTAACAAGAATACAAATAAACTTGACGTTGATGTCTTTTATAGGGACCTTTGTCTATAGTGATTAGTTATGTAGCTATTCGTAGTATTGTTATGTTCTTGTATGATCATCTATTACTATGAATATCCATTATAACTTTCACATAAGAGAAGATACATACGAACAACCTAAAGGCACAGAAGGCACAGAATAAGTACTACTAATATGGTTCATTCATTTTATGCCATCTATAAACTCTACATAAAAGGAATATTCATCCTCATATATAATTCTAAGAATCGCTAGTATATTCAGTTCTTGTGATTCTCAGTATGAGTATTGCCTCTGTTTCTTGTTAGAGAGACTGAGGTGCTTGACCAGAACCGGACGGGATGCGAAAAAAGGAATATGACGGGTAATAAGTACAGGATAGGGAGGAACCGACTCTGACGCGTAATTATGTGACTAAGCCCGTGGAAAAACCAGCGGTCTGACGTCTAACAAATGGTTGCGTTCTTTCACATTTTTTCATATAGATTTCTTTAGAAAATCATGTCAAATAAATAAAAATATTAATCTAATTAATAATTTATCAATCAAATAAAAATATTATTTTGGTTTTAAGGCGATTAACTAAATGCTAATATTTCAAGCAACTAAAATGTGAAAATTGGTTACACATGATATCAACTATTGAACATGCCGGCAAAAATCAACTTACACACTAATTATAATTACTCGTAAAAATATAAATTATCGTCTAAGTAGTACAATTCCACGATTGGCAATAGTTAAATATCATTCAGCATTACCTACTTACTTGTATCTACCAGTATAATAGAATTTATCAAAAAGTAATTTCTAAATTAGGAAAATATTCGAATATACTAGTAACAGATGTGCATGTTTATCAAACTGATAACATGAAGTTTTGGATAAGTAATATTGATTTAGTAGAACTGTCACAACAGGCACTATTCACACAGATTTATTTATGTGTGTATTTATACTATTTTTATTTTTAATGAAATAAAATAATAATAGTACTGTCATGGTCAAGCATGATAAATTCTATTAATGCGGTTTATGTCATTATTATACTACGTTGTGCTTATACTCGAATGTAGGTATTATATGACTATACCTACTATGAAGCACGTCTATTACTTATAATTATTAATCTATGTAGTACCCCAAGTATTATAATTATTATTAGATAATGGTATAAAAATTTTGCAATCATTAGATACTAAAAGTATGTCTTTTATTAGTTATCAAACATATTAACCCAATACTTTGATCTTAAAGGGTTATCAAGGATGTACGATCGGATACCTACCTGTTTAATTAAGACGAAGTGGTAGCTAAAGTGGCGCCCCCATTTGAAATAAATTGTTTAAAACTAAATATGGTGATAATTAAAAATTTGATTTGTATGAATGTCTAGAAAGACCTTTAAACTATTTTATGAATAACCTTTGAAAGTAATATTGGTAGTCCGTCTAGTTTTAAAACTGTTTTTTGCCAAAAGTGGCCACTTTTGGCGAAAAACAGTTTTAAAACTAGACGGACTGTTAGTAATAATTTCAAAGGTTATTCATAAAATAGTTTAAAGGTCATGCTAGACATTCATACAAATCAAATTTTTAATTATCACCATATTTAGTTTTAAACAATTTATTTCAAATGAGGGCGCCACTTTAGCTACCACTTCGTCTTAAATCAAATTATTTTTTTAAGTCAAATCAAACGAACGGGTCGCGGCTCACGTGTTTAACGTTTGTAGCTAGAATCCAAGATTCCAGTGATTTCTGGTTTATTAATTGATTTTTCACGTTAGTGAAGTCATATGATATTTTATTTTTATAAATGACTACGTTTAAGAATAGATCATCGAAAATTACTTTGCGCTTGCTTTGAGTTAGGCACCTAATTAAAACCATTTTCTTTATGGAACGTTTAACCTCCCATTGCCACTAAATCAACGATTAACAAATGTAACTAAGAAATTCATAATACAATAAATAAATAAATCATTTTCTGTTTCTATAAATTTTCCAAGTAATTTTTGTAACAAATCATTTTTTGGTCCTATTTAGGTATTTTCGAACAGCGGGAATTTATTTTTCCATCACTAATTTATAATTAAATGTGCAAAATGTTTCGTTTCTTCGCGCTTGTGTTTTTTTTTTCAGAATTCTTCTAAACGCGTTTAAAAGTTAATTACTAAGATCTTCGAATAAAAAACCACTGAAAAATTATAGCAAATCCAGATTACGCAGACACAGCTACTGCATTGCCTGATGGACAATTTGTCATTGCGTATTGCGTAAAGCCACGTCTTGATGATAGTTTAGCAAGACGGAAATAATGAAACCATTGCCTTATTCCCTAGTCTACAGAGCTTTATACTCGTAGATACCTTGATCCTTGGTCTGAGCTTAGACCTATCTTATAAACATCAACTCATAATAAACCATTTCGCCACGAATCAAAAATTAATTGCAATTTCGTTATATCCAAGTGGCTTAGCCGGTGAGATAAAGTTACTGTCAATGTACAAAATCCTATTTACGACAAAAGTCTGTGTAGGTACGTCTAGAAACCTGAGGTCTTCATTAGGAAAATAGAAAGCAAAAGTGACTGACATTTAAAGCACGAACATTTTATTCGCAATTAAATGCACATAATATCATAAACATTAATTATGCGGCAGTCAAACATCAAATAATTTGATGGCTTGATGGGTGGACGTGACTGACTGTAGTTGACGGCACGACTAAAACTTAATGGCATATTGTGTTAGCGCGAAAGGCACAAGGTTGCATTTTAGTTGGCGCAAACCTTGATCATCTTGGTTCCTAATAGCTACACGAATGCAAAAACAGTCTGCAGGCCTTGACCAAGGGGGGTAAACCGGGGTACCTGCCCCGGGCGCCGCGCCGTTTTTAGGGTTGCCAAAATCGTCGAATATTTGAACCACCTTCTCCTTTCGCCCACCAGCCACCCCGCATCCACAATGGGACGGCAGTCGGTTAGCGAAGCCAGAAATAAACATGGCGACATAGGTATTAATACTGTGCTTCTACAAAAAAAAAAAACTAGATCGGGCACGGACAGCCTAGTCTGTACTCTGTGCAAGTTTGGAAACACACACGAAGTAGCTTTTCCCATATCCCAGATATAGATAAATAGATAACTCTATATAGATATATTTGTAGGTACTTAACTTAAGATCAAGTCAATTATTCAAGGACACAACAATAATGATCTATGAGCCTAGAATAGGAATTTCTCCTACGTGAGAGTCAAAGTAAGACTGCAATAATAATACTTAATTTCTTAGTACTTGTTCACCATGTACTACACCAGTATAATGAAGTAAGTACGTCTTCTTTGTCATCATAACTTAATGAAAGTTTTGCGACGAAGTTCTTAAAAGTATACCTACATGTGATTGTTTCAGAATAATCTCACAAAATGTCACGGTTCAAGACGATTCTTGTAACGGGAGGCGCTGGGTACATCGGCAGCCATTGCGTGGTGGATTTGCTAGAGGCAGGCCACGATGTTGTGGCCATAGACAACTTTGCAAACGCCGTGGGCGACGAGGAAGGCTCTCCGGCGTTAACGCGCGCGGAACAAATCACGGGAAAGAAAATCGCATTCTACAAAGCAGACCTTCTCGATAAGCCACAGATTAACACGATTTTTGATAAAGTAAGTATGAAGCACTGGACTCTGTCCCAATAGACCTGCCATGTCATCCCTACCACTATATTTATATTTTACAAAAAAAAAAAACAATTGCTGTTTCCAAGAGAGACTATCTTGCTGAAGATCTTATAATCTTGTTCATTAGAGATTTGTCAAAGTGCAGTGTGAAGACGGTTCCAGCTGGTAGCCGTACTTATACGTATAGATTTTTCTGTCTAGTAATCGGAGAACAAGGCATAGAACCTGCGAAGAATAAGCGAATCGGTTTCACATTCTCACTTCTCGTGTTACCGTCGAGTTCTCGCGAGATTTTCGCGTGAGTGTGGAGCGCCCTTTTCAGAAAGACAGTATTCATTCCTCTAGATCAGAGGTTCCCAAACTTATTTTGTCAGACGCCCACTTAAAAAAATCAGTTATTTTGTAGCGCCCCCCATTTTTTTCACCATAAAAACCTGAATCACATATTTGTCTTGCCTGAAGTTTAATTCAACCTATATTCTAAACGAGAGAGCAATAATAATACATACACCAGTACATTAAGAGTATCTTTTATAAAAAATAACAATAATCAACATTGTTAATTTTAAATTAAAAAAATAGCAATAATAATACAATTTTACAATAATAAAGAGTATTGGAAGTGGGGACCTCACCTGCAAAACTTTAAAACACGAAATTTTTTCAGTGTTTGATTCCTTTAACGATATAAATAGCGTTGTGAACGCATTAAAATAATAAATATTAATTACATTTTTAGTTTATATTTGTACAGTAAAAAAGGATATAAATATAAACTAATAAATGGATGTTGTGTAGTAAGAGGATTTTAATTTCAGTGAAATTAAAAATATGAAATAGCTGAAGTTATAAATCACTCATTGCTTAAATCACATCAGCGCCCCCAACTTTATTCTGGGCCCGTTACCGCCCCCGTTAAAGCCTCCAGCGCCCACAAGGGGGCGTTATCGCCCACTTTAGGAAAGACTGCTCTAGATATATAAAAATATTGTAATAAGATAAGATTGATAAATAAAGTTTTAAGAACTTATAGGTATTGTAAAGATGAACCGTAATACCGTACAAGTAGATATATATATGAATATGTTATTTCGTGTTTATTTTAGAGAAAGTAGAGTTGTGTAACAGAGGCTCTACCAAACCAAAAACTGTAGAAAGTGGATTTTAGCAATATTGTATTGGATCAACAGAATACTGGGTAGTAGTTTTAAAACTAGTTAATAAAATAATAAGGCTACTTAAATCTAAGCTAGATAGGTACATAGAAACTAAAGCCCGTCTATGGAAAATTATTGGGAGCAAAGGCTAAAAACCCTATGTACGTCGCAGTTGGATAGTATAATGTATGATCCGCTGTTTGACATTACAGCTTAGTTTTGTAAAACAGCTGAAAATTGTTAGCTAGATTGTCAATGTCTTATCTATACAATATGTAACAAAAACTCTGTTCGATCCTTGTAGGAGCAACTCAGACCGTCAATATGAACAACTTTTTCAATGCTTGAAACTTTGTTGACAAAAAAATCGTCATTTTCATACAAGAGTGTTCGGTCGGCCCGGCAATTTGTATGAAAATGACGATATTTTCTTCGAGTTTCAAGCATTGGTCCCATAGGAAAAGTTGTTCATATGACGGTCTGAGTTGCTCCTACAAGGATCGGACAGGGTTTTTGTTACATACTGTATAACTCTTCATCTGTTGCAATAGATAAACAATTGACCTGGGAGGAATTCCTCCCAGTGACAGGTATTGAAATAAATATTAAAAATATACCCCCTCAAAAAATTAAATTGCAAGATAATAGTAGTCAATCTCAAAACCCTAATTTCGCTGCATGAGACACGTTTCCGCCTAGCAACGTCTCCCTCACCATCTTTCATCCGCCTTCCACCCTCTCATGCACTCCATGTTCCCGCCTGGCAACGTCTTCCTAACCATCTTTCATCCGTCTTCCACCCGCTCATGCACTCTTATGTTTCCGCCTAGCAACGTCTCCCTCACCATCTTTCATCCGCCTTCCACCCTCTCATGCACTCCATGTTCCCGCCTGGCAACGTCTTCCTAACCATCTTTCATCCGTCTTCCACCCGCTCATGCACTCTTATGTTTCCGCCTAGCAACGTCTCCCTCACCACCTTTCATTCGCCTTCCTGCCACTCATGCACACATATACCACACCAACGATCCATACATACAACAATACACCATCGCTCACACACTAGCACACCGCACACCACTTTTATCCAGTGCCTGCATTTCCAATTATTCATACTGATTTTATCCTTTTCCCTTTTTTTTTTAGTCTATTGTATTCATACTATTTCAAACCAATAAAATAGGCACGTTCAAAACTGTTTCAAAACAAAATGACTGACCTAGTTACTCGTACCTGCAGCACAGGTTCTTTTCGGAACTTATTTCAGGGACTAGCCGCTTAACAAATGTGACATATAAATATATAGCAGCCAAGGTCCATTAAACTTGTAATTTGAACATCATTTACTCTTATTTTTAACTTGCTTTAACCCGCGACTTCTTCTGCGTAAAAGTCAAAAATGGTTCTTTAAGATTTTTAATAATCCCTCTCGCTCTCGGTCTCCCTCTCCCTCTTTGGGCTTCCGTTTAACCCCCTTAGGGGATGAGTTTTTAAAAATCCTGAAACACATATTTACTTATTTACCGCCCGCCGGTTCCGTTCGAAGTTTGAAATAAAATGGCCAAACTAATCTTGTTTGTCCATACAAACTTTGGACCCCCGTTTCACCCCCTTAAGGGGTGAATTTTGAAGAATCCTTTCGTATTATCTCATAAGGTCCTATGTGCCAAATTTGGAGATTTTAGACCCAGCGCTGCGGTTTGGGCTGTGTGTTGATATATCAGTCAGTCAGTCATTCAGTTTCTTCTTTTTTATATATATATATAATTGCAAAGATTCAAAGATTCAAATGTTTTTTCAGTAATTAGACCTTTACAGGCACTTTTACACGTCAATAAGTATAATTTATGTTACGTGTAAAGTATATTAAAATTTAATTTATTTTTAAAGAAAAGCTACCGATACCAGTGCTTCGTAACGACCACTGCTGAGAAGAAACGCCGAAAGAAACTCATTTTCACAGTATTGGTCGTCTACTCGCCAGAAGGGCTTTGTCATATTATTATAATTGTCTTTTAATTAATAAATACTTATAATATAATACTTGCTATTTTTTGTAAAGCGGGAATAAAAGATTTTATTACTAATATTATTATAGTTACTTAATTTGTGTCCTACAGAGGGCGCCATATTAAATTTATTGTGACGTCATATAGCCTATACCCAGCGCGCAACCAAGACGCTTCCAACAGTCCTCATTTGTTAAGGTACTATGTATATCATAGAAGATACGAGGGAACCGATGAACATACATACATACATGCATATCATTAATTATTACCTTACAAATAAAGAGATATAATAATAGTAGATATAATTCCAAAAAAATATCGTTCGTAAGGCAGGAGATAGAGTAAGGAATGATACAACGGTAATTGATAAGATTATGTACATGTCCGATTGTTCACAGCATCAGATCGACTGCGTGATACACTTCGCAGCCTTGAAGGCGGTCGGCGAGTCCATGCAGCAACCACTCTTGTACTACCAAAACAACCTGCTTGGGATGCTCAATTTATTAGAGGTGAGTTATGATAAAAACGTTACAATACGACACAAATAAGTTGAACAAAAATGGCGGACTTTTGACATAGCATTTTTGTACAAATTCCCAGCACGTAGGTTGAACCAAAATGGTGATTATCGGCGCAGGTACAAATAATGCGCCGACGACCGTCATTTTGGTTCAATTTACGTGTCGGGAATTTGTACAAAAATGCTTTGAAGTCCGCCATTTTTATTCAACTTATTTGTGTCGCATTGTACGTGTCCCTCGGTTAAGCAATGGTGTCCCTACATTTTTTTATTTGGTCCAATCTTCTGCTCTCTTTCCAGCTAATTCGTCTCGCCATTATGTTCTTCATCTTACCATCTTCTTTTTAACCTCCGACAAAAAAGAGGGGTGTTATAAGTTTGACGCTAATGTCTTGTCTGTATCCCTGTCTGTGGCATCGTAGCGCTCAAACTGATGGACTGATTCCGATGCGGTTTTTTTTACGTGAAAGCAAGTTTCTTGCGGTGGTTCTTTACTATGTTTCAAGAAAATCGGTTCTGGCGCTCAAAATTTATTGGGGGTTACAGCTTGAAAGTCAAGGCTTTCCCTAAAGAAAATAGATGGCGCTATAATAACAGAACTAGTTAATAGTTCCGCTATTTATCACTAGATGGAGTTCTTGCCTTTTTAGGTCGGGGGTTTTTTAATTTGAATTTTAAAATAATTTGTACAATTTGGAATGCAGTAGAAGGAAGGATTAAATAATTATATCGAATGCCTATTAGGCATTCGATATAATTATTTATTTGTACGCCTACCACTAGATTTTTCTCTATTTATATGACCATTGACTGTTAGAGAATGCTATTAGCATTAAATTCGCCTTTTGTACCATTTTTTTTTGGTAAAAACCGTTTAAATAAATAAAATAGTTGTGTAAATATAAAATACCACGAAAAGTACGTTACAAAGATGAATATGAGTCGCATCAATATGAGAGACATCAACTAGTAGAAAAATATATCAAATCGAAAAAATACGCCAATGAATACAAATTAGTTATCTTACTCAATACTCAATCATTTATTGCTTCCTTAATGTACATACAGGTCTTTTATTTACAAAAATAGGATCAATTAAGGGCCCTGACGGGCACTGCAATGCAAAATATGTATTTATTTTTTAAATCTTTTTCTTCAGTCTAGACCTGGTCCCATCCAATTGGTGTCGCCTTCCTTATCATTACCTTCCGATGTGTTGATTTGACCTCTGTCGACCTATTGGTAACCACGCTAGTTTGCTACCCAGAGGTTTTGGCTTCGATCCCCAAGCCATGGCAAGTAGAAAAATGGTCTTTTTCAAATTGTCCTGGGTCTTAGGTGTTTATCGATGAAAACCGCGTTAAATATCTCTAAGCGTACATCCATACAGGCGGCGGGAAAGAACTTTGTTTTTAACCCCCGACAAAAAAGTGGGGTGTTATAAGTTTCTCGTAGTTCTCGAATAGATGGACCGATTTCGATGCGGTTTTATTTACGTGAAGCCAGTTTCCTTGAGGTGGTTCTAAGCTATGTTTGATGAAAATCGGTTCAGCCGTTTAAAAGTTATTGGAGGTTAACACTTGAAAGTCGAGGATTTTTAATTTACCTGGTAAATTGATAATGTATATTATGATACCATTATCATTCTACATTTATTACTATTGACACGATGGTTTATGTTTTAAGCTAACCCGTTTTCTACCCGTGAATCACGCAAGGCGATTGCTATTGCAACGCGTGACTGCAAATGCAATTAAATCCTCTTAGTGCTGTCGGGAATATAATATACTACAAAGAAACACATTACACGTTATAGACGCGATCGCAAAGTGAAGCAAACGACGAGGCAATGACTGTACTGTACTGACTGTTAAGAGTAAAGTACTCTTCACACACGGCAGCTATAATGTAAAGATGTAGATTATAGCACGATACATCTCATTACATCTTTCCATACAAATCGTCAGGAGATTACACTATCACGATTCATGAGATACAGCCTGGTGACCTGGTGAAAGACAGATAGACACACGGACGGACGGACAGCAGAGTCTTAGTCGATAAGATCCCGTTTTTACCCTTTGGGTATGGAACCATAAAAAGTATTTGATTGTTGGAAAGCGTGTGCTGGTCATAAAATAACGACGGAGCGTAATGAGCAACTTCAGTTGCATAATATCTTACCTAACGTAGTTACACTTGGAAGTGAATGACAATAGTTAATAAGCAATGAACACCTAATAAAAGCTATTTTGGGTTTTACTCAGATATAGCGAAAATGAAAGATAAAACTAGGACAATGGATTATTGGATTAACCTCCGTCAAAAAAGGAAGCGGTCTGAGGATGAACTCGACAGTGATTACAGTGTATCCCATGATCACATCGCCCAATAACATACTGCTGTGACACTAGCTCCATCAATAAAACCCTTTCGTCCTTCCAGACACAAATGGAGAATATGAACTCCAACACAATGAAGAAGGATGAAAAGGCTTAATTCTCGGAGCATAATAATATGTCAGAAATATAAATGAGATCAATGATATCAAAAAGTCTGGGAAGAATTTGGAAAAATCGGTGTCATGTCTCGGCGAGAAGCATGGAATTAGAGAAATCTCACAAAATTCTAAAAGAAGATATCAAAAAGTAAGAAAACAGAATAAAATATGTTATACACAAAAATTAATTTCTGTAGCATTAGAAAAACGATTGATGAGAATTGAGTAGTAGATTGATAAAAAAAAATGAACTTCATCATCATCAAAATAAAAGCTAGACTAAGTTTGTATGGAAAAGTCTTGGGTAAGGGGACAGAAACTTTAATCGGTAATATTTACCCGATTTATTCATTCATAGCGCATCAAACGTACTTATAGCTTTAGCATTCAGTCCATCTATTATAGCTTTTGGCTCAATAAAGTTTTTAAATAAATAACAAAAGACATCCAGGCAATAACATCGCTAAACGTATCTCTAAAAGATCCCAAGCAAGGGCCTCACTACGTACAATGACACGACAGCCTTGCGATAGTGTCGTCGTATTCACAATGGCAAATCGTATTAGACTTCATCTTCACTCCGTAGGGCTAAATGTTGCTTGACATTGCAATGCGGACACGTCGCTACGTACAGACATACGTCGTTCTGCTTTTATAGCGACTTCGACTCTCTCTCGACGCCAAGCACCCACATGTCCAATTCAAGCAAACTTATGGTCTATATATCCTATTTCGTATCTACATAGAAGTTCACGCCCACCTTTTAAACTCCCTTTCCTCATAAAGACATCTTTATTTAGTTTTTCTCTTCATAGCTACATATTTATACAATGTCCTTTTTAATTAAGTACAAATATTTTAAGGGGTTATTCAGTCCATCATTTTGAACAACTTTGCCCAATAAATGTATTTCGAAATACGAAAAAAAATATTTAGGTTCTCATACAAATCGAAGTAGTCACGTGATATCGTTACTACGAAAAATGCAAAAAAAAATTTCGTATTTCGATATATATTTATTGGGAAAGTTGTTCAAAATGATGGACTGAATCACCTCTTAAAATATTTGTACTTAATTAAAAAGGACATTGTATATTAGTATAAGTCGATGTATATGTAAGTATTGTATAAGTAGATATTTATTCTGAAATTTATATATAATAGGTATATAATGTAATTATATATTATATAGTAATATTTTACAATGTAAATATATATGTATTGATTTTTTGGCCCCATAATTTTCTGTTTATCCCTATAGTTGACTGGGAGAAAATGCTCTTAGCATGAAGTCCGCCATTTGTTGAAAGTATATTTGTTCTTTGGAACAATAAAGTTTGATAAAATAAAATATACCTACTACATGATTTGAATTACTTTGTGCAATTCCGCCACCAGTTAGTTCATGCAAACTATTGCCGGCCGGCGCCCACCCACTACTGTTAGTCCCAGCATACCTGCCACCAACAGCCCGTGTGCACCCGCCACCAACAGCTGATGCTACAACATGCTGTTGGTGGCGGGTGCACACGGGCTGTTGGTGGCAGGTATGCTGGGACTAACAGTAGTGGGTGGGCGCCGGCCGGCAATAGTTTGCATGAACTAACTGGTGGCGGAATTGCACAAAGTAATTCAAATCATGTAGTAGGTAACTTTGACTTCCGCAAAGTAACACCTGAATCTATTAACTAAAATAAAATATGATCAAGATTAAGGACCAATAATAGACAATAGAGAGGAGTCCTTTGCCCAGCATTTGGACATTATTGCACAAAGACTTTTGGTACAAACGAATTTTTTTGTATACTTGACTCTCGAAATTCCTGCCAGATAATGCGGTCACACAACTGCTACCAGCTGGTGTTCTCGTCTTCCTGCACCGTGTACGGGGAGCCCGAGAGCCTGCCCATCACCGAGTCGCACCCTACGGGAAGCATCACCAACGTCTATGGCAGGACTAAGTACTTCATAGAGGAGATGCTTAAAGACTTGAGCATGGCTGACGAGGTAAGAACAGAAATCACAACAACACATGCTAATTGCCATGGCAAGTTTGGATAGCTTAGATTGGAGCCTATCAGGTCGGGACTCACACTGAACTGGGTTTTTTCAGCGAATTTTCCCAGCAGTGCTCCGAAACGCTAAAAAAAAATGTGCCTTAGAGTTTCTAGTTCCGTCTAGGAACTGAGGAACTATAAGGGACTCATCCGGAACAGCATTTTCTTATGCTAGAGAGCGAGGGAACTCATCAGCATGGCCGGTTACGTAGCGTTCCATTGCCCTTTCTCGCTCTAGCAATTGACGGTTCTGAGCGACAGAAAAGGATAGCAGCATGCGAAATTTTCCGTTCCGTGCTGACAGAGGAGTCCCAACCCTAAAATATATTCAAGTATATATTAGAATCAAGATCATGACTCAAAGTACTTAAAAGAAGGTCTGCTAGAAGCTATTTTAGAATTTTGATAGTGGAGTGAGTCAGGAAATTGAGAAACTCGGCCGGTGATTGTTCATAAATTATTGTTAAATAAGTGATATTTAGTATTCTTACTAAGGTACGTTCTTTTGATCACTGATAAATTTAGGCCTCTAGCTTTTCTGCCCTCCGGCCGCTTTGGTAATACTTCTGCTACAAGGAAGTGGCAAAGTTGTGGAATATTTTCGGGATGAGTATGAAACGGACAATGTGCCTTAGTTTACTCGACTTGGTGGGGGCAATACCATCCTCCTAAACACTATAATATTTAGTACATAAACAATATTATTCTAATTATGCGGATTTCACGGTTGGTGCCATGAATAAAATAAATAAATATATTAAATCATAAATTACAAAATACAATCTTTAATGTTATGGTAATTTAATTCGCATATATGATGGGCCCCAGCGGAGGCCTAAATTCGGGCGCGTCTCGACCTGTTCGAAGGTCGGTCAACCAGTCGACCTACTGTGACCTACTGCCTCTGCGAGGTTCAAGGCCGGCACTTTCCATAGCCGACGTGACGTGATACCAACTACTTATCATATACCGTTGTGCCTACATATTTATTAAAAGGTTTTTGGTATAAAATTACGATGACAGACAGACAGATAGGTGAATGTGAATTTTATTTATATTAAGGGAGTTTTTAATTTAGTACGTTTTAATTTGTGTGTTAAAAAATACACAGAATAATTACTAGGGTACTGGGTAACTTTAACCACCAAACAATTGGAGCAAGTTCAGTGGAAGTCCCCTTATACTGAACGACCTATAGAATATAGGATTGATCGATGACTAAAACATATTAAATCAACCGATAATCGATAACAATTTTTCGTTCTCCCATAAAAAATCTATTTGGCTGAACGTTGACGCAGAACTAATTTAAGTACGTGTTTGACACTGATTTGTATGGAAAGACGTTTTTTTTCAATAATTAAGTACTTATTTTAATAAATCTTTCACAGAAATGGAACATAATCTCCATGCGGTATTTCAACCCCGTGGGCGCGCACCCTTCAGGCCTGATCGGCGAAGACCCCACGAAGGAGTTCACCAACCTCATGCCGTTCATGGCGCAGGTTGCTCTGGGAAAGAAACCCGTGCTAACCGTCTTTGGCAACGATTACAACACTCCTGATGGCACAGGTGAGTCACCTTAGTACTACCAGCGTGGACGCACCAAGGAGTTCACCAACCTCATACCGTTCATGGCTCAAGTGGTTCTGGGCAAGAAACCCGTGCTGACCGTTTTTGGCAACGACTACAACACTCCTGACGGAACTGGTAACTGACCTTAATACAACCAGGGTGGACTCACCTGGAGTTCACCGACCTCATACCGTTCATGGCTCAGGTGGTTCTGGGCAAGAAACCCGTGCTGACCGTTTTTGGCAACGACTACAACACTCCTGACGGAACCGGTGAGTCACCTTAGTACAACCAGAGTGGACCCACCAAGAAGTTCACCAGATCGGGCTTAGCTTTATATTTGAAATAAATATATCAAGAGGCAACTTAACAAACTATATTATTTTAAAGGGAAATGTTTCGAATAATTTTTCTATGTCAAGTCTTATTCTTCTAATTCAATAAGTGTTTTGTTTCAGGAATAAGAGATTACATCCACGTCATGGACCTGGCGCGTGGGCACGTAGCTGCATTAAACTTGCTCAGTGAAAACCATGTCAGACTAAAGGTAAGTGCGTAATCGTACCTACGCGTCAAAACCACAGATAAATGTATAATAAGTACTTACTATGCCGCAGTTGCACGACAGAATCTCAGCGAAATAACGCCTGCAATGCTAGCTGAATTACCAGCTACACACTATGCCGAACTTACGTTGTTTTTTCAACAAGAAATAAATTGCCGTGGAAATTCTGCCGCCCAAATTTGGCAATGTGTTTGAAGCTACCATAGAGAACTAAATTGAACATCGCACCGCCCACAGATTATAAACGTTCATTGGCGTTTCAGGTCCCCTGAGTTTGACCTGAAGGAAGTTTTCATTTTTAAGGATAAAGAATACTTAGCAAGAAGTCAAGCTAGATGACCCAAGGACCATGAACCCTGGGATATGTAAACTTTTCCCATGGAATACCAGCGAGCGTAGGGAAAGGGGGATACTTGATTCAATACGTATTTTTACTAACACCTTGTTTTATAAATTCCAACAGGTATACAACCTGGGTACCGGTCGGGGCGTGTCAGTCAAAGAGCTGGTGGACGTCTTTGAACGCGTGACCAACACCAAGATCCCACTGAAGTACGTCGCGAGGAGGCTAGGCGACATCACGGCTATGTGGGCAGACGCCACTAAGGCCAAGAACGAGCTGGGCTGGACCTCCAAATACAGCATCGAGGAGATGTGTGAGTACATAATGCTACTGTAACAGTAAACATAACAGAAGGGGCTGGGCAACATCACAGCTATGTGGGCAGATGCCACTAAGGCCAATAACGAGCTGGGCTGGACCTCCAACTATAGCAACGAGGAGATATGTGAGTACATAATGCTTCTGTAACAGTAAACATGACAGAGGAGGCTGGACGACATCACGGCTATGTGGGCAGGCGCCACTAAGGCCAAGAACGAGCTGGGCTGGACCTCCAACTATAGCATCGAGGAAATGTGTGAGTACATAATGCTTCTGTAACAGTAAACATGCGAGAGGAGGCTGGACGAAATCACGGCTATCTGGGCAGGCGCCACTAAGGCCAAGAACGAGCTGGGCTGGACCTCCGACTATAGCATCGAGAAGATATGTAAGTACATAATGCTTCTGTAACAGTAACCATGACAGAGGAGGCTGGACGAAATCACGGCTATGTAGGCAGGCGCCACCAAGGCCAAGAACGAGCTGGGCTGGACCTCCAACTATAGCATCGAGGAGATGTGTGAGTACATAATGCTACTGTAACAGTAAACATGCGACAGGAGGCTGAACGAAATCATGGCTATGTGGGGGGCAGATACCACTAAGGCCAAGAAAGAACTGGGCTGGACCTCAGACTATAGCATCGAGGAGATATGTGAGTACATAATGCTTCTGTAACAGTAACCATGACAGAGGAGGCTGGGCGACATCACGGCTATGTGGGCAAACGCCACTAAGGCCAAAAACGAGCTGGGCTGGACCTCCAACTATAGCATCGAGATGTGTGAGTACATGTGTGATGAGTACTAGTCAAATCATACCTAGAATCTTAAAAGGGTTAGTAAAGACAGTAGAGTATCCCTATTTTTAACCGACTTCAAAAAGGACGAGGTTATTAATTTGTTGGAATCTTTTATAATTTTTTTTTTATGTTTGTTAACCGAATACTCAGACACCTAGACCAATTTGGGAATTTTTTTTCTTGGAGAAGTTTGTTTGAAAGATGGTCCAAGAGAATTTTGATCAAAATTACTTGCATAATTTGGTGTTGAAGTCGATTTTTGGTATTGAAAAATTCGCGTTTAGTCTTACTGCCGTAATGGCATAAGAGTTAGATAGGAAACCAGTACGGTGAGAAGGAATAGAAAGGGTAAGACTATTAGAAGAACGCAGGTTCTTTCGAGAGTGGAAGATAGAAGTTGAAAACTTGACTTGAGGTATTCAGGGAACTGACACAAGGAATAGTTTATCTTTGTACAGTGTAATATGACCTGTATCCTTACTAAAATAGAGTCTTAGACTGATCTGTGGTCTTTCTTTTAGGCACCGACTTCTGGAGGTGGCAGACGATGAACCCCGACGGCTACCCCAAGAAGAACATCAAGACCAGTGTCATCGTCAACGGGAAGAGTTAACAAGCCAGTACTTACATTTACGTATTAAATAAGTCTTTTTATTTATATTCTACCTTTCTCTTGTTTTATTTATAAAGGCATTGTGTGAGTTATTGTCAATTCATCTGACTTTTTACAACTATACATCACACTATAGATTTACCTCAAACTAAATAATAATACTATTAAGAAATGGTAAAAAAAATCCCCCACAAGCGGGATTTGAACCATGACCTTCTCTTCCAACTGAATTGGTTGAAGTCCCGCTCGCGTGGTATTTTTTTACCATTTTTTATTGCATTATTTAGCTTGATTACTTTTAATACATACATAATATCATGCCTATTTCCCACAGGGGTAGGCAGAGACTATGGACCTCAACTTGCTATGATCCTGACAAACCTTTTTCGCTTAATCTACAACAGACTACTAGTACTTTTAAAGATCGCTGTAGTTCCATAGGACAAAGTTCGATGAAACTAGTGAGACGGAACCGTAATTTAGTTTTATAAATCAAAGGATTTTGATAGTAAAATAGCAATTTATTCACCTTACGTTATTTTTTCATACAAGGAAATGTGTTGCCATTTCAACGGCTCATACCCGACGCTGGTGGTATTTGGTAGCAGATACCGCGCAAACAACTCTAGCACTTGTGGTCTAGCAGTGTTTAGATATTGTGATAATATCTCTGTAACAAAATAAAGCATATAATATGAGCCATGCAGTTGAAGCACAAGATGTTTGTGTTTAAGTCTTTTAGTCTTTTTATCTTACGACATCCAACAAATAAAGTTGGGAGTTGTCCCATATGATTTTAGAGTTTAGCGGTTAAAATGAAGAAAGTGGGTGGATCGATATTGTTACCCTTGAAAGTCGAACATCCAATGCAGTTCCTCAGTCTGCCAGCGACCACGACGGTAGAAGGGTCGTCGAAATAAAAAAAAAAAAACATAATCGCGGTAAGTCTCGTAATATTAATATGAGTTATCCTATTCTAGGCAAGAAGCCACATGGCATTAGTCCACCTTAGTTCCTTGTACAGTATTACATAACAAAAAATGGATTTAAAGATTACCTAATAAAGGAGGTTTATGCGAATGCAACGCGCTTGGAACACTAACAATCAAATGGGAATCTGGCAAGTTCTTCACTTCTCCAACTTTTCCCAAAATTATCCTCTCATACGGCTGCTTTCGGCATCCTTCACTGAAGGCACAGATCGGCTCTAAATCTACCGTCACTTTCAGCCAGTGCCAAGTTGTTACATATTCCACTCCCCAGGATGGGAATATTAGGTCTTTTACAGCGGATATATTGCTGGGAGCGTTGGTGCACCATACAGCTACTAAACAGTTTGGAGAAAGGAGTTCTTTTACTGGTATTGATGCTATGTCCTCATTGTACATCATGGAATAACTGAAATGTAAAAAAATATGTGAGTAAAATTTTGCTACATTTTTTACTTCCTTTGCTTGACATAATCAAAAACGTAGTCAGGGATGATAATTACGTGTGATGGAAGACTATTAAAAAGTCGTAAAGCGGACCTGAGGCTTCACAGCTTTACAGCTAAGAATGTTACCAAGAATACACAGATATAAGAGATAAATTATGTGCTCTATGAAATATACATCAAATACAATGTGGACGGGATATACCACTAGATCACTATAGTATAATTAAATTAAAATAACGATCAAAGAACCAAAAAGAAAATCGACATCTGCATACTTTTGTATGGAAATGCCGTTTATTTTTGTTTTCTTGGCCGTTATTTTATTTCATTATAGGTACTATAGTGATCTAGTATAGCCCGTGGTTCGATTTATTACGGGTATGTCCCTTCACGTCGTATATATTTTACCTTAACTTATCATTAGCTCCTTTCAGTCTCCTTATATACTTATTCCACCAAGGTGGATCAGCTACAACTATGTCATATTTACTGCCTTCTAAGTTCAGGCACTGCTCTTGCACACAACCACATAGAAACCTGAAATGAAAAATTTAGAATAATAAATAAATAAGATCTCATACTTTCATTTTAGTCTAACAGTAGTGAACAAAATCAGAATGTGTCAGCTATGGTCAGCTACCTCTCCCATACATATTGTTAAAGATGCAAGGAAATGCACAAGCACTCAAGTATAGAAAACATGGTCAATTTACCTTCCATGAAAACAATATTATATAAGAATGAATATTTTAAATAAACCAAAAGAACTGTGATGTCAGTAAAAAAAAACCGGCCAAGTGCGAGTTGAACTCGCGTGGAGAGGGTTCCGTACAATGGAGAAGATTTTTCGTAAGTGATTGTTTTACATTGGAGTTTACTACTTTTTTTCAATTGATAGAATTCTTAGGGTGCTAATTAAACAAACTTCTTTTTAATAGCATTATTCGCCTCCAAAAATCTATGTTGCCTTCTAAATTACTAAGTCAGCCACAACCTATGAGCATCTGAATAATACTTTCCTAGCCATTAGTTATCTTCTATATTAGCCACTCTAAATACAACTCAGCATGGTGGATATTTTTTAGCATCTAAATTTGTATCATGCATTCAAGCTATAAAGTTCTAAAATGTTAATATATAGCACGTAAAAAGTAATTACATTACCTTCTTATTTTATAACTCAGTATCGTTATAATGTGACTCATCCTACATTAATTGATAGTCAAACTTTAAATAAAATTGTTATCAAATAGTAAATTATGGCCACTAATATTACCTCGGAACTATTGAGGGGAAACAAAAATAAAAACTTTATTTTGGTAAAAATGTCCATTATGGACCGTTGATTTAGGGGTTGAAAGGGGACGGCAAGGCGAGAGGGGGGAAGGCTAGGTTACCGATGTATGTAACCAAAAACTAGCAAGCCGAGATATTGTTTTATTTCGTGCCAAATTTTCTCTACGGATATTTCGAAACGTAATATCTCCGGCGCTGCGGGAAGTCCGCCCTTGCGTAAGAAAACGCAGGCACTCATGCTCGCCTTCGCAGCTTGCTTCGGCTTGCTGGTCGCCTTTGGCGACCAGCCTCAGCTGTTACGGTTTGCATGGTACCTGCGTTTTCTTACAGCGGGCGGGGGCTGCCCTCCCTCCGCGCCTCTGGCTATAAAAAACACTCGAGTATAGGGCAAACAAGACTACGTGAAGTCGGGGTTGGCCAGTTCGGATTTGCCCAAACTTTCATGTGAATAAAATTGGTTCTGTGTTCTGGGAACATTTCTGTCATCTACCCTGTTCAAGTTGAGCAATCTCTTCCGAGGTGGGGTTCCTTAGTCAGTAGAGCCACCAAAAAGTTTGGGTTCTCCAGTCTCCTAGGCTCATCCTCCGATGAAGAACCAGCGGTGGATTTGGACAAAAACTGTTTAGCGATAACCCAACCTCAAAACTATTCTAGTAGTAGCTATTTTCACGATAAAAGAATATGAAAGTATTTAATTTACGTACAAAATTATGATATACGATGATGGCTATTGAGGCTTGAATTGTATTTTTTGAGGAGCTTGTATTGAAGGTGTAAAACGTAAAATAGTGATGAGCTGTTAAATCTGGGGCTGAGTTAGTAAATTTGGTGGCAATGTATAAATCAGAAGGACAACTTAAAATAATTTATTTGACGCTTTCTTTAGAATATTTAGTTGGCGTCGTACAAAAGACGAATTAGTTCATAGAGGCTATCTCATTTTACCGTTGCTTAGTCATAAATTAAGAAGCTTTATCACATGGCCAAAATAATATTATGTCACTATATCATTATATACAAATATCATTTCTCGAATTCTCATATTATTTTTCCTGTAACCTACAAGCAATGAAGTATATTTTGCATTTGTTTTCAACATTTTATGCTCAGTAATTTCGGAGATCTGTGGTGGCGAATGGTCAATTTTTGTGTTCTTAACTATTAATTTTACATTAATAACAAAAATACATTGGAGATATTTATAACGAGCCCTTTCATTTGATATATGACACAGTAAGGTTAGCAAAACTTTTTTTTTAATTTTCCTAATTTGTGCCTCGAAAATAACCCTTGTTTTAAACAAAAATATTTATTTACCTACTTATTTTTACTGTAATCTATAAGCAATGGACTATATATTGTAGATTTTTTTTCAAAATTTTAGTCTCAGTAGTTTTGGAGGTCAGGGATGATCAATTTTCGTTTTTCTTTTATGAATAAAATCAAAACTATTTTTCATACAATAATACAAAAATATATTTGAGATCCTCATATCGAACCCTTTCATTTAATATGTGACACAGTAAGGTTTCCAAAATTGTTTTTTTTTTGTCCCTCGAAATTGACCCTTATTTTAAAAAATATTTATTTACTTTGCTCATCTGTTTTTGGGTCATAGGATAAAACCATTCTACCAAATATCACCTGATATGAAGATTCGGAGCAAATTGGCTGTAACAGATGGACGGACAGACAGAGGCACGAGTGAAACAAAAAATAAAAAACAGACCCCTTATAATCCTTAAAGGGTTCTGTTTTTCAATTTTTTAAACGGAACCATAAAACAAATTTAAACTCTTTATTGAGCCCAAAAAAAAAACAATACGTAAACTGTATGATATACCTTGATTTGTGCGGCATTAAAAAGTAATCATCTTTGATTTTACATCTCAAAGGAACCTCAGCATTGTTTCCACCACTCATTCCACTGTGGTCAAAAACAGTGGATTCATTCAGCTCTTGAGCTAAGAGCCTCACAGCTGGAGTGTTCAAAATATTATATTGCTCTTTCAATGCTTGCTTAACTTTAATATCAAAGTCCAATAAGAATTTATTGAATTTTTCTTTTATTTGCAGTGTCTGAAAGTCCATAGATAAAGAATATTAATCAAATAATTTTCAAAACTAAACAGACTTCAACACCAAACTACACAACCGATAAAATTTCTATGTGACCACCTGACAAGTATGCCCTTTCAAACAAAAAAAGAATTTTCCAAATTAGGCCACTCGTCTTCGGGTATTATCCATAAAAATATACACATTCTAAACCTCCTCTTTTTTTTTAAGTCAGTAAAGATTGTAAAAATAACCAACTGTTTTTATAGTTCTTGGTATATAATACCTATTTTGCCTTGACTATAACAATTTTTTATGTCATGATGCATTTTTAAACCCTCAGGCCAGGGACAACAATAATGGAAGGAAAAACATAAGTCAAAAGAGAAGTAGCAAAACCCACAAGAAAATTTTCCAATAAAATAAAAGAAAAATTAAACATAAACTTGGTGGAGGAAAGAGAGATGAGAGCATGGAGTATACTCCACCGACAAGAGCCCAGCTCTTAAAATATATCAGGAGAAGTGCCTTGACTTTTGGATCTAAGATGTCCAGAAATAGGTAATTTGGAAAGGAAACTTTTGCCTTGAAATATAACTTAGTGTTTTATATTGATGTCTGGTTTATAGAGATTGATTGAGCAAAAAAAAATTTGTTTGCATTTAGAATACAGAGTATCATGGCTGACCGAGGATGATGTTCAGATAATCCAAGATCAATGAGAAATATGCAATACTCAAAACATGTTAGATACAGTGTTGTGTATGACATATAATAATATCTCACAAATTAACCTTTTTAATTTGTGATATTTATCGACATAGTGCATCAAGGAGCAGTCATTCTGTTGTGTACTAACCTCTTGATGTATTTTCTTTTCATTGTGGCGTCTTTTTCGGCTAACTACAACTTTTATTTCAGGACCCAAAATAGAAAATAACTTGGATAATAGTGCGAAATGTGATTCGTTTCCATCTATTACCACTTTATTGTACAAGTTTACTGTAAGATTTCTATGATCTAACAGAGAACATTTATCTGTTCTAAATAGTAATGACATAATTCAATAATAGGAGTTACCAAAGGTTCTTAATTTTAATAAAATATATTCAGGCTAGTCATATTCTATTCTATCTGATTTTTGTAAATAAACGTTTCACAAACTCTAAAGAAAACACAAACAAATGGGGAAGGCCACAAATTAGATAGTTATTGTCAAGACAGATAGGAATCGAGCTTTGACAACGTCAGTTCATACTAACTTATGACAGGACCTAGCAAGGTACATTGCGGTTTTTTTGTTTTAGATATACATTGTGTTTTTTGTTTACTACTTATTGTTCTGCCTCTGGAGGGGTCATGTTTTTTCATTTTACTGTCAGCACTATTTACTGTATATTGTATTTTTGGTAAATCGATATTCTAATTTGAAATGAAAATCATAGACTTCCTTTAATCGATTTATTTATTTAGGAACATCTTATTACAAAATATAACCAAACTACATTTTAATGGATTTCTAACAGTTGATACAGGTAATTATTAGCAAAAAGAAGGGAAGGCAGCTGTGGTTCCTAAACTAAAACTAGAGGTGGGCTGGATTAGGTAAAACCGAGACCTGTTCCATCTAATACTAATACTTAAAAATACCTAATACAAATACCTAATCCGAATATTCCTTCCTAATCCCTGCTATTCGCAGCCCAAATTCAACCACTACGTAATAATGTTGAATATTCTCGTCATCAAAGAACACTGACCCTTAAAGTTATTAGAAATAAAATGGAAAATCTGATGCGAAAAAATATTCGCCAGTGGTATTGTCTGGATTAGGTCTGCCTTTATGTAATTATTTCATCTATAAACAATAATGAACTTTACACGTCTCAACAGTAAGATTGAAAATCCGATGCGAAAAAAGTATTAGCAAAGTGTACTAGCTGTATTAGATAATATTAGCTATTGCGTGAAATACTTACATCTCGGGAGTGTTATCTAATATTTTCGTGTTACAAACAATAGTTACCCTTGAATGGAGTGTAAGACATAAGGTTGAAAATTGGCTGCGAACAGCAGGGATTAGAAGGGATTATTCGGATAGGTATTTTTAAGTATTAGTTGGAACTGGTACCGTTTTTACCTAATCCAGCCCACCTCTAGTTTTGACATTTAATTAGGTTAGGATAAGAACCAACGTATATGACAGCTGCCTTCCCCATTTGAATTTTTGAATATAATCCTCCCCATGGGAGTGAAAGTACCATACATTGCAAATTTTTCGTTTTGAACGACGTTATCTATTACTCTTATTTCGGACTAAATATAAAAAAAAGATATATTAATTAATATTTTCTTATAATTTGTATAGATGTCGCACTACATGCTTTCTCATTCTACCGTTTTACGGTATAGTAACTAGCAATGCAACCAATAGTATAAAATATCGTTAGGCTATCAATACTATCGTGACCTCGAAAAATAGTAACAATATCGATAGGACTATCGATAGTATCAATGTTTTTAATTTATACAATCGATAGTATCGATAGTAAAGGTACTATTTAAATTAAAAACTATCGATAGTATTGTGACTAATTTCGATATTATAATACTATCGATAGTAGTTTAGCTATCGATAGTTTTTCGTACAAAAAGTAGTTACACTATCGATACTATCGATAGTGTCAATTAAAAACTATCGTTACTATCGATAGTATCTAAATTCAATAGTATCGATACTATCGATAGTTTTACCTTTCATCAATAGTATTGCAAACTATTGACAATCGATACTATCGATATTGTGACTGTTTTTCGAGGTCAACTATCGATAGTCAAACTATCGATTCTATGCAACGCTAATAGTAACCAATAATTTCGAATACATAGTATGAATCCTGAACGGTGTAACTATAGAATTATAAGAAGCAAAGAAGGCGTACTAAATTAGCACACGATTAAATATAACCATCTTTTCTTTTCTTATGGCATATGTAATGCGTTAGAGCGAGATCTCAATACATATTTTATTTCTTTTTTCTGTAGGTATCTACAAGCCTTTTTGCATACTAATGTTGTCCATTATTACTGATTGTTGATATTTTCTCGTATAGATAATTTCAATACACAATAATTTGCTGATTTACGCATAGACACGCATTTTTTTTCTGATCGAAAGTTTCCGGGTTCCAATCCCAATAACTACCTTCAAAACAATAGTAGTAGCAAAGAACACAAAAATCTGGACCTAAATCATTGTAAAATATGTTGATGATGATTGTTTAAATAAATAGGTAAATGTTTTGTAAACGAGTATTGTGAATCTTGTGTAGTATGGAGTATCGTATTGTCGATGTTAGATATATGCACGTTTCATGCACTAGGAAAGACATCCAAATGGCATCTGTCATTTTAATCCAACCAAGTTGGATTGGAATACAATGATGCCAAGAAAAGGGACTATGACCAGATATTTAATTTCACAAGATTAAAAGACATCAGTTTGACCCTAATGACACTCATTTAGTGACACCACGATAAAACCAAGAACAGAATACTATTACTTGTTTCAGTCGCTCATATAGCAAAAATCATTCCGAGTAAGATTGCTAATGTCAGTTAATACTTAAAACGACTAAATAATCAGGTATCTTTTTATATCTCCTATCTCTGGGTGTAACGGGCTAGGCGTCCCAATCTAATCAGGAGACCTCAGGTTCCATTCCCCTCAATGGCTAAAAAATTCAAAGTATTTTATTAGTTTTTCTATTAATTTAGTGTTAACTTTATAAGCGATAATTTCGCAAGTGCAGTAACAAGCCTGAATGGTGTAGTGGTTAACGCAATAGACTCAAATTAACAGAGATCTCAGGAATCTCAGGTTCAAATCAGACCTCAATGCGAATAAATTTTATATTTGAATTTGATTTTATTTTTGAATAACATTAATAGATGCCACTATATTTGCTGGTTTGCAGTTTAATTTGTTGGCACAAAAGTTACGCGAGATGGCTCTCTATTTCAGATAAATTATATGACACTTTGATCCTCCCTCACTCAATTAAAAGTTTGAATCAAATCTAAATCAACAAATGACATTGACATTTGCTTGTTTTAATTGATTTTTTTTATTCTAAACTCGGCCCATGCGTCAACCCTGTGGTGCCATTTTACAAACGCGGAGAGTCACCTTTATAAACGAATGGTTTCTTAATTGTAGTATGGGAAAACCATGTGGGAAAACCATTCGTTTCGATGACTCCGCGTTTTAGAAATGGCACTTATGGAGAATCCGTTCCAAAAACCATACCAAAACCAAAAGACATATGATCTACGCCACAAATGTCAAAATTACGAGTGGTCGAGACCAGGAAGGCTACCACCAACACTTATAAAACCATTCAGAAACAAGGCAGTTGAGGTGTAGTTTCTAAGCAGGTCAAAAGCAGGACAACTTTAAATCCTACCATTACGTAATGCTGAACGTTTTTTGAATGGTTATTCCTGAATGGTGAACTGTTTGTTGTCTCTGGCTTGTTTTGGTGACGAGACTGCGAAGACGTTCAAATCCTTGACAAAAAATTATTATGTTTACCGGTTTTTTTATTTACGTTAAACAAAATTATTTCTATCATTTCTTTTTAATATCTAAAAGTTTGTGTTATTTACTTTGTTTTCATTTGATTATGTACATAAATTTAATTTGATGTTGACCATTAAAGATGGCTAAAATTTTAATGAGTGCGAAAAAATGAATGAAAGTTTTGAACGGATGTCTGCGTCTGGTTCTCGAAATTATAAATAAATTGTAAATTCGTGAAAACATAAATGTTTTATGTTTTTAATGCTGGAAGCCGAGCAACCACCTGATAAAATATATTAATCACTTCATATTATCGTGCTTTTCCGAATTGCCGTGATGAACAGTTATTGTACGATGGTAACGACTAGAGTTTGGAAGTTAATTTTATTGTGGGCTTCATCGTACAAAAGCAGTGTCTTGTCATAAATATATGATTATATTTTATCAATAACCATGTCGTAAGTAACATTTTAACTGCATACCAAAGTTTAAATTTAGATTATTATGTGTTAAAACTTGCAGCTTCTTCACTAAGTGCTATTATTAATAACATAAATATATACAGACAAAGTAAGTTCGAGACTAACTCAACGATATAAAGGCTAGGTTTTAGTAAGTACGCAGTGATTGTAGTGCACAAAGAATTTTATTACAAAGTATGGGTAGGTATTTGATATTCGTAGATTGCGACATGAATCTAAACTATTATTTTCTTTCAGGTATTCTGGTGAAAAAGCGAACCAGCCTAGCAACAGATCTAGACTTGTAAAATGCTTAGAATTCAACATTCTGCCATTTCACAGGTTCAATCACAGGTTCCAAAGGAGGCTGTAATCCTCTGGCTCTCTCAGTCTTGTTTGTATTTAATAATAGGCTCCAGTGAATCCTGTCTTGTATTTTTTTATTGATGTCATCATGGTACTTCTCAGAGAATCCTGTAAGACAAAATGTATAAATGTATGTAGTTATAATTTTAATAAATAACTTATATTTAAGAATGTGTTGTTATTTGTTACCGTGTGTGAATAAATATTTTACAAGGATTAGCATTGTTATTACTTACAAAAAATATGTTTCGTAAGTTGGAATACCCAACTAGTTTTGACTTATGTTGTACTAAAATAAAGAAGTAATATATCTTACTCTGATTTTGAAATCCAAATTTCCAATAAAAGGTATTAAACTCACTGTACCGTTATTCGAAGCCTATATAATGAGACTACTGCTTCCGTTCTAGTACTAGTCATGACTTCCAGTCTAGGTCCACGCCAGTCGCCACTTCCGCTCCCCACCTAGCGCGCTCCCCGCTACGCGATATTAGCGCCACCTAGGCAGTTGGGTTTTGTAACCCAACTGCCTAGGTGGCCTGCCTAAACGTTACTAGCCAAAAACTTCAGGAGGAAAAGTGTTGAAATCGACGGAAAATACACGTTGTGAATAAAATTTTAAGGTTATTTAAGGTAACAAATTCAATGTTCACGTGGTTAAACCGTAAGTACTTTCAACCATAATCTTTTCCCCAGTGAATCCGGTTATAATTTTTTTTAATCTTTTCTGTATTTTAACTGTGTTTACAGATCATAGATAGTAATTAATTATTGCTATCTTTGGAATCTTATTTCTTTTTGGATTCGATTACGTAAGTATAATGATTCACTACAGTTGGCAATCAGATCTACTGCTAACTTTAAAATTTTATTTTTTGCTTTGTAACATCTCCTAATCTTACAGGGATAACAATCCTTTAAGCTTAACCCTTTTCAGTGTGAAATAGGTACATCTCATTATCATACTCATTATATCGAAAATAGAATGAGTACGGAAATAGTTTTTCAGGAAGGGAAAATTACCAAGTGATAAAATGGAATGAGTTCAGAAAACCGTGAGTAACCGCATGCTTCAACTTTGTACAAGTGACGCGAACGCCCCTAGATACGGGCGGGGCCTTTACGGCCAAAATATTCTGAATAATTATTTTCAACCATGAACTTGCAACGTGGCCGTACAAAAATGTATTTGTTTTTGATATATTTACCGTCGTTTCTCAGCTCATTTTTTTTTAATAGAACATTGGTATAATAGGAGTTTTAACAGTTTATCTGAAACACCGATAACCCTACAGGTTTCATTTTTGTGTTTTACCAGCCGGTAATACAATAATTCCTAACGCAGGTACTACTAACGCTTTCTTACAGCAGAGAACTATTGATGTGCCAATTAAAATAAGCTTGTACGCTTGCTGTTAAGCCACATTCCTGCGCTACCGATCATTCGAAAATGGTGAAAAGCGAAAAGGAGAAAATACATGAGAAGCAATAACCCGATGTGATTGTGTATGCGTGAATTCGTGGCAAATGTAATCATACTGGAACTTCCTGCCCCGCAGAATTCCCATCGTATTGATTTACAACAAAGCCCGGAATCGCATTTCGGCTTCGGAGAGTGACGTGATAAACGTAATCATACTGGAACTTCGTGCTACGCAGAATTCCCATAGTATTGATTTACAATGAAGCCTGGAATCGCACGTCCCGCAGAGCGACGTGAAAAACGTAATCATACTGGAACTTCCTGCCCCGCAGAATTCCTATCGTATTGATTTACAACAAAGCCCGGAATCGCATTTCTGCTCCGGAGAGCGACGTGACAAACATAATCATACTGGAACTTCCTGCTCCGCATTTCTGCCCCACAGAGCGACAACACGAACCTAATCATGCTGGAACTTCCTGCTCCGCAGAATTCCTATCGCATGGATTTAAAACAAAGCCTGGAACTGCATTTCTACCCCGCAGAGTGACGTGACAAACGAAATCATACTGGCACTTCCTGCTCCGCAGAATTCCTATTGTATTGACTTACAACAAAGCCTGGAACCGCATCTCTACCCCGCAGAGCTACGTGACAGCCTACTCCTACTGGAACCAATATGATAGGAATTCTGCGGAGCAGGAAGCTCCGCAGAATTCCTATCGTATTGGTTTACAAGAAAGCCCGGCATCGCATTTTTGCCCCGCAGAGCGACGTGACTAACGCAATCATGCTGAAACTTCCTGCCCCGCGGAATTCCTATAATATTTATTTGCAACAAAACCTAGAATTGCATTCTGCACCGCAGAGATAGCAGCGTCGTTTAGTTTCGGTAAGTATAGGTTAACCCCCGCTATGCAGAATTTTACACCACATGGCATTAAATAAAAGCCAGGATCGAATACCTGCTATGCAGTATTTAACTGTAAAAGCAGTAACAATGGAGGAACTTCTGCCCCGCAGATCTCCGGGGCGCTTTGACTAATGATAAACTTCTTAAGTCACGCTTCTGTTCCGCAAAACGACGCGGATACCAAATCGGTTTGAGTGCTTTAATGTATCGTACGGCTGCCCTATCTAATGCGATTTATTAAATAAGGATCGCACTTCCGTTCAACAGAACTATCCGAGTATATTTATAAGCGTAACAAAAACTAGCACGGCTGCTTTCATAACAAGCCTGTCTGTTCCGCAAATTAAGCAATGTATATTCACTTATAATAAATATGTAAGTACGAAAACGAAGATCTCAACACTACCCCATAGATCGATCAAAGTACAACAATTTCTGATCATCCGGGCAGCGGCGTATTACGCCGCTGCCTGGCACAAACTCATTGAAACAGGGTTAAAGGGTTCGTCATGAATCGCAAAAGCTCTCTCGTCCTGAAATATTGATGACACTGTCGGATGAATATCGTTATTATTATTATTAGACATGTAAATACGTCTCGAAATCTACTCGAAATAACTCAGGCTAGCATCATTTAGTGAAATAACGTATAGAATTATAACATATTCCTTATCTCTGGTCGTAAGCTACCAGGAGTGCTACTAGAGAAATCACTAGTCACATTGAGAATGGCCTGCACGAGCGTTTTCAAACGGGCACATTTTTGGATTAGTCATATTCATACGCGAAGGATTTGCACGAGTGGTCTTGACCATTCGTAATCCGAAATTTGCAGCGTACATTCGATTCATGCTGTTTTTCTATTCATGGTGGCAGTAGACCATAGGCAAACTTGCATTTTCTGGGTAAACAAAAAAAAGCATTTCTTTTTCACTGACACGACGGTTGAAAAAGTATCACCAGACGGTATATTACACGAGTGGTGATCTAAAAAACTACACATTTTGTGTGTTGCCGACTCCCTAAATGGAAAAACAGCAGTTTATGTGTTTCATTTCCAACTCGAACGAATTGAAATCACGCACAAAAGGCGGTTCTTTTGCTATTTTGTTTGTTAATGGTATAAAAATGTCTGTCCTTAAACGTCAAATACTATCTCTTTTATTTCTTCTTTTTCAGGAAAAGATTGTGTAACACTAAATTTACACGAAATTAATATTTAGTATTAAAATTTCATTTTAATGGCACGCATCTCCAGTTATCAAAATGCAAGATTATGTTTTTACACGAAATACATTTACATATGTTCATTATGAATCCGATTAGAGTGCTTTTGAGGTATTCTTACGAGTATCCCGGAGGAGCAGAGCAGTTTTCAAGCTGACGAAGGTCCACGCTCATCAAAGTACCCTTGTCACCAGAATTATGTACAGTTAATATTAAAACAATAAAACATTATTAGTACAAACGATATCATAGAAACACTCACGAATATCAACATTTGAGCAGAAGCACTTAGGCTTTCTGAAAGCTGTACATCATGAAGTATTTATAGATATAATAAAATAGTAGTATTGCGTAGCATTCGAATCTCTCTTATGTACTGTGAGTGAGCGCTCAATTAACCGAGCCTTTGCGACTCCGAATCACCCTGTCAAGTTTCTTCATTATATATCAACCCAAATGTGTAGTAAATGTATAAATGGTTGTAATCACAATTCATTGTATTGAATGTCCAGTGTGGGCAACATAAACCTAAGTTGGCTTTCACTAGACTTTTACGAACCAACCGTTAAACTGGCTGAAATCCTTTGAATGTGCTACGCGTTCAACCTATCATTTTGTAAATCTACGAGTTAGATTTACCACAGTTCCTGAGTTCTCGCTAGAAAATATCCATGTAGATAATTTTATTTCAATGGTATTTTGAAATTCCCGAATACGCACTTAGTCTATTTTGCTGCTACGTGGCTAATTTACATTATGAGACGCGTGATATCTCTAGAAGTACTATCTGCTCATTGAAACATGACTAATTTTGTTTAATTCATCGCTACGTACTTATAATGCATTACATGAATGTCTTGATCTACATGCGCTGTTCATTGAATTAAATTTTTATCGCAATCCCTAACCTGCTCACTAAATAAGTATAATAACATTGACGTAACTAAGCACCACCAGGCGATAATAGACACGTCTCTCATTATATAGGCTTCGAATAACGGTACAGTGAGTTTATTAGCAACATTTTACCTGCAAACAAAATGTATATTAAACATACTTACCTTATTTGAAGCCTATAGTTTATAGTTCTACCTGGTGTCCCCGATCCAATGACGAACAAACTGGGTTACAAAACCCAACTGCCTAGGTGGCGCTAGTGTCGCGTAGCGGGGAGCGCGCTACGTGGGGAGCGGAAGTGGCGACTGGCGTGGACCTAGACCGGAAGTCATGACTAGTACTAGAACGGAAGCAGTAGCCCCTTTCATTATATAGGCTTCGAATAAGGTAAGTATGTTTAATATACATTTTATTTGCAGGTAAAATGTTGCTATTAAGTAGGATTAATTAAGACGAAGTGGTAGCTAAAGTGGCGCCCTCATTTGAAATAAATTGTTTAAAACTAAATATGGTAATAATTAAAAATATTATTTGAATAAATGTCTAGAAAGACCTTTAAACTATTTTATGAATAACCTCTGAAAGTAATATTGGTAGTCCGTCTAGTTTTAAAACTGTTTTTTGCCAAAAGTGGCCACTTTTGGCGAAAAACAGTTTTAAAACTAGACGGACTATTAGTAATAATTTCAAAGGTTATTCATAAAATAGTTTAAATGTCTTTCTAGACATTGATACAAATCAAATTTTTAATTATCACCGTATTTAGTTTTAAAACGTTTATTTCAAATGAGGGCGCCACTTTAGCTACCACTTCGTCTTAAGGTCCCATGGTAGCGTTACTTCAATCATCTAGTAACTGTTTTGTAAAAATCAAAACTAAATAAAAAAACATATTCACATTCACAAGAAAACCAACTAAAATCCTGCATAAAAGTTACTAAAAACTAACTTTTTAAGGATCGCTTTATTTGACACTTGAGACGCGCAATAATCGTTTTCGTGCTGTCAAAATAGACGTCATGGTAGGAATAGTCTGTATAGTAATAGCTATGTTTAAATGATAAAATTTATTGTAGGTATAACCTTTGGATTCACGAGTCTTTTCACCCCTGAACTTTAGGAGGCCTATGTGAGGAAATAGATCCAACACCCAGAGGCCTGTGAAGAAGTTGATGTTTTAATAATGTTTCTAATTCAGAAAATACTACACCTTATGATCGAATTTAAACACAGAAAGGCACTGGCATCACACATATCATAAACCTCCAAAATTGCAGAAATTAAATGTTTCACCGGAGCGTTATTGGATTGTTATGAGATTATGAAACGCTTGCAGAGGGTTTTGTGTGACAAAAAGATATGCTGACAATCAACAATTGATCTATTGTAGCCCTGTATAAATCTCAATGAAACTCAAATGTCGATATTGTTGGCAGATGAAAATTAAATTAGCGCTTCAAGGCATCCGTTGAAAGTAAGCAATAAATTTCGAAAATTTCGAAATAATGTGTCCAGTTAGCATATTAAATGTCTTATAGTTTGTGTACTAAAGCATTGATCAGTAGATGGTTTCATGTAGCTGATATGATGATGATGATTAAAAAATAATTTTGTTTGAGCTACTTTTGAACATATTAGGTACTTGAATTGTCAGCAAGATTCATCATTTAAATATTTATCTCATTTTTTTGTTATCAATTTTCTTTTCAGATAGTCGTAAGTAATGCTGCATCTACATTCATTTCTTAACTATCACAGTTGGAATTTATGAAAAAAGCCTCAGGTACTTCATTTCAATCATGCTACTTATTTATTGGTTCTATTTTCTCGCAGTGTCTAGGTTCTTACTTACTTAAATAATATATTGTCTAACTAACCTATAAATAAAATATTTAAATCTTAGAATAAAATTTAAAACATATAGTTAGTATAAAAACGAGCTAAAAAAATGTGAGTTACACAAAATATTAGTTAGGTTAGATAGTTATATGGTGACCCCAATAACGACACGTGATGGTCTTTGGAAATCATTTAGAAATCGCTTATTAATATTTTGGGGTTAATATTTCGCATAAGAAAATGTGGAAATGTCTCATAAAATATATAAATTAGTGAACGTGCCTTGGAAACCGTCACGCTTATTAGACAATCCGTTTTCTAATCTATTTTCTCGCGAAACCTCATAAAAAGACCATAAAATATTTACGACCGTTGCCGTTTGCCACCACCTGACTCCGTCCTTATCTCAGAGTATAAGATCGGGCCTCAGCCTGCTAAGATCATAGTATATAAATATAGGACGCCGGGCCTCTGGCCCGCTCCTCAAACTTTGTCCGGGTGAAGCAGGAAATGCCGTCCGAGGCAACCTATGTATGTCACTTCAAAAAAAAAAAAAACTGCTAAGATCATTCTACCCTTGACTGATCTAAGAAGCACAGTCAGCTCACGTCTTCTTGTCACAATTTATAAAAGTATTTTAAACTTGTAATATTTCAATATAATATTTAAACCAGTTAATTAAAAAGTGTCTAACCATCGCGAGTCTTTTCACTCACAAAAATCCTCCCCCACGTTGCCACACATGATTAGTTACCTAAATAATATTTTCTAGTTCGAATAGATTTATAATTTGCATATTTAGATAGATAGATAGATAGATAACTCTTTATTGTACACCAAAAGAAAAAAAGTAACACAAAGAAATAATTTTAAATTAAAATGAGTACAATGGGCGGTCTTATCGCTTAAAGCGATCTCTTCCAGACAACCAGTTATTAACATAACAGTATTTATCTCTTATTTATGTTATTAATCTTCTTTTCAGATATAACGAATGCTGCGTTTACGTCCACTTTTCGTTCGTCAGTTTGAAGACTAAATATTCATTCTAAGGCATATACACCGTTAGTCATCATAAAATATTTATAAAATAAATGTGCAGATCAAATGCAAAAAAAAATTTAAATCATTTTCATAAATTAACTGGTTTTATTTGCTTATTCTTTCATATATTTATTGTAAAAACTTATCAATAAAAAAGGCAAATTAGCACGCCATTTTTGGCAAGAAAGAAGACTCCCCCTCCCACCTCCCCCCAGCATTTTTTTGCTAAAAGCTGTTTGGCATAATATTATTTGCCGAGGAACTTAGTACTGAAGTTTAAAAAGTTGAATTGCCAGGACGCAATTTCTATGTGTTCACTGGATTGGTTAAAATAGGTCGAAGAGAACATAGAAAGGCTACCACCAACACTTATAAAATCATTCAGAAACAAGGCAGTTGAGGTGCAGTTTTTAAGACGAAGTGGTAGCTTAAGTGGCGCCCTCATTTGAAATAAATCGTTTAAAACTAAATACGGTGATAATTAAAAATTCGATCTGTATAAATGTCTACAAAGACCTTTAAACTATTTTATGAATAACATTTGAAAGTAATATTGGTAGTCCGTCTAGTTTTAAAACTGTTTTTCGCCAAAAGTGGCCACTTTTGGCGAAAAACAGTTTAAAAAACCAGACGGACTATTAGTAATAATTTCAAAGGTTATTCATAAAATAGTTTAAATGTCTTTCTAGACATTTATACAAATCAAATTTTTAATTATCACCATATTTAGTTTTAAAACAATTTATTTCAAATAAGGGCGCTACTTTAGCTACCACTTCGTCTTAAGCAGGTCAAAAGCAGGACAACTTTAAATCCTACCATTACGTTCATAATGCTAAACGTTTTTTGAATGATTATTCCTGAATGAACTGTTTGTTGTCTTTGGCTTGTTTTGGTGATGAGACTGCGAAGACTTTCAAATCCTTGACAAAAAATTATTATTTTAACCGGTTTTTTTATTTACGTTAAACTAAATTATTTCTATCATTTTTATTTAAATATCTAAAAACATTCTGCCATTTCACTGGTTCAATCACAGGTTCCAAAGGAGGCTGTAATCCTCTGGCTCTCTCAGTCTTTTTTGTATTTAATAATAGGCTCCAGTGAATCTTGTCTTGTATTTTTTAATTGATGTCATCATGGTACTTCTCAGAGAGTAACCAAAGAATCCTGTAAGACAAAATGTATAAATGTATGTAGTTGTAATTTTAATAAATAACTTATACTTAAGAATGTGTTGTTATTTGTTATCGTGTGTGAATAAATATTTTACAAGGATTAGAATTGTTATTACTTACAAAAAATATGTTAAGTAAGTTGGAATAACTTACTATTTTTTACATAAGTTGTACTAAAATAATGAAGTAATATATTTTACTTTGTTTTTGAAATCCAAATTTCCATTAAAAGGTATTAAGTAGAATTAATTAAGGTCCCATGGTAGCGTTACTTCAATTATCTACTTACTGTTTTGTAAAAATCTAAAGTAAAGAAAAAACATATTCACATTCACAAGAAAACCAACTAAAATCCTCCATAAAAGTTACTGGAAAGTAACTTTCGGATAACTTAACTAAGGATCGCTTTATTTGACACTTTGGACGTGCAATAATCGTTTTCGTGCTGTCAAATAGACGTGATGGTAGGAATAGTCCATACAAAAAAGGTGAATGGTTTTGTGACGTCAACCAAAACAATCCTGTTCAAGGGCTGCTATAAAGGTGTCATGGTAGTATTAAACAATGCAGTTCAGTTTAAGTGCTGCTATAAGAGATAACGGTAGGATTCCTGATTGGTTGAAGAGCCGTTGCTATGACAAGCTACAAGAGCGAAACAGCGACAAGAACGCTACGATACAAAAAGCCAATACCGTCATGTCTGTCTAAAGTTCCATTTCAGAAACGCGGAGTCACCTAAACGAATGGTTTTTGTATGGAAAACCCATTTGATTAGATGACTCCGCGTTTCAGAAATGGCACTTCTAATCCTGATCACTACTTCGTCTGTGGTCTACTCACTTACTATCAAAAATATGTCAATGTCAGTCATGGCAACAAATTAACTCAAATCAAAAAAGTTTCTCAAAGCGAGCTGTGCAGTGTGGTGTATTTTATCTTTAATGTAATTTAACTCCAAACATTGCATTTATATTCCTATTTGACTATATATCAAATGCATGGGAATTTACCAAGTATCTCTATTCTTATTTTTACCACAGCGAACAAGTTTGAAAAAATAAGTGGACTACAAGCTCATGGTTCTTGAGAAATCTTTTTAAAATCTTAATTCTTAATATAAACACGTAAATGGCAGTTTCTAAAGGTAAGAAAAATAGCTTCTTACTTTGAATTACATTTTTATGTTATAATATGTGTATATAAGTATACTAAGATCTAAAACAACAGTAAGAAAACAAGGATTGGTTCATGATTATTAAATCCGGTTATAAATTGAAGATGGCCCTCAGCTGATTAGATGAGGTGATTAACAGGTATAAACATGATGATGATGATGATGATTAACAGGGATCATCAAAATAGAATATTTTAAATCCAATAATTAATGTAATCAAATTAAAAAGCTTGGTTAGGGTATGTTAACAAAAAATTGTAAAAAGATTATAATTCTAAATAGTTGTGTTTCCTTCTGATGGTTTAGTATAACAATTAACACATACTTGTTATGTGTAATGAATGTTTTATCTACGTTTTTTGGTGTGTACGTCTGTACACACCAGTGTACATCACAATATTTATTTAAGTATGTAAGTGTTGAAGGTTGTAAAACATAAATTGGAATTATTACCTGGTGCCGAGGCAGATAATAATATGACAATGCAAATAAAAATATGCAAGTGCACTGACAAACACAGCAATTAATGTTCTTGTTCATGAATTTAATGCCCAATGACAAAAGAAGAGTGTTATAAATTGAATGAGAAAATCTATTAAAACTTATTATTTTTTACAATTTAAGTATGTTACATTTTAAAAATCAGATATATTTTTCTTATTTTGTTGAAAACTGTACAGTCAGTAGCAAAAAAAACATTCACACATTATTTATGTAACACTTTTATTTGTGTAACATATTTTTGCTGCGTACTGTGCAGTTTACTGCAAAAAAAAGAAAAAGTCTGCATTTTTAAAATTCATAAATCGTAAATAAATTGTAGTACAATGTTTTTCTGCCAAATCCTAACTTATGTATCAGGTGTCAATCATTGCAGCCTATGACACTTCATCTTTATTAGCCTTTATCATAAAGTTCTAGGTCTATGGTCTATTTGATTTGTTAATCACACATGTAAAAAACATAAATTAGCTATCGTTTGAAACTACTACATTTATTAAGTCTTATACTCTATCCTCTACCAGGATTTCTTTTTAATATTATTTGTTTATACTTTATTTCTAAGGCACTACAACAAACAAGTTGTAAAAAGAAATTTGTATCTTGCATATTAATTAATTTTATCATCAAATTATTCTTTACTATAAATTACTAAATAATATCATACATAATATATCATTCATTGTTAGAATTTGATATTTATATGTATATGCATATTTTATAAGTTAGTTGATGCGAAAACTTCAGTTTAGATTGCTTAATATTCTTATTAAAAAAAGATTTCTAAATATTGTGTAATAAATAAAACAAAACTACTTTAGTTACAGAAAATCATACTACAATGCAATGCTCCAGTATCTTATTGTGAAAGAACTCTTTTTATCTTTAGGTATTACATTAATATGCATTTAACTGATAAAAAAGTGTAAGTATCAAACTGTGTATCAAACTTCATCATGCTATACTCAAAATAATTATTAAGATATACAGGGTTACTGGTAATTTGATGCTATACTTCCAAGGGTTGTAGGATTGCTATTTGGAATTTATTTGACCTTATATTGTGATATGAAAAAGTTCATCCTGTTGGGGCTTTTAGAGTAAATTGATGTTTTTTTTTTATTATTAACTGTTATGCTTAAACATTTATTTTTGATAAAAAGGTTTCTACCAGGGTCAAATTATTTTCGAGGTTGATATCAACCAGTACTTATTAAACAAAAATTTATCTTTAATACAAATTTTCTCAATAAAAGGACATTGCACATATATAGTGATACATCAAAGAAGTCATATTTAGGTACCTAACTCTTTTTTTTTTAGCTACACTTATCAATTAACTTGAAAAGGGTTAACTTTGTCATGACATAATCTAGGGTCAAATCAATTCCAAATAACAGTCCCTACCACCTGAGAGAATAGCATCTTATCCTAACTTCATATATAAATGCGAAAGTAACTGTCTATCTGTCTGTCTGTTACCTCTTCATGCTTCAATTACTGAACCAATTGAGATGAAATTTGGTATGGATTTAGTTTAAGACCAGCGGAAAACATAGACTAGATTTTATACCAGAAATCACCCATTAAGAGAATGAAAAGGGGAGTGGGCCCTTTTTATGGGAAATCCTATTTTGCCATACTAAAGTAGACTGTATTACAAAGTACTAAATTTACGCAGACGAAGTCGCGGGTAAAAGCTAGTTGCCCAGTTACTAGACCCAGAATAGAGTTGTATTATAGTCAAAGGAACTATGGTCATTCTAGTTTAAAGATGAATGAATCACCATAACCTCATTATCATCGACTATCATTTGTAAGTAATATAAAAAAACATGTAATTCAATAGGAACTTGGCACATGTGGTGTGCAGCCATCATGCTGGCATCTTAGGAAGAAACATATTCTCAGACAATGAGTGAACTATGAGAAAACAACTTTATCTTTGTTAGACCATATCAGATAATGCAGAACATACATTTCATGTGCCTTTATCTCCTCAAGATAAATGTAAATGAAACAATTGAGCCCTATGTTTACTATCATATTTATTAGATATTATACTACGTATGTGTATTTTTAATACTTGATCAAACGAAATGTGCGAATATTAGACGAAATATTATCGACAAAAGAACGAAAATAAAATCGTTATGTTTATTATATAGTTATTTAAAATATCCAGACACATAATTTTTTCATCAATTATTCTTTTTACTAATTTCCTGTTTGGTATTGTTAATTTTTTTTTCTTTCTTAGCTTCTTAATGTAGTTTTCAAATGACACAACTTTGAAGAAAATACGCCGTTTACCTAAAGAGCAAAAAATTCAAATCGAAACACGACCTTTTGAAAAAAAATATTAGTGTAAATAACGATTTTTTTTCCGGTTTTTTGTCGATAATATTTCGTCTAATATCTGCAGATTTCGTTTGATCAATTATAAAAAATACAAAATGTATTTGTTATGACTTTTCGTCTTGTTTGTCATTATCATTAATATTTCTGTTTCTAACTATAACTAATTTAGTGCCTTCCAACTTAAAACTTCTATAAGATTAATAAATAAATAAATATGTAAGGACAAATCAAAGTTGAAACTTGTATAAAGGGATACTAACTCAACGAAACTATATTTTTTATAATAAATACTTATAGATAAACCTCTGGAACCTCCGGAGAGGCGTACTGGCGCGTTAGCCACTACACTACTACTATGGAGGTCGTCAAATAAAATTATATATAAAAAATAATATAGGATATTGTTAGAAATTAAAAAAGAACTTAAAATTGTCAGAAAGTTGTTCTTTAAAAACAAAGAGTAACTAATAGCCGAAATTTTAAAACTTATCTATGCAATTACACGAATGGATTTACATAATTAAATTTTATAGATATGTAAAAAAAAACTTATATAAGATATTTTTATTATTTGTCTTATCTTCGTTTCGTGCGCTGACTGATGTGTATCATACCCAATTAACTTTCAACAGACAATGGTTCTGATCTAACAGTTTCATTGAGGGCACGGTACGATAATTGCACAATGTAGAGATCGGCAGCGAATATTGATTAGGGGTTGGTATTGCGCTTGTGTGCGCGGCACGGCACCCTTCACCGACACAGTGCGCGGTGCGCGCGCTGTGTGAGTGCGTGCGCTCTGCCCATGTGCCGGCCGCCATCGCACACAGTCCGTGCCATCCACACTTTTATAAACACCAATGTTCAATCCTTCAAGGAAACCCACTCAAATCGCCGCAATCCCAAACCAACCGCATACCAACCCCATCCGCGCTGCGGCCAAAGCCAAACCTTCCTACCGGGAGCGTGCACGGCGACACAAAAATCAATAAATCTCGTAGTGAACCACGAACATTGCATTTTACAACCAGAAACAGTGCCTCGTATGTTACGTATCGCGTCCAGTGTACTCCAGTAGTGTATTCCCGTTTCAGGGAGACTGAAAGGGTAACAGTTCCGATGTTTAATCACAAGTTACCGACTGACTTTCCAATGCAAACCCTCCGTAAGAAAACCAGCCCTTGCAAATGTGAGTTCGAATCGTGTTTAGCTCGGCTTAGCTTTTTCACTTACGATATTTTTGTATTTTTTATTAATTTTTATACTACGGTTATGTGGTGTTAGATAGCGCTAAGTGTAACTTGACCACGATCCGCATCTAGTTTTGTTATATTTTGCGATTTCTGTTGTAATATGTAACTGCATGGTTCGGCTGGCGTTCACCCTACTAACTGTAAGATCAGCTGGCACCGTATCATTCACGTGCTAGTGCCATATCATAATAGTGACCCCCTGGTATTTTGGACAGAGGGTGTGTTGTGGGCCCGTGGCGAATGTGCAGCGGTGGATCGAAGGGGAGACTAACTTATTTGTCGGTTTGTACGGGGCATTATGCAGGTGTGTCATTTCCAGCATCTCCTGCGGCAGTTCGGTGAGTATAACGTCTGCGTCACTCATTCCATGCTTATTGACTGTTGTGCCGCATGCCCACCGCAGGTACACGGGGAGTCAAATGTTATCTACAGAGTTGCCCCTTAACTGGCTCTGTACCGAACGGAGTACAAGTAATTTAAACTGAAATTGCTAAAAATGGCAGACAAATGCGGGCGCACTGAACTGAACTAAAGTAAGTTACTACTTACTTTAATACAGTCTGAAGAAAGTAACTATTTACTATCGTACAGTCCACTGAACTGTACAGTCCAGTCGACCACCGGACATTCTAACGGTCTACCGAGCGATAACTCGAGACATTTAGAGTCACAGTTTAAAAAATATTATCGTCATTCTTTACTTACGCGTGTATGTATTTGTTAATCACTCTTACCCGTGTGCCGGTGGTTGTAACGTTGTCTGTTTGTTAGCTTGCCACTAATCGGAGGAATGTCATTCGAAGGCGCATGGTGACATCCTATAAATCACCGCATCGTTTCCTCGCTGTAAAATTGAGGATACGGTGATTGTTTCATAACACGGGAGATTGACGTGGCTATATTAACGATTTTAATGCCTACGGCGTGCTTGCAAGCGACTGCTTTGTAATTAATTGGGAATATAAATAAGTTAACTACCCATTTTTGGTTAGGTTCTAACGAGAATTAACCAAACCAAAACAAAGTAATAAATTTCCATTAAATAACCAATTCAGATACATTTTAATTTCTGTATAAATTTTCTTCTTATTCGTTTTTCCGCTAACTTCTCATAATCATCTTTACTTTTTATTAAACGGAACGAAATCCCGAATAAATTTTTCGTAAATTAATGTTTACGATTTAAATAAATAACCGGCCACGTGCAGTGTAGGGTTCTAAAGTTGCGAATGCCGATTTTGAGTTCGAAAACTAAAAAGTCTAAGAAACTAATGTTCTATTGAATTTATATGAAAATTTACTTTTAATGTGTAAACCCTACTTAGCTCTGAAAGTTGGTTTTTAAACTTCGGAATATATACTACTGATTAGTAGATAGAGGAGCTTGGTGGCTTGGCGGGAGCGCGCATTAGTAGAGCTTTTGCAAGTAAAGCGACATCGGGCATGGTCCACATTTGGATGGGTGACCACAAGTGGCATCTCGAGCTCCTCCGTGCTTCGGAAGGCACGTATAAGCTGTTGGTCCCGGCTGTCATCATTGTTTGGCAGTCGTCAAGCTATGTCAGACGCCATTAGGCAGCCTGAAAAATCTGACACCAGTGTTGGCCACATATACGCACGAAAAACAAAATAATTTTTCAAAACTAAAAACCGACTTCATTCCCAAACTACACAACCGTCCGTCCAGGTGTCTTTGAATAATCTGTGAACATACATAAAAAAAATAAAGGATCGCGACTAATTGATAACCTCCTCCTTTTTTTGAAGTCGGTTAACAAAGTAGATGGAGTGGGGGGGACACTCGACTCTTGACTAATTTGCACTTTAAAACCAAATATTTCAGAAACGGATCCCTCAATCGAAAAATTGTATTGACAAGTTCACAATATTTTTAAAATACATTTTCAACAATACGACATAAAATAGGTTAGTCGAGAAAAAAATGTCTTTTGCTTCCCCAAAAAAAATATATTGTTTTAATTTTATTCTAACACTTTGTCGGCATGATTTTTTTTTAAACTTATAGTTTCTAAGTAGAACCGCGGACAGGCAGACATGGCGAAACAGGTTCCTTGTTTACTACTGAACTCTAAAAAGAACTACTTTTAGTATTTGACTATTATTTATTAACACTCCCTCTAATAATTTTCAATAGGTACATTATTATTTCTAGCAGCGCGCCCTCGTGGTGAGTAGAAACCGCTTCACCAAAATAGCTATTTTCGGCATTTTCTGCTGCAATGTTTAATCCAGTCTTATCAAAGATTTCGAAAGATATATTATTAAATAATGCGTCGATGTCTCAATTTCAAATTGCGTCAAACCACACATCTTAATAAGGGAGCAGTGCAGCAAAAAAAAAAGAAAATTAGTTGAATTAATTAATAATAAAGAATAAATAATAATTCATAAAGAAAAAAAAAATCAGAAACGAACCATTGATTTGAACAAATATACGCGCAACGATTCTGTAAGAAAGTACAAATAAATGATTAAAAAACCTTGGGTAAATGCAAAATAATTTAAGGGAAAAGAGGTCCAACCCACAGGTGCCATCAAGTCCCGTCTACTCCCGAGATTCTAAATTTGAAAACAGGAAATTCAATTAAACTGGCAATGATGCACCGTAAACAGGGACCGAAATAGGACAACCGCGCTCACTTTTATTTTGCACTCTGTCGCGTTATCGTGTTCATAGTTTGAAAATTAATATGACACCCAAAAAGGCCGAATTAAAAAGTCTTCTAGGCAAAGGTAGGTCAAACTATTGTGATTATGGTTGTATAACTGTGTGTTATTAACCGTTTACTGTTTATTCCTCTTTGTATCAATTTTGTAGTTTTGCGTCAAATTGTGTTACTGCAAATTATTTACTTTTAAAATTAGACTGCTTTTTGTTTACATACCGAAACTGTGTTCATTTGTAGTTAGTGAAATTTAGAATAGTAGGCAACTAACTGCTTTGCTTGCAACTTTTTAAAGTGAGTTATTTATCGTAGTCCATATAAAGATATGAACGGTTAGTCAGTAGATTTTGATGTTAGACATGTCCTATATTAAACTTTTAGATATTTTATTTGTGTATAACGTCGTCTTTACTAGCGTATAATTGAGTCCACTGTTGGATTAAATGTGTATGGTGGTATATTTAGATGAAATATCACTATCAACATTTAAAGCCTGTGTTTAAAACTAATCAAGAAACAGAAAACAAAGAAACCCACATGAAATAATACTACATGCTAAAAGCATAAATAAATAAAGAAATACCTACATTCCAAATTTAAATTAAATTTCTATCATAGACAAGAACGAGCCTGGCCGCTTTCTCGGCGAAGGGGTGTCGTTTCGCGCGAAACTGATTGGCGTCCTTGAAGTGCCCGAGGCCCGGGGGGACCGCATGTGCCAAGAAGCTCTGGCGGACCTCAAAATGGCGATCCGAGCTGCCGGCGAGCATAAGCAGAGAATACAAGTCCACGTGGCTATCGATGGACTGCGCTTGCGTGACGACAAAACAGGGGTAAGTCCTAAGTGACAATGCTGTTATTTTATTATTCATTAATGCATCGTCACCGTCACGGTACAATTTATTAAAATGATTTGTTACGGTCATTGACATCAGTTTCTTTGTGTTTGTTTGTATCCACGGTAATTAAGTTAATAATGTTATTAAGTTATGAATAAGTTTTCCCTTCCGTTAGGTTTTAAGTATTTGACATATATTTCTAAAAGACGGACACTTTTCAAAACACTGATGAAAAGCTCTGCAAAGGTACATGCTACATTCGTGTATAAAATATGCGGGTTTATTAAAATAGGCTGCACCTCTGGTGTTGCCAGTTCCATGACCAACGATAACACTTAGGCGATTGGCACAATGCTCCGCAACCACGCGCGTAGCGCAGGGCCGCCATACAAAAATCACGCGCGTAGACGCGGCGCGGTATCAGTATGTTGTATTGTACTATGCAGGTTTTTATATACAAATTGAGGTACTTGCATACATTCGGCTCCGCGTTGAGCAGCGGGGAGCGGAGCAGTGTTTGCGTTGCCTTACCATCTAATTCTGATGCATCGTGAGCTAAATAGACATACGATCTTACTTGCAGTTTCTATCCAATTTAGAAGTGTTCCAAGCCACAAAACAATGTTAAACTTCGTACCTAACCTTTAAAGGGTAATACCAGATTATTCATTTATTGGCAACACGCGATCTCGACATACCACCAGGGCAAAGCACTAACTGATGGCTTGTACCTTCTATTTTATGACTAGAGACCCCATTTTTGATTGCAATCGTCAACGAAACAAGAGACGTGTAGTTTTCCTATTTTCGGCGTGAGACCATTCCTAAACGTAGACTTGGTTCCATGCGATGGGTATAGGAATTATCTTTCCGGATGCATCAGATGCATGTGATCAACATTGATCGCATTCTACTGAAAGAATAAAAATACTATTCGGCTGATTGCAAGTTTCTTGCCTGTTGCATTTAGATGACATTGCTAGCATGGTCTAAATAAAACCTCAAGCATACAAATTACTTTTTTTAAAGATCATTAATTATTTTAATTGAATTCTATGCTACAGACAATCAACTTGTACTGTGTAAATGGGGCTTTATTGTGCTCCCACAGGATTCCCTGTACCACCACCCAGTTCATAAGATATCGTTCATCGCGCAAGACATGACGGATTCTCGGGCGTTTGGATACATATTCGGCTCTCCCGACACCGGTCACCGGTTCTTCGGCATCAAGACTGATAAGGCTGCTAGTCAAGTAAGTTTTATGTACAGTCATACATGCACGCATCGGCGTACCGAGGGGGGGTCAGAGGGGGCAGCTGCCCCCCCTGGATTTTGTTTACGTCCCTACTTACCATCTACTTTTGTCGATAAAAGTTAAGAAAAAGAAGTTTTTGCCATTACCAATACAATATTCAACTTTTAACGAGTTTATTTGTCTAGTCTTTCAAGCGTTCACTCCCCCAATAACTTTTGAACATAGCTAAGAACCACCGCAAGGGAACTAGCTATCACATTAAAAAAAAACCGTCAAAGTAGTCATAAACTGTATAACCGAAGAGCCTTGAAAGTTAATTTTCAAATAGCTATTGTTAAATTAAAGAATTTATTTAAAAATAGATAGTTAATTTTTATTTATTTGATTATATGCTTATAAAAAAACCTGATTTGCCCCCCCTGGCCCAGAACCTGGGTACGCCCATGCATGCACATCTTTTATTTAGTGGAGCTAATAGGGCTGTAAGACCCAAAGGCGTGGGCTTGAAGGTGGGCATAAAGTTGAATAACTGGATAAGTGCGAGTCGGAATCGCGAACGAAGGTTTCCGTAATTAGTATCTATAAAAAAATACACGTTTTCGTATAGGAGCCCCACTTACATATTTATTTTATTCTGTTTCAGTATTTGTTGTTACAGCGGCAACAGAAATACATCATTTGTGAAAATTTCAACTGTCTAGCTATTACGGTTCATGAGATACAGCCTAGTGACAGACAGACAGACATACAGACGGACGGACAGATGGACAGCGGAGTTTTAGTAATAGGCTCCCGCTTTTACCGTTTGGGTATGGAACCCTAAAAATGTAATCTACATATTATGGTTTGCTTCCTGCAGCACCTCTTAATTATACGTGGATAATTATAAATAATTTTATCAAATATAGGTATAACGTGGTAAAAATTTACTGAAACTGTTTTAAAGGTAAATTCAGTCCATGATACTAAACAACTTTCCCCAACGTATAATTTTAGAGTTTCGCGGTCACAATGAATGTCATTAGTAATCGCGGTAAGTTCCGTAATAAATAACATTTTCCCAACGTGTATTGAAATATGAAAAATATTTTTTTTGCTCTCCATACAACCTCGTATCAGCTTATCGGTTAACTTGTATGAGGCCAAAAATTAATTTGATATTTTGATATGTTCCTTAAATTCACACTTATTATAGTATCAGTAGGTATATTTTGTTAGATCCTGTAGTTACACAAAAATCAATTCAATAAATACAATAAGTTACTTGAAGCTTCTCTTCCCTTGATTTATTTCTGCACAACTGGGCATTTCTTTTTTTATTTTATGGACTATAAATAAAATAAATAGAATCTCTCTTTGTATGAAAATATATGTGTCTACAATCTAGGCCTTGGCCCTTGGCTAGCTGTAGTTGACAAATGATATGTCGTAAAAAGGCTTCCCGACCTATCCAGTGTCGGGGATTGGATATCTGAGATAACTACTTTAATGGGACGCAGGGTTTCACAAAGGGAAAAGTATTTGGCTCAGTTGTTTTTAGGGTTCCGTAGCCAAATGGCAAAAAACGGTACCCTTATGGGTTCGTCATGTCTGTCTTCCTGTCCGTCCGTATGTCACAGCCACTTTTTTCCGAAACTATAAGAACTATACTGTTGAAACTTGGTAAGTAGATGTATTCTGTGAACCGCATTAAGATTTTCATACAAAAATAGAAAAAAAAAAACAATAAATTTTGGGGGTTCCCGTACTTAGAATTGAAACTCAAAATTTTTTTTCATCAAACCTATACGTGTGGGGTATCTATGGATAGGTCTTCAAAAATGATATTGAGGTTTCTAATATCTATCATACTTCCAAAGTGGTAAAATATGTCCCCCTCTGTAACTTCTAAAATAAGAGAATGATAAAACTAAAAAAAATATATGATGTACATTATCATGCAAACTTCCACCGAAAATTGCTTCGAACGTGATCTAGTAAGTAGTTTATTTTTTAATACGTTTATTAAAACATCGATCAAAGTTACAACGAACAACAAGAACTTTTATATTATGCTGCTACGGAACCCTTCATGGGCGAGTCCGACTCGCACTTGGCCGCTTTTTTTATTTTATGTGTTTTGAGTAAGCTTGTGGATCCAGCTTCACATTTGCGCAAACCTTTTTAGAGCACTCTTTAGAGCCACATCGAAGCAATGTTGATTGCACGGCGTATCAAATGAAATACAGACACATACAGTGTTAAGCGTTTTACAGTGTTTTAAGACTCATAATTTTGCTCATATAATCCACTACTGAACGTAGCATTTATTTCAAAAATATGCGATGGGGCATCAACTTTTTTTAAGTGCTCTATTGTGTTTTAAGTATCTATCTACAAAAATATAGACCCTTTTATGCATAATCATTTCATATCGTTCAGAGATAAGTATACCGAACTCGTGTGCGGCGATAGCAGGGGCGGGTATAAATAGATACAGGTGTAAATATAAAATGTTTTTATTTTCTTCCATTACATTACATTACATTTTATACAAAATACACAAGAAATAAAAAGTAGAAAGGATAGTCGCATATCGATTGCCTCATAAAGCGCTGAGTATAATGAAACCGCAGCGAATTAAACGCACTGTAAGGAAACACTTTGTTCGGGCGCGGCATAGCCAATTAAAGCCATCATAGAGTTATAGGCATTAATGACTCTATAAATAGTTTTTTTTAATAGCAAATAATCAAACGGCCACAACCAATCTTTGTTATACTTGTATTATAGTATACTACAATTATATACTTGTGTAATATTATATAACTTTCATGATGATGGTGATTTAGACCCAAAGGTCCAAAGGACACTACCGTGTTGGTAGTTAAATAGATAAGGCAATTGAAATTGTGTATGATCGATTCTCTTGATTGGCGTTTACCATTTTTAGGAAGAGAAGCACCTGTGTCTGCAACTTTTTTCTTTTCTCCCAGTTTATCATAGAAAGATAAAAAGTATAACAAGCACTCGTCCATACAGAAAGAGAAAACGTTTTTCCACTCCTACATATTATCTGATCTCAATGATTGTTTTGTATCTTTTGTGTATCTTGTATGTTTTCCTTTTTTAGAAATTAGCATAAATACGTTATTTTTTAATTACAGCAAATTTTGAAAGAAGGAAATCCTATTGTCTAGTCTAGTAACAATAACGAGTGGAAAAGTTTTCTTCATCTGCTATTTTTGTATGGATGGAGCGTGTGCTATAATTGCGCTTTGTTTTTCTGAACGCCTTATGTGTTTCTGTTTCACCATTTCAGGTAGTGATAGCTATGAGGGATCTGTTCCAAGTGGTGTTCGAGCTCAAGAAAAAGGAGGTAGAGATGGCCAAGCAACAGTTAGAGGGAAAGACAGTCACCAGCAGTCTGGTGCGACATACTGCCAGCGCGCCCATTGAGAAAGCTAAGGTAAGAAATGCACTTTTTAAAGCGTGAACTCATTCTCTCATTTTGTTATTTATAACAAGCTTTTATTTAGTTTCACCTGATCTGTTGTCTGTCTGTTTTCAAATCATGCAAGTTAAAGACCCACTTTCCGGTCCCCGATAGAGCTGAAATTTTGCACGCATATCGCGTGCCAATGCAATATTATGATGCCATGGAGCTGTCCTCATGATGGAGCCGGAAGGTGGCCATAGGAACACTGTAATGAAACGAGGCAACCCCATCGAGTTTGGGCTTATTCCATTTGTCTTGATAAGTAGGTACTTCGGCCACACAATAAAATTTTGTACGAAAAAGTGCAACATTTTCATAAAATTTATTCAACATTTATTGCACAATAATCTTAAGATTATAATACAAAAGGTAAAACTTAATACTAAGCATTGTCTACCAGTTCACCTCAGGAACGTAGCAGAGAAGTTTGTTAATAGGGTGCAAGATTAAAAGTTGGTTAGCATTTGTACTGAATATCGCGTGGCGCCGCAACGGCGAAAACTGCTACCGTGGTAACTTAATGTGTAATCGCTCATATGTGGTCGATTCTAGTTTGTCAATCGATTACGAGATGGCAAGGAATGGATAGTTTAAATTTTTAACGAATTGCGTTACTGTGTTTATGAGATAAACGAAATATGGTCACTTGAGTTACTTTCACTGAGTTTAAGTGTGGTTCTGTGTCATGGAAATTACTCAATTAAATCCATCGCAGGCATAGAATCTGGAGGCCTTTTGTAAGCACGATCGCAGGCCTAGAATCTTTTGTAAGCAAAATCTGTTTTCATTAAAGGACAAGTAGTTTTAGTACATTCATTGGAGAAAATTGTTCAGAAAGTGGTTGTTCTTTGGAGAAACTTTCCCCAAAAAACAAAAATATAGAAATCTGAAAATGAATTGGCTTCCCGTACAAACTCGGTGTAGCCGATCGGTCAACTTGTATGGGAAATAAAAAAAAAATCTATTTCGCTTAATGTTCCTTGGTAAATGTTGTTCAGTATCATGAACTGAATTCACTCCTAAAATAGTTGTAGTATATTTTGTTAGACCCTGAATAAATAGTGATTCTAAGTAATACCACAAGGTTTTACGAAGCAAAACTTGGTAAAACGTACCTCACGATTCCAATTGTGTGTTTGTGCGTAACCCGTCTAAACATCGAGCAAGTAATGTCAACAACATAGCTGACATAGCTCGCTGCAGCTACGCCAGTCGGGAACAAAATCTCGTACGCAATCATACCGAGAAATATCGTACACTTTACGAAAACTGTGTCAGTTTGCTTTGAAAAGTGATATGAAATACATATTTCTATGTTTTATTCTGTGTTTACATGAATTCTGGGGCATTGCTTAACTTAAATTATACTATTAATTAGAACCTTATACTTTTTACTTAAATATCTCGAAATTAGTCAGGTGAAAATAAATGCAAACATTGTGTTTAGAACAAGAGTTGTGAAAATGTCGCACACACGTCTCATTCGGACCAAAGCTGTTAGGTTTAAGGACAAAGTAAGTTTAATTAATATTTTAATATCAAAGTAAAAGCACGGAGAACTATACACTGTGTAAAAGTTAAAACGAGTATGTATACTCGTTTAAAAATAGAAGAAAAACTTCAAACACCCAACCTTGTACTGCCATGAACTCATTGGTAATTGGAGTATTACAAGAGTTCACACTTTCATGGGCATCATGCAACAATATTTTCTAACTTTAAGAATTGAAAGTTATACTTTTTTAGTATAGAATTAATCACAGCCGTGTCTTTAAGTAACGGTTGCTAATGAATCAAATTGATATAAAATGAAGTTAAAGTAATTTTTTATGGAGCAAAAATAAAATCATTTTATGGGTACTTACTTGAATTTGTTTTCATCCATAAAACATTTGGTCCGCATACCTGTATGTATTATAAATACTACCCTACTGACCATTTAACCTCTGCAAGACCGATTCCAATATATAAATTCTTTCAGATCATTGCGTCGGCGGGCGAAAGCAGTTCATCGGTATCCAAACCAGTCGAAGCAGGGGCAGAAGGTGGTGTCGCAGAACTAGTAGACTTAGAACAGGAACTGAGCTCGCTGAGGCGGGGTCTTACGCAAGTGGAGGGCCTCACGCCATCTACAGACCCGTTCGGGGACTCCTTCATTATGCCGTCTAGTCAAGTAAGTCCCTCTAATTGACATAACTCTAGAAATATTGAAGAATGGTAGTTGATGAAGTACAAGTTGATGATGTACAGTACTGTGCAATGCAGTGGGCCCTAGACAAGCTCATCTTGTCAAGACCTGGCTTTATGTAAGTGAAGTTTCTTTCGCCGTCTACAAATCGCTTTAGATACACCTTTCATTTGATTTTTACTATCCTATTGTGCCCCAATGTTAGGCAAAGGCCTTCCCTCTATTCTTCCAATTATATCTATCTATAAGTAGCGAAGCAACTCCTTTAATTAAATGGATTAATTAACTCAGGCCATCTGCAGAAAGTTATGTCAAAGAGATAGGAGGACCTAGAAGAAAAGAACTACTCTCCCGATTAGCATTTGTTGGTGACGTAGTTAATTTGCAGGCAAACAATAATCGACGTGGAGTGATTTTTAAGCAATGCGACACAACTTATTTGTGTCGCATTGTATTTTTGTTGTATCCTTTTTGTACAATAAAGAATTTACAAAACATAACAAACGAACCTCTTATTCCCCATTGCAGAAAGGCCTTCTCCCCCCTCCGCCATCGGGCACGTCGACCCGCGGGCGCAGCACCCCCGCGGCGCGCTCGGCCCTGTCCCCCGGCAAGGCCTCGGCCACCTCCATTTCATCAGCCACGTCGGCGTTACCATTCGACTTGACCACGGCGGCCGAGTTCGAACCGCTGTCGACGGCGATAGTCGACAACTTGGTGGAACCTCCTGTGAGTATTGTCTCACTCAATATTGGGCTCTTCCGAATTCGCGAGCTTGAATGTTCATAGTACATCTACCATGAGTTTGCACATTGATTAATGATAGTATGTTTTTTCCTAAGACTGGAAAAGACCTGGAAAATCTTCTTTGGGGAGGGCAACGTGCGTGTGTCACTTCTAGTGTTGCACGCGTCTATAGGATAAGATAAACTGTCGTATAACAGAAGACAGCATAAGCATCCATTGGTTGTCTGGAAGAGATCGCTTTAAGTGATAAGACCGCCCAATGTACTCATTTAAAGTGAATTAATTCTTTATGTTACATTTTTCTTTTGGTGAAAAATAAAGAGTTATCTATCTACTGTCGCAAAAGTTACATTCTACTATCATATCGTCAGCCGAACAAACAAACTCGTAGTAGATGTATTCAGCCCTTATTGTCTTAAAATCGCGCGCTATAAAAACGCGTTTTAAAGCGCATAATATGTAGGAAATCCTAATGGTCTTGTTTGTTGTTTAGCAGAGAAGCACACGAATATAATACAAAAGATTCAAGTCAAGTACGTTATTTTTGGAGAGGACTTGTTACAATCAAGTTACGCGAAAACCTATAAAAAATGACATATAAGCTGAGATCGGAATCACGGGCTCTATTGTTATCAAAAGTATGGTTATGACTAAAAGTTCCGAGATTTCTCGAGAGGATAAATCTAAGTAAATAAAACTATCATAATTATGTGATTTACGGATAAGTATTTTTTTTTTCGATTAAAATATGTCTTGAAAATGATTGTTTTATTTATAGATTATATAGTCATATCCATACTTTTGATAGCAATAGCATCCGTGATTCCGATCTCTGCATATAAGTGACTAATTTACAATCATAAATGAGACTCGTATACGAGTCATATGGTCGTATATATTTTTTATAAATGCTTTATATTATTTCTATTCGTGTATTTCTCGCCTGATGTAATGTGTATGCATGTTGTGTTTTCAGTGTTTTATATGTATTGTTGGCCACGCCACGAGACGTTATCTGTGCATTTTGAATCGCACTGCAGTTTACGTCGTTCTTGATATCAATTACGTAATAAATTTATTCGCCCATAATTATGCCCATCGGTTTAGCGTACTTACTGAACGCTACTTCTGCGTCCAAAGTAATTGAGTAAAATTTGATGTTTGTGGGTTAAATAACAGATCTGTATATTTAAATTCTGTGACAATTATTCCATGAAAATCTTGTATTGCGAACTTGTAATCCGTCAATTTCAATAAATAAGTACACATGATATCAATATTCTAGAGGCATTTCTTGTGAGCATGAAATCCCCTTCACAATCTTCACAAATCCCCATATATACGCCGACTTTTCATTGGTTCTAGAAAAAAAATCGTAATAGTCATATAGTAAATAAATTCCACTATCCACATACGTAATCCAATCCACATTTTTGCATGACATAAGATAAAAAAGTTGCGAAAATTATTTTCGATCGAGACCAATTAGTTACGCCCGTCCAAAACGTGACCACGATGAACTCGAAATCTCAGCCGCCGCTGTTTGCCGCCGGTACTACTAATTTATCTCACGATTTTACTTTCGAGATTAAGTCAAAATTTTTGTTTCTTAATTTTTATTTGGCCTAGCTAATTAGGTCTTACTAACGATCCGTATGAAGTGGCCTTCGGCTCCAAAACCAATGAAAAATTAACCGTGTATGCTTATGTCGTATTGCCATGTATGTATAATTGTATAAGTCGTATAGTCCAGTATGAAATTACATGAAAAGGAAATTGTAATTTCATGTCGTTTCATCCATCTATCTATCTATAAGTCGTTTTATGTTACTTTTTACTACAGAAGTGGCTACGGAAAAATAATTGATTTTTGATCTTATTAAATAAAACATCAAACTATTTGTCCGATGACTATGCCAAAAAATATAAACTACATTTTAATTTATCTTTGGCCACTTCTTACACCCATATTAAAAACGTACGTGATAATTTTACATCAGTAATACTTCAATATGAGTAATGTCAAGTAAGAGCCAGTTAGCATGAAAATAGCACGCAGTGCAGTAATTTGTCGGCCTCCTTTGCCGCTTACTGCCGCAATGGGTTTTTCTATTTATGTGGCACTAGATGGCAGCACAGTGATTCACTGTGCTTGGACCAGTTTGTCGACAATCGACTGTTGTCATTGGACCATGAGTTGACGGGATCTTTTGCTCCGTGAAATGTATTCAGAAACAGCAGCTTATTGGGCCTGACTTCACTGTGCTGCCACCTAGTGGCCCATATGTTTGAAAAACCCACATTCAACAAGTTTTTATGTTTTTAATATAGGTGTAAAAGAAAGTGTAATGTATGACGTAAGCTGGCCCACGAAAGCAAACTAGAGCGATCCCTGTGGCGTCTGGCCGTCCCTTGTTGTTGCGACTCTTCTCGGCTTGTAGCGCACTATCAACTTTATGTTCTTACCCGTTTATTGTAGGAAGTGCTCTGAGATGTTAAAAATTTCCATATTTCTTACCGAAAATTTGGACAATGACTTGGCTTGACTACAATAGGGATGTGGACTAAAACATGTTTTTTAGGCTCATTAGATAGATTATTAAAAAGTATGGTATACTTATTTTTTCTTTTCTCTATTATGGAAATAATGACGTAGATACAGCGCATTTAAATATTACGTGACGTCACGATAAACTACAATTTTTAATCAACGATGACTTAAATCCCCCACCCCGAAACTTCGAAGCGCTGTATCTTAGTAAATTTTCACTACTTTGCTAAACGAAACAATATGGTTCCTTTATTTCTGGATAATCTAGTTAGCGGACTAAATAAAATAATTTACTTTTTACCCAGTCCACATCCCTATTCTTCAGCCGCTTTACGGAAATAGATTAACATACAAGAAAAAGAGTCTTGAGTCTGGCGACTCTGGGCTATGTCTACTTAGAGCCGCAAGACCCAAATGCTCTGTCTGCAATATTGAGTATGTATGTGAAAGAGACAAGATACAAGCTGCTGTCCCTATTTTTAGCCTATATTTCTATAATCGTTTACTGAGACTAGTAAAAACTACTTCAGTAAAATTCAGTTTTTACTGAAATCTCAAAAAAGAAAAACTAGTCAATAAAAAGAAATTGAAAACACACTATACGTGTGAAATAACACTTTTTTGCTATAGTTATAAAAGACAAATATTTATTGCATGAAAGTAATACTAGTATCTTGAAACGACCAACACTCTTCCTATGCTAAACGGGCTAAACAATGTATGAGCTTCCTATGCATGACTAAAAGTTGATCGTGAGTTCTTCCATAAGACTAAATTACTTGTAGACATGACACCTTTTTTACTGTTTATGAATTTTATTACACGCCGTAATAAATGTATAAGTATCGAGGGTAGGTGAATATTAAATTTTTTTAATTTTTTGGATTCTTTTCTACCGGTTAGAGTAAGGGTTGAAACCTCGCCGTCTTCTTTCCACTCTTTCATTACTACGTTAGGGCGTCCGTTAAATGACGCAGGCGCACGCGGAGGGTTTCAGTCTATCTCTGTCGCACGTAGAGTTTGTAACAGAGATAGACTGAACCCGCCGCGTGCGCCCGCCTCACTTAGTGGACACCCATAGAGGCATCGTGCGATCAAATTTTCAGGATTGTTTTACCCGATTCCATGTGAACGAATATAAACCTAGAAATAAAACGCCGTGTCTAGAAGTCCCGCTTCAGAAGTAAAGTCATTTCAATTTTTATTAAATTCGTTTACCACAAGAAACCAGAAATAGAGAAGTTTGCAAGGATATTTACTTACTTTAATTCTCGCCTCGCACATCCCCAGCCTTTTCCATGTAGAAGTGCGAGGCGACAATTGGTTTGTACGCCTCGTCTCTCCGCGTCAATGGAAAAGTACTATATATCATTATAGCTCCATAGAGAATTTATAACAGATTTTTTAGAAAAATCGAATGAATTATTTCGATTGCCCTTTAAAATCTAATTTAGCGAACTAATAGTTAGGGAGCCCAAGAGGGGATTTCTGGATGTACTCGAGCGCGTCAGATTAACATATAGAGTACCTTGCACCCTGTTGAGTACCCCCACCAGGTACAAGATATTGATTTAGGTGGAGTCGTCGGGTTGCCTATCAGAATAATAAAAAAAAAATCGATGGTCAGAAATACTCGAGCACGACAGATTAAGATAAGGTGGGTTAATTAAATGGTGAAAAGTAAGCATTTCAATAATCTGATGATTTGAGCATGACATAAGGGAGGGGAAGAGTAACAAACTTGCAAAAAAAGTCACCTGGACATACTCGAGCGCGGTAGATTTTGTTATTATTTTGAAGGAAATAATGTAAAAATAACAAAAATAATTTAATTTGTCAATTTTCACTTGTTGAAGCAGCAAGAATCATAAATGTAGTATAGTGCGAACAGTTGGTATAAAGCATGTATTCACTACTCTGCGACTCTGTATCCCATCCACTTTTTCTCTATCTCTCACCCTCGCACGGTCCCCACACTTGATTACCAGCTCTTGATGTGGAAGGGGTACAGCCTGCAGAAACGGTTAGAGTTAGAGACGTGATTTTTTAAGCCAAATTTTGGAGGTTGAAAGCAATTTGACGACAGACTACTATATTGAACGTTTTTTTAAAATTCTTGATGGTTGTGTTTGAATAAACGCAAACCCCTGATCAATATTGTAGGCAAATATTCTTTTCTACATTTCTACTGTTACAAAAATGATAGGTTCTCTCTCTGCTACGTAGACATCTTGTGTGACAGTCGTCTCTGTATTTTAAATGCTTTTATTTAATTATAACTATAGTCAGTATCTTTTTCTTTTATTTTCATCAGGTTGCCATAAAAGAGCAATTTAAAACCGTCAGATTAAGAAAATCCCTCTAAATAATTCTCAGATTTTGAGCTAACACGATCGGGACAATAAACTATACCTTCTGGTTTAATAATCTGACGCGCACGAGTATTTCAATATAGCGTTTTTTTTTGCACTTTCAAAAAGCCGCTACGTGCTTGCGGCACTTCTGAATCTTCAGTCTTTTGAATGGAAGCTTTTTTCAAGATCAACTAATATGCGCTCAGAAATTCTGACGCGCTCGAAAAGAACATTTTTTTTCTTGTTTTGACCCATCCGTATGGCCACCTCTACCATGCTAGTCGGCAGATTAACATGCCTACGTGATCAGATACCCGTGGGAACATTTAAGTTATCAATATCTGGCGCGGTCGAATAGTTCCATTTATCGATTTTTTTACAATTTTGTAGACGCTCCTCCAGTGAAGGGGTACACATTACATAACCTTTTATTCTTATTACTATCTAATCTTCAAAATCGAATAGGTCCCTACGGCGCTCGAGTAAATCCATATTTAGCCTCGTCGGCCCCCAAGCTATAAGAAATATTTTGTTTTGTGTCCCGAGATGTCAATGTAGTGTGGTGTCATGTCTGCCCGCTGAAGCGGCCGGAGTGTTTAGTCTCATGGAGCGTCCCTGTGGCTGTTACAGGTGAGCCAGCCCGCGGCCACGGCGCAGTCGCTCGGTTACGACGTATTCACCGAACTAGACCCCCTCGGCACCGGCCGGAGTAAACCTTACGTTGACAAAAAACTCTTCTTTCAGGAGCTCAAAAATCCGCCAAAGAAAGTGCTCAAAGACCTCGTACAGCCAACACAGTCGCTCGTATCAGACGTTCCCATATCAGGGGGGGCCGGGGAATTGCCGGATTACGGGCCGGCTACAACAATGACGTCACTGACGAGACATTCGGGCGGTTCAGTGACTGTAGCGAAACCTCTTTTCTCTGGGAACCTATTCGCGGCGGATCCTTTCGCGGAGACTGATCCGTTTGACAATACGGATCCGTTCGATTCGTTCAAAGACGACCCGTTCACGACTATGCAGGAGTTCCCGCGAGTTTCGAGGGCGGACGATGTAAAGAGCAGATTCAGTAGGGACGCGACGAACGATAAGACTGAGAGTGCGGAGAAGAATATGTTCAACGGACCGCTACAGGTGACGCTTCCGCCGGAGCCCGTGCCCAAGTCGCCGAGGCTGCAGAGACAGGTACTTGTTTTTACTTTTATCACACACAGTAACGACAATAACGCCTATGGAAATACGCAGTTAAATAGCTCTTAAGACCCATTTACACACGGCACGTTTTATGCCTTCAGTTAAATTGTATGCAACAGGCATGAAACTTGCATTGTTTAAATGGGCCTTTACTGACCTTTTTCTCGCAATCGAAACTTGTTCTATGAAACGATCATCAATGATATCAATGGCGATGTATTGGGTAGCAAGTCTTTTGATTTCTATTATTGTAAATTTTAGAAACTTAATCTTGTGCCTGAAATTGTAAAAGATTTTTTTATAAAGATTTTAATAAATGTTATCATCATCATACATAGGGCGCACTATAAGTTTCCGGAACTGGACACTTACATAAACAATATTTAAAAATTTATTGCAACATTTGAAAATAGAACTCTTTGGCTGTAGAATGCAGTTTGTTTCATCTGACTGTCTTTTGTTTTTACCTTGTGGCGCCATTTAAAAAATTGTGTGTCTGCATCAACATGGATTTAACTCGGGAAAATTTTCGTAGTATGATTTTCTACGATTTTAAGTGTAATTTGACAGCTCAACAGAGCATCGCTCGGCTTGAAACAGCTTTTGGCAATGAAGCACCATGCAAGACAACTGTTTACAGCTGGTTTGCAGAATTCAAGCGTGGTCGTATCAATCTCAGTGACGAATCTTGCGATGGTCGGCCGTCCACCGCTGTGACCAACAAAGACATCGATGCTGTGCGCCGTATGATTGAAACAGACAGGCATGTGACCTACCATGAAATTCACGCATCCTTAGAAATAGGCATGAGTCAAATACAATTAATCCTACACAAACATTTGGGTGTGAGAAAGCTGTGCTCGCGGTGGATCCCACACAACTTGACCGAGGCTCAAAAAACGGACCGCGTCACTTGGTGCAGTGCCATGCTTACCAGATTCAACGAAGGTGCGTCAAATTTGGTGTGGGACATAGTAACAGGTGACGAAACATGGATTTATTGCTACGATCCCAAAACAAAGCAGCAATCGAGCGTATGGGTCTTTCAAGATGAGCCGAAACCAACCAAAGAGGCGCGCGTGAAAAGTGCATCTAAGCGGATGATTGCTTCTTTTTTTAATAAAACTGGACACGTGGCTACTGTTGCTTTAGAGAATCGTCGTACAGTGAATAGTGACTGGTACACGACCATTTGTTTGCCGGAAGTTATTGACGAACTCCGTAAAAATAACCGTAAACGCCGTATCATCCTGCACCACGACAATGCTAGTTCTCACACGGCCAGACAGTCAAACGACTTTTTGAAGGCGAAAAATGTAGAACTCATGAGTCATCCTGCATACAGTCCCGACCTGGCACCTTGTGACTTTTTTCTGTTCCCAAAAATTAAGAACCAATTACGCGGTCAACGATTTTCATCACCAGAAGAGGCTGTCGAGGAGTATGAAAAACACGTTTCAGAGGTCACCACAGAGGAGTGGCACAAAAGTTTTCAAAACTGGTTTCATCGAATGAAAAAGTGCATAGACGCCAAGGGAGATTATTTTGAAAAACAATAAATTAATTTTGTACCTTTAATAGTATTTTTTCATATTCATTCCGGAAACTTATAGTGCGCCCCACGTATCAGCCACAGAAAGTCCACTGCTGGACATAAGATTTCCAAAACGGCCGATCGGAAGCGACCTGCATCTTGCGTAGCGCCTTCCTGCGGCCTTGCTAAGGCAGTCTGTTCACCTACAGGTCGGTGTCCTACGCTTCGCTTGCCGGTCCGTGGCCGCCATTCGAGAACCTTTCTGCCCCATCTGCCAACGGATCATAGCGCTTGTGCCCCGCCTATAAAAAAAAAATGTATCCTTCCTTTCAACCTAGCTTACATTTCAGAGCACCGACATCAGCATCACCTCGACAGCACGCCCCCGCGCGTCTGGCCTCGGCCCGGGGGGCAGCTCTCCTCCCCCTCCCCTCCCCCCCAAGAAGCCGGCTGATGTGATCGCTGTCCGGCCCCCGCCCCGCCCTCCGCACGACCACGACGACCCACCGGACCTGAGTACGGCTTCCGGTGTGAGTGCCGGCCTTACTTCCGGCCTCGGGACTAGCTCGCCGGCAACGGTGCCGGGGCCGCCTTTGCCGAGACCCGCTAGGAAGAAGGAACCGTTGGTAAGTTATGGTTACAGATGTATGTGTCACTCCTCGTTCAGGTATTGAAAATATTACTATTGTATTATTATGCGCGTGGTGACCACTCCGGAGGGGAAAATTCAGTTACATGTTTCATTTGTGCAGAGTAATAAGAATGAAAATTGGCTTGCAATGGATGTCTAGGTATCTAAACGAAGAGGTGAGAAGTTCTGACGCGAGCTAAATTAAACCGTAGCGCTAACCACATCGAGTAGATATTTCTTTGAATTTCTTTTCTGAGTAAGACTTCTGTACGTACAGTCAAGTACCAAGATACCTGACCAGGCCCTCTACTTATATCTTGAATTTTCTCTTAAACTAAAGTGATATTAACATGAGAATTTATATTCAGACAGATTTTAATTAAGCCTTCTGAATTTAAATTTTCATGTTCATATAATTTTTACTAGTACTTATTCTGTGCTACAGTCACTTTTGGACTTAACGCTAATACATTGCAGAAGATTGCGCTCTCATTTAAAATAAATTATTTGCTAAATGTAAGGCATTAGACAGCTCTGCGGTGTTTGGTGCGGGCTAGAGAGTTAGTTTAATCTATGATATGGTTTCACAAGGTTGCTTCTCATAGATCAGCGTGAGGGGGCGTTGAATTACCGTCATATTAAATAATATTCCTCTACCCTAATTGCGGCATGCTTTATATTCATGTTTTATACATGTTATAAGAATAAGTTTAAATTTACAAACTAATGCGCATATTTTCAAATCAGGCGGACCGCAGCACCAAACCTCGTCTATCGTCAGCGTCAGCCTCAGCAGCCACCAACAGCAGTGAAGAAGAGTACCTCACCCCTGCCCCTCCCCCTCTACCCGCCGCCCGACGTTTCGACATCACCCTCAGCCAACTGCTAACATGCACCATGGATGAATTAGCAGCCAGGTAGATTTTATTCAGTGAATTATCATTGTTATGAAATAGTATTTCATGCAACAGTTGTATAAGAAGGGTCAAAAAATACGAGTGGTGCAGGTTACGATGCGGTCCTTGCCGAGCATAGTAAGAGACCAATCGAGCATTTTTTGACGTACTTATACAACGTTGCATACAATACTTTGTTTACGACTATATTTACTAAAAAAAATAAAAAAATGAACAAAGAAAAATATGAAATATACTAGGTATCTATGGTAAATTTTATTTTTTTAATTGACGTTTACTTCCATGTGTTTATATTAAAAAAAAAAACGTTATTTCTTATATTTCGGAAAGTTTTATTTTTTATACAAATTATAAATTCTAAGTGTTTCCTACATAGGCAGCTAGGTGCATAGATCTAAGAAAAAAAAACCTTTAGTTCTATGGCTAGGCGTATCTTTTTGGCGAAATTACGACACGTGTTGTTATGTTGAATGAGTATAGACTTTTCTGTAGTCATCATTGCGCTTATATTAGTGTTTGTGAACATGTAAAAGACAGATAACAATACAGAAGTAGAAAAACGGATATTCGGTTTTACTCAAAAAAGAGATGACTTTAAGATCTCTTTCCACGCAGATCGTAAAAGCCGATTGATTGAAAATATGAATGTTAATAAGCGACGTTTTAATTCCTTTTTCCACCAGGCCTATCATCACGCAAGTGGTCATTTTGCGGCCCTTAGCTTTGTCTGCAAAGACCCGCCCAAAATGCTCTGTCTACCCCATTAGAGATAGACGTAACAGTGTTACCACTGTTTTTATATACTACAAATTTTACCGTGATTAATTGTCTTAATACCTCATCTGCCATCCTTGTCACAGCTTCCTTCAAAACTCAGCCTCAGAAAGATTAAAGCGAGGAAATATATGTAATGCTAGCAGTGGGTTTTCATTTTTTGAGATAGCGTAGCTTACCATCTAAAAGTCTCGAAGACTAAACTCACAATGTGGCAAAATAAGTACCCGTTCTCACCATCTGATATTCCACCTGATGAGAAGCTGCCCCCGGGCTCTCCCCTGGGCTGTTTGGAAATCTTTAAACAGACTCCGATCTGGTAGAGGGCGATGCCGAGAGAGCAGAGTTGGAACTCTGGCAATAGTTTGTGTGACAGTGGGGTCACACAATCCATGGACCATCTTTTGTCATGTCCCAACTGCCCGACTCCTTGTTCTATAAATAAGGCAAATCTGAATATGGCTAATGACAGGGCGGTCGCCGTGGCTAGGTTCTGGTATAATGCTTCGGCCGCACTTGTGCCTATCGTCCCGAAGCAATTCGCGGCGAATCTTCGTACGTTTTGAACACTAAAAAGTTATCGCGATAAAGCGCTGGTCACACTAGCGGCTTCGTTATTTTTCACGAACTATCTGGCAATAATCCAAGATGGCGTCATCTACGATCTACGTGTTTTAAATATGGACGACGACTTTCTTTTTTTTTAATGTGTGCTAACAATTACATAATGCATTTATTGAAACCTAAAAAGAAACCTAGAAAGAAAAAGCTAAAAATTTTAACACTATTTCATCGTTTCCACTCCATTTTTACACAATGCACGCGTACGAACAAGTTGAAAATAAACGTCAAAATGAACAACGCAAGTGCGACCACGCAGACCGAATTGTTAGCGTGCATAAATCCTTTGATGTATCGCCCGCGCGTTAGTAACACGAAGTCCGAATATTCGGGACGATACCCGATAACGGCCGGTCACATTTGCGTGTATCGTGTAATAGCACGAAGCTTCGTGACGATAGGCGCAGGTCCGGCCCAAGCATAATAATATCTAATTTGAGCCATTTCGACTCGATAAGAAATAGAAGAATGTAATTGGGTATTTTAATGGGTCAAAAATAAATTATTTGGTACCGTTAAGAAAATAAAACGTCACAAATTAATGTCACTTGTCATGATCATAAACATTTTCAATGTGATTTTAGATTTATTATTGCAGAAAAACTGATTTTAAGAGCGCTATTTGACTCCAAGAAACTATGACGTCATTAGTATATATTTCATACAAATCCCATAGAAATGTTTGTTTTGACCTTATAAAAATGTTTCTGATTTGAGTTGTTGGAAAATAGCGAATTAATCCTCCAAGATCTTAAAGTACTAGACACAATAGGATAACAATAGGAAATGGCATTGATAAATGCCATGCGGGTCTTAAGGGGTGGAAACGCCTCACCGTGGCACGGAGCTTTACTTCGTAATTCGTTCCACAGGTTACGGGTTCCCGCCACGACGTTGTCTTCGATGACACTTCCACAGCTCACCGAGTACCTCCGTTCCTATCTTGCCGCTGACAATGACAGAGCGGTAACTATTACATTTTCACTTGAGTGCACAAAATAGTTTGTATAAAATAGGTATTGCATTGTTTTGGCACAGACTTTATATAATATAGGTACAGAACGGAATCTCCTAAGGTCCCGCGCAATATGCGTCCCCGGTCCCCGTCCTCGCACTTCTCCCCCGTTCTTACCATGTGGAAGGTGATAGAGCAGGTGGCTGCAGGCGTCTATAGCCGCTTCGACGAGACGAGAACGGGGGAGAGGTGCGAGGATGGGGACCAGGGACGCATATTGCGCGGGACCTTAGGAGATTTCGTTCTGTATGTAATACTGATATTAATTCTGTGGTTTTGGTACACAATTACGAATAAGATATATCGCACAAATTTCAATGTAAATTTCATAAATTAAATACTATTTACAGCGTATCAACGTAGACCCTTCATTCCGACCCGAGAAAGAAAAACCGACTCCATTACCTTCCACTGTAACGATACCAGAAAAACCGGTGCCCTCAGCGCCACCTATCGCAGAGTTCAACCCTCAATTCGAAGACAACTTTGCCCCTACCACAGACCCCGACACTTTCGTCGCCAACTTCGACGATTTTGACAAAAAAGCGAACCCCTCGTACGACCGGTACGCGGCGTTTAGAGAAATACAAGAGCAGGAACTTATAGCCAAGTCTATATTAGACCCTGATCCTGCCCCCGAGACTGAATCTAAACAGGACTCCGACGAAAAAGAGGAACTAACGGCTATCAATGAATTAATGCGAGCGAACGAACAAAAAGAAATCGAAGCGAAAGAAACTTCAAAAAGTCCACTAAAATCACTCGACGAACTAACTTTAGATTCCTTTAATATGTTTAGAAACTCAGTTAGTCCAAAACCGTCGCAAATAGACGCTAAGATAGAAGATATAAAGTCTGTAATGAAGACTTTAACGATAGATAAATCTAGAAGAAGTGTCTCGCCTAGAGATAATGGTAACGTAGAATCGAAACAGGAAGACACTAGTGATGTTCAACAGAATATAGTGCAACGCAATAACGATAGGTACGCAGCATTACGAGAAATAACCATAACGGAACCTCAAGACGAATTCGAATCTTTACCTCCAGAAATTGTTCCAAAAGAAAGAAAGAAATCCGATGAAAAATCGGACGGCTTCGACAACTCCGATTTCTTCGACTGTATAGATAATAGTTCCTTCTCGTTCTCGCACGTGGAGGACGCGTTTAGAAAGAGTCCGATGATCGTGAAAGAGAGGGAGGAGGAGAAAAAGAAGGAGGTGGAAAAGAAGGAAGTTCAGGTGGAACTGGTTCCGATAAGGAAGCTGCAGCCGCCAGCGCGGTTGTCTACGGAATCGATTAGCGATGTCGCTAGTGGCTCTTCGCCAGATACTAAAGGTAATTATGTTATATATTATATTATGTTTTATTAATTTACTTTCTAGAGGTAGGGACACACTAAGTTATTTACTTTCTTGCATTTGTAAGTATATAGCAAAACATTGATTAAACGGGACCCTAAGCGCGAATATTTGTGTCAAAGTGTTCATATCGTCTTTGTTTTTAACTTAACTAAAATTGTAGTTTATACAAAAACTATGTAAAAATGAGAGTTCCTTTTACGTACAATAGACACGCTGTGTGATAAGGGTACAGAGGATTAGTACAGTCGCTTAACCTTATATAATTATTTTTGATGTGTAAAAGTGCCTGTAAAGGTCTAATTACTAAAAAAACATTTGTCAAGATTCAAATATAAAATATTTGAATCTTGACTCTAATCTTAAAAGCAGTCTGATTATCGCTTAACAGTCAGTAAACATGTAAACAGTCTTGAAACATTGGCGCTTAACTAACCACTTTAATATAACGCAGTTTGCGGTGTAATTCATTCACCATGATTTTAAAACACTCTTTTACAGAAAAAGTTCCTCCCAGCCGAGGCTCGCGCGGCGGTCGCGGCGGGTCTCGTAGTGTCAGCGGCAGCGGCGGCGGCGGCGGCGGCCGCTGGGCGGTGCTGGGGGCGGCCGCGTCGCCCTGGTCCTCGGACTCCAGGGAATCAGAGCCCAGGCCGAGGAGACATCAAGCGGACCGCTCACACATAGGTAACCACAGCAAAGACACTTAAGGGTCATCCATTAATCATGTGAGGCCTGAGCTTCGGTCACGTCGGGTCCTTCAGCGGCAGTGGCGGCTGTAGCCACTGGGGTGCTGGAAGCGGTCGCGTCGCCTTGGTCGTCGGACTCCCGGCAGTCAGAGCCAAGAACGGGGAGACATCAAGCTTACCGCTCACACATAAGTAACCACAGCATAGACACTTGAGCGACGGTCACGGTGGGTCCTTCAGCGGCAACGGCGGTGGCGGACGCTGAGCAGTGCTGGGGGCGGCCGCGTCGCTCTGGTCCTGGGACTCCAGCGAGTCGGAGCCCAGGCCGAGGAGACATCAAGTGGACCGCTCACATATAGGTAACCCCAGCATAGACACTTAGGTGTCGTCCATTAATCATGGTGAGTTCCGCGTGGCGGTCACGGCGGGTCCTTTAGCGGCAGCGGCGGTGGCGGACGCTGGGCAGTGCTGGGGGTGGCCGCGTCGCCCTGGTCCTCGGACTCCAGGGAGTCGGAGCCCAGGCCGAGGAGACATCAAGCACACTTATTTCGTTTAAAATTCTCATAAACCGTGTTGTTTATATTATAATTCATCCGCTATAACTCGTAAACTACAAAGCTCGTATATATATCTACATAAAAATAGTAGATTGTTAACCGAGGGTCGAAAGAATCAATTTCCGAGGTATTCGAGAAGGACGCCCGAGCGCAGCGAAGGCGGCTATAGTCCGAGTAGGAATAGATTCTTTTATCCGTGTTAAACACTCTATTTTTCATTTCAAATATGAGGAAAATAAAACTAGTTGTTTATCTAAATTATTTATTGATAATATAAATTAATATTAGTAGCACCTATTTAAAATTAATTGTCAAATTGGGTCAGCTACAGTTCGTGAAGTATGGAGTATTGTCAAAAACCTAAAAGACAAAAAAGCTCCGGGGTTTGACCTCATTACAAAGAAAATATTAAGGCAATTACCGAAAAATGGCTGTAGTGTTCCTAACAACATTGTTTAACGGTATTCTATGAGTACAACATTTCCCAATGCTATGGAAGGTATCACAAATCCTTATGATACATAAACCCGGCAAACCAATACATGAAGTATCCTCTAATAGACCCATAAGCTTACTTCCAATAATATCTAAGGTTTTTGAAAAGCTCCTGCTTAAAAGACTTAAACCTATTCTCGAAAAAGACAACATTATTCCATCGCACCAGTTCGGATTTAGATCTCAACACTCCACTGTAGAACAGGTCCACAGAGTTTGCGACAGAATAAGGAAAAGCTTAGAAGAGAAAGAGTACTGCTCCTCAGCATTTCTGGATATACAACAAGCGTTTGATCGCGTATGGCACAAAGGTTTATTATACAAAATAAGGATAAATATCCCGCATAGCTATGTGGAATTACTGAAGTCTTATCTCTAAGATCGACTGTTCCAAGTCAAATTAGCTGACTCAACATCAAAGTTGTATGAAATCAAAGCTGGAGTCCCACAGGGTTCCGTGCTAGGCCCGGTTCTGTATACCATCTACACAGCTGAATTACCGGTGGAGGATGATGTGATCACTGCCACATACGCTGATGATACTGTAATCTTGGCAAGCAATGCAGATCCTGCTCGCAGATGCTGCAGAGAGGACTTGATAGCATATCTAAATGGCTTCAAAAATGGAGAATAAAGGCTAGCGCAACCAAGTCGGTACATGTCACCTTTACCCTGCGCAAGGAGGACTGTCCACCGGTAAAACTTGAAAACACAACCCTGCCACATCAAGAAAATGTTAAATACCTGGAGCTGCACCTTGACAGGCGGCTAACGTGGAAGAACCATGTCAAAAATAAAAGAGAGGAATTGAACATTAGGTCAAAAAATCTACACTGGCTGATTGGTCGTAACAGTGTATTGTCTGTCGACAATAAACTTTTGATATATCCTGAAGCCGATATGGACATACGGCATACAGCTCTGGGGAAGTTGTAGCAATTCAAACATGTCAGTTTTGCAGAGAATGCAGAATGTAATCCTAAGAACAATATCTGCTTTATTAATTTTTAAGCTTTAATTACAGATGAACACAATTAAGGAAGAAATACTTAAGGCGTCTGATATGTACAAGGGGAAACTGGAGGTCCACCCTAATGAACTGGCTGCCGGGCTGACAACACGCTCTTACCAGAAGCGACTTAAAAGGAAAAACATACTGTTCCTGAATGATGAGTAGAGGCTCTCGCTGGAGGACCCACTCAAAAAGCCACAACAATCCTCAACAAATTTGCTTAAAGCGAAACACCACTGATCGCAAATAAAAATTGAAGACGAAAAAAAATTGGGACAATTCGTGAAATTAAAAGTTACATTTTTGTTTGGATTGTTTATACTGTTTGATATATTATGACAAAGGCTGTTCTGGATATTTGTAAAAGTAGGAGACTCTGGTATTTTATCAGACGATGGATTCCATGGCGGATACTCCCTGGAAGTTGTCGGCTGAGAAGAATTGGGGCGTATTTTTATAGTTTCAGTTAATTTGGTTAAAATTTTAGTTTTATTTTGGACTGATTCTTCAATGTAGCCTTCTGCGACTGTGCTGGATTTCCGGCCTCCATGTCTTTTTAACGTTGTCATGTTTGCCCTAGAATCGGCTAAAAGTGTTGCTGACGTTCGTTTATAACAATGTCCAGTATACTGCTCACAGTTTGGTAAATTCAAATATGTTGCTATCTGCTTCGGCATAACTGAGATTTTATTTTTACCTATCACTTGTTTATAGCACTATCCCTTCTGATAGTTCAAAAAAGAAACGGTCCGTTTTTACATCTCTAGGTCTCATTTTTTGATATTTCTTTACTATTTGTGTAAACTCTTCTTGTACTACAAACGAGCGCTCAATATTTGTTTTTGTTTTAGTCAGTTTTACTAGTAATAATTGGCCTTGACTTTCAGTCCATAATTGTCAAATTTGTGAGTTCACTGCATCTGCAAGCGCCGCTTATACCGAGTATCAATATCACCTTTGAAAAAAAAAAATTTTTTTAGTATTTGTGTAATAAATACATTCATTTTTAGAATAAATCCATAAATACTTAGGTAAACTTACCTTCACTGCCAAATATATCACATCATGAGCATCATTTAAAAAAATTCCACTTCATGAGAGGTGAAAACCTTAGATTTCCTACTCTTGAACCCCTGAGACTGTCTTTTCAAAAATGATGTTAAATTATGGATTTTTTTCAAATTTACATTGTTTTTTACACTAAGTGTACTCTTGAGCATCGAATATCGGCTCCATAGCGTAGAAGGCTGTAGTTTGCTACACAGTCCATTGAAATATGAAAGAAATACACTTTCGGAAAACGATTTTATATTCTTCTCTGCTCGCCACTTTATAAAATCATTGTATGTGTTTATATATCTTTCTTTTGAGATTTCTGGCATAATATTTTCAATAACACAATTTGCCTCGTCTTTAATTGAATCTGGTGTCAACATTTCAGAATCGCTTGAACTCATTTTTAATATTTAAATCTTAGCTTAAAAGATAATTACCTGTTTTTTTTTAATTCCGTCACAGATACATGACAGATTAGTATCCCGCCAATTTATGTCAACTTTTTAAATTTTATATATAGAACTTACCGCATAATTGTTGCGGCTTATTCCGCTCAAAGTTTGCGCTAAGTTCCAATAGTATCTACTCCGTAGTCTGTGCTAAGTTCACACTGACTGTTTAAAAAGTCACATGGACGCAGCATTTTTTAATTTTTTTTTTTACATGAAACTCTTCAGAGCTGACGGCAGTTCTATTTTTAAAGTTCATTCCGGCCCTTAGGCGGGAAGTAATTTGTATGAGTTTTTCCCTCTCTATGGAGGGAAGCAGCATTTTCCACCCAATAATCAGATCAAAACAACACTACTTTCCGAATATGAGAAATGAAAACGAATTTTTCTGATTTGCTTTTAGCGTATGCGCACGTCTTTCTCAAACGCGTCGATGACGCAATATCTGAGATGAAATTAATGTAAGGCTAAAACTATAAATGAAGCAATTTGACACTTAATTGGACTCAGCGAACAAATGCTTTAATAGCCAATCTTTAACTCTAGCACGTCTAGTGGCTGTCTTCACGGTGTCAGGAAGCGCGTTCCAGAGCCTTACTGCCGTTACGGCGAAAGATTTGGAGAAAAAAACCAGTACGGTGGAAAGGAAGTTCTAATTTTAAATTATATGAAGAACGCAGGACTCTCTCACGAGTAGAACTTTATAGTTTGATACTTGTTTTAAGATAATTAAGAAAAAGATGTAGATTCCTGCGTTGACGAATGGTGAGCCATTTAAGCTGAATACGGTATTCTGAGGTATGATCGTATATACGCTGAGAGAAAATAAATCGAATGCAGTTACAGTCGAATATTACATATTCGTGCTTCGTTTTCAGTTCACACTTCATCGTCGTCGCGCGATGTGTCGCCATGGGACGAGGAGCCCCCGACGACGGCATTGCCGCGCACCGCACTCAGACACCGGGACCGAGATTCCAGGTAACCACCCAACTCTTTAGGAAATCCGAGCCAAATGACATTTACTGCAAATGATCAAGATCGGTTGCTTATTAAATGAGCAATATGGCTACTCGGTCGGTAACCATGCAAAAAAAGCGCATGACGTCACGATCAAGTACGATTTTCACTTTAAGGTTACGTAAATCGCCCCTACCCCCAAACTTCGATGCGCTATATCTTTGTGAATTTTTACTATTTGTCAAACGAAAAAAATATGGGTCGATTATTTTCAGGTAATCAAATAAAATAAGACCCAGTCCACATTTGCTTATTCGGTGTCTAGGAAATTTTAAAGAAGCTGATTATTAAATATCCATACCTATTTCAGGCATAATTCGTCCGGCTCAAGAGAATGTTTAGACAGTGGCAGCGGGCGAGAGAAGCGGTCGGAGCGGGAACTCAGCCGGGACGGGCGGGACTCCGCGCGGGACCGGCGGGACTCGGGCAGCGGCCGCGACCGCCGGGACAGCAAGGCAAGCCCTCATAAACCAAAAACTGGTGCTCAATGATCAAACCCGGTCGCTTCTAGTAATACAGTACTAACATGGTTTGTAAGAGTAGGGAAAATGCTAAGTTAATACTGCTTTTTCAGTTAAATAGATTTTAAAACTAACATAGAATAAGTACCATTGTTACTAACCCCTGGACCTATGTTGCCTTAAATAAAGTTATTATTATATTATAAAAACTTAAATATACTCATCATCATCCCAGCGTATTTTCCCGGTTGCATCCTCAGCAGTAACACTTCAGAGCCCGGGGTCCGCTACCTAACTAAGGACATTTGACACGAGGCGAAGCCGAGTGTGATAATAGTATCATACCTTAGTAGTTTTAATACCTAATTATTACAGTTGCATACAATACTTTATCTACACCCATGATATGAATCCTCTATAATAGGTTCTAAATCCATAGGGTGTTGTACAGTGTTGTAAGAACTGTAGTAAATTAAGTTTAATTGCTGAGTATCTAATACAAACTTACTATGTATGTATTGGTAGTAATGGAATTATTTATTGCAATAACAAAAGTCTGTGATTTTTTTTTTGAAAAGTTTTTTTTTTGTATTTTAAAATTAATAGAAAACTGTATTCACGTAATATGTACCACGTCACATTTATCAGATTAAGATGATATAGTATTTGGATACAAAGAATTATAAAACAAAAATTTTATAAAATCAATGAGAATCAATTGAGAATATTTTGTAAAGTTTTATTGAGTCTATAGCTATTAAAATACAACATTAAGGTATATTTAAAGAAAACAATGAATAATAACGTTTTCTTTTTGAAAAATGTTGCTTTTTGTTGGTTTTCGTTTATAAATTTTTATTTCATCTCTGTGTATCATCCAGCAATAGTCCGCCATCATATTAACGTCCCAACGGCCTTGATATCTTCTTTCCATCTCTTTTACGTCCTGATGAAACCGTTAAATATAAATAGATTAAATAAAACAATCTTTTACCACACTTTTTTTTCAGAAGGTTTATTAGTCGTCCCGGAGAAAACGTTTCGCGCGATCGGTTTGGCGCATGCGCTCTTCATAGACTATAACACGGAATAAAATTTTTTTTTTTACTTTTTCTCTCAGGGGAAAGATAGGCTAGTAATAATAGACTATAGAATGGTTGGTCCTAGAGTATAAAATAGGAATATTGACCATGGAATCAATATATTATCCCTATATATATACTATATACATGTTATATATTTATCTATATACAAAAAGAATGTGACGTGATACGTTAAACTAAAGTTTATATTTGCTATATACAGACCAACATCTACATGTTTGTGATGAATTTATTTAAAAAACTTTTTCATCGCAGACCTGTGTAATTATTTACATTTTGGATCGTACAATTATTGAAATGCAAATTATACTTATATCGAACAAAAATGGCGGGATACGACGTTAATTCGAATAACCAATAAGATTTTTTTAAATTACGAAGCTGTCGTAGTGAACCGCGCGTATTTGACTGTTTATTTTTTTTTTTGGGATCGAGTTCGCGTTGCATAATGAAGTTTAGTACAACGTTATAACCATGAAGATAAAGGGAATCATGAAGATATGGGGTATTATAACACTCGTTTGGATGATATTATGGTTACTACGACACTGGTTGTTTTAATGTTGGCAATAAGCTAACTGTTTCAGAAACTTTTATAGAGTATTTATAGCATGGGTGTAGGTAAAACAAAAAAGAAAACCCGATCATAAGCTACCGATCCCCTGCTGTCGGTTAACCCGTTTGCGCATCTTATATCACATTACTACCCCTGCCCGTGATGAACAAAGACGTAATTAGTATGTTTGTATTTATGTAACAAATGTTGTTTGTTTGTTTAGGAGAGGGACCACAGAAGAGATCGACGCAGCCGGGACAGAGACAGCGACGCCTGGGAGAGGGGGTACAGAGAGCGGGACTACCGGGACTCCCGGAGCAGAGAGCGGTCCAAGGACTACAGGGACAAAGACCGCGATCGGCACCGGAAGCCGAGGCATTCGTACGACGAGGAAGAAGAGTGAGTTAAAACACTGTTATTAAGTAGGCTCTAACAATATATACTGTGAGAAATGATATTTCTTCATTTCTCTCATAAAAACTTGTCACACAATCACCGGTGAGATGTTACTTAAAATTGGTAAATTTCGAGATGACATCTACGAGGGGGGGTCAAAAAGTTCGCGGAATGGAGGGGATAGCGGGGGGTGGGGGACCTGCCGCAGGTAGTAACTAATGAGCAACTCTTTGTGAGTATATATGCCAAGTTTGAACCTGATTGTGTCAATAACCTTTGACCTGTCGTCGATCAAACAAGTGAATCCGGAAGAAAAACTTGAACATGGAAAAAATCGAGTTTCGTGCCGTCATAAAGTTCCTCACTAAGCAAGGAAAACCACCTCAGAAAATTTTGGAAGAAATGTTATCAGTATACGGGGACTCTTGCCCTGGGAAAACCATGGTGTACAAGTGGAATAGCCTTTTCAAGCAAGGCAGAGAGTCTCTTGAAGACGACCCTCGCTCAGGACGGCCGATTGAGGCCACCACCTCAAACATCGTTGAAAAAGTGGAGAATCTTATACTGGAGGATACTCGTTTGAAGAAGAAACAACTTGCAGAAATGGTTGGAGTATCACCTACAACCATTTTAAATATTCTACACGACAATCTTGGGATGTCAAAAGTCAGCGCAAGATGGGTGCCAAGAATGCTCACACCACCACAGAAACAGCTGCGCGTCGAGTATTCAAAGGAGTTTTTAGACCTCTGTAGCGCCGACAAGGAAGGAATTTTTGCAAGACTTGTTACTGCAGATGAAACTTGGGTTCATCATTATGAGCCTGAGTCGAAGCAAGAGTCTATGCAGTGGCATAAAAAGGGTCAGCCCCCCCCTAAGAAATACAGGGTGTCACAATCGGCTGGAAAAATCATGGCAACTGTTTTTTGGGATACAGAGGGTATTTTATTAATAGATTATAAAGATAAGGGTGTTTCTATAACGGGAGAATACTACGCTAATCTACTAAGACAATTAAAAGAAGCAATCAAGGAGAAAAGGCGGGGAAAGTTGACAAAGGGTGTGCTGCTTTTGCATGACAACGCACCGGTACACAAGAGCCGCGTTGCGATGGCTGCCCTTCATCACTGTGGCTTCGAAATGTTAAACCATCCTCCCTATAGTCCAGACTTAGCCCCCTGTGATTATTTTTTATTTCCCAAATTAAAAAAAGAGCTTCGGGGGAAGAAATTTTCCGATGATGAAGAAGTCAAGTCGGCGATTTCGGCCTATTTTGAGGACAAAGACAAATCATTTTTTTTCGACGGTATTAATAAGTTAATAGAGAGATCTGAAAAATGTATTCGACTTAAGGGGGAATATATTGAAAAAGAAAAATAGTACAGTATTTTATTTCACCCCCCTTCCCCTCCGTTCCGCGAACTTTTTGACCCCCCCTCGTATATGTCCCAAGGTCAAAAACTTCGATTTTTATTATGCCCTTATTATCATCATTTCAGCCGCATAACGTCCACTGCTGGACATAGGCCTCTCCCAAGTATTTCCAAAATGACCAATCTAGAGCTGCCTGCATCCAGCGCTTCCCAGCGACCTTTATAGTCAGGTCCGTCAGACGTTCTTGTGGGTGGGTGCCTTAAAACAAAACTCAAAATCGCTTTTACTCCTCCTTTTGCGAGGCAAATGCTAGATTATTAATTTATTTGCCCTTTTACTAGACTAATTAGAATAACTTACATTTGTTAAGAATCTCGAAGTAAACAAATAAGAAATTGCATTTTCTCTCTGTTGATGAATAACAAAATTGCAAAACACCGGAGAACCGTCTTTAGAATCAAACCTTACTGATCCAAAAATAGGGTTGAAAGTTACAAGTATCCAATATGAATTATTTCTTTATAGATGAGACAAGTGTTAAGAGTCTAGTATCTCGTTTGTTCGCAGCTACAGCGACGGCTGTGGCTCAGGGCGATCGTCTCCGAGAGATCGATGGCCCGACCAGAGGTGGAGGAGAGACGGTAGGTCATCACTCTGTCCGTTACACTGTTCTAAAATTGGCACCAGAACACCTAAAAAACTCAGAACCATTCTCTTAATACATAGGGCGCACTATAAGTTTCCGGAACTGGCCACTTACATATACAATATTTAAAAATTTATTGCTACATTTGAAAATAGAACTCTTTGGCTGTAGAATGCAGTTTGTTTCATCTGACTGTCTTTTGTTTTTACCTTGTGGCGCCATTTAAAAAATTGTGTGTCTGCATCAACATGGATTTAACTCGGGAAAATTTTCGTAGTATGATTTTCTACGATTTTAAGTGTAATTTGACAGCTCAACAGAGCATCGCTCGGCTTGAAACAGCTTTTGGCAATGAAGCACCATGCAAGACAACTGTTTATAGCTGGTTTGCAGAATTCAAGCGTGGTCGTATCAATCTCAGTGACGAATCTCGCGATGGTCGGCCGTCCACCGCTGTGACCAACAAAAACATCGATGCTGTGCGCCGTATGATTGAAACAGACAGGCATGTGACCTACCATGAAATTCGCGCATCCTTAGAAATAGGCATGAGTCAAATACAATTAATCCTACACAAACATTTGGGTGTGAGAAAGCTGTGCTCGCGGTGGATCCCACACAACTTGACCGAGGCTCAAAAAACGAACCGCGTCACTTGGTGCAGTGCCATGCTTACCAGATTCAACGAAGGTGCGTCAAATTTGGTGTGGGACATAGTAACAGGTGACGAAACATGGATTTATTGCTACAATCCCAAAACAAAGCAGCAATCGAGCGTATGGGTCTTTCAAGATGAGCCGAAACCAACCAAAGTGGCGCGCGTGAAAAGTGCATCTAAGCGGATGATTGCTTCTTTTTTTAATAAAACTGGCCACGTGGCTACTGTTGCTTTAGAGAATCGTCGTACAGTGAATAGTGACTGGTACACGACCATTTGTTTGCCGGAAGTTATTGACGAACTCCGTAAAAATAACCGTAAACGCCGTATCATCCTGCACCACGACAATGCTAGTTCTCACACGGCCAGACAGACAAACGACTTTTTGAAGGCGAAAAATGTAGAACTCATGAGTCATCCTGCATACAGTCCCGACCTGGCACCTTGTGACTTTTTTCTGTTCCCAAAAATTAAGAACCAATTACGCGGTCAACGATTTTCATCACCAGAAGAGGCTGTCGAGGAGTATGAAAAACACGTTTCAGAGGTCACCACAGAGGAGTGGCACAAAAGTTTTCAAAACTGGTTTCATCGAATGAAAAAGTGCATAGACGCCAAGGGAGATTATTTTGAAAAACAATAAATTAATTTTGTACCTTTAATAGTATTTTTTCATATTCATTCCGGAAACTTATAGTGCGCCCCACGTACACCTAGTGACGTATCTAGGGGTCGGAGGGGGCGGGAAAGTTCGGCACGCACTGGGTGCCACCCATGCTATAGCTACGCCACTGAATACACCCTTCTGTTTCATGGTTGATAATGGAACACCTGAGATTCACATTTTGTACTAGTCTCATTAGATTGAAACAAGAATAGATTTTCTTTTTAGACAACTAGGTTCGTAACAAGATCATTACTTCTTTTTTAACACTGGTTGCGAAACATAGCTGCCAAAGCGGCCGGAGGGGATTTATCAATGTATGCAATGGCACTTAGGCGACTTTGACGGTCGCTAAAGTTCAATGGAACAATTTTAAATGGAACTAGTGAGCTAAGCCAACTGTCATCACATGTTTAAAACGAGTCTTTACAAGAACTTGTCCCGGTAGACCTAGAGTACGGTCAAGTTCTAAAACGCGGACTAACTTTAGAACTTTAAGATCCTGCTATATGTTACCTTCTCTTTCGTCACTGTCAACTCAATTGGGGCGAAAAATTGTTTATACAAAAAGTTAGTCTTTAAATTATAATATATGGACCGGGTCCGATTAAGTTTTATTAATTACATAGTTGTAAAGGGAAAAAAACTTACTTATATTTATTTAAAGTTGTTTGTGATGTCCACGGTATTAAAATAGTATTTAATGCAACAGTTGTATAAGAAGGTTCATAAAATACGAGTGGCGCAGGTTTTGATGCGAGCCTTGGCGAGCATCGTAAGGAGACCCCATCGAGCATTTTTTGACACACTTATACAACGTTGCATACAATACTTTTTCTATGATTACATTTACTAAAATAAATCCAAAAATAAACAAAGACAAGTATGAAATACTACCATATGTTTGCTAGATACTAGGTATCTATGGAAGACTTAATTATTTTTATTGACGTCTGCCTTGTGACCAAAAGTGCCATTTTTGAAACATGGAGTGACTTAAACGAATGTTTTTTCATACAAAAAACCGTTTGTTCAGTGACTCCACGTTTGAAAAATGGCACCATATGTTAAAATAACGTTTTTATTATGTTGGCAGTATGGTAGATCTAAAGAAAAAAAGTTATAGGTCTATGGCTAGGAGTATCGTTTTGGCGAAATAACGACACATGTGCATTATAGGAATAGACTATAGACTTTTCTAAGATCATATAATCTACGTTCTTATATTAGTGTTCGGGACCATTTAAAAGACAGATAACAGTACAGGAGTAGAAAAAGAAATTTACATCCTTCATTATCTTGTCAAACTGATTTTTATTGTAACGTTTCATTACAGAAAGAAATTATGGTTCCTTGGGTTGGCGCGAGACGAGGCGTAGGGCAGAACTGAGACAGAGTGAAGAACCTAACGATAGAAGGTGATATTTCGAATAGAAACGTGTTACTTTTTGAATAAAATCACACCTTTATTTTGTAGATATTGCAATTGACAACATTTCAAAAATGTTATATTCATATTTTATATTTTTTCCTTAAAGAACTTAAAAAAATGGACATACGTATTTATTCTTTTTCTATTCTTTTCATTATTTCTCCTAAAATCAAAAGTACAAGAGTTAGGATGTAACGAGTTTACATCTTTGCCATACTTTATAATTAAAAAATAAAACTTTTACTGACGTCTATAGAGTTGTGTTTTGTAGGAGTAAGATATCGATATCGATACTACTTTTGGCATAAAAAATACTATATTGACGACTTGGTATGTGGAAAACAAATGGCATAAAAAATTACGCTTGTAATATTCGACAAAACAAAATGTATCCTATCAACTCTATATTGGAAATGGGGTTTTTGGATAACCCACGTTTTCGGATTCTCACAGTCGCCCCTTACAGGAATCTAGGACACAAAGAAAAATAGTTTTACTTTTTAAGTTACAGCGCTTTGAAGTTAATTGGGGCGAATTTGACTGAAAATAAAAACAAGGGCTCCGGCGTACATGCATTGTGGAAAGATGGCGGACATACCAGGATTGCTATTTCAAAAATAGGAATAATAATGCGTTCAAAAATTTGTAAGATTTAATTAAAAAACAAAAAAAAAGCTATCATAAATGTCACTTTGTGTTTTGAAAATCGCCCCATTTTAGGGTTGCATTTTTCCTTACTTAATTTTTTTAAATAGTTTTTAATACCTTGATGTCAATATTATTTTAATTTAACCTGAAAGATCAATCACATAAAGGAAATATTATCATTACGTCACCAAACTATACATAGTTTGGTGACGTAATGATAATATTTCTATATTTATTAAACATTTGGATACATGTGTTTTTTTTCCAATTCTAAGTCTACTATACTGAAAGAACTATCGATATTAGAAGGTCTTCCTATCGAACAGATACTTCTATAGAACAACACTACTATTCTCTCTCACTCGTGATGTGAGTTGTCAGATTGACGCACGCGTCAATTGACAGCTGACAGCTTGTACATATTTTTTTCACTGTTAGATGTTCAAGCAAAGGCGTAACCTGTTAAATGCCTATATTCTTGTACTTTTGAGTTTTTTTCATTTATCTCTAAAAATATAACCCAAAAAATTTTAAAAAATATTTTACTTGTTCAGAATCGCCAAATTTCGAAATGATTTTCGAATTTTCATACCTTTTTGAAAATGAAATGTTGTATTTTTTTGAGATTATATTCAAACCTTTGGAATATAATTTAAAAAAAATTGCCTGCTTCAGCTCTTTTTCGAGATAAACGTTTGATTTTGTTTGAAATTATTTATTGTGAATAGTTAAATATCCACAGATATGGATCTACGTTAGGCTGGCCAGGGCGTCGTTCCGGCACAGGATCTCGACGAGAAACCGAGCGAGAAACACGAGAAAGTAGAGAAGGGCGAGAAACAAGAGAAGCGAGAAGACGCACACGGCGAGAACTAAGAGAGGCGCGAGAGTCTCGAGATAGAAGGGACTATAGGTTCTCGAGTGACTTCTCGCCGCGAGACCGAGATCATCCGTCACCTTTCGACAATGACTTCCATGACACGCCCACTTCGGTTCCGAAGAAACGAGCGCCGTACTCTAGTTTAGAAGGAACTAGGTAAGAAATCTTTGGTGTTATATATGCCTGAACGCCCTGTATTTTGCCGTAATTACTAAATTAGAAACTGTTCATAAAAAATCACCAAACGTTTGCTAAACCTTTTGTTAAAATATGTTTTAGTTTTGTTCTTACTATGTCAAGTATTGAGGGATGGTTTAGCTAAAATAGGTTGAGCAAACGGTTGTAAATTTTAATCAAGGTTGTTATCTTGGTTTCATGTTTTGTTATTATTTATTTCAAACCAAATCGTAAATAACGCTGTTGAGATTACTTACTTCCGTAACGTTTTAGGAATATTAAATATATTTTTTTTGCATTCACTTGTTAGTGTAAAAATAACCTAACAAGTGCAAGTTGAACTCACGTGGAGAGGGTTCCGTTCAATGCCAAAGTTTTTAATATTAATATATCACATTTGAAATTGTCATAGTAAGCCGCGAGTTAACTAATAATAATAGCGCTATCTAGTAGTTTTTTAGTGAACTATTTTCCGTAAGTTAACGTATTTTATTGAGTTTACCACTTTATTTTCAATTAATAGAATTCTTATAAGTAGGTTTTCTTGTAATCTATATGTTGTATTTTTTTTTCAAAATTTTAGACTCCGTAGTTTCGGAGATCACGGGGTCAATTTTCGTCTTTTATGAATAAGACTATATAAGAAAACTATTTTACAATAGTAACAAAATTTATTTGAGATCCTCATAACAAGCCCTTTCATTTGGTATATGACACAGTAAGGTATCCAAAACTTTTTTTTATTTCCTCATATGTCTCCCAAAAATTACGTTTTCATTTTTGTACGGAAACCAAAAAATGATTCTTGCCCGAAGAAGATATTACTAGCAGATAGAAACATCATGCCCCATTCCCTTCCCAGGTTCGCGTTCGACCCCGAGGACGCGACAGCGTCGCCTTTGTCCGCGAGCAGCACCCGCGCCCGCGGCGACGCCGACTCGCCCGCCACGCGCTTCCGGTTTGACTCCGACTCCGTGTCCCCACGGTCCATGTTCGAGGACGACTTCACCATCTCCACGCCCAGAGGTAGGACCGCCTCAATAGCAGAGGAAGACGAGAGCGACGTCCCGCCTCTGCGAACCAAACCTCAGCCCGCCCATAGAGACATAAAGAAGTCAGAGTCGGTGAACATATTCACCCGAGAATCGGATCCGTTCGAAGGCGACGCGTTCTTCGCGTGCACGGGCTCGGACCGCGCCGCGCGCCGTGACAACTGGCCCGCGGACTTCCAAGGTTTCGACAACGCGTGAGCCGTCCGCTCTGTCCGTTTTGTAACTCTATGACCAAAGCAATAGTAACTGCGATCCTGTTGTCTATTCGCGCTCGATTCTGTGAATCTGCTTCGAATCGCTTTAATTTTGCACCGAATGCATTTTTACTATACGTATGTAGGGATATTGTTTTTAAATTAGGAATAACGTTCGATGAATGAACGGGAATAGACGAGCAGGTTTTTTTATTGGAACTGTTGTTTCACATGTACTAGTTCTTTTTATTTCAAAACTTTTTAATGAATAATTTATTTCAAAAAAATGAAATGAAAATAAGAAATAGGTCAACAACATGGCGATTCTTTTTGGATTAGTACATGTCTAGCGATAGTTATAAACAAAACTGCAGACTGAACACAGCGGACAAAGGCGGTGTTGCCATTATTGTAAACTAGTATAATTCATGGATCTCGTATACTGCAGCTGTTAGCGGCCCCTTCCCTCCAGCGGTTGAAATTCCACATTTTACAAACATTTAAATTTTAGGGCCAAAATAACTTTATTTCAAGGTTAGTTAAATGCGCTTGATGCAGCTTGCCAGTCAAAATAACTTAACAATCTAGTCCAAATATAAGTCGAAATGTTTAAGTCATTTTTCGAGTAGTAAAATATAGAATTTCAGCTTCCTGCGATCTGTGTCTAATATTCCCAATGTTTCCCGAATAAGTCATAGATTTAATATTACGCCGATATAGTATCTAGTGTATAGATAAAGATAAGCTGTATACCCTTTGACCATTGTCGTCCTAGTATTACCTTGAGACATATATGAATTTGAACGGAGCGCGTTCGAGTTTGTATAGGCCTTGAAACGCAACCTGTGATATGTATAAGCAACGCCCTTCGACATTTTGTTAACGCTTCTGTAATGTGATATTATATCTTGCTGTTATGTCAACTTCTTCCATGTCTGCGACGTGGACTTCCAAAAAATGATATTAAGTTCGTTCGTAAACACGCCGAGAAACCCTGAGAATTAACAAGAAACACGACTCGGCGGTGTAGGAATCCATTTAGGAATTTCAAATTTCCGAAACAATCTTTATACTTTCTTTAGATGTCTAATGCAAAAGTGAAGAATGTTTGTGACTGTGATTTACATTTTAATTTATGACTATAAATGGCAGTTATTTAGATACATTTTGATATTGATTAACTAATGATCAAATTGAGATAGGCCTATCCCCACAATGGGAGGATCAAGGCTACGGACAATGATGATGAATGATCAAATCTACGGGTTTAAAGGTAAACACAGTATTACACCAACGTAACCGCTTGAGTGAATCTACTTTAACTACTTTGTATTTTTATGTACCTATGTAGATGAGTATCAGACGTACCCGTAACCGGCGGGCATGGATAAAAAGAGTGATGAGTGTATGAAGCGAAAGAGGTAATATTTAAAATAAACGGTCGCAGTATTTGATATTCCGCAGTTAATTTCAAGTAAAATATTTCTTACTTATGCAGTTTGCTCGTTGCAATGCAGCCAGCATAGTCTAACGATTAAACAAAAAAGCAATTTTGAACTCACTATTTTTGTATTTTACGTGCAAATTTAGCACATAATAGTTTGACACCTTAGATAAGATTCTACATTTGCTAACATTCCATAACGACCATGTATAAAATAAAATGTTGTACTAACGTTTCGTATTACAAACTGATTCGATATTCAATGTAATACATTAGGAGTGTTGGGCACAAAACTATATAGTATTGTTTTTATTTTTAAATTAAAATTGTAAATATTTTGCTATGGGATGCTAATTTTGATATCTCCATGTAAATATTGATCCACTAGCCGTAGCGACGTAACGATATGTAAATACCGTCTTATTATAAAACATTGACTAATTTTATTATTATATATTTCGATTCGATAAGAAAAAGAAAACAAGGCTTAAACCAGTATCCACCTAAATAAAATTTATACACTATCTTATCTCTAATATGTCAACATGTTCAGGGTGGACACTTTAATCAAAAATAAAAATTCGCATACCTTTCCAGGAATAGCCTCTAGGAGAAGCTTTCTCTAATCAGATTTTAAAATAAGGTTTACTTATTGAGATATTTGTAAAAATCCCAATGACCTTTATTTTCAAGCAAGGTCAGGCTTATTTGAGGAAGTGACGTCCCGATGAAGATTTTGAGTGCAGATGGCAATTACCGCTTTCAGTACTGTTCTGTCACTGTCACTGGTTATGTCAATGACAACAACCAACATAAGTAATTTAAACAGGTGACATTGAAAGATAACATACTTAAGTCATTGTTTTTTTTTGTGCAGGCATAGGAATAATGTAAACTTAGATTTCTGTGTATTGTCACTTCCGGTGTATAATTTAAAACAACATCTATAACACTTTTATATTAAACTAGCTGCGCCCGGCGGTGTTACCCGCGGTATATATAAAAAGTAGCCTTTGTGTTAGCTGCCTGCATACCAAATTTTATCAAAATTGGTCCAGCCGTTTGCGTGTGAAGAAGTAACAAACATACACACTTACAAACTTTCGCTTTTATAATATTAGTGTGATTTAGTTGACAAACAAATTAAAATATACTGGCTTAAATTTACTAAAATATAATCGAGGTAACGTATCCAATATCAAGTCTCGCTATCCAGCGAGGGAATGCTGCCAATTCCCTCGCTGGATAGCGAGACTTATGTTGCCTCGATGAGACGCGTTGTGATGTCCTTAAAACAGCTTAGCTTCAGGGCCACAAGGACCCATTGTATCCACTGCGAAAGAAAAATGAAACTGTCTTCCATATGAAATGTTTATTTATATATGTATTTGTTGTAAAATATAGTATCGTTGAGTTAGTATCCCATAACAAAAGTCCCGAACTTACTTTGGGACTCGCTCAGTCAGTGTAATTTGTGTCTATATTTATATTTATTTATTTATTTATATCAGGGTGGATAACGATTTAAACCAAGGAATACTGTTAGTCCGTGTTTTATTATAAGACGGTCTTTAATGTTTTTCCTATACTGGGCGCCAATAGGGCAGATGACTGGGTCAAAAATTAATTATTCGGTACAGTTCATAAAACACAACATCACAAAATAGTGTCACTTTCATTAATCATATCCATTTTCAACATGAATTTAGATTTATGAATGCAGTAAAACTGATATAAAGATCGCTTTTTGTCTCCAAAAAAGCATGACGTCACACTTTTGTATTTCATACAAAACCTCTAGAAAATGTTTGTTTTGACGTATAGAAGAAAGTCTCTAATTTGACCTCTTGTCATCTAGCGGTTTGGAAAAAAAAACGACACACTGATCTTCATCTTCCTGTCGTTGTGGTTCACGGACGCGCATCACTCCCAACGTACCAGCGTTCCAACGTACATTCGAGCGCAGATAAAAGTCATCCCCTACCGTAGGGCTTTTAAATTGGGCGCAGATAAAAGTGACCCCTACCGTAGGGCTTTTAAATTGGGCGCAGATAAAAGTGACCCCTACCGTAGGGCTTTTAAATTGGGCGCAGATAAAAGTGACCCCTACCGCAGGGCTTTTAAATTGGGCGCAGATAAAAGTGACCCCTACCGTAGGGCTTTTAAATTGGGCGCAGATAAAAGTGACCCCTACCGTAGGGCTTTTAAATTGGGCGCAGATAAAAGTGACCCCTACCGTAGGGCTTTTAAATTGGGCGCAGATAAACGTGACCCCTACCGTAGGGCTTTTAAATTGGGCGCAGATAAAAGTGACCCCTACCGTAGGGCTTTTAAATTGGGCGCAGATAAAAGTGACCCCTACCGTAGGGCTTTTAAATTGGGCGCAGATAAAAGTGACCCCTACCGTAGGGCTTTTAAATTGGGCGCAGATAAAAGTGACCCCTACCGTAGGGCTTTTAAATTGGGCGCAGATAAAAGTGACCCCTACCGTAGGGCTTTTAAATTGGGCGCAGATAAAAGTGACCCCTACCGTAGGGCTTTTAAATTGGGCGCAGATAAAAGTGACCCCCTTTAAAGTCAGGGAGGTCAGATTTATCTGCCCCCGACCCCCCATTTCCTAAAATATTGGATACCAGATGGCAGCACAGTGAAGTCAGGTCTTGGTCAGGTCCTATAAGATGCTGTTATTGGATACATTTGATAAATAAAAACTTGAGAGGTGTCAAGGGACGCCCGGATGGAACGAAGTAAAATATGAATATTAATAGGTCTAAATTACATTCAAACTCTTTCTGCGTTCTAAAATCAAGTTTTTATTATCTTCATAAATTTGAATGAACAAAAAGTGTCGTTACAACTTTTGGTCTTATTTTTTTCCGTCTAGCTCCCTTTCGCAACGCGCGATAAGGAACTTCGTTCCAATAAATAATTAAACAGAAATAAATAAACCAATTTATCAATATTGATGGAGCAAAGTAAACCATCAACTGATGAGCACATGACAACAGTCGATTGGACCTGACGTCACTGTGTTGCCACCTAATGTCACATATTTTTGAAATCCCTCATTGTCAAGTCTTATGCCAGCAGATTCCAACATCGATCACGCGCGTCATTGCTGTTCAATGTCAAGCTGTCAATTGTCAAAACAAAAAAGTGTCACCGACACACCAGTATACCGATGGACATTATCTGATCAGTAAACGAATTAAAAAGATTAAATGCGTGCATGGATGTCCGCTATTGAAAAACTAACTGGCGCTCGACATAGTACATAATTTTATTATTATATTTAACCCAATATGTATACATAGCTACAGGAGCATTTATTTTATAACTAATATGAGTATTCTTTACTTATTGGTAGATTCTTATTCCTGTATCCTATTTTGTATAAAACTCAGACACAGGATATGTACCTATGGCATTTGTAAATTTGTACCAACGCAACCTGCGTTCAGGTCAATCATTTATATTTTTTACGTTTCTCATTTTCTACTTACTTCATTTATTTCTTGTAAGCTTGTAACTTTATAATATTTTCTAATTTAAACATCATTTTGATTTATATCACTAAAAGTATATGCAGTGCCGGATCTAGATGTTTTTTCTGGCGGGGCAAAACAAAATATGTGAATATGCCGCCCCTGCTTGGTTTTGCCACCTACTTGATGATTACTACTTAGTACCTGAACAGTACGAGTACACGGAGGGGGGGGGGGGGGTTTAGACAGTAATGGTCAGTTAAGATTCATACCGAGATGCGATTTTACATCGTAGTAAACAATCTAGATTTTTTTGGAATTAGGATAATGGTCGGTTATGAGATTCGAACCGAGATGAACTTTCTTCTGTATCGGTAGCATGGGAGAGGTGGATATATTCGATTTTGCCGCCCCGGCCCCGGCTTGCCCCCCTCTAGATCCGGCACTGAGTATATGATATGATATGATACACTTAATATATTTCCTCATTATACTTAATGAATTTAATATTATTTTAAATGAATTTATTAATTAAGATCTGAAAGGCACACATGTAAATAATTTTTCTCAAATTTTATCGAAATTCTCATTTATTTTTTCTTTACAAAAGTAAATAGTTTTATCTAGTATAGTGTGTTATCGCAGCGCATACACTAGTAGCGTCAATTAACAGCACTATACTTGACATAAAATGAAGTCTTCTTTGAATACGATAACACAATAATGACGAAACCACGGCGCGGCGGCGTTGCGTGCGACCCCTATGAATTTAAATAACTCGTTATAAATGCTTTAAATCTGGTTTTATAAATTCGCCCAATCCAATACTCGTTCAAATAAATTATAGCGTCGATGAATTTTGTTTAGTGCTCTGTGATATTTTTTTTGTGATCGTCACTTTTTGTCTCAATACCTAGAAATCTTATGAATTTATATTTTAATATTAATGAAGTGAATTAAGTGACTGTACTTTTTTTGCTGTTAAGGTAATGTTCGTATAGAAACATGTCTATTAAAAAAAATTACCTATGTTGTAATAAAACTGACAACAAAATCACTATTATTATTCTTGTTTTTTTTTAAGCTATTTAGGTCCCATTTTTGGACAAAATTAGCTATTTATAATTACTTGTTTATCTTACTTATTTATGATAACCGATAAAATGAGAAAGAAAGATGGAAGCCGATAGGTGACGCTTTTGCGAATGGGAATAATATAATGGGGCCTATATAACTTTCGAAAAAAAATGATAAACTTATCTTTTTATAATACTATACTAAGATTTTAAAATGTGATTTGATATATGATATGAGTTATTGTGAGCGTTGTGGGTATGGACGTTTCATATGAACAGAAGCTTAAAGCACTTTCCATAAATAAAGAAATCGGTAATTTATAAAAATAAATCCACAGCCATTTTATAAAAATTAAATGATTTAACGTATGTATTCATGAAAACTATTGTTACCTATACCTAGTGAGTGACGTGAAGTCGGTTTTGTATTAAACAATTTTTTGTACATAACATAGTTAGAAAATTAATTATGTGCAATTATTACCACCTCTATGGCGCAATACCAAAGGTATTTATGTTCGTAACTGTTGTGTAAAATACTCGGAATTATTAAAATTATAACGAAACGATTTAAACTACATGGTGTTTAATTTACGCGCCACCCCATGCTAAAATTATTTACCTACCTGTACAGTACCTCATAATACAATTTATGAGGCATAACTTCCTGTACTATTTACCCGACTGCGCCAGAAGGAGGTTTATGTTTTTCGAAGGTATGTATGTGTATATTTATGGTTGTATGTATGTATAATTGTTTGGCACGCTCTGCAGCCTGAACGGCTCGATGGATTTTAGCTTGAGAGGTGTCGTTAGATTCGTATTTACTTTGAGAGTGCCACTGAATATTTCAAAATAAAACAAAAATGAAAAAAAAACTGATAAAAAGGCGGTCGGGTTCTTGTTTTTGTAATAATTACTAGTATTATGTAAAAATAAAAATTGAATAATTGAATTGGGTTACACAGAAGTAGGCAAATAATTTTATTAAAATAATTTGAAATCAATATTATTTTGTAAAAAGAAATGAATATGTAGGTTTCTGATAGGTTAATTTGTTTGTGGTTTTGTAACGAAGTGATTATATTCTCTTTGGTTTTGCCATTTCATGAGAAGGTAATTTTTTATGCTCTTTGTTTAAAATTTTTTTTTGCTCTTTGGTTTCATGACATGCTTTGACGGTTTTTGTTGAGTGCATTTCAAGTTTCAAGTGCATTTTCTTTTCGCTGTAATAGTTCCATAGTATTTGCTTTCTATTTGAAAAAGTGCTGCGATATAAGTAATTAATTGAATAAGTGTAGGTAGATGACAATCATAATGAAGATTTTTTTGAGATTGAGAGAGACATTGTGGGTACCTATGTAAATAAGGCAGAGAAGCGTAGCGTGGGTGATTCAAAATTACTACCTATATATGCTGCGTACCGTACACACCGGGCCAAACGAACAAGGAATGTGCTACATGTCGTTTGTTTTGATGTAAAAGAAACAAGACGAAGGTATTTACGTTGGCCCGGTGTGTATCCAGCATTATTCCGCTTTTTATAATTAGTCCGCTACGCACGTTTGGTTTGGGAGAGTCCATGAATTAATTACTTAGTCCGTTTTTTAATTTTTGACCGTCCCTCCAGACAGGTTAGATGTCGTCATGCCTGTCCCCCAATCACGCGTGAGATTTTTCAAAATGTGTGTAAATGTGTTGAAAAATATTAACTGGCTTAATTTATTGATTTTACTACTGACGACAAGTATTTAAGATTGCTGCAAAGTTTTAATAAGTAAACTAGAATCACAAAGAAAATTTATTAGTGTCAATGAGATCATCAGTAAACTTAAGTCGTGACTACTAAGGAGAGGGTATTTATCTCACAATCAGTTATATTACAGTACTCTATGTTTGCAGCGTTCGCAAAATCTCTTTGAATATTATTATTCTGTATGATTTGGCCATAGGTATTATTGTGAAGAAACATGTTTTAATTAATACTTATTATTTTTTCGCAATTTTACTTTATTTCTTACGTATAAAAATACATGATGTTCGCCGGAATCCCCCTCTCCCAAAAGTTTAGTGCTCTGTGATATTTTTTTTGTGATCGTCACTTTTTGTCTCAATACCTAGAAATCTTATGAATTTATATTTTAATATTAATGAAGTGAATTAAGTGACTGTACTTTTTTTGCTGTTAAGGTAATGTTCGTATAGAAACATGTCTATTAAAAAAAATTACCTATGTTGTAATAAAACTGACAACAAAATCACTATTATTATTCTTGTTTTTTTTTAAGCTATTTAGGTCCCATTTTTGGACAAAATTAGCTATTTATAATTACTTGTTTATCTTACTTATTTATGATAACCGATAAAATGAGAAAGAAAGATGGAAGCCGATAGGTGACGCTTTTGCGAATGGGAATAATATAATGGGGCCTATATAACTTTCGAAAAAAAATGATAAACTTATCTTTTTATAATACTATACTAAGATTTTAAAATGTGATTTGATATATGATATGAGTTATTGTGAGCGTTGTGGGTATGGACGTTTCATATGAACAGAAGCTTAAAGCACTTTCCATAAATAAAGAAATCGGTAATTTATAAAAATAAATCCACAGCCATTTTATAAAAATTAAATGATTTAACGTATGTATTCATGAAAACTATTGTTACCTATACCTAGTGAGTGACGTGAAGTCGGTTTTGTATTAAACAATTTTTTGTACATAACATAGTTAGAAAATTAATTATGTGCAATTATTACCACCTCTATGGCGCAATACCAAAGGTATTTATGTTCGTAACTGTTGTGTAAAATACTCGGAATTATTAAAATTATAACGAAACGATTTAAACTACATGGTGTTTAATTTACGCGCCACCCCATGCTAAAATTATTTACCTACCTGTACAGTACCTCATAATACAATTTATGAGGCATAACTTCCTGTACTATTTACCCGACTGCGCCAGAAGGAGGTTTATGTTTTTCGAAGGTATGTATGTGTATATTTATGGTTGTATGTATGTATAATTGTTTGGCACGCTCTGCAGCCTGAACGGCTCGATGGATTTTAGCTTGAGAGGTGTCGTTAGATTCGTATTTACTTTGAGAGTGCCACTGAATATTTCAAAATAAAACAAAAATGAAAAAAAAACTGATAAAAAGGCGGTCGGGTTCTTGTTTTTGTAATAATTACTAGTATTATGTAAAAATAAAAATTGAATAATTGAATTGGGTTACACAGAAGTAGGCAAATAATTTTATTAAAATAATTTGAAATCAATATTATTTTGTAAAAAGAAATGAATATGTAGGTTTCTGATAGGTTAATTTGTTTGTGGTTTTGTAACGAAGTGATTATATTCTCTTTGGTTTTGCCATTTCATGAGAAGGTAATTTTTTATGCTCTTTGTTTAAAATTTTTTTTTGCTCTTTGGTTTCATGACATGCTTTGACGGTTTTTGAAAAGTCCCCAAAGTAAGATTAGATGAGATTCAGGCTTCGGCTCGCCCCCCGTTGATACGTCTTAAGTACAATACGACACAAATAACAAAAATGGTGGACTTCAAAGCATTTTTGTACAAATTCCCAACAAGTAAATTGAACCAATATGGCGTTCATCGCCGCAGGTACAAATAATGCGCCGACGACGACTGCCATTTTGGTTGAACTTATTTGTGTCGCATTATGATTTATGGATGTCCCCTGTTAATGCTGCGTACACACCGGGTCGAACACCAATGTGCAGCTTCTCTTTTTTTTTTGATGTTAAAGAAACGATATTTGGTGGGGACACTTGACTAAAAAAAAATTGCAGTAACTGATCCCTAAATCAAAAAGTGGTGTTTACAAGCTCACAATATTTTCGAAAGACCTATTTAACGATAACCCACACAGGGAAAATAAAAATTGACTCCCACTTTACATTTATGGGTGGTACATATTTAAATTTTACTATTTTTTGGTCAAAATTTTGTATTAACTTTTTTTTCGGCATGATTATTATACATACATACCCATGCCAAATTACAGCTTTCGATTAGTACTTACGAGGGAGCGTTTTTATGTTCGCGGAATGGAGGGTAAGGGGTGGAAATAAAAAAACCAAATTATTTTTCCTTTTCAATATATTCACCTGCAAGACGGATACATTTTTCAGACCTTTCAATTAATTTATTTATACCCTCATAAAAAAATGTTTTATCTTTGTCTTCAAAATACGCTGAAACTGCCTCCTTAACTTCATCATCGGTGGTTTTTTTACCCCGAAGCTCTTTTTTCATTTTTGGGAAGAGGTAATAATCACTCGGGGCTAGGTCTGGGCTGTAGGGTGGGTGGTTTAAAATATCGAAGCCCACCTTATGCAGGGCAGCCAACGCAACGCGACTCTTGTGGACGGGCGCATTGTCGTGCAAAAGCAGCACACCCTTCGTCAATTTTCCCCGTCTTTTCTCTTTAATGGCTTCTTTTAGTCGCTCTAATATTGAAGCGTAGTATTCTCCGGTTATAGAAACACCTTTATCTTTATAATCGATCAACAATATTCCTTCTGAGTCCCAAAAGACCGTTGCCATGAGTTTCCCAGCTGACTGTGACATCTTAAACTTCTTGGGGGGTGCTGTGCCCTTTTTATGCCACTGCATGGAATCTTGTTTCGACTTAGGTTCATAATGATGAACCCAAGTTTCGTCTCCAGTAACAATTCGACTCAATACACCATCCTTGTCGTCACTGCAGAGGTCCAAAAATGCACGTGAACACTCTACGCGTTGTTGTTTTTGCGGCGGCGAGAGCATTCTCGGTACCCATCTTGCGCTGACCTTAGTCATGCCAAGATGATCATGCAGGATTTTAAAAATGGTTGTATCGGATACTCCAACCATTTCTGCGAGTTGTTTCTTCTTTAGTCGAGCATCTTCGAGTACAATTTTTTCGACTTTTTGAATAAGTTCTGGCGTGGTCACCTCGATGCTCCTGCCCGGCCTCGAGTCGTCTTCAAGGGATTCCTTTCCTTGTTTAAACAAACTGTGCCACTTGTATACCATGGTTTTTCCTGGACAAGAGTCACCGTAAACCGATGACATCTCATCCATTATGGTCGCAACTGATTTTCCTTGCTTGGTAAGGAACTTTATAACGGCACGATATTCGATTTTTTCCATATTTCACTTTTCACTCCCGATTATGTTGCTTGGTTGACGATAGCTCAAAGACTAATTGTCTGATAACAATGAAACCTCGTATTTATACTAATTATGAGTCACTAAACGCGTTACGGTCCTAATAAGCCTAATCACCCCCCTCCAACCCTCTCATTTCGTGAACTTAAAAACGCACCCTCGTACCTATGGTCTCTGACTCCGAAACGCGGTCAGACAGGACAGAAATAGCGAAAGTACAAGGGTTCCTTGTTTACTACGGAACCCCTAAAATGATTCACTGTGTATAGTTAAAACTGACAATGGTGAACAGTTTAACTGGCTGAAAACCTAGCTTAGCTTATAGCATTCACGCGGAGTATATTGTAGCATGATGGAGCTGCAGAGCAGAGACGGTACGGCACCTAACTTATTTATCAGTAACACATAACATTTGTGTGATTTTGTTCGAAGTGTTAACGGGGGCCAAAACAACATGTGGTATGAGTTATGACCCGTATAACATAACCCCCTCTTCGGTAGCAGGGCAATCGATCATAGGGTGTATGACTATGAATGAAGTGATAACTTTTTTCATTAGTGGGTATAGATATGCATAATAACAACAACAAAAAACTAAGTAGGTACCTAAAACTAAACTATTCTAAAATTCTAAACATACTGTAAGTTTCCTAGTATCTGTTCTTACTTCTTACCTACATAAAAAATTTCATCAAAAGCACCTTGAGATCCACCATCGAGGAAACGTTCCCAAAATGCTGGCAGCATTCCCCCGCTGGATAGCTAAGCTAGTCGGTTGGGCGAAAAAATTGTTAGCTCCTGGGTGTCCAGTTGTCTCGAAGGGGCGCGTTGTAATTTTTTTACAATTTTTTTTTTCGCTTTAGACCTAAATCTATTCCTTACATGTATTTGCGTGTAAAGGGACGTTACTGACAAGTGCTGTCAAATACAATTCTGTCAAGTGTCAATGTCAAATGATGTCATGATGTGTCAGTTTGTAGAACACGCAACAACAAACTTATTTGTTTGTCGAGTAGGTACCTACCTAATAAAAGTTAACAGCTGTGTTTTAAGTATTTTTCTATCGATAAAATCGAAATAACTTTAAAGCGACTGTAAAATTATTTTAGGTCATGCTGCTAGAAAAAAATAGGTTTAGTGTTATTTATGAAAATGAAACAAAGGTAAGCATCTTGCGAAGACCTGATAGGATGAGGATCCTTTGTTAACGTGTAAACTATCTTGTCTTGGTGTTACTTACTCGTTGTTATATGTTTGTTGCTATAGGACGCGAGTGATGCACAGTGGAGATGATCTGTTGACATATAACATGGGCTCTAAGAATGAGGACTTTGTAACCCAAAGCGAGATACAATTACATAGAATGAAGCCTGAGCATTTTATTGAAGCTCAAATCCTCGAAGGTGACACATTACAAGCCATCGCCCTTCGATTTCATTCTTCTGTAAGTATGAGTGATGAAATAAAGTCCTCATAATCCAATAATCTTCACTTGATAAGGAAAACAGGTGTAGCAAATATCAATTTTTTATCCTTATATTTACCAAAGATTTATTTAGATTTCAGAGTTAAAGAGAATAAATCATATACATAAGGACAATGAGATATACGCAAGACGGACAATCAAGGTACCTGTTACCCCTTACTCTGTTTTAACAGAAACAATGCCGTCACACATTGTTAATCCTGTGCCTTCCACTTCCAAAGAAACTCCGAGAAATCCACTTTTTCAAGATTTAGCTTTAAGCAACGACAATGGAGTTTCAAACCAAATCATTCAAGGAAATAATAGTTTATTAGTTAGAGGAAATAATGATTGTGAGATTGACTATAATGCAATTGTATTGAATAGTAAATTAGCCCCAGCAGTTGTGCCGTACACTGACACAGAACTACTGGATCCTGTGACAGAAGATACACAGCTCTTGCCAGGAAATAAAAACAAAGAATCAGTTGAAACTGTAGTGGTGAAGCAGTTAACATCACAGGGAGCAGATTTTGGACTGAAGTGGTACCATTTAGTGAGCTGTATTCTCATTTTAGGTGTTTTGATACCTCTTTTCTATGTGTTGTTTATCCTAAACAAACCTCATGAGATTTTACAGAACTCTGACAACTACAGTTCTATTACTCCAGATGCTAAGGCCGCCTTAACTGATTTAAAAGGACCTTGAAACGACTGTTAATAAATCATAAATATTAATGTATATTTAATTTTAATATAAATTTCGTCATCTTTGTACCTATGTTTTTTATTTATCTTTCTTTTGTTTACAGCCTTATATCAATCTAAAAGTCTTACAGCCTCTTCCAATACAGGAAGGGTTTGCCCATTATCAACACATTGCCAGGTGGAATGGTACCAAACCCTTAACCGGGCTTTATTCAGAATCTACAATAGGTGGACTTAACGCTAAAGCATTTTTGCCCTGTCAACCTTTAAGAAAAGAAACACATATAAGGAAGTTTGCGTCTAGATAACAGATAAAAGATACAAAAAGATACAAAGCCAGATAATATTAAACTGCGTCAGACACTACGTGTTAAGTCTGTCAAAAACTTTACGTGCGATAGGGACACGTCATCACGCGACGTATTTTGCTATCTCTTTCGCACGTATTTTGGGACAGAGATAGACTGAACATGTAGCGTGGTCCCGCCTAACGCACAGTTAACGCTATCATGATAACCGATGAGTAACACCCTCTTTAATACCACTGTTACTCAAGGAAAACAACTTCCCGATGAGTTCCCATCGCTACTTAGTTTGTGGTTCCCATGCTACTCATGGCAACTAACATTCTTTCCAATGAGTATGTTTTAACGGCGCGCCGTATTCCCGTTAAGACGAAGTGGTAGCTAAAGTGGCGCCCTCATTTGAAATAAATTGTTTAAAACTAAATATGGTGATAATTAAAAATTTGGTTTGTATCACTGTCTAGAAAGACCTTTAAACTATTTTATGAATAACCTTTGAAATTATTAATAATAGTCCGTCTAGTTTTAAAACTGTTTATCGAAAAACAGTTTTAAAACTAGACGGACTACCAATATTACTTTCAAAGGTTATTCATAAAATAGTTTAAAGGTCTTTCTAGACAGTGATACAAATCAAATTTTTAATTATCACCATATTTAGTTTTAAACAATTTATTTCAAATGAGGGCGCCACTTTAGCTACCACTTCGTCTTAAGAAATACAACACAGTTTTATTTATTTGACGGTAAGACAACACATGCATGCATTCATTCTTATTACAAACTTTAATCTTTTAGCTATTTTAATCTTTGAGTATGTGTACTGTTACTTGACAAGAATACGGCACGCTGATAAAGGTCGTTCGGAAGCAGTGTTACTCATTAGGAAGAATGTTTGTTAGTTGCAATAAAACTGGAAGGAACTTATCGGGAAGTTATTTGGGTTGACTTTAGTATCCTGCGGCACGAATTTCTGGGAAATTGTGGGTTCAATCAATTGCTATTTATCTCTTCAATCCTATCCTAGCTGCGCGGAAATGCGTAGTAAGTAATATTGGTAGTCCGTCTAGTTTTAAAACTGTTTTTCGATAAACAGTTTTAAAACTAGACGGACTATTATTAATAATTTCAAAGGTTATTCATAAAATAGTTTAAAGGTCTTTCTAGACAGTGATACAAACCAAATTTTTAATTATCACCATATTTAGTTTTAAACAATTTATTTCAAATGAGGGCGCCACTTTAGCTACCACTTCGTCTTAACGGGAATACGGCGCGCCGTTAAAACATACTCATTGGAAAGAATGTTAGTTGCCATGAGTAGCATGGGAACCACAAACTAAGTAGCGATGGGAACTCATCGGGAAGTTGTTTGGGTTGACTTTAGTATCCTGCGGCACGAATTTCTGGGAAATTGTGGGTTCAATCAATTGCTATTTATCTCTTCAATCCTATCCTAGCTGCGCGGAAATGCGTAGTTTTAGAAAAATTTAGATTTAAAAGTTTAGAGGTTAAATAACAAGTTATATCGAAAACACAACACGTCGAAATTAGTGACGGAACCGAATTAACCTACCCCGACTTCACGTAGATCTGCCCTACTCTAGTTTTTTTTATAGCGCGGAGGCGCGAAGAAGCGCGGCGAGCCGCGTGTGGCTAGGAGCAGGCAGGGTTGAGCGAGCCGGAGCGGCCGAGGCTGCGAAGGCGAGTGAAGACCCCTGCCTGCGAACTAGGTACACGCGTGCAAGCGCCGCGATCCTCTGTGCCGGAGCCACAACAGAAAGCACTGGGTCAAAATTCAAAGACCACCAAAAATAAATAGTTAAAAATTCATATCTCAGATACTAAGCGTTTCCGCGCCTCCCCCCCTTAGTGGGGAGTTTATCCGCCCCTCCCCTTCTCGCTCCCCTGCCTCTGCCCAGGATACTAAAGAAATACCAGTTATTTCCTCTCAAGTTACAGTGGTATTTAAGAAGGTGATGATGAAGATTCATCAGGAACAAACGTAAAACCTATTATCTGTTGGTTAGCTGTTTAGTTAAACGTAACTTATTGACAATCCAGCTGAACTCTGACTCTTGGATCCGACAAGGAGAGTGCAGTTTCGGAATGTCAGTATGGATTTCGCCCCGGCCTAGGCACTACTATCTTTGCCCTAAGAGTCATCAAGAATCAAGAATCATTTATTTGCATTATACAATCGATTTCAGAGATGTTAGTATGTAAGTACATTGTATAAACCTGCAGGCAGGTATGCAAACATTTTTATTGTTTAAGTAAAATTAATTTAAACTCGTAATTAGCTAAGAAATACCAGTTATATAAATAACTATATATAATACAATAGGTTACAAATTCACTAATGGAGTAAAAACATTGTTCCATCAGCCATTTCGTTAGTCGTCTTAAAAGCTGAGCCTTTCTAAAAAATAATACGCCTCTCCATTTCCTGTTTTTAGATATGGAGAAGGCCTTTGACTGTGTTCCCCGAGAGATGATCTGGTGGCCATTGAGGTAAAAGGGGTGCCCGAGATCTATATTGACATAATGCGCGATATATGTACCGCGATTCCGAATCCATAGTTAGGACTGCTGTTGGTGACTCCAAACCCTTCCCCGTTGCAGTCGGGGTTCACCAAGACTCGGTTCTTAGTTCATACTACCAGTTCTGTGATATTAGACGAAGTGTCTAGCAGCATCAGAGACACACACGATCAACCCCCGTGGACCGTGGCTGCTCAGGTATGCTGACGATAACGCACTGGCGGATGCGGACATTGGGAGACTGGTGCGACGCGCAAATGTGTGGAGGGAGTCGCTTGAAAACAGTGGTCTGAAGCTAAATGTGGCGAAGACTGAATACATGGCTTGCAATGCTACATATCTCCCACGCGTACGCATAGGCGAAGACTTGGTCAAGCGTACGGACCAGTTTAAATACTTGAGATCTGTATTTCACGCGTCCGGAGACATCGATGCCGACGTCAAGGCCCGTATACCTGCCGCATGGGCAAAGTGGCGGGAGATGACTGGTGACATTTGTGACCCCAAAATGCCCGTAAGGTTAAAGGGACAGGTCAGGACATTAGACCTGTCCTTTTATATGGGAGTGAAGCATGGCCTCTGCTTGAGCGGCACAAGCAGGAATTGCGTGTCACGGAGATGAAAATATTTCGTTGGATATGCGGAGTATCACGGAGAGATCGTATGAGAAACACCCGCATCCGCGGCAGCCTTTATGTCCGTGACGGAAAGCCAACCCCGGGTTTCTCAACATTGCAGCTGAGGAAGCAACTAGGAAAACGCGATGAGAGAGATTGACAATCCAGCTGAATGATGTTCAGCTGTTGTACAAAACCGAGCTGTTATGTCAAACAGCTAGAGGTTTAGTCAAACAGCCGCAATCCAACGGCTAATTTACAAACAGTCAAAGTTCGTTTGCGCGCGGCATGTCAACTAATTGGGGCCTTCAGAACGCTCGGTTCTATTGTTTTAGCAAATTTTCTATCCAAAAGTTCTTTCTGTACATACCTTTGTACTATTTAATCATCATCCGAGCATATTTTCCCGGTTGCATCCTCAGCAGTAACGCTTCAGAGCCCGGGGTCCGCTATCTAACCAAGGAGATTAGACGAGGTTACTTTTTACACAGAGCGACTGCCGGCAGATCTCCGCAACACAAAGGGTAAGTCAGAACCAATCCTTGGATAGTTTGACGAAACGCTTTCGGGACCTACAGGTTATACGTGCCTTCCGAAACACGAAATTAATTCTTACGAAAATTCTTTTCGGATAAACAGGTGATTCAAGCCTGCAATATCCTAACCAGACTGGAAACAACTTATCACAAAGTATGCTTCCCAGGGGGATTGGAACCCATGACCTCCAATGTCACAAGGCGAACGCCTTGACCACTGGACCATAGAGGCAGTTCTTCGTACTATGAATTATTCTGTGGTAACATGAGCTTAGGAATCAGTGATTACAATAAATGAAACACAAACGTTCGCAAAATAAACTATTTATTTCATTTCTATCCACTTAAAAATAAATCGATGTAACAAATTGTGAGTTAATTATTGACACAATTTTGTTAAATATCTCTTAATTAGATCATAATGATAAATGCAACCTTAATCGTTACCAGACACCCAATCAGAATACAATTAGAGGCGCGGGAGTGCTATTTTATGGGCTAGTACAAGTCAGATCTATATTACAACATAATTATATTACCAGTAGACATGACACATACTTATTGCGTACGTAGTTATTTATTATTGCCAAAATCAATCAATTTGAGTAATCTCGCCGCGGCCTCCGTGGAATACAAGAGCCTCGTATAATATATTGTACAAAGTTTATTAAAATGAGGTGGTATGTAAAGCTTCATGTGAAATGTTGTAAGGACATCGTCCCCGCGCGATCTGAATCCGAAATCAGAAGTTGCCGCGGCCGAGGTGGGGGTTACTCTCGTGTACACTGCGAAAAAGAGATTACAGTTAATTTTTACACTACTTTTTTTTACAAGAAGTCTAAATAGGAAAGATTAGTCAACTGTGCTTAGTTATCGCGTGAATGTTGTTTTTACTGCCTCGCCACATTAGTTGCCTTTCAAGCTAAATTCAGCGTTAATATGCTCTTTTTCTTCAAATAATTACGTTGCGGAATGTCCATCACAGTAGGTGTGGATTAACCGCCGCTTACACTGCCAAACTTTTATCTACAAACAAAAATCGGCGGCAAGTATGCACAGTAGGAACAAAACTAAATTATGAAGAGTTTGGGAGCAGCGAAGTCTTATTATATAAAAAAAAATCAATGGATACAGAAAAATGTTACACAAGTTAGTAAAACATGGATGAGACAGGACAGCAGCGTGAGAAGTCTTGATCTGAAGTGAGAGCGAGCACTTTGTAGGCAGATTAGTGATTCCTTGTTATAATGGATTAAAACAACAAAATCACTAGTCTTCCATACAACGCACCGCGATCGACGCCCGTTAGTTGATGACACCTAGAAATATTGTTAATCACAAAACATATATCCAATACAAATCATTTAATTCAACCTTTACTTTCGTCACTATATAGATATCTTGTCTTCACCCCTCACTGGGAAGACGCAGACATGGGACGGATCGCTTAGCAAGATGAATAAGATATATAATACTAATTATCATTAGCAGCTATATTATGTATGGTTGAATGATTGTGACGTCAGTAAAAGTTATCCCAAGTTAATAAAATCTATAAATGTTAGATTAACATTAAAACAATTATATTTATTACATGAAAGTTCAATCGATGGTTGTCTACTATGATGTAATAACTAAAAATACAATATTGAAGTACGGACCCATAAATATAATGAATGATGCATGACACAGTGGTAATGATGAAGAATATGTTACTAATAATGATTTATGATTGCCATAATAAGATACTAATATATTTACAAGACCAAATAAGGTATAGTGACACTCGATAACTACAAACAAGGATTCGTAATTTACCTGATCCGCAGTGCCAGTGAAACGACCAACTAGCATTGAATTAAATCTTATTTTTGTTTGGGGCCAACTCAGGGAACTCTTCAAACATTCTAGCGCCAAAACAATGCGTGTTAGTAATGACAATAACAAATGGAAGCTTGGTTGCTCTAAACCGGTGTTATAGTCGGATTTACATTACGAAACTAGTTTCATGCATGGTTAAATCATTACGCACATGTCCTATATACTCTATCACTTTTTGATCTCATAAGGAGTAGACTGTAATTTATTTGTTTGTCTAGGCAAAATGTAAATACGTCAGATCGCGTGACGCCTCGTTTTAGTAAACAGAAACCTTAAGTTAATAAATCAATGCATGCATAAATTAGTATTTCCTGTAACATGGTTAATGAAAGTAGAATGAATATACCGCCATGTTCACAATGTAAATCCAGCCGTTAGTTTCGCAAAAGACATTAGCTTGTAACAATATCGATCATTACTATTACGTAGATGCATCGTAGATGTATGTATCGCATGCATATTTATTGTTAATGAGTTTTCAAATTATGTGACACCAGAAGGCCATACAGTGACGTCAGGTCTAATTGACTGTTGTTATTGGACCATCAGTTGACAGGATCTTTTGCTCCGTCAAATGGATCCAATAACAACAGCTTATTGGACCTGACTTCACTGTGCTGTCATCTGCTGTACCATAATTTAGGAAACGCACATTTTAACGTCCGTAACATAAGGATGCAATCATTATACCATTCAGCTAAAATATCAATTTATCATTTATGCAGTCATACATGATAAACTTCAATTTTCAATTTGATTATTTCATCGTGCATGAAAGAATATAAAGTTGGCACAGTCATGTTACAATTGTATTTCCTAGTGATCAATGATTGAATTTACCTATGCAATTTTGAAATATTCATGAAGATATTTTTACTCTATAATACCAATAATACACACCTTTTACTCTAAAAAAAAATACTATAACCTACTCATATTTTTAAATTATTGTTTTGACTTTTGTCATTAAATATTTTGCGATTATTGACTACAGTCTGTTCGCGGAGAGTTGATAAATTCATGGCTACTTAACTCATTATAAATTGCGACCCCCTTATTATATTTAAAACTAATACAATTTTATTTTTGCAATTTTAAACAATTATTAACTGAATAACGCATAAAACAACATGCAAATACCCAAACGACTCATTCGAACCGCATTAAGGAACTGAATGGCAATATATAATTTTGTCTTGACATTTTGACTTGACATCAAGTGCGTGCCTCGTACTATGCAAACGACGAAAGCGGAAGGCAAGCGACGGCCGACATACAGTTTGCGATAGTAAAGCGACAATCGCTAGTCTAAGACCAATTATAAATTTATCAACTGTCGGGGAACAGACTTTAGGTAAATTTGATAATTGACAAAGATGCCTGTTAAGTAATAATTGCTGTAATCCTATGGTCGTACTATGCAAACGACGAAAGCGGAAGGCAAGCGACGGCCGACATACAGTTTGCGATAGTAAAGCGACAATCGCTAGTCTAAGACCAATTATAAATTTATCAACTGTCGGGGAACAGACTTTAGGTAAATTTGATAATTGACAAAGATGCCTGTTAAGTAATAATTGCTGTAATCCTATGGCTATAAGAACGAATCATTATTTTATTTATTAACCAAATAGCATGTCGATAGCGGTCTGATGACCGTTACGCACCCATGTACGTGTTCGTATAGTACACGGACATTTGTAATGCCGCCTTACATGTGAATTTATGTATATGAACAGCAGAGATACGTAGTGTAGTCGCTATAGACATGTTACCTGGCAGAAAGTATAGATACAGTAGATCCATTTAAAATTCGACACAAATATCTGCATTTATGGAGTAACCCCCTTGGCGTTCTGAGGCGATAGGCATTGTATTTGAAAGGAAACAGAGATATCATTTCAAATTTTGTCTTGATCAAGCCTTGAATTACCCTTCAAATTATTTTATAAACCACTATTTACAGTTTAAAGTGAGAACATGAAGATTTTCTACGCATATTAGCGAAAAGCGGCCACTTTTGGCTAACGTGCGTACAAAAGCTTCACGGTCTCACTTTAAACTGTAAATAAACAGTAATTAATAAAATATTTTAAAGGGTTAACTAGAGTCCGATCAAGACAAAAAGGGGGCAGCACTGGACCCGAAATATTCATGTATCCCCTAATTCAACTTTACTCGAAATATAAAAATTTGATACATTTTGATCTTTTGACACGAGAAGAAGAAGAAGACCATGCGGCTCGGCCGCCAGCCCGGCCGAAACGCTTTGGGGTTTGGAGTGTGAGTTTCAACTATAAAAGCCTGTGTGCAATCAACAGGCGTTTGTTGTCTTAGGGCCGGCGCACATATGGCAAAACTCAGCATTTTCACTGTCAAACTATAAACGACATTGTCCTCTTGGAAATAATATCCAAAATCAATTAACACAATACTTAAGCACATATGGCGAATTTTGACTAGGCTATAAGTATTGTGTTAATTGATTTTAGATATTATTTAAAAGAGGACAATGTCGATAATAGTTTGACAGTGAAAAATGCTCTGCGCTGCTCTTCCCCATATGTGCGCCGGCCCTAAGACATATAAAGAGAAGCAGACTAAACATTATTGCAAAATACAAAGAATGCCGCGTGGCATAAATTAACACTTAAGCTACATTAGTTTTTTTGTTTTTCTTTATCATAATTGGTAATATTTGAAACATTCATAAAGACTTTACTAAGTAATATTCTTTATGAATGTTAAAGGAAACTTAGAATACAAATACCCTTAATAAATGTTTATAAATATATTATTTAGGCAATTAAAAATAAGCTACGGGTGAAAATTTGCCACGCGTTCTAAGTACAAAAACGCTTTGAAGTCCGCCATTTTTGTTCAACTTATTTGTGTCGCATTGTATGTAATGTTTGGTCTGCTTCCCTTTGTATGTGTGTGGTCGGTCCTTAGTTTCGAGGTGGTGTAAGTATGTGAAGTGTGTAGTGTGGTGTGGTTACCTCTGCTGCAGCAGGTACTGCGCCTTCTGTATGCGCGCGGGGGTGCCGGTGATAGTGATGATGCGGTCGCTGGAGCCGGCCAGCGGCTCCGCGATCTCGATGCCGGCGCCCGACTCCGCGCGTATTTTGCGGATGCGGGACCCCGCCTTGCCGATTATCGCGCCCGCCAACTGCAAACAACACCATGTGTTTTACATCTTAAGGTTGAACTAGTCGCTGGCTCGAACTCAAAGGCAAGCGTGGCCTAAAAGCATGCTGTCTCACCCAACATCGTGTTCGGGCGAAGCAGTGAAGTGAAATGTACGATAAATTCATAGTAAGCCGAGCGCGTAAAAAATACGTAGTCTTTTGAGAAAAAGGGTTTTATGCAAAAACGACTGCATTAATCGATTACAAATATTGTTCATTAAAATCTTCGATAAAGAAGCCGTGTCGGTGTGGACTTTTGGAGATTTTACACTTCTTTTACGAATTATTTACACCGAAAGTTGCGTAAAAATAAGCAAAAAAAAAACGAATCTTTGATAGCTCATAACTTTTAAATGGCTAAATTTAATGGCTTTTACCATTCTGTATCCGAACAGACAAAATTTATAATAAGTGTATAGCACAAAACGATATCATGTTAAACTTTGTCAGTCTTATTATAAAAAAAGGCCATAATCGTGGTTTAGTCCCGTTTTATCTAAGTCGGGGTTTAGTACGGTAACAAGCGATAAATCTACTTTAGACTTTCTTTTATTACAAATCCTGAACCAAAGACGGAATTAGATAGATCTAACTTAGTCCGACCGGAAGTAGAAAAATCGTTCCATTTTTCATAATAATATATTTTCGTCGCAAATATTTTAATTAAAAGCGAAATAATTTTAGATAATATTAATTCAAAACTATGCAAAGTATATCATTTTACCAATAACTTCTTATTTATTAATCTGATTATTAAATAAAATTTATTATACAATGATAAAGTAACTATAGTATCAAAAAACGGAACGAAGCTAAGTTGACAACTTTGACAACGTAATTCTATATTTAGTCTGTGGGCACTTGTCATAATAAACTGTCATGGAGCGTAACCTATGAGTTTGTTTACGTTTGTAAATTGTAAATAATCTTAACAAATATTGTTTTTATATGTGTGTTGTATTGTGTTATATATATAAAAACGTGTATTTCATGTTGTGAATGGAAATAAACGAACAAAAGTGTTGAAATCGTGTTTGTCATGGAAACTTGTAAAACAATAAAACTACTTTTATATCATAATCATGGCAGTTTTAACACATTTCCTGGATATAATAATCATTTATTATTAGCCATCAGGTAAAATTTCGGATTTACTAAGATTTTATTGTTTTGTTTTGATTTCTGTCATGAATTTTAGGTTAGTCGGAGCTTAAACTAGCGTCCTAGCTGGTTTATCTTTAGATCGAGGATCGTCCTCAGAACAAAACATAAACCTTGTTTTATAATAAGATTTTCCTTGTTGCCTAGTTTAGACCGACTTTAAAACTCGATCTATCTCTAAACCTTGTTTTATAATAAGACTGTGTATGTACAGTCAGCCTAAAAAGTGGAGTCCCAATTTCTCATACTAATTGTATGAAAAATTGAGGCTGACCATACAATGTCAAACAGTGGAGGAAATCCCCTCCGAAATTTGTATAGAAAAAGTATCGAATAGTTCAACCTCAAGCCCGTAATACTGATACCTGTAAATGGCATGCCAGGTGCTGGTAAACCAGCATGCCGGTTACTGGTTTTTTGAGAAGCAGCGATACACATGCCTGTGGGTGGCATACCAGTTTCTAGAATTTAGCTTCTTCATGACAGTGACATGCCACAGAATGAGATCGGAATCACAGGTGCTTTTGCTTTCAAAAGTATGGATATGACTAAAAGTTTCAAGACTCGAGAATCTAATTGGGTACTAAGTAAATAAAACAATCATACTTTTCGATTAAAATATATCCTGAAATCACATAATTATGATTGTTTTATTTATAGATTATATAGTCATATCCATCTGTCTGCGAGTAACTGGCAAACGCATTGCGAAGTGCGCGTGGGTGGCATGCGAGTCTCCCTTCCTGCTTCCCCGCGAGGGAAAAAAATCAAACGAGCTGCGATCTGATAATTTTATTATTTAATGATTTCCTCACACTTATTAAAAACAGCATTATGCATGCCTCGGCGGAAATGGGATTGTCGGACATGTGATTAAAACTACTTGTCCGGCAATGCCATACTTTCTGCCCTCTGCAGTAATGTACTAATCTTTGGTCTGGTTGAAAAAGCTTACATCTTTGGGGATGGTGACTTGCGTGGAGGTCTCCTGTCCGCCGCCGTTGCTGGCGAAGCCGCCGCCGCTGTACCCGCCGCCGAAGTTCCCGCTGCCGCCGCCGCCGAAGCCGCCACGCGGCGGCCCCCCGAAGTTGCCGCGCGGGGGCGGACCGCCAAAGTCGTTACCGCCGAAGCCGCGAGGGCCTGGAATGGTTACATAGCAATCAGGATATTGTTATCGCTAGATGGCACTTTGATAATTCACTTCTTTCCAACAACAAATTAGATACTTTCTTCTAAACGTCAAAACAAACATTTTCTATGGGATTTGTATGAAATATAGACTAATGACGTCATAATTTCTTGGAGTCAAATAACCCTCTTATTAGGTATAAGTTTTTCTGCATTAATAAATCGAAAATGGATAAAATCATGACAAGTGACATTATATTGTGACGTTTTATTACATGAACAGTACAAAATAATTTATATTTGAACCAGCAAAGTACTCAAGCTGCTTGATACGAAAGCAATATAACATGGTGGGTGGCCTTCAATTTATATTGCTTTCATATTACAGTCTTAAAAGGTTGATCATAATTGTCTCACCCACAGCAAGGCTGATGTTAAAAACTGCATTATTTGAAGCCTTAGCAGATGTATACAGAGGACCAAAAATTATATGTATAATCGGAGGTCCGTTAGTTGAGATGACAACACAATCTTCGTAGTAATAATTTATTAGTTAAGTTACAAGTTCAAGTAGATGATTGGCCGCGTAGTTCATGGCAATGGCTAAAATAATATAATGACTTTTTATAATTACCATTATTATAAAAGTAGGGCAACGCAGCAAAAGTGTACAATGTAGTTGTGCGAACATCCGTTCTCAAGACCCAGGTCAGGCGCCGCACGTTGATGCTTGATACTTTCAACGCCGCATTCAGAGTAAAGTAAGGACGCTAAGCACAAAGAATTTCGCACATTGACACGCCATTTCTTATCTCTATAGCGTGTGCATAATTATATTGCTGTCCCGCTCGCACAGTGGCATGACCGCCAGTGTATCAGCAATATTATTATGCGCGTGCGAAAAAGATAGGAAATTGCAAGTCAACGTGGAATTTTTTGAAATAGCGTCCTTAGTTTAGCTGCAAAGATCTCGGTAGCATCAAACATGGAGTATCTCTCACCTCCAGGAGGTCCTCCCGGCGGGCCCCGCGACATTGGTCCCCGCGGGCCGGGCCCACGCGAGGGCCCCATGGGCGGGCGCGCGGGCTGGCGGGGCCCGCCTCCGGGCCCCCCACGCGCCACGCCGCGACCGCCGCCGCCGCTGCCGAAGCCGCCATACTCGTCCGCGTAGAAATCATCGTAGTTGTGCGGGTCGTAGTTCTGGATGGCGCCTTTAATGGGCACCTGCAAAGTAACATTTCAAATGTGAGATACTTAGGCGATTCCCACACTGCTCCGCACCCCGTTGTGTAGCGAGGGGAAGGACTGTATGCAAGTACCTCAATTTGTATAGAAAACACGTAAAGTAAACCGCGTCTACGAGCGTGATTTTTGTATGGCGGCCCCTCGCTACGCGCGTGGGTGCAGAGCAGTGTGCCAATCGCCTTAAGTTACTATAGGAAATGTTATGTCACTTACGACAGTACCCTATAGCGATCAATAGTATAATCGACACCCCTATAAATTTTTTTATGGCACATGTACGTGAACGGAAGCGCTGAGCTTTTGGATAATGGACTCCATGTGACACTAACTCAAATACTTTTATAATGGTAACAGCAAAAGCAAAAAGATGATGATGATGATGATGATGAGATGATGAGAGAAATGTAATCCGGCGCAACCGGATACCGGAAACAGCCCTTAATAAAAAGTTACTATAAAGATCAGATAGCGTGGCAGATGTGATTGTTTGTCAAAAGCATGGCCTAAGATTTTAAGTTACATTTAACAAAGGATTTTCAACATTTTGAGATACAAGATTGCAGATCAGTAAAGTCAGGACTAATAAGCTGCTGTTATTGGTTACATTCGACGCAGCAAAGTAAACTATCAACTGATGGTCCAATGACAACAGTTGATTGGACCTGACGTCACTGATGTCTCATATTTTTGAAAAACCTAACTTTTGCGTACGCTTTCGGAGATACCTCATTCCTTCAAACACCTATTCAAGAAAGCTGGTACTTGTATAACCTTACTAACCTTTACCCCAGACAGGCCTGTGTCACTCCCCGTTTAGGTATCGAAAATATACCTACATAATAGTATGCGCGCGGCGACCATTCCGGAGGGCAAAATTCAGTTACATGAATCGTTTGTCCGGAGTGATAAGAATGAAACTGGCTTGCAATGGATGTCTTGGTATCTAATCGTAGAGGTGAAGAGTTCTGACGCGAGCTAAATCAAACCATAGCGCTAACCACATTAAGGGGCTACCTGAATTATACGGGGTCCAGTGCTGCCCTCATTTGAAATAAACCATTTGATAGGAAACCGAGATATCATTTAAAATTTTGTCTTGTGCAGACTCTAGATAACCCTTCAAACTACGAGTATTTATGAACTACTGTTGACGTTACAAGTAAGAACGTGAAGTTTTTCTACGTACATTTGCGAAAACTGGCCTCTTTTGGCTAATGTGCGTAGAAAAGCTTCACGTTCTCACTTTAAATTAAAAACAGTAGCTCATAAAATAGTTTGAAGGGTTATCTCCCTAGATAACCCTTCAAACTCTTCTGTCTGATCAAGACAAAATTTTGAATGATATCTCGGTTTCCTATCAAATGATCCTTTCATATGGTTTATTTAAAATGGGGGCAGCACAGCACTGGACCCCGAAAAATTCAGTTACCCCCTTAAGTAGACATTACGTCGAATTTCTTTTCTGAGCAAGACTTCTGTCCGTGAGTACTAGTAGTTACCCTGTGCCCCAGAGCACTCACCTCCCGGATGAGGTCGAGCACCTCGCGCACGCCGGCCGCGATGGCGTCCGGGTTGCCCACCAGCTGCACCACGCGCTCCGAGCTCTGAGGCGCCGTGTTCGAGAAGATCTTCAGCTTCGCGCCGGTCCTCTGCAATACACATTAGCTTTAAAATATACCTATTTTAACAGACTTCAAAAAAGGAGGTTTCTCAATTCGATCGTATAACTTCGTTGTTAATGGACCGATTTTGGTGATTCTTTTTTTTATTGGAAAGGAAATATCCCAAATTTTATCAAAATCGGTCGTGTATTTTGGCGGTAAAGCCAGTTTTTAGTTTTTTAAAAATTTTATACAGTTTACTCAGGTATGGTTTCAGTCAAATTAGACGATCGTCATCAGGGTGAGTATAAGCGCAAGACGACAGTTCTTATAGTCTCGCTTATCCCAAATGACACTTCGAAGTTCGTTAAGCTATTTAAAAGAAAGCGATACTATAAAAAAGGTATAAAATAATTCATAATGATTTTATCTTCCGTGAGTTTTCACAACAGTGTATTTATTGGACACTAGTGTAGTGTTCTACATAATGCTTGCTGCTATCACATGCGTTGAGTATTAACGTCATAGTGTTTCTTTGTTAGATAGATTTCTTATAGTGAAATATTACATTTAATTACAACTTTTTATTTTTATCTAATATATTATATAACTTTATGAGATGTTTTTTTAGAAAACATAAAAATACAGGGTGTGAAAATTTAATAGATACTAGGTATATAATGTAATGATCGAAATCATAAATAGATTTTATATTCATATTTGATGTTTATTTTAAGCGTATGCAATGACATAATAAGTTAACAGATGACCTAAAATGAAGTGCATAATTTAAAAAAACAAAAAAATTATATAACCAAACATCAAAGATCTTACATCCGCCGAGTTGCAATGTTATACACGACCTACTGAACGATTTACCGTTGTTAGATAACTTCATGGCGGTGTCTCTGGGAGCCTACGGCGGTAGGTTTAGGAGATATCGCCCGATATGCGAAATCCGTGCCGTAGGGCGTTCATCGTGATGACGTTTGACAGCGCGCAGTGTGCAGCGCGCCTGCGCCCGCGAATCGACCGGCGCACGTGTCGCACCGACACGCACAAACAACTGGCCACCAGCCCGACGAGGACACTGACTCGAAAACATATGTATTGCCCATTTGGGACACCACACAGACAGTACTAAACTTTGTATTTATGTCACTACCGCAGATATATTATTGTCCTGCATAAAATTTTATGAACTGATGAATTTTATCAAATATTTTTTAATATAATTAAATTGATTTTAATAAACGAAGCACGTCGCGAAGTTAAAAATTTTGAAAGGTCGTTTCCTGTGGAGCCGCGGCGGGTGCGTCCATCCCCCGGGCAGTCGTGGACTGAGTGAGGCACCCGCGCGCTGCATCACCTGCCCGCCTCCGACCGCCCGCCCCGCGCCCCCCGCCCGCCCTGCACTTGTACGGCTCCGCGTCACGCCTACGCCACACAACCTGGGCTGCCGCTACCATCTGCCGCCGAGTGGAAACCCTATGCAAACTACAAACAGAATCCATTTCAACCGCGCACCCTCCAATACGGCTAACCCACGTCTTTGTTCAAGGTGTGATAGTCGAATTGGAAACTCTAACATTTAAATATAACCTTTAAAGTCAGGAAAATTTACTCTATAACGGGATAGACTAGTTTCTGCCGGGACTGTTTGCACCTTTTTACTCACACGTCTTTGTTCCAGGTGTGATAGTCGAATTGGAAACTCTAATATTTAAATGTACCCTTTTGAGTGAGGAAGATTTACTTAGGGATAGACTTCAACTAGTTTCTGTGCGACATTTCAAACTAAAGTTAACTCTTATTCCCTGCCGGGACTCTTTGCACTTTTTTAATTCCACGGACTTTTTTGACTGGGCATTGCTCAGTGTGCTACACCCAGGGGCTTAATATTGCAAGTCTGTCGTACTAATAAAAGTTAAAAGTAACAAATCCTTTGTCCTATAGCTATTTCCACATTACGCAGACCGCAGATATAGAACATAGCCACAAAGCCGGTTTCACATCAGGTGGCGGTGTGACCATTTCCACCTTGCGGCGAGTCCGGTTCGTCGCGAAGCCCTACGCCCTCGGAAACGGAAGCTCGCGTGCGGGGTAATTGTCGGTTTCACCAGCGGCGACTTCGCCCGCGCTAATTACGCCGCGTTCACATACACCGACATGTGTGCCCCGTTCAAATTACACTTATTTGTCTATCGGTACACACCGCGTAATGACATAGTAGCGATGTGCGTCATTCCAACCACTACATATATTTAATATGTACGATTGATTTTTGTATCGTGCTTGCGTCAATATTGACTACAGCGTTCAAGCCAAGTTTTGTGTCAGCCACTTGGTGCTTCAGTGGCCTTCATAAACCGTAGGGCATCAAAATGTCATTAAGAAGTAATGTTTAAAGCCAAATCGAAATAATGAAATAGCATCATATAATTCTCGACTTTGTAAATCTGTGTCTGTGAGTACATGATCTCTTCCTATTTTTTGCGCGAGGTATAGAGGATGAAGAGAGGATGTGGAGGTACAAAAAGGCGGCGTCACGTGTGCGGTGCGCGGTAACCCGAGCGGCGCCGCGCGCTTCCGACGGATGAAACCCCGCGGCACACGTGATAACCCCTTAACACAACGGGACACGTTGCCCCATTGTTTCCCACAAACTAACACCGACCAGCGACCTATTTCCACTTTCATCTAAATACAAACTTTCTCAACTTACAAAGGTTTCTTTTTCAAGTTACGGCGTAACTTCTGAACTTAAAAAAAAAAGCTACATATTCTATATTGTATGTAAATTCGTTTTACCGTTTTATGTAAACAACTTATGTGTGCTGAAGTTAGAACAGAATAGTCTCATTATGTGTGAGAGTGACGACGGAGAACTCTCCAATCTACAGTTAGATTGTTACGATTATGTTTTTACCAAAGTATGCACCATGGCAATTTAAAATAAAGGAAATTGAATTCGAATAAAAATGTTATCGAGCGCCAAGTCTAAGGGTTGCATGCATTGAGAAACCATGTGCATTTTATACATTGAACAGGACGCGGCGCGTCGGGACTGGAGCTACCTGGCGCGCAGGTGACTGGAGACGGGCGATTAAGACGGAGCCATATGTTCCGAATTTCTATTTAAGTAAGAGTCGGCCCTCACGCATTGTGCAAGTAGGTAGGTAGGTGAAGCCCAGGTGCGTGCGCGCTTTTTGTGCGGCCTTCCGGCGGCTGCGCGCGCACCTGCCGCCCGCGCCGCAGCTGCCGCCGAACGCCGCACGCGCCACACTGCTTCAATACACACTTCCACATATTTTCAGGCAGGCCAAATCCGCCAATAATTGACAACATTTCATTTTCTAAAAGGTATGAAAATTCGAGAATCATTTCGAGATTTAGCAATTCTGAACACGTAAAATATTTTTTTAGATTTTTTTGAGTTATATTTTTAGAGATAAATGAAAAAAACTCAAAAGTACAAGGATATAGGCATTTAACAGGTTACGCCTTTGCTTGAACATCTAAAAGTGAAAAAATTATGTCAAGCTGTCAGCTGTCAATTGACGTGTGCGTCAATCTGACAACTGACATCACGAGTGAGAGAGAGAGATAATAGTAGTGTTGTCCATAGAAGTATCAGTTTGATAGGAAGACCATCTAATATCGATAGTTCTTTCAGTAAAGTAGAATTAGGATTGGAAAAAATACACATGCATTAAAATGATTACATAGTTTGGTGACGAAATGCTAATATTTCCTTTATATGATTGATATTTCAGGTTAAATAAAAATAATATCGACATCCAGGTCTTAAAAACTATAAAAAAATGAAGTAAGGAAAAATGCTACCCTAAAATGGAGCGACTTTCAAAACACAAGGTGACATTTATGATAGCTTTTTTTTTGGTTTTTTAATTAAATCTTCCAAATTTCTGAACGCGTGTACGCCGGAGCCCTTGTTTTTATTTTCAGTCAAATTAACCCAATTAACTTTAAAACGCTGTAACTAAAAAAGTGAAACATTTTTCTTTGTGTTCTTAATTTCTGTAAGGAGCGACTATGAGAATCCGTTAAAAAACGTGGGTTACCCAAAAACCCCATTTCAAGTACGTAAGTAGTAGAGATGATAGGGCAAATTTTTTTTGCCGAGTATTAAAAGCGTAATTTTTATGCCATTTGTTTTCCACATACCAAGTCGTCAATATAATATTTTTATGCCAAAAATAGCTGAGATAGAAGCGTTTGAATTTTTAAATTAATCAAAGTAACCCTATTTTACGATACATAAGTTTTTGTATCGATATCGAAATCTTACTGCTACAAAACACAACTCTATAGACGTCAGTAAAAGTTTTATTTTTTAATTATAATGTATGGCAAAGATGTAAACTCGTTACATCCTAACTCTTGTACTTACGCTCTTTTAGAATGGAGAGATTTTAAACAATTTAATTTTAGGAGAAATAAAGAAAAGAAATGAAAAAGAAAAAATACGTATGTCCTTTTTTTTGAAGTTCTTTAAGGAAAAAATATAAAATACGAATATAAAATTTTTGAAATGTTGTCAATTCAATTTTGAACAAGAAAAAAAAAAACAACCGACTTTATTTTCTTTCATATCTCCAAAGTTCTTCATCATACCTTCACCAAATAAATGTGGGACCAAATTGGTAGTAAAAGCTTTCAAATAAAATAAGAATTTTCAAATTCGGCCCACGGTTGACGAAGATATCGCGTAACATACAAACAAAAAAAAACATACGGGTCGAATTGATAACCTCCTTCATTTTTGAAGTCGGTTAAAAAGATTTTGAGTGCATAACAAATTTTTGAAAAAACAATTAAAGACAGTTTCTGAAATTAATGGTCATTGTGAAAACGAATGACCGTAACAAATAAAAGCAAGGACAGTTGATGTTCTTTACCAAAAGTCAATATAATGTGCTTAGTATGCACTCATTATAATATTATTAGAGCAGTTTTAGTTAACATAGAATTTACAATAATGGGCGACGCTCACGAAAGGAACGGCACGACAAAAGATTTTTTACCAACTCCAAAACGAGGATGTTGAGCGCAAACCAATTTCGCCAATGTGAAGGGAGGGCGCAGAAATATGCGTCAATGAGAACTCCTTTTACATACGAAGACTTTTGTAAAAGACAACAATGTTAAAAGAATTCGATGCGCTCATTGTGTCCGTACCAGGTAACGGCCATTGACTCGATATACTTATTTTCTTTATACGACTCGAACAAAGGATTCGCGAACAGCTGATCGATGGCAGAAGAAATATAAAAAGTTGACGCATCTTCAGGTAGACGACCGAAGTTGCTTGCGAGTTGTATCCACGATGCCTTCTGCGGGGAATACTGCACTGAAGTGCGTAGACAAAGAAACGATACAATAATAATGATTTATAGATATCCGAAGCCGAGAATAATTGAAATTGAATGTTTATAAAACAATTTCTTATATGTTCAAACCTAAGATCTCGATTTGTCAGCAGCGGAATGGAACACACTAACAAAGGGGAGCTGTTCCAGTTTGTTGAATAATTTTTCGAATTTGCAATTATCGCAAGCCTTTGTTTTCAAAGCTTCATTCATCAAGCAAATCAACGTCGAGCGTAGGCGTTAGGGACAGCTACAATACAAAGGATAAAAAGGACCGGAGAAAACACATATGTTAAATAAAATCACTGCAACACAAGAGAGACTAACACGATACCTCCTTGGTCAAATGAATATCCCGATGTCTCACTTCCACCATTGGCCAGAACCATGGATGGTGTTGCAAACGACTTATTTACCAACATCACACCACCTGTATGCTGACGATATGCAGATTTATTCAGCCTCCTCTTTCGATAACTTAAATGTCGCTATTGATACAATCAACTCTGATCTGGTTAAGATCGCCAAATGGTCACATGATTTTGGTTTACTGGTTAATGCTGCCAAATCACAGGCCATCATAATTGGAAGCCCATACTTCATGGCTAAGGTCAACGACATGGTGGTGCCTAATGTAGTGTTTGAAAACAGCATTATTCCTTTCTCCTCTTCAGTCACTAACTTGGGGATCATCATGGACCAGACCTTATCTTGGATACCTCATATTAGTGAAATTGGCCGTAAGATGTATGCTTCCTTGCATTCGCTTCGTAGGTCACAGAACTTTTTACCTACCGAAACTAAGATTCTTCTTGCGCAGTCTCTCCTCATTCCTATTCTCGACTATGCCGATGTGGCTTTTCTAGATGTTACTGAGGAGCAATTAGACATATTAGAACGCCTACAAAATCAAGCTATTCGCTTTATATTTGGTCTTCGCAAGTTTGACCATATCTCAGAGTTCCGTCGTCAGCTTCACTGGCTCCCTATCAGGCATCGCCGCAACGTACACACCCTTTCACTGCTATACAACGTGCTTTATAAATCTTCCTTCCCGAAATATCTCCATGATAGGTTCTCTTTTCGCCAAATTGATAATCGTTTGCGTGCGAGTAACAATCCTATTTTATTCATACCCCCTCATACGTCACGATCATTCTCTAAGTTGTTTACTGTGCATGCGGCACAACTGTGGAATTCACTGCCGTTGGATATAAAGATGGCACTCTCTTCAGATTCTTTTAAATCTCGAGTTAGGAAATTTTACTTCGATTCTTTAGAACATTGAGCAATTTATATTTATTTATGTATGTATACGTATGATGTATTTTAGATAATATTGGTATTATATATATTAGTTTATAATAGGTATTAGGTATTTATAAGTGTCAGATTTTAGTTGCACTACTACCCAGATGCTTTCTTCTTGTTCTTTCGGATGCTTGGTTGGCTGGAAGAAATTCCTCAAAGGGATAAGCCCGCCGTTGTACATTTTATTTTTAATTTGTATGTTTTGTAATTTTTTATTTTTTGAATGTGCAATAAAGAGTTTAAACAAACAAACAAACAAACAAACATTGCAGATGTTTTGATTTTGTGAAAGCCCCGCTCATTGAAATCTCCGCACAAACAGCGGGAACTAACTCTCGTTAGGAAAGGCAACACCGCTAGATTGCCAAGTTGCAGAGGTTTTAAAACTTGCTCGTTCGCCGGTAATTGATCTGCAGGATGCGGGCGGCATGCTCTCCGGAGTTATGGCTCTAACTTGTTTGTTCTGCCATGATGGCGCCTAATATAATAACCTGCATGCACTGATGGTTTATATTGGAGGGGAACATCGATCTAAACTATACTTTTTTATTTTTTGCCAACCCTTCGCCCTACGGTCTCAAAATATGTAGAGTTTAATTAGTCTGTTTTTAATAAATCGTTACATCGATTAGCCAGGTAATGTACTTACAGAAAATATATTCTTGAAAGTAGATCATAAGATAGATCATATTGAGCACAATTAGGGGTGACGACAGAGTCTGAAAAGTATGATTGTAATTAGTCCGTTTTTTAGATTATCCGAAAATAATAGACCCATATATTTTATCAGTTTACCAAAAAAGTAAAAATTTTAAAAGATACGGAGCAGTAAAGTGAAGGGGGGAGCCGGAGTGGGGGCTTGCGACGTCACCGCTATGCAAAATTCGTACGTAGCCGTGACGTCATGCGAAATTTCAATGCGTTGTATCTTTGTAATTTTTTGTTTTTCAAAGAAAAGAAAAACTACGTGTACAATATTTTTTAATAATCTAACCGATGGACTAAAGATATTTTTCCATTCGTCATGCCTATTACTATGAGATATTTAGAGCAAATGTTTGTAATAATTACTAAATTGGAACATCAATCTAATACTCACTATACTTTACGCCAACGCTACGTCCTACGGTATCTTAGTCTCGAAATATATCGAGTTTAGTTAGTCAAATGTTTGTTTTAATTACTAAATTATATATAAGTGCAGATTATACTGTCTTAAATGTCAGGACAAAAGACGCTATTGGCTAAACGAAAGCTGCAATAGTTTTAAAGACTTATAAAAATAGGTGAACCGCCGATAAAAAGGTAGAGACGGCGACGGCGGCGGCAGATGTTCCTGCATCTGCCGCGCATCCGACGCACCACGTGGCCGAATGCCTTCGCGATAAAAAATCCCAATCGAATAACTGTATGCGCCGCGCAGATGACTATTAACGTGTTAAAGCCCTACCCATCTGCTCGCCTACCTTGATGACGCTCAATTTTGCCATACTTGATAAAATCACGTATTTCTTTTGACCTGGCTGCGTAGGTATTGACTTGAAATGACCCAATAAAGAGGTAGAGGGTACTTATAATTGGCTTACATCTCGCAGTTCCTTGATCTTCGAACCGCCCCTGCCGATCACGCAGCCCGCGCGGCTCTGGTGGATCAATAGACGAACGTCGAGTTCTTCATTGCTTCCGTGGGGTCCCATCGGCTAAGAAAACATATTATGAACATAAAATTTGAGGTAGACACAAAGAATTTAAATACATATTGTCAATTCTATCATTAATAATATAAATGCGAACGTTTGTATAAATATTTGTTCCGCTTTCACGCCAAAACGGCTGAACGGATTGAAATGTTTAGCATGTAGCTTATTATATTACTTGGATTAACACATAGGATACTATTATCCCAGGAAAATGTTTGGTTCCCGTGGGATTGACAAAAATTTTACCGAGCCGCCAACGCCGCGCGCCGCGGGCATTAGCTAGTGTGGAATAAATATTACTCAAAAATACATTTAAGATAATACTCACGTCCGCCAAATTGGGAAGGATCTCTTTGACAATTTCCAAAATGGTATCGACATCCGGTGCCATTATCGACAGTACACTGAAAAATAAATATAGCATCAGCGCACGTGCCGGGTCAAAGATATGGATAAAAATCACAACACAATATTATTAAAACGCAACGATATAAAAATCAACGGTCAGGGAGGTCTGTTTGCCGGACTGTACTTAAAGCATGATAAGATGAAAAGTGATGTCGGTAGAACTATAAAAAAAGATCAGAGTAAGGTGTCCAGTGCGGACAGAACTCGAGTGAGAGGATACAGTCCTGGAGGAGCAGTTCTTAGCGACTAATGAGCGAGGTGACGACACCGAGGTCCAGAATGAAAGTACGTCCGGTGCGAGGGTGCAGCGAGCTGCGGAGTGTCGTGATATGGTTCGTTACACGGGATGAAGCGCCTAACGCCGGAGTTGATGACAGTTCAAACACGATCCGACTCCTGACTGTTGACAGACTATAAAAGAGACTCGGGCTTTAATTGAGAGTACATGTTGGCGATATAGTTTACCGTTCGGGGCCGGGGCAATCTGGGACTGTTATAGAGGCTTTGTACTGCGTGGCGGGGCGGCGGGCGGGGCGGCGGCGTCCGGCGGGGCGGGACCGGCAACCAAGACACGCTGTAGCGGCGCGCCACGCGCCTCCGACACTCGCCACAGAGCGAGGCCCGCTCTCAACACTCGCGAGATAGACAAAAACCAAGCAACTGTCTTGCTGACTTAGCAGTTTATGCCAATGCTGTGATCATTCGTCTATAATATCTAATTCCATTACAAAAAACGATTCTTCGATGCTGTTCCTTGGTTTGTGACTTCTGGCGCAATATGTTAAGAGCGGTCAAGGTACGTGTCTTGTGTGGGGGCGCGCGGCGCGTCGCGCTACGAGCACAAGGCGTCTCGGGGGCGCTAAAGACCTGTAACTGGCTGCCGGGGGGTTATTCTGTCTACAGCATACGGACTCGCCGGTGGCGCGGGGCGCCTGGGCCGGGCCAGACTGACCTTTAACAATCCCTTCTTCATTTTGACATCTTGACTCATTCTACTTTCTACGAGATAAGCGATGTTAGCAAACATCAGCATAGGACGCAGAAGATTAGGGTCTGGTCGGTTATCATTCTTATCTAAGAGATTTGCAGCAGTACAAAATATGATTGGTACCTGGAGTAATGTAAGAGAACATTTTAAGCAAAGATCAATTTTAAATCTAAGATACTGATATGTAATAAACAATTACAGTACTGAGTAAAAAATACGTGTACTTAACCGTTGAAACAAATTAATGCTGATACGATATCCTTTACTACCTGTAGATTAAATGTGTAAATAATCATAATTAATAATCTGAGTACAATGGGTTTCTACATTGACAAAGTCATATATTTTTTTGGTTCTAATGAGTCAAATCTACATAAAGATGTGTATTGGTGATGAACGCATGTTTCCAATCCTGTGCATCGTCAATACTGACCTGGTTCCTGAGCTTTGATATATTGGTTCCGCCCTTCCCGATGATCGAACCAGCCACCTGTCAAAAAATTATTATTTCATGCATGTGAACATCAAAGCTAAAGTATAAGAGAATATAAAAAAAGCTGCCATAGACATAAGAGTAAACTTTTTACTAAAACAACCTTTTTATTTTTATAATGCTAATCCGAAATTATCAATTACTTAAGTGATGCACGACAAGCATTTATATCTGACTCAGATACATAGTGGTAACATCGACATTAACTTGAAAAGACGTAAAGTAACGGCAAAATACTTTGTAACTTCCCATTCAGGCATTGTGTTCTAAAGAATATATATTTAAGGGGTTCCTTTGACCGATGTAGGACAGCCTGCAATAACTATCAATTTTATAACCCTGGATTTTAGCCCAAGCGTTTGATGGACTCTAAAATCTGGTTTACTGTCGTATCGGGTTCAAATATTTAAGATATTCACGTTTCATGTTTTTTGGCTTTCACAGTGCCAAAACCAAAAAAAATACCGGTAAGTTAGAACGTTTACGGGTAATAATTTACCATTAAGTCTACTGTAACATGTAAAAATAATATATTTAAAAGTCAAAACATTGACAGGAAGAAAATGATGTGAAAATAAAACGAACAAATGTCGCGTCAGTTAAACAAATACCAGTACCGGGACTGGAACTAAACTTATAAATATACTCATTACAAAAATGGTAAATAAGGATAGAATATAATGTAGGATTCGTCTAAAACGCGTAAGTACATAAATAGTAAGTAACATAAATTAAAAATCAACAAAAAATATGTATATAGCTAAATTAGCTAATAACTTTTCATAAACGACATTGGTAATAATCAATTTTATTTCATTACTTACCTTGCTGGGTATGAGAAAAGTGACTTCATCATCAGTGTGCCTCAGCCTCTTGTGGGAGGGCCCGTCGTCACCGTACGCGTCTCGTTTCATCGTTGCTTCTGTAAAATACTTTTGATTAAAATAATGATCTTGCCTTTTGGTAAGCAAAAAATTACAGTAATGTTCATAAAACTAATTAGTGAAATCACATCGGAAAAGTTTCTTTAAACCCATTAAAAGATTTGTTTTTATTCAAAATTGGTCAACTTAGCGTCAAAGCAGGGATTATGTTTATCACATCGTGGAACCGGCGGTTTGGTAGACGCAGAAACTGTGAAATGAGATATCGCGGGATTTACACGGAATATTTCACTTAATGAGAGACTGTCAAGGGCACAGCTACATCAAAAGCATTAATCATTAGGAGTCAGCTTTCTCCGTTTCTCGCTAATGTAAGCGAACACTCTTAGTGACTTCGGATGACTTCAGGTGTGTGGTAAGTATATTCACTGTTAATTACAAAGGCACTAGCTTAACAATTGTATATCTTTAGAATAACTGACATACTAGGTATAACAAAGTACAGAAATGTATTGAAAGCCACAAGAGTTATGCTGGAAAGTGATAGATGCGAAATCTAACGTTCTTAATGTCATAATCGCTATCCAATGTTAGTCTTGGCATTTCCTCTTCGGATACTTATTTCTTTATACAAACAAAGGAAACACCTTATTTTCTTTCAAACTTTTACGTCACCAAACTAGCTCTTGCTGCATTGTGAGGACAGCGTTTAAATTAGGAACAATTTTCATGCCTATAGTTTATCTACACCGATACAAGTCAGCAAAAAAATTATGCGTTTTAGTGTATGTTTAAAGGCTTTACATGATGTTATTATTTTCCAATTAGCAGTACTTAGGATAACCAGCTAAGTGATCGGCAGCGTCTCGGCTATGGGACAGGATGCTGGCAGGCGCCGGGCCGCCGCCGGGCCGCACCGCTATTGATCCGCCCGACTCGCAAATTGATTACAAACGAACATACAATGATACAGAATTAACATAAAAGCAATAAGGTTAAGAGCCCTTCTAAATTTGTAATTAATTACAGCACAACTTCCTCAGTGGGTGAACTTCGGGAGGGTTTCATGCAAGAACTGTTTCGGTCCAATTTTAGGTTATACTACATATAGTAAAACAAGTTGAGAGGTTGAGAGAGAACCGAGAAAGCGGTTATCAATTCGTCGCGAATTCTTTTTTTTATACTTATGTTAACCGACTATTCGACTGCCTCAATCGATTTGGAAACTTCTTTTTTTGTTTAAAAGGGTACCTATACCTGTCAGGTGGTCCCTTAGAAATTTTATCAAAATCGGTTGAGTAGTTTGGGGTGAAGCCGGTTTTTACTTAACTAATAGGAAAGTGCTTTATCTTGGTAGACCTCAAGCCTGCCTCTCGCTTGCATCAGATCAGTATCAGTGCTGGAAAATTTAACTTGTCTGGTGATTTTGTTGGTAAAAATAAGTTTCACGTCGCCTTAGTCAGTTAAGGAGGTGTGTACTGTACGAGTACCATCTATGTACGGTTACATAACGAAGGTAAGGAAGAAATTATATTTTATGGAAAGGATTAAGCCAAAACGACTGAAGATAGAGATTACTGGAAAAAATGAAGGGAAGCCTTTGTCCAGCAGTGAAACATACATGGCTATTAATATTTATAACCCTCGCGCAGTGAGGGTTCCGTACAGTGCCAAAGATTTTCCGTAAATGAACGTATTATATTAAGTTTACCATTTTATTTTCAATTGATAGAATTCTTATAGGTTTTCGCGTAATATACTAGCAATGAATTATATTTTTTTTTTTTTTTTTTTAATTTTAGGCTCAGTAGTTTTCAAGATCTTGGGGGTGGTCAATTGTCGTCTTCTTTCATGAATAAAATCAAAATTATTTATTTTATAATAATAACAAAAATATATTTGAGATCCTCATAGCCTTATTTTATATATGACACAGTAAGCTTTGCATAACTTTTATTTAAATTTCATAATGGCCCTTAAGATTATTTAAAAAAAATATATTAACTTTGCACATCTGTGTTTGGGTCATAGGATTACACCATCCTACAAACACCTGATTTGGTCCAGTAGATTCGGAGCGAATTGGCTGTGACAGACGGTCGGGCAAACAGACGCACGAGTGATCCTATAAGAATTCCTTTTTTTTTCATTTTTTGTACAGAACCTTAAAAATTACTATAAAATTAAAGTTTCTTCTAATTTATTCAAAATGCAGAAAGACAGATAAGAACGACACGAGCAACGACGACGATTTAGTGTTTTGGGTTTCATGAAAAACTTTTCTAGTTTTCGTGCGGCAAGCGAGTACTCGCCGACTCACTGCAGTCGTAAGTACTATGTTATATGCGGTAAATCTACATGGACATCTCTAATATAACGTTTTTGCACTAGTTCTTTTGACCAGCTTTAGCTAGGACCATTCTGAACAATCATACCTTTTCGGATCATTACATTTTGAAGTCTTGAGTGACCGCTAAGAAGCCTCTTAGTGGTAGGTAAAATAGCTATGTAATAAATAACCATTTGCAACTCAGCGAAAAGCAATTCAACATGGAATTTTTCATTGAAAGCTTTTTGATATATTTGTCCATAACATGACACACATTCTCCTAGACATCCCGGTAACAGATAGGTTACGCGTCTACGTGACAACGTTCTCGAGATTTATTATTGTCACAGGGTCGATGGATACATTCAAGACATGTTATTTAGATATCATGTAGTATGTATCATGTAGTGTAATGCGATAAAAAATTCTAACAAAGCTACTTGTGAGTAGCTTTTTTATAATTTTCTATTACTTTTCTTCTCTTTTATTTTAAATAAAACGCAGACATCAGAATGCTTAACGTCAATGATTTATATGCTTCCGCGCATGTGCATGTGCATTACACTTTTAATATAATTAATTACTGAAAAACTTGAATTAATCTATACTATAATAAAAGAGTTAAAAAAATGTGTCTGTACATTGAAAATTTTTCAAAAAAATATATTTTGGGGCGATGGAGATATAGTAATAGAGTAAGAAAATAAAAAAAAATGTCTGTCTGTTTGTCTGTTTGTACACGCTAATCTCCGGAAATACTGGACGGATTCGAATGAAACTTTTTTTGTTATATAGCTGTGAAGCCTGGGCAACATATAGGCTATAATTGATTTTGGAAAATGGAACACATGATGCAGAACTATAATGGTCCAGCTAAACTATAAGAAATATTAAAATGCCGCCTTAGCAAAAGTTGTTAAGTCTGATGAGAACATTTTGTTGAGTTATAATACAACTAGCCAAGCGCGAGTCGGACGCGCGCGAAGGGTTCCGTACCATAATCTATGAAAAATCACGTTTGTAGTATGGGAGCCCCCGATAAATACTTATTTTATTCGATTTTTAGGGTTCCATAGGGTAGGGTAGAAACGGGACCCTATTACTTAGACCGTCCGACTGTTTGTCTGTCTGTCTCTCACCAGGCTGTATCTCATTAACCATTATAGCTAGACAGTTGAAATTTTTATAGATGATGTTTTTTGTTGCCGCTGAACAAAAACATACTAAATGTATACTATAATAAAAGAGTAAAAAAAATGTGTCTGTAAATTGAAATTTTTTCAAAAAAAAAGTTGTTTCGTCCGAAGTAGAACTTATAAGTTCAGTATTTGCGGACCTTCAGAGCATAACACACCAGAAATTTCTTGGTTATGTGAACGCGCCATATTGACACCAAAAAATTAAAAATCAATTAATAAAGAACTTATGACGCAAATTATTGTTAACTAGCTTGTGCCCGCGGCTTCGCTCGCGTAGGGGTGTAATTTATCAAAATCCTTTCTTAGGGGATGCCTACGTCATAGTAGCTTTATGCATGCAAAGTCTCAGCCCGATCGGTTTAAAATTGACAAAGTTTCATACAAACTTTCATCCCCTATTTTATCCCCTTGGGGGTAGAATTGATCAAAATCCTTTCTTAGCGGATGCCTACGTCATAACATCTACCTGCATGCCAAATTTCAGCCCGATCCGTCCAGTGGTTTGGGCTGTGCGTTGATAGATCACTATGTCAGTCAGTCAGTCACCTTTGAGTTATATATATTTAGATATATAAATATATATTTAGATTTCTTGGATAGTGTTGTTGACGACGCCACCAATTATCCAGTTGAGTTTCTTAATTCACTTGCAGCAAATGGACTCACGGCTCACAAAATAAGTCTTAATGTCGGAGGGCCAATAATGCTGATGCGAAATTTGACTCCGCCGAAACTGTGTAACGGAACCCAACTTAATGTCTCAGCACTGTATGCCGAAGTTCACCGGCTGAATTTCAGCCAATGCATGCCTGCAATGTTATTTGCATTACTAGCAACACATAACGCCGAACTTCCGATGCTTTTGCCTGAATCGGACCCGTACCCGTACCCATACCCGTACCCGTACCCGTACCCGTACCCGTATCCGTACCCGTACCCGTACCCGTACCCGTACTCGTACCCATACCCGTACCCGTACCTGTACCCGTACCCGTACCCGTTCCGCTCCCGCTCCCACTTCCGTTCCCACTCCTGCTCCCGCTCCCGCTCCCTCTCCCGCTCCCGCCGCCGCCGCCGCCGCCGACGCCGCCGCCACCGCTTCCGCCGACGCCGCCGCCGCACCTTCCGCCGCCGTCGCCGCCGCCGCCGCTGCCGCCGCCGCCGCCGACGCCGCCGCCACCGCTTCCGCCGACGCCGCCGCCGCACCTTCCGCCGCCGCCGCCGCTGCCGCCGCCACCGCCGCCGCCGCCGCTGCCGCCGCCACCGCTTCCGCCGACGTCGCCGCCGCCGCTTCCGCCGCCGCCGCCGCCGCCGCCGCCGCTGCCGCCGCCGCCGCCGACGCCGCCGCCACCGCTTCCGCCGACGCCGCCGCCGCACCTTCCGCCGCCGCCGCCGCTGCCGCCGCCACCGCCGCCGCCGCCGCTGCCGCCGCCACCGCTTCCGCCGACGTCGCCGCCGCCGCTTCCGCCGCCGCCGCCGCCGCCGCCGCTTCCGCCGCCGCCGCCGCTGCCGCCGCCGCCGACTCCTCCGCCGCCGCTGCCGACGCCTCCGCCACCGCCGACGCCGCTGCTGCTGCCGCCACCGCTGCCGCTTCCGCTCCCGTTCCCGTTCCCTCTTCCACTTCCGTCCCCTCTTCCGCTCCCGTTTCCGTTCGCCGCAGACGCGCCAAAGATGGAAGATTAAATTCTCATATCGGCACATCACTACTGTCCGGCATTTCCACCGAACTTCAGCAGCTGAACTTCAGCTTATTTAGTGTGTCATCCCCACCGAACTTTAGACACTGAACTTTAGCCACTAAACTTCGGCATAGTCTGCTGAGACACTTAAAGCTCACAGTAAGTGAGTGATGCCAGTGAAACTGTATTTATTCCGCGTATGCCACTCATCCCCAACAATTTTCCTTTTGAAAATACACAGTTCCATATGTTAACTTGCTTTGCTATAAAAACAAGTCACAGTTTTAGAGGCTTAAAGCTACTGATGTCGATCTAAGGACTGGTTTTTCGCATGGCCTACTTATTGTGGCTTTCTCCAGGGTTAGTAACACTTCAGCTCTTTTCATATTGGCTCCCGAAGGAAAGAATTAAAATAATATTGACTCCTAACACTGTTACAAGTACTTTCTCCCTCTGTCTGTCTCTCTCTCTCTCTCTCTCTCTCTCTCTCTCTCTCTCTCTCTCATTAGTTTTTATTTATATTTATACGCCGGAGTCATAAAGTCCACGCGAACGAAGTCGCGGGCATCAGCTAGTTAATAATAAAACATTGAATTTCGTTTAAAATTTAACAAATACAGTACTTAAGCAGTAAAGATGAATCATTTTTCTAAATTTATAATTTTTTTATAGACCACTTCTTACGATCCCAGACATACAACATAAAGGGGGTATCAACCTGAAAGGGAGTAAACATACTAATCAATGTGAATAACTTTTACTATGGGACCATCCCTGAAATCGTAAAAAAACCTTCATCTCCATACAAAATTAAATACCTACCATGCCAAAATGTATGGAGCTGCAGATATTATTTTTAGTTAAACTTTGTATAAAAAAATCTTTTTTAGATTGATGCGTTTATGCATGTCTAAGATTGATGCGTAAGTACGCATGCGACTGTGATGGTCCTTATTATATGTATTTTGAATAAATATTATTGTAAGAAATCGTTTTTTTTGTCAATATATGTAATCAAAATATGTTTCAATCTTATTTAAGCAGATTATTTTGATATTATTGTAAAAAAACTTTAAGGAAACCTAGATTCTGACAAGTAATCATTATATAAAAAAACCCGACTGCCTTTTTATATACCCTGTGTCACTCTCACAGTAAATACGACTCTAACGACGCCTCTCAAGCTAAAATCCATCGAGCCGTTCAGGCTGCAGAGCGTGCCAAACAATTATACATACATACATACATACTGTCGAAAACATAACCCTCCTTCTGACGCAGTCGGGTAAAAATTGTTGAATCTCTATTAAAAATGTTAAAAAATATTTAAAATCAAATGAACACAGGATAGGCGAGTTCAGCATATGCTAATACCGACATCGGCAGCAGGCAGCAGGTGAACGAGGTCACTGACACCCTCGCAGGTGCCTCCGAGCCGGCACTTGCGCTTCTCGACCAATTTGCGCTTCATACAAACTACCGCACTCCCTTCCACACACAACTTTTTTAATTTCCTGTACCTCTTCCAACAACAAAAGAAGCATCGTTCTTCTGAGTCGTCTATACCGCATTACCGGTGGAAAACGGCGCGCACGTCACTAACGATTCGAAATCGTATAAAATTAACGACTCATTCGAACTATTTTATGAAGTCAACAGCAATAAGCCGTAATGGGTATGCGTAATAAACATATCAAGATGATTGATTTTCGTCGCGAAAATGTTTGCGAATGAGGTTAAGGACGAAGTCGATTGAACGAGTATGAATAGAACAGGCATGACTGGCTGAGTCGGACTAAAGCCGCCGCGGCAGGTGTGCGCCACACAAAGACCAGCTCCACAAAAAGTATGTAAAAAACAGCCAAATGACGCTCGAAATGTCACTACCAGCTGTCTCGCCGCAGCGCTGTCCTTAAGCTAGACTGCCACTACATACACAATCGAGCTTCCATTTATTTTACAAGTGCATAATTAGTGTCCTCTGTGGTAAATAACAGATGATAGCCTAACCTATCTGCCAATTTTTAGGAAATCTAAATTATGTTTCCAAAATTATTATAATAAGCGTATGAAATGAGATTAAAAGAAAAATGCGAATTGCAAAAGAAAGGGCAAACAATGAACAAGGGTTTCTTTACAAACTTAACAAAGGCCGACTTTTAATCAAAAAGTCGAAATAACGCAAACAATCAGTTTGGTTTAAAAATGCGATTGAAATACTCACCTAATATTTATCCGGGGCGTTTGGACCAAGGCGGTTTAGACCTAGAACAAGAGAGGGGGCCGATTAGTTATTTTTACATTTAATGTGAAAAGGTTTATACACTTAAAAAGTATAGGAGAACCTACATCATAACATATCATAACTAGTAAGCGCGTGCGGTGCCTCTTAAGGTTGGGAGGATCTGCGTCCGATCTTTTGCAGGTTCGCGAGTGGACTGCCAACAATGGGGCTCCGTTCGGGCGTTAGTACGGCACCCCCGAGACTCCGGGGCGCCGCCGGTGCACATGCGCACCACCCGCCGCCCCATCGATAACACCCTACCTCTCATTGTGCCCCGGAAACGACGACTTAACGAGTCACACCGCAAGACACTGCCCCCGCCGAAGACAACCTAGCCTAGATACTGCCATCCGACGGAGTATCATTTGCTTTCAAACTTCAACTCATACATACTTCTCGACCTACTCTGCGCCGACTTAGCGTGCAATTGCACATTCATTCCATTTTATTTGAGATTAAACTATTATTTCATGTAGAAGGATATTTATTGCACATGATTTATTTGTGACATTTGTCATAAAGTAACAATTTTCAGAAACTAGAATTATCATTACGTCAATAGATCACGATCATCACCATCAATATACAACTAGGCTTCTATCATTGAACATTTGGTTGCATTGATTATTAAACATTTATCCCATTCTTACAATGGGACGTCCATCAGAATACTTATATCAACGAGACTTGAGTCTTAAAAATCTTTGAGTTCTGTATATGCTGTCAAAAAAATTTTTAACTGCTATGGAGACTGTAAATCCTTATTTATTGGCGATTGACTAGAAAGCCCCATACAAATAAACGAGAAAACATTGCGTGTCGATGTCCACTCAAATCTAAATACATGACTACATTCTTAATATGACAGCGTTAACCACAGGAAAAGGTCCAAAAGGTCGTAAACCACAGGTCTGGTGCCGCAAACTTGTGAGTCTCGCCCCGAATCAGATCCTGAGATTTATAAATGTCCATTTACACAATATAGTTTTAACAAAACGTCGACAATTTTTTATGTTGAGTCAATTAAATTTTATGCGACACGCAAGAAACTTGCACTGTGTAAATGGGCCTTTACGGAAATTCCACAGATCTGTATATCCGTGGTCAAGGATTCACTGTAGTCACTAGTCTGGCAGATAGGACTTTACCCCATGGACATATTTGCACAGCGGGTGACAGCAATATATGCATTTACTTGATAAATTGTTAGTAAGTACTTTTTGGCTGGCGATAACCTATTTATAAAAGTTGTTGAATTTGTAACGAAATAAATAACGACAAGGGACGAATTTTCACTTAGTGTATTGTATGGCCTGCGGTAGCCCGTCATTACACCGTGTTTGGTTTGGCGCGGTTAATGCGAATTCTACGTATTCGGCCTTAGGCGGTTTTGACAAGAGCGATAGGCATCGGTGGCATTACCACAAATGGCATGTAGGGGGACTCGTAAGCAATTTATTTGACTGGATTAAAGAATAATAGTTACACAACAGCTTCCTTTTACTCAAAGACCTCATAGTGCACTTGCCTATCCGGAGTCTTGAATGCGAAATATAAAACATGATCAGAAGTTATATTTTATAATCCTATATGTATATTTGAAGTTACTAAGTGTATGCAATTGTAAGTCAGTAGAGTCGATTGGAGCGAACTGAAATGTAATCATTTTTATATTTTAATTGTTCATGATGATACTGTACTTACATAACGGAAATCCATTAGTAGCAAAAAGGTCTCATTATATTTTTTAAATGCGCTATTTGTGACTCGACACACTTTACCAACGTGACTATTCGGTAAATCACGGAGTTTTACAAACAAATCAATATTCGAGACAGATAATACAAAAAGTATGAATACTGAAAATCGATATGCTTTAATATAAAAGCTTACTCATATAATATTATCTGAAAAAGAGCGATGGTGTGAGAACAATCTAAATAATAACCATCAGAGGCGGTGGCATGCGACGCAGTCGTTAGGTGCCGCTAATGTCCACCTACGACGTCACTTAACAAATTGACCAAAATAAATGAAAGTTAAACTCATTGTAACAACTTCCAACAATAACCGGCATATGAATTGAGTACATACAAAAATATGGGTTCGGTGGACAGATAATACACAACCATTTACGAAGTTTTCTTAAGAGCGGCCAACTCATATCAACGCTCGTACGTGATTATGGAGTTGTAACTGATCTTTTCTGAAAACTTTTGAACTAACAAGTATCTTGTGCGCTATTTCTAGGTTGCTATCGAAATAATGAATTGAAATTTGGAAGAGTAAATTAAATTTTTGCACAAATTAGAGCGAGTTCATTTCTACACAAACTGTAACTGCATGCAATGAAACAAAGTATGAAAAATTAAATTTCATCGGTCTCAACTAAAAAATCATATAATTTGTACTGTTTCCTCGCGTTATGTTGAATAAACGCAATAAATTGATTGTCAATTTATTGCCTGTCCTTAAAAGTCAATAAACTGATAATGTAATAAATAATATTAATCATGAATAGTTACATAACGCGAGGAAACAGTACAAATTATATGATTTTTTAATTGAGACCGATTAAATTTAATTTTACATAATCAAATACAGTTAATACATACAATAATCAAATACAGTTAAAATACAAAAATCGTAGTAGAACATTAGGCAATAAAATTGACTTTGAATAAATAAAAAATGTGTCAGTTCGCATTAACTTCTACGACGTTCGTTTCCTAAGGTCCAATTTATACTATCTAAATGGAAAGGCTTAGGTATAATATTCCCGCAAGGTGCTTCAATTACAATCATATCTCAAAGGTGAAGAGAAAATTCCTTTCCTGCGATTTACTAGTATTGTTATCGTCTTCAATCCCCGTAAGATTTCTTACATGTTACGGTAATAAAAATGTAATGTAGCCGGCATGTTTATTGCTTCGTTCTCCGCGAATTTAATAAAATGCTATTCAAGTTATCATTGAAGAAAATGAAAATGAATCCATCGTGAGTTCCATATTGCTTTATTTAAAAAAAATATTAAATTTAATGTTCTTTTCGCAGAATACATTAAAGACAGATATAACATGACCTAAATCCATCAATTCATTGGATGCCACCATTACATCCTTAATCAGGACCAACACAAATAATCATAGTGATCAAACACGCACACCATGTCTCTTTGGAATATTATTTCATGTACAAACAAGAGATATGGCTGTGTACTGTACATATTTGTATTTGTCAATAGCTAATAGCCCGTCCGCGAGGTGACATCGAAGACAATCGTTGCCGGGACAACCAGCCTACAACACAAATGCACTAGTATTTGAGGAAGGACAAGATTATGTAACTGTCACTAGTATTGGCCATTTCAAATGAAACAGATTTTATTAAATATTGAATTCTGTTCATGGAATATGTTGTACAGTACCTAGCTTTTAATACAAAAGAGATTTCGTAGATGTTTTTAGGGTTCCGTAGTAAACAAGGAACCCTTATAGTTTCGCCATGTCTGTCTGTCTGTCCGTCCGCGGTTTTACTCAGCGACTATTAGTACTAGAAAGCTGTTATTTGGCATGGATATGTATATAAATTAGGCGGAAAAGTGGTAAAATAAAATATTGAAAAATGTTTTTTTTAGGGTGGCTCCCATACAAGTAATGTAAAATGGCAAATTTTTTTCTTGACTAAACAGTCACGTTGGGTATCGTTGAATAGTTCTTTCAAAAATTTTGTGAGGTTGTGAACACCGCTTTTCGATTTAGGGATCCGTTTCTGAAATATTTGGTTTTAAAGTAAAAAATTTTGTTTGAGTCAAGTGTCCCCCCCCCCCTCTACCTGCTAAACGGTTATATATAAACACGTGAAAAAATTCACAACTATGGTATATACAACGAAATTTAAAGGAAAACTATCACAGCTAAGTAGGGTTTACAAATTAAAAAGTTATAGGCGATAAACTTATAAAATGTACTCGCAAAATGAAAATTTCACACAACTTCAATAGAAAATTCGTTTTTGGACGTTTTTAGTGGCATGAACTCAAAGTGGGCATTCGTAATGTACTCGTAGTGGTCACATAAGACATGTAGAAACGGTCACACGATCATAAAGATGTTTTGTTGTGTACCGAAGATTTTTTTTTTGCGAATACGAGGGCGTTATGAGGGTTTGTAAAAAAAAAGATTGAAATGTTTGCGGAGCTGCACAGCTGTTTTGACTAGGTAAAATTTTGCGTGAAAAATAAATGTAATTATGCAGTATTACATGGTTTATATTTACGCCGTGTTGTGTAAATGCGAGTTTATACTCTGTCATATTTTTAGATCGGCTTTTCTGGTCTAAATTTTCGCTAATTACACGGACAGAGGTCGGGTAGAACTAATGCTTAGATACTTCCTGAAAAATCGAATTCTATACAAAGACATATTTATAATTGTACATTCAAATATATATGAGGGTGAGGTTGCGTCTATTTACTCATATACTATAGGTACACATGAAATCACAAGATACAGTTGATTCATATATCGTGTTACATTCATCAATTAAATAAATTATAAATATGTCATATTGCGGAAGATCTCTACGTGAATGTAATTATATTAAGTTATCTTAGATGGAGACGCTATATATATAACCTGTAGGTTTACAGAGGGTTAACCTTATCCTAATATATCCCTAGATTAGTTCTTATTTGCATATCCTACACAAGTCGCTTTACACACACACGTTTAACTTCTCACACAACTGTTATGAGCGTGGTGGCTAATAACAGACCCTAGGTTCACACTAGGTCTTATAATAGACTAGACTTAGGGTAGGCGAGCAGTTGCGATTGCTCATAGGTCGGTTTAGACGTAGGTTCGTGATTAGGTTCGTTATCGGAATATAGTGAGGTTTTGCGTACGTTTAAATTAATAAATCTGCTAAAGATAGATACGATAGAACGAACAGATAATATATATATCGAAAATTACTTGAATTTCTATAGTTGGGTTAAATGTAGTACTATCATTGTTGTTGTCAATTAAGAGTCATATATGTTTAATTTGTTACCTTAGATCTATATCATTGAAAGATATAGGATCTGATCCTATGTATGATGAGTGAATATCTAAAGGTTATCAGATTATGATATTTGATAGTTATGTGTTTATTTTATTTTGACTTTGACTTTATTGAGATTATAGAGATCTATGGTAACTAGTATATTAAACATCTATTCACCTGAGAAAGGTTAGAAATTTAGAAGTTAGGTATAGAACTTTTGATCTAAATTAACTTCTCAAATATATTTGCTCTCAGGATCTTGACACACCAACCGTTGCGAGCATGTTAGACTAGAAAATAAGTAAAAGAATAGAATTTACGTGGAAGCTCTGGTAATTACAGAGCAGATAGGATTAGAATTCTTGTTAGGTTAGCCGGGTAGGATTGTTTTGTTTTGTTTGGCTCAAGATCATTTGGATCTTGATTGCTTTCCTACATTGTAATATTAGAGTCGCGAAAAGGTTAATAAGTGGTAAGAATTATCAAATTTCATCGGGAAATTTGGTTTTTCCGAGGCTATTAAGGGTTGGGAGAGTATGATCAAAGATTAAACAGACATACTTTCGCCGGAAGTGGACTTATTAACCAAAACTATACATTTTTCTTTTGCATGTTAGTGCAAAAGGTGTCAAACCGTGACATCTTTCTCCTAAAGAGGAAATCTGCTGTCCATGACGATATAATATCCCATTCCTCGCAACACAGCAAACCAGATATATTGACTTTGTATCGCCAAGATGTATCGAGTTTACTCGAAATAATTAGTCTTGTGAAAATACTATTATTATTATAAGCGAATTTATAAAATTACATTGGTTAACCAAATATCCAAGACTCTCAACGCATATTATCGTATTTTGTACGACATTACAACATATAATCCAGCTATAGCAAACCTATGACCTAACTGATTACAAATATAGATCGATCTACCTGATTTTTTAGGAAGGCGTATATTTTCCTTCGCTTTACGAAGTCAATTATTTGAATGATATAAACCATAACAGATACGGAAGAACAATTCTGTAATACGACTATTTCAATAAGGGATTAAATTACGTTATAAATAATATCTAGTATAGATATCCTCATTTTAAGCTTTTAAAATAATTCAGAGTAGAGTGAACAGCTTGGAGTATCTTATTATGTACAATACTTAAGGTTTTAAATAGACGATCATAGCTCATGTGATTTGGAATAACCGTAGAAGCCGCGGTGTATTACTGTGTATATTATATACATAAGTAAGGGTTCCATCACAGTAACTACGGAACCCTACACTGTGCGTGGCCCGATACGCACTTGGCCAATTATTTTTTAAGATGAAAATCACGTAACTGCAATACAATAATGATCCACAGGATTCCCGAAACCACCAACGCAGGAAGAACTTAAGTTACAATATGTACTTACTTGAGTATATATTTGTTATCTTTGTAAATACATTAAGCCTACATAAGACAAATTATTGTACTTAAATATTCCTTAACTATGTGGAAGAATGGAAAAAAGCCAGTAGTGATGCCTTGCATTTAGATTTTAATAAGTAATAGGAGGCCTATGTCCAGCAGTGGACTTCCTGTGGCTGATATGATGATGATGAAGTAATAGGATACATGAAGGAGAAAGTAAGTCGTTTTCAGGACACGGCTAATTAGGGTCTAAAAAGATAGGTAATCGTTTATAAATAGGAGCTGTGAAAGCCATCAGGTGCTTTCGAACAAAGAACGTATGGAAAAACAGCAGCTGCCAGAACAATCATGCAGCGCTGACCTAATTGTCCCAGACGGCGTCTTTCCGAAGAATATTATTTTAAACGCGTAATTGTAGAAGTCGCGAGGGTTGAAACGTAGTCTGTAATTTTCTCCTAGTTGGCTGCTGAAATATTCAGCGGACTATGAGAACGCGGCGAGCGCACGCCACCCGCCTTGGGCCCACCACCACCAGGGAATCGACAGATGTCATCCAATTTAAATTAGTAGCCATCTATAATAATTACACAGTTCAATATTAATTGGAAGTCATTAAATGTTTTGTATGCAAAGACTGAAAATACCTTACTTAAATCAAAATTAATCAAGGAAACAATCGTTCTAATGCCCAAAACGATAAGAAAATCAACAGTAATTTGTGACAGGTTCCCTTGACAATTTAAATAATTTAAACTGAAACTGAAAATGACAAGTTAAAATATAACCGAGCTACAGGGACAGAGTAGTCTCGATTCGGTCATATTTTTCCTCGATATAGGTTTATCCTTCTCTTCAGAGACGTACAAGGTAATTCATGGAATAAATATGCGGTTTTTCTCTGTAAATGGTGCTCCAGCGGCAGGTAGCGATAGCGAGCGAGAAGTACACGCCCGTATCGTATATTTTGCTAAAGCGATAAATTTGGGGACATTTAGGAAACGAGGACTGCGCAAAGGTTGGCAAGGACCTAATCTATTATTGATAGAGGCTTTGGTAAAACTCGTCGGCAAAGGGAAACTCTATTATGGGACAGTTTTGGAAACACCTTATTTTATTTTATTCCTAATAATGCCAAAAATTTTGGACAGCCTCATATGAAATTTTCTTCGGAATCTATTTATTAAAGATAACTCTTCCGAAATTGCTTTAGGGATTTAGTAAAAATTAACTGAATTCTAATCTTGGACCACCAAAGTCATGAACAATTAAGCGATTTGACGAAAATAAGTATTTGTAGCAATTAAATATTCAGAGGATTAGTTGCATTAGTAGCAGGCGTTGATATGGTCATTTCCTGAAAGACATCGACAGTTTCATGAAAATTTTAATTCTAATTCTTTCTTACAATTATACAGTAAGTTCGCAGCCATGTTTCAGACCTCTCATGATCGACATGATAATAAGCTACTTTTAGACTCCCAAAAGTTGGTATCGAGAATCGTGATTGCCACTTGACACAAAGCAATCGCGCTTATTTCACGGTCCGGGACTCCGGGCTCCGGCCCTACCAGCTCCGGGCTCCGTGTAATATTCAACGGGCCATGAACGCGTTACAACCTTACTCTTGACGTTAACAGGCTCATATTTCCTACATTTACATTTCTCTACAATCGTACGATACAATTCACATTAAGGACACACAATATTTTTCTTAGGTTATTTTAATGAATATCGTGAGCACCCTTTCACGATAAGTAGTCAAAAAAAATATTCAATGTAGGATAAATTTATCTCATAATGATCATTTTTAAACTTGAAAAAAAAAACGGAACCCTTATAGAATCACTCGTGCGTCTGTCTGTCCGTCCGTCTGTCACAACCAATTCACTCTGAATCTACTGGACCAAATTAGTTGTTTGGTGGTGTAATCCTATGACCCAAATACAGAAGTGCAAAGTATTTTCTTTTTACTTTCTTCAGTCAATTTCGTGTGACTAATTAGGAAATAAAAAAAAAATGTTTTGGAAACCTTACAGTGTCATATATCAAATGAATGGGCTCGTAATAAGGATCTAAAATATATTTTTATTATTATGGTAAAATTAATAGTTTTGATTATATTCATGAAACAAGACGAAAATTGACCCCCGCTCGAAGTCTCCGAAACTACTGAGCCTAAAATTTTGAAAATAAATAAAAAATACAGGTCATTGATTGTAGATTAGAGGAAAACTTTAAAAAATTCTATGAATTGATAATAAATTGGTAAACTCAATATAATACGTTCACTTACGGAAAATCTTTGGCATTGTACGGAACCCTCATCATGCGAGTGCAACTCGCACTTGACCGGTTATTTAAAGTATAAATGGATCCCAGGAAATTAAAAAAAAAAATTCTCGTAGTTAATATTGGTCCGCGGGCTTTAGAAATTGGATCGTATGATATTATGACATGGTTCCTTCGCTGTCTGTCTGTCCGTCTATCACTAGGCTGTATCTCAAGAACCGCGATAGCTAGACAGTTAAAATCTTCACTAATGATGTATTTCTGTTGCCGCTATAGCAAGAAATACTAAAAACGAAATAACGTCCTACTGGAACATCCCGCGGGTCTGAAATTTTCTGCGCTGGGCGGAACTCGAAACTGCAATCAGATTGTGGATCTAAGATGGCCACCAACACATTTTTTACTCGTCCACGTTGCCTCAACTGACTACAGTTTTTACCCATTATCTCAACTGGAAACATACCTTAGTCAACCTCAACAGTTGCATCGGGCAGCGCGGGCGCGCGCCCCGAAAAGCTAGTTATGTTATTATTCTTGTTAAGTATCAATCAATCGTAACATAGTATTTAATTTTTTTCAGCTACAGCAAAGTTATCCAATTTCTAAAATAATTAATACTGTCATAAATTGCTTACATAATTAGGAAAAAAGGGAAATACGAAGCACGCGTAGGTACGCCCCTTGTGGCCTCTCAGACAACGGTTATCTATTTCGTTTCCTCGTGGGCAGGCGGTGCGTGAATATTTGATGCTCCTATCGATCATAACTTCTTTGCGGCGCTCAACCGCGGGAAGGCGGGCCGCCTTGTCAGCTATCAGAATACCTTTCCAGCCTTCAGGGCGGCGAATATTAAATCAGCTATGCATCTTTCCGTCACTTATATAAGCGGACCATCATTGTTTTGTGCCATACCCTAACTATGAACAAAGAGATCTCGTGACATAAATTCATTTCAAGATAAATTATTCTTACATATTATAGACTAACAAATTGACCAAAGACAAACATTTATGTGTACTATGCTCTTCGATTTCGATCAACTATTTAACATTTGCGTGTGAAGCTATAAAGCAAAAGGAATTTAAAATGATGCACTTAAGTTTGTAATGGGGTTGTCTTCATGACTTATGAAGAGGACGCGGTGGTTAGGAGGTAAAAATAGTCGAGAATAGCGGGAAAGGCATCGGTCGGACGTTTCGTGAGTGTAATTGGAGAGGCTCGTGGGCGTGCCGCACGCTAGGCTCCGACGGACGGGAGACATCTTGTATGTATTTGCCTCCGTAGTAATTTCCCCGTCCGTCCTTGTATATTTAAGCGGCGGCATCGTCCGTGCCGCTCTCATGCATATGTCATGAGCAGTTGCCGTGCGACGGTTTGTTGTCGGTCGAACCGCGGGAACCGCGACCACCGGCCCCAGCCCACCGGTGCCACCACCGATAATTATTACGTTCTACTTTCGATTGCGGTGGCTACCGACGACGCCGCCTTCCACCCGTGGTGGCTGATGTGGCCGTGCCGTGTGCCACCACAGCCGCGCCCGCCGCACGCAGAGGGATGAGGCAACAATTAGATTCCCTTTTTTCTCCAATAGTCCGCATGTAATGGCCATGTGGTGGGTATTGCATGTACGCTCAAATTAAATGGCGGACACCGTAAAAGCAGTCATAAGTCCGGTGCACGCACGCAAGGCAATAAATAACGTGGCTCTATTTAATGTCCCCATAGACAGCCAGCTCTGATGGGTTATTGAAAATAATCGTACTATTGTAATGACCAACAAAGCTACGGCTTAATGTTCCGATTCTAGATCATTCTTCGCTTCCATTTCTAGGGCTTCATGCCAAATGACAAAGGTCCCTGAAGGCTCATTTAATATTGTGTTGTCTTTTTGCTAAATAACCAAAAATTCAACCTAACATACGCATTATTTTTTTACATTATAATTGGAAATTGACTTTATTGAAAAGCATATGTAATGTAAGCACGTATATTGTACTTGCAGCGCATTAAATTGTCTTGGCGAGAAATAGAGTTAAACCGTGACGCTCCATCAGATAGATTACTTGGGAGATTTCATAGCTGTTTGACTCCGTGATGGATTGCCGAAGTTACGCTCGAGTCTCAGACGTACCAGACGTTTTTAACTTCAAAATAAAACAAAGTATTTGAACAAGCAACAATATTTAGTGCGAGATCGAAGAAATCCTATTATGTTTCATTAGTCTTTTAGGTATTGGATTTTTTTTCGTGTAGTTAAATGATAAAGAATGGAGAATATGCACGTATTTTTTTTATTTGCTCAATTAAATCTTTATTTACCACAGTAATCAAATATGAAAGAATTTTTAAAATATCTTAATCAGCGACGAACATGTGATACTTTAAAGTTTCAATTAGAAAGAGAAGTCCGATATGGACTGGTGACGTCAAAGTCCATATCATCTATACATTTGCCATAGAAAGTAGCGTTTTTGCGAGTGAGATAGATATATTTTCGGGAAATTGTTATATCTCGTTAGTTTTTTAACCAATTCTTATTTTGTTTTCACTGTTAGTAATTTACTTTTGAATATTTATGGAAAAACTAGTTAGATAACAAATATTTTTTTCATGCATATACCCTATTACTTAAATAAATAATTTTCTTTTTTTCTCGCCTCAATCTACTACTTCACTCACATTGAATATTCCGTTAAAATAATTGTTCGCATAGAACTTATTACAATATCGACCGAATTAATTACAATAACGAATCGCAGATAATTTTTCATAACTAAAAACCGACTTCATCCCCAATCTACGCAACCGATTTTGATAAAATTTCTATGGAACCACCTGACAAGTATAAACTTAGAAACAAAAAAAATCGGGTCAGGTGTTTTCGAATAATTGGTGAAAATACATAATAAAATAACCGAATTAGTGCGAGTCGGACTCGCGCACGAAGGGTTCCGTACGGTTGTCTAAAAAAAAATACCGTTTTTTGTATGGGAGCCCCACTCAAATATTAAATATATTCTGTTTTTACTATTTGTTGATATAGCGGCAAAAATACATCATCATCATCATTAACTGTCTAGCTATGACGGTTCATGAGATACAGCCAGATGGCAGACAAACAGACAGACGGACGGGCGGACATCCACTGTCCGCCCGTCCGTCTGTCTGTTTGTCCTTAGTAATAGGGTCCTGTTTCTACCCTTTGGATAGAGTTACTAAAATTTTATAAAATTAAATATTACAATACCTCAATATGGAAGAATTAATCAGAAAACCATTATTAATGGAAAATAAACAAATTAAAAACTTATGTTCTGGTCAGATAATGGTTAAAACCCAGTACTTAAGTAACTAAGCATTTTATTTTAAGACAGCATAAGTTTGTTAATTCTTAAAGTATATTGAATACTTGAATTCTTTCAGCTTTGAAAGTTTTGTACTAGATTTAAGTACAAGTACTCGATCGGATATTCAGATGCATATTACCCAAGATGTTGACTATTATAGACAGCACTTTTTTATTGCAACAATCTCACGACCCCAGAAAACTGTTTCCTTACAAAAGTGTAGGAAGTTCAGTCACACTTAAATAGGGAACTAAAATTTCACATTCTATATTACAGAAAACTAAGAATCTGCTCAATATTAAATAAAAAATTTGCACTTAGTGCAATATGAAAACTATATTTAATTTGAAATTAGTACATACTACATGATTTGAATTACTTTGTGCAATTCCGCCACTAGTTAGTTCATGCAAACTATTGCCGGCCGGCGCCCACCCACTACTGTTAGTCCTCAGTAGTGGGTGGGCGCCGGCCGGCAATAGTTTGCATGAACTAACTGGTGGCGGAATTGCACAAAGTAATTCAAATCATGTAGTATGTAACTTTGACTTCCGCAAAGTAACACCTGAATCTATTAACTATCTTGAAATTAGTACTCATACTGAACTAAGGCCAATTTTGGCAAACATTGTTTTTGGGTATTGTTTATCATTAGCCGGCCACCAAATATAAGGGTCAAGACCGCAATGAATTTGCGCTGCCTCTACATATAAATCAAGCTCACATTTAATTGCTTATTGCATATTTTTGTTTGCTTGTGGCATCCACTAAATGGCTATGTGCAGCCAGAGAAAATTTTAGTCCACATCAGTTTTTAGCACAGGTTTTTAGAAATAAATAAAAGATATATCATATTCAATAAGTCATACAATACACCATGCAGGTAGTAGTAGTAGGCAGTAGTTCAACACAATTATGATTTTCTATTACAACTACCTATATGTTCACCATCACGCTGAAAATGGCAGTGGGCGGGGCACACAGCGCGACGAATCGATGGCCGATGGCAAAAAGGTTCTCGAATGGCGACAACACACTGTCAACCGAAGAGTAGGACACCCACCCACAAGGTGGTGATCCACCGATCTAGATTGGTCATTTTGGAAACGCTTGGTCGAGAGGCCTATGTTCAACAGTGGACGTTATGCGGCTGAAATGATGATGATGTGATACGGGCCGTTGCCGTATTACAACTCATGTGAATCTCCATTGGACACAAACTAACAATAAAACTAACCCAGAGTTGGTTTTACAGATATGATAGTCGATAGTAAGTTCTTTAGCAATCAGTTGATTCCGTAGCTTAGAAGATGTAGAATTGTACTGTAGTAGGCTGTCGGCTGATTTATTTGTAATTATGAAAGTATTATTTCAAATCACAACATTGTCAAAACCCTGCCGTCAAGATAAACAAGCTAGTTATCAATAGTTTGTAGGAGAGAACGACTGTAGTTTTTATAGGCTTAGTAATACAAATAACTTAATTACAAAACAATAATTCTCATTACAAACGCATGCCGGTCTTGTAAAATAATCGATATCAAAGACAAGCACAGGCGAGACATGACGAGGTAAGAAAAAATTAACACACTTACCCTTTTAGTTACTTGATAAGGGAACACTATTAATACGTCAGATTTCTTGCAAATATTTATTATTATAAAAGCAATTACTGATTCATCAAAATCAAATTAAATTGCAAGACATGAAAGAATAAAAATGGCGGCAACAGCAAATCAGCAAACAGCAAAGCTTGCTGGGTTGGTAGTTTGGTTAGTAGTAGAAAATTAAAATGTTGTTGCAGTAAGACACAAAATACTTCCAAATTAGATAAAATTATTTATTTAAAAACTTAATAGTACATCAGCAAATAAATGCATGAACATATTAAAAAACAGAATTATACAAATGGATCCCAGTCTCAGAAGGGATCTCTTTCAGACACTTCCAGTTGACCAGAAGGTAGGAGCAGGACAGAGGACGGTAAACGATTGTATTGTATCTAATATTATTCTCGCACCGGGCCCAGCCAACGCCACTCCAAATGGCACAAGAATATAGTCATCATTTAATTATGTATATTTCGTAACCTCAGCGTTTTTAGCAGCCGAACCGGCTCTCTAAGTCCCAACTCCCAACCCAACCCAAGTAAAAAAAAAGAGTTCAAGCACTTATTATTTCTAATTGGTCAGTTCTAGTTCAAAAAGACTGTTTTGACGTGACAACGTCTTATAAATTGGTTTGCCGGGTGACACTTCAAGAAACTGCGTTACGCTCCGCTCACGTTATGCGCTCACAATGAGAGCGAGTGAGAGGCACGCGTCCCTTCCACTCGGGCATTCAAAGTCGTTGTCACGTAAAACTTTCGCCCGTATACCGACTTTACAGGCAACCAATTTTTTTTTTATTTAGTTTTTCAGTGTTCAAAGTTTAACATAGAAATAGAACGACACTATCAGACGACTGTTATGTTATTTTATGATGGAATCATGGAACCAAAGATTTGCTCGTAAAATATACAAGTAGTGATGGAACGGTCCAGGTTGTTTAAAATACTAAATAAAATCCGGTCATATACTGGAATTATAATTATTTATTAGAATGAATTAGAACCACAGATAAAAATATGAAAATATGAAGCAAGAGCAACTTTTCTTCAACAATACGCGTCTATAGGTTTATCCAGCTGACCGAGACGTATCCAAGGCTTAGCTAGGGTGGTTTTGGGGGTTCAAATCCTCTTGAAATCTCAGAGCCAAATTAATTACTTGAGGTGATCAATGGGGAGGGAGGAGGGAGTCAAGCAAAGTCTCACCTGGGGGAAAGGGCGGTGATCTCGATAAATTTAACGTAATTTTTTCTTTAAAAAAATTATGTTAAAATTTGAGAGAATCAGATCAAATGTATCAAGACTATTCAAGACTAAAATATGGCGAAATCTGACACATTATTTTTATATATTAAAATTATATGCGCAAGTGACAACGATTTACAGAGGCAAAATCTGAGAAAGAGCAAATGATTTTACAGAAAAACAGATGGAAATGTTGGTACCAATAATCACTCTTGAAACCGTGCACGAGTCTTCATGGACTGAATTATAATGAATATTCTTCATTGGTATTAGTAGTTAGTTGCTATTAAAGTTTTTACTATAAAATTTAATCACTTAATGAAACAAATGATGTCTTTATAAATGAATCCAACACATTTACACCCAAAATATAAATTATGAAAGATCTCACGTAGGAGGGAGGGGGATTGAGGTGAATCTCACGAAATTTCATCAGAGTGGGTGGGGGTTTCGAAAAATCCTCAAAAACGCTTTGCTTAATTAATGGATCTCCAAACCAACATAGGTGTGGAGATAGGCTCTGGCTCAAACCCCGAAACACATTTCTGGCTACGGCTATATGGTATTACTACGGTATTCATACCTATAATACAAAATCACAATATTTAAATACAGATGACAAGCCAACAATACGACATTAAGGGTGATAGTGATGACAAGTTTGAAAAATATTATTCTTATAAATCCGTCTTTTAGATTAACTAAAAATAATGAACACATAGCTTTCATTTTAACAATAAAATAAATATTCACAAAGATACGGAGCATCTAAAATCCAGAGTAGGGGCTTATATTAATGACGTACGCGTCCTAACTTACGGTACACAAAGTTGGTCACTGACTGAGGATCAAAAGCCGCAAGAGTGGGTGACACCAGGCTCGACAAGATCCAAACATAACGCTTCCCTTAAAAATCGGTATTAGGATTTCTGACTCTAACCCGCTAAACTAAAGTGGGTTTGGGTGGATTACTTTTCCAAATGCACTCTGACAGGTGGGCAGTTTGGCAACAAAGTTGAATCCCGAAAATGGTCGAAGGAAGAAAGGTAGGTCCCAGAAGGGTTGGTGTGACATGAGAAGTTGCGACAGTTTGAGAAGGAATAGTTGGAAGTGGCACACGATCGAGATATTTGGAAGGAGATAAGGGAGGCCTTTGCCCAGCATTGGGACAGTAGAAGTTAATAAAAAAAATCTAACCGATATTCAAATATTTCCGTGGTAATGGACTGGCTAAAATTTATTATTTCTTTTAGTCAGGCAAATAAATTATCCATAAATACAAAAGAATTACAAAGATACGCATCGATTTTTCGGAGTGGGGCCGATTTCCGTCACCTTCTGGTGAAAATCGTACCTGAAGTATTTCTAAAACGTGGAATCACCTAAACGAATGGTTTCCCCATACAAAAAACCATTCGTTCAGTGACTCCGCGTTTGAAAAATGGAACCACTGATCGCAGCAGACAATTTGAAAACTTGGTACAATTCTTACGTACAACTTCTCCTTACAAGTTTAACAAAGAGTAAAATAAGTTTAACTAAACTTCAAATACGGTGAGAGTATGAGTTTATTCGACTTATGTTTTATTTTCTGCTATATGGTAGGTCTTATTATAGAGTGGTAACACTAACACCGTATTTTTAGCATAAAACTTTTTTGCCAAAAAAGCCAATTTATTTGTAATGTCAACAAAATGTCAATGTCAACCATATGTCACCATGGGAAATTAACAATATGTCATCATCATAATTTATCATCACATCACATCTGAAAAGTCAATCGTAGTTTTTTTATATATATTTATTTTTGATGTGTGTTTTTTAAATTATGTTACATATTATTTTAGAGTCGCTTACTAGTTAATGAGTGGTTCGTTCAATATTCTGTGTAAAAGTTGCCAAGAAACTTATATTTATTGACCGGACACTAAGACATGAAAGATGAATAATAGTTCCGAACCTGAATATTATCTTTCAGAGCTACATTGCTCCAAAGATGCCCTCACGGATTATTACGGATGGTTCATGCAGTTTCTGCTAGCCGTCCTTGCTTTTACATGCTTAATAGGTAAGCAGTGTGGTTTAGAGTTCAAGGAAATTGTAGTCTTTGCACTGTAGATACTTGTACAACTCACTGTCGCAATATTACTTTGCACTATAGCCTGAGTGATTGGCTAAGCATGATTTCCCTTGAATGTTTTTTGCTACATTTTTAAATACAATTTTAATTTTGTTATAGATTATAAGATTATACATTGTACAGACTATTATTTGATTATGATATGACATATAGAATATAATTGTATATTTTGCGCTATAATCAATTTTGTAATAGTTTTCTCTACTCTATCTGGCTCTGTCTACCCCGTCAAGAATATAGACGTGATTATATATCTGTAATAGTGCTGTGGTACAAGAACACACTTTGTTTAGTGTTCAATGTTTCAAAATGTACCCCTTAGGTATACATAGATAAGATACAAGTTTTGACTATCAAGAGGAGGCAAAAAGATAAAAAAGACATACTTTGGTAGTTCCGTGACTGTAGAAAGGCATTATGGATAAAATCTGAAGCACTTTTGTCACAAAAATCCCTTAACAGTTCTCGTTTTCCAAGCGACTTTAAAAATAAGTAAAAGCTTCTCAATTTGAAGGTATATTTTTTTAAATATTTTTTACAGGTAAAAGATTTTGCGAACCTCTTTATGCAAGAAGACCATGGCTGATCTGGTTCTACGACACTTCCAAGCAAGGCCTGGGAGCCCTCATTATACATGCAGCTAATGTCTGGCTCTCACCACATATGACTGGAAACCCTTGCACATGGTATGAGTGGTTATTAAAACACTTTCATTTTAAAATATGGCTAGTATGTGGATTGTCGTTGTGGAATAGCTGCATGAACATTTTTGTATAACACTTTAAGATTTCTTTACAAGAATTGGGAAATCCAAGACAACATTTTATTGAGAGTTTTAACATTGTCTGAGTACAGTCCCTTATTTATACTGGGTGACTCTTTCACCTCTATCCAAATTTTTGGAGCAACTTCAGTCCATGATACTCACGTAAGTACTTTCCATACAAACTATTAACTTACTTAGGTACTACACTGGTGCAGTAATCCAAAGTTAATCTCGGCCTCTGATACTATATGATGTCAACAGTCTTTGTATGGGGTATATCAGTGCTTCGCAGTAAAGATTTTTATGGAAGGATATTTTTTTTTCATTTTTAATAATAAGTTTTATAGAAAGTAGTTCGGTACCATTGTCTGATCTTAAAAAATCTGATCTTGAAAGGTCACTGTTATAAGTTAATGGAATGAATAAAGCTAAAATATAATATATCTTTTTCTTAAATCATTGGCTAAAGTTCTCCTGTTTAAAAGATTTTTGTTTGATCTAATTTGTTATCCCAGGTAACAAAGGCTTTTATCTCATTCACATAATTTCCTTACAGGTATATAGTGAACTTCATGCTGGATTCGACCTTAGGCCTGCTCATTATTTGGGCGGGCATCCGACTGGCGCAGCACTGTGCAACAATATACAATATACCGCTTATCAACTTTGGGGAATATGGTGAGATAATGCATAAATTTGTTTATATTCAATAAATTTGAACTGTATGGTGAGTGTTTTTCCAATCTTCTGATTGGAAAAACACTCACCATTAATTTATAACATTCCAGGAATTCTTTCCTGGAATGTTATAAATTAATTCCTTATTTACTCTATATTTGTTAAAGTCAAGGCCATTGCAACTTATCAACATTATATGAGGGACTTAAAACCTCTGGCATTACCACTTTGGCTGTAGTTTCTACAAAGCATATAGAAGTAGATTAAACAAAAGGGCATGAAATCGAGAACTAGTCGCATTAAAATAGATACATAAAATATTAATTTACTTTGTCTGTGTCATATTATTCAAGAGAAAACATTAAATATACAAGTTAAACCTTACTGGCCTAGCTCAATCAGTGTGATTTTTTACTTATTTATCTATCATCATGACCAACTTGCTACTAATTTTATCTAGCAAACGTCATGTATGGCCACAGAACCAAATAAAAATAATTAACAGAAAATAAAAACACTAACTTCATTTTCTTTCAGGACTTTCTCCTATATCTCCAAAGTTCTTTATCATGTCTACACCAAAATTATATGGCTCCAACTGGAAACAAAGCGCTTTCATTGAAATAATAAAAAAAACATCAATATCAGTTCACTCGAGAAACATAAATACAAAATAAAATTTAAAAAAAATTATCGGTTTGATAACCTTCCTTTTTTCTGAAGTAGGTTAAAGGACTACAGCTCACTGAAATATGACAGATTTTCAGCTGTCATTCAAATTATTTAACTAGAAGAACGCAAATACTAGAAGATTGAACCTTGTTTACAGGCAAGCCACCAATGTGCTCCGCGTGGATATGCCAATGCATCCTGTACGCCGCGCTGGCGACCTTCGCCAAGTCGATCCTGGCGCTCGTGCTGCGGCTGCCGCCCGTGGTCGCCGTGCTTTCCACGCTGCGACTGTCTCCAGTGTCCGACCCCAAGCTGGAACTAGCCGTCGTGATGCTCATCATACCATTCTTCGTGAACGTGAGTTAAGATTTTTAGTCGAAGTTTGTAACGCGGCTTGCAGCACGGTGTTCGAAAGAATGTTAGGTTCTCCTAGCGACCACGCGAACCGAGTAAAGAAGATTAGAAACACCATGGAGTTTTAGTGGGTTCGTTCCCCACACTCATCTCCGTAGGTCAATTGTAAGGGTTGGCCCTTTCTCCATGTAAAAATAAGTGCGTGTCTGGCCATGCGCAGTGTAGGGTTCCGTACTTGGGAATGCCAACTTTGAGTTCTAACTATCTCTTCACGAGACTAAAAACTTTACTTTCCAAGTGCATCTTATAAGATGTCAGCGTATACTCTTTAATTTATAAACACTACTTAGTTCTAATAGTTTTCCTTTATACTTCGTTTATATGTACATATACTACTGCCGTGAATTTTTAATTTTTCTATATTGCATATATACATTCAACCGTTTAGTAGACGGAGGGGGGACACTTGTTTCTTAACAAAGATTTGCACTTTAAAACCAAATATTTCAAAAACTGATCCTAAAATCGAAAAATGGTTTCACAAGCGAAATATTTTTTTAAAACACCTATTCAAAGATACCACACAAAATGAGTTAGTCGAGAAAAAAAAATTACTCCCACTTTGTCGGCATGAACCCGTGCCAAATTGCAGCTTTGTAATACTTTTAGTCTCTGGGTAGAACCTCGGACAGACAGACATGATAAGGGTTCCTTGTTTTCTACTGACCCCTTAAAATGGTCGTGCCCTTAATCAAAAAGTTGCCGAACACAAATATTTGGCTTTGTGTCGACCGTACATTCTGCAGCTGCCTCCTTAGCGACGCCCTTGCTAATAGATATTGGCTTTTAGTGACTAAAACATATGACCAAACAGCGCACAGCACACTTGTTTACACTCTTAAACATTTACATCTGCCGTGACGTAATACGACGTCGGTCGATAGGTATATGCATGTGATGTGCTGGCGTCAATGAGGCAAATGTATAAATTTATTTATAATATTTACATCCTTTACATTGCCAAATACATGGAGCATTTGTAATATTGAAAACATACATAATATAAATATTCGAATTGAGAACCTCCTACTTTTTTGAGGTCGATTAAAAAACGTGCCAAAATCACAGAATAAGTACTAGTACCCGAAAGTAGGTCCGAACGAATAAACTTAACTACTACTTTCCATCTTGACGCTCACCATTACGCTGAACTGAAAATTAATTTGTATATTTTTCTATTTTTTTTAGATTTTAATATTCTGGGTGACAGACAACTTCCTGATGTACCGGCCGCGAGGAGTTAATTCTAAAATAAAGACAAAGGTAATTACTCGACACATAAGTTATCTCTTGTTCTGCTTACTATCGCTAGGTCGGTGACCTGGTTGACGTTTGATCGGAAAAATGCCAGAACATTCGTGATAAAACTGCTCATAGGTACTATAGTCTGGCTGATGAGTCTAGAAACTTAAGGGTCTAACTTAAGGGAAAAATTCATGTAGCCCCTTAAGGTTTTAGGTAACAACTTTTCGTCTCAATAGAGACAATAAGAAGACATCAATATCATTGATTCTTTCTTAACTTTTCTTGTAGTGCCTTAATAAGTCCACTGCTGGTTTAAAGGCCTCTACCAATAAATGCTCTGGTTTAGACAGCGGTATTTTTGCTTGTTTATTTCTATAACTTAGCCAGGCTGTAGGTACTCTTTTTACCATTTCGTTCTATCTTTCTATAACGCGCTTTGAAAACTGTGTAAAATACTTCATGTCATACTGCGATCATGTTTAAACGCTTCAAAATTATTGATAAATTCTAGGTCTAGTGATGTTAGTCAGAATATGTCGTCAAATGATGCATAATTTAAGCATGTGATATTATTAAACATAATTTGTTTTTATGAAAAATGAATATATCTCGCGGGGAAAGGAAGCCTTTGTCTTCCATGTCGGCTTTGAATAACGTGGTTTCGTACGAGCGCCGCATAGCGATCCATCATTTTGCGGAGTCGCGGTAATTTTCATTGCATGTTGAATTTATTCCGTCGGTATTCACTTCCTAACATAGTCTGTTGACAATACTTTTTATTGGTACAGTCATTATTTGTAGGATAACTTTGAAACTGAAGCACCTTGCCTGCACAATAATTTTTACGACCTCCGTGGCGTAGTGGTCACCATGCCAGTCCGCCACCCAGAGGTCCCAGGTTCGATCCCCGGTCAGGGCAAGTTGGAAAATGGCCTTTTTCAAATTGTCCTGGGTCTTGGATGTTTATCTATATATGTATTTGTTATAAAATATAGTATCGTTGAGTTAGTATCCCATAACACAAGTCTCGAACTTACTTTGGAGCTAGCTCAATCAGTGTTATTTGTCCCCATATATTTATTTATTATATATTTATTTATTTTAATATTACCTGAATTTTTCGCTGTCCAGTGCTGACCCCATTTGAAAGGAAACGGAGATATCATTTAAAATTTTGTCTTGATCAGACCCTAATAACCAGTAATCGGAGTAGGTAGAGCGATTTTTGGTGCTTGTATGATGGCGTACATAACATGGACATACCTTTTTTCCGACAAGTTCCGGTTTTTTCCCCCGGATTTTTGTGAGGTTTGAATTAATTTATTGAATTAGTAACTATTTTTATTCGAAATTTGAAAAAAGGGAAAGTAAAACAATTTAAATTGATTTTATTTATCTGTCGAGTAATTAAAAGTATGTTTGTGAGTTTTTTGTCTATTGTAACCCGATAAAATTCATCTGATTGATTTGAAACTTTGGTGAACACGAGTTGCTGTGTGCAAAGCCATGCAGGTTACTACGTACTTTATCGCGGGAAAACACGTTTCTCACGGTAAAAATAAGTGAATGTAAACTTGTGAAACACTGTCGGAAAAATTGTTAAAAAAAGAAAGTGTCCAGTCGAATGTTCTGTTCGTTTAATTAAGTGTATCTGTTACTATTTTATAGTTTAATAGAATTTTACTTGAAGTTTTTAACCTAGAATGCCGGTCAGCTGTGCATAGCGATGAAATTGTTAAAAAATACAATCTTGCTCATGTTTATTGGTTTCTCACCTTACATCTAGCTCCTCCACGTAATAAATTTGAAATTCCGGAAAAAAATACGGTTTTATCAATAGCATGTCTATATTAACATATACGATTGAGATCATTGACCCCAAATCGCTCTACCTACTCATCACTGATCACTGCTAATAACCCTTCCCTAGATAGCCAAAAGTGGCCGTTTTTAGCTAATGTGCGTAGAAAAACTTCACGTTCTCATTTTAAGGGGCCACCAGAATTTTTCGGGGTCCAGTGCTGCCCCCATTTGAAATATATTATTTAAAAGGAAACGGAGATATCATTCAGTGAAGCTTTTCTACGCACATACGCCAAAAGTGGCCGTTTTTCGCAATTGTGCGTAGAAAAGCTTCCCGTTCTCACTTTAAACTGTAAACAGTAGTTCATAAAATAGTTTAAATGGTTATCTAGGGTCTGATCAAGGCCAAATTTTAAATGATGTCTCCGTTTCCTATCAAATGATTTATTTCAAATGGGGGCAGCACTGGACCCCGGAAAATTCATGTAGCCCCTTAAACTGTAAACAGTAGTTCATAAATTGTGTGTGACGTATTACGCGTCGTGGTAACGCTCAGACTAGTAGACACTAAGACACTATATAAGTAGTAGGTTACAAATTTTACTGATTTCTCAGCAACACGTTTGTTGTATAACATTACCCACCATTGCAACAAATAGATACGACACATCGTTTATAAATGAAGCCGGTCACTTTTTACCAGCGGTAAACTCATAATTTCTATAATATTAGATTACAATTAGGCTCGTAACATTACAGCTCTAAATTCTGAGGTAGGTACTTCACAAGTTAACTTGCCAGAGAAATTAAGCAACCCCGAATAACTTTTGAATGGTTGAACCGATTTTCATCAAAAAGCTAAGAATCATCGCAAGGGAACTTGCTTTCACGTTAAACAAAAATCACATTGAAATCGTTCCATCCGTTTGAGAGCTACGCTGCCACATACAGACAGACAGACAGACAAACATTTGCGTCAAACTTAACTAAGTAACTACATTTAGAGTCAGGGGTTTTTAAAAAAAAGTTTAAGTGATAAATAAAAAAAAGTATATTTTACGCCCGCTACGCAAGGGAATTTTATTCCACTTGGGTGCCAGCCAAGAAAATCGTATCCAGAACTTATAAATACAACAAGGGCGTGCTAAAAAAAATCGAATTGCATATTTATCTACACCTTCGGCTCAATTTCAATTTCGTGTCGAAATGTATAATATTCAATTGGACGCTTATTGCAACAAATACGCGTGTTTGCATGTCTGCATGCGTGTTAAGAGAAGCAGCTTGGTTATCTTATCATACATAACGTAAGTAATGGATTTAATATTTCGCGTGCAGCTTATGACTAAATCAATTTCATTCTTTTGCAAATACAGCTTAATAACTATTTTTTATTTAGAATAGGACCTCTTCCAATTAAACTTTTAGAATCTCTTTTTACATATATGGCTACACCTATGCTAGCAGGGGCCACATTTTAATAAACTATTAAAAAAAATTGAGAATTTACCTTTCAAAATATTTTATATTGTCTGGAAACAAGTGGTTCATTAAAATTTCGCATCACATTTTTAAGGAACTTAACACATAACTTAAAGCATAATTTCTGGGCTCATGGATTTAGGCTGTTTTGGTTAGTGAATGTAAAATAAAAGTATTTTATTACCCATGTATTTTTATATACTTTTCAGACACTTGTGTGCTGGAACAGAGTTTGTGGATGTGGCAATGGAACGACCAACAATGTGGATGATGGCGAAAGATTAACCGAAGAAGATGATTTTGTCAGAGAAGCATTTACCTTATGAGTCGTAATCAATCCATATTTATCAACAAAGAAGTCTTTTCATTTATCGCTGATTCCTATTTTTCTCATTTTTAAGTATCAGATAATCTCGGTGACGTTAATTATTTTGAAAATAATTTATTAGAAAAAAACCTTACCTTAACCTTAAAAATAAGAAAAAACCAGTCAAGTGTGAGTTGGACTCGCGCAACTACGGTTCTGTTCAATATCTTTATAACAACTTTTTTTTAAAATATTACCTTTTCAAGCCAGCTTTCCTTTTGTCTCCTTGAGCTAGGGTCCGGCGGAGGCAGCTAAACTTAGTCACATCACATTTATTTTCTATATACAAATAAATTATAACATAAAATCGCTTATTATCAGACAACTCAGTCCATAGAAATATTAATTCATTATATTATTTGATTAAAAACCAAAATAAATTAAAATTATATGTCATCATCATCATTTCAGCCGCATAACGTCCACTGCTGGACATAGGACTCTCCCAAGGATTTCCAAGATGACCGATCAAGAGCGGCCTGCATCCAGTGCTTTCTAGCGACCTTGGTCAGGTCGTCTGACGACCTTGTGAGTGGGCGTCCTACGCTTAAAATTATATGTATTGATTTATTATATACCATGGACATTTCTTCAAGCTGTTTCTCTATTTACGGCCGTAAGATATATCAATCTATGAAAAATATAAATAAAATTGCTAAGTACTTTAGTTTGAAAAACGTACTGTTAAAATGTACATACATGTGTTTAATTGTGTCACTCTGCATTGTAATATTTTATACAACGTCTGTATCCATTGAAATAAATCACTTGTATCCTTATTTCTTTTTTTTTGTTCCTGCATAAATTGTATCCATCTTTCACTTACTAAAGAACTAAGTCCTGATTTCGGATCTTCCTTTTACAACTATAAGCCCGTCGTATCGTATCCATAGGGCGCGTATTTGTCTGATGTGAATGTGGGGTATGCTTTGGGGTAAAAAGAATTACGGCTTGCTATCAGAACTATCGTATATCTGCTTATATGGCGGTGAACGCCATGAACAGGTGCTATGCTATAGCATAGCACTTGTTTTCATGGCGGTTCCTGTCCTTGCATGTCCTTGGGTATACCCAAGAGTGACAGTCCGTTCGTCGCATTTCATATATTGTGTGACTTTAACGGATTGCACGCGCCTTAATAATTACCTAGTCATATTGTTATTGAAATAGTTATTATTAATGTAATTAGTTTAGTTATCTTACAAGTCGTAGAGGCCGGACTTAATTGGCTCCGCAAAATAATACTAGGGTGGGCTTATGTCCCATCCTAGTATTATTTTGTGTATTGTTGGGGTTTTAAGGCGGGGGCTTCATTATTTTTCAATATCACATCATTACGGATAATACAGTATGAATCTTCTTTGCAATAAAGTTGAACATATTTTTAATCAGGTTCGATACCAGTCCATCAAAAAAGAGAAGACACTATCGGACGACGAGGAGCATTCGGCGGACGAGCGGTTACTGGGTGCAAGTGTATGACCCTACATACGGCCCACAGTGTTTTGGGCGTAACTGTAATCTCTAGTTAGCCGATTGATATCTGCTCTCGCTATGCTGGTAGGATTTTTTCCTATTATATTATGTTTTTTATATATGCTAACAAGAGAGGCCGTAAAAGCTTTCAGCATTCCTGACTGAAGTGGAAAGCAGATCCAAGTAAAACACGCGGAGTGAAAAATATTACTTACTTACATACATTTCTTATCTTGGAAGCTTATCTATGTCACGATATACCTAATTACTCGCATAACTGTCAATATTATCATTCAAAACAAAATACTTAATTCTATCTAGAAATAATAAAAAGATGAGAATGAAAAAACATATTGGAGGTGTTTGTCTTTTTCCTAAAATGTCTTGTTTCCATTCCAGGATATATAAATTGTTCGGTGTAATCTGTGAACGATACGATGAATAATGAAGTCTGATTCGATAGTCGTGAGTTTTGGGGAAATAGATGATGTCTATATTTAAACATATCGTGCACTTAGATAGACTTATAATAAATAAATAAATTTTATTGTTTAATTGTATAAAAACTACCAAAAAATAACGAGGCTCTATTGTTCAAAAAGTCGGTATAGATGTCAATAGACTGGCTTGATTTTTAAATATATAGCGAAAGCAAATAAGCAGTTTACAAATTATGTAAAATAATTATGTTATGACACATTTCAAGTAGGGTGCGTTGCAAAATAAATATGTACTAATAAATATGTACTACGAAACAAGCGGGTAAACATGTTTTTGTGGCGGGAAAAGTATTAATTAGGCAACTGTTTATATGATATTACGTCGAATTTTTATTTATAAAGGATTTTTATTTTATATAGAAATTATTTGTTATTTGTGTTCCAATGTTCATATCAATATTTTAGATCAAAATCACCTTTATCAATATATAGTATCTATATCTTTGTAACTCTGTGGAAAGTTGTAAATATTTGGTCAATATATAATATGTATAAGCTGAAAATGTATATATTTGTCAAGTGAGCTTTGTAATATATATAGGGATTAATTTATAGAGCTTGTGGCAACGCTCAGAAACTGCTAGTTTAGGTTTACTTCCCAAGCGATTAGTCATTAATGGCAATAAGGATCATGACATCAAGATGGAAGTATACACACATGCACTCCGTCCATACAAAAAAGCCGATGAAAAAAATGATTTCACTCCTAAATGTTATTTATTATTTTTTAGAATGTTATTGACACAGTAAAAGGCTTCAATGTTTTCCTTTTTAAAATTTGCAAGGAAAATCTATTAACACAGTCTTTTATTGTTTATTACATATTGATAACATTTTGTTACAGGTCAATATAATAAAACTTAAAAACATACATCACATAAGTACACATAAGATTAAATGTCATATGATATTTTACGATTACTGTCATCGAATTAAATATATATATATATATATATATATATATATATATATATATATATATATTGTATAAATAATATACTTACCGTATCAGTTAGCCTAGCTTGTCAGGGACGGTCGGAAGAAGACCTGGGGGGTATCTTCATAAAATAATACGTTAGTCGTACGATGTTTACGTCCTATTTTTGTGTCAAACTAAATTAGACTTTATCATCATATGTTAATGCTCAATGTTGCTTGACACTGGAACGCGGATACGCGGTAACGTCTGTCTTGCGTACCGCTTTTGGAGTAACCCCCCTGACGCCCTTCGGACAGCCTAACGGGAATACAATATAAGTAGAAGAAAGTTATTTGATTTATATGCTCAAAAACAATTTAATTTTTACTCTAGCTTTGTTGATTATGTTAAAAATTAATAAAAATTATTTAAAAGAGTTAGCAAAAAGGCTAAAGCTATCTATATTAGTAGAAAAATCAATAATACACCAAATAAAATAAAAGAGACATGGAATGTCATTAATAAAGAAACAGGGAAAACTAAAGCGAGAGAAAATATTCGTGAAATCAAATATGCTGGCAAAAATATTACCGCACCTAAAGACATAGTAAATGTATTCGATAATTTTTTTACCAATATTCCCTTGGCACTTACTGCTGATGTCAATTCAAGTCCTCAACATGCTGAAGCCTTACTTAAAGATAATATAGCTCCATGTAATCATAAGTTTCAATTTAAACATATTACCCCTAAAGATATAGTTGATGCATTTAAACAGCTAAATTTAAAAAAGTCTGAAGATCACTGGGGTATGTCCGTTAATGTAGTAAGCAACATCATAAATATCATTGCTGCAGACCTAGCTTTTAATTTTAATGAATGCATTGATGAAGGTATTTTTCCAAATTTAATGAAATGCAGTAAATTGATTCCTTTATTTAAAAAGGGGGTAAGAACAGATCCTGGTAATTATAGACCTATCTCCATTTTGCCAGTTTTGAGCAGTGTTTGAAAAGATAATGCTTAATCAAATGCAACATCACTTTATCACCCATAACCTTTTTCATAGCCAGCAGTTTGGTTTTACTGGAAGGAAATCAACCACCGATGCGGGGGTAGCGCTAGTTACTCACATTTACAACGCATGGGAAAACAAGCATGATGCAATCGGTTTTTTCTGCGATCTCTCAAAAGCATTTGACTGCGTAGATCACCCGACACTTTTGCTCAAATTCCGTCAGTACGGTTTTGACGATAAATCTATAAACCTCATTCAATCATATTTAACGGATAGGCTTCAGACGGTTGATATAAATGGCATAAACGGATCTCTTGTCAAAATGGGTGTACCTCAAGGTTCTATCCTAGGACCGTTCCTCTTCTTAGTGTACGTCAATGATTTGCCTTACGCGGTTGAAAAACAGGCTGGTATTGTGTTGTACGCCGATGACACGTCTCTTATTTTTGAAATAGACCGTCATAGCGAAGATGCTACTGCGGTGAATGACACATTATCGGCCATTTCTAATTGGTTCTCTGCCAATAACCTTCTGTTGAATGCAAACAAGACCCAATGCATTAGATTTAGTCTTCCTAACGTGAGGCAGGCCAATCTTGATGTGCTACTAGACGGTCAAAACTTAGATCTCGTTGATAATATTACTTTCTTGGGAATCACAGTAGATTCAAAACTTCAGTGGGATGTCCATATTTCTAAACTCGCTAATAGGCTGAGCTCAGCGGCTTACGCTATTAGAAGAATCAGACAATTGACAGATGTAGCAACTGCTAGACTAGTTTACTTTAGTTACTTTCATAGTCTGATGTCCTACGGGATTCTTCTCTGGGTGAGTGCTGCTGATATACAGACTATTTTTATTTTACAGAAAAGGGCAATTCGTTTTATTTATGATTTAGGATCGAGAGACTCCCTAAGAGTTTTTTTTAAGAAAATTGATATACTCACTGTACCATCCCAGTACATATTTGAAAATATAATGTATGTGAGGAAAAATATTGCCTTATTTAATAAAACAGGTGATATTACGGGTAGAAACTTACGTAACATAAATGTTTTAGTTACCCCGTATTATAGGCTGAAAACAGTCAGTAAATCGTTTAAGGGAAACTGTATAAAGTTTAATAATAAATTGCCAGAATCGATCCTTGATATGCCAGATAGAAAATTTAAAGCTTATGTAAAGAAAGTACTTTGTGAGAAGGCGTTTTACGGAACCGATGATTATCTTAAAGACAAAAACGTCTGGCTTGAGCTTGGCGCGGGTCCCTATTAAAGGTTTATATTTGTACACTCACAAATGACATAATTTGAGTACAATCAGTACATGAATTTTATACAAATTGACATTAATTTCAAATTTGACATTTTTAATTAATAATTATGACAGCAATGTATTCTCAGTCCACACATCTAATTTTAATATCAGTATAATTGTAAGGTTGACGTTTTTGGAGAAAATGCTGCAGTACAGTTTGTTACCGCTTCTTCTGTACTTGCGCTTTGGAGGCGGCAGTAAACTTAGTTGTAAGTAAATGATCTGACGTCAATAACTAACTATTAAGAAATCGAAAGAAAAAAGAAATGACAATTATCAAGTGATATAAATATCCAAAGATAAATAAATGATTTTTGACTTTTTGACTTTTTTGACAAAATTCCCGTCAAGTACACTTAAGTGGTACTTGACGGGAATACGGCGCGCCGTTGGAGAGCGGATAAGACAAAGTGGTACTCATTGGGAAGAATGTTAGTTGCAATGAGTAACACTGGAACTCATCGGGAAGTTTTTTCCTCTTAAGTAACAGTGGTACTCAAGAGGGTGTTACTTATCGGGAACGAATGGTATTTGGTTCAAAGGACATACATCGCTATCCAAAGAGGAAACACAGCCAGTATAATGGGTACCTTTGAGCCGGATACAATTCTTAGTGGCATTTAATATATATTTTTTTATTTAGATTCTGACTTACTAAGTATTCTCATTGTATATTATGGACTAATAAAGTTTTTAGTTTGACTTGTTAAGGCGGCCCTTCCCGGCCGCTTTGTCGTCAATGCGAGCATAGTTTTCATTTTAATAACTATATTTTAATAATTATTAATCTTTTATTGATTATTTAATTACAAATATGTTTATTTAGATAACCTTTTAAGTTACAGTAAGTTTTTTTTTGTGGAGGATAATAAATATACATTTATTATTATTATTATTATATTATTAGTTTGAAAAGCTGTATAGAATGAAATTAGTATTGTTAATATTAACTACTCATAGGGTGCGGAAATTTCATAAAACTTGTTCCAGAAAATACGTGTTTTTCAGTAAGCCTTACAAGTGTGAGAAATAAATGTTATTTATTTAAAATTTTCATTACATTTGCGAGGTTTCTATCGGAGTATTTTTTTACTTTTAGAATTTATGAGTACTTTATGAACGGTCGAAGTTCAGGTATGTGCAAAAAAATGCAGATTTTGGAGGCGTATTACTGAATTTGTTTATCCAAATTTTAAATTTTTATTTCGATGGAAATCTAGAAATAGCCCATAAGATATCTGTTACTTTAAAAGTTTTCATGAAAGATCAGTTACAACGCAATAACGTACACGTACGAGCGTTTGTATGAAAAGTTAGACGGGAAGGCCGCTCTTAAGATCAGATAACATTAGGAGTGGAAAAACATTTTCTCTTTTTGTATGGACGAGTGCGTGCTATAACTTCGCTCTTAAAGGCAAATACTGAGGAGTATATGTGGTGATCAAGTTATCATTTAAATTAGCAAGGGCTGCGACGGAATTGATAAGGTGGTTCACGTGATATAGAGCCCGTAGGGTAATGTGTACAAAATTCGCCATTTTTTCATTGAGGGTTAGGCAAATAATAAATATTTTTATATGATTCATTTTGGAATGAAATTGTTTATAATGTTCCTAATGTGGTATAAGTACTTAGATCCTCATATTAGTGCCATGACGTTTATTTGAATTTACTATTACATCGAATGAAGACTGAAAAAGTCGAAGGAATACACGAATCTTCTATTAAAACATTTGTTATATTTTTATTTTTGGTATATATATTCCATTTGGTTAGGTATTTAAAAGAATGTACACAATTTTGACATGTCTTTTTATTGAAATATACACTTTATAAATCAATACATGCATTTGTGACATATTTTTTTTGTATTTTAAAAGTATTGATTTATAAAGTGTATATTTTAATAAAAAGACATGGCAAGATTGTTTACATTCTTTTAAATACCTAACCTAATGGACTATAGTTGGCACCTAACAGTAACTGTAGTATCGTTGCAATTACTTGCAATACGACTTCTTATTCCAATTGTACATTCCATTTAGTTTTCTCATTAGATTGTCACATCACAAGATCAAAAAATCTATGTTAAGGTGAATACAGGGCATAAGAGGCGCCCTCATTTGAATTATATTTCTTAATCGTAAATATGGTGATAATTAACATTTTGCTAAACTTAAGGCATAAGATAGACTTAGATAGACTAAGTCATTTAAAGAATAACCTTTGAAAGTATTGATATCCGTTTCTGCTAAAAGTGGCCACGTTTGGTGAAAACTCGTTTTAAAACAGACGGACTAACGCAATTTCTTTCAACGGTCGTTCATAGAATAATTTAGAGGTCTATAACATTTCTAAAGGTAAGCAAAATGTTAATTTTCACCATATTGACGATTAAACAATTTATTTTAAATGAGGGCGCCACTTATGCCCTGTTCTTCCAGTGACCAAACTATTATAATGTTTTATATCAAGCGCCATACATCAAATTCGTAATTCGATCTGACTGTATAATATTAAAATTTTAATGTGGCAGGTATGAGTTGCCGAGTATCACCTGCTTAACAAAATTATTATTGTGATCTAATATTAATAAATTAAGGACAAGTTTTGTAAAAACTGAAATATATGTATATACAGACCTATATACCATATTTGTGCATCTGTTCATTGTTTGTGCGAATATAATTCACATGATGCGTTTATTTGCTTGTTTTTTTTTTTTTTAATACTGCAGTATCCTCTATGGTTTAACAAGATAGACATGATTTATCAAACCGATACGCCTCTATTTATTACTAATATAGTTAAATTATCCGTTTATATCTCATATACTTAAGGAATTATATAACATGTATTAATTATAAACAAATATTTTAGCAAAAAAAACTTAAAATACTTAAATTAATGAAATCTTAATTAAAACCTAAATAAAAATAAAATAAAAGAAACTAAATATGAAATACCTCCTTAAATCCTCAAATGATTGAGGCAAAGTACCCAGAACACTCGCAGCGTTGCCTCGCTGAATAGCCAGGCCAATTCTTTGGGCAAGGAAGCTGCCAGCTCTGAAGTCTACTAGTGTTGCCTCAACCAGACGTGTAGACAAGTCTTTTATAAATATTTTGGCCTCTAAGTAACTAGTAACTCATATAATTGAATAGAAAATTATCATAATATCATCAACAGTCATCATGTCTTACATGCCGTACAGCAGTGGCGTGCACTCCATACAGACAAATAGCAATTTGTCTACCCTGCGCCACCCTAATTATGACGGCAAAATGAGAAATCTACCTATTTTCTTCGATATGAAGCCGTTTTCGTAATTTAGGTTATCACACCTAATTTACAAGAACGGCTCCAAATTTTATAGGGTAGGCACTGATCACAGGGCCTTCCCTATAAAAAAGCATCCCTGCCGTACAGCAGTACAGCTAATGAATACCTATACATTAATCTTTGAAGTCTGTTGGTTATTCACTAAGGTTATTCATCATCATGTCAAAAGGCATGTTACTGCACTAATACTAAATATTTAATGGTAGGTGTTTAGCCAGTCTATAGCTGGCGGAGTTAAACTATGGAGTTCGTCCTGCAGAGAATTGGTATAGCCGACTTTTTGGGCGATATGTTGTAATGTTTAGTCAACAGCTCCACAGGTCACTCCGAAGATATTCCGGAATTCCACTTGTGGAGATGGTGGAAAAGCCTATTGATCAAACTAGCAATATGAACTCCTTTGTGTTGCTAAGGAACCAAAAAAAAATACCTGTGTTGCTAAATTTATACTCAAAGAGGATATAATCACTACGTTTATTTATACCGTCACCAATGCAAAATACCGTTGCCATGGTTATTGTATCTAGTTCTTCAATCAAATGTGATGTTTTGCTCGCACTATTCTTTTTGTCAAACTATGATAACTTTGTTTCTTTCGCTTAAAATGTTTGAATATTTCTCCGTAGTTTAGTGTATCGTAACGTATTTTATTAGTTTCATTTAAAGATGAACGAGAGCGAGCTGAGAAAACTTCTGCAAACCAAGAATGGGTGCCGAGTGCCCCGCATGCGACCGCCACCAAATGTTCACGCTATGGATAAGTTGCCTTTTGTGCCCTTACCGCCCTATAATCGTATCAAGGTATGTAAAACTTTTCTAAATGAAATTACGGTAGATACATGTCCTTACAACCAATTAGGAATACTAACTGCCAGTGACGGTAGAAGTCTTTGGTAAATAGGGAATGTTTACATCGATTACTTGAATCGATGTCTTTTAGTAAACCTACCCTGGATCATGCCTACCCATCGCTTAGTACTTAATTATATTATCGTTGCCATCGCCGTATAAACATAATTATTTCTCTTCCTTGTAACTAGATCGCGCTATAGCTAGTTATTAAGACTTTAAAATCTTATTTTTGTTATTTAAACAAAAATATGATTTTAAAGTAGGTAATAAAGTAGTACTATAATTAATTAAATATGATGTCCGGCGCCGGCGAGTACAGACGGTTGTCGCACTTGTCGCTTCATTTGTTGTTCCTCGTAGTGGCGTTGAGGTCGCCACAAATATGTCAAAGTATATGCCTAAAACTCTATGTAGTGGAGTCATTATTATAGATGTGCATTCAATGTATGGGAACCAATATTTCTCGGATCAAAGCATGAGCCTTACACACTTGTTCCTTAGGCAGACTAGTGTGGAAAGCGCCCGGGAGGCAGTGGCTTACACCTCGCTGGGGGGTAGGGGGAGGGGGTGACGTTTTTTTACTCGGCGCGCACTGTGACTCGGAATAACTGCCAATTTATGGCTACTAGGGTAAGTTTGGTATCGTTTTTAGCTATATAAAGGATGGTCGATTGATTTCTAAAACAAAAAAGAGCATTTCCATAAAAAAAAAATTGATTGAATAGCACTCAAAAACAAATTAAATTTGTTAGTGACTGATTTTTTTTATAACGTTATATAACTGCTGTGTGGGAGCACCCACACAGCAGTTATATAACGTTATAAAACATTGTGTAAAACGATAACAATGCATAACAATGTGTAACATTTTACTACAACATGTTATACAATGTTATATGTTATAAACGCTCCCACACTGGTTGAACTCGTTGTATAACATAATACAGTGCAACCTCGATATAACAAATCGGAGGGGAACTAGAAAATATTCGTAATATCAAGTAATTCGTTGAACTGAGGTTTGTTATGTTGAGGTTAGATTGGTCTAAAATTCGTTATAAAGAGGTAAAAGAATAGTTTTATTCACCTCAATATTACGTACTTATCTTGTTATAGCGAACAACTTCTACTAATAAATGATAACAAATTTTTATCAAATTACATACTACATGTATATGTATTTGCTATGTATTTAAAAACAATTAGGTAGATAATAATTTTTTTTTCTTACATTAATAATCAAAAACAATTAACAATGTGGTTATATAGTAGCTTAATCTCAATTTTGTTCATTGATTAGAAAAAAAGTCATTGATAGTTGTCTGTTTACCACCGGTATGATTCTCTTTTACTGTTTACATTCAAACCACTTTCTTCTGAAAACTTATCTTTAAATTTTAAAATTGTAGCCAATGTACTTGCGGGAATCCCGAACTTATTAGCTATGTCTAATTTTTTCGTCATGGGATTTTGGTCAACATAATTAATGATGTTTCGCTTTTCTGCGACCGATAAGGAACACCTTTTACGTTTCTGAGCTTTCTGAGGGTTATCTTTAACAACAGTGACGAGCAGAGGTGTTTACATTACTTTCCATCAAAACAACAATGATTACTTTACAAACAAAAGCGTGTCGAGACAAAATTCGTTAATTAGAGGTATGAATACTTTTTCTTGATAGTTGAAAATTCGTTATAAAGAGGTTGTACGCAAAGAATGTTCGCAATATAAAGGTATATTTTATATTGACTCTTATGGACAATTCAAGGGGATTACGAAGAATTTGTTAAATCGAGGAAGTCGTTATATTGAGGTACGTTATATTGAGGTTGCACTGTATAATATTCTGTAACAATCAGTTTGGGTTTGCCTTTCGAGAAAGCTGGTAGTGATAGTGACTCAGTGAAGGAAGTGCTGATTGGTTTGGCTTTTATTTTTTGTTTGAAAAAAAAAGAAAGAAAAGGCACAATTACTGGATGCGTCGAACTCTAAAAGCGAGAGAAAAGTACAGTGCCACAGAACCGACTAGAGCTGTGTACATGACACACTCCCCGCGCCTCCCCGCACCCTTCCGCTAACGTCCCTCTGAGTAGGGGTGATCGATGTTGCAAAAACATCGATGATGGCATCGATAATGTCATCGATATCTAAACATCGATACTCGATGATTATCGAACTCTAAACATCGATGTCAGGCAACATCGATGTTTTTTGCAAACGTTATCCCAGGAGTTCGTCAATAAATAAAACAATCATAAAATAACGCGTTTCTTAATAAAACAAAGAAATAAATTGGAGGTATCAGAGGGAACACATTATAAATTCCAATATTTTTTGTCAATTGACTGTAACAAATAATAATTTTGAAAGAATATTGTATAATAAAATTGAATATATTTATATATAATTATGTGTCCGTGACATCGATGTTTTACATCGATGATCATAGAAAATCAATGAATATCGAGTTACATCTATGTATCGATGTTTAAAGTAATGCAATATCGATTATTAAACACGATGTTGAATCGTCTAACATCGATAATTATCGAAAATCGATGATCATCGCTCATCCCTACCTCTGAGGCTCGGATGATGTTATACAACAAAAGTTATCATTTGTTTCATCATGTTTAAATTAGTCGTATAACATTCTGTTTTATGAAGTCATATAATATCACTAACAATTTATAACTTTTGTTATAATTTAATATAAAATGTTAGACAACAAATGTTATGCAACATTATCTAACATTATATATCTGCTGTGTGTGAGCACCTGTAATGACCATAAACTTTAAACGTGTAAAATGCGTCACAAATAAGTTAAACAAAAATTGCGGACTCCAAAGCATTTTTGTACAAATTCCCTACACGTAAATTGAACCAAAATGGCTGTCGTCGGCGTAAATAATAAAAAAATAAATGTACTTGCGCCGATAACCGCCATTCCGAGAATTTGTACAAAAATGCTTTGAAGTCCGCTATTTATGTTAAACTTATTTGTTTCGCATGGTACCAGGATCTACATAAAAAAATATATATTTAAAAAACCGCAATAAAATAAAGAAACATGGTTTATTTAACCTAACGCGGCAGACACGAAAAGTCTTAGAACAAGTTTATTTGCTAGGCAAATAAAAAAAACCCCGACGACACCATCAAGTAATAAGTGGCGAGCAGACAGACGGACATATTCAGCGTCAATCTTATAATGAAAACTTTTTGTAGTAAATTATTAATTTATGACGAAAAAATCGTACACTTTTTTATTTATAAATAAAGGATATTACTACTAATACATACTAGATAATATATATATGTTATTAGTACATAATAATGTTTAATTTATAATTATGTACTAATAATAAATACAACATAATGATAAATTAAACAATAGAAATAAAAAATGCGTATGCTGGGACTTGGACCGGCGACATGGAGCCATATGCTCAATCAACTGAGCTGAAGACGAGTTAGGTACTCAATTCCTTGAAATCACCTTTTAGTTTAAAATGCGCTAGATAGCGCCATCTAGTTGTAAACCATGGTTTACAACTAGATAAAGCGGTGATGTTGTCCAAACTGCTAGATCGATTTTTACCAAACATAGCTAAGAATCACCGCAAGGAAATCTGCTTCACATAAAAAAAACCGCGTCGAAATCGGTACATCCTTTTGGATGGCAAGACAGACACACAGACAGACAGGCAGATGTTAGCGTCAAACTTATAACGCCCCTCTTTCTCCGTTGGGGGTTAAATACGGGACAGCAAAAACGACTTTTAAATTTTGCTAAGGACCTGTAACTAGTGAGAACAGAATATTTTTTTTATATAATGGAGCGCAATTTCAATGTCATTTGATAAGAATATATTGATTTCTTACAGACTACAAAAAATGAATTTCGCATATAACTTCGTCGTATATGAACCGATTTTGGTGATTCTTTTTTTGTTGGAATTTTATCAAAATCGGTTGTGTAGTTTGGGGGTGAAGACGGTTTCAGTTTCACAATGACTGTTATTAGTACAACACGCGATTAATATAATTTTTAACCAGATATTTCGAAGACACTTCTGCCGTCATGGTCACTGGCAGACACTGTATATTGTGTATACATTGACTACGTCGAGAATTAGGTCATCAAAACTTTAAAAGTTTTAATGACCTAATTCTCGATAAATACACACTTCTTATCTTACTTAATATTATAAACGCGAAAGTTTGTATGTATGGATGGATGTTTGTTACTCTTTCACGCAAAAACGGCTGTACGGATTGGAATGAAACTTTTTATCCTGGGAAAATGTGAGGCTCCCGTGGAATAGCCCTGTCATTAGAAATTACCTAAAAACATTCAGTAGCATACTTAAAAAATGTGTGAAAATATCAAAAAGGAACGAATACATCAGACAAATGAAAGAGAGCGATGACAAAGTAAAAACAATGTGGAAAATAATAAGTTAAAAAACTGGACGATCAACACCAAAGAAATATAAAAATATAAAAATAAAAGTAAATAACAATTTAACGGAAGACCTGTATATGATATCAAATTCATTCAATAAACATTTTGCGAACATCGGTAATAAAATAACTCAAATGAAAATCAGCGCAATATCCCCAAAGGCCGCCCAGTCATTAGTCCACCTACCACTTCATTATTTCTAAGTCCGGTAGAAGAAAAGGAAGTAAGTAAATAAAATAATTAAATCTATATAAAATAAACCGGAAAGAGATGGAGTACCACCACCCTTTTAAAATTTTGTGCCGATGAACTTACCCAACCGCTCACGCTTTTAGTTAATCAGACCTCCTTAAAATATCTATAATTAAACCAGTACATTAAAAAGACGACCCCACAAAACTAAATAATTACAGACCTATTGCACTTTTATCGACATTTTCTAAAATTTTTGAAAAGGCTATGTGCAATAGGTTTTATGCATTTTTAGAAAAATATAACATCCTTGATTACAGACAAAACGGATTTAGGAAATCAAAATCTAACACACCAGCAGTATATATTTATATACAATCTGCCCTACAACATAAAGATATTATACAATACGCAATAGGCTTATTACTAGATACGACTAAAGCATATGATAGGGTAAGTTATAAAATATTAGGTCTTTACCTATGAAATTGCCGTTTTGTATGAAAAAATTTAAACTATTTTTTTAATGTATTTTTTATTTGTATTAATCTTAGTATTCACCCATGCAATCAACGCATCTTTGCCAACGCAGTGGCAGTTTATTGATGCCCTTCTTAAAGAAATCAGCTGGACGGGAGGCAACAAATTCTTCAAAGGCATTTCGTACTGCCTCTCGGGTATTGAATTTTTTTCCCGTTAAGAAGTTATCCAAATTCTGGAAAAAGGTAGTAGTCTGTAGGCGCAAGGTCTGGTGAGTAGGGTGAACTTGGAGACCGTCTGCTGTGCAGTATGAGGTCGCGCGTTGTCGTGCAGAAACAGCGGAGAGAAGCGATTGACCAATGCTGATTGGAGATGTGCCAGCTTCTCCATCATTGTGTTCAGTTCTTCACAGTACACATTTGCAGTAATGTTCACCCCGTTTGGTAAGAAGCTGTGATGAATCACACCGGCGCTAGACCACCAAACAGTGACCATCACTTTTCTAGGGGTAAGTTTTCGTTTAGGGCATTGTTTAGGTGCTGAACCAGGACCCAACCAACTTGCTGAGCACTTGCGGTTATCAAACAGAATCCATTTTTCATCGCAGGTAACAATGAGGTTCAAAATTCCTTCATTTGTGTATCTGTTGAGCAGTGCAAGGCACGTCTCGACGCGTACTTCGCGCTGGCGATCATTGAGTTCGTGGGGCACCCATTTGTCAAGCTTTTTTACCGTGCCAATTTGACGCAAATGGACCAATATTGTTTTGACGCTAACGTCAAAAGCTGCTGCTAATTCAGCCGTAGATTGTGTATCATCAGCTTCCACAATCGCCTTTAATTCGTCATTGTCGACCAAAGTCTTCGGACGACCGCGAGGTTCATTTTTCAGGTCGAAATTTCCAGAACGGAAGCGAGCAAACCAATAACAGGTGGTGCGTTGGTTTGTAGTGTTAGCTCCGTAAACATCGTTAATGTTGCGTGCCGCTTGTGCCGCGTTGCTGCCACGACAGTACTAATATTCCATAATTACTCGAATTTTTAACGTATCCATGATGACGAAATAGATTGAAATGCGATGAAAATATAACACTAATCAATAAACAAATGACTACTTTTGGAAATAGAATTCCATGTTTTAAAAATAAAATTATTTTGAAATTTGAATTCTGAGCCAAAAAAAACATTATTTTGATTTGAAATGGCCAGTACTGCAGAACGGAAATTTCATAGGTAGAGACCTATTATTATTATCAAAATTATATGGTGCAGGCATACGAGGGCAGGCTTATCAATGGTTCAAGTCATATCTAGAAAATAAGAAACGAATCGTCCAAATAATGTATCAAAACAATAATAATAATACTGTACAAACTATAAATTCAGAAGAAACTACTATGTTATGTTCGATACCCCAAGGTGGTGTATTAGGATGCGTTTTATTCATACTATATATAAATGATTTACCTAAAAGTTCAGACAAAGACCACACATCGTCTATTTTATTTGCATTTATCGATTTTAATACGACATAATAACAATAATAGCAGTGATATCAATACAGTAATATAACTATTACAATCTTGAAATCAACTATAAAAAAACTAAAATAGTACAATTTGCATCACACTAAAAAGCACCAATAGATACAAACATCCAATTTAATAATGCTCAGTTACAAACAGTAGACTCATTTAATTTATAGGTATACATATAGATTCACATATAAATTGGAAAAGTCATATTGAACACATTAAAACTAAAACCAAATAAAACACACCACTAACAATGTAACTACTATATCTGCTTATTACGCATACGCATTCTCCTGGCTGAGGTAAGGAGTAATGTTGTGGGGTAGTAGTAGAAATGCACAAGATTTATTTATCATACAAAAAAGTGTATTAGGATACTAGCTCAAATTAAAAATAAACACAGCTGTAGGCCCTTCTTTAAAAAGTTTAAAATTTTTACACTTCCTTCAATATACATACGGGACATATGCATTTATGCTCATAATAATAAACATTTATTTACACAGATAAAAGACACACACCAATACAATACTAGAAATAAAGAAAAATCATGCATCACGCCCTCCAGAAGTGCGATTTCTGAAACGCGGAGTTACCTAAACGTATGGTTTTTGTATGGGAAAACCATTCGTTTAGGTGACTCCGCGTTTCAGAAAGCGCACTTCAGAATTGGAATGCTACGCCAAAGCCCATTTCACATGGCAGTGAAAATATATAATAGATTATCTATAGATAGATATAAAAAAGAATCTAACATAAAACATTTTCAAAGGAAATTGAAAAAAATGCTGCGAAGTTGTTGCTATTACTCTGTATAGGTATCTTTTGCGATCTGTCGAAAGCATTCGACTGTGTCGATCACATAATATTAAAAAATTTTATGGCGTTACTAATACTGCACTCTCTGTTATTTCATCTTATCTTGATAATAGAACTCAAAGAGTTGAAATCAACAGAGTATCCTCAAATAGTGCACCAGTGAGCATGGGTGTGCCTCAGGGTTCAATAATTGGTCCATTTTTGATTTTGATTTATATTAATGACCTGTCTTGCAGAAAAGTTGTGTGAAGTAGTATTGTTTGCCGTATAGTAGTATTGTAACCGTTTGACGATACATCTTTACTTTTTGAGGTTGACAGAAAATGCACAAACTATGACGATGTAAGCAATTGACAACATTTCAAAAAATTTATATACATATTTTATTTTTTTTCCTTAAAGAACTTCAAAAAAAAGGACACACGTATTTTTTCTTTTTCGTTTCTTTTCATTATTTCTCCTAAAATTAAATTCTTAAAATCTCTCCATTCCAAAAGAGCGTAAGTACAAGAGTTAGGATGTAACGAGTTTACATCTTTGCCATAGGTACTTTATAATTAAAAATAAAACGTTTACTGACGTCTATAGAGTTGTGTTTTGTAGCAGTAACATATCGATATCGATAGTATTATTAATTACAAAAAGTAAAATTAAAGAAGTAGATATAATCTTAGTATTTTATGTCTAAACATTAACTAACAAAAACTTAAGTACCGTACAAAAAGGATTACTTTGATTAATTTAAAAATCAAACGCTTCTATCTCAGCTATTATTGGCAAAACAAAATATTATATAGACGACTTGGTATGTGGAAAACAAATGGCATAAAAATTACGCTTGTAATATTCGACAATAAAAAAATGTGCCCTATCAACTCTATTCTTGAAATGGGGTTTTTGGGTAACCCACGTTTTTTAACGGATTCTCATAGTCGCCCCTTACGGAAATCTAGAACACAAAGAAAAAATTGTTTCATTTTTTACTATTTAAGTTACAGCGTTTTGAAGTAGGGGCGAATTTGACTGAAAATAAAATCAAAGGCTCCGGCGTACACGCGTTGTGGAAAGAAGATGGCGGACATACCAGGATTGCTTTTTCAAAAATATAAATAAACATGCGTTCAGAAATTTGAAAGATTTAATTAAAAACCCAAAAAAAAAGCTATCATAAATGTCACCTTGTGTTTTGACAGTCGCCCCATTTTAGGGCATAATAATTTTTCCTTATTTAATTTTTTAAATGTTTTTAAGACCTTGATGTAAATATTATGTTTATTTAACCTGAAATATCAATCATTTATAGGAAATATTATCATTTCGTCACCAAGCTATGTAAACATTTGAATGCATGTGTATTTTTTCCAATCCTAATTCTACTATACTGAAAGAACTATCGATATTAGATGGGTCTTCCTATCGAACTGATACTTCTATAGAACAACACTACTATTATCTCTCTCTCTCACTCGTGATGTCAGTTGTCAGATTGACGCACGTGTCAATTGACAGCTGACAGTTTGTACATTATTTTTTTACTTTTAGATGTTCAAGCCAAGGCGTAACCTGTTAAATGCCTATATCCTTGTTCTTTTGAGTTTTTTTCATTTATCTCTAAAAATATAACTCAAAAAAATCTAAAAAAATATTTTAAGTGTTCAGAATCGCAAAATCTCGAAATGATTTTCGAATTTTCGTACCTTTTTGAAAATGAAATGTTGTCAATACTATGTCACAAGTACTTAGTTGGTTTACGACCTTGCTTATGATCTGGCCTTAAACACACAAAAGACTAAGTGCGTTAATTTTTCACTATTGAATAAACCCAATACTCACATACCTTTGAGTCTTAATGGCCAAGTTCTAGAATGGGTGGCATAACTATAGACTGGAATTTAAAATGGGATAAACATATTGAGGCCACTGCCAAGTAACTTAGTTCGGCAGCATATGCTGTGAGGAAGGTCAGACGGTGTACTAACGTTGAAACTGCTAGGCATACTTCAGTTATTTTCACAGCATAATGTCATATGGCTTGCTCTTATGGGGTTAAGCGGCTAACATACATGCTATCTCTGTGCTACAAAAGAGAGTATTCGGTCGATCTACGGACTAAAATCACGCGATTCCTTAAGAGAGTTATTTAAATCTATAAATATTCTTACTGTGACATCTCAATTTATTTACGACAATCTTCTATTTGTTAAATCTAGGTTAAATAATATCAAGAAAAATAGTGATGTTCATAGTTATAATACGCGCAACAAAAATCAGCTTCATACGCCTAAATTTCGACTTGCTAAAACTAGAAAGTCACTCTTAGGTCTAGGTATAACATTATTTAATAAACATCCCGAAGCGATCGTTAACCTACCAATGGCAAAATTTAAAATACATGTTAAAAAAGTTTTATTGAATAATGCGTACTATGCTATCAATGATATTTAACAGATAGAAACGCGTGGATACTTCCTAAACATTTTCCATTACACTCCACACATGAAACATAAAATAGCTGCATTTTCTGATACCATAATAAGCTTACTGTAGAAACATGTAAATGCTCTGCGATCAATAGGTGACCAACATATAACTAATATTTTCTCTTGACAAGGTCTGCGAGTTCGGGTTTTTCATGCTCACTAAAATGTCCAATCCGGTGGTGGCGTCGCTGGTCGGGTCGTTGGATTTCCTCTAATATGGTTGAGTTTAACGATGGCTGATCCGTGCGTCAACTCGTGAACGGGTGCTGCCGGGAGGGACTGGTCAGCTCGGCTTCGCTTTTTTGACTACTATATATTTTTTTTATTTTTTATTACGCAATTTATGTTTGTTTACTTGTTCACAAGCAATACATGTTATAATGTGTCAACATTGTATTATATTATAAGTATTTATTCATTTAAAGACAATAATAATTCAAAATTCATATTAGGAAAACGCGTGATTTTCATTTGTTTTTCTTACCGTCAAGATGAGTGAATCTCATGAAGAAATTAGATACATTTTAAAATTTTACTTAAAAAAAAGGAAAAATGCAACGCAAGCCGCGACAAAAATTTGCGATGTTTATGGACCTAGTGCAGTGTCTGTGAGAGTAGCACAAATTTGGTTTAAGCGTTTTCAATTCGGAAATTTTGATATCAAAGATGCACGTCGCTCTGGTCGCCCTGTTACGGATAAAATGGATGCTATTTTTGAAAAAGTGGAGCAAGATCGGCATATCAGTAGTTACGACGTAGTGAAGAACTGGGAATTGACCACAAAACAGTTTTGGTGCATTTGAAAAAAAATAAGTACACAAAAAAGCTCGATATTTGGGTACCTCACGAGCTCTCTGAAAGAAACCTAATGAACCGTGTACTCATTTGTGATTCTTTATTACGACGTAATGAGACCGAACCATTTTTGAAGAAATTGATAACTGGTGATGAAAAGTGGATCACGTACGACAAGAACGTGCGAAAAAAGGTCATGGTCAAAGGCCGGTCAGGCTTCACAGACTGTGGCGAAACCCGGGTTAACTCGCAACAAGGTGATGCAGTGTGTGTGGTGGGATTGGAAGGGCATTATTCATTATGAGCTTATACCACCAGGCAGGACCATCGATTCAGAACTACTGCGAACAACTGATAAGATTAAAGCAAGAAGTTGAGAGAAAGCGGCCGGAATTAATCAACAGAAGGGGTGTGGTTTTTCATCATGATCTTTAACCACTCAGCAAAAATTAAGAGAGTTTGGCTGGGAGGTGTTAATGCATCCGCCATATAGTCCTGACCTGGCACCTTCAGATTTCCACCTGTTTCGGTGTCTTCAGAATTATTTAGGCAGTGTCAGGTTAACATCACGAGAGGACTGCCAAAACTACTTGACGCAGTTTTTTGATCAGAAGTCCCAAAATTTCTATAGCAATGGGATCATGTCCCTACCTATAAGATGGCAAAAAGTTATCGAACAAAAGGGTACCTACATACTTTAGTTAAATGTAAATAAACTATATTAAAAATGTTTTGAATTTTCATATAAAATGCGAAAAGACTTTTTCCCCAACCTATTACAAATGCATGTTGATTTCGGCCAGAAAGCACACAGGCTTTTGTATTTAAAACGCACACTCCAAAAACCATAGCGTTTCAGCCGGACCGAGCCCTACAGTTTGTTGGAGTAGGAAAATAGCGTTAATGCAACTACACATCCCCGAGTAGCTCCTCCAGTTCAAACAGGACTTGTAGCTTTCATAAGTACCTACCCTACCTTAATAATCAAGAGCACATAATTCATTCAAAGAGATAATGCTATTTTCATTTATTTTATTTATTTATTTAACTTTATTAAATACATGCAAAATATACATGCAAATGGCGGACTTAAGGCCTGAGGCCTTAACTTTTTATATCTATCTTATTTTTTTTTTTTAATAATGGTTTGTTTTGACTAAAAAACATAAAGACTTGTTAATGATGTTTTATTTTTAATTATTAGACAATAAAAAATAACAATTTTTCGTGTGTGTAAGTGACCAACACTGATGTCAGATTTTCCAAGGTGCCTAAAGGCATCTGACAGCTTGTCGACTGCCATTTAATGATGACAGCCGGAACCAACAGCTTCACGTGCGTTTCGATGCACGGAGTAGCTTGAAAATTATTACAACATTTGTGGTCACCCATCCAAGAGCGAACCACGCCCGGATTACCATTAAATTTCTTATTAAAAGTATTTAAAAAAATACTCTAGCACACCGGGGTTTAAAGAACTTATAAGATACAACAACAAAATCAAGAACGCTTTCTGGCCAAAATGAACAAGCATTTGAAATCTCACATTTACTTACCAATAACCTGTAGGTCTCAGCCCGAGCGAAACGCTCTGGGGTTTGGACTACAAAAGCCTGTGTGCCTCCTGGCCGAAATCAACATGCATTTGTAATCTCACTTAATTGATATTTATTAACTTCAATAGCCCGTTGGGTTCGGCCGTCAAACCGGCCGAAACGCTCTGGGGTTTGGAGTGCGAATATTAACTACAAAAGCCTGTGTGCTTCCTGGCCAAAATCAAAAGGCTTATGGAATGTCGCGTAATATCTGTATAACCAACTTCTAAATAATGATATATGATACCTAAATACAACGTGGAAGGGACATACCCGTAATAAATCAAACCACAGGCTATACTAGATCATTATAGTATAATGAAATTAAAATAAAAGCCAAAATACAAAAAAAAAATCGGCCTTCCCATAAAAATGTGTGCAGCCCGGGCAATTAGTCTGGGAAGGTAGAAATTTTTTTTTGGTTATTTGGTTGTTATTTTAATTTCATTATATGTACTATAGACATGAATATCTCCCTTCCACGTTGATTATTAATTTAATAATACCATTTTTTTTTCGTTACGAAATATTAGCTGTACCCAAAAGGGTTGATAAGGCGGATTGTATATAAGACCTTATGTAAAACTCTTATGATCAAATAAAGAATTGATTGAAGTTTTTAAATGTGACTGTATACCTATTCACACACAGGGTTCATTCATACAATCTATTTTTATCAAAAAAATATTGAAATTGCGCTCCATCATATAAAAAAAATCTATTCTTACCAGTAACAGGTCCTTAGCAACATTTGAAAGTAGTTTTTGCTATCCTGCTTTTCCAAGACACTTCGTATCTGTTAAGTAAAAAAAATTAAATCTTTCATTTTTTTATTCTATTTTTCAATGAAACTTATATTTTTGTTATCTGTATGAATGCGGCTTTTTTAAATATGCATATCTTTTTAAAGTAGATGCTGGTACACTTTTCTATTCTACTTGTATCAAGTGGGCTTTAAGTGTATTTATATTAATTATGATATTGTACGAGTAAGCATGTACCTACGGTAAGCCTCAAAAATGGAGTCTCAATTTCTCATACAATTAGTATGAGAAATTGAGTCCCAATTCTCATACTAATTGTATGAGAAATTGAGACTCCATTTTTGAGGCTTACCGTACATGCTTACTCGTACAATGGCGGATGCATTAACACCTCCCAGCCAAACTCTCTTAATTTTTGCTTTTGGTTCGGCCGTCAAATTTCGGTCGTAAATATGATATTGTACGAGTAAGCATGTACGGTAAGCCTCAAAAAATGGAGTCTCAATTTCTCATACAATTAGTATGAGCAATTGGGACTCCACTTCTGAGGCCTACCGTACGTTACTAGGTATATTTGCTTTTTACTCCTGATCCTGACTACCAATTTAATTTTGGATCTAACTGATGTTAGTAGGTCTTATTTCTATGGAATTTGGTGTAAAAATCGTCAATTGCTTTCTGATTCCAGGATAAGAAACGCCAGTTCCATAAGGTTCTTGAGGAGAAAGCTACCGAGAGGAAGGTGCAAATCGCGCGGCCGCCGCTGCCGCGCCGCGAGCGGGACCTTTTGGAGATCTCGCAGTCGCGGCACATCGCCGTGCTACGCGAGTGTGCCCACAAGATACAGCCGCCGCCCATGCTGGACTCCTGGGAAAGAAAGATACGTAGCTTAGTCCCTCTTAAGCAAAGACAAGCGTTTCCACAGGTCATGGAAGATCTCATCGAAGAAAGCAAGAATGCCTGGGACCGCGACCTTCACAAGGTCGCTGTTAAAACCGTTATCCGCGATGTTCCCGGCGTCTCCCGTAAACGGTACCAAGAACCTTACTTCAAGTTCAACGGAGTTACTGAAAATTATGAAAAAATGCTCAAATTCAGAAAGAAACTTCAAGATGGCTCAATGCTTCTGCACCCATTTATCAGATTAGTTCTTGAATCCTCGGAAAGAGTTTTTCCTGTCTCAATAATAGACATAGCTGAATATCGAGCTCTAGGACCTATGGAGTTAGACACATTTGAAACGAAAGTTTTGGAAAAGATAAAAAAGGCTGACTATCTAGTATCGAGCACATGGTACGCTATTCTTGTTAATTGGCTGAAGAATCCTCGATGTTTAAGAGGCCTGCGGCCAAAGAAGATTCCGGACTTTGTGAAGTGTGCCACCAAAATGATTTCAATGCAAATACAGGAATTGATGAGGAGATCTATCGATGCAATCATACAATCCCTTAAAAAACCTGAAGCTGTTCCAATACTTAACATTGCTTTAGATTTCGACGGAGAGTTCTTTTTTGATCCTTCCCTTGAAACCGTGTTTAAAGTATATCATGACATCGTAAATTCTATTTCACATATTTCACAAAGACTTATGCCAATAGAACAGTATCTTAGAATACCTTACCAGCACGACGCTTTACCCGTGCAGTACAATGAATGGCTAAACCAGGATGGCCACAAAAGGCTTCAAAATCAACTAGATATAGTATTTCAACCTCTGCTTGATTACCTAGCGAGATTAAGACAGGAATATAATATGCTTTACGGTGCTCCTGCAAAAGCGGCACTTGAAAAATTTATCGCAGAAAATGATGAATTTGAAAAAGGACGTGACAAAATTAAATATTTTCAATCTATAGATTCTGAAATCACTGCAGTTCTAGAAAATGAATATTTCAACAGTGCCGTCGTATGCCAGTTAAGGATGATTGATGGTTTAAAACGCAAAGCATTAGAATTTGTTAATGATATAATAGCTGGTATAGTAAAAACCCACATAGACGAAAATAATAGCATCTGTTCAGAGTTTGAAATCATAGCAGCAAAAGCAATGAAAGAACCTGAAAATGCTGCAGAATTAATTGAACAAGGAGTTTACATCTTACATGCGAAGACAGTTTTAGTAGAAGCTTTAAAAGAAAGGATTATGTCACAAATCAACATTATCTCTAATCTCTTAGAAATGACTTCTCTGACACCTGAACATGTTCAGTCCAATACACGCACTGTTAACTGGTTGAAAGACATAAAACCGATATTTGAAAGGAACGCAGCTTCTTATGAGACTTTCAAAGCTGAAATGGAAGAGAATCTTTTATCTAAAATAGCGTACCTTAATAGAGAAGTTGTGGAAATGACGCCCTATCTTGAATTACTAGATAACATGGATGACATTGAAAATACCCTGGAATACCTGGAGTATATCAGAAAACTTGTGCATCGTTTAGATGATTGTGATAAATTGGTTGCTTGGATCAATAATGAGGAAGTTACATTTAAATTTCCGGTTTCAAGTTACCCTGACCTAGAAGAGTTAAAAGACTTTATCTTACCGTTTCACAGTTTGGTGCACCTAGTTCACCGCTGGAAGCGCAGTTATTACACGTGGATGGACGGACCATTCAAATATATGGATCACGAGAAAATAGAACAAGATCATGATTTTTTTTATAAAGAGTTTCTAAAACTGTCTAAAAATTACAAAGCTAAAATCAAACAACAAATCGCGGAAGGCGTAGAAAGGCGTTTTCAGGGGTTAGTAGATGACCCGGATGTCAATAACTATCCTGCGCCGATGAAACTGTGTGCCCAAGCAATCGTGGAAATAAAGGGTTGGAGACCGAATGTTCAGATGGCGCATATAATGTGTAATCCCGCATTAGTTCAAAGACATTGGGATGAAATGTCGACGATTGCTGGCTTTGAATTAACTCCAACAGCGGGTACAACTTTGCGGAAAATAATTGATTATAATTTATGGGATGACATTGATCAATATGAAATCATAAGTGTTGCTGCTACTAAAGAACTTGCACTTATCACTAATTTGAATAAAATGATGGCTGAGTGGACTGACATTTGTTTCAAGACAAGTCCATATAAAGATACTGGGATCTTTATACTTTCAGGGCTCGATGATATTCAAAGCGTGTTAGATGATCACATTGTTAAGACGATTGGTATGCGAGGGTCGGCTTTTGTCAAGCCTTTTGAAACTCAAGTTAGAGCTTGGTACGATAAAATTATGCGAGTTAACGCTACTATTGATGAATGGGGAAAAGTTCAAAGCCAGTGGCTATATTTGCTGCCCATATTTTCGTCAAAAGATATCGTTGCTCAAATGCCTGAAGAAGGAGTGATGTTTGCTGAAGTCAATAGTATTTACCTTCGTTACATGGGAGTCGTAGGAAAAGATCCTCATGCTCTCGAGGTAGCTGGTGGATCAGGTGTTTTAGAGTCATTTAAAACAGCTTCAGTTATGTTAGAAAAGATAAATGATGGCGTTAATAATTATTTAGAAAAGAAAAGATTGTATTTTCCACGATTCTTTTTCCTTTCTAATGATGAAATGTTGGAAATATTGTCAGAAACTAAAAATCCTCTCAAGGTGCAGCCTCACTTGAAAAAATGTTTTGAAGGTATTAACAGATTGGTGTTTGACAAAGAATTCAATATATCAGTAATGATATCAATGGAAGGAGAACAAGTAGAATTTTTGGAAATAATAAGCGTGGCTGCTGCCAGGGGTTCGGTTGAAAAGTGGCTGGTACAAGTAGAAGAGCAAATGCTGGCCGCTGTCAAGATGGAAACTGAACTATCTTATTACGACTATCCAAACCTGGGTCGAGGCGAATGGGTATTGCAATGGGAAGGTATGGTTGTCTTAGCTGTATCTCAAATATATTGGGCGGTAGATGTCCATGAAGCCTTAAATACACACAAGTTGAGCGAACTGCAAGCCTTCCATGTTGGATTAACAAAGCAACTAAATGAAACCGTAGCAATCATCCGCAGAACTGATTTAACTAAATTAAGTAGCATTACTGTCAAAGCACTTATTGTGATCGATGTGCATGCAAAAGATGTCATATTTGAACTAGTAGGAAAAAATGTAACTGAAGTCACGGACTTTCAGTGGCTTGCACAATTGCGTTATTATTGGGAAGAAGAAAGAGTTTTTGTAAAAATAATCAATGCTGTTGTAAATTATGCTTATGAATATTTAGGAAATTCAGATAGATTAGTTATTACGCCATTGACAGATCGTTGTTATCGTACGTTAATAGGAGCTTACTATCTCCATTTGAATGGTGCCCCTGAAGGTCCCGCTGGAACTGGCAAAACAGAAACCACCAAAGACTTGGCTAAAGCCCTTGCAGTTCAATGTGTTGTATTTAATTGTTCAGATGGTTTAGATTATAAAGCTATGGGCAAGTTTTTCAAAGGCTTAGCGTCTTGCGGTGCATGGGTATGTTTCGACGAATTCAATCGGATCGAAGTCGAAGTTTTGTCTGTGATAGCACAGCAAATATTGTGTATTGTACAAGCGGTGAGACAAAAAATGGAAACGTTTGATTTTGAGGGCACAATTTTGACTTTGAATCCTGCTTGCTACGTCTGTATTACCATGAACCCGGGATATGCAGGACGATCTGAATTGCCTGACAATCTAAAGGTGCTATTTCGTACGGTGGCAATGATGGTTCCTGATTATGCTATGATTGGGGAAATATCTTTGTATTCATTTGGGTTCATTGACGCTAGGAATTTGTCAATAAAAATCGTGACAACATACCGTCTTTGTTCAGAGCAACTATCATCACAAAATCATTATGATTATGGCATGCGAGCAGTGAAAACAGTGCTTTCAGCTGCGGGCAATTTAAAAAGAAGCTTTCCTAACGAAAGTGAGAGTATATTATTACTAAGGTCTATTACTGATGTCAATCTCCCGAAGTTCTTGTCGTTTGACGTCCCATTGTTCGAAGGTATTATAAGTGATTTGTTTCCTGGAATTACATTACCGAAACCAGACTACGAACATTTTTTGACGGCTTGTAAAGATCGTTGTGAAATAAATAATTTACAGCCAATGGACTGCTTCTTGTTGAAAATTATTCAAACCTACGAAATGATGATAGTCAGACATGGATTTATGTTAGTGGGTGATCCATTTTCTGGAAAATCTATGACATTAAAGATATTAGCTGAAGGGTTGACATTGATGGAAGAAAGACAGCAGCCTGGAGGATGTGCATCTATGTATAAAGTACTTAATCCAAAAGCTGTTACGATGGGACAACTTTATGGTGCATTTGATCCCATATCGTATGAGTGGACTGATGGTATAGTAGCAACAACATTTAGAGATTTTGCATCTGAGGACACACCAGTTAGAAAATGGATAGTGTTTGATGGGCCCGTAGACGCAGTCTGGATTGAAAATATGAACACCGTTTTAGATGATAATAAAAAACTATGCCTAACGTCCGGAGAAGTAATGGCAATGTCAAATGTAATGTCGATGATCTTTGAAGTTATGGATCTGTCCCAAGCGTCGCCGGCTACTGTGTCAAGGTGTGGCATGATTTATATGGAGTCTTCATCTTTAGGCTTTATGCCTTTTTACAAGTCCTGGGTGAAAACACTTAATCCTTACTGGCTTGAAGAAAATGAGGAGTATGTATTTGATATATGCGATTGGCTATTTGGTCCTTTAATTTATTTTATTAGAAAGACATGCCTTCAACTAGTGACAGGCGGAGAAGTAAATTTAGTAATCAGTACACTTCGTCTCATTGAAATGCTGATGGATAGTGCTATTGAAGGAGAAGAAGATACAAGACATACACGTACCTGGTTCCTGGCATCATGTATGACTGCTTTCGTTTGGGGCGTTGGTGGTATTTTAGATTCAGACTCAAGAGAAAGATTTGACGAACTAGTAAAAGAATATTTTAGAGGAGAAAAGGGTGTACCTGCACACATAGACAGACTTGATGTTTCAATTCCATCAGACGGAATGCTTATTGATCATTATTATATGTATAAAGGAAAGGGCTGTTGGAAACCGTGGGCCGAATACGTTAAAGCAGTTCAGGTTAAAGAACAAATCAATTTACTACAAACTGTTATTCCTACCATGGAGACTGAAAAATACATATTTCTTTTGAAACTGCACACAAAATTCCTTAAGCCACTGTTACTGATCGGACCAACTGGTACAGGAAAAAGTTTTTACGTCCAGAACTTTTTAATGAATAACTTAGACATGGAGAAATATACACCTGGTTTTATAACATTCACTACAACAACTTCTGCTAATCAAACTCAAGATTTAGTTATCTCAAAATTGGTCAAACGACGTAAAAATAATTATGGTCCTACAAAAGGCAAGCAAGCTATTATTTTTATTGATGACATGAACATGCCCGCTAAAGAAGTTTACGGCGCCCAACCTGCAATAGAACTGTTAAGGTTATATTTCGATCAAAAACATTGGTATGACCTTAAAACTACCGAAAAATTGTATATTTATGACACAATATTTTACGGAGCGATTGGGCCAGTAGGGGGTAGTCGTCAATTGATATATCCACGCATGTTACGCCATTTTAATATATATTCTATAAATGAATTCTCAAAAGAAAGCATGACTAAGATATTTATGTCCCTTCTGCAATTGGGTTGGAGAAGAAATGGGTTTGGCCAGGATGCTCAGCCCGCTATTATGGGTATAATTTCCGCCACCATGGATATATACGATCAGGCTTCCGAAGGATTAAGGCCCACCCCAGCTAAATCGCATTATATTTTTAACTTGAGAGACATCTCCAGAGTTATTCAAGGTTGTGCATTATTGAGGAGGGAATCAGCAGAAAATAAGAAAACGTTTGTAAGAGTGTGGGTTCACGAAGTCTTGCGAGTCTTTTTTGACAGATTAGTGGATGATAATGACCGAAATTGGTTTTTCGATGTCCTTAAAAAATGTACTCGAGATCACATGAAAGACACTTTCGATTCGGCTCTAGACACGTATCAGAATGAAAATGAAACTGTTACTCAAGAAACTGTGCGTAGAATGATGTTCGGTTGCTATCTAGACACCGATAGCGTAGAAGGCGAACGTCGTTATGAAGAGTTACCTTCAAAAGAAGTGTTTTTAAATGTTGCAATATCAATGCTGGCTGAATACAATGCAATGCACAAAGCTAAAATGACAATTGTCTTGTTCGATTACGCCTTAGAACATCTATCAAAAATATGTCGCATTTTATCTATGCCATCCGGCAACGCCTTATTAGTTGGTGTCGGTGGCTCTGGTAGACAATCGTTGACTCGATTGGCTAGCACAATTTTGGGACAACAAGTTTTTCAACCGGAAATCACTAAATCTTACAGCGTAAAAGATTGGCATGATGACATAAAATTAGTATTGCGAGAATCGGGTGGTTTAAATAAAGACACAACTTTCTTATTTACAGAAAGTCAGATAAAGGAAGAAACTTTTATCCAAAATTTAGACAGTTTGTTAAATTCTGGAGAAGTTCCGAATCTCTATGGATTAGATGAAAAACAAGAAATTTTAGAGTTAGTCCGGTTGGCTGCGCAAGGAGGCAATCGAAATCTTGATATAGGTCCTCTACAAATCCTATCTTTCTTTATTGGCCGATGTAAAGCTAAATTACATATTGTACTCTGCTTCAGTCCAATCGGAAGTTCTTTCAGGACGAGATTAAGGCTTTATCCGTCCTTAGTAAACTGCTGTACCATTGACTGGTACGATAGTTGGCCGGAAGATGCTTTAGAGATGGTAGCGCATCATTATATGGTAAAAGTAAATGTTCCGGATAAAGTGAAAGCCGCTGCAGTTATAGCTTGTAAGCAATTTCATGTAGACGCACGCATAACATCCGTGAGTTTCTTTAATCAATATGGACGTAAAACGTATATAACGTCTGCATCTTATCTTAATTTAATAAAATCTTTTACTACTTTAACAAATAAAAGACAAAGAGAGTTACGGGCGGCAAAACTGAGGTACACAAACGGTTTAGATAAACTAAGTCAAGCAGCAGAAGCAGTATTTATAATGCAACGTGACTTGAATGCACTTAAACCTCAGCTTATAATAATGTCTGAAAAAGCGGCAAAAATGATGGCAGAAATAGAAGTAGAAACGGCCATAGCAGATAAAGCTGCAGCGCAAGTCCGAGAGGACCAGAAAATTGCAAATGTACAAGCAGCTGCAGCCCAAGAGTTAAAAACGGATTGTGAAGCAGATTTGGCACTTGCATTGCCTATTTTGGAAGATGCTATTGCGGCTTTGAACACTTTAAAACCGGGTGATATTACAATTGTTAAATCTATGAAAAATCCTCCAGCCACTGTTAAACTAGTTATGGCGGCTGTCTGTGTAATGAAAGGTATTCCTCCTGATAAAATACCTGATCCTAATAATCCAGGAAAAAAAATATTGGACTACTGGGGACCAAGCAAAAAAATTTTAGGTGACATGTCGTTTTTGGAGAACTTGAGAAATTTTGATAAAGACAATATACCAATTGCGACAATGCAAAAAATTAGAAAAGAATATCTGTCGAATAAAGATTTTAAACCTCATATAATAGCAAAAGCGTCCGCGGCAGCTGAAGGATTATGTAAATGGATTATTGCTATGGATATGTATGACGCTGTGGCAAAGGTTGTAGCCCCTAAAAAAGCTAAATTAGAAGCAGCTGAACGAGAATTTGCTGAAACAATGGCTATTTTAGAAGAGAAAAAGGCTCTTGTAGCTAGATTAGAAGCAAAGCTTGCTGAATTAAATGCTGCATTAGAAGAAGCAATGCTCAAGAAAAAAGCTTTAGAGGATGAAGTTCAACTTTGCATAGATAAACTTCATAGAGCTGAAAAACTTATTGGAGGTTTAGGTGGTGAGAAAGTACGTTGGACTGCAGCTGCTGAAAATTTACAAGTTTTATTTGATAATTTAGCTGGAGATATATTGGTTTCTTGTGGTATTATTGCATATTTGTCTCCTTACACTTTACCAGTTAGAGTAGAGCTTATTGATAAATGGTGTAAACTTGTTATTGATTTAGATATGCCTCATTCTGAAATTTTTGTGTTTAAAGATATTTTAGGCACAGATATAAAAATACAAAACTGGTGCATAGCGGGATTACCCCGTGACTCTTTTTCTGTCGATAATGCCATAATGCAAGACAATTCAATGAGGTGGTCATTATTAGTTGATCCTCAAGGACAGGCAAACAAGTGGATCAAAACGATGGAAAAAGCAAATGACTTGCAAGTGCTTAAATTTACAGACGGTAATTATATGAAAGTAATAGAAACATGTTTAGAATATGGGAAACCTGCATTGATAGATTGTATTCTGGAAGATGTTGAAGCTCCTTTAGATCCTGTTTTACTCAAACAGACATATGTGCAAGCAGGTAAAGAGTTTATTGCTTTGGGTGATAATGTTATTGAATATCATCCAAATTTTAGACTCTATATGACCACCAAGCTTAGAAATCCTCATTATTTGCCAGAAGTGTTTAACAAAGTAACATTAATTAATTTTGCCTTGACTAAAGATGGTTTGGAGGACCAATTATTGGGTATAGTGGTGGCTAAGGAAAGACCAGACTTACAAGAAAAACGAGAAAAATTAATTGTGCAAGGTGCTGCTAATCGCTCTGCACTAAAACAAGTGGAAGACGATATTTTACGGACTTTACAAGAAACTAAAGGTGATATTTTGGAAGACGAGTCAGCTATTGAAGTTTTGGACTCATCTAAAATATTAGCTACAGACATAATGAAGAAACAAGAAGCTAGTTTGGAAACCGAGATAATAATAGAAAAATTCAGACTTGGTTATAGACCTATAGCGTCTCATTCTGCTGTACTCTATTACTGTGTCACAGAATTACCCAATGTGGACCCTATGTATCAATACTCTTTGACTTGGTTTATAAACTTATATATAATTTCGATCGAAAATGCTAATAAATCAAAAGACTTAGATAAAAGACTGAAATTTTTAAAAGATACTTTTACTTACAATTTGTACAGTAATGTATGTCGTTCATTATTTGACAAGGATAAACTTATGTTTTCATTCATTATGTGTTCTAAGATGATGCTATCTACCGGTGAAATGACACATGAAGAATATTTGTTTCTTATAACAGGAGGTATTGCAGTTGAAAATCCATTGAAAAAACCTGTCGAATGGTTACCTGATAAGAACTGGGACGAAATTTGTCGCTTGACTGATTTACCTACATATCATGGATTTAAGGACAGCTTTATTAAAGACATTGAAAAATGGAAATCAGTTTATGATGACATTGAACCTCATACGAAACCAATACCCGGAGTATGGGAAGAAAAACTATCTCCTTTTCAAAAATTGCTTGTTATAAGGATTTTGAGACCAGACAAGCTAACAATTGCGATCTCAGATTTTGTAGAAAAACAATTAGGCCGAAAATACATCACACCGCCTCCTTTCGACATTAGTAAATCATTCGGGGATTCAAACTGCCTTGCACCTCTCATCTTCATCTTGTCCCCAGGATCGGATCCAATGGGTGCATTAATTAGATACTGTGAAAGAATGGGTTACTCCCATAGATTCAATTCAATTTCTTTAGGTCAAGGACAAGGCCCGATTGCCAGAGCTATGATTGAAAGAGCACAGCTGGAAGGAGGCTGGGTATGTTTACAAAACTGTCATTTAGCCGTTTCGTGGCTACCAGTTCTAGAAAAAATAATCGAAGGATTTGATCTTACAAATACTGACCTAAGTTTTAGGTTATGGTTAACAAGCTACCCGTCAGAAAGATTTCCACAATCTGTTTTACAAGTTGCAGTAAAAATGACAAACGAACCACCGACAGGTCTGCAACATAACTTGAATAGATCGTACATATCGGAACCTGTGAAAGAACCTGAATTCTATGAGGGCTGTCCAGATAAGGACAAACCTTTTAGTAAACTACTTTACGGCATTAGCTTTTTTCACGCAGTCGTTCAAGAAAGAAAGAAGTTTGGACCTTTAGGATGGAATATTCAGTACGGATTCAACGATTCTGATTTTCAAATATCTGTAATGCAGTTACAAATGTTTTTGAATCAATATGAAGAAATACAGTATGTGGCAATCAAATATTTGACTGGAGAGTGCAACTATGGTGGTCGAGTGACGGATGATTGGGATAGAAGATTAATAGTTACAATTTTGGATAACTACGTTAATGCTAACGTTGTAAACGATCCGAATTACTTGTTTTGTGACATCGGTCCTCAATACGGCTTACCGCGAAGATGTGAATATCAAGACTACCTGAAACACATAGAGTCTGTCCCCGTCAATCCTCCGCCTGAGGTATTTGGATTACATATGAATGCAGGCATTACTCGTGATTACACCATCTCAATGAACCTAGCTGCTGCATTAGTTCTAGTTGAAGGCGGAGGCGGAGGCGAGGGAGGTAATACTGAAGTCATACTTGTACAAATGGCTGGTGAAATTTTATCCAAGCTACCCAAGAAATTTGATGTAGAAGAGGCACAAAAAAAGTATCCCGTTGATTATAATGAATCTATGAATACTGTACTGGTACAAGAAATGGAAAGGTTCAATAAATTGTTGAATGAAATCAAAAATTCGTTGCTGGATTTACAGAAGGCAGTGAAAGGTTTGATCGTCATGTCACCAGCTTTGGACATGCAATCGAATAACATGCTTCTTGGTAGGATTCCTGATAATTGGCGAAAAGTTTCTTATCCTAGTTTAAAACCATTACCTAGTTACGTGGCAGATTTTATCGAACGCCTAGAAATGTTAAACGACTGGTATGTAAATGGTAAACCTCCAACTTTCTGGCTTTCCGGTTTCTTTTTTACGCAAGCTTTCCTCACTGGCTCTGTCCAAAACTATGCTAGGTCTAAAAAGATCCCTATAGACTTGCTCATATTCGATTTTGATGTGCGAAAAGTAGACTATGAGACGGTATCTCCAGAATGGGGTGTATATGTTCAAGGTTTGTTTATGGACGGTGGCCGGTGGGATCGTACCACAGGGTATATTGGAGAGCAGTTCCCGAAAATTTTAAATGACAATATGCCAGTGGTATGGTTATATCCGAAAATGAAGAATGAATTTGAGGAAGGGATGCGGTATAGATGTCCGCTGTACAAGACATTAGAAAGAAAAGGAGTACTAGCCACTACGGGCCACTCTTCCAATTTTGTGTTAGCTTTTTATTTGCCTTCTGATAAACCTTCGGCTCACTGGATCAAAAGAAGTGTAGCGTTATTGCTGCAACTAGACAACTGAACATTTTATGGTTTACATGTAAGAAGCATAGTATCTATTGGACCATAGTTAATTGATTGGTACATGTTATGGACCAAGTGATATATGTGGCACTTTTTATAATTCCCGGGCATTATGAATAATGACAGGCTACTTTTGGCAAAATTCATAATAATTTGAACTTCCTTATTTTCACATTGCCTAGACATTATGATTATTATCATGTAGTTATCGCGAGCAGTCTGATAAATCAGAGATGTGACATTTTGATAATTTTTAATTTCGTTTTTGTATTTCAATACTTTTTTGAAAGTAAAAGTATTTTGCATTTTATTTGAATATTAAGCACTTTTTTTTTAATTAAAAATGCAAAATACTTTTAGAAGCATTCCGTACCCAAAAGGTGCCAAGTGCCAACATGACCCTATTATTGAGACTGCGCTGTCTGTCCGTCTGTCACAGTGCTCTTTCTATTGAACCGTAATATCTTATATTCACCGATTATGTACCCTTGACTGGTTTATAAAGGTCAACATGATTGATAAAAAATGTACTACATTTTTTTAATTAGTATGTTAAGAAAAATGTTCACTACTAAGAATTTCCTTATCACTAACATGCGTAATTCGTCATTACAACTCAGTATAAATTTAGTTGTTTGGTATTTAACTTAATTTATAATAGATGAATTTAAAGTCAATTAAAGCGAAGATATTGATTAAAGGTGAATACGGGGCGTAAGTTGCGCCCTGATTTTAAATAAATTGTAAAATCTTAAATATGGTAATATTTAACATTTTGCTAACCTTCAGGCAATAGATAGTCCTTTAAAATATTCCATGAATAACCTTTGAGGGTATCATTGGTATCCGTCTAGCTTCAACATACGTCTCTGCTAAAAGTGACACCAATGACGAAAACACTTTTTAAAACAAGACGGACTAATAGTAAATAAGTTTCAGATTTCTAGTCCAGTTAGTTAATTATAAAAAATAAAAATATTTTTATTCACAATTTCGTACACCATTCATCTTAAGGCCGCCATTGCTTTTGCCTTTTGTCATCTGAACTTATAAAAAAAATAATTTCATGACAGTTCACAACTTAACTCAAAGATTTAGAATATACAAGATTTTACTGCATGGCGGTTAAGCTATCAACTGTCATATGGCATCATCTTTTTTACACGTCAGACGAGACGGACAAAAGAAATGGCGCCTTTAAGCTGATTAGTGAACGAAATTGCGATTAAAAATATATGTTTTTTATAATTTTAGTTCTGGTCCGAAAAATCTGATATGTATTTACTATAAATAGAAGTGTTATTCCTGACACTAGAAAAAGTTTCAGGCGTTTTTAAATTTTTCATCTCTTCCCCATTACCTTTGACGGTCGTTCATTATATAATTTTGTGGTCTATCCTGAAGGATAGCAAAATGTCAATATTACCATATTAACGATTAAGACGAAGTGGTAGCTAAAGTGGCGCCCTCATTTGAAATAAATTGTTTAAAACTAAATATGGTGATATTTAAAAATTTGACTTGTACTAATGTCAAAAAAGACCTTTAAACTATTTTATGCATAACCTTTGAAAGTAATATTGTTAGTCTGTCTAGTTTTAAAACTGTTTTTCGCCAAAAGTGGCCACTTTTGGCGAAAAACAGTTTTAAAACTAGACGGACTATTAGTAATAATTTAAAAGGTATAAAGGTAAAATAGTATAAAGGTCTTTCTAGACATTGATACAAATCAAATTTTTAATTATCACCATATTTAGTTTTAAACAATTTATTTCATATGAGGGCGCCACTTTAGCTACCACTTCGTCTTAAACAATTTATTTCAAATGAGGACGAATCTTCTACAGTCCTCGCCTGTTAAATAGAAGTTAGGGGGGTTACTCCACAAAATAATACGATAGTCGTACGATAGTGATGTCAAACCGAAATAAGACTTTATCGTCATACCTTAGTGCTCAATGATGCTTGACACTAAAACGCGGATACGCAGTAACGTCCGTCTTGCATACGGGTTTTGGAGTAACTCCCCCTTTAATTAGAAGAAACTTTTCAAATCTAATAAATAATAAATTATTTTAGAAATACGTGTTTTGCATTTAATATTTTAAATACAAAATTAAAAAATATGTGTTTTGCATTTAGCATACAAAATATTAGAACTGTTTGCATTTTGTATTTTATTACATTTTACAGACTATTTTGCCCATCATCATAGAACCAGCCGCTCTCTGCTGAGAATACACAGGTATTATCAGCAAGGAGGTTTTACCTACAGTTGATTTATCTATCCGCGAAAAGTGTTTTTTGCAGAGTCATGTTACCAAAAATTGCGTATAGTTCGCCTAAGGGCCAACCCCGCCGCACCATTACCTATAACTACTACTTATTCTGTGCCTATACTACATGACCTGGGAAGGGTAGTCTACATGACTCTGCAAGAACACTGTTAGCGGTTAGGGAGTGACCCATGGGCGAACCCGCCGCACCATAACATAACATAATAATCACATAATTCGAGTAGCCAAATTTTTCGCTTTCGTCTCTTGGTCGATAGACCTTACGAGTAGATAAATCAACTGTAGGTGAATCCTCCCTTGAAATTTACCTGTGTATTATATTAGATTGCCCAAAAACCACATAAAAATAATCATTATGTCTAGGCAATGTGATAAATAAAGGAAGTTCCGATTTTGTATGTTGCCCAAAGTAGCTTGTCATTATTCATAATGCCCGAGCATTATGAAAAGTGGTTAACATTTAGACGACCTCAGTGGCGTAGTGTTCATCATGCTAGTTTGCCACCCAGAGGTTCCGGGTTCGATCCCCGGTCAGGTCAAGTTGGAAAATGGCCTTTTTCCAATTGTCCTGGGTCTTGGATGTTTATCTATAAATGTATTTCTTATAAAATATAGTATCTTTGAGTTAGTACCCAAAAAACAAGTCTCAAACTTACTTTGAGACTAGCTTTATCAGTGTAATTTGTCCCTGTACAATGTCTAATGTCCTCAATTTTCTTTTTATCACTTGGTCTAATCAAACATTCAATTTCTTCCGTGTTACTAGTCTAGGAGAAATTAAGAAAATACCAGCTTAATTTTCGTTGGAGATTGTAAAAGATTATCGCCTATGAAAACGCCGATATTAATAGACAACCCATCACTATTTTGATAAGCTTTTTACCTTCCACCACGTCACGCTAAACGTGACCTTTGGGTCTCACTGGGCTCTGACTATTAACAAAACCGAATTAATATAGGAATATATAATATTTTGCCCAACAACTCAATTATCATACCTCAGGCACAACTGCAACCGCTCCACTTACTCTACCTCAGGGCCTTCGTTCGTGCCAGATCCAAATGTGGCATTCCATACATTTACGCATGCTTCGATTTCGGCACATAATTGTTAACTTCAGTTGATGTTACGCACCTACGGCTGATATTAGAATGTAATATCTAAGAAGCCTACGCCGCCTTACACATTCGACATGCGCTAAATGCTCTAAAGTTTGCATTTCTTTTTTTTTACTTTTCAACTTTATCCTCATGATAATGTCATTGTGCACGTATTGAATGTACTCGTATCTAGAAGTGTCTTAGTGGGAACAGACGCTAGAATACATAAGGTAATGCTATGTAAAGATACTTTCTAGTTTTGTTTTCATGATATTAAATGTTCTTAATATATGTGCTTTGTGATTTTAATATTTTATTTAAATAATGTGTATCGAATAAATCATTTGTCCTTAATATGTATTTTATTAAATATAATTAAATTACATCAAGTATTAAATATTAAAGTTACTTAACTAATACTTAGAGCTCGCTCATACAGACGAACAGCGGCAGCCGTTGACAGTACAGGCGACGCGACGGCTGCAGTTGAGTGAGGCGTGCTGGTCTTTTTGCAGTTGATAGGGCTTTGCCCTATCCTCTGCGTGTTAGATAGGTAAGTGACTACTAATATGCGTACCCCTTCTCCGTCCTCACACCTCTCCCCCGTTCTCGCCTTGTCAAGGAGGCTGCAGGCGCCGGCGTCCCGCAGCCGCCCGCTCAAAACCTCCACACAGCGAGGACGGGGAACGGGTACGCATATTGCAAGGATTCTTTCTAATTTGTGCATATTGCGCAGGACCTTAGGAGATTCCGTTCTGTATGTAGGTAATACAAATGTTAATTCTGTGTCGACACGGCTGCCGACAATGTGCCATCCGTATGAGCACTAGATATGTGCTCATTTCTTCTAAGTCAATGCTTACTCTTCAGGATCATTTGATTTAGGTACTTCTATACCCTTTTTCTTTATCAAGCCTCGCCTGACGTTTTCCGCGTCGACCAATTTGCGCCTTAACTTCAACATAATGGCAGTATTTCGTTTCTGAAAAAGTGTTTACTTGTAAGGAAATCAAAAGAACACTACGTATGGTATTGCTGCGTAGATATTTTAAATGCTATCTACTTATTTCATCTCTATACCATATGATCACGACCAATTTAATGCAGTGATTTGCATTAGTCTAACTCTGTGGTCTAACCTAGCCCAATGCAAAACCAAACCTTTAGTTACTACTTACTTATGACACTTACGTTTTACGTTACGACTTTTGCAACTTATACAAGCCTACTTTCAAAAGAGCATATCACTGGTACCAAAGCTTTAGCTTTACCTTCGTCTACAGTTTCTCCAGCTTATCAGTTCTGCGCTGCCAGCTGCTGCATAAGCCTAGGTAAGTGACTACTTGTTAGAGTGGCAATCTACAAAAATAAACATTAGTCTATATCACAAGCTTACTCTCAAAACAGCACACTCGCGCTCCAACGCGTCGCATTCCTCCTCTACCGAGGAAGCTTCTCGACATTGCTGTTCATTCTTCTCTGCCATCAGCTGCTCCTTCTGTCTTCTTATTTCCTGTTCTTCAGCTTCACGTTCTTCCTGTTCTTTGTGATACATTTCCGAAAGATGGCGTTCTACATCAAATAGCAAAAATTTAGAAAATCACAAGTTACAGACATTGGCGTCAAACCTATAACACCCCTCATATTTGTCCCCGACAAAAATAACATTTTTTTATGATAATGCCCGGACAATGTGATAAAAGTTTTTATCACACTGCACCCTCATTTTGGGAATTTTTCACACTGCGCGGACATTTATTATACTGTCCAATTAATCACTTCGTCCATAACATATTTAATATGACAAACCTTTATCAAAGAATGTCTGGAACCCTTTCTTGTGTTCGTGCAAGTTGTTTATTTGCGTCTGTATTTTGGTAATTTCTGATGCTTTGCAAATCTCGATCATGGATAATTGGTGATTCATTTGCATCAAGCCACCTTTTATCACCTTAAAATGTAAAATCGTTTCGTTGAGATTGTTATTAATTTTTACCATCACATCGTTGCAGCTTGCAACAAATCAGTTATGTAAGTATTCTTAAGAATAATGGGATTCTTGCCGTTTCAAAATAAAACGTAGACTACGTTTGTATGGGAAAGTCTGTTTCTGTCCAGAGTAAGGAGACTTTTAAGTGGGTAACTGCTCGAAGGCATAGGGATCAATGGAAGTGGTTCAATGAGACTAGTAGGAGTTGGATCTAGGCAAGAGAACGATGACGTCACGCCCAACGATTTGGCGCACCTAAAGCGTGGAGGTTTTCGATTATGTACCACTAGCTAGTTTCACTGGGTAAGATGAGAAATGCCTACTTTCCAGCATTTCTTCATTTTTGATAAGGTATTTACTAGGTATAAAATAGCCTAATTTCTGTTAAAATAAAGCAAAATATGACAAAATATTAAATACTTTTATATTCTTCTTTTATTCCGTTTTTTACACCTACCTAACCTACACTACATTCTCGAGGAACCTGTGAAGAAGGATAGCTGTGTGTATTTAATTATTGTAAGTAGGTACACGAGAGTGGGTTGGGGATAGGAAAGGCAACAACAATCCTATTGAATGGTGCCTTTATTTACAACTCAAGCAGTACTCACAATCGACAGTGTCAGTCCTCTTTGCACTCCAACTGTCACTTCACTGACACGCACGCGGAAACGTCACTGCACTGTCACACGCACGGAAACGTCACTGCACTGTCACACGTGCGTAAACGTCACTGCACTGTCACACGCGCGGACTTCACTGCACTGAACACTTCACTTAACTCACTACTAAACTTTACTTACTGTTTCACTTTACTCACTACTATTCTTTTCTTCTTCTTTTCTCTTTTCTTCCTTCTTCTTCGGATTTCACTTTCCAACTAAAACTGCCTTAGGCGGCGCCCTGTTCCGCTTATATACCCCCCGAATTCGAACAAAATCGCATCAATGTTCCAAACTCAAATTACTAATTTTCTATCGCCTTCTCTCTCACTCATTTTCCGTCCCGTATTTTCTTTTCCATTTAGTCTAGTATTATCTAGAAACTTCTTTCAAAACTTCAAAAACACTATAAGTGGCTGTGATTAGAACCAGCGGTCTCTGGATTCACAGTCCATCGCTCAGACCACTAGGCCAATCGTGCTCTGACGCTATTGATGAAATTTTCCTTCAGTTGAATTCTTTTTGTTCGAATTCGTGACGTTGACAGTGTCATTAATCTCCTTACGCGACACTGCCCCCTCTTAAGACATGATCGTCCCGATCATCATTACTTCCGTAATAACGTGCCAACCGGTCCACATGGACTATTTTTGCTGGACTGCGAGTATTACGCTAAATTGACGTCGTTAATTCTGGTGACTATTTTTAAGGTCCTTCCCAGCTTGGTTGTAGCTTTGGAGATTTCCCTTTCCGCCTCACAGGATTTCAAAGTTCCCTCCTCGTAACTGAGACCATTAGCTCTTTGATCGTAGCTGGTCTTCATTCGTTCACTAGCTTTACACCCAGCCTCTCTAATCTGCTCATAGACGTCAACCATCTTAGTCCGAAGATCATTGGCATGGTCAGTTATTCCTTTCGGGATATCTGGCGGGCAACCCGATAGTAAATCAGCTGGTAATCTCAATTCTCTTCCAAAATTGGCATACTCTGGAGTGACTATAGTAGTCTCATGAACCGCAGTCCTATAAGATAAGAGGAATAGCGCAATATACTCGTCCCAGTTTTTCTGATGGCTTTCTACTACTTTTGCCAGATGTCGTTCCAATGTTTGGTTAAACCTCTCAACCATTCCATCTGACTGCGGGTTATACGGCGTCGTTCGAGTCTTATGGATTCCCATAATTTCACAGACTTCTCGGAACACTTGTGACTCAAAGTTTCGTCCCTGATCACTGTGCATCTCTAATGGCACACCAAATCTATAGAATACTTCGTTCACAAGCTTCCTCGCTACGGTGGTAGCCTCCTGATTAGGTAGTGCAAATGCTTCAGGCCATTTCGTGAAATAGTCCATGACTACCAAAATGAACCGGTTGCCAGCGTTCGTGATTGGAAATGGTCCGGCTATGTCAAGAGCCACCCGTTCCCAAGGAGCTCCAACATTATACAACTTCATGGCTCCTCTGTTCTAGTCTGGGGTCCCTTAACAGCTGCACAACTCTGACATTTACGACACCAGTCTTCTATATCATCTCGGCAGTGTAACCTTTAGAAACGTTCTTTAATTTTTGTGAGAGTTCTTCTTATCCCCAGGTGTCCGCCCGAAGAGCCATCATGAAAAACCTTTAAATTCTCGCTTATCTTTGCTCTGGGGATGACCAGTTGTAGATGGCAATCTTTACCTTGAGGACTTTCCCACTTTCTGTAGAGTAATCCATCATGTAGCACCAGGCTGTCCCATTGCGCCCAAAGACTCTTTGTAGCCGTACTGTATTTGGCCACTTCTGACCATTTTGGCTTAGTAGTTCCAATTCTTAGCCAGTTCAATAGTGGTTGAAAATCCTTATCGTCTTCCTGAGCCTTTTTCATGGCATCGTTAGTCCACTTCTCATCTATGGAATCAGTACGGATTAGCCTGATGTTCACGTTTTTCTTCTCTTCCTGTCGATGACAATGCTTGCAATCCTCCAAGCAAGGTCTGCGAGACAGGGCATCTGCGTTAGCATGACTCTTTCCTCCTCGATGTTCAATTTCGAACTCATTCTCTTGGAGTAGCTCAATCCACCTGGCTACTTGCCCTTCAGGATTTTTAAATTCCAATAACCATTTTAATGCAGCGTGATCAGTCCTTATCAGAAATTTTCGGCCGAGCAAATATTTCTTGAAATGTTGCAATGTCTTTACCACGGCCAACAATTATCTGCGAGTTACGCAGTAATTTCTCTCCGGCCTTGATAGGGACTTGCTGAAATAGGCGATCACGACTTCCTGATCTCCTCTCTGCTGAGATAAAACACCTCCATTTCCGGTGTTACTTGCGTCAGTGTCCACAATAAACCTGCCTTTCACGTCAGGATATCCGAGGATTGGGGTTTCACATAAACGCATTTTGAGGTCCTGGAAAGCTTGCTCACAATCTATATCCCAAGAAAATGCTCGTTTCTCTTCGGTCAACCGATGTAATGGCTTGGCGATGTCGGAAAACCCTCTTACGAATCTTCGATATTCGTCGAGCATAGACCCAAAAATGCTCTCACCTGTGTCTTATCTGTCGGCGTTGGCCAATCTTTAACTGCACTTATTTTAGATGGGTCAGTGGCGATTCCTTGTTCTGATATGACGTGACCCAAGTAGCTGACCTGTCGTGGTCGTGGTTCCTCCAAGATTTGACTCCTCGAGCTGCTGTTCCTCTGCTGCTGCAGCTTCCGCCCGGGTGGTTACCCCTTTCTCATTTCTAGGCACGACTGGCATCTTTCCTATCCCACTTCTGACACCAATTGTCACGAGAGTGGGTTGGGGATAGGGAAGGAAACAACAATCCTATTGAATGGTGCCTTTATTTACAACTCAAGCAGTACTCACAATTGACAGTGTCAGTCCTCTTTGCACTCCAACTGTCACTTCACTGTCAGGCCCGTGGAAACGTCACAGCACTGACACGCACGCGGAAACGTCACTGCACTGTCACACACACGGAAACGTCACTGCACTGTCACACGTGCGTAAACGTCACTGCACTGTCACACGCGCGGACTTCACTGCACTGAACACTTCACTTAACTCACTACTTCACTTTACTCACTACTATTTCTTTTTCTGGTGCTACTCTCACAGATACTGCACTAGATTTATAAACATCGCAAATTTTTTTCGCGGCTTGCGTTGCATTTTTACCTTTTAGGTAGTAAAATTTTAAAATGTATCTAATTTCTTCATTAGATTCACTCATCTTGACGGTAAGAAAAACAAATGAAAATCACGTATTTTCCTAATTTTGGAATTATCTTCTTTGAAATATAAACTTTTAAATGATACCAATACCAGCCAGGTACAAATAGTATAGCCAAAGTGGTTTTATTACAAGTTCATATATATTATATGCGAAAAGACTTTTTCCCCAACCTAATATTATTCAAACTTTTATAAGTATCAATGATATTTCTAGGTATGTATGACCTTGTGACGTATTGAAATATTAACCTTCTTTACATTTTGGTACATATGCATTTGGTTAAAAGTTTTTATTTTTTTAGGACATTAGTTGTATTCAGGGTATGTTTGTAAAAAAGTTTTCAAAGTATTGGGCAACATATTCATTAGTGTTGAGAACCTTATTGTTAATTTTTAATTCAGTTTTATCATTAAGTTGCTTGTTTATCAATTTAGGGATCCGAGCACATGCAAATGTTTGTTAGCGTACAGTAAAAGAAGGGCGCGTGGGAAATTAACGGCAATAATTATTTATAACAGAGTTAAAAGGAAAAGTATCAGAGCTTAGTAGGGTTTACAAATTAAAGAGTTACAGTCAACAAACTAATAAAAATTAAATATACCTACTCGGAAAATGAAAATTTCATACAAATTCAATAAAATTATTTTCTAAGGCGTTTTTTAGTCGTTAAAACGTGAGGCGTGAATTTAAAATCGGCATTCAAGACCGCCAATCCGCCAAACACTTGGCCTGTTAGGTTATGAATTTTTAGCATGTTTACTTTTTAGGAAAAATAAAACGAATTAAAATATATTGATTCATTTAAAAATACTGATTTTACTGACCATTTTTCACCCCCAAGCTTATAATTTCTACTTTACAATGTCTTATATATGGCATACCTACTTACCTCCAATTGTTCCTTTACAAATGTTGTTTTTGTTTTAATTAAAGAGTGTTCTTCAGACAGGGAACGCTCTTTATTCCGAAGTTTGTAAACTTTGGAGTCATTTTGCAGTTTTTGTTTTGTCACTTAAATAAATGATAAAGCTATAGAGTGTTTTGACTAAGGCCGAAGATAATTTTAATAAGTCAGTCTGCTATGTTAAAATAAATTAAATATTGAAATGGAAGAACTGCTTTTAAAGTATGATTTAATTCAAAACGAAAGTAATACTATTTATAGAAAATTTATGTCAATTTTTACATGCAATTTTCTATATTTACCAGACATCAGTTTATTCTTTAGAGCGTCTATTTTATCTCCAGACATACTTATTGTTTATGACGTCCTACTGATTTCGTCTGCACGCCATTCAAGGGGTAGTAGGTACTTAATATTTCAAAAAGAAGAAGGTAAGGTCATTTTAAAATTACCGCCAAGCTCAAACGCGCCAAATCCGACATCGTCAAATTGACAAGCTGTATTTTCTGGTGCGATATTTTCATGGATTTTTCAAACGCAGTGTCACTATAGTTTGGTTTTTTGTCTGAACCTAAAAATTTTTTTTTGCTCTTTGGTTTTGTTGTATGAAAAAACCATTCGTTTATGTGACTCCGCGTTTGAAAAATGGCACTTCTGGCTGTATGATGCTATATTTCTAAGCTTAGAATAGCAAAATACAGTTTCGAAAAAGTAAATTGTCAGTTGTCATGTCATTTCATTTTGCATTTGATTGCGAAAGCGTGCGGCGTATATTTTACGAAAGTTCTGCAATTTTTACCAATTTTCTTCAACATGTAGGATTTATAAATCCTTAATCATTGCTTTGTGATTAATTTAATGTAGTGATAGTATCAAGAACTAATTTTTAAATGTGTAAGTCTTCGAAAATGGTGTCGGGGAGTACGAGGGTGATACAGGTCACCAACATCGCGCCCCAAGCGACAAAGGATCAGATGCAGACATTATTCGGTTATTTAGGGAAAATAGATGATATCAGGCTCTATCCTACGATCAGAGATGTATCTTGCCCCGTACAATCACGAATATGTTATGTGAAATACTATGATTCGGCGACGGTGAACGTCGCGCAGCATATGACGAATACGGTATTCATCGATAGAGCACTGATAGTGATCCCGATGCAGTCTGGAGAGATACCAGACGAGCATAAGGCTATAGAAATGTCGAGTAACGGAACGTTAGTACCAGGGCTAAGTAGTGTGGAGCCACGTCTGCCTGCGCACATCCTGAATGCTTTGGAGGGTATGCCGCCGAACCAAGTAATTCAAACGCACGATCCGAAAATGGTAGCGGCAGGTCTACCTCCGTACCCTCCACTGCCGGCAACATACGATGCAAGGATGATTGAGGAAATCAGAAGGACTGTGCTGGTGGCCGATGTGGGGTCGCTGACACAGCAGCAGCTGATTGACCATATATGCCAAGCGGGAGAGGTGAAGTACCTCCGTTTCTGTGAGCGAGATGTGGACTCTGTGAAGTATGCTCTGGTTGAGATGACGGAACAAGAGAGTGTGCTCAAAGCTCTTCAGCTAAATGGTTCCACCGTTGAAGGACAGACTATCAAGGTAAATATATCTGAACAACTAGATAATAACTACTTAACTCCTTGACTATGGAAAACATACCGTTTTTCGGAAATATGACGAAGAGGCAGGGACGTCGCATAAAAATATTTAATTTTTTTTAAGTACCTTTATGCCTGATTTCCTGCTTTGGAGATGTAGAATCATAGCCACCAAGCTTGTGTTGCTGCACATCTGTGAGGTTTCAAGTTTGTTGCTACTCTTACAAAGCGGCGTTATAAGACTGTAGCCTCGGTTCCTGCTGTAGGAACTGAGTTTGCGTCTAAATACAGTACAAATGTTCATTTGCAAGATTATATAATAAAATAAACGAAAAAATAAATATGTATCCGAAAAAATATTTCGAATGTAAAAAACAAATTACGAAATTTTTTAAATCACTGTATTACGATGAAACAGAGTTACTTTTGCAAAAAATAAAATAGTATACACAGTTTACACTACAACTTAACACAAAACACAAAGCAAGGTAGGTAAATCACAAAAACAACACTTTGTTTGTAAAGTTTGATTTTAATTTTATTTATTTTTCTGTTTTTTGGTTTGGTTTTATAATTTGATTTTCAATTATTGTAAGTATTGATATTGACCTGTTTATTGTATGTATGTGGATTAAGAAATATAATTTAATGTCTATTTTTTGAGTTAATTTGTTTTAATGTATGGGTATGTATAAAAATTTGATAGTCATGGCATATTTGATTTTGTACAATATTTATATATTTCGTTATTTTTTTTTAATTTTTTTTTTAATTAAAAAAAAAAGTTCACTAAGATTTATTGTTTTAAATGTATTTTGGAAATATATAATTTTTTTTTAAATGTTTTCAATCACAAATCATTTGTAAGTATTATATGTATAGAGTAAGCAAACAGAACCGATATGGAAGAGCGAAATCTCCTAATACAGGCATTCTTTGCTTAAAAGGAGGTTTTAAAATCCAGAAATTGTAAACCAAAATCTAATAATTGAAATAAACAATTTATTATTATTATTATTTATTTACTCTGGTATGGGCCCACATGCCATGCTTGTGAGGGCCCGTCACTAGGATGGGATTATTTTGGGCCTGTAGCAGTCAAAGTATAAGTATAGCATAAGATTCCAAGTTGCTTAAAGCAACTTGGAATCTTATCTTGAGAATTCGTGTTGGCGCCTTTCACACAAGTAAAACAAACAATGAATGTGCAAAGGAAATGTGGTGTTTCATTCTTGTATCTGTTTATATAAAGATAGGTGTTTTTCACTTTTCCAGGTGCACCATGCCACTCAATCAATCTCAAAACCACAGACAAAGAGTAATGAGGCCGCTCAGCGTGAGATTGAAGAAGCTATGTGCAGAGTGAAAGAGGCTCAGAACCTAATCTCGGCTGCTATTGATCCAGTCATCGGTCTGCTCTCCAAGGATAAAAGAAGGTAATACCTCAAACCAAAAAGATCTGTGGGTAATATAGGTATTTTAAATCAGACAAAATATTTTTTGGTATCATTTTTAAATAGCATAAAGGTGTGATGAGAAGTCATATTTATCTTTTTGAAGAAAGATCATTTTCGACTTCTAAATTTTATTGTTAACATAATATGTTTACTTGTTATTAGTTGTATTTATGTAGTGTACATTGTATAGTATATTTCTGTAATTTTATATTGTACCACTTCTGCCCCAAAACATAAGTAAACATTTCTTTTAATTACTGGCCCTGGAAGAAATCCCTATATAGGATAAGTCTGCCATTGTATCTGTGTTCTTTCTTATCACACTAATATTATAAAGGCGAAAGTTTATGAGTGTATGTTTGTTACTGTTTTACGTGCAAACGGCTAGACAAATTTTGATAAAATTTGGTATGCAGGAAGCTAAAACCCTGGATTAACACATAGGATGCTTTTTATATGTATCACAGGTAACACCGCAGGGCGCAGCTAGTATTCCATAAATATCTTATATATTAATAAAGCTTTATAAACAAACAAACAAACATGTAGAATGAGTATGGCACTACTCAGTGGTGAAAAACCAGATCAAATGGGGCACTTCAATTTATAATGAACAGTTTATTTTTCATAAAACTTACAAACTTTTACTTAAACTCAGAATACAGTAGCTACCAATGCTAAGAAAAAACTCCAAAAGAAAACTACACAGTATTTTGTCTTTACTCACTTAACGACCAACATATTTTGTTTACTTTATACCCCGACGACAAAAAGAGGGGTGTTATAATAAGTTTGACGCTAACATCTATCTGTATGTCTGTGGCATCGTAGCTCTCGAACGGATTAGAATGCAGTTTTTTTTTAAGTGAAAGCAAATTTCCTTGTGGTGGTATTAAGCTATGTTTGATAAAAGTCGATCAGTCGATCGAGTATCGGCTCTTTATCACAATCTAAACCATGGTTTATATCTAGATGGGCGCTATCTAGTTTTCCTTTCCAATACCGTTCAAGTTAATTGTATTGAGAAACAATAGATGGCACTACGATCTCTACAAAAACCCCACTAAATGGCGTGTATGATATTATAATTCTTATAATTAAACACATGAAACTATGGAAAGTCTGGGTTTTTAGGGTTCCGCAATAAACAGGGAACCCTTATAGTTTCGCCATGTCTGTCTGTCCGTCCGTCCGTGGTTTTACTCAGCGATTATATGTACTAGAAAGCTGTGATTTGGCACGGGTGTGTATATTAACTATGCGAAAAAAGTGTGAAAATAAAACATTGTAAAAGATTTTTTTAGAGTATCTCCCGTACAAAGTATTTTTTTTTCTCAACTAACCAATTATGTGAGGTATCGTTGAATAGGTCTTTCAAAAATATTATGAGCTTGTGAATGCCGTTTTTCGATTAAGGGATCCGTTTATGAAATATTTGGTTTTAAAGTGAAAATTTTTGTCAATTAGTAAAGTGTCCCCGTGTCTGCTAAACCGTTATAACGTGAAAAAATTCACAGCTATAGTTTATATAACGAAATTTAAAGGAAAACTCAGAGCTAAGTAGGATTTACAAATTAAAAGGTTATAGGCGATCAACTTATAAAATGGAAAAGGAAAATTTTATACAAATTCAATAGAAAATTAGTTATTAGACGTTTTTAGTGGCATGAACTCAAAGTTTGCATTAGTCACTACGGAACCCTACACTCCCCGTGGCCCGACACGCACTTGGCCAATTATTTTTAATTTGCTTGGAAAATAAAGTATAGTTCTTGGTATAAGCACTTTCTACATTGTTTCCAGGACTCGGTCCCGCTCTCGGTCGCGTCGCCGCTCTCGTTCGCGCTCCCGTCGCTCCCGCTCGCGCCATCGCAGCAAGCGCTCGCGATCTCGCTCCCGCCATCGTTCTCGTCGCTCCCGCTCGCGACATAGACACCGCACCAGGTACTGTACCATTTTGTATTTCAGAATAATAAGTCCAAAACAATAAAAATTACTTTCATAGTCGGACCCATGCGTTACGAACAACAATAAAATATTTGTCTGTGTATAACTGTTTGTTTTGCCACGAATAAATCTTTTTAATCTTCCCTTTTTGATCAACCTATGTGGTGCATAATATAATAACATTCAATGTGTTTCAGATCCCGCTCCCGTCACCGTAGCTCCCGTCGCTCGCGTTCTCGTTCTCGTCACCGCAGCTCGCGATCCAAGCGAGATCGTTCGCGAGACCGTGACAAGGATAAAAAGGAGACAGCTGACAAAGAAAAGAATGAAAAGTCTAAATCTCCACCTAAAGATGTCGAAAAGGAAGAAAAAGAGGAACCTAAACCGGACATACAAGAGAGTGAGACAAACGGGAACAGCTCTGAATCGAAGTCCAAAGCTTCATCTCCTGTAGATGAAAAAGAGAAAGAGGTTGAGAAGGAGAAAGAAAGGTCTCCGTCAAAGAAGCGAGAGAGATCGCGCTCCCGTGAGAAGAAGCGGGACAGGTCACGCTCGCGGCGCCGATCTCGCTCTCGATCTCGCCGGAAGCGATCGCGCTCACGAAGGAGATCCCGCTCTCGAGACAGGAAGAAGTCGCGCTCTCGCGAACGCAAGAGAAGTCGCTCCAGAGATCGAAAGCGCTCCCGTTCTCGCGATAGAAAGAGATCCAGGTCCAGGGATAGGAAACGTTCTAGGTCTAGAGATAGGAAGCGTACGCGCTCTCGTGACAGGAAACGGTCTCGTTCGGGAAGCAGGCGTTCGAAGAGTCGCTCTCATAGGGACTCTAAAACACCGCATGATCGTAGGACTCGCGAACGCAGTCCTAATCTATCAGTAATAGAAGAAAAAGAAACCTCTATTGCAGAAAAAGCTCCAGACTTGAGTGAAGAGAAAAATTCTCCAGATAACATGGATATTTCCAATTCACCGTAAATTTTGACATTAGTGACCAGACCACCCTTTTTTTCTTAAATCTTAGCAATCTTAATGAATTCAAATCTTTTTGTTAAGCTTAATAATAAATAACTAAAAATTTACTGAAATAATCTTTCATTATCCTGTACCAGAATACATTGGAATCCTATACAATATTGCACAAGGTTACGGCACTCCCTCGAAATTCCTAGAAATTATTATTAATCGGTTTTTACACGACATAACACAAATACATTTTCTAATGGATTCTAGTCTAATAATATCCATCTATAGATATGTATGTAGGTATTCCAAATATTGACGAACTACCATATGTTGTGCCTATTTTACACAGTAATAATGATATATAAATGTAAGCCTAATAAAAATAGTACAATATCGTCCATTTATCAATGACGTCGAGTCACGCGACCGTTTTGCAACTAAAGTTGTCGATGGTGCTCAAAAGGATGTCACACTATCACGTCTTCATCCCTAAAAGACACACCATGCACGTAAGACGCAAAGGCCGCGTCGGTATTTACCTGACTACGCCAGAAGGAAGGTTATGTTTTTCGAGAGTATGTATGTATAATTGTTTAGCACGCTCTGCAGTTAGAACGGCTCGATGTATTTCAGCTTGAGGTGTCGTTAGATTCGTATTTACTGGAGTGACACTGGGTATATCAAAATAAAAAAAATAAATACTTAAAAAAATATAATAAAAAAAGGCAGTCGGGTTTTTAGTTTTTGTAATAATTACTCGTTCATTTTACCTTCCTAAGTTTGAGGACTGTTACCTACATTTCGATATAACAACGTCCTACACAATTTACCTACATTTTATCAACTCAACGATAAAGAAAAGCCGTCCATCAGGCAGATTGAAAATTCTTGCCAGTAACGTTGACCACTAACACTAAAGTTGAGAAATAGGTTATCACCAAAACTGCTAGTGACGCTTTCTTTATTATACGGAACCCTTGTAAGATTGCACAATATTAACCCTTAACTAAGATTGCACAATATTATGACACCTTGGGATATCCAAATAATGAATTACACAATATTATACTTGTGCAACATACAGTGGATTTATATAAGAGTCGTGGAAAAGAACTCTCATTCGAAAATTATTTTCAAAGGCAAAAAAAGGTAGTCGCATTTCATAAACTTGATAATCTTTATTGATCAGTTTCAGTATTAGTTATTTTTCAGATACCGTTGCCGCTATCGAAGAAAGATGTTATCATATTAGTCATCATCGTCTCGGATTCTACCCGTCAAGAGGCACAAAATCTACCAGGTAATGAACAAATTCTTATGCATACAACCGATAATCGAACCCTTCATTCCCAATCTGGAAATAGCTATTACGTCGAGGTCGAGAAGCAACTCTCGATCCTGTTCTAGAAACAATTCTCAGGACATATCTAGAGGTAGGTCTAGGGTCAGATCTAAAGACTCTGCAGAAATTCATGAGTGGGAGACGAGAAGGACCGTTGGTGAATGTGGAAATGAGGTAACAACATCAGATTCAAGAAAACTTTTAAGGCGAATATCCAGAGACCGATCAAGGGGAAAGTCTCGAGGTCGTTCTAGAGGAAAATCCCGTGAACGATCGAAACACGGATCCCGAGACCAACCTTCAGCGAATTCTCAGCAAGAAATAAAAGGAAATGGTAGAGACCGACGAAATCAGGTTACTAGAGAAGAGTCAAGAGGAAGCTCGAGACAAAAGTCTAGAGACCGATCAAGAGGTAGGTCTCGAGGCCGATCAAGAGGAACATCTAGAGGGCATTCCAGGGGTAAGTCGAGAGAAAGGTCCAGAGGTCGTTCAAGATCCGGAGGAAGATAAACGAAACTTTGCATTGGAGGAAAAAAAGATGCACGTACATAAAATATATAGAATTAGCACATATGTATATAACATTGTATTGAATTTCATAAAATGTATCTAGCAAAGTTACTCCAACGATGTATGTATAGCATGTAGTGAGGCAGGCGTTAGTAAAGTAATATAGGAACAAAAAGTCGTGGCTTACTTCGTTTAATAAATATTATACCAAATATGTAATATTTATAGGTAAATATACAAATATAATTTGAAATGTCGTTTTCTTTGCTTGCCAGTATAGGTACTGTCAATAATAATCCCTAGATAAATAGTAAGAATCGTCTAATTTAGTTGCGAAAGTAAACAACAATTCTATACCCTTATCTTCTCGGATAAAGCCGATTATTATAACCGTGTAATTGAAACCACTTTATCAGTATGACTCTGACTACTATGGACTTAACTCCGGCATTCAATAACATCGACATACAAGTAAGAATTTCGATGCTTTGATCTCCAAAAATGGTCTTAGGGGGCTTTAACACTCGTCCTCCCAAGAGTGAAATCTACAAACAAAGTTATATTAGAGGTTAAATACCTTAATTTGGCACAACGTTATTTTTAAAGGGCTTTTTGTGACCCTGACCTAAAGTGCCCTTATCTTGCAGGGCTTAGTACAAATATCAATTTACATGCATTACTACGTACCAGGAAGTTTGAGACTTCGCAGCATCACACGTAGAGTGAATATTAACAAAGTGAAAAAGACCACAGAAGAACCACCCAAGCCGGACTTTAGCAACACTCGTCGATGGCTCCAGTTGAGCGAGATGCCGTATCCTGGGTACTGCCGAGGCCCTGGGAGCAGTGTCTGTGTACCTGAACTGTGCAACTGTAAGATATTGAAGGAAAAATGGATGCATGCAATGTCTAAAAACTATTTGAATAACAGGATTCAGCTATTGAAAGATTTTAAGGGAAAACCTAAATAAAAGATTAGAAGTAAGCAAACTTTATTTATTTTTTTACATAATTAATACATAGTTTGACATCTAAGTATACCACAGTCTATACATTTATAAAGGTATTTAATTCAATGCAGATATTCCTTATATTGTAGTTGAAGTGAATAAAATCCATGAGTAAACAAATTGTGTTTGCTTGTTTCCATAAGCTTTTTTCGTTCAATATATTAGCCATAAGCTTTTTTCGCTCTCAATATTTTTAAGTTATACAGATAGATACTTAATCAATTATTATTTTATACTACGATTTTTTTTTTTCACATTATGAGATCTTATAAATTACGATATATGTAATAAAAGATTATTAAGTGACATGAAAATATGTTTCAGTCTGTGTAATGGGCAATATCTAGTAAATCTAGTTCCAATTTTTTTTTCGCAATATGACGTGATCTACTTATTTAGTTATAGGACCTTTAAAATACAAGAATATTTGAAAATCAAATTAAAAATCCCCGACCTCCGACCGAAAATGTCAAGAACGCCATCTAGTGATGAATAGTAAACTACTAACTAGTTCCGCTTTTATAGCGCCATCAAAATTTTTTAAGGGAAAGTCCTGACTTTCAAGCTATAACCCCCACTAACTTTTAAGCGGCTGAACGGATTTTCCTCAAATATAGCTAAGACCCACCGCAAGGGAACTTGCTTTCACGTAAAAAAAACCGCATAGATATCGGTCCATCCGTTCGAGCGCTACAATGTCACAGACGGACAGGTTGTCGGGGTTTAAAAAGCCGTCTAAGAATATGTGGTGAGAGCGTCGTGCATGGCGTAGCGCCACGTCCAGCGCCGCGCTAGAGCCTCGAACCGCGGCCGGTTACGAACATACATCTCGCCCACTTCCGGCTCCATGCAAACCTGGAATGGATGTATCATACATGACTGTACTTGCACTTAGGAGGCGGCAGTAAACTTAGTTGTAAATAAATGATCTGATGTCAACAACTACCTATCTATTATGAAATCGAAGGAAAAATTTATAATTATCAAGTGATACCACTACTTGTATATTCTAAGGCTCAATTTACACTCACGCAATGTATATTGAGCCAAAATCTTTGAGTGTTATAAATATCCAATCAAATGATTTTTTAACTTTTTGCCTGATTTCAAAAGGTTTTATAACGTCTGATTTTCGGCCGACCACTTCATATCTTCCTATGGACGCCGTAAAGGGCGACTAAACATAAACGTGTAGTGCTGCATGTTACAATAGCATTCCCAAGGAGGGTTGACGTCAATTCGACACGAGCAACCAAAGCGATCACTTCGAAGCGAAGGAAAACTACTTAAGTGCGTGCGACTAGTGAAAGTACCTGCGACTTTACAGGCTTTCCAAGTAAGCTCGGCGGGACTCCTAAGACCTCAGGTGCGACGCGACTTGGACCTTGGACACCAAGGAGATGATCTTCACGTGTCAACCTTGGGTACCGTAGTGAAACGTTTAGCCAATTTAGGTGTTTTTCTCCAAATTTATTTTTTATATTTGAGAGACTTACCGCGGTGTAAGGGTCCGTGAGTAGGCTCTGTATGGAGATGAGCACCTTGGAGACGGTGAGCGCCAGCGACCAGTTGTGGTGCACCGAGTCAATGCCTACGTCCCCGTGCCGGGACACGTTTGGGTGCAGGATGCGGGTCAGGAAGCGGACCACGGGCGGGCTCATTGGGTACCTACCAATGTTAAGGCTATTTTACTATCGATAGGCCAATTCGATAGTATTCAGAGCAATACTATTTATAGTTCTTCGTCATCGATCGGTCGATGACGAAGAACAAACTATCGATACAATCGATTGTACATTTACTATTGATAGTTTGTTTGTCGCGTTGTCAGGATCGGTACTATCGATTGTATTGGTTTTATTTAAAATACCGATAGTGGACTATCGAGCGGCAACATTAGACTGAGCCTTGAACTGAGAAAACGAAAATTGCAAGTATTTTCCATAAGTGACAAGCAGTTTCAGTTAAGCGAAATCGTTGTGTCGCCCGTCTGTAACTCTCAAACTCGCTGTGACGATAGGTGACGATGGTCTGAATGGTAGAACTGACTGAAACTAGAAAGCGTTTCCAGTGAGTACAATGTCCCTGCAATAAATGTGCCAGTAGAAGATACCAATGGTTAGGTAAGTTACTAAAATCGTGCTATATTTGTATGCAGCATATGTTCATTCTAAAAAACCAATAAATTAAAAAACTTTCACCAAGGTTTTTTAGTGTTCCTTGTTGGGACTATGTCAAATCTCGAATTAATTTGAAGTTAACAAAAAGAACTTACGAATATGGCACTTGTACGTAGAGATAGAAGACTCCGCCCTCGTAGGGCGAGCCGACGGGGCCCGTAACGCTGGCCTGCCAGTGGCAACACATGGGGTCCAGCGGCGTGGCCGATATGCCCTCCGGCGGTTCGTTGCGGAGCATCTGCCCAGACAAACATTTTAGGATCAACCCAGACATCATCAATTCATCTTCATTATTCCAGCTGCGTAAACTGCACTGAACATAGGCCTCTACCAACTCAGAGGTGGTGCCTTTTAATTTACATACATACAAACATATTTATTTCCCTAAACTTTACTAGATGAAATAACGAATTTACCTTGCACACAGTTACCTGATTACCTCCTAGCTCATAATATTTGAAGAGTTATATGTTTAAAAAACATTAAATAACTCTTCAAATATTATGAGCTTTTTCGTAAAGCAGACCTTCATAAATGTTCATACAGAAGTTAATAAAATTTAAACATTCATCTTTATCTTCCTTTTATAGAAAATAATTTGTTTCATGTTGACCATTCATATTTTTTTATATACCTAATGTTATACAAATAATATCAGGTAAACCTTTTGGCCGTTTGTTTATTAGAGAAGAAAGAAGTCCACTTTGGGATAAGTCAGCCATTGTCTATTTACTCTTAAATAGTTGTTACCGACGGAATCCAGTGCGGTATTATCTCCGAGTTCCTTTACTCAGCAGCTTCACAATGGACTGAAAATGAAACACTTCTCTTCCTTCGGCTTCTTTGTTCCTTGGAGATCACAGTGACACTGAACTAAGTTTTCTTAGAACAGGCCTCTTATATTTATACATTTCGTACTAGCAAAACCTAAATCTAGATGAGGGTAGGTGTGCCTAGATATATCCCCTCCACTTTACAATATTTTCAATTACCTTCTCAGTCCTACAAGGGGCGTGGCCATGGAGATCCCTAGCATGACAAGGTTCTAATAAGCTAGGGAAATCCACAGTCAAAACCCTTTACCTTTAGTTACCTCACGCTTAGCACTATATACCTGTGCTAAACGCTACATACCGGGAAAATAAGCATACACACAGTTCAAAATCATTTAATCTCATATACCTAGGTAACCAAAAGATATATCTAGGCACCCTATACATCTGTCCCTACATCATATTTATTTACATATACATTTACATAGGCTAAAGCCCTAACTTATACTAAAGGAAAATAACTTTATTTATCATATTTACCAAAATATTCGATAGCTACTTCTGTCCGTAACAATAGTGTTCTTGTCGGGGTATCTAAATGTGTGTGTGTAATCTGACGACCTCCGTGGCGTATTGGCAACTACGCTAGTCCGCCACTAGGTTGGATCCCTAGCCAGCGCAAGTTACAAAATGGCCTTTTTCAAATTGTATGGGTCTTGGGTGTTTATAGATATATTTTTATCTTGAAATATACTTCTGTTGTAACACATGTCATAACTTACTTTGGGGTTAGCTCAGTCAGTGTAATTTGTACATACAATAAAATTTAAAAAAGAAACTGAATGTGTGAAATTTCCTAGTACAAACAAAAGAAATATTTTGAAAAAAAAATGTTTTGTATTAGCTTTTATTATGATGCCAAAGTACTTATTAAAACAAATGAAATAATTCAAACTCGTTGGAGTTGCATCGTTTTATTACCAAGTTCCATTGATCACCTTCCGTCTCAGTGATCAGACCCTAGGCATCGTCTACCATAAAGTGACAATCAAACGAGTCCTACTCAATGAGGTTATATTGTTATTTAACTGAGTTCCATTGAATATCTTCGGGCTCCATCATTCATTAGAAGAGCTCATTGACTTCATAATATTGTATTGTCATCCGATTTATGCAAAATTTCAACTCAATTGGTTTAGGATAACTGGTTGAAAATTGAGTTGCAAGATTTGACCTAAACAAACATACATACCAGATAAATTGCATTGCAAGTTGAATAAAAGCTTGTTAAAAAATTGAAACCTTGAGTTCGATCCGGAGCCTATGCCGGCGCCAAGCGTTCTCCTCACCGCCGGGCTGCGCCTGCACACACATCTGCACCAGGCAGTTCCTGCAGAACGACGACTCCACCAGCGATTGGTATTTCTGTTGAGCAAATAAAGTTCTTATCACTTTGCTGGAGGTAATCAGGTAACTGTGTGCAACTGTGGCTTTTTAGAATGCATTATTATTGAAGTTTGATACATTGAGAATTTTCAATTGCAGTTCGAACAGGTTCTTCAAGTTTATACAGCAAGAGGATGGAAGTGAAATTTTCACTAGGCTGGTAAAACACATATTGACTTACCCAACAAGTGATTTTTCTGCATCTAAGTATAGAAATCTGCTTATCAGAAATCTGCTTATCGAAATCATCCTGAAATACGTCTACAGATATATCTGACCAATGGCCGAACATTTGGTATCGGGTACAACTAAACCACTATCCGTTGCATCTCTAGTAAATGCACATAGGTGCGTGCAATACTATTTTTTCAGGGTAGGCAATCCTTCAAGACCGTAAAATACCAGACACAATAAGATAATAATAGAAAATGGCATTTATTCGTGCCATGCGGGTCTCAAGGGGTCTAACCTAAATTACGACAACAGCTCCATATAGAACAAGACACTTTTCTCGCTAGTATCAGATAGAAAAAGCTAATGCTAGAGGTAGAAATTTTTTATGTGCCTGTGTAATATGCAGGGTGCATTTTACACAGACACATAAAAAGTTTCTACCTAATGCACATGGGCACAGAATAAGTACTAGTACTCACGTACAGAAGTCTTACTCAGAAGATAAATTCAAAGAAATATCTACTTAATGTGGTTAGTGCTATGGTTAAATTTAGCTCAGGTCAGAAGTCCTTACCTCTTTGTTTAGATACATAGACATCCATTGCAAGCCAATTTTATTCTTACCACTCTGGACAAACGATTCATGTTACTGAATTTTCCCTTTCGAAGTGGTCGCCGCACGCATAGTAATAATGTAGGTATATTTTCGATACCTAAACGGGGAGTGAAACAGGCCTAACATAGGTACCTTGTGCCAGTCGATGTTGGCGAGCAGCGGGCGGAACATGGGCCAGCGCTTGGCCACGAAGCCGGCCCAGCGCGGCGGCGGCACGCGCGCGCGCACCAGCCGCCACCAGCGCGCGCACACGCACGCGCACGCGCACAGCGACATGTCGTCCAAGTAGCTGAAGATGCACAAGAGCACTGCAAACCATTGCTCAAATTAAATCATTGGCAATCAGTAACTTCTGTTAAATGCATGTACAATACTATACAATATGAATACTCTTTATTGCACCATAAACAAAAGGAAAAACAAAACACAGAAAAAAAAGAAGACAGAATTATGAAACAAAGGTGGGACTTATCGCATAGCAATCTCTTCCAGTCTACGTTTGGGTAGAGGGGGAAGTGAATATTTAAAGATAGGCACATATTATCTGGCTTATAGGTTAATCAGAGCCAAGGATGCAACATAGTGGGAAAGAAGATGGAAACGATAATTATCAGAAATATGTAGATGAATTTCTAGCCTATCCCCTTTGTGTGTGTAGAGAGAAGTGGGTTGAACTGTTGCGGTGAGGAGCTCGGTGGCCCGGCGGGAGTGCGCGTTACTAGCGCTTTCGCAAGTTAAGCGACACCGGGCGTGGTCCGCACTTCGATGGGCACAAGTGGCACAAAAATTTCTCAAGTTCCTCCGGGTTTCGGAAGGCACGTATAAGCCGTTGGACCCCGCTGTCATCATTGTATGGCAGTCGTCAAGCTATGTCAGATGCCTTTAGGCAGCCTGAAAAATCTGACACCAGTGTTGGCCACTTACATACATGACAAAGAAACTGTTGCTTCCTATTTATTTATTTTGCTTACATATCTCCATACATGTTAGTTGTAATTAAATTCAATTCTTCATTTGCTTAATAGGAGTTTTTACAATATGGTCTTATACATTGATACAGACAGTCCTTCTTATTGCATTCTTTATAGCTGTGCTTTCTTATAATTACACTGACCTTCAGAAGGTAAATGTTCAACTAATCCTGGGGCCAAATTATCTGGTGGTCGTGGTGTGGACAAAGCCTGCAAAGATCTTGCCAAGCTTGGCGGCTGTGGTGGTGAAGCATAGCCAGCTCGCATTTCAGGGTCTGGCACTTCAGGGTCTTGAAGCGAGTAAAAGTACCCAGGAGTGCCACTTCCAGTACTGAAGTTGTTAGGCACTCCTGCACGCAGACGATTCCCTTCATCATCTGGACTTGTTTCATTTTCTAATGAATTCTGTAGAAACAATTTTGACATAAGGTAAATAGCATAGGAGCAAATTTTTTTTCAACATTTTATCTCAGCAGTAGTAATTCTAAAATGTTAAAGCTAGGGAGAAAAAATATTTTCATATGAGATAAAACATCCATCAGGAATTTTACATGACAAATGCTGTGAAAGCATTACAATATTATAAAGTGAAAACATCCTGGTCCAGCTTTTGATTAATCTATTATTTTTTCAAGGCTTTAGTACTAGTGAGACTATGCCAGCCTGATGGGAGAATTCAATTAATTAGTATCTAATTTCTGAGCAACATCACAGCTCTTAAGAAAAGGTAACACTTTTGTCAAGAGTGACAGTAGATTGCTCAACGCTATGTTAAACTCACCATTGTAGGTACATCAGTCGTCTCACTTAAAATCGGTCACATATGGCGGTATACTCATCATATTAAATCCAGCAATAAATATATAAAAAACAATTACCCGATAATACCACCATGTTGGCAATAGACACATAGCTCTTTGCATCCGTCTGTCAGAGCTGTAGTTTAAATCAGATGGCTCATCATTACCAGAGTCACCATCATCTGTCTTCTCACTGTAGAAGTATGAAGTAGGGAGATATGAAGGAAAATCCGGGAATAGAAATGAGTGGCATGTCACACAGACAGGCTCTCCAAAATTTGGACCGTAATAACCATTGCAAACATAGCAAGTTGAATTCTGTAAGCAAGTTGGTAAGTTGTTAATGAATGAAGGTAATATTTAACCAAACGTAGATACATAGAAAGTGTGAATAGAAAATTTTTTATTCAACCTTTAACATTACAAAAAATAAAAATTAATGAAATCATTTTAGACATACTTATATCACTTACATTGAATTCAAAATCAAGAGGCTGCTCTAATGGGGTCGCAGATGTAAGTTTGTCACCGTTTTCTTCCAATTTTTTTATGAAAGCCAAAAATTCTGGCCCTATTGCAGACATTTTACTGTGCAGTACAGTATGCGTGCGATCTAGATAGACTGATGATGAATTAGGTACTGTTTATCTTTCAATTGATTTTTATGATACGTGTGATTGGATTATTAATTATTTAATTTGGTTGAATATGGGTTAAAACAAGAAAATAATGTTCTATTCCTTTTTTGCGATATTTTAAATTTTATTTTGATTTGATAGTTTGACACTTAAGTGTTTTTTTTTATAGTTATTTTACGACTCTGGATTCTAGTCCTGAGCCTATCTTTATATTTTTACTTCTTTTTAATGCTTGGGCCGGACCTGCGCCTATCGTCACGAAGCTTCGTGCTATTACACGATACACGCAAATGTGACCGGCCGTTATCGGGTATCGTCCCGAATATTCGGACTTCGTGTAGCTATCGCGCAGGTGGCGATACATCAAAGGATTTATGCACGCTAACAAATAACAATTCGCTCTGCGTGGTAGCACTTGTGTTGTGTTCATTTTTCATTTTGACATTTGTTTTCAACTTGTTCGGACGCATGCTGTGCGACGGTGCCACGGTTGTTTATGCGTAAAAATGGAGCGGAACGATAAAATAGTGTTAAAATTTTTAGCTTTTTCTATCTAGGTTTCTTTTTAGGTTTCAATAAATGCATTATGTAATTGTTAGCACACATGTTAAAGAAAAGAAAGTCGTGGTCCATATTTAAAACACGTAGATGACGCCATCTTGAATTATTGCCAGATAGTTCGTGAAAAATAACGAAGCCGCTAATGTGACCAGCGCTTTATCGTGATAACTTTTTAGTGTACAAAACGTACGAAGATTCGCCGCGAATTGCTTCGAGGCGATAGGCACTATGGCCGTGTTATCTGCGGTATTAGAAGATCATGGGAGGCTGAAGGTCGCGGTGCCTGCAAGGGGGCCCGCCAGGGATCCCGGTCAGAGCTGCCCAGCGTGGCTTCCAGATAAGGGCCAGAACAAACGGGGCGCAAGTTGCGCCGCGTAACAGCTAGTGATGGGCGGTGCATAATTACTAATCAACCCATTTGAATATTTACTCAGCAGATTGAGTAAATACCCAAAAAATATCCGTATTTATCCATTTGGTGACTAGACTGATTTATATGAGTTGTGACTCATATTTATATTTATATTCATTATTTCATGTTTTCTTGACAATTTTTAAACTTAAATCTAGTTTACACTTGCAGTTATTGTCGAAAAGTGATTGCATACGCTGTAATATGCTTAAAATGTAGGTAAACTTCAATAGCGACGCTAAATAATATATGAAAATACCATACTAATCATACACTGAAAGTAGGCTTCTTTGACTTATTATAATTTTTTGCTGGGAGGTGTGGAAAGACGTAATTATATGTTAAAATAAGTAACAGACATCAAATGCGATGTCAATATATGAGCACGCTCTATTTACTCTATTTATTAAATCTAGTGAGTAAATACTTAAATGGGTAGATTGAGTACTATCCACTGCCCATCTCCAGCTGTTACGCGACGCAACTTGCGCCCCGTTTGTTCCGGCACTAAGACGTGTTCTGATACCTAATTACTTACCTGTGACGTATCGTGTTTGTCTACGTAATAAATATTACGAGTACCTAATTGCATGTAATAGTTTCATTAGCGCATTATAGCGTTAACACTACTTCGCCTGGTATGTTCTTATCGTGACAGCTGATGACGTAATAGGAACATGCATACGTCATCACTCATCAGTTACGCAGCGGTTCTCAAACTTTTTCAGTGGGGAAAAGATGATAGATAAAAGCAATACAGATATTCTGTAAATTTTTTCATTATAACAAGCTTTTATTTAATTTGCCCCGTTTATCGTTTTGGAATGACCACTGATGAGAAGATAACGTTAAAAGAAACCCAGTTCAGTATTGGTTCCTTTCCTACACAGCCTGATGGGCTATGTTGGGGATGCCTGAACTAGGGTGAGTTGTTAAACGTAAAGATAGATTAATTTGTTAATAAACACTATATTTCAAAGATCGCAAATGTTACACGAAATGTTAATAAATGTTGATGTAAATGAAAATGTTATGAGCGCATCGTACGGCGGCGATTTTTGCACTAAATCGTTTTTGGGTCAAGCGCACCGATATGCGATGCAGCTGACGACACTGTTAGGTGCTACACCGAACATCTTGCCGGAGGCGAAGATGCGAGAAGATGAAGTGCGAGATGAAGATGAGATGAGTGCTATGACATATGATACAAGGTGAAGAACAATGTTTTCTTAAAGTCCCTAGTAAGTTATTTACGGATTGTTTTCACCTAACGAAAGTTTTCGCAAAAATACGGAGGTTGAAAGTTTGTTATTAGAACGCGGTTCACTCATTTGCACTCGCGCACTACATTCATTCACTAACACTGACACTTGTGGTAAATCAGTCTGTTGGGGGGCTCGGCGTTCGGCCGGGCGCGGGCCTGCGGTGGCCTGTTGCAGGGGTTGTAGCAGCTGTGCGACGTCCGAAGATCTCCCGCTGCGGACTCGCTTACACACTACGATGATCCCCACGATTGCGACTACGCCTACTGTGCAGTAGATAAAGGCGTAGTGATGCACATCGTGAACAGAAATGTTGTCTGATAAAGGTTCTTGGTTTTTCATGTACTGGATTCTTTCATCTATACTTTGAAACAACTGTTTGTTCTCCAGAGTTTGGTTATCATCCTTTATAGAGTCGACTGTAATATTTATAATGTGGTTGATAGGAGCGACATACGACGTCTCGAAGGAGTATTCTATATCGACCCTTTTCTCTAAATATTTATGAGAATACATGGTAAAGTTCTCAGTTTTCACTTCGCAATTGTTATCAATGTTTATAATGTTCGCGCCGGTCAGCTAATGAGCGGTAACTCGATCCCCGCATAGTGACCGCACTTGACACTTATCGCAACAAAAATAGAAATAATTATTTAATTTTGTTAGGCTAATCCATCTGCTTTGACACGTGACACTTGTTAGTTTGCAACGATCCAGCTGATTGTCGTTTCGGATGCAGAGGTCGTTATCAGATTTCATCTTGTAGATGGGAGTTTTTAATTGACATAGATATGTTTCGTCCCGTGATAGACAGTGGTCTAAGTCGGGTTTGGTTACAGGCAGATAAGAGTCTTTAAGAAGATTTATCGCCACGTAGTCCTCAATGGGGGTTACAGTTATCATATTTCGACCCACTTGATGCGGTATGGAGAGAATATGGTATAAATCATAGCTGTCTCTGCTAACTAGTGGCACCTTTATCTCAAATATTAAGTATTGAGTTGTCATCTTAGTCTTCACTGACAGCAAAGAGTAAATCTCTCGCATGTTTGTTTGTATGTTATTTATGGGAATGGAGATATCTTTTGGCAGCTGTCCCGATATAACGCCTAGTTCATTTTGAAGTTGTTCAGGGTTCATGATATGTATGTTGATTCTTCCTCCGTATGTACTTGTGATAGTATCCAATAGAATGTCTTGAATGTTTTTAAGATGAGTCAATATGTTTGTAGCAACCATGGTCGAAAGGGTAAATTCTGTTTTGAGTGACTCTTCGTTAACTTGTTTTCCTAAGTTAGTGGTAGCGGATTCCAAGTTCAGTAAATGTTGATGTACGATCTTATGTTGTCTTTGAATAGATTCTTCTGTCCGTTTTAGTAAATTGTTTTCCGCTTCCACTATCGATGTTTGATTCTTCCATAAGAGGGCTAGATGTTTTACGTTATCGCGAACCAGTGTGATGTCCTTTTCGTATTGTTCGGCGAAGCGGTCGTCGAGTACCCCGAACAAGGTGTTCGCAAGATATCCGGCACCGTTGACGATACCGCGGCGGCTCCGGGCACGCGAGTTCATTTGATAATTTAGTAGTACTTTATTATTCCGATCCAGTTCGTTGTAGGCATGACGTAACTGTAATAGGATAAGCTCGCACTGGTACACCTCTTTCATTGTATGACACACACTCTCTAGATGTTCGTAATATTTATTGTAGGTCAAAGTACTTTCCCAATATGGGTCAATGTCATAGTATGCTATCATTGTCCATTGATCTCTAATAAGTTGCATTTTGGCTATCTTATCGAAGTAAAGTTTTTGATTTTCATTTAAGCTTGTATTTTTAAAGGCTTGTCCAGATGTTACGAAGGCAGCGAAATAAACAAGCATTATCGCCAATGTTGACAAGTTTAGTTTTGTTGTTTGTTTAGGTTTCTTACTTTCAGGTAGTTCTGGTTTTTCCGGTGGCGCCGTGTTTTCTTTCGCTTCATCTTCCAGAGGTAAGACAGATAACTTCACAACAGGTCTCTTTATTATGCCATTTTTTGTTTTTAGGGACACCACTCTCACTAGCTCATCGCTTCCAGGATGGACGTCCACGACTCTGCCCAGGGACCACTTCCCCGGCGGAAGGTTGTCTTCATGTATCACCACTATGTTTCCAATTGTTATGTTAGGTTTAGACTGTTTCCATTTTTGTCTTGCTGTCAGTTGACTTAGATACTCCGCTTTCCATTTCTTCCAGATGTCCTGCGTCGTCTTTTGTATAATGTTCCAGCGTGTACGAGCATCCTCTTTTGTTTCAATTACGGTAAGTCCAGGATTTCCGGAAAGAAAGTGAGCGGGCGTAAGAAAATCTAAATCTTCTATGTTTTCAGTTAGGGCGCACAAAGGCCGCAAGTTGAGGCAAGCTTCCACTTGGGCCAGAACGGTAGCATATTCCTCGAATGTTAGTTTCTGTTCACCAATAACTCTTCTCAAATGATGTTTAAGGCTTCTAACAGCTCGTTCCCATAAGCCACCGGCACTTGGCCACGATGCGGCGTTCTTATTCCACTCAATCTTCATATCAGCAAGGTCGGCGAGTAGGTTACTGTTAAAAATTATTTCAAATTGTTCTTGTATGGCTCTGTTGGCTCCTACAAAATTAGTGCCGTTGTCACTGTATAGGAACCGCGGACATCCTCGTCAGGCGGCCATTCTCCTCAGGGCTGCCATAAATGCTGAGCTGGACAGATCCGTCACCAATTCCAGGTGTACGGCCTTAGTGACCATACAGACGAAAATAGCCACATAGCCCTTGAATGTTCTCGCAGATCTTCCCCTGTTAGCCTTTATTTCCACGAAACCCGTGTAGTCAACCCCACAATGCTGAAAAGCCTTTGCTGGATTGACCCGAGCTGCTGGTAGATCCGCCATGAGTTGATGTTGTTTTGTACCATCTACTTTGCGACAGGTGATACACTTCCGCAGTTCTTTTTTCACTGTATTGTTTCCTCCAGTAATCCAGTATTCCCGTCTTAATGTTGCTAGTGTAAGACGAGGTCCCCCATGGAATGTCAACTCATGCGCCTGCCTGATTAAGAGAGTTGGTAACTTAGTGTCTCTAGGTATTATCATGGGATGCTTCATTTCAAAGCTAATGTTGGCGTGAGCAAGTCGGCCTCCTACACGCAAAATGCCTTCTTTATCAAGAAAAGGGTTTAAATTTAGTAGTTTACTGTCGGATTTTATATTTTTATGTTTGCGTAAGAGTTCAATATCCGTACCAAATTCCAATTCTTGTACATATTTCACAATTGTCAATTTAGCTTTGTTCAATTCTTGTAAAGTGATATAGTTAGGTAATTGTTTAAGCTGACGATTCATAAATCGCCGTATCCACGCGAGAATGTTAATTGTTTTTGTTATAGAACTATATTTATGTAGCAATGTATTTATAATGTTGTCGTTGTACTCTGTTTGAATCGTATTTGCTTGTTTTTGAAATTTAGCCTTCATTTCTAAATCTGTATGGTATTTATGTTGTTTTATGTGTTCGATGCTGTCTCCAGAGGCCCATGACGGTCCCTTCCACCATAGAGAATGTTCCTTTAGCTGGGAAACGTATAAACCTCTGCTAGCGGGGTCTGCCGGGTTCTCATTCGACTTAACGTAACGCCAACAATCGGGAGGTATAATGTTACAAATTTGTTCGACTCGATTGGCCACAAAGGGCTTCCAGCGGGTCGGTTCTCCTTGGATCCAACCCAATACAACCATCGAGTCGGTCCAGCTGTAGACCTCTATTTGATGTTGATGTAAAACTTGTTTAATTTTTTCTATTAACTTAGCGAGTAGTAGGGCGCCGCTAAGTTCCAATTTGGGTAGAGAAAGAGCCTTTTTATAAGGGACTAGTTTACTTTTTGCGGCAAGAATAACAGATGTGGGTTGACCCTTCACTTGTGCGTAAACTACGCAGGCGTATGCCTCCTCGGAGGCGTCGCAAAATCCTTGAAGAATAATGACGTCACCTGTGGTGCATGATATCCATCTAGGTATTTTAAATTCGTTTATCAAATGTATGTCAGCGGTAATTTTAGACCATTCTTTGTAAATGTTATCTGGTACTTGGTCATCCCAGCGAAGATTCAAGCCCCATAACTTTTGGAATAAAAGTTTGAGTTTTGTTGAGATTGGCGTCAGCCATCCAAGCGGGTCAAATAGTTTTGATATTTCTGAAAGCAAGCTGCGTTTTGTTGGTATAATCTGTTGAGCTGATATTTTACATTGGAATGTAAATTCGTCGGTTGTTGAATTCCAGGCTAAGCCTAGTGTCTTTGTTGTATCTTCTGTTTTGAAATTGAAGCCCGCGTCTTGACCGTTATTGTCTTGTTGAATGTTTGAAAGGAGATCTTTGTTGTTGGAGGACCATTTTCTTAGAGTCATCCCGGCTGATTTGAGTAGACGATCTAGGTCGGCAATCAATTTCTTCCCCTGATTTATGGAATTTGAGCCATGAAGCACGTCATCCATATATAATGCTGACTCCAGCACCTGTGAAGCTTCAGGGAAATGTTCACGTTCGTCCGCTGCTAATCTCTTTAGCGTCATCATAGCTAAGAATGGTGCGCTTTTTATTCCGTATGAGACGGTGGTTAGCTTGTATGTTTGTAGAGGATGTTGTGGGGACTCACGCCAAATGATTTTTTGAAGGTTCTGATCTTGCTCATTTAATAATGTTTGACGGAACATTTTAGCTAAATCTGAACAGAAAACGAATTTGTACTGGCGCCATTTTAATATTTATGTTTGCAGGTCTTGTTGAAGGTTGGGGCCGGTGTACATCAAGTCGTTACAAATTACAAATACATGATACAAATTACAGTACAGATTTAAATTCCGTCCAATTTGGATGGGTCACAAGTCAAAATCAAAGACAAAAATCATTTATTTATCTTTGGATATTTGTATCACTTGATAATAGTCATTTTTTTTTTCGATTTCATAGTAGGTCCGTGCCGGCAAGTGAAACGCCAAATATGTCACGTCATACCTAGTTGACGTGAACGAACTTGCTTAAAAATCACTGTAATTCCTAAATATGCAAACGCAAAAAGAATAATGAATTGTATTGACCTTCTGTCCACTATTGGTTTTAGCTCATGATGAAGCACAGTTCACCGCACCGCAAAAGTTTGTAAGCCACAGTAGGTAATTTCTTCATCGAACGAAATAGCGCTATAAGAGTGAGCGAGACGACGATAACGATGACAGAGCGGGCTGCCAATATGACACTTGTCAATTTGAGGTGTTGCCACTGTGTGTAATTGAATTACCCGAGCAAAATGCATTTTTGGAACTTTATATACCAATTGCGAATTAATAATCCATAATACCAATTTTTAAATTATAAAAAAGTTGAATCACACCGGTCACACTAGATACTAATTAGCTAAGTTAGTTAAAATTTTATTTAATGCTCTCTCACTAATCGAGAAAGTCCTTAAATTTACCAAAAGAACAATCAGTGGCAACACTTATCGTGACGTATCATGTTTTTTTTTACTCGGGAAGAAGATACCTTGTTTTATATACCATGAGTACTATATAATATAACTGAAATAGAGAGCCATCTCGCGTAATTTTTTTGCCAACAATTTAAAATGCAAACCTGCAAACGTGGTGTCATCTATTAATGTTATTCCAAAATAAAATAAAATGTCAATTTTAAAATTTATTTTGCAGTGAGGTTGGATTTGAACCTGAGATTCTTGAAATCTCAATGAATTTGAGTCCATTGCGTAAACCGCTACGCCATTTAGGCTTAGTACTAGGCGCGCGAAATTATCGCTTATACTTTAACTCTAAATGAAAAGAAAAACAAATAAAAGATTTTTAATAGGTATGTGTTTTATAGGTATGTTTAGTCTTTGTGAAGATTTTAACCTGTAGATACCTAATTAGTTTCGACCGCGTAAACCGTTACACCAAAAAGGCTTCACACTAAACGTAAAATTATGTATTGGTTATACAATACCGTAAAACTGTAAAATGAGAAAGCATGCAGTACGACATCTTTACAAATTCTAACAAACTAACAACTAAAAGTGCTTTTAATATTTAATTCAGAATAAGATTGATATTATTGAGAATAAGATCAGAATAAAATAATAAAAATAATTAGATACCTAGTTATAATGTATGGCACTTTCACCCCCATGACAATAGACCACATGCCTCTATGGGTTATGCTGGGGCCGCAGCTGCGCCTATCGTCACGTTACGATTTGTGAACGCAAATGTGACCGGCTCTTGAACGTTACGCTATTTTTTTTTAAGGACTCACCGAAACTTTTCACATTGCGAAATTTACGAATTGTTTACGCGAGCGTTTCCAAACGGGCGCATTTTTAAAATCACCGTAATTGAAGATCTTGTGAACCAAAGATTTAGAATACACACCGACGAAGTGATTAATATTTAAACGTAAATAAAAATAACCACTTTGTGTTTATTTTAATGATTTTTTTCCTTTATCCAAGGCAATCTTTTTTATAAAAAAGAAAATTAATCATAGAGAATGATGAATTATGTAATTTTTTTTTCAGACTCGATTGTCATTTGTCTTGTCAAGCAGAAGCAAATATTTGTTTGGCGATAAAATACCAAATAATTTTGCAAAACAAATCCTCAAATATCGTCACAATATTAAGATGTTATTAGATTCGTATTTTTCGTAGTGAATTAAAGTGAACGATTGTGAGTTGTGCCAAAGTTATTTTAAAAGTAGGTCAAATAAATTGCAAATTTGGTTACCGGTACCTACGTCGGTGGCAGCTTCTTCGTAATCAAAATTATCTTTAAATGATAACACTATTTATTACGCTTACTCTTCAGGAAATTTAAGGTATAGGTAATCAAGAGTGCCCAAATTAATGAAAGACGCTGGAAGTGGACATGGCAGAAAATGACGATTATTTGGACTCGCTTGATAACAACCATTTAGACGGCACCAACGGTTCCCTAAACATGACGGATAATAGCCTCGGGGTAAGTTCGTTTGTTTGTTTTGGGGCAAGTTCTTAAATAGTTACTGAAATGTATAGATACAATACAATACAAATTAACTTTTATACCTTACTTTTTCATAAATACGTAAACTTAACTCGCCCGATGTCACTGGCCGATTTTTAATAGATATTTTCTGAACCGCGTACTTGCCGTTACGCTAATTTTATAACCAGATATATGTGTACCAAAATGTTTAATACAGGATCATTGTTATACATAAATCTTCAATTTCTTGGCCTCTAAAATCAGTAGAATACAATACATAACTACCGAATTTCCTTTTTTATTGGCAATAGCAAAGGTAGTCTGTCCATCTTAATGTGATATAAAAATCACTCTCTTTCACGTTTTTGGTCAGATTAGAATTTCTGGCACGAGTAGAAGGAGGGGTGGGTGGGGGTTGTATAGTCCCCCCTTTATTGAGTTTGCGGAAACAAATAATCAAAGAGATAATATTTTTTTCTTTACAAAATAACTTTAACATAACTTCCCTTCTGCCATCACAGTTGTTCTGGGTGATTTGTAGGTGGTAAGAAAAATTTCAGATGCATTCCAGTTTAAGGATATATATATTTTTTTAAATATACTCAATGTCTCCACTTGGGTGAAGTGGTACCAAGGGGTTTGTGAGGTCACCCTAAACCCCCACCCCCATTTCTCCCAATAATTTATGTGATTCTTATCATACATTATAAATTTTTAGATTAGATCTAATAAAAATATATCTCTTATGTCTGGTGGTGGCATGACAACTCCATCCTGTGATCATATGTATATTTGACTTTTGATATTTCGAAAGCTTGATGATAAGTTAAAACAATTTATGGCTGGTGGTAAAGTGGCATAATTTTTTTATAAGGGTGGTGACGAGGCATCCGGCAATGAGGTACCAGATCTGGCCGCAATCAAGGCAAGGGTCCGTGAGATGGAAGAAGAGGCTGAGAAGTTGAAACAAATGCAAACTGAAGTTGACAAGCAAATGAGCATGGGCAGCCCTCCTGGACTTAGTAAGGACTTATTATTGAATTTGTGTTGCCTATAGGTGGGCTATAAAACATAAATAATACACCTATGTATATTTGTATTCTTTAAGCCGTCAAAGATATCTAGAAAGCTAATTAAACTTAATGAGTTATTATTTTACTGTGGATGTTCTCACTGCTCTTCCTGATGTCCAATATAATGCAGAAAACTGTGTATGGGTCTCAAATAACTTGTTTTTTACAAAGCTGACAAAGATTTGTGATTGAAAACTTCTCGATTTATATTAAAAAAAATTGTGATAAATTCAATTATTGAAGTTGTTGGTTGTGCTGCCAATAAAAATAAATGCATGGCCATATTCCAGCAAGTCCATTGAACATGTCTCTCGAAGAGAAAATAGAGGCTGACAACCGGTCGGTCTATGTTGGCAATGTGGACTATGGTGCCACAGCTGAGGAGCTCGAGCAGCATTTCCATGGATGCGGCTCTATTAATAGGTAAGCCTTAAAGTCAGAACATTCTTGTTTTCATCTCGGCTACCAAATGGTTTTGATCTCTTCATGATGATAATCAGTGCCATGACAAATTTTGAAAATATTTTCTTTAAAATGGCGATTCATTTACTTCTTAGTCAGTCTTTATACTACATCTGTGCAGCTTATTTCAATAAAAACTTAACATAATATTTGTATTAAAGGAATACGGACATTAGCATCAGTTTTACAATAAAGCCTAATTTTCCATGCTCCAACTTTAAACTCTGTTGAAAATCACGCTGCACTAATGTAGCATACAATTTCAGTCGTCAGGCAAGCTTTTCAGCAACCAAGATCAAAAATGCATTCACATAAATGCATTGTCGTAGCTAGATGTGATGTAAAGCACTTTTATATATTTTTAGGGTTACAATTCTTTGTAATAAGTTTGATGGACACCCAAAAGGATTTGCTTACATTGAGTTTGGTGATAAAGACAGTGTACAGACTGCTATGGCTATGGATGACTCATTATTCAGAGGGCGTCAGATAAAGGTATGTGGTTTTTAATATTGTAATGAGGTAATGTGGTGGTACCTAATTGACTGATGAGGATTTCTTGCAACCTATAAGTGAAACTAACTTGTACCTCTTGAGTTATTGTATTTTTTATTTCCATAACACATATCTTATATCAGTGGTGGAAAGGCAAAAAAGATAATTATAATAAGATAATTATGGATGGATTTCAATTGATATGTATACTTCATCATATCAGCTGCAGGCAGAAGGGCTATGTCCAGTCCACTGCTGGACATAGACCTCCCCCAAAACGAACAATTAGAGGCGGTCTGTATCCAGCGTTTTTCTGCAACTTTTCTTACTATGCTGTGCTTGGCGGTACGTGGCCGCTATTCGAGAACCTGTCCCATCGGTCGTCGGTTTTTCAAGCTATGTGCCTCGTCCACTGCCACTTTTATATTACTTACTTGTTAGTAATAAAGTATATGTCGATGCTTCCAGGTGATGCCGAAGCGCACGAACAAGCCGGGGCTGTCGTCCACCAACCGACCGCCGCGCGCGATGCGCGGGCGTGGCCGTGGGTTCCGCGGCGGGTTCTCGCCGTACTACTCGGGCTACCGGCCCGTGCGGCGCGGCAGGTGCGACTTTTGATCCTTGATCCTACCACTATTGCGTAGCCAGTTGTACACTAGTGACATCTTGTACTTACTTTGTAAGGGATGATATGATTTAAAACATACTTAGATATTAAAGTATGTTGACAATTTCAATTTTAAGACTTGGTTGTGAATGTTGTGATTATTCTAATACTACATAAACAAAGCCAAGCCAGATTTACTGAATGGTTATTTAGTTGGTTGAGAATGTTTCTTGTTAGTTTTGCAAAATGCTATCCATCCCTATCAACTTTTAGATATTAGCGCAATATTGTATTTAGCCTGGCATGTCTTATATTTATATATTATATATATTTCATGTTACTTTTTAGAAATAAACTACATATATTTTTCTTTCTGATGTTTGGTATTTTCTTCTATTCTTCCACAATGTTGGCAATCCCAATAATAAGGGCATGTTAATTTTTAAGCATTATATGTGTACAAGGTCCTGAAAGAGCTGAATACTATATAATAACACTGGACCATGCCTCATTGTGTTTCCATAGATCTTCTGTCAATGTAAAGTGCAATAGAAGTACATTTTGCTAATCGTTATGTTCAGCATTTTTTGAGGTAATAATGTTTTACATCCTATGCTTGCACATACATATTTTGGGTCTAGTTTCGATTGCTTTCCAGAAGTACACAATATGTCAGTTGCTTGAGTGGGTATGGTTTATCCTACAAAATAACTAAATGATGCGTTATTCGCAGGGGCTACAGGCGTGGTATGTACTACAGCCCCTACTGAGTGCGGTAGAGGGGGGCCTGCGCCCCCGGACGGGCGGCCCTCGCTTCGTCTGCGCCACCTCGCCGGCGGTGCACGCTGGCCGCCCTGTAATTTAAGCCAATCATTGTTTGACGAATGAATTCTATTTTTATTTCTATAAGATTGATTAATGAAGTGACTCTTTGAAATGGGCTCCTTGTGTGTAAATGAAACGTTCGATAGGAAATGTAAGATAGCATTCACTAGAGCATTTGTGAAGTACCCGACAATGGACTCGAGCTATAACTGTTGGCAGATATAGAATAGATTTAGTATCTAGTGCCGCTTTAGGAGTGTGACTGGCCAATAAATATTTTTTGAATAGTTAAAAAATGATCATTGTTGAAATGGATAGTGTCTAAGAGTAATTTTAACAGAATAATTAATGGTATAGGACAGCTAGTTATTAGATTTACTCAAGACCATGCTCTGGTGAGACGAGCTGTATGGAACTTGAAAGCACTTACAAAGCACCTCATTTGAGCATTGTCAAACAAAAATTATAAATACAAATATTAATATCTGTTAAAGTTAAAAGTAAGTTATGGATATCTTTACCATATGTAAATGTATAAAGCTAGCGCAATCCAATTTTCTGTTAATTTTAACACACCCTTAAGAGTAGCGCTAGTGATAGCAAAAGTTATCTAATTATGCGAGATTGTTTAGCAAATGGCACGCGTTTTACTAGTGTAAGAGCTAAGTGACTGATGATTGTGTGTCTGTGATGTCTGTACGTTATACTGGTCACTTATAGCTACCGAAAGCAATATATGTAGTTTAAATAATACCTTCTGATATATTGAAGATGACTCAACTGATAATAATAAATTTGTTGCATCAAATACATATGTTGAGAAAGATTGTGTCGGTATAGCTACAGATTATAAGGTTGTTTGTAGTTTAAATACTAGTAGCCTTCTCTGTATGGTACCTGTCTAGAAAAAAATCGTGTTATGCATGAGGCATATAAATGAACAAATGATTATAATATCGTTTACATTGGGTCGACGTTTATCAGGGAGAATAACAAATCGTCATCTCTGTCGTACATTACGCAGGCAAGCATACTGTCAATTCTAAATTATTTTACCTCTGACAGAACCTTCAAGATATGATACAATGCCGGTTCTAGCCTTTTTTAGAAGGGGCAAAAATTTAATATGTCGCCAGTTTACTAGGGGCAAATTAATATGCAATCACTTATTTCTGGCGACGGGGGCTCAAATAGGGGTCTAAGTTGGTTGGCGGAGAGACGGGGCGCAAATATTTAACAATTTTGGAGCTGGAGGCGGGTGCTCCGGTTTCGCTCCCTCCCCTGGGTGATGATCCTTTACACTACATTTTATTTCGAATTTTAATGTTCAATGCAGTAGAATCGATTTCGGGTTGAAGATTCTTAGGTAAAATAAATAAATTGAATGAAGTGGTTCTCTGCTTGACGCAGCGTCTGTGCTGAGAAGTATTCAGTAGTATTTTCTGATTGATTTATGTAAAATTTTACACTATTTGGCTTCGACTTCACCAACTTAATTCAAGAAATTATAACAATTATGTATATTTGTGCAATCATTCTAATTGTTCAAAGTTGATTGATTTATAGAACAAATTCGTGTAGTCTTGGCGGTCATTATGTACAATATTTGTTGATATCTTATATTTCCTTCCAGTTTCTTTTACAAAAAAAAGCTAACCTGTACAAAAGAATATAGCAACAAGTGCGAAATTATAAATTATGCAGGTTGAACATTACTATAAGAATACTCTTAAGAACCTATGCATTTGTTTTATTTTCACTGCCTATCCCTGCGTTTCCGGCTTCAAGGCTGGAGTGACACTTACAGTCCACGCGTGTGGTAAGCGGGGTCCACTGCCTTGCATTGGCAATTTTTTATTGAGTTTTCTTGCTTGTACTGTACTAAAAGAGTTGGGTATTTCTAAAAAAACAATCTAGACTAAAAATAAGGCAAATCGTGATCAAGAGATTTTCTTTGGCAGGGTGACCCTCCTGAACACATATATCATTTGAAGAAAGGGAGCCAAGTTGATTTTTAATTGATTCTAAGAATATACTACTGTGGCGTAATGGTCAACACGCTAGACCGCCAATCTGGAGGTTCTGGGTTCGATCCCCAGCCAGGGCAAGTTGGGAAATGGCCTTTTTCAAATTGTCCTTGGTCTTGGGTGTCAATCTATATATGTATTTATCATAAAATATAGTATCATTGTGTTAGTATCTCATAACACAAGCATAAGCAGCTTACTTAAGGCTAGCTCAATCTGTGTGATTTGTCCGTATATATTTGTTTATTTCACAATTAAATATACCAAGTTTTGGGCTCCTGCAGAACGGCTTTGTTTTGAAAATGTTCTAAGCTTTTTCAGAAAACAGGTGACTTACATGGAATGTAGGTAGTATAGAATCTGCTTATAAAGCCCGTTCATTTGATACTCCACATGAAAGGTAAAAAAATATCCTTTAATTTCCATACATTTTTTTAAATTCCTTACAAAATGACAACTCCCCACTACAAATATTCACATGGCTCCCCTTCTTAAAATCAACTTCAGTCATGAGGATCAACTCAGCCGAAGGAAATCTCTTCATCACCAAACGCCTTACCTATATTGCATTTTTATGTCGTTTGTGTAAGTCCTACCTACGCTACGGGTACATATGGGCTATCTAATTTGTGCGCTCAATCAGCTATGAAAAACCAGTGGGCTCGTATAGCCCTTTGAAGCAATCAAAGGGCGACCAACCTTTGTATAATTTGTATAGTTAGGGTTATGCTTGGGCCGACCCTGCGCCTATCGTCATGCGTACTATTACACGATAGACGCAAATGTGACCGGCCGTTATCGGGTATCGTCCCGAATATTCAGATTTTGTCTTCGTTATCGCGCGGGTGGCGGTACATCGAAGGGTTTTAGCGCGCTAACACTTCGTTCTGCGTGGTCAGGTCGGACTAGCGTTATTCACTTTGACGTTTGTTTTCAATTTGTTCAGACGCGTGCTGTGCGACGGTGCCACGGTTGTTAATGCGTAAAAATGGAGTGGAACTATGAAATGGTGTTAAATTTTTTAGGTTTTTCTTTCTAGGTTTTAATAAATGCATTATGAAATTGTTAGCACACATGTTATAGAAAAGAAAGTCGTCGTCCATATTTAAAACACGTAGATGACGCCATCTTGGATTATTGCCAGATAGTTCGTGAAAAATAAAGGCGCCGCTAGTGTGACCAGCGCTTTATCGCGATTTTTTTAGTGTACAAAACGTACGAAGTTTCGCCGCGAATTGCTTCGGGACGATAGGCACAGGTGCGGCCGAAGCATTAAGGAAGAGGTGAATTAATAAAGATAGGTTCTACAAGACTAGTATCCAGAGCCGTAAAATAATAATAAAAAAAAACTACGTGACATTGACAATTGACATCTTTATTTACAAATATTTGCGTGACACACTGCATGTTTGTGGTGTTTTGCAAAGAGTATGTACATAGAGATAACTACATATCTAATTTGTGAGTAGAGCATGGAGCAGAGGTTCCCAAACTTATTTTGTCAAACGCCCACTTTAAAAAATCTGTTATTTTGTAGCGCCCCCCATTTTTTTCACCATAAAAACATGAATCACATATTTGTCTTGCCTGTAGTTTAATTCAACCTATATTCTAAACTAGACTTTTTTACAAGAGAGAGCAATAATAATACATACACCAGTACATTAGAGTATCTTTTATAAAAAATAACAATAATCAACATTGTTAATGTTAAATAAAAAAATAGCAATAATAATACAATTTTACAATAATAAAGAGTATCGGAAGTGGGGACCTCACCTGCGAAACTTTAAAACACGAAATTTTTTCAGTGTTTGATTCCTTAAACGATATAAATAGCGTTGTGAACGCATTAAAATAATAAATATTAATTACATTTTTAGTTTATATTTGTACAATAAAAAAGGATATAAATATGAACTAATAAATGGATATTGTGTAGTAAGAGGATTTTAATTTCAGTTAATTTTAAAATATGAAATAGCTGAAGTTATAAATCACTCATTGCTTAAATCACATCAGCGCCCCCCAACTTTATTCTGGGCCCGTTACCGCCCCCCTTAAAGCCTCCAGCGCCCACAAGGGGACGTTATCGCCCACTTTGGGAAAGACTGGCATAGAGGGAATTGTATGTATTGTTTATGCGCAATTTTTTTAAACAAATAATTTTATTGTTTGTTTACAATATCTTATAATTTATCAAGTACTCCATGCTTCGTGCCGTTTCATGGTTTAAACTCATAGTTTTCGTAAGTTTACCACATGCATATTATACTTACATCAATTCTCTGGATGGATGACACGGATTTTTGATTGTATTTTAGATTTTCGTCTGCACTAGCTGGTTTCACGTGGTGTATCTGAGCTGGAAGTTATCTGGCGCTCTGCAGTATGCCGCTCACCGCTGATGTTGCTGCACAACAAGTTCAAGTAAATAGTTTGTTAGATCTTCAATAAATTAGTCGTTTTGGATAAATAATGAATATTTGCAATTTTGAGCCATATAATTTTTATTTTATGGATAAAACATAAAATGTATTTAAGAAGTATTGTATAAAATTTATCTGCAGGAACGTTTGAGGTCTCTTCATAGGCTGATCTACGAGATAGAAGCTGAAAGAGGCCGGAATGAACAATGCATTGATTCTATATTGCGAGCTGAAAAGGCAGCAGAATCACCAGCTTCCAATGAAGACTCATCTAGTTCTTCTCAACAGGTATCTTGTTCATCAGCTACAAATATTATTCATTTAGTAACACGCCATGCAAGTGAATGCATTCAGTGAGACTAATTAAATCTATTTTCAGCAAATGCAGTTAAAAAGCCTTTACAAATCAGGTCTGACAGCAGCAGAACAGGAAGAAAGGCTGCTACGGGCTGCACTGGCTCGCATTTACGAGATTCGAGCCATCAAAAACGAGAGGAGAATACAGGTAGGTATTTTTATTGTAATATCATACTTCCGTGATAAGTTCATTGGATAATAAAAATTTTCCTAAATATGTTTAAATATTGTTTACTTACTAAGTAATTCTAAAATAAACACATCCTTATGTGAAGATGGAATGGACTTTTCTACTGGATAGTTAACTTTTGTTAATATACCCAATACTAATCCAGCTACTTCTTCCATGTAAAAAAGTCAAGCATTGAAGCAAATAACTTTGTGGATTCTTTCTTATAATCTATCTATGAAGATAGATAGCAATGTCACTTTCTGGTTTCCATTTCTATTTGTAGTTTGTTATCTTAAGATAATGTGACTTTTGGGTTCGCAACCCTACGTATTTTAAAATAAAGCTATTTTGTCTGTATAAAGGCACGCCATGCTGGCAACAAGGAGACGATCGGGTGCGGCGCCCTAATGAAGATGTTGCTGAGCGCGGCGCAGACCCTGCCGCTGCACGTGGGGCACGTGAGCGAGCGCGCGCCGCCGCTGTGTGGCGCTGTGCCGGCCGACGCGGGGCACATCGCCCGGGCCGGAGACGCTGTGGCCGCGCTTGTGAGGGTCTCTGATAAAGAGGAGAACTGGATTCTAGCAGAGGTTCGTATAAATGATATTGCTTAGCACTCTTCCAGACTAACCTTAAATGCGGGGCATGTAGGGGTGTGTGGATGTGTTTGTAAGGATGCCATATAAAGGGAACTGTAAACATGTATTATATATTATGTATTTGTAATATAACTGTTTTGCATTACAACAAAACAGCTATTATGTGCGTCCTAAAACACATAGTAGCATTGAAGAAACGATTGTATGATTTTACCTTAATTCCAGATAATCATTACCCATAGTGTAAATTTCCCTTTGCGTCTGTCTTCACCAGGAAGTGCACGACGGTTTCTGAACGTAGCTTTTTCATAGATAATGAAGCGGCGCGCTGTCAACTTTATACTAGTCTTCATCCTCATCATCAGCAAGCCCTGCTGATAATGAGGATGAAGACTATTATGAAGCGCACATAATAGCTGTTTTGTTGTAATGCAAAACAGTTATATTATGAGCGGTCGCTAAAACACATAGTAGCATTAAAGACCTGTTTGATATCTGCTGGTACAGATTACAAACGCTATGTGAAAATAAAACATGAAATAATAAAAAACTTATCCTATTAAGGAAATGAACTAAAATTGTAAACCAAGACGTGAGTTGATAACCCTTGTTATAGGTTTAATAATAATTATATTATCATATTCAAAAAAAAAGTTATAAGTAGACTCTCACACCACTTATTCTTAAGTGTACCGAGATTTTATACTTATTATAACATAGAATGAAGTAATTCTTCTATTAAAAAAGATGTCATTAAAAGCAAAAACACTATCTAACTACCTTTACATTTAAGTCACTAATTTTATTTGGATAGAATCCACAAGTAACAATACTGAACATGTATTATTACTACATTACTCTTTTTCAGATTATCTTTTAAGTTGACTATTATAAATAAATTAATCTCAAAATATTCACAGTTTTTAATCCGCAACATGCTTCGTCAACATTTTCACAGTTGGTAATCCGCAACACGCTTCGTCAACATTTTCACAGTTAGTAATCCGCAACACGCTTCGTCAACTTTTTCACAGTTAGTAATCCGCAACATGCTTCAAATTTATTAATCTAAGAGACCACCCCTTATCGTACCCGGCTCAAATGTTCCCATGATACTGGCGGCATTGCCGCGCTGTATGGCGATGGAAATTCTTTGACCCAGATAAGATAAGGAGCGTCTATCATTTGCCCGTTCAGATATTCTATGTCCAAGCTCATTTATAAATTTCCTTGCCTCGATTCCCCAAACACCCGTGGTTTCAAAGGCCACAGGTACAAAAATATAAGTAGGTTTCAAAAATTGATATTTGATGTGCTTTGACTTAGCAGCGTTTTCAGCTGCTGCACCTACAGAACGAATGGTATCTCTTAAATGTGACGAGGCAAATGTGCTCACACACGTCACGTCCCAAATCAGGCACCTACCTCTCTGCCAAGGCACCAGCGTTAAGCCGTCGGGTCGCTTGCCGTCAGTGCGGTTCAATCCTAGTGGTTCTAAAACACATGGAATGTTTGCACTTATCAATGCTCTTTGGACAATATCATTAAGTGCATGATGCCTTGAATACCTGCCAGCACACTTTAAACAACTAAGTCAGTGGTGACCCTTAGCGTCAACGGTATCACCACAGACACATAAATGTGGCTCACAAATATCGCATCCAAGTCTGCAGCGATACGCACAGTATTGTCGTCCATCAAGGTGCCCATCTGTGGCGAAGGCAGAGTATGAAGCCAAGCGCCAGACTCCGGAGCATTGGCAGCCTTTAGCCGTGCTAGCTCAACATCCGAACTAAGATTTTGCATTTCGTCACAAATGGCCTTCGAAAATATATCATCCCATTTCCTTTGGACATGGGGATGATCAGGAACACTTTGAAGTGTATATCTGTCTTGCCATTCAACTAATGCCTCCTCCTCATAGGGCAAAGAGAGTCTGTCACCATCAAGAGATAACATTCGAGTGTCGAGTCCCTTTACCCCATGCGAAGAATCCAAGAAAGCTGGCAGTCCCGTGTCCTGCACCCGACGAATGCCTAATCCACCGTACCTAACTGGCAAAGATGCCTTCTGCCACTGCTTAATATCCAGTCTAACGTTTAGGATACTTTCAAGAGTAATCTTAAGCGTAGTGTCTATAAGATTAACTTCGGCGGGAAAAAGCCATACTGGAGATGACCTTAAAGTGTATGTAAGCTTGGGCATCGACAAACAACTGGAAAAAAGTCTAAATGCTACATGCGCAGCAGTGGCGTAGCGTGCCTTGGTGGGGCCCCGTATAAAAATTTGTTTGAAGGAAGGAAGGGTAAAGATTTCTCACAAAAGAAAACAAAAGGTTTACATAGAATTAAAAGAAATATTTATTCATCATAATTATCTATCTGTCACTTTTTGCAAAGTTTTGACACTTCTCTCCGTGGTATATCATCTATCCTTTGTACATGATTATTGATCATCTATCCTTTGTACATGATATGACATAAACGGGGAAATCCCGAAGCCCGCGATAACCGATGTAGGGTGTTGCCAACTTTTGAATGCACGCTTTACGCGGAAAAAAAAGAAATGGCTTTTTTTGACCTTTGTCATTTCTGAAATAAATAAAAAATTGGAAAGTTTTTATTAATTATTGCTCACGCACGTTAGGGGCCCCCGTAGCCCGGGGGCCCCGTATAATTGATACGGCAGATACGGCGGTAGCTACGCCCCTGATGCGCAGGTAGTTCCTTTAAAGGTGCCTCCAACTTCTGCAGCATATTATTTTTAATCTGCATAACAGATACAACCGCATCTACAAAAACTGGAGCTGATAATAATTGAAAATTGCTCCGTGGCGTAGTGGTCTCCATGCTAATCCGCCACCCAGAGGTCCCGGGTTCGATCCCCGGTCAGGGCAAGTTGGAAAATGGCCTTTTTCAAATTGTCCTGGGTCTTGGATGTTTATCTATATATGTATTTGTTATAAAATATAGTGTCGTTGAGTTAGTATCCCTTAACACAAGTTTCGAACTTACTTTGGAGCTAGCTCAATCAGTGTTATTTGTCCCCATATATTTATTTATTATTTATATTCAATTTGTTTTCAAACCCGGCAGCAATGACTGAAAACTGTCAACCGACAATGAATTCGAGTTACTGGCAAACAACTCACACTTTACCGGGTTTAATTCTAGACCCATTTCTCCGAATTTAGCTACCACTGTTCGTTGCTCCCCCTAAAGTACCGTCATCTAAATACCAAATATTCAATGGTGACTTAAGGGAGGACACGACTTTATTGATGGCAAGACTAAAAATTAGAGGTCCCAAAGGGTCTACTTGCTGAACTCCAACCTGCGACGATATAGGGAAAGAGCCATAAAATAAGCAGCTAGGCGCAGCTTAACACTGATGTAGAAAAGGATAAAGGCCGGGGACGTGTTCTTTTACTTCCGCCAAAATAATATCTCTTTCTACCATATTAAACGCATTTTTGATATCAAGTTTCATAATATCACCAGTACCCATTTTGGTAAATGCGAACGCTCGTGTAGCATGAATAGCGGCTTCACATCCCAAAGCTGTCCCGAAACCTAGTTGACGAGGTTGTAGCAAATTGGACATTTCAGTTTTAACCATACGACAACCAAGCTTCGCGACAAGACGTCGTAAAACATTCCCTACGGCAATAACCTTTTTTTTTTTACGGAGGAAAGACACGGGAACGGAAATACATCCGCGAACCCCGGCGCGGCTGGCCGCCAAAGCGGCCCCTCCTCGGGGGCGTCACAGCGCCCCCCCACTCACCAAGTCCCTCAAGATCCCCAACCACAGCCACGGCGATGTGGCCCCGCCTGAAGCGCCGGGAGGGCAATGAAACATTCCCGTCCCGGCGGCCCCCCACCCCGGGTGGGGGGAGAACTTCCCACTCCCCCGCCGCCCCATTGGGCGCATCCCTACAGGCTCAAGGCCGAAGCCGAGCCCGCGGGAGCGCCCCTCCCCGGGTGGAGGGAGATCTTCCCACTCCCCCGCCGCCCCAATGTGGGCGCTCACTGCTGGTTGACGTCAGCAGGAGCGCCCCCTCGCGGGTTCCTCTTAGCTTTCCCGTGGCTCGAGGCTACCACGGGTACTGAGCCCCCCCGGTACGACAAACCGGGAACCCATTGGGGGGGGGGGGCTACGGCAATAACCTAACCTAACCTAACCTAACCACCATCCTTTTTTTCTAACGCAAACAATGACGCACCATATAAAAATGGGCAGACCTCGGGATTCAGTAGTCCTCTAAGCAAAAAATTACACAATTTAGTCTGAGAATCTACGAGTCTTGGCCTATTGTCACCTGCAGATAGTGACGTCAATTCTTTAAGGTGATCAGAACGAAGGCCATCCAAGCCCGCTGCTGACCCACTAGCGAAAGAACTTATAGCATCCAAAACATCCACGGAGCTAACTAAAACTACTGGGCAATCATTGTTTGGCTCTGGTGGAAGTGAAAGTGGTCGTGTCGGAGCAGGATGCTTAGCTCTCAAAACACTAAGAGTTTCATCATTTTTAGGAGCCAACCTTGCTTCTTTACCATCCACTTGCTTATCTGTGAACAAGTAATGTTTTTTTTTTTTAAAGTGGAAAGAGACATCCGATTCTTTTTTTTTAAATTTCTTTTTCTGGTCTATGTTCAATAAAGCTTATCGAAGCAACAGCAGAAAGCACACTCCCTGTGGAGACATCTATGCCTGCTTCTCTTAGGACCACTGGATAAAGAATATCCAGTCAGTCAGTATAGGTTATGTAATCATGTTGCAGATCTAACCTTCCCAGTTACCGAGATAAAAGGGTAACCCTCACCCCGACTTTCTGTAGCTTTTCCAAACTTTTTATGTTATGTACTGTATATATTGTATTCTGACGATGTATCTTGCTTGAGTAACCAGACAGATTGTCTCCTGAATGTGTTGTCAGCCTGTGAGCCAAAAGTTGGTCAAAATGTTATAACGTTATTTCCATAAATAATGATAACATTTCCTAAAAATTTTAACATGGACTCTACGGTCCTGAAGTTAAACAGTAAAATGATGGCTGTTGAACCTATGTCAAACAGTGTTCCATAGTTTGTGTGGTATTTAGACATTGAAACAAAACTTTGGTATCCCAGATAGAAGCTTTGACTTCTTGCATTTAGTAGCTGTTGTACAAGGTAACCAAATATATATATTAGAAATATATATAATAATTTTATATATTTTATATTTCTTCTGCAATTATAGAAAATGTGGCTAATATAGCATTATGGTTTTATAAGTTCTCTTTTTGGTATAAATTGGTTGGGACTCTAGCAACTTCAGAGTTCTTAGATCCATCTGCTCCTGTTGATTTCCCTTAAAACTATCGTTAGAATGGGGTTTTATAATGTGGATTTACTCCAGCTTTTCAAGATCTTCCTTTCCTCTGTGGACCAGTGAGTTATTTGATTGGTTCACTACCACTTGAATTTCTCCACCTGAGGAGGATTTTTGTTTTTTGTCAAATCGATAAGGTTTGTCGTAAGTTCCGGTAGGTGTGGTTCTTGATTCCTTCCTGGTTCTCACTTACAGATCTGGTAACCCTAAAACATTTGACCCCAAATGTACGTCACTAATACTGTTAGAAACCAGTAGCAGTGTTCAGGTGTCTCATGATTAGTGGTTTTTTAAGTGTATGTCAACCTGAAATTGGCATAAAGACGACTGAAAGCGTCGCAAAAATTGGCAGACCCATCTGTCGAGTCCTATATATCCATATATTTCTCTACAAATACGTCACAGGTCTGGCGCCTCATACAAGCATAGTAATATTTATGCCTAATACTGCAAACGAAACTTTACATCCGTGCACAAGGCAAGTGACCGTTTCAGTGATCACAACCATCAAAGGCTCCCGAGAATGGGGGAGAGGTGCGGATACGCCAAATTGTGGTGGGCGCTTTTTCTGGACGTGAAAACGACGATGTCAGGTGTACCCCTATTTCTGAATACGGCCTCCGCGGCCGGGGGTAATAGGTGCCATTCCAGCATGACCAGCATCGGTCAATTCCTTGAAAGGTGGTCGGCTATGCCATTACATTACATCTCCCCGGAAGATACGCCACCGGAAGCGTCACATTCAGTTGACCTGTCATTTCCATAAACGTTTTTGTCAACATAAGAAGATAAATATGAACAATTAATAATATACCAGGTTAAATTAAAAACACAATTCATCTTTCACAAATATCTCTTGTTGAGGGAACTAAAGAACTGGTTGAAATAATGAATAACTACAGTGGAATTAGATTTGTGTTCCTGTCAACAGGCAGCTCTTTCACCTATTCCCCTCACCCCTTTTCCCCCCTATTAAATCTAGAGGGATAAAGAGGATTGGGAGACTTAGATTCTACTATTATAGGTAAATACTATCAAATTTAAGTACAATAACTTAGCATTGGTAGCAGTATACCTTTCTTTAAATTTATCCATATCGTCTCCTTATCACTGAGGACTAGATGTAATAAATGAAATCTAGGACCTGATTTTTCAGTCAAATTAACAACAGTATTGTTCAACACTCCATTACAGGATATCTGGTGTGAGCAGATCAGTTTGACTAATTGAGTTGGTTCTGCCAACACTTTCATTGCCAGAACCAGAAGTGGTGCTATTTAGAATTAATCGGCGCTAAGGCTGATTTCATTTTGCTGTACAAGAATCCATATTAATAAATCCACTGGTACATGGGAATTATTTCCCTTCCCTTGGCTTATAGTAATCAAGTAGTGTTAAGGCACCAGGCTTGTAAGGACAAGCCCTATGAGCTAAGGGGCTCATAGCAGCCTGCACCCCGAAGTGCAACAATTATTTCTGCATTAATATTACTAGCAGTAAAACCCACAGGACAAACTTCTTAATTGTATGATTTAAAAGTCCTTGGTGACTTAACAAAACGATGTTACCAATTTATGTCAGTCAACCTCGAGGTTGTACAAATGCAAGAAGAGTCAGGTTTGTATACTTAGTGTAAAAATCCTGATATGTATAGACCAAAACTGCTATGGCATTCTTGCCATTAGATTGATGCTGAGGCAGAACTGGGTGACAGTAACAGGTCTCTAAGCTGTGTCAGCCCTGTCAAGTTCTGTCAATGCTTATGTGTAGCTCTGGGGCTACTACAAAAAATAAGGCAATAAAAAATAAATAACAGATTTCTTTATTTAGTAAACGTCTGTGTGCCATACCAAGTGTCGGTCGGACTAATGGGTTACAGATTCCTTAACTGTAGAACCCTGATGAGCTCAGCATTTGAATATTATGAGTTGACTTACCATTCCAAAAACTTGGGAGCCGTTAAGCCTGCAAAAACTAATACTATAGATCCGATCAGTCTGCAACTGCGCTGTTCTAGTGCTTGTTCATAAATCAGGTTATTCACGTTCCGTTAAGTAACTTATCAACTTTCATAGTAACCTACCCCTCTGAGGGGTATATACTAAAGATAAGTTAATCATCTGTTGGAATTAAAACTCTTATCACTTCCCCGAGAAGCGAAACAACAGGTAAAAGGTCAGTTAATCAATTTGGTCAAGTTCTGATTGCTTTTCTACCGTAGATCATTTGCATTTTCTTCTATGAACATTATTGTTAAATTGTTATTATTATATATAACATTATTGTAAAATATCCAATAGTAAAACAAACATTCATGTTTTGGTGAATTAGAACCCACAAATGATCATTATAGTACTGTTTTGTATAATGAATTTGGATTGAAATTAGTGGGGTTAGCTGCAGCCCAGATATGGAGGCTCTGTAAATCCTCACTTAATAAATATTAATATCTTTATAGCTCAATATTTATCAAAAGTGCTAAAACGTTTTTATTAGTACCTAAGAAAGTAATCTTTCAAATAGTTAAAGTGACATAACATCCCCTTATCCTTCACAGCGACAAATTCCTTAGTCGCTACATATGATTGCATAGTACTTTAATAACAGTCTTTCACAATAGAATGCTGTAGGATTTTCATTTATTCAAGGCACCCTTAGCAGACATTACTACCCTTTTTGGATCACATTCAGTGCTCAAATCCAATAGGATAGAAGAAAAAATTGTTTCACTAAGAAAAACAGATTAAACATCTCTGTGAATGGTCACAACTAGAGCCAGTGACCGCGGCGGTCTTTTTGTCCCCTGGACACTGTGGGAATCCCGAATATAATTTAACTAAACTTACGATTGCAGCAACTCGGGGATGGGAGATGATATTTGAACAGTTTGTTTGGATAAAACGCGTAGCTCTACTCGCCTTTCGAAGTCGAGGAGAACTCGCTCGAGGATAGGTAGATATTTTTGACCCGGTTGTTCTAGAGCAGTCTTTCCCAAAGTGGGCGATAACGCCCCCTTGTGGGCGCTGCAGGTCTCAAGGGGGGCGGTAAGAGACCCAGAAAGAAAATTTTTTTTTTTGCTAGGAGCTTTATTTAGCTAGGAGGCCTCTTAAACAACGACTGCAAGAGCTCTCGACTCTCAACAACAACTTGTGAACATCAACTAATATGAATTAAAAGATTGCTCAAACTCGGTTCTGTATTTCTCTCCGCGTAGTTCATATATCTGTCCTATTTTATTGAATATAGAAAAAATGAAAATCATGTCAATCGGTCGCTCCGTTTCGTAATGAAAGTAGACACAAACAAACAAATAAAAAGGCAACAGACACACTTTCGCATTTTAATAGTTATTAGTACTCGTAGATATCTATCATGTTTTAACAAGTTTTTGTTAAATAACCCGAATTGTGCATTCTGATCAGTTGGCTGGTTCATTGAATACTTGTTCGGACTTGTTGAGTACGATTGAGCGTCGAATGAGATAAACGAGTTTATGCATGTTTGTTTTATTCCTGTCGGTGCGTGCTGCTTAAGCATTCCTATATAAACAATGTAATATTTATTTTATTTTCATTTGTGGTTTCGCGCGCAATAGATGAGCAGTACTTACGCCTCCTCTACACTACTCGCGAAGTTGAACGTATTTCTCAAAGCAAAACAATGTCGGAAGTAAAAAAGAAGAGACGGCAATACTGTGCGGAATATATTAAATTCGGATTTATTGAAAATCCCACAAACCCATCGTCGCCTTTGTGTCTTCTATGTCTAAAAACATTTTCGAATGAAGCAATGAAGCCTTCAAGGCTGCAAGATCATTTGAATAAAATGCATCCAGATAAGAAAGACAAGAATGTAGCATATTTTCAAGACCTAGAGAAGAAGCATAATACTCAGCCAAGTGTAGCAAAACTATTTTCGGCGGCTGCTAAGCAAGATGACGACGGACTTCGAGCTTCGTACAATATCTCTTTGTTAATTGCTCAAAAAGGCAAACCACATAACATCGGAGAAGAGTTAATATTGCCAGCAATAAATGAAGTAATTACTACCGTGCTTCATAAACCGACCGCAGATATTATCCGAAAAATTCCTTTGAGTAATAATTCTGTGCAAAGACGAATTGATGAAATGGCTGAAAACATTGAAGAATCATTGTGCGATCACCTGAGGACAAGTCAATTCTCAATTCAGCTCGATGAGTCCACTTTACCAACTAATGAAGCATTGTTGTTGTCTTACGTGAGGTTTATTAAAGATGAGAAAATATGTGAAGAACTATTATTTGCTAGAAATTTAGAGACCGATACAAAAGGGGAAACCATATTCAATACATTGGAAAAGTTTTGCGATGAGAAAGAGATTCCTTTGAAAAATATTATTTCAGTTGCTACAGATGGCGCTCCGGCTATGACAGGGTGCCATAAAGGCTTCATAGCATACTTAAAAAATAAAATTCCAGATGTCCTTGGTGTACATTGCGTTATTCATAGACAACATTTAGTTGCTAGAAACTTAAGTGAAAAACTATTTCAATCACTGCAATATGTTATCAAAGCAGTCAATAAATTCTGCAACAGCTCTTTGAATGATAGATTATTTGTGTTACTAATGACGAGGATTTCAACCGTTTGTTGTTTCATACTGAAGTTTGTTGGCTATCAAGAGGCAATTGTCTGACTCGATTTTACAACCTATTTGACTCTGTTATAGAGTTCTTGGAAACTAAAGATACAGAATTGCACGACAAGCTCATAACATCAAAGAATGATATAGCTTACATGACAGACCTGTATAAATTGTTCAACGACATGAATCTCCAACTGCAAGGCGATAAACTAAATTTATTTAAAACAAAAAACGTCGTTGCTGCTTTCGCAGCCAAACTGCTTCTACACAAAAAGAATCTGGGCAGACGTGAGTTTCACAATTTTCCAAATTTATCAGTATCATGCAGTAACGACGAATTGTTTGCCTACTGCCAACATTTGGAAAACCTCCACATTGACTTCACCGAACGATACCAGGACATTTTGAACTTGGAAATACCAGACTGGGTGTTGGATCCGTTTTCAATTGTCAACACAGCAATGTCACCTTAGCTGGAAGAAGAACTTATGGAATTGACAACAAACGAGGAAATAAAAATCAAGTTCAAAAATGGTTACCAAGAATTTTGGCTACAAAAACCGATCCCGCAATTGTAACCTGGATTGTGGTCAATCGTTCAACGATTCTTGATAGCATTCCCATCGTCATATTTGTGTGAACGTGGATTTAGTGCTGTGACAACACTGCTTACTAAAAAGAGAAATCGTTTGCTTGTTACCGAACGTGGCGACTTGCGACTGTTCTTGAGTAAATTGGAACCTGATATCAACAAACTTATTAAACAGCATCAAATTCATCCTTCACATTTGTTTTTATATAAGGATTGATTATTTTAGTTATATTTTTAATAAAAGATACTCTGTTTTAATACTATAAAGTTGCGTTTCAATAATCATTCTTATTGGCAGGTGGAGCCCGTAAGAGTTAACTTGAGACCTAAGCGCCGTTGCATGTTACCTACTGCGCTCAGGTTTCAAGTTGCGGGTTATAGTAAAAGTTTCGTTTACAATTCTCCGTTAATATACATATATAGGTCACAATAATTAATTAATTTAATTTGAAGTTATAGTGGTTTTTAAATAGGTGAAAATATGGGGGCGCTTAAAAAATATTTTTTCTCAAAGTGGGCAGTAGACAAAATAAGTTTGGGAACCATTTTCTAGAGCAAACACCGGTCCCACTCTCCCACTCATTTTGGCGAAAATCTGAATGACGCTGAACTAAATAAAATTTCGAGACGCGATGGTCACACTCACAAATTGTTTTAACTTATATTTAATCTTGGAAAACATGCATAAAACAAGAATTTCCATTCGGGAAAAAAATATCGTGTTTTTATCGGTACAATATACAAACGCTATGAACTTATGAAGTTGACAGCGCGCCGCTTCATTATCTATGAAAAAGCTGCGTTCAGAAACCGTCGCGCACTTCCTGGTGACGACACGCAAAGGGAAATTCACACTATTATGGGTAATGATTATCTGGAATAAAGGTAAAATCATACAATCGTTTCTTCAATGCTACTACGTGTTTTAGCGACCGCTCATAATGTAATGTACATCAATCTCAACTTTTGTCCCATTGTTGGGCAAAGGCCAAAGGTCTATCCCATCTTTTTCCACTTTTCTCTTTCTAGTTAGGCTCAACCATCGTTTTTGGAATGCGTCGAGTTCATCTAGCCAGCGCTTTTTTGGTCTTTCCTTATTAATTATTATATCATAGGTAGTAAGCTGGCTCCCAGCTCAAGGCAAATACGAAGTGGACGACATAGACGAGGAGCAGAAGAACCGGCACGTGCTCAGCAAGCGGCGCGTGGTGCCGCTGCCGCTGATGCGCGCGGACCCGCGCACGGACGAGCACGCGCTGTTCCCGAAGGGCGCCGTCGTCATGGCGCTGTATCCTCAGACCACGTGCTTCTACCGCGCTGTGGTCAACAGACTGCCCGCCAGCGCGGCTGACCCTTATGAAGTTTTGTTTGAGGTGAGTTAAATGGATTGTTTTAAAATTATACAATACCTCATTGCATTGTAATGAGTGGTAAATTGTTTTTAAACTCGACTGACTTTCAGCTAGATGTATTTTAACCAAACAGATAGAAGCTATGTGCTGGGTGGTGGATTACCTAGCGAAACATGTCAAGAAAATTAGCATCCCACCAAAAAACATACCTGTTAAAAAGGGGGCCAAGTTCCTATCGGCTAATTGTTCGGCTAAAAAGAGTTGAAATTTAATCCAATGCCAAGTTTAGATGCACTTTAAAATCGATCATAATTATCTTCATCAACAGCCTGATCCACTGGTAAACATTTGCCATTCCCAAGACAAGACTTGAACTTGGCAGGTTTTCGTGTTAAACGTAACACTTGATTAATTGTATGATTAAATTTATTATTAATATAATTAAATTAAGCTATTTAATAAAACCTGCCAAGTTCAAGTCTTGGGAATAGCAAATGTTTACCAGTAGATCAGGCTGTTGATGAAGATAATTATGATCGATTTTAAAGTGCATCTAAACTTGGCATTGGATTAGATTTCAACTCTTTTTAGCCGAACAATTAGCCGATAGGAACTTGGCCCTCTTTTTAACAGGTATGTTTTTGGTGGGATTTTAATACTTTTTTACAAGAAATCGTACCTATTTTTTTCTACATCGCGATTCAATTATACCGCTAGCGCCATCTATCGAAAGTAATTTATAACAATAGAAGCCTGATTTTTTAAGTAAGTAGTATTTAATAATAAGCTATACAGTATGCATTATTATGTATACATGACAATTTTTTATACCCCTCCTCCTCATCGTATTCTCATTGTATCACTGGTTCATAAATATTTTTATTAAAAATTCGATATTCGATTGAGCCGACTCACGCTTGACCGATTTCTTAAGTTTCTTAATTTTTTGTTAATCTACATATGAAACACGACCTGCGTGCAAAATTTCATAACGCTAGGACAATTGGAAGTGGCCTAGAGATTTTGATTACCGGTCAGTGAGTGAGTCAGTCAGTCAGTCAGTCAGTGCCAAAATTAGCTATTTTCACAGGGTCATATTTCAGGATCTACTGAAGCTATATCTATGATATTTGGCATACTGCTTTAGTACTAGTATATGATTGCGTAGATACAATTTTATCTCTGTACTTGCAATAGGCACTGAGCTACAGAGGGGTCAAAAGTGGGTCGAAACGGTTCGTGTAAATAGTGCACGGCATGCGCGCGGCCTGTTGCTGGAACTTGGCCTGCGCACTACTGTGCGCTTAGATTAACCAAAAGGCTTGTTCTGTGAAAAAAATAATCATGAAAAAGTCGTGTTGGTTACTTCATCGTAGTGTCTTCATGTCTAGACAGCGCTATTTGTTATAAGGCCGCATCAAAATAATCTAGTCCAATTCACTTTTTCCGATTACTTTTTGCTCTCATCTGGAGCACATTGAGTTGTATGCTGAGCCTGTTACTTCAGAGCTAAGACACCACTTTCTGGCTTTTTCTCTATGGCACAGAATTAATATAAATATTACATACAGAACGGAATCTCCTAAGGTCCTGAGCGTCCCCGTCCTAAGTCCCCGCACCTCTCCGCCGTTCGCGCCTTGTCGAGGCGGCTGCAGGCGCCCGCTCGACATCCTCCACACGGTGAGATCGGGGAACAGGGACGCATATTGCACGAGATCTTAGGAGATTCCATTCTGTATTTAGTGTTTTTGGTCTGACGGTAAGGTTAGGATCTCACTTGTCAGCATGGAGCAGCCCTTTTCTATGCTGCTATCTTTTTCTGTCGCTTAGAACCGTCATTGTTCTCTCGTTCTAGCTAATGACGGTTCTGAGCGACAGAAAAGGATAGCAACATAGAAAAGTGCTGTTCCATGCTGACAAGTGAGATCCAACCCTAACTCATGTTCCAGGACTCATCGTACGCGGACGGGTACTCCCCCCCGGAGCGCGTGGCGCAGCGCTACGTGATCGCGATCAAGGAGGGCAAGGGCCGCGCCACCTGACCCGCGGCGCGCGGACAGCCCGCCCGCACCTCGCACGACACCTCCTCCGTCGAAGACGACTCCATCATGTAAAACACCACATTGTCACACAATTTATATAATTACCAGGCCTGTGTCACTCCCCGTTTAGGTATCGATAATATACCTACATTTTATTACAATGCACGCGGCGTCCACTTCGAAGGGGAAAATTCAGTTACATAAAACGTATGTCCGTAATAAGAATGAAATTGGCTTGCAATGGACGTCTAGGTATCTAAACGAAGAGGTGAGGAGTTCTAAAGTGAGCAAAAATAAACCATAGCGCTAACTGCATAAAGTATATATTTCTTTGAAGTTCATTCTGAGTAAGACTTCTGTACGTGAGGACTAGTACTTATTCTGTGGTACTTCATACAGAACGGAATCTTCTAAGGTTCCGCGCAATATGCCTCCCCTGTCCTCGCACCTCGCCCCCGTTCGCGCCGTGTCGAGGGTTATGAGCGGGCGGCTGCAAGCGCCTGCGGCCGCCTCGACAAGGCGAGAGGAGTGAGTACGGGGAACGGGGACGCATATTGCGCGGGACCTAAGGAGATTCCGTTCTGTAGTCATATTAATTCTGTGACATTGTTAAGATAACTTTATGTATAGTCTGCTACATAGTCTGATAGAAAAATATCATTTGTATGTTGACCGAATTTGAAATAAGATGGCGTATGGCTGATAAAGTAACTTCCAAGTAACCTGTGGGTGTGTGAATATGGGACTTCTAAAAAGGAAGAGGTTATCAATTCATCGCGATCTTTTTTTTATGTATATTCACCCATTATTCGAAGACGCCTGAACCGATTTTGAAAATTCTATTTTTGTCCGAAAGGGTAAGGTAATAGAAATTTTATCAAAATCGGTTGTGTAGCTTGGGGGTGAAGTCGGTAACTAGTTTTGAAAAATTATAACTGCATGGTACTTTACCAAACAAAAATGCATAATGTTTATAACTGCATGGTTCTTTACCAAACAAAAATGCATAATGATCATAATAAGGCTGGAGTTCACCGACTTTGTCTAAAGAGCCGATTTCGTAAACGGGCATCAAATTGTAACGCCTGTTTAAACGACCGTTATGAGAACGAGTGTTCACCACGCAAAATGAATAATTGATTAACAAATTGAACGTTATTGAATGAAAAGATTGAACAATATACGACTGTCACATTGTGAAGACCAGCAAACGCTTACATATAACAGTGACCGGAGAAACTACATAACATAGTCGGGTAGTGTTGGGTTTGGGTCGGCTACCTGGCCTGGGATATTACAATGATACAAAATAAAAAAGCTTTCAAAGGTACCAAACTCAATGTCTTGTATTGCATTCTCTATTTAGCATCATTATTGGTTTCAGCTTTTGGGGGTGGAGAATCCTAGTATGGTGATTTTGTTACTTGTTTTGTTTGATTTCGAAAGGTAGAGCGCAAATAGTGTTTCTAAAATGTTATTTGTAAATGTCTAAGGTGAATGTGGTGAAATCTATAAGGTGTTCTATTGACAATTATCAAGTGATACAAATAAGAAGTGGAAAAAGTTGACATACAGAGCCGATCCCAAATAGGGAAGTGGCGAGGAAAATGAATGATGATGACAAATATCCAAAGATAAATAAATGATTTTTGACTTTTGGACTGACTCTATTGTGTTGTGTGAACTTGTTTGTGTCAAACTAGATAATTAATAAACATCTCTACAAACACTCTCATACCCAATAAAATATTAAATTATGTATGCATTTCATTGCCAAAGTAGACTATGAAAGGCCGCTAATATTAATTACACTAGACTAGAAACGCATCGCGTCTGGTTAGGTCTTGAAATTGTTTTGAAGTAAAAATGAGTGATGTTTTTGAAGAGTGATGAAATAAGAATGCATTGAACTAGATTATTCACAAAATTAAATTATTTGTAATAGTTTCGTCCAACCCCTTGCGCAACCAAATTTTCGATTTCAAATGATTTTGTCATAAAATAAAACACATGTTTCATTTTCAAGGTATTCAGAAAAATTTTGGTAGGTAGTATGTACTTAAGTAAGTATATATATTTTCATGCAAATTCCTAATAAACATATCATCATCATCATATCAGCCATAGGAAGTCCACTGCTGGACATAGGTCTCCTCAAAGGATTTATAGTAGTTTGTATTAAATAACTATAAAACTATCAAATACAAAGAATACAATCAATACTTGTCAAATCTTTCGTAAATCGGGCGTAATCAAGAGATAATCGTCGAAGGGAAGCTCCGTTAACTTAACGGCTGATTAACCGAACGTTATCGCCGTTTAGGTGCTGGTGAACACTATATAAACTATAACGGACTGTTAAATCAATTTAACGGCTTGTTTACAGTTAACAACATGTTGGTGAACTCCAGCCTAAGGGGCCTAAAGGTTTGTGCACACGAAACATCGCACCCCCACTGTGAAATATCGAAGCTATAACAAAGATATTTTGTAAGATAAAAATATAGTTCCCACGAAGGGATTTGCCTTATAAAAAACTCTATGGCAACACTTTGACTTTCTTATATTATGGACAAGGTATTGTTACAGCCTGTACTATTTTTGCATTTCTCTTTCATTATACATATAACCTAGGTACTTAATTTACATATTGTATCTTAAGGTCATAAGCGTGTATCTGTTTTAATTAGAATTTCTAAATAAAAATGAAATAAATTACACTTTGATTTTAATCTAAGTAATGTTTTACGATCGGGGGCACGGGTAGTATAATTTAAAAAGATAAATTTAGTTTATAATGGTGTATTACTTCAGAAAAGTAACATACAGGTTTATTTTCTTATAGATACAAGATCTTACAGCCAAGACAACATTAACAGATTACAGCAAATATGATTAAAGTTGTCTTTATTGTACAATCTTAGTTGAATAAACATAAGTATGTAGTATACATGATAAAATGTTTAAATCAAAGTTAATACAAATTGATTTGACTTAAAATAAAGATTAATGGAAGAAAATAAAATATACATTTTTGAGAGTATAAAATAGACGATGCAAGAACTCCATAGGTATAGTCAATTTAAAAAAACCGCGTAGCCAGTTCTATGGCTATTAACCATAAAATTAATTACTCAGTTCTATTTTTTTTTAAACTAATAAAAGTCACACATAATAAAACATTTTGGAGTGACTATACTCTCAGCAAGTAATTAATTATCTTGCACCATGTTATACAAATTTATATACAAATAAAGAAAAGTGCGGGAAAGCACACCAAAAAGATGCGTAGCTACTGCATCCAACCGATTTACATATAAAAATATCTCTGCAATATTTAAAATTCTAAACATTGTTCGTAGCTACGCCATTCTTGATAAAGTAGTTTTGTCTTTTTAATAGGTCAAAATTATTGGAACGTTTTGTGATTCTCGTCAAATAACTCAAATTTAAAATAAATCGTGATTTATCATTATCACCAAGTAGGTCCCGTACATAATAGTTAATTTATATTACACAATATTTTAGTTTAATATGATCAAATCAACGGATTATGTGGACGCAAATAAATAAAGGTTTTTGTGACGGAGTGAAATTATTTAAGTCTCTTTATTAATAAAAATGTCCGTTATCCAGTTAAATAATTTATGGAAATTTTATAATACAAAAGCAATGAGCAAATTTTTTATATGGCTTAACATTGCTCACAATATATGAGATCATTTTAACCTTTGATGTTTTAAATTGAAGCCATCGGGGCATTTTGTAGCTTAAATTTAAAACATCACTCAACTTAACATTTTTATTAGTTTTAAAAGCGAGAAATAGGTTTTCTTTAAAATTTTACCACTGAAACGTCTTTTGGACGAATTCCCGTTCACATGCTGCCAGGAAAGTAATATAAGTCAACAATTTTGACTTGCTCCTATGAAATTTTCACACAAAAAACTTGTTTCACATCTCATTTGACAATTTTTTTGTCAGTAAATTAAATAAAAATTGATTTTAGGTATATTTAAATTCGTCAAACATTAAGAAATCGAGAAAAGTAGGCGGCTAGAGAGCTAAAAAGCCAAAGTTTTGGTAAAGTGGATAAATAGGAGTTTATTTCCTTTTGTATGATGTGTGTAGTCCTGTAAATAAAGAAAACAATAGAAAATGAAACCATTTTCACTTTAAAATTATGAGAAATGTGACTGTCAAGCCCTTCCACTGAGACAATGACTTTTGCCAACCTCTGTGACCACTGGTCATCATGCCAAGCTAATACTGGAGGTTAGATCCGGGTTAGATCCTTAGTCAGGTCATGATGGAAAATGATCTTTTTCAGATTGACCTAGGTCTTGGATATTTATCTATACATATATGTATTTGTTATAAAATATAGTATTGTCGAGTTAGTATCCTATAACATAAGTCTCGAACTTACTTCGGGGCTAGCTAAATTTGTGTTATTTTGCTGTGTATATTTTTTAACAGCAGCATTAAAGTACTGATGTAGTATCCCATAACACTAGTCTCGAACTAAATTTGTGCGATTCGTCTGTGTATATTTATTTAACAGCTAAACTAGTGATGTTGACGCCAAAAATATAAGCTCACCTCTATAAGGCCTGCCTGTCGTTGACGAGGCCCTGCAACTTGCGGGCCACGCTGGGCGTGGCGTAGCGCGGCCGCTTCAGCACGTCCGCCGAGGCCACGCCGGCTTCCAGCGGCCGCTTGAGGCCCACGTCGCACGCCACCAGCGTGTTAATCGCGTGGAGGTCCTACAACGAGAAGGAATTGTGTTTATTTCATATCATTTTATAATATATATACATTATGGACACAACTACTTATAAAATGTATGGATACTAAAAATGGATGTTGATACTATTTGGTCCGTTTAATTTCAGGTTTTCAGTCATGTTTATTATTTTTGCAATAGACAGGGGGTGCCTCTATAGGCAACCCCTAATTTTTCCTTAGGCCTTATTTATATAAGACCTTTTTTCCAGTGTTAATCAGTTCACTGCAGGACTACAGTTCTCGCCTGACAAATGACGATTGGCCGATAATCATCACCATGTATGGTCGGTGATCTATCTATTATCTCTGTGCCTCAAATATTATCTTTCAACTGTACCGAGGGAGGGATCTAGGGGTTCAACTCCTGAAATGAAGAGACTGCGGTCCTTTTATCTAGTAAGATCTAATTGCATAAAAAAATCGGAATGGTTTTTTTTTCCTGTAATGGCAACATTTCAGGGTATATCCGAATCGTTCCCAGTGGGGACGACGCAGTGGTGACAATCGAAACCCACAAAACTAAAAATTGTCCCTTTGGTCCGACTTTCGTCCCCATTGGGGACAAAAGGGAAAACGAAAATTTCCATTCGTCCGACGAATGGGAAATTTCTTTTTCATGTTTCCCATTTGTCCCCAGTTATGTTAAATAGAATAGCTGATAATGATTTTAATTTATAAGATATATTAAAAGAAGGGCTTTATGTATATTGAAATAAAAGTTACATGTATGTACTATCCTAAAAATATACTTTACATACATGTAACTTATAATTCAATATACATAAAGTCCTCCTTTCTATCTAACCTAAAAAATACATTTCAAAAGTCATTATTAGCTATTCTATTTAACATAACTGGGGACAAATAGGAAACAAAAACGAAAATTTCCATTCGTCACCACTGGAGACAAATGGGAATTGTAATCTAAGCCTGGCCCATTCGTCCCCAGCGGGGCCGACGCAGTGATGACAATCGAAACACACAAAACTTAAAAATCGTCCCATTTAAATTATTATTATTTTAAACAGCATTACAATGCTCGGATTATTATCCAAATGATGTGATGAAAAATTTCGCCACGAGTGGGATTTGAACCCGCGTCCCTCACGTTAACGCCGTGAGTGCACTACCAATTGTGCTAACGTGGCTTTAGTTTGGATCGTCCCATTTGTCCCCAGTACCCCATACCCCATTTCAACTATTCGTCTATTGTCTCACATACATCTTTATTAAGTAAAACCCTAGTATTTTATATACATGGGCTGACCGTGCCCTAAAATATTGCCTGGATAAGTCCATGTGATGCAGTACTAGAACGGTGTAAAGCGGAATTAGGACGTAAGATTAATATTAGGGGCCATCCATAAATTAAGGGATCGTTTTATTTTTTCGATTAGAGGTTCTTTACTATCAAAAACAAGTTAGTGACGTCACAATCAAAATCTATATCTATGCAATAAAACATATTCATAAAGCCTTATAAGTTTTAGCTTCTCTGCCTTGTTTTTTTAATTAAATTAAAATATCGGAATCTGTGACGTCACACTAAGTCTTGAAATTCATGTGACGTAATTTATGATGGTCCCGACGGTCGACTGGGACAGAATGCTATTAGCATTAAGTCTGCTTTTTGTACTATTTATTATTTATTACTGGTAAATAAAGTCTTACCCTATTGTTCATAAAAATTAACAACCGTTTGACAAACCTATTTTAGTTAAAATTTCTTTTGTCCCTTTCCCTCTTTTCAATATTTGACACAGTAAGAACGAGACGAAACATATTTTAACTAAAAGAGGTTTAGCAAAAGTTTGAAAACTTTTATGAAAATGGGGGTTAGTCTTAGACACGAAACTAGAACGCTTGCTATGTTTCGTTACATACTATTCCATACAATTCAACTGAGTGCCCAAGGCGCGCGTCTCGTTTCGTGAGTGAAATAAATAAGTAGTAAACGAATAGTAACCTTGGCGGGGCTCCTGCTGAAGCGGTAGGTGAGCTGGTAGTCGGCGGGGCGCGGCGCGGTGAAGGGCCTCACGTACAGCTGGTGCCGCTCCGACACGCGCAGCCCGGCCGGCGAGAACGACAGCTCGCCGCGCCGCGCCGGCAGCGGCGACAGCGGCGACAGCCCGCCCTCCTGCACACACACCACACACGCCTTGACTGACTGGCTAGTACAGCTAAACTTATTCAATATTGTAAATACCTACCCAATTAGGTTCTACAAATGTTTATCTACACCCATGCTATAAATCCTCTATAAAAGTTTCTGAAACAGCTTATTGCCAACATTAAAACTCTCAGTGTCATAGTAACCATTATATCACCCGAACGAGTGTTATAATGTTGTACTAAATTTCATTATGCAACGCAAACTCGATCCCTTACTCATCAAACAGCTACATTCATTATGAATTTAAAAAAAAGCACATTGCCATGTACGCGCCGTCCACTACCACACTACCGTTATTTAAAAAAGGAAACTTATTGGTTATTCGAATTCACGTCGTATCCCGCCACTTTTGTTTGATATTTACTAATATCGAACAAATATTACTTGCATTCCAATAATAGTACGATCCAAAATTTAAATAATGATTACAATAAAATAATTTCATTTTTAGCTATACATAAACATAGTTAATTTGTATTAGATACTCAGCAAGTAAACTTACCAGGAATTTACATAGAGTTCTTAAGACTTTACAATACCCTATGGATTTAGAACCTTTTGTAGAGGATTCATATCATGGGTGTACATAATGCCGTTCAATGCCCGGCTTATTATTTGCATATTTTTATTGACTTAGTGTGAGTGAGGCGTTGGATGACAACTTGGGCTAGTACAGCTATAAAACTATCAAACTAATTAAATATTGTTAATACCTACCTAATTAGGTTCTACAAAAGTTAATAAGCCGTTCAATGTCCGGCTTACGTACGGCGACTCAGTGTGAGTAATATGTCTCTGACTGAGCGTGTTTGTACAAAGTTTTTTATTGTGAATGTATTTGTAAAACCAGCGAAAATTTTCGTCTTTTGAATATGTGGGTGTGGCAATCCAGTCGTGCTGCAGAGGGGGAGGGGGAGGAGGGGGAGGGGGAGGGTGAGGGTTAGGGAGATGGAGGGCGAGAGCGAGAGGGAGAGGTTATAATAAAGAATGAAACATTTTACAAGTATTAAAAAATTTTAACTGAATAAATCATTTGTTATTAAAACATTTATCATGAAAGAGCCAATCAAAAATCTTATTAGAACCATTCTCGACTTCTACGCGGAAGAAGTCGCAGGTTCAAGCTAGTAATAAATGCGTATATATTATTTATTTATTTTTATTTATTTAAACTTTATTGCACAAAAAAAAAAGTGTACAAATGGCGGACTTAACGCCAAATGGCCAAATATTAGAAACCTCTAAGGGAGTTCGATGGCCATCGGCTTCTAAGGAGGCCCGCTACTGCACCACACCACGCACTCATCATCATCCGAGCGTATCTTCCCAGTTGCATCCTCAGCAGTAGCGCTTCAGAGCCCGGGGTCCGCTACCTCATCATCAGGTCTTTTTAGTCTTCACTGCAGGAGCACGGCCCTCTCGAGACGAGATTACTGATACGAGGAGGTCTTTTTTACACAGAGCGACTGCCGTTTGACCTCCGCAACCCAAAGGGTAAACCAGAACCAACTCTTGGATTGGTTTGAGCAAACGCTAGATAGCGTTTGGGACCCACAGTTTATACGTGCCTTCCGAAACACGGAATCATCTTTCTTTTGGGATAATCAGGTGATTCAAGCCTGCAACATCCTAACCAGACTGGAAACAACTTTTCACAAAGTATGCTTCCCAGTCGGCTTCAAACCCATGACTTCCGGGTCGCAAGGCGAACGCCTTGACCACAGGACCACGGAGGCAGGCAACACACCACACACTGCACTGACAAATACACCTTCAAAGCGACGAAACTACTTAAACGTAAACAAGTTTATTCGCAGGCAAATTAAAAATCCTCCGACTTTTAAAAATTCACCCCCATAACTTTTGAACCGATTTCCATCAAACATACATGACTACGAACCAATTCGATCAAGTCAGCTTACAAACAAAAAACAATTAAAAATTGGCCTATTGGTTTAGGCGTTACGATGCCACAGGCAGACAGACAAGTCAAACTTATATCTCCCATCTTCATCTTTTCCGTCGGGGGTTAAATAGTAGATTGTGCTACAAGGGGATAAGGTAATATTTTGAAGGCAAGGGTGCTACTTTGAATCCAGAGCGAAACGAAGGATTACACGAGCGGAGCGAGTGTGTCTACGGTGGAATTCTGAGTGTAGCGAGGGATTCATGTATATCGCCCGAGATAAAAATATTACCGTACCCGGGTAAAAACTACCACATACAAAACAGTTAAGATAAAATGTTCACTGATAACTTTCGTTTGCGTGCTCCTTCATATCTTTTTATTTTTATAAGTAAACTTAATACTATTCACGATTGCCTTAAACTCACGAAAAAGTATTAACATTTACACAAATAATTACATTTCAATATGAATAACCTTAAAGTTCTGTAATTACTTGAATCAAAGAGAAAAGTTGCGCTTTTTAATTATACTTATTTTTTTTTCTGAAACGAAGAACATGAAAATATTTACCTACATTCATCCATGTTGACGAATATATGTATTCCAAATTTAAAAATCACGACGTCTGCCAATATTTTTTTAATTTTAAAACAAAATTCTCCTTTTTTTGCTGCACTGCCAACATTTTTTTTTGATTCTATATATATTACACTCGAGTTCAGTTTTCAAATTGGTTTTAATCCCTAGACATCTTCTTTTTCACTTTTTGATCCCGAGAGAATAACCACTCACTAGCTCCAAATGTTTGGGATGAAAACAACGTCTTCGAGTAGATGAGATGAAACGCTACACACTCTTCTAAAGTTTCAGTTCCCAAATTTTATTAAAAGTAATCAAAATTGATTACTTTTAATAAATCTAGTGATTAAAATCTATGAAATAAAGAGTAAATAAAAATAAACTTACGTCTCTATTATGCCTCCCGTTGAATCTCAATACGTAGCTTTGCATAAGTGGTACATAAACTTCGTTGTAGAATGTGATCAGGTCGTTTATTCTCGCGGGTTCTGAAATGAACGTTTTAAGTTATTAAAACTAAAATACTGTAAAACCTCTTTTGGGACACTTACGGTTAATGTCATAGAGTACGAAAAACATTTGTCATAAATCAATCGTTGTTTTAAAAATCGAGTTTGATTAACGTATGCGGGACCGCTGTCTAATTTTGGGAAAGGCCATGTGCGGCGATTTCATGCGCGAAAATGAATGCGCGGCGCAATTTATGGTTAAAAGTAACATTTAATTTGATAAAAATTTATAAAACAACGACTGAATTTTAAAGTTAGATATAACTAATCGATAATATATGACCATTTTTTTCTTTCAGAAATTACGACATATTATTTTTCTTAGACTTTTTAATTATAAGGTTGTGTTCAGAATGCTTCCCACTTTAAAAATATTGTTTTACCGATAATTTTTGTTTATTTGGTTGTTTTATTTATTTTCCAGCATAAATGAATAACTAAGCTATGTATTGTATGAGAACTTATTAGGTTTCACCAAAAAAATTACTCATAAAAACTAATTTGAAATTGCACAAATACTTTCACAGATTCGCTATTTGCATTCACAATCTAACCAACGTTTCCGTAAGTCATATCACATTATTACTTGATCTAAAACAATGGAAATTGTTTATTTACGCACAAAGTTTATTCTTTTACATGTAAACTGTAAAAAAATAGCATTCCCGAAAGTAAAATACTAGTTTTAGACGAAATAACTGGAAGGCGGGCACAGCTGATAGGCATATATTTGTAACTATTGTATTGCCAGTTCCAAAATAAAATGATTACTGAAAACTTCTGTGCAGTGAAGAAAATAAAAATATCTTTTATTTTATCTATGTTTCATATAAACATTTCATAATAATTATTTATGAAAATCATTTTTAAAATCAGTAAAAAAACTCTCTTTGACTGTTTTAGTATGCATGTGTGCGTGTATTTGCATGACCGCTCGTATGCTAGAATACGGATCCGGTCGATGCATATTGTCACAGTTTGCTGGAACACGGATCCGTGCATGTACATACAGTAGCCTCGTAACGTCACGTGGCGTCAGTAATTATGTGGTGTGTATGTGTGCGTGTATATTGCAGATTTCCATGAAAACTATTGAATTACATCAAAATTTTTCAAATTTTATAAAAAAACACGTAGTAATTCCTATTCTCAATAAAATTATCTTCAAATTGTATTATATTCATCACTTATCATGTGTAGTAAAAGTATGAAAAAACGTTGAATAAACTAAAACTTTCGTATTTTTTTCAAAATTGAAATCGAAATATAATATATTTTACGAAATATCGGTACTGTGGTAAGTTTTCAACAATATACAATAGAATTTCACTTATATTGCAATAAAATAATAATTCATTATAAAGAAAATCTTACGCAGACGGGATGCAGCATTTGCGGTTAGATGGCCGAATTTGAATTTCGTTACACGGTGTTTTTTGACATTATTGTCAGGAGTGATTGCTGTCTATGGTTGCTTCATTTAATTAAGGATTCAAATCAAGCAATTTTAAATGTATTATATTTAGCAATTTTAAATCTATAGTCATATAATAAAGCTTAAAATTAAACAAAAGTGACCGCAGACACGACAACACGGATCCGTGTTGAAGCACCATGAAGGCGCTAGCGACACATCGCGGATCCGTGTATCAAGCATATGAAAGATTAAGTGTCTTGAAATTAGTTGAAAAAAAAAAAATCTGTTGCTTGATACGCATACAATTCAGGGCGTGGTCTGCATTTGGATGGATGGTTGTAAGTGGAATAAAAATTTCTAGAGCTCCGTGCTTCGGAAGGCACGTAAAGCCGTTGGTCCTGGCTGACATCATTGTACGCTAGTTTTCAAGATATGTCACTGACATTCGTCATTTAACACCCGAAAAACAAACATACAAAATCTAGACGAAGGCGATACGAATACTTTTATGCAAATGTTTATGTTAAGTGCACTCTACAGTTTAGGTATAAAACTAAGCGGTCCCTCAAACGTGGCTTATTCATAGACATACGAGGGGGGGTCAAAAAGTTCGCGGAATGGAGGGGATAGCGGGGGGTGGGGGACCTGCCGCAGGTAGTAACTAATGAGCAACTCTTTGTGAGTATATATGCCAAGTTTGAACCTGATTGTGTCAATAACCTTTGACCTGTCGTCGATCAAACAAGTGAATCCGGAAGAAAAACTTGAACATGGAAAAAATCGAGTTTCGTGCCGTCATAAAGTTCCTCACTAAGCAAGGAAAACCACCTCAGAAAATTTTGGAAGAAATGTTATCAGTATACGGGGACTCTTGCCCTGGGAAAACCATGGTGTACAAGTGGAATAGCCTTTTCAAGCAAGGCAGAGAGTCTCTTGAAGACGACCCTCGCTCAGGACGGCCGATTGAGGCCACCACCTCAAACATCGTTGAAAAAGTGGAGAATCTTATACTGGAGGATACTCGTTTGAAGAAGAAACAACTTGCAGAAATGGTTGGAGTATCACCTACAACCATTTTAAATATTCTACACGACAATCTTGGGATGTCAAAAGTCAGCGCAAGATGGGTGCCAAGAATGCTCACACCACCACAGAAACAGCTGCGCGTCGAGTATTCAAAGGAGTTTTTAGACCTCTGTAGCGCCGACAAGGAAGGAATTTTTGCAAGACTTGTTACTGCAGATGAAACTTGGGTTCATCATTATGAGCCTGAGTCGAAGCAAGAGTCTATGCAGTGGCATAAAAAGGGTCAGCCCCCCCCTAAGAAATACAGGGTGTCACAATCGGCTGGAAAAATCATGGCAACTGTTTTTTGGGATACAGAGGGTATTTTATTAATAGATTATAAAGATAAGGGTGTTTCTATAACGGGAGAATACTACGCTAATCTACTAAGACAATTAAAAGAAGCAATCAAGGAGAAAAGGCGGGGAAAGTTGACAAAGGGTGTGCTGCTTTTGCATGACAACGCACCGGTACACAAGAGCCGCGTTGCGATGGCTGCCCTTCATCACTGTGGCTTCGAAATGTTAAACCATCCTCCCTATAGTCCAGACTTAGCCCCCTGTGATTATTTTTTATTTCCCAAATTAAAAAAAGAGCTTCGGGGGAAGAAATTTTCCGATGATGAAGAAGTCAAGTCGGCGATTTCGGCCTATTTTGAGGACAAAGACAAATCATTTTTTTTCGACGGTATTAATAAGTTAATAGAGAGATCTGAAAAATGTATTCGACTTAAGGGGGAATATATTGAAAAAGAAAAATAGTACAGTATTTTATTTCACCCCCCTTCCCCTCCGTTCCGCGAACTTTTTGACCCCCCCTCGTAAGGTTGAAATTGTTAAAAATTTAATGCTAGAGAATAAGCTAGAGGACCGTCGCTTCGCAGACGTAATTTACGTTTTGGAAGGCGTGAGTCTCTCCCTATTTAGGTATCGAAAATGTACCTACATTATTACTATTCGCGCGGCGACCACTTCGAAGGGGAAAATTCAGTTACATGAATCGTTAGTTCAGAAAGAATGAAATGGGCTGGCAATGGATGTCTAGGTATCTAAATGAAGAGGTGAGGAGTTCTGACGCGAGCTAAATTAAACCATAACGCTAACCACATTAAGTAGATATTTCCTTGAATTTCTATTTTGTGCAAGACTTCCGTACGTGAGTACTAGTACTTATTTTTCGGCGCACGTTCATCAGTCGTTAGTGTTATGCGCGGCGTGCGAACTAAATGGGACTTTAGTACGCTGTAACTGGGTTCAATTTAGCAAATTTCCTATCGAAGAGTGATTCTGCTGTACTTTAGTACTATTATGTATAATGTGCTAAGGTTCTTGATAAACAATACTTACTATCTTCAGTGGCAGGCTCTATGAGAACGTATCTGTAGACGACGTTGTCCGCGAGTGGCCGCAGCCGGTAGCACCGCATGATCTCCGCGAAACTGCGCTCCACGGGGTTTGCCGCGTTATTGCATACCTGACAATAAATACAAGTTATACTGAAACATAATACATGCCACCTAAAATAATTATAATAATTTCTCTAATTAGATTTCAAAAATACTTTCAATGGTTTTTCGTTAATTAATAAGCATACGCAACACATGTGGACTAAAAAATAAATTTGGCTCATTAAAAAAATTATATTATTAAAAAAGTTACACATTTTTTCTTTTCTCTTTAATTTCGCATGACGTCACGATCACGATCTCGTACAATTTGTACAAGGCGACTATGTCATAAGCCCACACTTTGGAAGTTTTGGAATTTTGATGCTCTGTACCTTTGTGAATTTTATAACCGAGAAGGTATCGGTCCATTAGTTTTGGATAATCTGACGGACTAAATGGGATAATACTTACTGACCTCGTCCATGTGGACAAGGTCAGTAAGCATTATGTAGTAATATGAGTATATTAAGTTTTAAACATTCTATAGGTTCTATATAGGTTAATTCTGATCTCTGAGTATCAATTATTTATTGCAAATAAAGGGCACTATTGGACATTAATCGCTGCCCTTAGTTGGTGAGAAGACAATACTTACCCTACAAATAACATAAACGGCACATAGCAGGATCTGATCGAGATGCCTATCTTTGAGCAGCGCTGTGTGGTTTGTGATGGAATGCTCCAGGCAATTCCAGATTTTCAACTTTAGATCCTCGTCTGTCAGTCTCAATCGCCTGAATAGGTCGTTCATTCGGAGTACAGCTAGACCATAGAACTGAAAAAAGAATCATTATTTTTTTCCATTAGGGGTAGGAATCTTTGTCCTGGACTGTGCATGTTAAAATAACCGGCTAGATGCGAAGCGGACTCGTGCAAGAAGGGTTCCGTACCATTATTAATAAAAAGTTACGTTTGTTGTATGGGAGCCCCAAATATTTTTTTTTTGTATTTGTTGTTATCGGCAACAGAAATACATCATGTGTCAAAATCACGGTTCATGAGATACAGACTGGTGACAGACCGACAGACAGACGGACGGACGTACAGCGGAGTAACAGACTTCAAAAAAGAAGGTTATCAATTCGACCAGTATGTTTTATTTTTATTATGTACTCAATATGTTACTCGATGTATTTACCACTTGTAAACCAGTTTTGATGATCCTTTTTTTAAACCTTTAGTACCTAGTTGGTTCTATATTAATTTGGTAAAAATATTATACAGAACTTAGGAGATACGGAAGAAAATCCCCGAAAAAAGAAACTATGTTTTTTTTTCTTTTGTTAAAAATTTACTAATATTTTCCAAGATATATGAGGCGAAATGATATCGTCGGCTGATATCCAAAAGCAATAGCATAAAAGTTGATACTTGACGGTTCGTTTTTTTGTGGGATTTTTCAGTATCCCGACTGAAGTTACTGTTTGCATGGAAAAACATTTATGTAGATAGAAAATCCTTTAATTTATGTACATAGTGTAAGTAGTAATCACCTTTCTAAAGAAGAGTATGAGCGAGTTGTGCGCCCTGCGCGGCGGCGTGTTGCCGGGCGACACCGCCGCGACACCCGGCTCCGCGCCCGAGCTGTTTGTCGTCACTGAAATGTTTACCTTTATTTCGTTACTTCATGTTGTGATTTCTCAAAATCATATAACTCTAGGGTACCATCTAGTGCCATCTATAGTAATTAAGTGCAAAACCTTGTGTCTATTTACTCTGTGGTCAAAAATAAAAAAGTTAGTAATTGTCGCAGAAAACACGTTGTTTTCTTGCTCCCTAGAGTTGGGCAAATTGTAATTAAACTACTAATTACTAACTACAATTACATTTTGTAGTTAGTAATCGCAACTACATAATTACAAAAAGTAATTGAAAAAGTAGTTGAACTATAAACTACAAAAAGTAGTTGTAATTACAATTACAAACTACTTTTTGAAACTACATATTTTATAAAGATTTACTTACTTATAAATTTTCGTTTCTTGCTTACAACTTTTTACACTTACAATTTCGAAATACAACACCATACACGCCCGCGGTAATAAATTCTTATTGTAATTTGTAGTTATAACTACTTAATTACAATCACAAATTACAACTACAGTAGTTTCAATTATTGTAGTTAAATTTAATGTAATTTCAACTACTTGTAGTTAACTACATGTAATTGTAATTTGTAATAAAACTACACAAAAGTAGTTAACTACGCCCAACTCTGCTCCCTATTATATCTGAATTTTAACCCTTCATACACTTTTGGTAGGTCCGTGAAAAGATGGTCGGATGTTTTCAAAAAAAATATCTTGCCCTCTATAGACCAGACTAACAGGGGACAGAGAAAGATGGAATCTGTTGGGGGAGGCCTATGCGTCTACAGGATGCGCTGATTCTGAACATTAAAGTGAACTAAAAATGTATATTATCCTGGTATGCAGGAGAAAAGTGAATTGAAATGTATATAAAACTGTTATCTTGTAAGAATCAGTGTATAGGCTAATAAATTAATATATAAATCAGAGATAAACCAAATTGGCTGTTTATAAAGGCAATATCTTTTATCGTCTATAGATATGAAGACGGCAAGTGTTGACTACTGTTATAGGCCCTGCTTTTCAGCATACTTTTCAGAGTGCAAGTCTTGCGAATTGTAAAATCTCATAAAAATTCATAAAAATTAATCAAGTGATAGATTAACCTAAGCCATAAAGTTTATTTGAAAGGCAAATAAAAAATCCCCGACTTTTAAGCCCCTCAATTTCACCCTCAATAACTTTTGAACAGCTGAACCGATTTTCATCAAATATAGCTAAGAACCACCGCAAGGAAACTTGATTTCGCGTAAAAAAACCTAATCGAAATCCATTCGAGAGCTACGAGGCCACAGACAAACAGACATATGCACATTGATGTTAAACTTATAATACCCCTCTATTTGCGTTGGGGGATAAAAATTGTTGTTTTTTTTAATCTGAAGACGATAAAAGATCGTAAATGTTGACTACTGTTATAGGTCTTGCTTTTTAGCGTAATTTTCAGAATACAGTTCTGGAGAAGTTTCAAAATCACAATTATAACAAGATTTCAAGCAAATACGTCACGTTATAGATTAACGGGACACCGGCTGTGGATGTAATTCAATTGTTTCTACCCAGAATGTGTAAAGCTGACAAATGTCACCAACATTTTGTAGATTTTGACATTTTGTGCCATCCGACTACCATACATTATGGCTTGTTGGCACTTTGTACTCAGATGGAAAAAAAATGTGCTATCTACCAAGGTTGTTAAATAGAAAGAAAATGTTGACAGCGTACCTAAAAGTGACTGTCCTGGACGGATATTGTCTTGGAAGAGCTGTCTTCTTGTGTGTTCAACCATTGCAGCGCGGGACTGCATGCCATCTGAAATTCAAAGAACATGTTATCTTGTTTCTTGTCAATGGACTTACTTCTTACTGAAGTGGTGATGGTCAAGCGGTTAAGGTACTGGCTGTGCGTCTGTGAGGAACGAGTTCGATCCTCACTAGGTGCGACGTACTTCGGGGTATGTATTGTATCAACTAGTGTTGCCACTCGACTATTTGGATAGACCACGTATTTAAAAAAAAACCGATACTATCGATAGTACGTTGGTTAGCGATAGTATTGCATTAAAAGACCTATCGACACTATTATCTATAGTTTGGCATTTTTCGATTAAAACTATTTATTGTTCGGCAGCACTTAACTAACACCACTTGTTTCTGGGTAAAACATCATGAGGAAACCTGCACACTAGTAATAAGTGTTGTTATTAGATGACAGTCATTGAACTACTTCAGATGCCTTTAGGCAGCTCGAAAAGTCTTAGCTATTAACACTGTCGATAAGAGAAATAGACTGTGCGTAAATGATCTGACATCGACAACTATTATGAAATCGAAAGAAAAATCGACAATTATGTATAAAGTGATACAAATATGATGAAAGATAGAGAGAATAAACTAACTCATCTAAGTCATACTTAGTCATATTGTCTTTCATCATTTGCCTGTTTGTGGCACATAGAGTTATTAAAAGCAAGGGCCTGACACGCTTTGATAGAGCGAGATAGTCTTATTGAGATTTCTAAAAGAAGAAAAAGAAAAGAGTGCCATGTTTTGTCTCGATCACCGAACGAACATTTTTTCATGGCACACTTCAAATTGCATATATTTAAAGTGTGCCTATAAACCGACCATGAAAAAAATATACGTAGAATCATTTATATGTCTTTCTCTTACCTCTGGACGCTCGGTGGCAAATCTACACTACTTGTATATTCTAAATCCTTGATTAAAAGAAACGAGGTACTGACTTGCTAAAGGCTCTGTGTGTTGCTGCACGTCCGCAGAAATAGGCACGTGCGCGCGCTCCAGAGCGCTCCACAGCGGACTGCCGGACTTCCACACCTCGGATTCTAGCACCACTTCTTCTATCTGCAATAAAGTATGGGTGATGAAATATCTGACAATATAGATACAGTAGCATAGTAGATAGATAGAATTATGTTCTATTAAATATTAAGCCATCTAATTTATATGCCAATTCACATAACATTTACCAGGAAAATTGAGCTGAAGCCTACTAATATTATACAGCTTAAGTTTGTGTGGATCTGGATGTAAGTGCCACTTGGATTAGAATAGAGGTTAGCATGTAGATAGCTTTTTACCTGGATTGACCAAAAATAACTTTTAATTTCGAGAAAATGAGATGCCCTTAGTATTGTCAAAATTTTCACAAAGCTAGTGAAAATAAAGTCATTTGGATTCTCTTCTTACTCAATACTTATGAAAGATATTTAGGGTATACGATAATATTATAACAAAATCAATTAGAATTTCCGACAACCATAACATAATAAATAAATGACAACACAGCAGACATAAAATGATTGTTCATTTTAGACATGTGTTTGAGTTTGAATACTGACCGTATTTAGATGCTTTATAATATCCCTATCGGGCTTCTCGAAGATGATTTGCACGACCAGCTCTATGATCTTGTAGAAGTGGAACGCGCTGAGGTTGTATATCTTCAGGACTTCGGGGAACCGTAGCGAGTGGATCGAGTACGCGTGTATTACCACTTCTGTGCAGCACGCGTATACCGTTAGTTGGTACGTTTCTTGAGTTAAAAGAGCCTGCAAATTAATACGAATGGAAAAATATACTTGGCCCATCACCAAAAAAATATTGCACACGTTTTTTTTCTTTTCTCTGAGAAACAAAAACTGAATAAGATACAGCACATTGAAATTTCGCATGACGTCACGGTTAGGTACGATTTATACTTAACGGTGACGTCGCAAGCCCCCACTCTTGAACTATGATGCTCCGTATCTTTGTGAATTTTGACTTTTTGGTAAACTGAAAAATATGGGTCCATTATTTTTGGATAATCTAAAATACGGACTAATTACCATCATACTTTTCTGACCCTGTCGTCACCCCTATTCTTCAATTAATCTTCTTTATCTTAGCGGGTTCCCGGTTGCGTCCTCAGCTGTGCTGCTTCGGAGACCGAGGTGCGCTTTCCTACTTTTCCTTCTCCTAATATAATTAGCAATGGTCACCCAAAGATAAGATCTTGCGAAATGGAGTAACAGTTTAAATGGTTTGGCTGTTTTACGACGAGCTGCATGTTTGAAGTAAACCCTTTTTGTTTTATTTAATATCACAATACTAATAAATAAGCAAGCGTGAGAAATAAAATTATAACATGGTCAGTAGAAAGAAGGGTGGATAAATACATTCTCCTCAAGATAAATTGCTTGTGGAAAAATGAAGGCAGTTTACCATGATATCCCGTGTCATAAGGAAAATACCTGAATTATTAATATTATTATTATGTAATTCTTTACATGCAGATTCGTGAACTCTTTATGTATATACGAAATCCTGTTTTTCACAAGTCTTATTGAGAGCAAACACGCCAAACAGTAAGTACACAAATTATTCTCTTGAGTGGTCTGAGTGTATGCAATAAAATTGTTCAATCAAAACTGACCTCTAAAGAAACCTGTGGTTTTTTCCTATGTTCCGTCCTGATGATATGCTCGAAGATCTTGTAGTAGAACCTGGTGACCATGTTGCACCGGTTCGCTATCGTCTCGTTGCTGTAGGTCAGCCCTCGCATCCGCTCTCGGAACAGCTCCGCCCAACCTTGGCAGGGTTGGATCACGTATTTGTTAATTGTATCTTCACTGACGTTGCATTCCCTGTATGGTAAATAAGGATAAGTCATACAGAATGAATCCCACATAACACGAAGAAGCACGAAGAAACGATGGCCTATGGGGTAGAAGACTAGTTTAGTGACTCCGCCTCTGAAAAATTGCACGCCTTCTTGTGGCTGACATGATGGTGATATGATGAATTAATCCCATAGCATGTCTTTACGTACTGTAAACTTGTGAAGCTTATCGTCTCCAATATTTCGAAAACCCCTTAATCTAATATGGTACCCTTTGGGATCACGGTTTTACCAACTTGCATGGGGAAACAAAAGCGATACATAGAGCCTCTTTGGACAAGTTGATGTAATGTGGTACTGCCCCCGCTAAAGCCCATTCCCGATGGACGATACTCTTGATTACAGGAATCTTGAAAACAGGAAAACTATTTTTAAGATGTAAAATTATATTATCAATTATATTTGCTGCCTGCCAACCAAATTTCATGAAGTTCCGAACAAAAATACTCACTGATAAGCGCTAAATTTTTAAAAAAGTTTCCTCGATAAGTGATGAGCCCGCCTTTGTACCTTCTATATTTTAAATGTACTTTTGAATACTGTCATACTTAGTTGGTTCAATAAAGAAATTTTATCTTATTTTATATTTAGAGATTAGACGACCTCTGTGGCGTAATGCTCAACACGTTAGTCTACTAACCCGGAGGTTCTGGGTTCGATCACCAGGCAGGGCAAGTTGGAAAATGGCCTTTTTCAAATTGTCCTGGGTCTTGGGTGTTTATCTAAATCTGTATATATTATAAAATATGGTATTGTTGAGTTAGTATCCTATAACACAAGTTTAAACTTACTTTGGGGCTAGCTCAATCAGTGTGATTTGTCTGTATATATTTATTTATTATTCAACCACAATACTATTGATATTATCGATTAATGATGATAAGCTATCGATAGTTTTCATAATCATAATAGAAAAATATCGAAGAAAAATATATTATTATCTTATACTAGAACTTCGCTAGCTAGTTCAAAGAGTGTAAAATGATACTGACGCGAATAACGAGTAGAGGTCGGTGGAGGGCTGCGGCTTGCAGTGTCGCAGGAAGGAGGTGAGCCAGAGGATGCTGCGCGCCGCCTCCGACACCGGCGTGAGCTGCTCCTCGCGCGACGGTAGGTAGCGCTGCCCGGACAGCGGCGTCTCGGGGCACGTGCGCCCGCTCTGGACAAAGTACCATTGTAATCAGTCTATCTTTTAGATTATCCAAAAATAACGAAACCATATTATCAGTTTACCAAACAAGTCATTATTACAAAAACAAAAAACCCAACTGCCTTTTTTTATTTTGTTATTTTTTGTATTTTTATTTTGATATACCCAGTGTCACTCTCACAGTAAATACGAATCTAACGACACCTCTCAAGCTAAAATCCATCGTGCCGTTCAGGCTCCAGAGCGTGCCAAACATTTGAATTTGGCGCCAAAAATCCGCTATTTAGATTTTTTTATTTTAATATACCCAGTGTCACTCACACAGTAAATACGAATCTAACGACACCTCTCTCAAGCTAAAATCCATCGAGCCATTCAGGCTGCAGAGCGTGCCAAACAATTATAAATACATACATACTCTCGAAAAACATAACCCTTCTTCTGGCGCAGTCGGATAAAAATAACGGAACCGGAAATTAGTCCGTCTTATAGATCATCCAAAAATAATGGACCCACATTTTTACAGTTTACCAAAAAAGTAAAAATTCACAAAGATACGGAGCATTAAAGTTTCAAAGTGGGGGCTTGCGACGTCACCGATAAGTAAAAATTTTACGTTGCCGTGACGTCATGCGAAATTTCAATGCGCTGTATCTTTGTCATTTATATTTCTCAGAGAAATTAAAAATACGTTTACAATATTTTTATTCATCGAACCGCTGGGCTAAAAATATTTTTCCATTCGTCATGCCTATTATACTAAAGTAATTGTAGTTCTACCTGCATGTAAAACATGTTTATTTGGCAGGGAAATTAAAAAACCCGTGATAAATTTTGAAACACTGAACCGATTTTCATCAAACAGCTGAGATCAATCTCGATCGAGTCTGGTTTCTAACAAAAAAAAGGCATTAAAATATCGGTCCATTCGTTAAGGCGCTACGATGTTACAGTCAGACACACCGACACGTTTTCTCGTTTTCGTCGAGGTTTAAAAACTGTGCTGTGTGGCTCCCAGCCTAGAATAGGACCACTCTATCTCTGTGGATGTCGTAAAAGGCGACCAAAGGACTAAGTGCAAACATCTTGAGCTACAACTGCATTCCCAAGGAGGGTTGGCGTCGAGCGGCTTCCGGTTGTAAAACTACAGCCAAATCTTTTAAGTTTAAAAGATTTGGCTGTAGTTTTCCGGCTACTTCCTTTGATTTTGTAGTCTTCGGCGTTCTTGGGGACCATTTGACATGCAAATTATATTTGAAGATAAAGCAGGAAAGCGCACCACGGGCTCTGACAGCACTGCTTATTTTGTTCGTTTTTCGTGTAAATGGCCAATACTGGTGTCAGAGTTTTTAAGCTGCCGAAAGGCATCCGAAATAGCTTGACGACTGCCATACAATGATGACAACCGGGACCAACGGCTTATACGTTTCCGAAGAACGGAGCTGCTCAAGAAATTTTTATGCCGCTTGTGGTTATCCATCCAAGTGCGGACCACACCCGGTGTCGCTTTACTTGCGAAAGCGCTAGTAATGCGCACTCCCGCCGGACCACCAAACTCGTCTGCTGATCTCTGTGACAGCACTGCTGAGGATGCAACTGAGAACGTCTAAGATGAAGAATGTACAAAAACAATGATCATGTTTTTGTAAAACAATGATCATAAGGTAAAAATAAACTTACCGGGCCAAAATTTTGAATCACAGCCGATATTTCATCATTGGAATTGCCCAGTTGTTCACTTGCATATTCACCTGTAAAAAACAGTACTTATGTGGTATATTTTACAATTCAATGCTAAGTAATGAATGTTATAAGAGAAACCGAACCTTGGTAGTCAACTATGCAAGTCAATATGGAATTTAAATAACTATTATTAGACATTTTCTATAACAGAGCAGAAGATGTATAATATGAAGTTTATTTTTATTTACAGGAAAAAAAATATTTATTTCATTCAAAACAAAGTTTTTGCAGTCAAGACATTTTATGTCAATGACTTTTTTTGCAAGTATTAAAAGATTGTTTTTGTTTATTAAAGAGGTTTACTTACGTAAAAATATTCTTTCGTCAAATTCACCTACACTCAAAACATATGTTTCATACAGATTATTCAGTGAATTTAGATTTGTTTCAAAGTTTTCTCCATCAAACATGCCTAATAGTTGATCCGCACGTCCTTTTAATATCTGAAAAAAAAAATTATAGTTAATAATAAGCCACCAGTCCACCATGTATACACGACATCAAACTACACTAGCCGGCCCCGTAAACGAAGGTTTTCCTACTTAGATCAGAAGTGAATGCTCTGAGATTCTGTATCAAAATAGAATTGACAAAATATTTCGTATTTCTTGTATAATCTATTACTTACATTAGTGCAAAAGTAATCAAGACATAAGGGAAATACCAAAAAAACACTAAAATCAGTTTATTACAAAGTGAGGCACAAGTCCCCAGCATGCATATCTGAACTGACAAATCACTAAAACCAGGATTATTTGTACAATGTACAGGTAAACCACATTTTAAACAAATAAAATGCCTTACCCCCTTTTCAAAAAATGATCTAACAACTGGCTTATAGCTGTACTCCTTCATAGCAGCGGCTTCCACCATCAATTTCTGTTCATCACTCATCTGGTGGAAGATGGATATGATGCAGGGAGGCTTGCAGGGAAGCTCAAAGTTTTCACTGCCCCAATCACTAGGCAATCCTGAAAAACAAATTTATGTTTGAGTAATTTGTCTAAGAACACTTTGAAACAGAATTGTTTTATTTTTGCGCCAATCAGGTTAACAAATAGATATAAATCTAGTGCACAAAATTTTGTGTACTGAATAGATTTTTCTTTCTTTACAACCAAGCCGAGTAAGGTGGGTGGATATACACAATATCATTTTGGCGTCCCTTTACCACCTCACACCCAGGTTTTAATGGCCTAATGGTCTCACAAACAAGGATGCTCAAAAACTTGCAAAGTGGAGGGGAAAAGGCAAGAGAATGGAATAAGCTCAGATTAGAGATTTTTCGATTAGAAATACCTTTAAATTTAGAATTGATGAGATCAGTCCGTTTAGCCATAAAAGCGTTGGCAAAGATGTGATCCAAGCAGGAGAGCAGCAAGTGGTACATGTCGACCAGGTCGTTGGCATTCTGGAACTCCCCCTTCACACAGATGTACAGGCACCAAGTGTACTTGAATAGATTGGTTTCCGAATCTGGAGATCTGTAAACAACGATAACAAGTTGTGCTTGGTCTTGTTTAAAAAGGAAGACTCTATATATCCTATGTCGTCACGTCTTGGAGACACTGACAAGTGTCAAAAATCTTTAATTATTTTCATGCTGGAAAATTGCAGTAGTAAAGTGATTGCAATTTCAAGTCCATTCCATTAAGATATTTTGCACAAAAATCAATATGATCCTCGAAATCAACTAGGTAATTATTTGAAACATTATCAAAATAACACTTACACATTAAAAATTTCCTGAAATAGGGGTCTGTACTTCCTGAAGAGTCTGTCAGAGACTGCAAACTTGTGCTCCAGCCTCTCCATCTTCTCCTTGAAGTCTGTTGACATTGATGCCATTTCCATCCATAGTTTTATTTTTCTGAAGAACTGCAGCAAACTGTGAACAACAAAGTTATTTAAATACTTAAATGAACATCACTCTGAATCATTATTATTAGTATGTTCAATGTTGTAAATAAACTTTTTTTGGTCCCTATTAGTATGTTGCAGAGATGGGCAAAAGAAGAATGGTCACGGCTCATACAAAATTTACCCAGGCCCGACACGAAAGAGACATATGCCAGTTTTTTTTTATATTATTAGTAATAAACAGTTATTATTTTTATATTCCATATCAGTGGTTAACATATAGTAAAAATACCAGTTTTTATTTTTTTCAGTGAGAACTTTCAATAAATATTTTTACTTGTATGCGCAAAATGCAATTTAGTAGGTAATATTCCGTAACACCACATCAACTGTGATAATATGGTTGCTTTCCTTAGCAGAATTTTTATTGGTTTTCCTTTATTGAGTTTGACATAGAAGTGGCTAAGTGTCCCTCCCATAAGAAGCAACAATAAATACCAGGTACTTTAGGGGGACAATCATTGTTGTACAACAACAGTGACGTCACTTTAGTGCCTAGTTAGTGAGAAGAGAGATTTTAAGGACTTGTGACAGGACCGGTTACACTTGGCCTGGGTGCAGTCTTGCGCTTGCTTGCTTGTGTTGAGATCTGTGTGTACCATGTTAGGATTCACTGTCACACAGAGTGAACACATAAAAGACCACTGGTGTATATGTACTATATGGACCGCTGGAAAATATGTTGCTTCTAAAATACTACTTAAGATGCCAAATTCAATCTTGGTACATAAACCCAAAAACTACTAAACCTACGTTACGTATAATCCTTCCCCTCAAGAGAGAAATTCATGTGAGTATTACTGTACTTGTTATCATGGTAAACAAATGTAAGGCAGTTGTACACTTCTAATAAGTGTTACCTATTTATTACTTGGGATGGGCCAGACACCAAAATAACTTTAATAATAATAATAATTAAATAATAATAAAAATTCTCTCTCTGCGCCCTAACCACCGGTAGCTTGGGCCTTAAAGCCCCGCTGCCAGTGGGCAGCTAGATTAGGTTTTTTTATAAAGTGTGTATATTTTGTAGATTTTTTTATATTTTTCTTTTTATAGATATTGTATAAAAAAATCTAATCTAAGAATATTTAAAATAAATAAAGAGAATAATAATAATAATAAACCCCCCCCCGCCTCTGTCTTGCCTTAGCTGGCCGGCCAGAGTGGAGTCGCAAGAGCAGAACATACGCTCCAGGGTGGAAGTGTATTGCACGTAATGGCGTAATAACGGGGAAACCCGCTCTCGGGGGTAAGCCCCGTGATGGTGAAACCGGAGCCGCACCTCTCGACACCCTCAGCTGCTCACATTGTGTTGCGCCCTGGCCGCATCTTTGTGGCTAATTAGGGTGCCCACAGGCAGTGTAGCCAACGAGAAGCGAGTCACCATCTACCAGGCTAAAATGTTGTGAGAAATTTTTAGGTAGATGTCCGTATCTCACTCCATAACCCAATTATCCGGTCCACTAACATCCCATCCATAAAGCCCAAACCAAGTAAATCCCTCCCTGGCAATAGTTCAGCAGCTGTGGAGGACTGTCCGTTGGTGCATCTCAATAGTACATTAAGGGATAGACCTCCATAGATGCAGCCATCTCACATTTCAGATAAAAAGGTACTAAAAGGCCTCTTCATGTTGGCTTTGGCCCCATGAACGCCTCAAAAGACCGGGTCCCCATGGACCCATGGACCCGTGGCTGAAAAGCATACCAACATAATAATAATAAATTTCTTTATTAAAGGTAAACACCCAATATAAATAAATAAGTAGTACAATGTATAGAGTTAGTACAGTCTAAGTTAAATTATATAAAATAATAATAATATAATAACTTAAATAACTTTTTAATTACATTATACAGTACATAAACCGTGTATACCATTCCATCAACTTTAATCATCCTGCATAAGGTTGGAAAGCGTATAAGATACATTGATTATTAGATTTACTCTTTACAAAATTTTTATATCTATGTCTTGTTTTTTATCTCATCAAATCTTATCCACCTTAATGTGATAACAAAGAGCATCAGAACATTTATAACAAGTATGAAATAGCTGCTTTTACTTGAAGGAATGGGTGAAAAGTCTAGTTTTCATATTAAGATGAAAGTAAAATAACAAACTATGTTAGCCTCTGATATTAAACATAAAAACTACACTGTTATGTCATACATAAGTTAACAAGGCCTGTGTCACAAATGACTATTCTTCTTTACGATGAACTAAGTAACGATTGGGAATAAAAAAAGTCATTCGAATAATGAATTTTCACAAATGATTATTCTTATTTGTTCATATGGTGAATAAAGTATTCATGAATGAATTATTCCACAAATAAATCATTTGTGAATAAAATTCTTCACAAATATAAGTGTGTATGTATGGAAGGTAGCTTAAATGGTGCACTACAGTGAGTATTTGTTTGACATAAGTAAAGACATTGTTTTATTGGTAGCTTACAAGATTAAAAAAAAATAATAATGTGTACCTAATGGGTTTTTACAATTATAGACTATAGGTACAAATTATTTGCCTGTCACTGTATAAAATATTATTTGTGGTATTTATTCGAAATTATTAAGATTAAGTAAAGAATCATTCATGTATTTGAAGAAATGGATGTATAAATTATTTTTTATTTAAATAATAATTAAATGAAAATTTATTCAAATAATGCCCAATTCTGTTATGATGTAAAAAGGCCAGTAGTGAGCAAACTATACTTGAATACTGGCATAGTCTGAACCCAATGTAGTTGTGCTCTCATTCATCATTTCTTTTTTGTGCCATTTCTTATAGTTGTTGTTCTTTAATTTAATCTAATGAAACAGCATAATTTTGATAAGACACACATGGCATTTTAAAATAATTTTCTTTGAATGTTTCTAAATATTAGCATATTGGGTAGGTACTCTTAAAATATATAATGTTTGGTCTAAACAAATGAATAAAGTAAATATTCACTATACCTTATTTTACAAAGTCTGAGTAGTCTTGTGAGGCTGATATAGCCGTCCGTGTTGACATTTCGTTGGGGGGAATGTGAGGTACAACACATGACATACAGCGCACAGGCAATCCAATGCTGGATATCCCCCTACAAAAAAAAAACACATGTTATGAAAGACCATGATGAGAAGTGCTTGTCAGAAAACATTTTAAATAATGAACAAAAAGTACATAACTGAATAAGTAAATAAAAGATTCTATGGTAGATAAACAATAGGTAAACATTTCATGACTTTGTTTTACCTTTAAACTTTCAGATGTATTAAAGATAAAGATATAATTTTATTTTGACATATAGACAAGATTATGCAACTAATTATATTGAGGTTAAAGGGTGAGAGGTTAATAATAAAGAACATTTTAGTACAATAAATTCTCATGGGATGTCACCAAAACAAGGGACTGTAGCAAAAGTTTGGGGTTATATATTTAGAATTTGTGTATGATATAGCGTCATAGCTATCCCATATTATTATAAAAACTACAAATACTTACATCTAGAGTATAATTACGCTTTATTTCTAAAAATGACTCCTTGACTCTATTCGCAGCATCAGAATCTACATTTAATTCCGCACATAAGCTATCTATTTTAGCTATTATATATTTATATTCTTCACTATCTTCTGATCTAGACATTTTTATAATATTTGATTTAGTTTGATTTATGCAGATATATTTAGTTTATTTGCGTAAAAAATGCAACTTGCTTTGATACTTTGCTAAAAATTGACAAATTGACATTTCCTTGGCGGGAAGCCTCCCACGCGCCTGTAAATTTGTCTATGGAAAGACAATCGTTCGAAAACTTGGCAACGACATGTTAATGCTTGGGCCGGACCTGCGCCTATCGTCACGAAGCTTCGTGCTATTACACGATACACGCAAATGTGACCAGACGTTATCAGGTATCGTCCCGTTAATTTTTTTAGCTTTTTCTTTCTAGGTTTCTTTTTAGGTTTCAATAAATGCATTATGTAATTGTTAGCACACATGTTAAAGAAAAGAAAGTCGTCGTCCATATTTAAAACACGTAGACGACGCCATCTTGGATTATTGCCAGATAGTTCGTGAAAAATAACGAAGCCACTAGTGTGACCAGCGCTTTGACGCGATAACTTTTTAGTGTACATAACGTACGAAGATTCGCCGCAAATTGCATCGGGACGATAGGCGCAAGTGCGGCCGAAGCATTAGCCTCTTTACCCCGAACACCAGCTATAGACCGGATTGGGGCACCGGACCATAAGTGCCATTTTGTAAACTCGGAGTCACTAAACCAATGTTTTTCATACAAAAAACCGTTCGTATAGTGACTTCAAGTTTGAAAAATCGCACCACAGAAGAGCCATTTTTTAAACGCGTAGTCACCCAAACGAATGGTTTTTCCATACAAGAAACCATTCTTTTAGTGACTACGCGGTTGAAAAATCGCACCACGGGAGTGCTATTTTTCATTAAAGGACTCACCGAAACACATAACGTGTTGTTTTCCAACTCACCTCTCGCGTAAAAAACCATTTGACCGTATTTTTGAAACCAACGTTTCAATTCGTTTCAACTAAAAACAATACTTTTTTTTAAATTACGCAGGAAACACTGAAAATATGACTATGGTTTTCTAAGAATTTCACCGTGAACAAAAAAGTAGCATGAAGCGGAACGATTCTCCTTGAAAGGTTTCTTCAGGTTTCCCGGGCCGCACCTGAAGTGCGATTTCTGAAACGCGAAGTCATCTAAACGAATGGTTTTCCCATACAAAAACCATACGTTTTGGTGACACCGCGTTTCAGAAATCGTACTTCTGCGCCTATCGTCACGAAGCTTCGTGCTATTACGATACACGCAAATGTGACTGTGGTGCTATTTTAAAAACGCGGAGACACTAAACAAACGGTTTTTTGTATGGAAAAACCATTCGTTTAGATAACTCCGCGTTTGAATAATGGCACCTCTGGCCGTTATCTAACTAAAAATCTTTAATACCAACGTGGAATTGGTACTGCTATATGGGTGTGAGACTTGGTTTACCCATCACTAGGAGACAGTCGTAGCAAATCCTTCGCATACGATCATTTCAAAAATGCGCACGTTTGGAAACACTGGCTTAAACCATTCGTAATGTGACAATTGATTTCAAAAATACGTCACCGGACCTTCTATATACGCACCTTATAAAAATCTGTCAATGTCAAATTCTTGGTCAAATCAAAACAAAAGAAAAACTATTTGTTTACTGTAAAAAAGCGATTTACCTCTTATTAACTAGATTTTGATTTAATTATTAGTTTACTTATAATTAATAAAATTTACTTTTAAGTTTAGAAACCTGTATACACGCATATATTCATTGATAAATCTATTTAGAGAAATGTTATCACTTCGGCGGTTTTATCATGTAACTGCCACTTTGTATTCAACTAAAAAACTAGGAATCAAATTGTGTAAAATGATTGACCCGAAGAACAAAAAGTATGTGTTACCATTTCTTTTATTTTGTTTGCAATTATTAACATATTTCATTTTGAGGTTATAATTTTTCATTTTATTTTCAAATTGCAGGCGATGGTATCTCTCTCAGTCAACAGAAACAAGCGTATTGCCAAGTGTGAAGAGTCTGACGAAGGTCCAGCATGAGCCAGGCAAGCGCGGCGTCCGGCGAGTAGCGATGCTGAACAAGTTGTTTATGAAGCAGATCACAGATATCATGTCAACAGGCACAGTTGCCATAGATATAGTCGGCCGTGGGATTGAAATCTCTAAAGTTAGTATTAGGCTTGAGAGAAGGCTGATAGAACGGTACAAGCCTATGTTTTATACACATATAAATACTTCCATGCTGATTTGGGAGAAAAGATAAAACAGAGAATGGTTCAGCTGCTTCTATTGCTGTGCAGATCGTAAAAATCGGCATTTACGATCTGCACGGGGATCCGAGGGAATGGGTGAGATTTGAGTCATGTTAATAGGTGATGCAGCTAGCAACCTATCACTATTTGGATTCCTTTTTCATCTTGAACAATGGCCTTTATCAAATTTTCCTGGGTCTTGGATGTTTATCTATACAATATGTAACAAAAACCCTGTCTGATCCTTGTAGGAGCAACTCAGACCATCAATATGAACAACTTTCCGTATGGGACCAATTCTTGAAACTCAGAAAAATATTCAACATTTTCATACAAAAGTGTTTAGCCGGCCCAGCAACTTGTATTAAAATGTCGATTTTTTTCTTCGAGTTTCAAGCATTGGTCCCATAGGAAATTTTTTCATACTGATGGTCTGAGTTGCTCCTACAAGGATCAGACCCCTGCCCGATCCATGTAGGAGCAACTCAGACCATTTTTGTTACATATTGTATATGTATTTATCATAAAATATACTATCATTGGGTTACTATCTCACAAGCTGAAGCTTACTTTGGGGCTAGCTCAATCTGTGTGATATGTCCAAATATATTTATTTATTTATCTTAACACTCATTATCGGAGCCTACGGCCTTAGAGCTTGTTTTCCCCATGAGGAATAAGGATGTGAAAATGTATCTGTATCCATACATACCAATTTTAGGCTGTCCTAGTTGATGTGTATAACCTTGCTCACTTGTTAATCATTTCAATGCTTATGTAGATTCTTTCTTAATAATATCTGGTTCATCTATAAGATGGAGTTGAATAGTTTATAGAGTCAATTATCGTGATTTCCTAAATTGAATCAGTTCATTTAAATTCATTATATTTCCATAAAGAACTAAGTATTTCTATCACTTTATATCTTAAAACCTGCTTTACATAAGAATTCTAATCTTAAGCTAAGGTGATTACAGCCTAGAATGTAAGTACTAATCATGCAGCGAATGTAATATTGTAGAAAATAATTATTCAATATTTTTTATTTTAGGTCAAGGTGACACCTGACATGCAGTCTGTAAATGTGTTCTGGGTGTGCAAGGGCAGCGCTAAAGATGAGGAGACAGAGACAGTACTTCAGAAGGTGGCTGGAGCCCTGAGACACGAGCTGTCCACCCTCAGGGTCATGGGGGAAGTGCCTTACATTGAATTTGTCAAAGGTATGATACCATTTGTAATTAATAAGTGATATTAATCAAGCAAGCTAGTGCAGCTTGATTGCATAGGCTTTGATAAATGTTTACATTGATTGTGTGTGGCAAACATTGACAAAAGTGGTCCGACAAAATATGTGGATGTCTGTTTAATGGTAATTTATCTTAAACTTATTTCTATCTTTGGCTGCATGCCTTTGCATGGAAAATCTTAAGATAAATGAAGCAAAAAGTGGTTAAAGTTAATCATGAATTATGGCAAAAGGCCTTTCTAATATTTGTGTTAGTTTCTGCACGGGAACATGGCACTTATATCCTAGCGTGACATCATGAGTGTCATGCTCTACAAAAAACGTATTTCTGCAGCAATGTAGATATGAATGTTTACATTCAAGCAACTTTAAGCATCTTAAAAAACATTTATATAAATCATTCCTGTCAGCTTTTTAGGGTTCCGCAGTAAACAAGGGACCCTTATAGTTTCGCCATGTGTCTGTCTGTCTGTCTGTCCGCGGTTTTACTCAGAGAGTATAAGTACTAGAAAACTGTAATTTGGTATAGGTATGTGTATTAATCATGCAAAAAAAGTGATAAAATAAAACATGTACATATTGAAAAAAAAAAGAAATTGAGGTAGCTCATAAACAAGTAAAGTAGGAGTAATTTTTTTTTCTCGACTTACTCATTGTTGGGGAATCGTTGAATAAGTCTTAAAAATATTTTGAGCATATACATATCATTTTTCGATTTAGGGATCCGTTTCTGAAATTTTTGTTTTAAATTGCAAAATTTGTTAGAGTCAAGTGTCCCCTCCGTCCCCTTATCTATTAAACGTTTATATGCACATGTTAAAAAATTTACAGCATTAGCACATATAACGAAGTTTAAAAGATAACTATCAGAGCTAAGTAGGGTTAACAAATTAAAAAGTTATAAGCGACCAACTCAATAAATGTACTCAGAAAAGGAAAAGTATATACAAATTCAATAGAAAATTAGTTTTTAGACGTTTTGAGTGGCGTAAACTCAAAGTGGGCATTCGCAACTACGGAATCCTACACTGCGCGGCCCGACAGGCACTTGGCCGGTTATTCTAGAAATGCGTGCAGAAATCTTGCGGCGGGCGCGGTAAATGTGGCGTGTACTGCCCTCCTAAATCAGTCATATAGAGCCTCCTAAATTAGTCATATCATATAGAAAGTATGCTATCAAATTAAGGACTACAGAAGAATTTATTGAATTGACAGAAAAAGTTAATTTTCCACTAAAATAAGTCCATCCGTTTAAGAGCTACGTTGCATCCGACAGACACACAGACAGACATTGGCGTCAAACTTATAATCCCCTCTTTTTGCCGGGGGTTAAAAACAGTACTCCTTAAATCAGTACTTATTTTCAAATAAATGTTGTGGTTTTTTTTATGACGATGCGGTAAATCCATCATGAGAAAACCAAGCAAAATGGCTAGAGCACACTAAAACTTGCCATTTAGTTTTTTTTTCTTCAATTTAGCGTAAGAAAATTGAACAATTTATTATACAACTCTACACCTGCACTCGGGCCAAAGTTTTACGACTAGCCTGATGGAGTCACGATCACGAGTAGTCGCGACGCAGCGATGTCTGACGTGAATGTCGATTACTGAAGTAGATGCGATGCGAACTATGTGATAGACAAACATAAACTACTACTTATTTGTTATTAGTAAGTAGGGACAATTATTCGCACAACAACTATTCGAATATAGATGGCAAGTAAAGCATTCATATAGGTACACGTATGTTAAAAAAAAAGCGCGGTTACCTACCGCGCTAAACATACGTACATAATAGGTTGGGGAAAAGTCTTTTCGCATTTTATATGAAAATTCAAAACATTTTTTAATATAGTTTATTTACATTTAACTAAAGTATGTAGGTACCATTTTGTTCGATAACTTTTTGCCATCTTATAGGTAAGGACATGATCCCATTGCTATAGAAATTTTGGGACTTCTGATCAAAAAACTGCGTCAAGTAGTTTTGGCAGTCCTTTCGTGATGTTAACCTGACACTGCCTAAAGAATTCTGAAGAGACCGAAACAGGTGGAAATCTGAAGGTGCCAGGTCAGGACTATACGGCGGATGCATTAACACCTCCCAGCCAAACACTCTTAATTTTTGCTGAGTGGTTAAAGATGTGTGAGGTCTAGCGTTATCGTGATGAAAAACCACACCCCTTCTGTTGATTAATTCCGGCCGCTTTCTCTCAACTTCTTGCTTTAATCTTATCAGTTGTTCGCAGTAGAGTTCTGAATCGATGGTCCTGCCTGGTGGTAACAGCTCATAATGAATAATACCCTTTCAATCCCACCAAACACACAGCATCACCTTGTTGCGAGTTAACCCGGGTTTCGCCACAGTCTGTGAAGCCTGACCGGCCTTTGACCATGACCTTTTTCGCACGTTCTTGTCGTACGTAATCCACTTTTCATCACCAGTTATCAATTTCTTCAAAAATGGTTCGGTCTCATTACGTCGTAATAAAGAATCAGAAATGAGTACACGGTTCATTAGGTTTCTTTCAGAGAGCTCGTGAGGTACCCAAATATCGAGCTTTTTTGTGTACCCATTTTTTTTCAAATGCGCCCAAACTGTTTTGTGGTCAATTCCCAGTTCTTCAGCTACGTCGTAACTACTGATATGCCGACCTTGCTCCACTTTTTAAAAATAGCATCCATTTTATCCGTAACAGGGCGACCAGAGCGACGTGCATCTTTGACATCAAAATTTCCGGATTGAAAACGCTTAAACCAAATTTGTGCTACTCTCAAAGACACTGCACTAGGTCCATAAACATTGCAATTTTTTTCGCAGCTTGCGTTGTATTTTTACCTACTTGATAGTAAAATTTTAAAATGTATCTAATTTCTTCATTAGATTCACTCATCTGTCAAGACCTTACCTTCAGGTAAGAAAAACAAATGAAAATCACGCATTTTCCTAATTTGAATTTGGAATTATCTTCTTTAAAATTTAAACTTTTCAATGATACCAAAACCAGCCAGGTACAAATAGTATAGCCAAAGTGGTTTTATTACAAGTTCTTACATAGTAGTAGTATATGCGAAAAGACTTTTTCCCCAACCTAATACTACGCGTAAGTACATGAGTATTGTCTGAACAGTCAACAACAAAAATATTTTTTCACAAAGAGCGCGGTCTCGATACCGCGCGAGCATTTTTTCTTTATACACTTTAGGTCAGAGGTTCCCAAACTTATTTTGTCGAACGCCCACTTTAAACAATCAGTTATTTTGTAGCGCCCCCCATTTTTTTCACCATAAAAACCTGAATCACATATTTGTCTTGCCTGTAGTTTAATTTAACCTATATTCTAAACTAGACTTTTTTACAAGAGAGAGCAATAATAATACATACACCAGTATATTAGAGTATTTTTTATAAAAAAATAACAATAATCAACATTGTTAATTTTAAATAAAAAATAGCAATAATAATTCAATTTTACAATAATAAAGAGTATCGGAAGTGGGGACCTCACCTGCGAAACTTTAAAACACGAAATTTTTTCAGTGTTTGATTCCTTTAATAGCGTTGTGAACGCATTAAAATAATAAATATTAATTACATTTTTAGTTTATATTTGTACAATAAAAAAGGATATAAATATGAACTAATAAATGGATGTTGTGTAGTAAGAGGATTTTAATTTCAGTGAATTTTAAAATATGCAATAGCTGAAGTTATAAATCACTCATTGCTTAAATCACATCAGCGCCCCCCAACTTTATTCTGGGCCCGTTACCGCCCCCCTTAAAGCCTCCAGCGCCCACAAGGGGGCGTTATCGCCCACTTTGGGAAAGACTGCTTTAGGTTATGGTAACACGGTCTTATTTTTAATTGAGTTGATAAATTGTTCGAGCATTTTTCCTCTCTGTCTGAACTGATCCTTAGCGACATCGCTCGACGTCTTGGTAGATAAGGGATGTCTTAATAGAGAGAGAGATGACTACATTTTCAGTCATGACACCAAGAAAAACAGGAAGTAGGTAGGTTATGTATTACTAGTCTACGGGTACAAGCTTATGTCATTACTTATACTTGAAACTTTGATCAGATTCTAGATCAAAGTTTCAAGTATAATGCATGACAGAGGTGATGATTGTTTTGTAGTTTCTTGTACGAGTGTACCTAAGGCACACCGTTACGACGCAATGACCATTTCCTCCCTAGTGCGAGAAAGACCAATATGTAGGGTAGTTTAGATTTGGATGGCCTCTAGATGACAGGAAAGTTTTCATGTTCAAAAACCCTACTAGTGCAAAGCAGGGGCGCTAATCTAGTTATTTAAATTGTTTGCCCTCCTTGTTGTATCACAATTGCTACATTGTGCCTCTATTACGTCGCACATATTGCCATTATAAATTAATCAAAATCGAGGGATAATTTTCGTGGTATTGTAGTCCAATTAGGTTTTATACAACGTGGAAGGGACATACCCGCAATAAATCAAACCACGCGTAATACTAGATCACTATAGTATAATGAAATTAAAATAACAGCGAAAAGTTAAAGAAAAATCGGCGGTTCCATACGGAAGTGTGCAGCCGCCCGGGCAATTTGTATGGAAATGTCGATTTTTTTTTGTTTTTGCCTGTTATTTTATTATCATTACACTACAGCGATCTAGTATAGCCTGTAGTTCGAATTATTACGGGTATGTCCCTTTCACGTTGTATAAATATATAATAAATCATGACCATCCCTATAATAAGCTTCCGAAATACCTAAATAAACAAAATATACTAAAGTTTAAAATATGCGTCGTTTACGTCCAAATCGATGCTGGTGTCTCGAACGTGCAAACATGTACGCAGAGATGTATTGTAGTGCATAGACTAGACTTGAATTTATAGCGCGTCAAATGCAAACTGAGAAAAGTTTTCAAGAAAAAGCAATCACATACAAAATGAAAGTTATTATATCCTAGTCAAATTAAGCCGAAAACAGGCAATCGGGGAAAATAATTCGTGTAGTTTTGAGAATTGGCAAGTTATACCTTGTGGTGTCTAGACTCCAGATGAACAACCAAAAGTCCTCAAGGGAGGGAGGTGTGCTGAGGGTGTTGGGGGGGGGGGGGGGGGATGATGGTTTCTCAGATTTATGCTCGTATCTTGAATATCTTTAGGAATAGCGTAATAATAACTTTTTAAAAAGTTTCTACAAAAAAGTATAACCTTTAGAATTTTCTAAATAAGTTCAGGCGTCTTCGAGTAGGTATTCAGGGAAAATTGCATCTTTGATTATACAATGCTGTAAAGTAAACGATCGGCAACAATATTACGCAAACATTAGAACGGGCTATTTCGTTAGATGATAAGTTTGATATTGACCTTTTTAATGTATGTAATTAATGTGGTTTTGACATGTTGAGAGGATGGATGAAAGAAGACTAACTAAAAATATTTATCGTGCGGATGTGGATGCGAGAACTGGACCGGATCGACCTCGACGAACGTTCTGCGACCAAACTGCAGATGTTCTGAAGAAAGGTGAAGTAAGGAGTACCTCTAACCGAAGAGCTTGCATGAAAATAGTAATGAGTGTTGACAAAGCAAAAGACGATTGCAAATATCGTAGAAAGTGAACATCTCTGCCTACCCCCATGGGAAACATGCGAGGAAAGTATGTATGTTATGTATTAAAATAATATAATAAATAAGACTACTAACCCTAATGAATTGAAACCGTATGTATATTAAAATTATAGAGATATTGATACAACATCACAAAATGATGAAATAAAAAATTTAAATAGACACGTGACCCGCGTTTTTATCGTGGGAGAAATATATTTTTATAAAAGATCAATAAAGTTTTAACTAAGCATTATTAATCTCCTTAACATAAATATGGTCTATGAAAGAACTATAGATGACTCGTAAGAAAACTATTTTCCACTAAAACCAATAAAGTATACAAAGATAAGATAAGGGATCTTATCTTTTTTTACTCAGTAGTAAACGAAAGACTGCGGTCGTATTTTATGACGTGATCTATCCATCTATTATATTCTATTGAATGGTTATTATGAGTATTTATGACGAATTCGGATAAACTTGGACAATGAACGACTCACCGCGCTTGTTCACCGTGGTATTCCCTTGGAGCTATTAATTGTGCTCCTGATGTTAGTGTACATATTTCTATAAGCGCAATAAAATTAAAGATAAAAAATGTAAAATCTATATCGAAGAACAAGAAATAGACGTTGGCTAATCAAGGCACTTGCACGCGCGACTTAGTTTTAATTCCTTAGCAAGTATTCAATTTGGTCGACGATTAACCTTATTTTCCTACTCATTTTGCTCATTTCTCATGTCATGTTTTCATGCTAATGAACAAAACAATATTTGTCAACTGGACTAATGGAAAGCAAAATTTGGCCATCGTATATGAACTTAGTCGATCTAGTAGAAAAAAAGTGCTCCTGCGATAAGAGTTGTCATGTTATAAACGGGTGAACAGATTTTGATTTACTCTTCAAAACTTGAGTCCACGGTCTTAACTTTATTTATTGAGTCTTGTTTCTTTGCTGCCGCCTGCCAGACTATCGTTAAAGGGCCAGTAGGGTTTATATATTTTTTTATTGGTAGATAAACACGAGTCTCACGTGGCCGAGTTGGACCGCCGCTTGGCCGAGGCTGATTATGGCGAGGACTACGCCCCCACGGACGCTGGCCACATCATCAAGGCCGAGTTCACGCTGGATACCAAACTGTCGCCGGAAATGAAGGTATGGGGCGGGGCTCCTTCAGGTTATAAAAATGTTTAGCACATTCCGGGACCCTCAGCCAGAGACAATAGAAATAACAATTGAATTACGTCCACAGCCGTAAGTGTCCCGAATGTGTTAAAATGTATATTATATAAAATAGAATCTTTGTGGCCGAGTTGTCCACGGCTACCTATAGCAAGGCGAGGAATACTCCCTCACAAACGCGGAACACAACACCAAGACCAAGTTCACGCTGGAGACTACTGTCGCTGGAAATGAAGGAAACAGGACAGTGAGGCCAGCCTTCAGGTTATCAAGAGGATTTGCACGAATCTCTCGTGGCAAGTTGGACCTGTGTGGATGACGAAGACTGAGAGGAAAGAAAAAATTACCGAAAATAGTGCTTAACCTATATTTTACAGGAAAACCTACCCATGAGAAATCTTTGGTATTTATTTATTTACTTTTTAACCGACTTCCAAAAAAGGAGGAAATTATCAATTCGTCGCGATCCTTTATTGGAACGAAGTTCCTTACGGCAGGCTTGGAGGAGATAGGGATTTTGCTGCGCGACCGAACTGAAAAAAATGTGATAGTAAAACCGTAAGGATGACCTCGTTAAATGAGACGTGCGCAGGCGCGACAGTCGTATACACATTGTTTCGATTCTACATTAGCCGAAGGAACTTCGTTCCTACCTGGTGTCCCACGACACCACATTCTTTTTTTTTTATTTATGTTCACCGATTATTCAAAGACGCCTGGACCGATTTAAAAAATCTTTTTTTGTTCGAAAGCGTATACTTTCCAGGTGGTACCATGGAAATTTTATCAAAATTGGTTGTGTAGTTAGAGGGTGAAGTCGGTTTTTAGTTTTGAAAAATTATATTGTAAAAATACATTTTGTATAGTACATGACTTGATGCTAAAAGCATTATCTAACAGCCAACCTTTGGGTTGTTAGAGAAATTTAGGTGGATGTTAAATAATAGGATGGATGAAAGGGAAAGAGAAATAAATATTTACAATTACTACATAACATTTAATGCGTCGTTACTAATTTACAAAGTTATACATGAAGTCATGTTCATACTAGGTATATAAACTTGACTGCAAATATAAGTTTGTAAATACATATTTTATTTAACATTTTTACAGTACCTAGTTTAAATCATACTATACACAATAGTCATCCTCGTGACATGAATAACTGCGGATATTGGTCGACCAATACGTCGTTTGAAGTCCATAATTGAAGGCTAAATTATGTGTTCCATGTCATTGGAATACTGTGCTATTGTTTTACTATCGAAGTTATCGTACACATTAGAATAGAATTTCTAGCACGCAATACGCAATTTACGGAAGTTTATCGCAAAATGAAAATGGGTTTGAAATATATTTTTTAAAAGGAACAAAACAAATTCACTGATCGAAATCGTGAAGGATCGGCCTGCGGTGCCATTTTTAGCCCCCGACGGAAAAAGAGGGGTATTATAAGTTTGACGCTAAAGTCTGTCTGTCTGTCTGTCTGTCCGTCCGCGGTTTTACTCAGCGACTATAAGCACTAGAATGCTGTGATTTGGCATGGATATGTATATAAATTATGCGGGAAAAGTGGTAACATAAAATAATGAAAAAAAAAATTTTTAGGTTAGCCCCCATACAAGTAAAGTGAAAAGTCATTTTTTTTCTCGACCATCCTATCATGTGGGATATCGTTGCATAGGTCTTTCAAAAATATTATGAGCTTGTGAACACCGTTTTTCAATTAAGAGATCCGTTTTTTAAATATTTAGTTTTAAAGTGAACATTTATGTTAGATTCAAGTGTCCGCCTCCCCCTCTATCTGCTTAACGGTTATATATGGACACGTGAAAAAATTCACAGCTATAAGTCTATATAACGAAGTTTAAAGGAAAACTATCAAAGCTAAGTAGGGTTTACAAAGTTATAGGCGATCAACTTATAAAATGTACTAATTAATTTTTAGACGTATTCAGTGGCATGAACTCAAAGTTTACATTCGTAACTACGGAACCCTACACTGCGCGTGGCCCGACACGCACTTGGCCTATTATTTTACGTGTAAGCAGGTTTAATTGCGGTGGTTCTTAGCTATGTTTGGAAAAAATCGATCCAGCAGTTTAAAGAATATCAGCTATTTATCACCATCTAACTAAACCATGGTTTATAACTAGATTGCATGGCGCTATCTAACGCATTGAAGTGAAAGGTAATTTCAAAGTATTGTATAGTTAGTCTTAAGCTCAGTTTGATTGAACGTTTTGTTTGTATAGTTGATATTACCGGGTTCAAGTCCCAGCATACGCTAATGTTTTTTAGTTTTTTTTTTATTTCTATCGTATAATTTATTATTATGTATCTCTTTTATTTAAACTCTCTCAACCATAAAAATTCCACAACAAAAAAGTGTCGCTGCAGTCGTAGCTGTACTCAGAGGCAATAGTTTGCAGTACATGAAAGATAATGAGAAATAAATATTACAGGGGGCTCTTTTATCAACGCAATAAAACACAAAACAATGATTTTTGTCTGTTTGTCTGTGCATTTGTGCACGCTAAAAATTAAGCATTCCGATGGTTTTAGAGTATCTTTAAAAATTTGTTTTTTGGTCACCGATAAATGGTGCTGTTCTATGTGCGTCCATTTTTCGAAAATAAATTTTAACGGACAAAGCTTTGATACCAAAATGTCATTCAGAGAGACAAAAATAAAATTCTTTAAAAAATGTAAAAACATGCACAATTGTCCGGGAGGTGAAACGCGGCAACCTGGTGCAGGCACCGGATGCCGCGTCTCACATCCCGAAACCTGGTTTCAAAATAGTTTGGAAAAGTTGTTTTGTTACTCTATATTTATTTTATGATCGATAGCCAATATTTTTAACCTAGTGAGTACAATCTCCGATCATGATGGAGGATGCAGTTTAAAAAAAAAGGTGCTGTTCGAAAAAACTAATTTTTAACCCCCGATAAAAAAGAGAGATTATTATAAGATTAACGCTTAAAATGTCCGTCTGTCTGTTTGTCTGTTCGGTTAGAATATTATGTAGTACCGCCACTTATAATTTGATGTGACACGTGTTGTCTGTTTTTTTTTTTTAAATTTGCCTAGCAAATAAACTTGTTCCAACACGGAGTCACTAAACGAACGGTTTTTTTGTATGGAAAAACCATTTGTTTAGTGACTCCGCGTTTCAAAAATGGCATTTCTGATTTTCTCTTTTCATTTATCTATTTCAAAAAGTGATCGGTATTTTATAGTACAACCCTAGGTTACACTTTTGGTCCCACTTTACTTACTTCTACTTACGCCACTTTCTTTGGATTTTATTCCCTGTCTATACTATATCTTGTATAAAATTATAGGAGACTATAATAATCACCTTTTTTTTTAGGCCAAAATAAGGCGATTAGAAGATGAAGTGCCTATAGTAGAGGAGCCAATACCAGAGATGACTCACAACATTTACGGCTTGGACCACGCGAAGATCCTGAACAGGCTTCTAGCAGCCAGGAAGAGGAGCAAGGACGCTTGGGACAGCCTGGAAACCAGCTCGGTCATTTCGTATAGACCGCCGGAGCACAAAACACCTGAGATAGATGTCGCGGAGCAGAGGAAACAGTTGGCGGACTTTTTAATGAAGAGACAGGTAGGAAGAGAAATAAATTATGTACAGGGTAAAAGCAAAAATAAACCATATTTTTCGATTTATCAAAGTAGTAAAATTTATAAGGTACAGCGTATCGAAGTTTCGAGGTGGGGTCACCGTCTAGTAAAAATTGTACCAGGTAGTGACGTCTTGCGTTTAAATGCGTTGTATCTTTTCGGTATTACTACGATCATAAACAGGCTGCTAGTGGCTAGAGACAGAAGGAAAGAAGCTGCCATGCCTGGATTCTTTTGATCGATGATGATTGATGTAGCTTGTTCGGACTAGTGAGTGAAAGAGTGAGGAAATTCTCGGCGTTGTTATATTTGAGAAATACGCTATTACCTTCAGTTTACTGAGATTTCTTGAAAGTGAGCACAGTACAATACGGCTTGTCATAAAAGGTAATAAGTATCTTTCTGACTGGCTATAAGATTGTTAATTACTGAGTTCACAAAGTAAATTACTAAATTGTAACAGAACTCGCAGGACTATAAATAATGTGGAAACGGAAATCGTACTAGTATCTTACATTGATACATACATACACAGATAAATATACATACATACATATATAGCCATTACGCCTATTTCTTGGATTTACTTCTCCGATAAACTCGTAACATTCTTGATGAGTAACTTTTTGACATATTCGGAAATCGTCAAACGTCAAAACCATGACTTCTAAGAATTTATCTTACTGCATGATTCACTTGATAATATCGTCTTATCTTGAAAGTGATATAATCGATTTACAATTCCTTTCTAGTAAAATCGTAGACTAACGCACTGATGTAATAGCGATAACAGTATCTTTGATGATTTTTAAACCATTTGCTTCTCTCCCTTTTTTTAGTTTTATGTACAAAACTTCTAAATTTAATTTACACGTTAAACAAGTAATACCCGAGTGCTGAGCCATATACGGCTAACAATGTACGAGTATATAAGTATTTTTAAAATGTGCTAATCAAGAGCTTTTATTTCATTTGATAGCCCATACAATACAGAAACAAAAAACTTAAGAGGTGTCAAGGGACACCCGGATGGAACGAAGTAAAATATAAATATAAATAGGTCTAAATTAAATTTAAACTCTTTTCTGCGTTCTAAAATCAAGTTTTTATTATCTTCATAAATTTGAATGAACAAAAAGTGTCGTTACAACTTTTGGTCTTAATTTTTTCCGTCTAGCTTCCTTTCGCGACGCGCGATAAGGAACTTCGTTCCAAAAATTTTTGAAGTGAAACCTTTAAGTAATGGGTAATGGGTAAAAAACTTGCGTCAGGACACGTGACACTGATCGATAATTCGTAAGACGGATGGAGCGTAGACAGCCGGCGCGGCGTAGGAGAGGAAGTATCCCCTCTCTTTCTACGGCGCGGCGAAAATGTATGCCTGCGCCTGCTGTTTCGTTTAGGCGGCGCAGGGCGCTTGCGCGTGGCACGCTGTAAATAAATAAATATTGTATTCTACCACATAAATGATAGTTCTTTTATACTTATAATTAAAGCAATTCGTGCAAAATTATTCCCTAACCATTCCAAAATATCAAAAATGCACAACGCTAATATTCAAGTTTTCACTTCTGCCGGCACTCCCGGAGTGCAATCCGTCGTTTTTTTTTACTCTCACTTTTTTGTGTGTAACATTCGTTATATACTTTATTTTGCATACAAATGGTAGCCTATGTCACCCGGAAAATAATGACGAATTGATTGACATATTACTTGTGAAAGTTGGACAAGCGATTCGGATGCTACGGTGGAACAGCATACTCTTCTTCTTCCTCACCTTAGTGCCGCAACAGACGGGGCGCAAGTTGCGTCGCGTAACAGCTAGAGATGGGCAGTACTCAATCTACCCATTTGAGTATTTACTCACTAGATTTAATAAATAGAGTAAATAGAGCGTGCACAAGTATTGACATCGCATTTGATGTCTGTTTACTTGTAAAAGTATTGACGTAAAGTTTTTACGTAAAATTACGTCTATGCACACCTTCCACCAAAAAATGATAATTAGTCAAAGGAGTCTACTTTCAGTGTATGATTAGTATTGTATTTTCATATAATTTAGCGTCGCATATACCGTTTACTTACATTTTAAGCATATTATGGCGTACGCACACACTTTCCGACAAGAATTGCAAGTGTATACTAGATTTAAGTTTCAAAATTTTCATGAAAACATGAAATAATGAATATGAATATAAATATGAATCGCAATTCATATAAATCAATCTACTCACCAAATGGATAAATAAGGATATTTATCGGGTATTTACTCAGTCTACTGAGTAAATACTCAAATGAGTTGATTGAGTATTTATGCATCGCCCATCACTAGCTATTACGCGGCGTAGCTTGCGCCGCGTCTGTTACGGCCCTTATCCCACTTTACGTGGGGTCGGGTCAGCATGTGTCTTTTCCATTTCCCTCGATCCATTGCCCAGGCAGTTGTCACATTCTTTTTATCCATATAGTCCTTAACGCACTCCATCTACATTTTCTTTGGCCGTCCTCTGCTGCTATCTCCAGAAATCTTCAAATTTAGCATCTTTTTTGTAACGGTGGAACAGCATACATACACATTAATTATATAGGTACATATACTGCTGAAATCATTACGTTTCCTCTTGGCTTTGCCGTAGTCTGGTAAAATACAATTAAAAGTAAAGCAACAAATTAAAAGAAACCAATATTTTTATGTAAGAATAGATTTCTTTAGGTTATGGATTATGATTGAAAGCTTAATGTACTAGTACGTATAATTACCTGAAATATACCACAAGTTACTCTACTTAAGTGGTATTTCACATTTGGTTGGTTGTCTCGCTCGCACAATCAGACATTTTTTAAAGATTATTAAAAAATGTGACTCATTTGTAGAAAAGTGTTTCATTAACTTTCAATATAATTATATGATAGATATTGTAGACATGTTTTTTTATTGTTTATGTGTGTGTATTGAGAATTAGGTCATCAAAAATTTTAAATTTTGATGACCTAATTTTCCATGTAGTCAATGTCTACACAATATACAAACATGTCTAAAAGATCCACAATATATTTATATTGAATGTTAGTGAAACACTTTTTTATAAAAATGAGACACATTTTTTAATAATCTTTAAAAATGTTTGATTGTGCGAGCAAGACAGCCAACCAAATGTGAAATGCCTCTTAAACTTTCTTCTTCAAATTTTGATATAATTTCTGCTAAAGGTAAAGGAACAAAATGCCCATAATATCAATCACAGACTTTGTAGACACAGCCATGGTTCTGTCTGCAAATAGGTCGTAATATAGACCCAAATGCGAACAGCGAGACGGTGGCCGTATATGTAGATGGAAAATGGAAAATGGGAATCAAAAAAATACCATGTTGCAAGCTCATCACCTAAAGCGCGGCCTGAAGGATCCCCAAGTTTCCCTTGATGTATTTGTATGCGCCGCGCGAAAGCAACAGAAAAAAATTGAGGAAGAGGTATGCATTACTGGCGCTTGCGCGTGTAAAGGATCCCCGGACGCACTTGAATGGGTGACTATAAGTCGCACAAAAAGTCTCAAGATTCTCCGTGCCCCAGAAAACACGTTAAGTCGTTTGTTTCTGCTATCATATACAATGTCCTTTTTATGAAGTACAAATATTTAAAGAGGTGATTCAGTTAAATTTTACGTCGAATTTAGGTATACAATTTTTGGGAATAGTTGTTAAAATGATGGACTGAATGATCCCTTAAAATATTTGTACTGAATAAAAAAGGTCATTGTATTGTTTATGGTAGAGGTAATCGTCAAGCAATGTGAGATGCCTTTAACAGCTAGTAAAATCTAAGGTAAAAGATAAAACGAATTATTAAAAATGCTAAACCACTTGCAGATCTTACAAAACAAGCTGAACAAGCAGCTGCGAGATTCGCTCGAGGCGCTGCAGTCAGTCGACGAGCCCGACTCAGACCCCGAGCACAGGTCCCTTTATTACGATGACGATGACGATGACGACTACTATGAATATGAAGAAGAGGACTATGAGGACTCCATCCGCTTCCAGCCGGAGACCCGTGATAGGCCCACCGTGCGATGATGGTTTAGAAGTTAGTAAATTGTTCTTACGTTTCTAGTTGTTTTATTTTAGTCTGTTAATTAAGTAAGGAAGTTAGTTTATTATAAGTTTATGCACAAAAGGCACATGCAGTAGAAAAAATCTAGGAAAACACATTATACACAGTTAACAAAAATATACTCAGTATAAGTTAGGTACACAATAGCGTCTTATCGCCAAGACAATACTACGCGGTTAATGCACCTTAACCTGTCTTATACTCTTAATATCTTACAAAATATACTGAAACAATTTTAAGGGTGGATTAAGTCCATGATACTGAACAACTTTCCCCAAATCTCATATATCGAAATATGAAAAAAAAAATTTGGCCTTCCATACAAATTGACCGATCAGCTGATTCGACTATGAAAAGCAAAAAATCTCATATTTCAGTATACGTATGGGAAAACTTTCTGTCCTTCACACATTTGGTTCCAAATCCATTGGAGTTTCAAGAGTTTTTCGAAATATGTACTTATGTTACACTAAATCTGAAATTAGAACTAATTACATGCTTTTTGATCTAGACTACTTTGTGTGCTTCCGCTACCAGTTCAAGCTGTTGATGTTGATTGTTCGAACTTTGAAGGTCAAACGACGAACTCGTCGTTTTTGTTTTGTGCCTAAAAATGCCTCGTGTAGAGGTAAAACACGTGTCGCGAGTGAGGGTCATTCTTAATTTCGACAGTTAATTATTTCGACAGGGTCTCAGTTTCGAAACACAGTACTTCGACTACTCATTGCTTCGACAGAACATATATTCGAATCCCATTATTTCGATAGAATTTGTTTCGACAACACATACTTCGCAGAACTCTTCTCCGAAATACATTAATTCGGCGGATCTCTATTTCGAAAGATCATACCTTCGACATAATATTGCTATGGAATGTGACAATGATATATATGTAAGGTTGGGTAAAAAACATAAATAATCATACTTATAAACAACGGATTTACCAAAATATATACATTTTAGACATTTTCTTTATTTCGTTATTGTACATTGCGGATTTGTATGTTTTTAGAGGGTTTGTGATTATTAGATTATAGAAGGAGTTTTAAATCCCTAAAGTAAAACAAAATAAAACTAATCTAACGTCTGACAATCTAATCACAGCAAATTTAAAAAACTTCGCGATTGGTAATACGATAAACAAAGGTCATTAGGGACGGATCGTAATGCAAAATTAGTTAGCAAGTTTGTGGGTAGGTATATTTTTATGATATTCTTGTGTGTCATGTTATTTTGTCTATTATTTATCTAGATATAAAAGTGTATTGTTTGTAATTATTTTACATCAGTTAAGCGTTAATAATATGTCTTCGTGCGAAATTATATTATCACAATACGGAAAAGAATTAATAATGGACAGTTATATATATTGTATAAACAAAGTGCGCGGTAATATACGAAATTGTATATATATAAACAATTCTATTCTTAAGCCGGATTGCATACCTGTCACCTGGCATGACTAAAAATAACCAAGATGGCTATAATTAGACTCAAATATTATATTATATTAATTCATTCAATAATATTATGTTAGGTATAATTTAAATTATCTGATACACGATAGAACTTTATTATGATTTCTTACTAGTTAATTAAAAACATTGATTTTTATTTATTGTTTTATTTCATACTTATTGACACACTTCAGACCTGTAATATGTCGAAGGTATGATCTTTCGAAATAGAGATCCGCCGAACTAATGTATTTCTAAGAAAAGTTCTGCGAAGTAATGTTTTTTGGGAAGTATGTGTTGTCGAAATAAATTCTATCGAAATAATGGGATTCGAATATATGTTCTGTCGAAGCAATGAGTAGTCGAAGTACTGTGTTTCGAAACTGAGGCCCTGTCGGAATAATTAACTGTCGAAATTAAGCATGACACTCGTCGCGAGTACGACGGCCAATGATGCTGATTCTTCAAAATGGCCTAAGACGAATACGAATGTCTCGATCATTGAAACCACTGATTGTTCATTTTAATAAATAGTCAATTAGGTATCTAATAATAAATATAAAATACTAACTTACTTAAATATTTAGCAATTCGTGTGATTTATCTGTTTAGATTTTAGTTTTTAATAAATTTATATACTTATTGAATTATTTGTTCATAATTGGTAAATAATGCATTTTGCATGGGTAATTCAATCACACACAGTGGCAACTCTCCCAACTGATGACATGTTCTTCACGTGACCAGCTGTCACGGGAAGAGAATGGCAGACGAAGTATATTATAATACCATATGGCTGCAGCCATGCAGCTCATAATGCAGGCATGATGCAGCAGCATACAGGCAGGGGCATGTACTAACTATTGATGGCGGGTACGCTCGGATTGTTAGCGGTAGGTATACTGGGACTAACAGTAGTACTACTACTGGGACTAATAGTTTTCATAAACTAAATAGTGGCGGAAACGCACAAATTAGTTTTCAAATAGCATGTTACTTTGACTTCCGCAAAAGTAAACCCTTCTTTCATAACCCCGTCAAGAGGGCCAGATCAACAACGTAGACGCCTCGAGGCATTGCTGTAGGCCGTTCTAGACAAAATCTAGATCGAAGGCAAGGGGCCATGGATCTAGGTTTTTTCAAGAGTAGCTGGAATTTACTTAAGTTTGTACTTAAGCAAAGCCACGAGCGGAAACTAGTTTAAAGTATTTATAAGCACGAAATTGGCGCTTGCCAACAACAGCAGTGGTTATTTTTCGCCGGAAGTTTTGTGTGGGGCTTCGCTTGTCCCGGTAAGTCCCCGGCGAATTGCTGTCCCGAGGGGCTATTACTATATTGACGGTTTCGCCAAAATTGCCTTTTGATGATGGTAAAAAGAGGGCTTGTCAACATTTGGCTCGATCAAATCATGCTTGAAAATTGCACCCACAATTAAATTCTATGTGTAACCCAAAGGTTGACTTGTAGTCAACGCTTTTAATTTTAAGTACCCATATTGTTTCTGTATAAATTGTATTTAAACAATTAAGCTTATACATATTTAAGGACTTTAACGCATTGTGATAAATACACCACACATATTTTCTGCTTGGTATCATGATTGACCGAGTGAGAATGGCATTAGTCCGCTTTTACATATTTTTAACTGTGCAATAACGTTTAAATAAATCATGCAGTCTTAAATATATTTTAATTATTAGGTAGATATTATAGGGTTTTCATTACAGAAAATGCGTATTGAGTAAGTATTTGTGTCTTATAGTTGCAACCCTAGCTCCCTTTCCACCAAAAGTGATAGAGACATATAAATTACCTAAACTTATCTATATCGAGTATATAGATTTCTTTATACTTCTTCTTCTTATATTATTTTTGATCTTTGCTTCTTAATATTTTATTTTTACACTTTGCCTATAAGAAAGAGCAATGTTTTAACAAGTAGCCTCCACGACACCAGCATAAAATAAGTATCAGTTAGCAACCCAAACCTACCCTCTATGTGCCCAATCCCTATTGATGTATATTGTATGCCCTAGACAGGCGTAGGCGTGACCTAGGCACGCCTCTCTTTATAGCTCGTGGTCAACATTAAAGGTTACATTTACACGATCGTTTTTTTTCCATGTTTTTATCCCTACAGTGGTAGTTAGAGCTAGGGGTTGCAAAGCCTTGAGGTCACATAACACGATTTTATGTCAATTGATGGAAATCGACAATCAACTACCTCCCTGGCGTAGTGGTCAGTGGTCACCATGCTAGTCCGCCACTTAGAGGTTCCCACTTAGAGGTTCCGGGTTCGATCCCCGGTCAGGGCAAGTTGGAAAATGGCCTTTTTCAAATCGTCCTGGGTCTTGGATGTTTATCTATATATGTATTTGTTAAAAAATGTAGTATCGTTGAGTTAGTATTCCTTATCACAACTCACAAGTCTCGAACTTACTTTGGGAGTAGCTCAATCAGTGTAATTTGTCCCTATATATTTATTTATAAATAAACTACTGACAAGTAATTACTATTTGCTATTGCTATCCCTATTCCCTATAGGTATGTTAAAGGATCCTCAGGTTTAGGACCCATTAATCGACTCCAACTATCTGCAAGGTCTATTAAGTTTGTGTTGGACATTTAAAAAAATAAGTATAGCGCGTGTGCAACATAAGGATTTTTGTCTTTTAAATTTAATTTATATGATTAAAAAAAAATTTAAATAAAAATGCAGGTTTTAAAGCTCAGATTTGTGGTTCATTCGTTGTAAGTTCCAAAAAAAGCGTGATATTCTTATTTTGGTACTTTTTGGATTTATTTCATAGATTTAGGTATCAATGTACAAAACAGTGGGCTTTATTCCGCTTTTCTATAAATCATCCATAGGACCAAGCAGAATACTATTTTCCAATAGAAAATATGTATTGAATTGTGTGTAGCGTGCGCCCTGAATATATTTCCTTGACGTGGAATAAATATGTAAATGACATCCATATATTTATTTGTCCGCGTTTTCTTTGCAAACGTACTTGCTTATTTTTTTTTAATGTATCTCTATCAAGTTCTCTTTTTTATTTAGGTCGATATGATAAAAAGTTTATATGTACAAGTATATTCCTGACATCAATGTTATCGGCATGTTTTATATATCAAAAGCCAGTGTTATAACAAGGACATAGTACGATTAATGCACTTGTTTTCTTACATAGTATTATGATAATGTCAATATTCTTTTAATTGTCTTAATGAATATAATACCTTGTTGAATTTAAGATTGTGATTAGACAAAATTAGAGAAGTTTTACTGTATAATGTATGCAATTTACTATGTTTACATTAGTTAACAGACTCGATTCATGCAGTATTTTCCAGTGAGCATTATAATCCTATTCCCATGCCTACAATTTGTCAGAATAGACGTCGATCACGCTGCCAAGTCACGTCCAGAGGAAAACAATTTGGGAAGGCGCCGGTTCGATTCCGCACAATGTGCGAGCAGTGGATTCATAGTTCATGCTGCTTTTTATATGGCTATGTGAGTAATAAAGTTAATCCAGGTCTCGTGTAGTAATATCTGGCGGGGTGAGAGTGGCCGGCGGCGAGGGAAGGAACCGGCCGGCGTGGGCCACCTGTTCGCCGCGCGGTGGCGCGCGCGAGCCCCCCCGCGCCCCGCCCCGCCGCCCCCCGCAGCACCCTCCGCTCCGCGCTGCGCGCGCTGCTCCCGGCCGAACTCATTCGTTCCGCGACGCGTCGTCTCGCCGGCCGGCTTCCGCAACATTCACCCGGGCTCATTCTCACCGCGTCTGTTAACCGCATCGCACCCCGACCGACCCTAAAATGACGGAAAGCACAGACACCCCCGCAGCTGCAGCGCCAGAAAAGACCCCAACTGAAAATGGCACCACCGAAACCCCGCCGGAGGAAGCCCCAGAGAAGGCTACCGAGGAAAAAGAAAAGGAGTCTCCTCCGCCCAAGGAGATGCGCGCGGTGGTCCTCACAGGCTACGGTGGCCTGAAGACTGTCAAAACCCTGAAAAAGCCCGAGCCCACTGTTGGGGAAGGCGAGGTGCTCATTCGTGTCAAAGCTTGGTGAGTTTTGTATCAAATTTAATGGTCTACCCACATTTTTTGAATTTTAGGATGTTTGTAAATGGATAACCGTTGACTAAAATGTATTTATCCAGTTTTATTAATTAACGTCACGTTTGTTTATTCAATAGTTTCATTTATCTTTTTGGACGTATATTCATTGGTTAATCGTAAGAGTACTTTGCAAATGTGACATGTTAGGGTGTAGATATTTATGAAATCTTAGGGACATTTCCCGTTTGCTCGTTGGGTTTCGTCTGCCTCATTAACATCTGCCGCCCGCACCACCGAGATGCACAACATGCACCCGATTGAAAAATTCTGCACGCACACGCATCCACTGCCGGTGCGACACGCCCTACGGCGGATTTACACTTCGACGGCCGCCAACGCAACGGCTGCATTGGCGGAGCTGCATCAGGTTCATGAATTAACTTAACTCTCGTTAAATGTCGTGTTCGATTGGCAATTTCGCCAGATCGTTGTTTATTCAAAGGAATATGGAAAATGTTTTCGATCGGCAGTAAGTTGCGTTCGCGCACGCATGTGAGCACCGAAGCGAGGAGTTACGCAGCGCTCGATCGCTAAAAGTTTGATGTTATTTTGTCATATGAAACCGATGCGAGTCGACTTCGTGCGAAAGGGAGTTAAGCACTGACATTGTTCTTTGTTCGTTTTATCGCTCCAGTGCTTCAGATAATACGGACGTGAACCGCGTCAACACGACGACACATGAGTTATCTGCCACTTTTCTTGTTAACTTAACTGCTCATTGCAAACGGCTGCAACCTTAACTGTGGAAGATTTGTTTCGTTACCCTATTATGGTTACAATAACGACGTTTACAAACTGTCCGGCTTCGCCTTGCCACTTTATTACTAAAGTGATTACCAATGACTTGGAAATAGTTTTTGTTTTAGTTTTTGATGGTAACGGCTGATGAAGTCTTTAGTCTTGCTGAACCTAGTAATTGCTGACGCTTGACTTAATATAATATGTTGTTGAAGGATACTTTTGAACTTTGTATGATGTATCTTGTAAGATGATTTATTTTAGTTTGCTACTGATTGTCATGTTTTCCATACATAAGCTATATTCTATTATATTATACATGATTGAAGTAAACATGGACAGATAACTTCAATCAATTTGAATGTAGCAAAAAGAAAAACATTTTATGAGAAAAATAAACTTACCCGTATTATCATTAAAATAAAGACATCAATTTGGCAACTTGCAAATAGGTACGTACCTAGTTGGATGTTCTATTCAGTCACTTTTTCCTTTGCTCTTGTTTTGTATGCGTTGTTTCATCCTGCTCTCATAGAATACAAGTTATTGAAAAGCCTGATTGTATTAGCAATATTTTGTTTTGTATTGCACAACTATAGAGATGGATGTTCTCAAAACTTAGTTAAGATAAACTGGCATCGCAAGCTAGGAGTCGTAGGTGCGCTGTGCAGGCCTGCAGGAGTTGGGCGCATCCTGCGCTAAATATAGCGCGCTTATCGCCGGCTTACTATGTAAATGACCGCGACATACTCTCCAGCTGCCGTGAAAATATGAACCGGCTGCTTCGACCGGTACCAATACAAGTTTGCTTGCTCTCTTCTCTCGGCCGCGCAAAAACGTGTGAGTTCCGCCCACAGATGCTAGTCTATTTCATTCCAAACGGATTCTTGAGATAATATTATTCCTTCAGGCATTTGCAACATATATATGCTGGAAATTTACAGCTTAGCTGTCGATGGGTGGAAAGGAAAACTGTTTATGCCAAACATTTAATAGAACTTTGTAACTAAGACCTGACAAAAGTCAGACGTTGTTAAGGGAACATTTCGGGAACATCCTGTATAACAGTAATCACAATGACAAAACATGCTGTTTTCTAGTTACCTGTAAAACCAATATATGCTTTATCTGTTACAGTAACACTCAAAGCATTTAAAATAATTTAGAACAGTTTGACAAATCTGTGTTCAATATTGTCCTTTTATATTAGGCAACTTGCGCATAAAGCAATGTAAACTTTGTTAAACTATGAACTTTTGCTACGTATTTGACTTCTGACTAGAAAATTGATGAATATATATTCCATACCATACCTGAATTCCTTCAGGCATATGTGCCACATAATGTGTATAAATAAATATGGTCACTGCACACTTTTGTACCTTTCTTTTCGTTTCCTCGTACTCAATACCATATTATACGAGCTGGACTGGATTCGTTCACTTCTTAACTTAGATCCATTGCAATATTCGGTATTCTTTGCTTTTGCATCTATGCCAGACCGATTCATGAACTCACTTATAGAATTATAGCATTCTTAGATTTTTTGGGTCTCATTTACTTGTTTAACTTATGAATCCAACCCGATAATAAGTTTCCCTGACTTTGCTAAATGTTGCTGTTTGCTTTTTATTCAGTATATTTGTACGTAAGTTGATATTACGCCTAAAATCGAATTAAGTTTACTTAAGTTATTATTTTCTCACGATACCAGTCTGTGTTGTAATATAAACCATGGTAATTGTATCAAGTTCAAGGATAAATCGTTTGGTTTCAACGGCTAAACTAGGTACATATCATAGGGTTTGTTGACCCACAATTAAATAATCATTATGTAAGGCCGCCCAATGTTTGAAACATACCTGTCTAGCGCGTCACTCGCGTCAGTCACGCACTAAGCTAAGTTTACCATGTTTTTTTCATGAACTGGGACAGGAAAATGTTAAGTATAAATTAATTACATCATTGATTACAAACATACGTATTAATTAAAAATAAGTAAAAAATGGAATCATAATTTCTCATACAATTATTATGAATTATGAGAGATTATAACTCCACATCATATTAATGTAAACGAACGAAGTAATAATGAGTTCAGCCGAACGTTACTGTATCAAAAAAATGTAAACAAATCTCTTAAGTCAACGACGCTTCCCAGTTTATATATTGCGTACAACAGTTCTTTGTTTAATAGTGCTATTAATTTAATGATATGGAACAGTTACAGAACGAATCCGTCCCATTACCGAAGCGTGGTTCATCGCTTCCCTCGATCAGCTTTTTGTTTCGTCTTGAGAAGGGATCGTCCAATGAATAACGCGCCATTATTTTCAATTAGGTCAAGTCAGTGTCGGCATGAGATGTCTTCCGAGAACAATCGGAGTACTCACGCCTTCTATAAGTGGCTTTCTTTTTTCCGAGAGTACTTAATTACATGTGGAGATGAGCATTTAATAAGAAATGAGATGGTCGGAAAAGATTTTTATGTAATTCAACTAATTTAACTTCAGCCAGCACAAGCAGTAACCAGTAACATTCTTTATTTTTTATAACGGTGTTTTGACAGTTTTCTTTTTAGGGAATTTGTAAAAAATATTGGTATTTAGTAGCAAAAATAATTTGGTACAAATTTATACAAAAATCCTCTTATGTTAGTGACATAATTCGCTCTCGTTTCTTGTATCGAAATGTTCGCGTTAATTGCTCACATCCTTTCCTTTGTTGGCGTATCAATTTAAAGCCTAAAAATAGCGGCGCCCCTCGAGCATTGAGACCGGGCTCTATGGTATAAAGTGCAGTATTGTGCATTTTAATGGGCTCCGAAGCCACATAAGATGGGAGAGATGAATTTGTTTATTACCCTCTTCCTTATTGAGAGCGTCTGCATGAGATAGGTCTCTTCCTATGAGTCACTAGAAAGTTATGTTCTTGAGCTAACTCGATTCGAATAACTCGCTTCGTTGGTGTACCTGACTGCAACGATCGAGTGGGTGGACTCGCTTGCAGTATTGTGCAGTCTAGGAAGATATGCTTGTGTAGATCACTGTCCAATATGCAACTTTCTATGGATATCTTTATTATAACGATAATAACGTAGTTATGGGAAATCTCATATCATGCAATCACATGAATATGATCTATCTATTTCATGGCTACCAGACGAACTTTCTTTTATACCTATTATTCTTTGAACATAATGCCATATTAAAGTTCAATTGGCTTTCTATTGAATACCCCTATCTCGAACGCACACCAGTTCAATGAGACTATAAATAAGTGACATTAGTTTCGAATCGTTACGGATGAATACCTCGCTAAGTGAAACGTAAGTATTCGGATAGTAGTATTCGGAACAAAACCCGCGTTGAGTCTATTGAACTATAATTTGTTTTTACTCTTTAACATTTCGTAGCCGTCGAGTGTAACAATAACGGAGTGTGTTATTATGTTTTTATAATAATATGTTATCGTTAGCATGACCTGTGGGATGCAGTCCATCATCCATCAATCAATCACGACGGCAGCTCATGCGTGTATTTCAATCTTTAACAATAAGAATACCATGTGGAAGCATATGTGTACTTTAGTTATTTGACATAAGGAGACTTGGTAGTAACTCAAAATATAAGAATAAAAAGAATAAGAATAAATTTTGCTCAAATACACTACATAAGATAAAATAACAATTAAGGGCTATGCATCACGCTCTTGTCGTAGGTTTTAGGTAAATACATGAATATGAGTAATCCAAAGCAGTTTATCGGTTCTGAGTTTCTGACTCACTACACAATGGCTGAGCTGAAACCAATACAATGATATCGGCAGCACTAGCATGAAATTTTTGTACTCATTGTGTCTGTTTGCAGGACCCCTGCAGTCAGAGGGGAAAGTTATTTAAATGACTGATAAATTATCGACCTTCACTACGAATATTGACTCTGATAAAGTGCATCCTATTTTAACAATATACGCAGTAAAACTGTTTTAGGTGTAGTGTTTTGTTGTTAATTAGCGTTATCTGAAACTGCTACCATAGCACCGTGGTAAAAGCGATAACATTTACGAATATATTGGTGAGTCAATGCGAAACCGATTAATCCATACTGACTTTTAATGCTTACTGATGATAGTCACAGTGACTGCGGACAATGTAGAGCCTTATGAACGCTATGTACAGAAGACTGATGCATTTTGTAAGGCGAGGTCAAGGTGCACGTGGTGCGACGGGTTTGTCGTAGGAAGCTGGAACATGTGCCGTTACCGAGTCTATAAAATCCTTTACCAGACAGCAGATGTGGCAGGCGGAGTCTCGCCCGGTCCGACTGCCGCCCGCGGGTACATTGTTCGCAAAGTCAATGAACTTACGAAAATGTTCCTTCGCTTATTGTGACCATAATCGAATCAGCTCGCCACTCTATATGGTAGTAAACACGTCGCATTCTTTTAACTTTTTTGACAAATAAAAGGAGTATGACAGGCCACAAATCTCCCGAATGTTCACCGCGGACTTCTGGAAACATGAATATTGTATCCGGTCCTTTATTTAGTGTGCGGTTTGCCAACTTGCTGCTATTACATTTTATATCGGGACAAGATTATCATTTTAGCGAGAGAGGTTACCTACTGAGATTGTTTTATATTTCTGCTTTCATGTTATCGTTACATTAGGTCCGCATAAGCTATTGGTTTCTCGATAGCTGAGTAAATTGAATTGGAAAATCCCGTGACTCGATCCTCGCATGAAAAAGGGGTGTGGTTGCGTTAGTGCTGGGTGTCGGCTAGGTGGTGTGCGTCGCACTCGGGGGGTGAGGGTTGCGAGTGCTCCTGTAATGTCTGGCGGGGGACGGGGCGCGGGGCGCGACGGGTGGCAGATCAATACGGCGCGTCTCACCCCGCGCGCCGCTCCGCCGCCCGCCTGTCCAATCTCCGCAGGCCCTACGTCTTTCGACGCCAATGCTTGTTTTTTTACAGCGCCCATTAAACATGCTCTTCGATAAATGAATAAAAGCATGTGTAAGTATTTTTTACGGTCGCCTAGCGGAATTCTTGATGGTTTATTTTCTAACAATGTAACACGCATATCCGACATTTTTTGTGCCCCTGCTTGGATTTGAGTTGTCTAATCCGGCTATTTGGGGTATACAATGTGACCATACTAACGTACCTGTTGAATGTTCAGTAATTTAATCGGTTGTTCTTTTGAGAAAATTTATTTTGACAAAAAATTGGACGCATTCCACTGAATAGTTGTAGGTAATATTGACAAGGGACTTGGATAAGGGACAAGGAAAGGGGCATTAAAAATTAAGCTACGTGTACGCATAATATAGATAGTGCATATAGGGTCTGGCGGTGTCAAGTGTGAAGTATGCGAGGTTGAACATTTTATCTTTTGGAGTAGGTACTAAATTTATTAGAATTCAGATTGAAATGTAGATAATTATAAATTCATGTACATCTCTTTTTAAGGTAGGCTTTTACATTTCGCCATAAAAATGCATGTAGGCACGACAAAATGTTGTTCTAAATATTGAAATCATATTTATTTGCCAAGGGTTCACAAATGTGTTTGCGGAATGTCCCGTAAATCAGGAACGTGTGGAGTTTCTACTTTGCATTTAAATTGCAAAACCCTACAGTATGCTTTGTCGTTTTCGTTAAATACCTATTTTGAATTATTTCTATAACTATTATTTCGAAAAACCTATCTTATTAGGCATACTCCTTGGTAAATCGATACTTGCTGAAAGTGCCGTAAGTTTCTCGTACGCAGTTTTAAACGAAACGTTTTACCTTATTTATAACTAGCTGTGCCCGCGACTTCGTCCGCGTAAAAATCCGTTCAGCAGTTTCGTACATTCGGGTGTACAGTGTGCATACAGACACTAACATACAAACATAAATCTTAAAATCCTTTTTGGTGTTCTGTAACTCCTTATATCTTGCGCACGAATACGTACTTTATTATCTGTATTTGGTGCTCGCGACTTTGCCCGTGTGAAATTCAGTTTTCTTAAACAAACTTGTTGACGACATGACAAATAATTTGTCAGATTAGTCTGTATATTTACAGTTTGTTTTTTTTTTATTGTGATGCGGTATACGTTTAATATTGCAAATGTGAAAGTTTATAAGGATCTACAGATGTATGGATATCAGTTACTCTTTCAAACAACAACTTATGAATGGATTATAATGAACCCTTACAATAATAATCATAACCTTTGTGTATAAATATATAGGTACGCAGACGAAGTCAGCAGTCAAACGTAACTCCTTATCTGTAAAAGTCTCCGAGGCGCGAGATAGTGTGTGACATTCTCGATCAGCAGTCAAACGTAACTCCCTATCTGTGAAAGTCTCCGAGGCGCGAGATAGCGAATGACGTTCACGATCAGCACTTCGTCGAGACCCTTTGAGTGGGATTCTCCGAGGCGCGAGTCAATGAATTTCGTTCTCGATTAACACTTAGTCGTGCCTGTCTTTTGTCATTGGATTCTTGGAATCTACCTTTCCGCTGTCTTTTCGCTTGTCTAGTATTCTGAGACAGATTTGACTTTCTTCGGAGCATTTTTGAAAGCAAAGCACAAAATACTATTTAATTCAATAAATCTATGTATTCAAGAATTTTTTTAAGATAATATCCGATCTAATACCTAACCAATCCACAAAGCAAGATCACAAAATCCGTATTGCTAGAGCCAAATGTCAAACTTAGTTCAAGAAATCTATAAAGCCAGCTTTTGAAGATATCCGAAATAACTAACCAATCCACGAAGCAAGATCAGAAAGTCCGTATTTTCATAGCCAAGTGTCAAATTATAAATCAACAATATTATCCGAAATATTAACTATATCAATTAACTAACCAACCCACAAAGCATTAAAGTAAGATCAGAAGTCCGTATTTTCATAGCCAAGTATAGCCAAATATCAGTATGAAATCAACAAAATCAATCATTCAACAACAGTAACTGACCAAATCACAAAAGAATCAAAAGGTCTTACGTACTCAGCTAAACAATCAGCTTGTATTTATTCTTTTTCACAAAAATAACCATAGCGCGTTTTAAAATTTCTTGAGGCGCCATCTGTTGCTATTTTATGTAACTATAAAATCGCCCATAGAAAAATTATCTTTAAACTTTAATGACGATAACTTTTTTACCTGACATCAGATTTCGATGAAACAAAGCCTATTTGTTGCTCAGGGATGAGCTTAATCTTTTAATGAAAACCGCGTTAAAATCTGTTCAGTAGTTTTAAAGATTAGCGAGTACATACAGACAGACAGACAGACAGAGAGACAAAAAAATCAAAAAAATCTTTTTTGTATTCTGTTACTCTTTTTTTATCGCCCACACCCATTTTTTGTTAATTTTATCAAATGTACAGACACGCGGTTCCTACTGTTTTATTATATGTATTGATTAAGCTATCTTAGAAATAAATATATTCAAATTACATCTGGTATTTTTTAAATTTATCGGAAAAAGTAATAGGTAATTAAACTATATTTTCACACCGGAGGTCCCGGGTTCGATACCCGGTGAGGTCAAGATGGAAAATTCTCTTTTCAGATTGATCTGGGTCTTGGATGTTTATCTATATAGTATTGTTGATTTACTATCCCATACCACAAGTCTCGAACTTACTTTTTGGGGCTAGCTCAATCTGTGTGATTTGTCCGTATATATTTATTTAATTTTTTATTTTTGGTTAAGAATTAATTTTACTAGCTACATAGCTAGTACTTACAGATATACATACTATCACGTCTTTATTCCTAACGGGACAAAATTTAAGATACTTAAGTTCTGTTATTATTTAATTTCATGTTCATATTTAACTTAGTTTCTGTATGATCATCAGACCAGTGTTTTCTCGTGTTCACTGTTCAGTCGTTTTTTATAACGTTTTGCACAGTTGGTTTATAATTAAAAGTAACGAGACTCGCTGAAGACATCAATTGAGGATCCAAATATAGTTTCTAGATCTCGTCACACAAGGAATGATTATATTTTGGAGAAATTGTTTTTAGGCGCTTATACTGAGCCTGATGGGCCTATCGATTTATTTATTTATAAAACTTTATCTGATTACAAAAATTCACGAGAATTGGTTGAGAAATACGATCTATAGGCGAGAACAACTGGGAAACTGGACATCCAGAGCTAGAATTTTTGCTGAAGATGAATCGGCGACCTTCGTTTGCTTCGCTCAGTCAATTCTTAATTTGGCGTACTAATTAGATTCATTTATGGTAATTAAATTTTATCGAAGACCATTTTCTCTCGTCCGGTAAATCAATCAAAGTTGCCTACTTGTTACCTTCGACTTCATTAGCTACTTTTGTATTATTTAGTATCTATGAATTTTACGTTATATTTTGTTACCAAGAATATACTGTTTGCAATATTTATTCGCGTTTGACCCTCGCAAAAAATCACCGATTAATCTTATGAAGTTCAAATAAATGTGGGATAAAAAGAAGCAAAATAAAAGCACAAGTCTTCGAGAAGTAATTAATAACAGCGACAAGCCATTCCAACTTCGTCACGCGACACAAGTGGGTGAAAAATTAACACATGGCTTACTGCTCTTTGGAAGTCGTGATCTGATCCGCGAATACGGCTGAGAGCCACGTACGTGCTTAGGGTTTAGATTGGCGTGCTCGGGACGTAAATCTATATTTAGTTAGGTAGCAAAGGCCACCCTTCATACCGACGATACGCCCTAATATTCCAAGTTCCGACACCTTTTTGCCTCGAAGTCTCTGCGTCGGTATGAAGCAGTGACGTCGCCACGCTAGATGTCGATAAAATTTATGAAAGTATACCTGTTAAAATTAAATTTCACATAATATATGCCAAATCTAATAAGTAAGTTAATACTAGCTAATAATAAGTACGGAAATAAAGCAATGGATAATCGGAATACATATTTTGTTTAGTAAAGAACAAAAGAAACGACCTAAAGTATTGTGCGAAATCTTGAGGAAAACCATTCAATCATTGGATCCATATTTACACAGTTTAATTTTACGATACAACCGAAAATTTATAGGGTTGCAGCCGTATTTGCCCGAATTACATTTATTTCCCTAGATAGATGTGCATTTGCGTAAGGTACGAAGTTTTTATCTCGTCTTCTATTCTGAGTTCTGATCTGCATTAAACATTCAGTTAGCTTAATATCTAATACAATCTCATGCTCTAGTATTTTATATTTTCAATATCTTACTTACATTTCGACGGTTTACTGTTCACTATTCACCATGGTCACTATACACCACATACATATCCTGATATTTATATTTAATATCGATAAGACTAAGCATAAGCAGCCATCACTATGCATGTGATGTTCCGTTTATGAGCGACGGAGAGTGGGCCGCATGCCGCGCGTTTTTTGTCGCCCGCATATGTGTAGAGGGTCGACTACTGTTCTACTGTAACAGTACCCTTCGGCATCCACAATTAATATTAAGGTAGTAAGGATCTTGAACTTTGAGTTTCTACATAGGCATCTAAAAATGTATCTATGTATTTCTCTACTGTTCTTGATTTAGATATGAAGTGGTAAGTGCTTGAATGGTTAGACAGAAATGGTCATCAGACAGCCTGACCTGTGATTGAAAGATTTGAATCCTACCGGATTAACTTGCAGCTGCAGCCTCTGTCTGGTTCAAGAATCTGATATCTGGTCGAGTAATTTCTAGAATTTTTGATATGTTAGAGGAACAGAGAGTTATATCACTAAAATAAAATCTTTACTAATTTAAACAAATCATTTAGTAATTCGTGGTGTTGACGTTATTTCCAGCAAAGTCAATTTCTAGCAAAAGTAGTTTCAAAATATACAAATGATGAGACTGATAAAGGTAGCCAGGTTTCTATTGTTTTTGTTTGTCTGTTTTCCCCGCTTCTTATGCAGAGATGACATGCAAGTTCGTAACGAAGTTAGGGATAACAATGTTGTTGCGGAATTGAATTTTCATTGATCAAAAACACGAGTAAGTGCGTATAGGTTTTGCAATAGCAATAACTTTTTAGATGTCTACCAATGGGTCCACAGTAAAAAGACTACTAAAAATAGAACGTGTGTCTTCGAAAACTCGGTTGGAACAAAGTTACTTTCGTAGTAAATTATTAATTTGTGACGGAAAAAAGTGACGGGAAAATCATACACTTGGCGTGTGCTGGGTTTGAACCGGGAACATCGACCTTCTCAGGTATACGCTCTCCCTATTGAGCTATCGACGAGTTAGTCAACTTGTGAAATTACCTTTCACTTTAATTCGTGACGAAAAAATCTTACTCTTTTTTTCTCGCCTAACCCCATCCGCAAAGCCATTACCGTCTGAAAAAGAACTTCGTCCAAAAATTTTAGGTCTTTGCGATAGACGGAAACTTACACGTCGTCGTCAACATAACGGATGACTTTATAGGCCAATCAACTGAACTGGAAAAGGTACTACAGGGAATTAACCAAACTTTTTCTTCTTATTGACTCTTGTCGGTCGAGTATGAGCCTAGGAAAGTATTTGACAACAATTTTATCATTTCCTTTTTCTATCTTCCAAATGTGTCATTCCGAATTGGCCAATTCTATATCAGGGCATCGAGCAAACTCATTTTGAGCCCAGGGTTTTAAAACAAAAACAAAAACTAAACAGCCAGTTTCTCTATTTGCTTAGAACGCGTTGATATCTTTTTGTACAAACAAATAATCTGAAGAATGTTCGTCGATATTTTTCTGTATCTCTATTATTTCTCGGCAATGTTTAAACTATATCATCCCTTATTTGTTTTCTTTATCTGTCTACCGATAACAAGTGATGTGTTTTGAAGAACAGATAATAAAATACAGAAAATAATAAGAGCTTTATCGAGAAAACGGGCGGTTTTGACAGGTTATTTTCGTCTTATTAAAGGCGAAATTTAATATTCTTCGTAAGTATTCCCTTGTAAATTATTCGCAAATCATGTTTTCGAATATTTACTGGATCACAATGCAGGATAATTTTAAGCTTTATATAAAAATAAATAATTGGAACATGATTTTAAACGCTTATTTATCTCATTTATCTTTAAGCAAAATTGAATAACTTTGTTTCCTTACTTGGATCTGAAGTAGGTATCTGTACAAGCGGAAAAGTATATTTTCTTTATATGTATCTAATCCACTAGTGGTTGGAAGCGGCTTCGCGCCCGTAAATTGCCTTTCGCCCTAAGTAGGTAAATATTCTAAAAAAAATTTGAAAGTTTATTGACTTAAAATTACACATCGTTGCATTAAAATAATTCGTTTGGATTCATCTTTAACTTACTTTCGACTGTACAATCATAGAAATCCAATTTCATCACAATGGAACAAAAAAACGATTCGAAAATGAAGACGTGAAAAGCTTTCGCCATGAGCTTTTACTAACGTAGCTTCCAATGAATAGTTATTTAACCTCACCGTGAACCAATTTAAAATCCACGAGTACTCAGGCTCAGGCATAGGCGGTTGAGAATGACGGGCTCAGGTTTTTAATCGACTTTCAAAAAAGAGGAGGTTATAAATTCGTCGGAATCTTTTTATTATGTATGTTCACCGATACATTTGAAGACGCCTGGACCGAAATGGAAAATTCTTTTTTTGTTTGAAAGGTCAAGTGGTCCCATAGAAATTTTGTCAAAATCGGTTGTGTAGGTTAGGGGTGAAGTCGGTTTTTAGTTTTGAAAAATTATATCAATTGCTTTCTCTATGTAAAAAACCTTTTGTGGGTATTACTTCACCTTATTGATCAGCCAATGGCCCTTTTATCTGCCAGTAGATTTCTTATATACTCAACCAATTATCCTTACACCTGATTCCTGAATATTAACTTGACTTTTCCCGTGGTTGTCCCAGTGTTTATCGACGGTTTTGACAGTTTCTTACGTGAATACCTATTTATAATTTTCATCAGTTGGCACTTTAACTCCAAGTCATTCATTTCACATTCGGGTCTGTTCATGTTTCGCACAGACATATTATAATATAAGCAGGATTTTTACTCATCTTTCTCCGCCCATCTCAATTTTCCGGATAAAATTGCTACCTACATGCTTTTATTCAGTGAACCTATAATATCGACGAAGTTTTAAAGGTCGATGGGGATTCAAAATGGTTTAAAATGTTAATAGGACCACGAGTTTGACTTCCATATTCAACTTATGATGATGGTAAGCTAGTAAGGATTTATACATTAGGAATTGTTGCTTAATAGCCATGTCAATTCTGTTTATTAAAGCCATCCAGTCACCCTAAAACTAAACGCTTCACCATCTGCGGAATGCACGCTCACTTCCTGCACAATTAAACTGGATGACTCTTCGGCTGTTGACATGATGGGCCATATCATCGGATGCCATCAATACTAATTAATTCAAATTTTATTGCCACAAGAGCACTTTATAGTTTTTCCGTTTTAATCGCCGTATTAAGTACTCTCATTAACCCAGAAAACAGGTTGCTGTTAGAATTTGCTACAACATCAATTAAAATTATATTATACTGACATTGCGGTAAAAAATATAATCAGGTTGTAAATGAAGTTCACATTGGCCGAACATAAATAATAAATTCTCGTCGAACATGTACAATTAATCAATTAATTACCTATAATTTGCATTCTCAAAAGTGCTCACATAAAAAAATTACGAAGTCAAGTCAACTGAAAAGGCGATAGTTGTATTATTGTAACGCGCCCATCGTCTTAGTTTTTGTTGAAGATTGAAGATGGAAATACTAGATTAGATACTGTCACGGGGTGTATATATATTTTAAAGGTGTTATGAGTAAATTAAATAATAAAAGCTGACATTTATAAATCGAGGTAATTACATCTGTTCCTATAGTTTATGACTTATGAGTATGACTTAACAATCAAAGCACTCGCTACTTAGCTAAACTGACCTGCTCGGCCAGCAACACGTCGAATGTCAGCTTTACTTCATTATAAAGTGTAGAAGTGTAGCCACGGTCACACACGGCTGCCAGCCGATATGGCTCATCACTGGACAGTAGGCAGATAGGAAGCCGATAGTGTGTCACATTGTGTCCTGGCTGTACCGCTAGCCGGATATTAACTCGTTTTTAGAAAGCACCTGCATTGTTGCTCCCTAAACCTCGTCTATCGGAAGTAGGCGTTTGCAGCTCTCCCCGTTTTGTTTGTGGAATTTTTGACCTAATAGGAATGTCCAATGCAATGTCTGGTGGGACTTAACGAAGTGATAGTAACTTTTTTCGAAGTTTGGATTTAATTAAATAGCTTTTATCTCTATAGGGTTGTTAGGCATTTAAGATGCAGTACTAAAGTAGGTAAGTACTCAAACTGAATAATGATTTCTAATTGAATTTTTTTCTGCGATCAAGTAGCGTAAGTTACGTAGTAAGTACCCAATGAGTAATCTGTTGTTCAAGTCTCGCCCATATGATATTTTTACTATTTCTAATATCATTATTTAGCTTTTGTCTTACTTGAATTTGTGTTTTAAGATTCGCAAACTATTCATCCACTGGTTCTGGCTTCCAATTTCGCATTGAACTAAAATATTGGCATACTTATGTAAGTTCGGTGACGACAATGCAATATTAGGGAGATGTACTGATGATCATTTTTGGGTAGACGTTATGACCTTCTTAAATTTTGAAATGTAGATAGTTCATTCTTCAGGGCTGAATGATACGATGTGTGGCCTGTTTCTGAGCTGTAAATAATACAGCTCAATGTGACTGTAGTCACGCCATTCGTTTAACATACTGGCACAATTCCTTTCTCCACGCGACATTTTTTTTTCATACATTCCTTATACCTAATGGCTGTTGATGTTTGCAAACTGTTTAACACAAAAATAGTTTTTAATACCTTTGAATTTTTTTTAAGGGAAACTTAGTTTTGACATGAGTTTTTAGGGAATTCATTTTCATACACGCTTTAAGACCACAAATAAGCTGGTTGTTATTAAATAGATATTAAACTTAGTGTGAATATTTCTTTCGATGTGGTGATGCAGTCACTGCCTGCTTTGTGAGTAAGTTCATCATGACAGTTAGCTTGCTCTTTGACTAAATTGATATGTGTGAACGCTATTTTTGTAAATGTATAACAAGTAATAACAATAGAAACTGATTCAGCTTGCTCTTTGACTAAATTGAGATGTATGAACGCTGTTTTTGTAAATGTATAATAAGTAATAACAACAGAAACTTATTCATCTACCTATTTCAGAATGACGCTACACTACAATACAACGTCAATACAGTCAATATGTCATGCTTCCTGCGTCCAGTGTACGTTATTAGATACAACACTAGTAATATCCTACATAAATACGCAGTTCGTGTCAATCCTGAATACAAATGATTCATATATTACGCGAACGAGGAAATTCCATTCGGCGTAGTACTTGCGGCGCATGAGTTAAAACATAATGAAGTATTCGTACTCGCAGTACCTACTGCTGCTAGTGCCTTCTTGCATGGCCGCCGTGGATGAGTCACTGGAATGCATGCTAATTAAACAGCTCTAACAAATGAAGTCTGTAGAACAACTGGGGCTTTGGTAACTAAGTCAACTCGGTCGACACGCAACAATGATAAAATGAAACCAACTAACGTCTGTTCGGTTCGCTTTTTCGAAACTAGACAAATGTGACATTTTATAGTTTCATCTAAATCACGCTGTTTCTTTTACTTAACGATGAGACCGTTCCTTTTAACATCCATCTGAAATGGAATGGTACTTGTTAAGTGGAGAAACGTATAAAGCGTATAAATAACTTCTAATCATAGCAAGTTTTATTTCTGTAAATTTTCTTGAGAACAATGGGAAACTTCCCCTCTTTAAAAGTCTTGGACAGGGAACATTTTGTAGAGCGACATATAAATAACTGTCATTAATTTTGTCATGCACTGTTTATTACGGGCTCATGCTTGACATATTTCCAAGTTGAGTTAATATCTTGAGCGAACAAGCAGCTCGCTGATACCAACTGAGTTTCAAGGCCTTTTCATTAACTTTGACGGTTAATTGGACCCAATTAGTACGGATTACGAATGTTTCAGAAATTCGCTTCAGCATGGCTTTCTCTTCAAATTACTTCGTCGTTATTACGGGCTTCTAATAAGCCAGGCACTTATTGATATTTTAGGAGTGTTTACGCAGACGCGGAAGCGCTGTCCTAAACAGATAGCTGTATACTATCGCCCGCGTTTACTGAATATTAACTAAGTATCTAAGCCAGTTTAGTGACAACATTTTATTGATGGTGGTGAGTAGTTTAGAAGTAATAACTCAGATGTATAAACCAGACGAGTCCAACATGAAACAGGACCCGAAGAAGCGGAAGAAGAGCTTTAAGTTATATCGAGGGACACTCGCTGCATTACAATGCCTTCATACAGACGCAGTCGTGCTCTGGAATAGATAAACTCGCCTCTTAACTTGAATTCCTCGAACCACTTTAAATTGTTTTTGTTAGTATATCATTATCCACTTATAGTTAGGGTTCGATTAATATACCTATGGGATCCTTAGGGTTTCAGGACAAATAGGGACTTTTATATCTGAATCTGAATAAGTAGGAATCCGTACTTTAAAATAAAAATTGCATTTGAATCAATTTCGGCTCCTAATCAAGTATTCACTCCACCCTTTTATCCTACAAATACAAATCCATGTAATACATGTCGTAACTAAACTTTATTGTATTTTATGTATTGGTTGGATGGTTATAAATCTTTTCAATTCCATGTTTTAAAAAAGTCCATTAAATTAAGATTTGTCATAATTAATGTAGTTTTTGAAAAATGCAGTGCACGAACATAAACTATGACACTTTCAAGGCATATCTCTCTCGAAAGCGAAAGCAAACAGTTACATTTGACTGATGTTTATAAGTAAGGTGCGCGTCGTTGATGATTTCGCTGAAACGCACTGAAACGTGACGCCCGACAGCTTGCGCAAGTTCCTTAGACAGAACTCAACGCGGCACGAATTTTTGCGGCAAGTAAACAAATATTGCACTACTGTTTCACAAAAGTGATGCAGCCAGGGAATTCAAATGAAAGACTAGAATTTTTATCATGTCTAATAAATAGCACTGCCGTGAAACTTCCGTCGACTTTTATAGACAGCCGCCGTCGCATAGTCTGATTGCTCACCTCATCGGTGCTTGAACCGTAACTAGGCATTAACCTCGCAGGCTGCCTAGGGCTGCGACACCCGTTCGAAGTTAAAAGCCGCGTCATCGGCGGCGTCGCGACGCCGCGCCACTACGACGCGCCGGCCGTCCTACCCCGCTGCAATTTAAAATAACCCCGAACTGGGGTGTTCACTCACTTAATCGCTCATTTTAAATGTCCAACTCTAAATTGTTAATACACACGTGAGGACGTGAGGGTGCGATCTGCAATACCCAAGAATAATTTATTCAAAATTATTCTCGCCGTGTCGTCGGCTGCTGCTTACTAAACCGGAAAGTTATTCGGATTGCGTGAATAGAAATTGTACTTTGTACGCACCATATTAATCGCATTAGCGTTCATGAATGTGAGATTTCGTCTCAAGACCGACCCCACCAAAACATTCGACAGAAAGATGTTAATCCATTAGGAATCGAAAGAAATAATGTTATTATTTGATGATATTGCTTAAAATGGAAAAAATTAGTAGATCTAAAACTTATGACCACTAAACAAAATACGACAAATATATATCAAGTTAATAATACCTTTCAAAGCAGAATTTAAAGCAAACGAAAAAAATAATGTGGTATTTGTTAGGACTAACTGCTGGTGTCTCTCTTATCGAAAGTTCCATGAAAATGGTCTTGTAATTAAGATAGTCGAAGGAGGGCAGGGTTGACGACTTTATTCGGAGTTGGTGGCCTTCCGGAAACCAGTCGGCTTATCGATTTGAACAGTCTTTCTCTGTCTCCACATTCAGATACCCCGAACGCAACCCGAAAATTAGTTTTATTTCATATACCTACTATAAGTAAGTAAGGATTAAGTTCTTTCAAAACTTTATATTTTGAATCTTGTGATATAATGACATAATATGGCGGTGATTTTACGGTTAAATAACAAAAATAACGTTACCTGCTCAGGACGAGCGCGTAACGAACTATTGTTGAAGGAAGCCATTCAAGTCTGTTGAATAATCGGTCAGGTAGCGTAGCGTGCGTAAAATTCGATACGAGGGAACGGAGATTATCACGGATTAACATTCCTCCCAGCCGATATGGTCCCAGCGGTCCTCGATAATGTAGGACAAAGCTTTTTTCATAATAAAACGATAGCGCCCGCGCCCAATTTATCCAATAAAACGTATGCGGGCGTGTCGGGGACTGCGACTGTGTAGCTCCCATTCCCATGTTGTAATTATTCAGAATTACAGGGCTCGAAAAGTATTAAATATCGGCGTTGACGTCTTCTCGCCCCTCGCGGTGACTCCACTCGTCCGTCACTCTGCCCCTACCATGTTAGCTTGATAATTTACAAATAATATAATAGAATAGACATGATTCATTCACTGATGCCGCTGTATGTACTCTGTGCAGGAAGTCATGGTATAAATTAGTCTGCAAATAAGCAGAGCAATCGGATCTGATTCACGTTTCTTACAAATACTTCGGTATTCCGTAGGAATTTAGCGTCTATGAATAAAAGGCACCCGGTAGGCCTACTTACGCAACACATGTAAATTGCCGCTAAATACAATTGCTGAGATTATTTTCGTTATGTTCTGCCTACAAAGTGGGAACCGAGCTTTGTTTACGTGGATTAACCCCAAAATTCTCCATTAGTGTCGAATCGTGATTCAATCGTAAACACACTTTAAATTAGGTTTGCAATCACTGAAGTGGTAACATGGGGTTTTTGTTGTACCCACCATAATTGGATATCAAATAATCAGCTTTTAGAAACTCGGAAATATTTACTCTTATTTATTTAGATATCTGCGTATCAGTTCGTAACTACAACCAGCAATGTTTCATTGAGGGTACTTCACATATGCAAAAGACGTTAACTATTAAAAAGTATGTGATGCATGATGTAATAATGAAGACGTGTGAAACTTTATGCGATATTTTTTTCTTTAAGTGTTCCTACCTACGTGTGCAACTATGAACGCTAAAGCTGAAAATTCACTGTTAAAACCCATTTCATGATGTCTTGTAAGACTTTCATGTTGTCTGTACTTGTAACGCAAAACTGCTTGCAATTTGCAATAGGTACATTTTAACGTTGTGTTTGTTGCATTAATGTATGGGTATTTTTGGCGTTGTTTTAGCTTAAGGCGATGGTATTTCCGTGTTTAGTTCTTGTGCAAACCACTGGGGTTTGCTCGGAATGCTCACCATAGCACATGCACGCACATATTACTTTTATAGATAGTTCATACGATAGATAGGTCGATCAGATGGACACCCGTCACCCCTAGGGGTGATATACAGTTGTGTTTATGTAGGGTCAGGGGCAGTGTCCTATAGAATAAAAGTATTTTATCATTAATCATAGTCAGAGTTTTACTGGTCATAATAAATTATACTTAGAAGTCAGTTGGATAAATTGCACAACATTTTCCTACCTACTTGTTTTCTGGATTATCTTGCTAATGATTTGCTCTGTCTACCCCATTAAAGACGTGAAATTTGAGATATATATATATATATATCTTGCCAAGATCAGGTGTTCGAAATGCTCCTATAATGACGTTTAGATACCTACATAAAAGGACATTTCGGTTATCACCCGACAAAAAATGATGTCCTCTTCTGAAATCAAAACACCAATTCGTGTCTGTGATACTTATATTCTATTGCGTGATTGTAACTGCAGCTGCAGGCTGCGGTTTTGTTAAAATTCCTGTGCGTGTATCGATTTCATTCTAAAAACAGCTTTTAATCCTAATTTTAAGAGGCGATGGTGAGCCGAAACCATAACAAGTTTTGATGTGCGTGTCCTTTCTACCACATCCAAAAAATGTGTTTAGTGTGTTTATGTTGTTCAAAATCAACAATGTAGATAGGTGAAGACGTTGAAGTTCATGTCTATCCAGTAGCTATTGTTTGTCGACTGTGTACAAATAGTGTGCGAATTGTGTGATTATATGCGGTTATTTTGAAGGGAGACAATTGCGAAATATCGATTACGGCCGGCAGCGCGGTTAGTACGTCGTGCACGTCAACATTTGCATATAGTACCTATGCTTTACCTAAGTAATTACATGGTTCTAGTCACCCGTTTATTATTTATTGTTTGAGTAAACAACATTTGAATTAAATGCGGCTATGCACATGTATAGACCCCAAATTATTAGCCCTAATGATGTTGATTAGAAAGTATAAAGCTAAAAAGTAGTCGTTATTAAAAAAAAAACCCGTCTGCCTTTTTATATACCCTGTGCTACTCTCACAGTAAATACGAATCTAAAGTCACCTCTCAAGCTAAAATCCATCGAACCGTTCAGGCTGCAGAGCGTGCCAAAAATTATATTGTACAAACATAATTTCAAAAAACATAACCCTCCTGGCGCAGTCGGGTAAAAAATAAGTGAATTAATATGCTAGTCAGCGAAACTTGTTTCTATAACTTTCGATGTTTTTCAGAAGCTTGCGAGTAGCTCTGGTCTCCCCGACAAGTTTAGTGAAAAATCCATTAGGAAATAATATTCCTTTTTATAAGTTTTTCGATTAGGTACTACAGAGTATTGTTGCAAAATCTTATATGATTTTGAAATAGGTATTTTTAATTCCCATAACTATGCCGCCGACTAAATCGACTAGACTTAAAAGTCCTCGTGACCCCACTGACCCACTACCATGGAGACATTAGTACTTAAAAGTCCTCGTGACCCCACTGGTGGGGATAAGCAGTAGGGCCACCAGTCCGTACTCGAATATTTCTACTAATCGTCGGATGTGGGCATCAAAAACTGTTCCTAATTTTTAACTACTAAAATCTAGAAATTAACTACCACCACACCACATAGATATAAACCACAGAAACTGCAATATACCACAAAAAAAAACTTGGTTCATTCATTACATAAATTAATATAGTTAAAGTAGATGTAATCTGTCTTACAATATAATGTCTTGTTTTGCACTGGCGCAGTAAGTTATTCACAGTTATTCCTAGTGCAATGTTCGAGATTCCATCAACGCTAGTAGTATTTTAGTGAATGATGTCGTAAATGTTTGAGGTTGTGAGTACGGGATCTGCTCTTTCATGTTCACATCGACTATCTTTATGGCTCCATTGAATATTCATATCGACTCGTCCAGATGGGCAGCGTCGGCGACCTCGTAAAATTCAGCCTTTTAATGCGAAATAAAAAGGAAATCGACTTTTGGGGACCATATGGCTTGGAAATACTACGTAGTATTTTCTGCCACACTTATGTTAGAAGTAATATAACTTATACATGGATGTTCATGTATAAAATAACAAATGTATTCTGTGATACTTATAAGTTATTATATCTTTTGGATTTTCCATTAAGAAAATAGGGTGTTGCAATTTGCAGTTTCGCTAACTGCAAAAGGAGTTAAGTACTTATTATTTTATAAATACCTAGCGGCCCTTCTCGGGCATTAAAACAGTTATCGAAAAAAAAAAGAATTCGCCTTTCCATACAAATCAACTGTCAGCCAAATGGATTTTGTGTGGGAGGACGAAAGTTTTTTTATCGATTTTAAATATATCTTTTATAGAAATTAGTTAAGTGCCATAGACTGAACTTGCTCCTAAAGTGTTGCTGGAGTATTAAAATTATCACTGTATATCAGAACGACAGCCGTGGGAGGCAATTTGTTTTATACTATGTAGGTATATGTACCTATTATTGTGAAGCCGAACGTACTGAAAGTGAATTGACTAATGTTTCAAATTAACCCACATTATCAAACCCTTTCTGAGTGCACCTAGGGCCGGTAACAATGGCAGGCAACGTACGAGAGCATCACGGCCACCATACATAATGATGTAGAGTGGTACATCATATACAGTGGTTAAATATTTAAATATGAGATTCTTTATGCTGTCCATGTGTCCATACAACGCGTCAAACAAATGACTGCCGCATTCCTAACCCCACCATATAATGACGCATCTAGATTAATAAACCCGACTAAACAGTTGACTTGAAGGATGGCGGCGAAGGCGATTAATAAAATTGTTGCAGAAGGCATACTTATATCCAGTTTTTCTATGAAGATAAATTAGCAAACTTGCAGCCAATTAACCGTTCTGCTGATTAATTTTCGATGGGTAGCTAAATCGATTCGACACGAGTAATTTGATGGAGCGCTGATGGTCTGGTTTTGATTTCGTAAGGATAGTTAGATCAGTAATTATTTTTGAGCAGTGTAGTACTTACATACTCTTATTTCGATCTCCATGGCGTAGTGGTCACCATGCTGGTCCGCCACAGAAGTCCCGGGTTCGATCTCCGGTCAGGGCAAGTTGGAAAATGGCCTTTATGAAATGGTACTGGGTCTTGAATGTTTATATACATATATGTATTTGTTATAAAATATAGTATCGTTGAGTTAGTACCTCATAACACAAGCCTTGAACTTACTTTGGGGCTAGTTCAATCAGTCTTATTTGTCCCTATATATTTATATTTATATACATATTTATTTTTAAATTTATTTATTTTGGTTGATTTAAGCCGCAACAAAAAGTCTTCTTGGCTCGTACTAAGATTGGTACTAACAGAGTTTTTCTTAGTTCCTCTCTTTCTTAGTTTTATGATGTAACTTAGATGACTCGCTTGTGAAAATTTAGGCTTCAGTTAATTAAGTAACAAGAGTTACTCGTACTAATTGTTGCAGGTGTATTTTCCCGAAGAGAATGGAGTCGGTACGATCTCCGACAATATGATCTTTAAATCAGAATTATAATTTAGTATCCTACAGTTAATCTGAATAACAGCACATAATATACAACGTGGAAGGGACAAACCCGTAATAAATCGAACCACAGGCTATACTAAATTAGTAACGTATAATGAAATTAAAATAAAAGTCAAAAAGCAAAATAACAATTTTGGCATTTCCATACAAAAGTGTGCAGCAGCTCGGGCAATTTGTATGGAAAGGTTGAATTTTTTTTTGCTTTTTGACTATTATTTTTATTTTATTACACTAGTGATCTGTACAGCCCGTGGTTTGATTTATTACGGGTATGTCCCTTCCACGTTGTATAATAGCGTGTACTTTAACAAGATACTGGCATCATTTGAATGATATTAAGTTTTATTAGAATAGCTATTTTTATTATAATTTAGATACTATATAAAAGTATACTGAAACAACAAAAGTACGTAATATTTGTTTACTTTTGTTGTTGACTTGACAGTATACAAAAAAAATGTATAAGTAGATAAATCCTACTTTTTAAATATAGATATAGACCTAGTTCTTAAATATTTGGCATGTAGTTTCGGTGAGAAAACTTACTTAGCTTGAGACAAAAAATACTTAATTTAAACTTATTTCTGATTGTTGCAGCGGGCTAAACTTCCAAGACTTGATCGTGAGGCAGGGTGCCATCGACTCTCCCCCTAAAACACCCTTCATCCTCGGCTTCGAATGCGCTGGCGAGGTCGAGCAAGTTGGCGAGGGTGTCACCAATTTCAAGGTATAGAAGAAATAAACTATTAGCCTAATTCTTTTTTTTTTAAGGTGTCGATAGAAACCTGATAGCAGGACGACGACAGTCGGCTTTATACTTGCTTTTCAAGCACTGGAAATAGGAATTTTATACCACCAGTCTAAGTACGGAACACACACGGTTTTGCTTAACATCCTAACCCTTAGGCGTCGCGTCGTAGGTATAATACTACGGTTCCCAACTTTTTTTTTGTATAAAAATTTATGTCATTATTTAAAATGGCATATTTTAACTTGTCCTAATAATAGTTACGCACAATATTTATTTATTTATTTATTTTTAATACTTAATTTACCAATAATAAATGGTATAAAAGGCGGACTTAATGCTAATAGCATTCTCTACCAGTCAACCTTCGGGATAAATTCATTAAGCATAATTATTATTATTATAATATTCATATAGCATAATTTTTTAGGCACAATTTTATAAAGCTATAAGCATAATTATTGTTAAGTGTACTATTCTAAAGCCTAAATATGTTAGTTTTATAGGCATAATACGCCGAATAAATATCTGACTCCTAAAGTGTTAAAAACATTATTGCTTTTATAAATATGTAGGCACTTAACATGGTGTGTAGAAAATACCCTCACAGTTGTACCGGGTGGTCCTAAAAAAAAATATTCGAACCTAACTTCTCTACTGCCCTTATAGTTGTTCCAGATGGTCATAAAAAATGACTTGAACCTATCTTCCCTTCTGCCCTCACACTAGTTCTGGGTGATCAAAAAAAAATAACTTGAACCTAACTCACCTTCAGCCCTCACAGTTGTTTCGGGTGATCATCAATTTTTTTGTATAATTATTAAAAAAAAGCAATTAAAGTAATTTAATTTTGTTTCTGTTGTTCCTAAAAATATTATGCCTAAATACTATTAGTCTTTTAGTTATTACGTTTACGGAGTTAATGCGAATTAACATTATGCCAAAACAAATTAGCGTGAAAGTTAATTATGACAATATTACCCGTATGTCAAAAAACAATTATGCCTATGAACTATTATGCCAAAACCGGTATGCCAGAAAACATTAGGACAAAACAAATTATGCCAAAAAAAGGGATCCCTAATTCTTCATTGGTTTTGATCTGTATGTCAAAGGCGCAAGGTTCAAATTCAATTTAGTACCTATTCGACCACTGCCTGGCTAAGAAAGAGCTTAGCAAGGGTTTCAGACCCTTACTTAGTATGTTAAGCAAAATCGTGAGACACAGAAATAACCGGCCACAGGCTGTTAAAAAAAACAAAGCAGGGTAAAGGGCTGTTAGAATCTATACTGATACATAAACTTTTACGTCTTAATCCTTAACGAGGTAGCAGAATCTAGGGCCATAAGATCCAAAGGCCACGTTTAGCATGATGTTGCGAGTGAAGGTGGAAAAAGTGAATCAAAATAGAGATGCGTTGCTATCCATTGCTAATACTATTCTATTAACGTTATAATTGTGGCTACATTTAACTTGTTCATTTAATTTGACCTGTCGATAGTCCGGAGACCGGCAATATTGCAGCAAGACAGGATTTAATCGTCCCATTGAACAGCAGCCTGCCGCAAGTCACGATTCCGATTCAGGCACACCCCGCCCACTAACTTCACAATCATAATTATCTCTTGAACTGTTTTTGTTTGAAAATCTAGTAATAAATCTACGACGTTGACTTAGCTTGTGATCGTAAATATGGTCGCATAACTTCCCCTTTCCCCTCAAAATACTAAAATTAGCAATATTTATGACCCCGGGTATAAAGTAACCTACCTACTTTTGCTGAATATTTGTTTTTGAAGTCTACTCAAAAGTAATTTTGATCTATTAGGGAAGGATGGGTGTTAACTGAATGTCATATTGCTTTTTTTAAAAATAGGAAATATTCTGCTATTTTTCTTCTAGAAATTGCCATGTCACCGTACCATAGTTTTGCTCGATGTTGATTATATCTTCAGATTCCCATTTATTCAGATTTTGTTTGTTTATAGAATCCTGTTTCTGCAAATTGAGTTTAAACAAAATCCCATATTTACTGATTTTTATTTCTAAAGAATCCCATTTCAGTTCTTGTACGTACTGATCCAGATGGCCTTGGATATATACTGTCAACTGTCAGTACAATTCTCCAGCTATCTTATCAATATTATTTGTGCAAAAACGGGAGGGAAACGAAACGTTGTATAAAAAACTTGCCAAAAATTTTACCAATTTCATATTGGTTCGCAGAGCCGCTAATACTCACATTTCTTTTAATTAATTATCCTTAGTTTATTTTAAAAATTACATTCTTTGCCTGCGTATTAGTCTTTCAAATACATTTAGATGTCTATGTACCTTTCCAAGACACGACTGGTAGTAACCGACTCAAAGCATTAAAAATACCATATAAAGTTTCCAATTTCTTTACATAAGCTTAATTTATTTTTTTCTTTATTTCTGTAGATGTATGCATCGCTAAAACAATGGACCCAGATTTGTTTTATTATGGCTAAAACGTGTGTCGTTTGTGAACAGCCAAGTCAGCAAATAGTTTTTAAATCTTTTTCTCATACCTATAACTTATATTTTTATTTAATTTATGGATTGGCATTGTCGTAGGTTGGCGATCAAGTAGTGGCCCTCCCAGAATACAAAGCCTGGGCCGAGTTGGTGTGCGTCCCCGCCCAATACGTGTACGCCCTGCCAGCCGGCATGTCTGCTCTGGACGCCGTGGCTGTCACCACCAACTACCTGGTAGCGTACTTACTGCTCTTCGAGATGGCCAACCTGACCCCCGGGAAGAGCTTGCTCGTGCATTCGGCTGGTGGTGGTGTGGTGAGTTATTATTTTATTACGTCGTAGTAATGCGTCTTATCGCTTTATTTCAAAGACAAAATAAGCTCTTTTAATGCAAAAAGACATACCCTTCTATCATCTAATCTAACAAGTGCACCTACTCGTATTCGTTCATTTTAGTTCAGCAAACATTTTACGCCAGCAACTTCGGACGCTGCTGTTTATTTTATGTAACCGAAAAAGTTTTAATGCTTCTGCACTTTGAGATAGATACTTTATTTGGGACTTTATGAGTATTTTATGAGCTGATTCAAAAAGTCAGTAATATGAACAATCATACTATAAATAAATCCGAATTAAATAAACATTTAGCTCATAAGCTCATATCCGACGAAGAGGACTGCAAATGTGTAACATTCTATAAATACCACCCGTAGCATTGACCCTACAATTGCCCTTAAGTGTATATTTAGTGTTAAGACCGCCTTAGAAGCGTTTCTTACACAGTGACTGCACTAGCAGTGCAAACAATGTAACGGGCTGTCTAATTGTCTCCACGGAACAGAGAATTGTCTCTCTAAATTGGGTGAGACTGTTATAGGAGTCATTCTTCCTACTGTTGCGTCACAAATTCACATTGTAACTCGAGTCTGAATAAAATGGGGATGGACAGGCGCGGTCCATCCAATTATTTTAGTAGCCATGCAAATAAGCCTAGTCACAATAGCCGCTCGTAATCGATACATTAATTTGATAGCAGGATTTGGGAATTCATTAGCTTTTATTAAGCCATAAATGTTAGCTTCTGAGCTTCCGTTTTGCTAGACTTTTTTGTTGAATAAAAAAAGATAACTTATACAATGTTGGATTGGTGAAAGTGACGGTTTTACACTATGTATCTTAATCAATAATTTTTGTAAGTTCTCTCGCTATTATTTGTACAAAGGTTTATCAATACGTCAAGCTTAGTTGTTAAAATCATGACATCATGGTAATGTTTATCACATGTCCAGTCAGGCCCTGAATTAATGACAAAGAACATCATAATTAATGAAGCAAATGAACAGGAATGTGTCGCAGTCGCAGGTGCATGTCACGGCTAATCATTACCAACATTAAGATATCATCACAATGCTATGTTCCCCGAATGACTCTCAGCCGTTATGATCTATGATGAGGAACTTTGTTTTCACGGTCGAATGAATGTGAGTGGCAGAAAGGGGTAACTCTCTCTACGGCATTGCTTTATAGTCGTATAAAATATTTGATTAAGTTATTATAACTGGTAAAGTTGCGTTAAAATGGATAATAAAATTCTTAGTAACTGACGACACAATTTTTAACTAACCATCATCAGCGTTTACATCATTACATCTAAGGAAAAAAGATAGCTGTTTTTGTAGGCTTCTTTGCAATCGTTAATTTGTTTATTTAAAATATTGTAACAAGAAAAGTGAAAAGTCTATGGTGTTAGTTATATAGAGAGAAATGAAAGGTGATGGCGGATACATATACCCAACACTCGTAAAAAATAAATTGCATTTCTTAAGGCCACGGAAACAAGTTAAGTATTTTTTTCTAGTCAGAGGCAAAGTAGGTACTAAGTATTTGAGTAGAATTTAGGTTTATTTCCTTCTATACAGCCTATTTATGATATTATCTTAATATAAAATGACTGTCAAGTCGTTAACTTATTAAGATTCCAATCTTGTCCAGGGCCAAGCCGTGGCGCAGCTGGCGAAGACCGTAGACAACGTCACCGTGTTCGGAGTGTGCTCAAAGAGCAAACACGAGGCTTTGAAGGCGAACAACAACAACATCGACCACCTGCTCGAGAGGGGCAGCGACTACACCAGTGAAGTTAGGAAGTAAGTTATCATATCACACATAGACAGCTGTCCAACAGTTATAATCAACGTTGCCGTGTTCGGAGTGTGCTCAAAGAGCAAACACAGGCTTTGAAGCACAACAACAACATCGACCTGCTCGAGAGGGGCAGCGCCTACACCAGTGAAGTTAGAAAGAAAGTTCTTCTCTTATTCTGTTGCGTTCCTGAGGCGCTGCTTTAGCGTTCGGGGTGTCGTGTCAATGGATGCCGAATATCCGAATTGGACAAGGAAAAGCCGAAACAATAAAAACGATTTGGCTTTAGTTTTACTACCGGCGGCATTCGTAACATCAACTGTCCGAAAATATCTCTAACTACTTATTTTGTAAAGGTAACCTTATGCCTGATCGCATAACTCGTACGTTTTTGTGTGAAATTTGTTGTACGATGTTTAGAGAGGAAAAAGGTAATTATGTAGATGACTGAGGGTCAAACTTGTTGTCATTAGTTTTTGCGCCATATAGAAAATGTTAATGACTTAGATAGGTACCGGGAATCGAATCTGGGACTTTGTACGAACGAAGTGAAAACTTGCGAGGTTTATAATGAATTTCTATATGGAAAGACGCTTACAGTGATTCATTATTAGATTACATTAGATTGTATTGGTATTCCAATAGTGGAAGAAAATTTCTGTGGAGGGTTGGGATATGTACCCACACACAAATAATAGGTTGGGGAAAAAGTCTTTTCGCATTTTATATGAAAATTCAAAACATTTTTGTTCGATAACTTTTTGCCATCTTATAGGTAGGGACATGATCCCATTGCTATAGAAATTTTGGGGCTTCTGATCAAAAAACTGCGTCAAGTAGTTTTGGCAGTCCTCTCGTGATGTTAACCTGACACTGCCTAAAGAATTCTCAAGAGACTGAAACAGGTGGAAATCTGAAGGTGCCAGGTCAGGACTATACGGCGGATGCATTAACACCTCCCAGCCAAACTCTCTTAATTTTTGCTGAGTGGTTAAAGATGTGTGAGGTCTAGCGTTATCATGATGAAAAACCACACCGCTTCTGTTGATTAATTCCGGCCGCTTTCTCTCAACTTCTTGTTTTAATCTTATCAGTTGTTCGCAGTAGAGTTCTGAATCGATGGTCCTGCCTGGTGGTAACAGCTCATAATGAATAATGCCCTTCCAATCCCACCACACACACAGCATCACCTTGTTGCGAGTTAACCCGGGTTTCGCCACAGTCTGTGAAGCCTAACCGGCCTTTGACCATGACCTTTTTCGCACGATCTTGTCGTACGTGATCCACTTTTCATCACCAGTTATCAATTTCTTCAAAAATGGTTCGGTCTCATTACGTCGTAATAAAGAATCACAAATGAGTACACGGATCATTAGGTTTCTTTCAGAGAGCTCGTGAGGTACTCAAATATCGAGCTTTTTTGTGTACCCATTTTTTTTCAAATGCGCCATATCTTTTGTGGTTAATTCCCAGTTCTTCAGCTACGTCGTAACTACTGACATGCCGATCTTGCTCCACTTTTTCAAAAATAGCATCTATTTTATCCGTAACAGGGCGATCAGAGCGACGTGCATCTTTGACATCAAAATTTCCGGATTGAAAACGCTTAAACCAAATTTGTGCTACTCTCACAGACACTGCACTAGGTCCATAAACATCGCAATTTTTTTTTGCGGCTTGCGTTGCATTTTTACCTTTTTGGTAGTAAAATTTTAAAATGTATCTAATTTCTTCATTAGATTCACTCATCTTGACGGTAAGAAAAACAAATGAAAATCACGCATTTTCCTAATTTGAATTTAGAATTATCTTCTTTAAAATTTAAACTTTTAAATGATACCAAAACCAGCCAGGTACAAATAGTATAGCCAAAGTGGTTTTATTACAAGTTTATACATACTATATGCGAAAAGACTTTTTCCCCAACTTAATATGATGATACACCTATCTGCTAATCGTTTTTTTATATTATTATATATTTTTTATTTTATTTTATTTATTTTAAGTTGTCTAGCTGTTTTTCTACATAATAGTAAAATAATCTCGATCGAAATATACAAAACCCATAGGTACAAACCGAGTATCATCTTATCTGCCTTTCTATCTATCGGGTAATAATAGGTCCACGAGCAAATTTTTTACTCCATTAATTCGAGGAAGAATTCCTGACCCGGCATACTCGTATGTACAGGTGGTTATAATTTTTTGTGTACATTTTTTGTGCATTGAACTGGATTTCTTGGCAAAATTTCTTGTATCGTAATGTCCAGCAGGTGTATTTGGTTTTGTTTGGAATACAAATAGGTATTGTTGGTTTTTAAATATTGGCCCATGTTATTTGCTCAAAGGGATTTACAAGCAAGGATCGAGTGGTTCCTTCTTCCTAATTACTTGTGGTACAGACAGTCTAAGTAAATAAACTAATATTTATTAATAAAAACTAATATTGAATTTTGAATTTTGACTTTTAACATTTTTTAAAATTTTAATTTTGTACTATAAAAAAAATAACATTGAGAACTAAATACAAAAGAACAAAAATCATGTTAAAGCGGGAATAATTTACCATTCTGATCAATCTTTCGTACCTGATAAAAATAATTGCCTCTGTTGCGATCGTTTAAATTCCTATAAAAGAAGGGATGAAATCATAACATGGAGGAGCGCTAAAAATACACCGCCCACTCGGCCCTTCTCCGCTAATATCTTTGTTTATGTTTCACACGCCGATCAGAATTCCAACATTTTATAACTGCTTTGTTTTCCCTTTCTAATTGGATATATTATATTTCATTCATCTGTTCTGAAATGAATTTCATTTTATGCCGGAGCTGTTTAAGAATTTCGCAGGTGCATTACATCCCAGCAAAAATATCTTCATATGAATATCTAATTTAATCTTTCTATTTCAAAATTTAATTTTTCTATTTCTATTTCTAAATTAAAAGTTTTTTCTAACTAACTAACCTAACTTTACATCTTTCTTAGGTATTAGGTACTGTAAGCCTCTTTTAACAACATCCCAACCTTATCTATCTATCAGATTGTTGGTTAGCTACAAGACTATCGTACTTCCTATCAGTTTAAAACCTTTCAAAATAAATGATCATAGCTCAGTAGAGTCTAGATAATATTCCAGATATTGTTACCTGGTTCAGTGACTTGGGTTTAAATATAGACGAAGGATAAATTCACAACCTGTTATTGAAATTTATCGTGGCTTGTAGTAAGGAAACGAATAGGTAGTTACCGATAACTTTGGTCGTCCACGAAGCCACGAGCACGCGAGCGCACTGCGGTCGCCTACAAATTAATAAAACTATCTTGATGCACGGCTCACTCCCGTTTCTCAGCGAATAAACCAAATTGTTCCCGATCCCAAGCTTTGTTAATTGCTAGTTATTACAGTTACATATTTCAGTGTCAGCCCGGCTCGGGTGATATGAATACAACCAGTCAAACTTGAGCTTCCCCGTCCCATGTACCTTCCGCTCCTTAGGCGCGTAGTCCCAACTTAGAGGTCCCGTTTGGATGGGCGCGTAGCGCGTTAATTGTTCGGTTTATAACCCGCTCCCTGGGGCAGCTGGTTCGTAACAGCCGCAGCATTTAATTCTCGTAAATAGACAAAGATATTTTTATATCTGGTGAGCTCTTCGGCGCGTAAACAGCGGAGCCACAAATTCAACGTAAATAAACATCGGCAGATATGTACTCCCGTAGGAAAGAAGATAGAATTGCTTTGTTGTACGAGATGTTATGGTAGTATTATTTATTACAATGGACACTTCGTAGCGTCTGTAATGGCGCCTGAAATAAAATTGAATGTATTTTCGGATACAAAAATGCTTTGAAGTGATTCACGAAGGGCACATCCCTAGTATAGTTTTGCCTATAAAATAAAACTTGCGGTTATGCTGAATGTGTTTCTGTCGCCTCTCGCCTCGAATTATATGTTTCCCATGTGTCGGGTTGGGCCGGTTTTTATGGCTCGAGGAGAGGAAATTGTTCCTATATGAGCAGTATTGTAAACTTAAGAGAAGTCTATGATGCGTATCTTTGGAATTTGTAAGTTTGTGTTGCGCAAAATATTGTGCAAACACAAGCAAGAACAGGTTGTATTTGTGATGCTCGTACATTACCTACTTTATTGTCTGTAGAAGGGTTTATTGTACGCCTTGTTGCATCTATTTAGTTATACAGATATATTTTGGAGTGGAATTACTGACTGGTAGTAGATGCTGCCGACTGTAGATATGAGTAGGTAGGTATGGCAGATTTCATGAATTAATTTTATTGTTTTTTTTTCGCCAGAGTGTCCCCAGATGGCTTGGATATCGTTCTGGACTGCCTGTGCGGTGAGGAATGCAACCGCGGGTACTCTCTCCTCAAGCCCATGGGCCGATACATCCTTTATGGTAAGTTATTTTGTATAATGTATTGTGATGTGTGCTCACTCATCCGATAAAATTTATTTTAACCGTATACTGGCTTTCTTTCAAATCCGTTTAACATTAGTCTTACGACTTTATCTTCCTGATAACAAATGAAAGCTATTCCAGCTATAAGATTGCAACAACTTTAATTTCACTTTTCCAAACCAAAGTCCGTTTCCTAGATTTATATATCTTAGTAAAGGTTTATTTTCTACACATATATAAACACATATGGTTATAATGGCAGTGTATACCGCACTAGGTTTAGTCTGTAGCATCCATTTCATCATTGTATCATCCAACATCGGCCTAATCTATGATTTAAAACATTACCTGAAATTATTCTCACTAAACTGATTTATGTTTAATGCGCGGAATCATCCACATCGGCTAATGTATGACATAAGACAAAAACTTTAATTTCACTTTCCCAGGCCAGATCTTGGAAACGGACTTTCTAGATTACCTTAGGTAGGAGTGTAATGGCTGTGTTTAGCCACTGTTATCTGAGACGCGTTCTTACGGCTGTTTTATCGCAGGATCATCTAACATCGTGGCCGGCGAGACCAAGAGCTTCATCAGTGCTGCGCGTACCGTAAGTACTGCTATATATAAATATGTACTTAAATAGTAGTACATACAAACTAAAAAAATAAATGTTAAAATTTTAAGGTACCATAGGATATTTTCTATACTTGAGTAGGTGTAGCTAATGTTTACTTACAGTACAGAAAGACATTTTTCCAGTCGTATTTTTCTTCCATTATTAATTACATTCTCTCATAAACAACACGTATGTGTACGGGAGAATGTAATCAATAAATAAATACGAAAAGACATTGACTTTCTATAAGAGACTTTATAGGTACATTAACTTGAGGTAATATATTAAGCTTGTAATACAAATTTTGATTATATGTACTTGGCACTAATTAGGTAAATCTATATAAATAATATTGCTATAAAAGGAAGTTTTATTGTAAATGCGTTTATAGTTGGAGTTGGAGGCATTGGTGAACTCCGTGCTATCTCGACTCGACTGTTAATGCGGCTATAAAGACGCAAATACATTTATTTAGAGAGGAGAAAACACGATATGCATGTACCACAATAAAGTTCAATAAACAGAAATTATCCTAATGGTAAAAAAACCTAACTTGCGCAAGAGTTTGCAACTTGGATTTCGATTATTTTCTGGAGATAATTGCACAATTAAAAGTAAGTAAGAATCAATCTGACACACCATTATTACCATAACACAAGTGATTATTAAAAATATTTAAAAAAAAAACTTTTATCTAAAACAATGAACTAAACAGTTTAAAGTGCTACTCAAGATAAATCAAACGAGCCTAAAATCGTTGGGGTTGTGTCGTTTCATTACAGAGTTTCTATGGCCACCTTCCGGCTCCATCATCAGAACAGCTTCATGTTATCATAATATTGCATTTTCACGCAATATACATTTGCGTGCAAAATGCTCAATCGGAAACCGGGAAGTGGGTCAAATTTAGCTTGCAAGATTTGATTACAGACAGACAACGGGACAGGTGAAACTAAATAAAAACTTGTAAAAACGGCTTATCTTATGAAACAAACATACGTCAGAGCAAAAAAGAATGTGGACACACATAGGTATCATATGTATGTAATGATGGTTTTCAAAAGTATGGGACACCAAATGGCCTTACAGTGACGTCAGGTCCAATAAGCTGCTGTTATTGGATACATTTGACGACCTTATGAATCTGTCAACTGATGGTACAATGACAACAGATGGTACAATCACGGCACGGATCTAAAGGAGAACATTTTTTTTTTTAATTAAGTATGCTCACACTTACCTACCACGTGCATACATACCAGTACGCCTGTTCTAGTACTTAACCCTATGGCAAATAGGGGTAGGCGCTAGAGGCTATGGACCTCTACTTGCTTTGATCCTGACAGACCTCTATCGCTTCCATGTATAATTTCTTTGTTTTGTCAACTGACCTATTGCAAATTCTTTATTGGTTAACGTTTGTTCCCCAGTGGTGGCAAGTGGACAAAGTGTCCCCCATCAAGCTGTTCGACGAGAACAAGAGCCTGGCGGGCCTGAACCTGCGACACCTGCTGTTCCAACACGGGCAGACCGAGTATGTGCGCCGCGCCGTCGAGAAGGTGTTCGCGCTGTGGGGCGAGGGCAAGGTCAAGCCGCTGGTGGACTCCACCTGGGCGCTGGAAGACGTGAGTACAATACCATACACTCTGTTTTGCACGCCTCATAAGCGGAGCGTTGAGGTAGTGCTCTACAATCAACATGTCAGGGTCAAGCATTTTTCCGGACTTAAACTGTCTCTACTATATTCGTATTGCACTAAAACAATAATATAAATACATATAGTGAAGAACAACTCTTTTATAAAAACATTTAATACTTGTAGAAAATAGCTATTGTCAAGCATAATATGTCTGTACGGACGTATGTGCTACCATTACGCTCGAAATACTTAAACTATTTGTATCAATTTTTTTCTAATTGAAAATTATCGTTAAAATTATTAATTATAACTGTCGTTCAATTACTTGTTTAATGTGACTTATGAGGCCTACTCTTTTGGATGTTCCAAACTTATTTTAAAAGTTAAGCCACAACTGACTGGACGCAAGTGGCAAGGGAGGGACAAAAATGGAAATATATGGAGGAGGCCTATGTCCTGAAAGGATAACAAAGGCTGGTATAAATGTATGGGACTGCGGAAAATTTTGACTAGAGCAACACGGCCGTAATTTTTTTTTTAAGTTTTAACAATTAACAAAAAACTCGCGGTGCGGAGACATCAGAAATAGTGTATCATACATGAAATGTACTTTATTGTCAGACGAACAAAGGATGCTTTAATACTTGTACAACACTGTTGCATTTCATCTTATTAGCGAGCTTTTTATCAGCAGTACTTAATAGTTACTTAAGTATTTATAACGTTACGACTCACGGTCACAAATAACAGTACCTACCTAGTCTTGAACATATTTGTGCTAGAAATATAGAAAAGGTATAACACAAGAGTTAGTTAACAGGGGTAGATTTAAATCTAGAAAGGAATAATAAATATAAGTAACAAGTACTAAAACAGGAAGCGGTGACCGGCCAATGATATATGCATAGACCTAGAAATTTAAATCTAAGGATCCATGTGCGACGCAGTGGCGCCCTCTGAAGGCTTTAGGTATTTGTTTTATACATTATAGATAAAGACTTACGGGAAAGACTTGCATCCTATATCTAATACTTGCATATCTTGTCTTCATCTTGTTACTTAATCAATTTGAACATTTTTGTATTTATCTTGCTATAGGTTGGGGAAGCCATGCAGAAGATGCACGACCGCAAGAACATCGGTAAACTCGTGCTCGACCCGTCCTTAGAGCCGAAACCCAAGCCCGCCACCCCCGCCAAGGGCAAGTCCGGCAAGGACAAGAAGCCAGCCAAAGAGAGCTCCGAGGAGAAGAAGGAGAAGGAAACCAAGGAGGAAGAGAAGAAAGAGAACGGTGAGAAGAACGGTGAAGAACCGCTCACTAATGGTAACAGCGACGAAGGTGAGACCCGAACTTGTGGCCAGGCATGCGTAGACGCGTAGACGCTTCATCGTATCGTACGTATCGAATTGGGTTGCCATCATTAGTCCTCTTATTTCTCATTGATACATGTAGGTATTGTTGTTAGGTTAAGCCTTACACAACATTTTATTTAAATATAAGTTACATTTTTACAAGCAATACTAGACCATATAGGTACTTGTTTGTGGGTAAGGCAGTGCGGTATATATTTATAATGCACGCGACTGGGTAATTTCACATTAATTAAAAAAAAGCATTATAATAAAGCTAGTTGTGTAATGCTTAGTTATATAGAGTTAGATATAGTCTTGTTTCTCAATTTGCATTTTGATTGGCTTGAATTATTAAAGGTCCTAAGTATTTTATCATTTTGTGATACCTTTTAATCACAATGACAGTCGAAACATCAATCGACTACAATAAAAGAGTGGTTTGGTACTGGATACAGTAATTGGGAACTTGAGAGAGACAAATTATTTGTGTACGAGCTGCGATGCCCACCGAGTTTCGCTACACCCTTTTAATTTTCAAGGCATGGTTTGAGCGATTTAACCGTCATCAATAAATTTGAGAAATCTTTTCGGTGCATTTTAGCCAGTCTAAACATATTTTTCAGACTGAAAATAGGCTCCTAAAAGGTGGCAACCCGAATATTATATTTATCCATAACTTATTTGGCTTATAATTTTTTGAGTTGATTAACTACGCACGCAACAATCTGAACGCATATCAAGGCTTTAGCAGAAAAGTATTAGAGGAATAATTTGTTTATTCGATGCTTGTTCGAAGTTTTTGCTTTATATTATTGCTCTCCGCTGATTTTGAGATTTATTTTAGTTTTTTTTTTTCTAGTTATTTTTTAAAGTGAATAAATATACGTACACTCGTCTACTTGTACAATGTCTGAAATGACAGAAAAGTATTTGGATTCTTTTTTCTACCTTTTCGCTCACCATCAAGCTTAAAGTAGTATTTGAGTCTTGCGGCCCAAAATCGATACGCAAGACGGACGTTACTGCGTATCCGCGTTTCAGTTTTAAGCAACATTGACCATTATCATAATATAATAAAGTCTAATTTGGCTTGACATAGAAATAAGACGTTACTAACGTACGACCATCGAATTTCATCGATGGTACGACTCACGTATTATTTTATGGAGTAAGGATTCTGTCTGCTTGGTAGAATAACTTTTTTTAGTGGACGAATTAAGTTTATTTAAATAATGATAGCTGTTATACATATGTTTGAATTGTTGATAATGCAATAGAGGTGGCCCGATTCTGGTTCATTAAAATATAAACATACCATCGAGACGAAAAGAAAAACAGTTTTTCATAAATAAAGTATGGGAAGACAATTCGCCTCCTAATTATAAAAAAGTTTCGAATTTTTAAAAATAATGTATTATATATATTATGCACGAATCAAACCAACTTAAAATATATGTTGGTTAGTGAGTTGTTAATAGTACCATTTAGTTACTTAAAATCCCGGTAGGTTGAAATTTTTAATGATACTTTCTTATGTTTTATATCATATGCCTTAGCGGCCACAGTATAAGTTGGTAATAGTACAAAGGTATTAGCAGCACAGCACTGTTCTTTTATGCGTAGAATTTTCTACTCAGTTTACTTATTAAACAGGAACAGTTACATATATAATAGATTTAATTTTAAACTATAGTGACTGTTTTAATATGTGTTAATTTACTACAGGTTATCTATGTACTTTAAATGACATGATTCATTACAATTTCCTTTCGTAAAATAGCGAATTAGAGCAATAATATTATTAGATTAATTTAATAATTTTTATAGTTAGAGTTAGTTACTTTTAAGTATTTCCGTTAGTTGATTATTCGTATCCACATTTGAATAAAGCCGGTCTAATGCTGAGCCTCCAGATATCCGTTTAGTTGGCTTGGTCATAAAACATCGGGTTTACTGCTGCGAGTCCTTCGGATTGTTTTGTTTATTATGATTCCGAATTACTCGTATGTCATGTCTAAGTGCTCTAAGTTTGATCTTTTATTGCCTAGGGAAATAGAATATCAAACGAGAGACTGCTATTTTTTAAATACATAAGTATATATAATTTGTATTTAGTATTATATTAGTATGCTATCTATTTTTATGCCTTATTTTCAATCGTGAGAATCGAAAATCTCTAGACGATTATTATAGATGGAGTTAGATACTTCAAAACACAACAATTAAGTATATCTATTTTAAAAAAAGTATCTTATTTTTGATTGACGATATAGATGTCTACTGACATTTTCATAAAGTTTTTAGTTATGTACAGTGATTGATATCGCTATGTAGGTACCTAAGTTACAATTAAATACCACTTTTGATGTCAATCGAGAAGAATTATTATGCGCATTCATAAATGTGTGCAAGAAGTTTCAATTTGACATGAATTTTTTTTGTGATATTGCAGAGTCCAAGGATAAGGAGAAGGAGTCTAGCTGAATTGTTTCTCGCGAGGACTGAACAAGACAAACCACCGCCAATTGATTATTTTAGAGTTTGAAGCCGCTCGTCCACCGCCGCCGCCGCGCCCGCTGCCGGCGCGGCAGACATTACGTTGCACGATGTTCATTACGTTTCGTCTAATTCTAATTCATAAGTCTGATCACGACATCGTTCGATCTCAACCAACATCACAAGTTCGCCATTTAAAACTACTTAACGATCGAACCGCATGTTGTCTAGTTTTATTTGTCCGACATTATTAGATATTTGTTACGATTATCATCTACGAAGATGGCATTCGATGAAGCGACAGCGAAATTACAATGAATTTATATTTTACTCATTTCTTTATTGCATTAATTTGGCCTAAGTTAGGAATTGTTTCTACACTTACGAGTCTTTTATTATAGTTTAGGACTTATTTTAAGATGAGATATTTTAATCTGCAGTTATTTTGAATGGCTATTATATATCTAAGGTGCAGAGATGCTTAATCTTTATGTATGTTAAGCTTTAATATTTTATTAGTAAATGTTTAAAATTGGCCCCCGCGCCCGCGCCACCTCGGCCCGCGCCACCTCGGCCCGCGCCCGAGCGCTCGCTCGTCTCCGCTCACTCTATCTAACTCTACTCCCGGCTCCAACTGAAATCTGAAACGAACGAAGAAAACCTTACGTGTGATATTTTGTAGTAGGTATGCTAGATGTTTTGCGGTAGGTATTTTTATGCAGCCTATACATGACATGTTATTTTTTTAATTTTGAGCTTAAATATACAATTATTTTATATTTTTTATACTTAGAAGTTTTGTAAATTATTTTCTAGTTAGGAAGAGAGTTGTCGAAATAGTTTTGAGCGCACCACTCGCGTGGCACGGCACGTCTCGCTCTCGCCTCAACTGGACGAGCTTAAGTCGAAATTGTGAAATATTTTTGTGGCTAAAGTAGAGTCAACATAGTCGATGTCACCTACGATGTAAGTCATATTTTTGTAAACAAACGACTGTAAACGGTCTCATATACTTATAGCTTTTTATGTATCTTTACACACAAATATCACATATCTAATCGAACATACTTTCACACGATGTGTACTAGGAGTAATATTTTGATACCAATATTCACTGCATTTGTTTTGATATACCTAGCATATATTCGTCTACTATTATTTTCGTAAGGTTGTAAGTAACGTTTACCGCCATAATGTACAGTGTGGTGTAGGTATATATATGTACCCAGTACTTTAAATGTTTTATCTATGTAACACATATCATGCGGATATAGTGAATCCTGAGAGGCTGACATCCCGGTTCGCCGGACCTCCTGCTCAACAGCGCGCGCTCGCAGGCTGCACTCAGACACGCCTCACTTATTTGACTCTTTAGAATTTTTATAAACTTTTTACCCTTTTGGAACATTTTTGCTAGAGCGTGGCCTGCGCGTGCGCAGCGTCTTGCGCCGACCAAACCATGCCCCACAGTACCGTCTGCAGGTTGTGAGGTGACAGACTGCGCCCCAGTAGTTAGCTTTTGTACTAGTGTTGTAGGAGTGGCAGCAGGTGGCAGCAGCACGCGCCGCTTTCTTATCGTACGGTGGCTTGGTGCTAGTCTGTAACGCGTACGCGGATACAACTCGCTTCAGTGTCTCGGACCAATATCTTAAAGCTACTTTAGTCTTCTTATAACGATATCCTTCGCTTTGTGTGTCAAATATGTGCGAATTTCTTGTAATGTAAACATTATATTATTAAATCTTGTGTATATCGACCTGTATAATGGTTTAGAATATCTCTGACTTTTCTTCTATAAGGATATTTGAGAAATTCAATAGTAATCGGAAGGCTGGGGTGACCGCGCCGTCGTATGTGTCCAAATTGTTGTAGGTTAGTATCAGAATCGATGCCAATAAATTGTCGCCCTGTGCGGGCTACGAGCGCTCTGTGCGCAGTCACTCCAGCGCCCGGCAGACTGGGTCGTTATTGTATTACACATTTATTTTTATAAGGGCGGGCCAGTGTGATATCTATACTATGAAATGGATAAATAAATATGTATGATCTGTAAAAATGCTTATGATTGTCTATTATTTCTAATCGCCTATTCTTTCCTCATATCCTGGTTCTAAAAAGAATTACACAAGTTTGCAGAGGTTGGATACCCGATAGGCAGGTAAATAAATAAGTATAAGAACTCAGATACTGCACGGATTAACGAAAGTACCTTCGCACTAACTCAAATCAAATTTTTAGAAGTATGTACCCTACCTATATTTTAGGGAAAAGCAAAGGATCATAAGCTTCTAGTCTAGTTTGACAATAAAAGGAGGCAAAATAATTATAAAGGTATTTAATGAATACAAAACTAATCTAAATAAATAGCGTAGACAGTGACATTGGCGAAGATGTGCGGGTTCTCGTAGTTGTAGAAGGCAAAACCATCGCGCTCGTGGTCCCACAGGAACGAGTGAAACAGCTGCACGCTCTGCTGCCGCCGCTGCCCGATCGTCACCGTCACTATCACTCTATAACTGCAAATAACAACATAAGCTTCTTCAAAAAGGGGTTTAAAGATTTCTTCTTTAGTGTCGCCAAAACCACTGATGTTGGGCATAGGTATATATGACACTTAATACCATCAGCTAGGCCATATTCAACTATTTAAAATTTCTCTATCTACAGTCTTTTACAGCGCTGTGGTTCCACACACCGCAATTCAAAGCTGAACTGGTACGAGTAGTCTTTTAAAAATAGAAAATTTCGGCATTCTATATAGATAGGTAGATATATCCAGCCCTAATATGTATCTAACTAGTACTAAGTAGTTGTTCTTTTTTATATTTTTGCCAAAAGATTTTCTTCCTTTTCTTCGTTCTTTGTTGTAAAAAGAAAAAGAAAAACAGTGGCACTTCGGGAGTGCCGACAGAAGTGAAAACTTGATGTCGGTTACGGTAACTGTATTGCGGGTTCAATGTTTTTTTTTTTCATCTCATAAAATGCCCAATGCGCCTAAAGAAGTTTTGACACTTCAAAAATTTTACCTATGTCCTCCGGGGCCGTAGGTGGAGGCGTATCACGAAATTTTCGAATATAATCTATTACTGGTAAGGGTTAGGCATACCTAAATTGTAGGTTGGTACATACCTGGAATCTAATAATGAAAGCCATATAGATTTGACATTTCCTCGCCCTCGACTCGGGAGGCTAGACAATTTTTTAACTTTTGAATAGGTAAATTGAATATGTAAATTATATAATAATTGTATAATTATGTAATAATTGTAAATTTGAATAGGAATCTGCTAATCGGATACTGTAATAATACAAAAAAACTATTATTTTCAAATGTTTGAATTCTATCGATAGTTATAGGTAGGCCTGTAGGTACTTATACAATGATACATTTACGTCTACAGCAGTAATAAAAAGTTGTCACGCCCGCCACGAACGAGAGCATCGGCACGGCCGACAAGAAGATTGCTGGTATCATTTTCACTGCATTTCATTTGCTTCCAGAAACAATACAAAACCAGAATTTCGGAAAGTTGTGGACATAGGTCTCTCCGTGTAGTTAGATATATTTTCTACAGCAGCATAATAAAACTGGCATAGATACTAAGCCAGCTATGAACGGAACAATATATAACATTCTTGATCTATTTTGTTAAAATATATTTTAAGTATAAATATTTAGCATTTTTATTAAAACGTAGGCTCAAAATTTTGGCGACGGCGCATTCATTGGTGATGGATGTCCGACGTCCGAGACCGTGACAATGTCATTTAATCAGACACAACCATAGAATCTCTGGACACAACGTACATACTTAATCTTCTCTGTTTTTGCATATAGCATAGGGAAGTGGCTGACTAAGCCATAAAATATAACTCTTTGCAGAAAGACTCATCATAGTTATAGTGACAACTTCTTATAAATACAAAAAGCTATAGGTAACAATGCGCTATACTCCATGAAGTGTTATAATTCTATGAAGTTACATCATGCTTTACCCACCCACTTGTGTTGACTGTGTTGAGTTTCGGATAGGTACTAAGTACGTAATAATGTCTGAGGTGGTTAAGTTTAACCTTAGAATTTTATATGCATAAATCAACTTAGTAACTTGGTGGCTAGCAATCATAAAACTCAACTACGGAAAACTTTGCCTCCTAAAACAGAGAGATGTCAATATTATAAACCTTACCGATTATAGTTTTCCTCTTTAATAACATTGCGAACAGACTCGGCCAGGCTGAGCGTTAGGTCAGGTATTTGCTTCTCGTTATACTCAACCTCCTCCAACTCTGGATCGATTATTCTTTTCAATATCTTCTTTACGTCATCCTCTTTGAAACGTTTTCGTGGGTTTAGTTGATAAGTCGGCTGATATGTTCTCACCTTCAAAATAAAAGTACATTATCAAGAACATTTTAGTTTTGCGACATACCTATCTGAAGAGGGCATGTTCATTCTTAGAAATATTTAAACTTAAGTAAATACATGCCGCAGAACAGTCCGGGACCTATAAATTATCTAGTCGATTTTTTTTGTAACGACGCATAACGATAGGCAGAGCTATCGTTATTATAGAATGATTTGTTACCTGTTTGGCTGGATTTGGGTTATTTTCTGCCATAATGTATACCGCAAGCAGCAAACATTTTACAGTAGTTTATAATTTTTCAAACGTCGTGGGCCGCTTCGTATCCATTGTTTAGAAATTTATATTGGCTACATTCACTTCGTTACACCTAGGTGGGGTATCAGGCTAGCATAAACTTCGTTTGAGGAAGTTTGATCAATAAATACTTACTGTCTTATGAAACTAGCTCTTGCTCGCTACTCTGTGTGAAGCTTGCTCGAAAAAAACAAACAGGTACATTTGTAATTTTTGGCGGTAGAATTTTATCCTTTCCTTGGTATGATAGGCGATTATAGTACTCTTATGAACAAAAACTATAATAGGTATCTACTTACTTTGGGTGGAACCCTGATAGTTCCAAGACGAACGATCGTTTTTGTTTTTGCACTTATATTAGCACGGTATATTAGTTATGAAGCTAGGTCAATGGCCCAGCAGACATAACGCATGTCAAGCAACGTTTTCATTTGGATAGGTGACCACAACGGTCTTAAACTATCTCGAGCCCAGCCGTGCTTCGGAAGGCACATTAAGCTGCCAGCCTCAGCTATCGTCATCAGAAAAACCAAGCAGCTTGAAAAATCTTACATCAAATAAACGTTAATAAGACCACCTTCACTTAGGTACGATGCCTACGAAGTATACTCGTAATACAATGCAGTTGCTAAAGACTAAGTATAATTTATTACCAGTTTTGGCTTTACACTACTTCGTCGGCTAAAATCAAAACTGAACGATTTTTTGCGATCTTTAGACATTTTAAACAAGTTAGTTATAGGTCATTGAGTGACCAACTAGATATCGTTACATATATCCGTCGATGTCCATAGGTAAGTACTTATTTCATTCCAGCTTCGCTTGTAAAATATTATAAATACTTACCTACCTTTTTACTTCTCTGTGTTTCGGAAGACACGTAAACTTGTTGGTCCCGCCCGGCTGTCATTACTTTATGTATCGCATAGCAGTCGTCAAGCTATGTCAGATGCCTTTTGGTAGCTTGAAAAATCTGACGCCAGCATTGGCCACTTACGTACCTACACATAAAAAAACAAACAAATACTTTTGACATCTTTGCTAACACAAACTTTATCTATACGTTAATATAGATACACTTGATAGTGCCTAGCAAATATAATTTTTCAAAACTAAAAACCGACTTCACCCCCAAAGTACACAACCGATTTTGATAAAATTTCTATGGTACCACCTGGAAAGTATACCCTTTCAAACAAAAAAGGATTTTTTTAAATCAATCCAGGCGTCTTTAAATAATTAGTGAACATACATTAAAAAAATAATAATAAAGGATCGCGACGAATTGATAACCCCCTCCTTTTTTGGAAGTCGATTAAAAATATAAGTTTATTTGCTAAGCACCATCAAGTGATATGGCGAAACTACATAATATTGTAACCGAACAGACAAACAGCCAGACGGACATTTTTAGCGTGAATCTTATCATAACTTCTCTTTTTTTATCGAGGGTTAAAAATTTGTTCAAATTTTGAACAGCACCATCTGTCGGTGACCAAAAAAACGAATTTTAAGGATTCTTCAAAATCATGGAAATTCTTAATTTTTAGCGTGCACAAATGCACAGACAAAATTTTTAAAAATCATTGTTATGTGTTTTATTGCGTTAAAGAAAGCCCCAGCAATATTTTTTCGCATTATCTTCCATGTACAGACTATTGCCTCTGAATACAGCTATCACTGCAGCGACACATTTCTGTTTAAAGTTTGCATAAAACATGCTCAATTTTGAAGTTTGTATGAAACTTGGCTGAAAACGATCAAACAGCGGGAAAATGTGAGAATTGGAGAATGGTCAAAATTAAAATGTTGGTTGTCAATCCGTTTGGTACGTTGGCCCCTAACACTTCGGAGACCCAAGCCGCTCTGACATCAAACATCCCCAACCTTCGGCCACATCTTGTTTAGCGGATGCTATGCACTACACAATCTGCAGCAAGAGTATCAACCCACACAGCTAGGGTTCGGAACCCAAGGGTGGTGTGAGTCTGCTGTGCACGCAGTACGCACCTTTCTCAAACTCGGCGAAGGCGAGATGTTGCTGAAGGTAGATGATAAACAAAGGTGCTCTGTGTCTGAGGTAAAAAGACAAATACCTCATATATTTTCATATTTATGGCAATGTTACAGCAGGCCAACTAGCTTGGTTTTTATTGGCCAAATAATAGAATCTGCAGTCGATTGTCGTCAGCAGGGCGACCCCTCTGAACGGCAATATATGTATATTTAGTTTGGCGACACACCCTCAAATTAAAAGCAGCCTTCCCGTCTGAAAACGCTCGTACGTAATTATGGCGTTGTATGTGATCTTTTTTAAAAACTTTTAAACAGATATCTTGTGCACTATTTCTAGGTTTCTATCGAAATAAAAAATGAATATTTAAAAAAACAAGTTCAGTATACGCCTCCAAAAATCTGCTTTTTTGCACAAATTTTACCTGAACTTCGACCGTTCATAAAGTACTCATAAGTTGTAAAAATAAAAATAAAAAATATTTTAAATAAAAAATATTTATTTCACAAACTTGTAAGGATTACTGACAAAAACGTATATCCTGGAGCAAGTTTTATGAAATTTCCGCACCCTATGAATAGTTAGATAATATTCGTTCAATGGATAGTTAATAATAATACTCATTTCATCCAATATTCGTAGTGCAAACCGTGCACTAAGGCGCTATCTCTCTCTTTTTGGTTTGATTTTTTTTCTAGCATTGCCTTGGATGATAAAACAAGCTTTTCGAACTATGCTCGCGTTGACGACAGATAAGAGCCGTCGGGAAGGGCCGTCTTAAATTATTTTACATCTAAACGTTTGGCATCTATTTAGACGACGAATCCTTAAAAGGAGATGCTGCATCCGTTTTATCGGATTTATAAAATCGTTTAGTGAAATTGGATTAGAATTAAACTCTTCGAAGTGCGAGCTGTATATCGGCGACAAAGTGTCTGAAGAAATGCGCATTGATATAATTTCTAAATTTAATGTTTTAGCCCCTAACATTAAAATAATATCAAAATGATCACGATCAGTCACTCCGCCTCCTAGTAGCTCTCCGGTGTTAGGGACGCATTTCCGAAGTTCGTGGAAGGCCAAATTTTAATATTTGAAGAATCCTCCAGCCGTCTCATCATTATCATCCGAGCGTATTTTCGCGGTTGCAACCTCAGCAGTAATGCTTCAAAGCCCGGGGTCCGCTACTTAATCAAGGAGATTTGACGCGGTTACTGGTTTTTACACAGAGCGACTGCCGTCTGACCTCCGCAACCCAAAGAGTAAACCAGAACCAATCCTTGGATAATGGATAGTTTGATGACCTAACGCTAGATAGCGTTCGGGACCCACAGTTTAAACGTACCTTCCGAAACACGGAATCATCTTTCTTTTCGGATAATCAGGTGATTCAAGCCTGCAATATCCTAACCAGACTGGAAACAACTTTTCACAAAGTATGCTTCCCAGTGGGATTCGTAACCCATGACCGTTGGGTCACAAGGCGAACGCCTTGATCATTGGACCACGGAGACAGTCAAAGGCAGTCCAGCTAGAGGACTTACTTTTAGCTTATTGTGAAAAATTTTGCCTTTTCGTACCCAAGACCACAATATGCACGCTTCGTTGTACACCTCTTTGGGCCCACATTGAACTTTTTTATTATTTCTCGCAATCTTGTTCAAGCCACACAATCGCTTGGACAAGATTGTGCGAGAAATAAAATAGCGGCTTTAAATAAAATATTTAACCGCCATCTAAACGACAGGTGCTGGGTCCAAACAACCTTACCAATACCCAATACGCCTCACCAATAGCGGAGCAATCCTCGTCTCCTAGCCAGCTGTGACACAGAATAAGTACTAGGCTGTGAGCCGGAGTCAGATTACTGGCTCAATGCCATCCTAACGGTAGGCGTAGGTACGCTCCTGGAGAAGACAAAGTTTAACTTGGCAGTGAGCTGTTTGGTGCCAGGACAAACGTATCTCATCGCTGTCGCTTTGGTGGAAGTGTCGATCCCCTAGGTCACCACGGCCCCCTTGAATGAGGTCTGGTGTGCCAGTAGTATTCGTACATGCTGGTATCAGTCGAGATAATTGGAGGCTCGACGGAATGACGCTTATACCTTGGAAAAATGGACGGTCGCTAGTATGGGATGCAACATGCGTGGATATGGTGCTGCTGCTGCCCCATCCCATGTACGAGCGACTGCTAGCAAGGCGGGCGCAGCTGCGGCAGCGCCAGAAGCTAATAAGAGGCGAAACTATTCGGCTTTGGGAGTTTCGTAAAAAGCTCCTTTTGCCGTGGAGACCTTGAGGCGTTGTATAAAGAGATTTCCGCGTCATGTTCATGTCTAATCGACGCCTTATTGGATCCAAGGGCTGGTGCACATTTTGGCCGAAGGCTGAGCTTGGCCGTTCAACGCGGAAATGCCGCCAGTCTCTTGGGCAACCGACCCTGCGAGCGCAGCGATTTAGAATAAATTTTTGATAATTTTATGTTACTTATAGTATTTATATCAAGTTTACTCTTTTATCAAAGTTATTTTTTTGTCAAAGTAAAGTAATTGCTCTAGTAACACTGGTGTTGTGCTGTTATTTATCTGTCAATGTCAATATGTCATTTCACGGTTACCAACTAAGGGGTTTTTCCCCCAGATTTAGGGGGTAAATAAGTGAGATGAGATTTTTTTAGGGGTCTGAAATTTTTAGGGGTATTTTCAGGGATTTTTTGACTCTCTAATATTTTGAAATTGATAATATTAATATTTATTTCTTGACCTAGCGACTTATAATGACATCTAGTACGTAATTCTACAACCACTCTGTGGTGACTAGCGGCAATACTGGCGCCACTGGTGGCGGTCATTTTATTGTCTGTGCATATGGCGATTATTGTTGTCTCTCTCTCATCTCAGCGTTTTCCCAGTTGCGTCCTCAGCTGCAATGCTGAGAAGCCCGGGGTCCGCTTCCGGTTTTTCTTCTCCACTTTGCACGGTCTTGAGCATCCTTGGTTGTAAGACGATTAGCACGCATATCATCTTTGACGACGTCAAGCCAGCACTTCTTGGGTCTATCGCACCTGCCGGGCCCCGGTGGAGGCGGCATGGCTTACATTTGTTTCCCACGTAACTTGCCGGCTTTCGTAGGACGTGACCGTACCAGCGTAGGCAACTTTCCTGCAGTTTGTCCGCTATGTCACGGACATGAAGGCTGCCGCGGATGCGGGTGCTTCTAACACGATCTCTCCGTGACACTCCGCATGTCCAACGTAGCATTTGCATCTCCGTGACATGCAACTTCTGCTTGTGCCGCTCAAGCAAAGGCCACGCTTCACTCCCATATAAAAGGACAGGTCTAATGATGGACTTGTAGACCTGTCCCTTCACCTAACCGGCATTTTGGGGTCACAAATGACACCAGTCACCTCTCGCCACTTTGCCCATGCGGCAGAGGCAGATTATTGTTGTGTTTATGTATAAGTCTATATTTTTGTAAACTTAAACGTATGTTTGACATTAGCTTATTTTATGTATTAAATAACTTATAATAAAAAGACTTTTGCAACATATCACAGCACATTATTTCTAAATTATTATGAATTTATATTTACATATTTTTTAGGGGGACAATTTAGGGGTTTTTGACACAAACTTTAGGGATAAATATTTTTGAGAGTTGGTAACACTGTGTCATTTCGGTCGTTCCCGCGGTTTCGTATTGTTGACATTGTTGTGTATGTGTTGGTTGTGTCAGGTGTGGGATATTTGTTTTCGATGTGTAGATATTATAAATATATTTGTGAAAGTGGTGATAGAAAATGAATTAAAATCCAGAAATCACGTTTTTAAAGTTATTTCTAAAACTACAGTGATGAGTCTACAATCGCAAATAAACACATTTTTCAAACCCACAAAAATTAGAAAAGGCATTCTTTCGAAGAGTATGACTGATTTAACTTACAATAAAACATGTGATACTACACCGAAGAAAACATTTAATTTAAGCTTGACTAAATCCCCGACATCTGCAAGTTCTTCAAGGATAAAAAAGGAAACTCGAGAACAGGTTCCAAAAGTCGAAGAACAGGTTATAAACATAAGCAGTGATGATGATGATTTTTGTTCCCCAAAAGTATTAAATGAACTTAATTTTATATGCACTTCCGCTGAAAAGGAGGACAATTCTGATTCGTCTCAAGCTACTATAATCTATTCAACTCCAAAGTCTGCATCATCACCACAGACTCCTGTAAAAACACCAAGATCTCTTATAAGTCCCAAAACCAGTCCAGGCTCCGGCAGAAAGTTTTACTCTCCCATAAAGAAAAGACTAGTGACAAAAAGAACTCCAGTAAAACGCAAATTAGAACCTGAGTTTCTGCCTGCAAAGTCTCCAGTTATTGAGAATGATGATTATGCTAAAGATGACAAAAGTGAGTTCTCTCAAGTAATTTATTTAGGTACCTATATAAAAAGGCATGGGGTTTTCATAGTAATAATTTACTTGCATACTTAATTGGGTATTTTGATAAATATTTGACTAATTATGATTGCCTTTGTTTGGCTATAAAGTAGTTATCTATAATAGTCCTCAGCTTTCCTTTGCCTTGTGAAGGTTGTGATAGTTTGTATTCATTACTATCTTTTCAGCAAAAGCATTAATAAACATCATAAAGACCTGTTTGGAAAAAGAGTCATTGAAAAGGTTATTATCAGAAGAATGCCAGATACTTCTAAACAACTGCTTGTCGGTGCAGAAGCCTGGCATGCGAGTAGTATGTCGCCTTTACTGGCGGAAGGCCGGCTGGTTTAGGGCAGACCAGATGAAGGCATTGGTTGGGGAACAGAGCCAGGTGGATGACCCAAGCTTGCATCTAATGCTGCATTCTTTGATTGCTAATGGCCTGATAGTGAGTGGTTCAGTGGATCCGAATGAAGGTAAACATTAGATAATGTTCAACAAATTGTATTATTAGTCTTGTTAAAATATGTTTCTTACTGAATATTGGAGTAAATGTCTTAGTGTTCGACCGAATGTTCGGTTTCGGTTGAGTTTCGGCAAAAACCCGAGTTTCGGTTTAGTTCCGTTTTCGGCGGCAAACTTGCCGAAATTACGACCGAAACCCAATGTCCATTCGGGAGTTTTTGTGCTGTGATCGGTCATGTTCGGCGCGTTGAATGAACGAATGAATCCCATCAGAGCCCATGACGTGACTCGCTTGTTTGATTGCTGTTCATTTTGTTTTGTTGTGGTGGCGGGTTTTCGAGTGATTTATTTTGAATTTGGTAAGTTTTATCTCATTTTATGTCGTTATAACATGAGAGCGGGTATTAAACATCAAAACATATTCAATATGACTGATAAAAGTAAGATCAAGTTTAATCTAACTTTTACATTATTTTTTTTGGTTTCTTTACTCTTTCGCAAATGCTATACGTAAGCAAACATTAGTTAGGTAGTTAGTAATGACTATAGTGCATTTTATGGTGATAATATTATGGATTTAGAGCTTCAAAGTTCATTTTTGTATTTATTACCAAGGTATCCAAGTGGCAAGTACAATAGATACTAACTTACGTACTACCAATTTATTTTTGTGAAATTATTATCACATATAAATAATATAAGAGTCTATCCACTCAAATAAATACCTATTGTGAGTATTTTCGAGGCGCAATTAATATTTTTTTCTTAAATAAAGGTTCCTATGTTGGTTATTAATAAATGAAAATGTCGAAGACTGCTTGTCTATGTGATTTAAAGAGAAAAAAATATAGACTAACTGATTATAATAACGTTTTCTTTATTTTTCCCTTCGAAATATGATCCTACTAAGGAAGTTTCGGTTGCGGTTTTGGCCGAAACAGAGAACATTGCCGAAATTAGTTTTCGGTTTCGGTTTCGGTCGTAAAATTAGTTTCGGTCGGACACTAAAATGTCTTCTATTTGCTTTTTGTTTTCAAAATGAAACTTCTCAATGCACAAGTTTAAACAGTTTTGTCTTCTTATAGGAAACTTAACTTTTGATGATTTAACTGCAATTCTAAAGTGCGATGAACTGAAGCAGATATGCAAAGACTTGAAACTGAAGATCCAATCAAAGTCCAGTGCCATTGATGCCCTAAAGACATACCGCCGACAATCGTCCATCGGAAGTTATTTCAGTGGCAGCCAAAAAAATAATAGTAGCAGAGTTTTAAGGATGTAAGTAAAAGCTCATATAATTTTATACTTATGTTTCTTTCTGCACTGTGACAAAATCCAAAGTCCTGGATATTCCATGTGAAACAAACATTTATTTAATTTATTTTTATAACATCTCAAATATTTGTTTTAACTATTTAAAATCAACCTTATAGCAGTACTAAATAGTGAGTAGTTAAAATATAGATGCAAGTTTCAAGACGCTATAGTATACCTGATGTGAGGCTACTTTTACAATTTGTGCAGAAAAAGAAGGAGGTACTACATTCCACGTTTTTATTTCCTTCCAAACTATTACAGAAGGAACATATGTAATACTAACATTACTTCATTGTGATCCACCTACATAGTAAACCATTCATTTAGATAAGCATGCCTCCCAGCAAAATTATGTTTGTAAAAACTCATTTGATAAAATGTATGCTGATTATTGTATACACAAAGTTCCTAAATTGCCTCATTTAGATAGCTTTAGTTGAAAAGTTACGACAAGGATTGGAGGAAAAGACCCTGGATAGATAATTGTGGAAGGAATGAGGCTTTTGCCCAGTAGTGGGATGCTAATAGTGTTTTCCTCAACCTCTGTCATCCCAGTGTTAGACAAAGGTCTTCCATTTCAAAATGCTAAATAGTCAAGTTAATATTAGCTACAAAAAGCGTCTAAAACGACACAATATTCTAGAAGTAAGTTCTAGATATTAAAAAAGGATTGCTGCCGCTGGGGAGCAAACTTCTGTAAAAACAAAACTGACACACACCTCATCCGCTCATAGTCGAGGACTGATCGCAGATATAAAAACAAACAAAAATCATATAGCAAATAAAAAAATGCTGCTTTACTTTAAATTCTAAAATATACCTTGTACCTTCAATTTCAGGATGAGCCAGCAGGCAGGCCCCTGCTACAAACTGTCAAACTTTGCACGGAATACGCTGGAAAAGCTATACGTACTTATGTACTTGGGTATTAACTACAACATCATTAGGGAGAAGAAACTAGAAGTCACCATTTTGTATGATAAAACCAAAAAAGAGACATATCCGGTTGACCAAAACATGGATTTGGATGATGCCAGTGTCGTTTTTGAAAATATGGAGCATTTTGACAGGTGACTTAACTACTATTTGAATAAATACACCTATGTAAATGCACCAGCACATTTTCATTCCTAACAGGGTAAACAGAGTCATAGTGGTCATAAGATCGAAAGACCAAAAATGGTGTTACATTAAAGAAATGATTTATTTTACAGGTACTTTACTGCTCACTGTATTTATGAAGACTTCTTGAAACAAACAGATTTGAAAGAAAAATGTGACATAGTAACGAAAGTGTATGACTTATACAAGGGAATTGGTGATGAAGAAATGTTATGGTAAGTAGACAAAATATTTATCATTCTTTCTTGCCGTTGTCCTATGCTGAGCTTAGGACTCTCTGGTTTAAGCCACTCATCTTGGTCTTCTACTTATCTTATCTAAGAGTAATGCACCACACAACGAAAATATTATAAGTGTAGTGTTTGTTGTTTTAGTAATATTTTAAGGTAAATAATGTTTTAATAAAACTCGTTAAGTATATCTCATTTACGAATAGTTACTTGATACTTTACTTCTTATTTAAGAGCTTAAGGTTTTTGTCGGTGGAGTATGCGCCGGTATACTTGATTGAATTTATAAAGAAAAAAGTGCCAGTAGACACTTCTGAATAAATTTCTTTGATTCGTCCGAACTTTGCTTCTCAATGTTATACCAAATGCGTTGTTCTATCTGGCAAGTTAAACTTTTTATTAAAATAAAAGATGAGGCATTCTTTCTACATTTTACAAAGTCTAAATCCTAATTTGTACTTTCTTACAATCTAACACTTTGACTTAGTTGACTTAAGGCGGCCCTTCCCGGCGGCTCTGCCGTCAACGCGAGCAAAGTCTGAAAAGCTTGTTGTTTGATACAGGGCAATGCTAGAAAAAAAGGCAAACCAAAATGAGAGAGATAGCGCCTTAAGGCATAGTTTGCATTCTATTGAATTAAATTAGTATAACTTTCCATTGAACAAATATTAACTATTCATAGGGTGCGGAAATTTCGTAAAACTTGTTCTAGAGTATACGTGTTTGTCAGTAAGCCTTACAAGTGTGTGTTAAAATTTTCATTACATTTGCGAGGTATCTATTGATTTTTTTTTTTTACAATTTATGAATACTTTATGAACGGTCGAAGTTCAGGTATAAGTGCAAAAAAGCTGATTTTTGGAGGCGTATACTAAACTTGTTGTTCCAAATTTTATTATTTTTTATTTCGATAGAAACCTAGAAATAGTGCACAAGATATCTGTTAGTTCAAAAGTTTTCAAGAAAGATTACTTACAACGCCATAATTACGTACAAGCGTTTGTATTAAAAGTAAGACGGGACGGCTGCTCTTAAGATCCTAAGGCCCCTAGGTGGGACAGAGGGCTTCAACAATCTAACACACCAAAAGGCTAAGCTGTATAAAACTTGCATTACAGCTACAAAGCACTACCGCTGTGGCTGCGTCGCTACACGCCCGCCAATGTCTACGTCAAAATCCTGGAGGCCGGTGTGACAGAACTGAAGAAAAACAAGACTAAAGAGCACAACACGCTGGCGGTGGATATCCTGACGACACTCATAAACCAGATAGGCTTCCGACAACACAAGAAGGCAGAATGGTATTCTGAGAAAGCGCTGATATTGTACAATTTGCAGCAATTTGATGAGGTTATTATTACGTTTTCATTTAGAATATTATATTTTTTCGATAATGAAAATTGAATCTTTCTATTCACTTATTGAAACACGAACGGAAAGATTCAATTTTATTGTTGAAAAATAAAAAGTGTTCTGTCATTGTGTAACTTTAAAATATGTCATTGCAAAGACACTAGAAACAAAATTAAATAAACTAGGGGCTCATATAATAATCTAACTAATTATACCCAATGATTTCATCTTCGCATTCAAGAAAATACTTTGTTTCAACTGACGAGACATTCAGAAATTCGTTTGTATACCCCCTTAATATTAAACCCTTTCTTTGATTTCTGTTATTTTATTTTATTTATATAAGAAACCAACAGCGTTTTACAATAATAAAACTCAACTACATGTTTCACTTAGAGTAAAGCTAATAACTGGTTTCTCTCTCTTAATACAAAGATATAAGTGCCGCAACAGACGGGACGCAAGTTGCGTCGCGTAACATCTAGAAATGGGCAGTGGATAGTACTCAATCTACCCATTTGAGTATTTACTCACTAGATTTAATAAATACAGTATATAAAGCGTGCTCATATCGCCTTGATGACAGACATCGCATTTGATGTCTGTTTACTTATTTTAACATCAAATTACGTCTTTGCCCACCTCCCAGCAAAAAATGATAATTAGTCAAAGAAGCCTACTTTCAGTGAATGATTAGTATTGTATTTCATATATTTTAGCGTCGTATTTAACGTTTACCGACATTTTAAACATATTATGGCGTATGCACACACTTTCCGACAAGAATTGCAAGTGTATACTAGATTTAAGTTTCAAAATTGTCATGAAAACATGAAATAATGAATATTAATATAAATATAAGTCGCAACTCATATAAGTCAATCTACTCACCAAATAGATAAATTGGGATATTTAATGGGTATTTACTCAATCTACTGAGTAAATATTCAAATGGGTTGATTGAGTATTTATGCAACTCCCATCACTAGCTGTTACGCGGCGCAACTTGCGCCCCGTCTGTTACGGCCCTAATAGTTAAAAGAATCACAAACTTCGTGCTTTACAACTTTTAACAGGTTCTTACTACATCTTTTTTTAGATTACTGTTATTAATTACAGGCGGCCAAAGTAGTGCTAGAGGGGTTGAACTCCAACCTGCCGGCGGATGCCAAAGACGCCCTGCGTCCCAGGATTCCCAAGCTTGCCGGCAAGGCCAGCGAGTGGCTGAGTGCGCAGCTGCTGCCGCACGCGGACAAGGACACCAAGGTGGAGAAGAATCTACCTGCTGAGCACATCTATAAACAGCCTATGGAGTGAGTCATAGTAATATCAGCCACAGAAAGCCAACTGCTGTACATAGCGGGGCTGTGAATTTTCAGTTGTGTAGAATTTCTAAAATAAAGGCTCAGTAGAGATTTTTTAGTTTCTTAGAATGTGCATTTCATTTGTTAATAACAGGTTTTCTTTTAAAAATTATTAAAGATTATTATTTTTAAATGCCAATCTTATACTCATATTGTTATATAATTCGAAAAATAATTTCTAAACGGGAGATTATACACACAATAATTCTCTGTAAGCACATGTTTACTCATAAATAATAACAGATTGATTTAAGAAATCTCTCCTAAATAAGAAAAGCATATATATTTTCGTATTTCCAAAATTTTCACCATTCATATGATTTTGTAAGTACAAACTTTTTATAGAATAGCTATTTTTTTCTATGAATGGAACCTTATTCAAAACTGGAGAACATTAATTTATTTACAGGATAGTGAAGTCTTATTAATTGATTGTGTACATTAATCTCTACTGTAGGTTTTGTGTTAAAAGTTGATTTGGGTATGTTAAAAGTTGATTGTTTTCATATTAAATATTTTGTAAAATATGAAAACAATCAACATTTAACATTAAACGTTATTCAAACAGCAATCGAGTCGACTTGATCCTCCGATATATATTTATTTATTTATTCTTGGCGCTATGGAGTAAGAATTGGTGGGCGAGAAGATGGAAAAACGAAATAATGTGGTAGGTTACAAGCCATATTGTCTATTTCCATGATTCGCATTTTCGCCCGTTTCCTCGATAGGTTTTGACGATGAATGATGCGCGGGAAGAATGTCATTGTTTTATAATAAGATGGAACATGCACCTCCCTTTTTCTGTAAGACTAACGTAAAATAAAAATGACGTTGATTAATTTCAGTCGGACCACAAAGCGCGGCAAGGTGAAGTTCGAGACGCGCTTGGAGTCTGCGCGCGTGGTGCAGGACGCCGAGCAGTACTGCATATCGCACTACATCGAAAAAGGAGAATTCACGCACGGTACACAACACTCGTATTCATAATAACGAGGGTTCGGACAGGTTAGGTTAACCTAACCCAAATAATCTGTTATTAACCCAATCGGAAATGGGTTAACATATGTTTTGGTTAACCGAAACAGTCTGTTAATCTATAATTGCGGTTAACTTTAACAGAATCGAAATATGGGTTTCTGTATGATACCACACGTTTTTTATTCCTCGTCACTCGGTCACGCTACCTGTCCCTGCAAAAGCGCTTGCTACCTAATTTTTTAGGTATTCTATTCAGCGAGAACCTAAATTTCCTATTCAGTTAACGGTTACTGTTAACCTTATTGTGTGGGTAAACCGAATCAACGGATTTACCGAAAAAAGATTAACCGATATAACCAGGTTACTGATATGAATGGGTTTTCCGAACACTTATTATTGTGTATCATAGTGTACTTGCAGTATACAAGTGCGAGCCGGACTCGCGCACGAAGGGTTCCATAACATTATCTATGCCAAAATAACGTTTGTTGTATGGGATGGGGCCCCACTTAAAAGTTTATCCTATTCTGATTTTAGTATTTGCTGTTATAGGAGCAACATGAATACATCATCTGTAATAAATTCAACTGTCTAGCTGTCACGGTTCATGAAATACAGCCTGGTGACAGACAGACAGATGGCCGGACAGACGGATAGCGGAGTCTTAGTAATAGGGCCCCGTTTTTAGCCTTTGTGTATGGAACCCTAAAAATTAACTGTGTCTTAATATTTGTAGTTGGGTTTTCCTTTTCAATCTCTTAACTCCTCATAAACTACACTTCTCAAAAATTACCTATCATAATGGAGGATATCTCATTCGTGTTGGTTTCCAAAACTTCTGTTATTCAGTTTCCTATCCAATCCTTTTCAAAATCTCTTAACTCCTCCGACCAACTAACTCATTCTTGGTCTGGCTCTTATTTCGCTGTCTGTCACATAATGGTTAAAAATAATAAACAGTTATTAAAGCAATAAGTAGTATGGTACTTACCTACCATATCATAAATTGTAATCGTTACTCGCATTCATAAAAGTTGACAAGCGCATTTGCTGCAGAAGGGGAACCTGACAAAACGAGAATAAGAGTCTGTAATAAGGCTTCTTATAATAATTATTATTAACAGACTTCAGAAAAGGAGGTTATCATTTCGAATGTATATATACGGTTTAACAAAAAATACTGAAACTACTTTAAATGTGAATTCAGCCCATGATACTAAACAACTTTGTCCAAGGAACATATATCGAAATATGAAAAGTAATTTGTGGCCTCCCATACTAGTTGACCGAACAGCTGATCCGAGTTTGTATGGAAAGCCAAATTTTTCTTATATCAACATATGTTCTTGGAGAAAGTTGTTCATTATCATGGACTGAATTCACGCTTAAAATAGTTTCAGTACATATATTTTGTTAGACCTTATTTTTTGTTATTATGTAGTTATCTCCTTTAGATTCACGGGTCTTTTCATCCCGGTCCTTTGAGAGGCGTGGGAATACAGATACACGCAGAGGCCCATTGGAAAAGTTGAATTAGTATTATTAATTTATCATTAACACCAACATAATTATTTTTAAAATCCTGTTAAGTTTCCCATTGTTGGGCAAAGGCCTCCCAATAATCAACATCATTATATAATCTTCTGTTTCAGGCGGACACTGGGAAGGCAGTATAGTAAACACGATCTTCTTCCTTCTATTCTGGGATGAGATCTACTCGAAGCCACCCGGCGCCCCCGGTATCTTCCTCACCCCGTACCAGATGTACCCGCTAGACATGTTCTGCGAGAGCTTCTACACAAACAGACAGACGCTCATCGAAATCAGGCTAGGCATTATAGAGCTGTGCACTACAGAGGAATTGCTAGATATTATTACTGATAGGTGGAACAGCCGGGAGCCATGTAAGTTTCATTTTTTTTTCAATTTCGAGATTTGTTGACTTGGTCGGTAACACAGTAAAAGAATGTTTGCTAAACCTTATTTAGTTAAAACATGTTTCGTTCCTCTTTTAAATATTTGATATTGATAGGGCGAGACAAAAATATTATAACTTTAAATAGGTTTAGACTTAAATAGGTTTATGAATACACAAAGGTAAGACGTTCTCTATTACAGTGCTTTATACAATTCGCTACTTTCTAATAAATCAGATACTTTTTTTAAACGTCAGAACAAACATTTTCTATGTGATTTGTATGAAATACGGGCTAATGACGTCATAGTTTCTTGGACTCAAATAGCGCTCTTAATGTTTTTCTGTAAAAACAAATCTATAATTTTTCAAAACTAAAAACCAACTTCTCGCCCAAATTACACAACCGATTATGATACAATTACTATGGGATATATATCTCGTTTCCAACAAAAAAAGAATCATCAAAATCGGTTCATAAACGACGAAGTTATCCGTGAACACACATAAAAAATAGGGCATGTATTTAACGCGGCGACAAATTAATCTGAATATGGGATTTAAAAAATATTTAAGCCGGTAGCAAAAATAATAGGTTGGGAGCTACAGTGAGGGATAAATTTAAGTAGAAAGTAGCAGCTAAATAATCAGTTGTAAGCTTTGTTTTAATTTAAACTGGCATTGGTTTTTTGTTTTGGTAACTAAAATTATTGTTAAGCGAACACTTGACGGCGGATAAAAATTAGAAAATAGGATTTCTTAAATTGTACAATGAGGTTGTATATAAAGTTAACTGAGATTAGAAAAAAAAGTGAATATGGTCATAAAAAACATACAAGTGCGACAGTTTAAGAGCTCTAAAATAAGCAAATAGTGACATGCAAAAAAAATATTGTTAGTCTTTAATTTTATTTCTTGACTTATATTCTTTTACAATGGCGAAAAAGTAAAAGGCATAAAGGAAGAATAATTAAATGTCTTTATTTATTAAATCAAAATTACAAACGATATACCGAAGTACAATGAATACTTAAAGTAACAATATATTAAAATAAGTATTTAAAAAACTATTGTTTTATTAGGGCAGGTTTTGATTTGTTGGGGCGCCCACGCTTTCTGTTTTATTCGTCTTATTTCTGAGAGTGACACTGGGTAAAAAAAACGACGGGTTGCACTCCGGGAGTGCCGGCAGAAGTGAAAACTTTAATATTAACGTTGTGCATTTCCATGTATGCGCGTGGCACGCTGTAACATAAACACACACGAACATTCGCGCAAGCGCCCTGCGGCGTCTTACGAATTTTCGATCAGGGTCACGTGTCCTGACGCCCTGACGCGAGTTTAACATTTTTTACCCATTACAAAAAAAGTGTACAACGCCGCTAAAGAAGTGTTCACTTCAAAAAGGCAGTTGGGTTTTTTGTTTGTTAATAACGACTTGTTTAATTGTCAGGTGAGCTGTCTGGTATAAACCGCAGCATCGGGTTGGAGAGCGTGTGCGCGGTAACTCGGTGCCTGGGCGGGGCGCGCGCGGGCGCCGTGTGCCGGCGGCTCGCGGCCGACTACCGGTACGCGCACTCCGGCTTCCCCGACCTCACGCTGTGGAACGTGCACACGGGCAGGGTGAACACCTTTTTTATATACAATGCAATGCAAGTAATAATTGGATGGACCGTTTGCACAAAAAAAAGATATAGTCGATGACCGAAAAATAATTTAAAAGACACGGTGATTTTTCATTGGTTTTGAAGCTGAAGCACAGAATAAGTACTAGTACTCACGTACAGAATCTTACTCAGAAAAGAAATTTAAAGAAATATCTACTTAATGTGGTTAGCGCTATGGTTTAATTTAGCTCAGGTCAGAAGTCCTCACCTCTTCGTTTCGATATCTAGACGTCTATTGCAAGCCAATTTCGACAAACGATTCATGTAACTGAATTTTCCCCTTCGAAGTGGTCGCCGCGCGCATTGTAATAATGTAGGAATATTTTCGAAACATAAACTGGGAGTGACACAGGTCTTCACTTTATAGTGATCGTTCGTAAGACCTAATTAGCTAGTCAAATTAAAAATTCAGAAACAAAAACTTTTTACTACAACTTGAAAGTAGTAACTCAACAATGGGACATGAACGGCTAATAAAAACCAAAACTGAAGTAAAATTATGAGATCGATTAGTAGTACTGGCGGCGACTAGCGGCGGTCGGCCCGCCGGCTAAATTTTAAGTTCGCGCGGCAGTTTTGGACGGGCGTAACTACGTGGTCTCGATCGAAAATCATTTTTATCGTATGTCATACACATATGTGGATTACGTATATGGATAAAGAAATTTATTTACTATACGACATTTTTTTTCCAAAACCTATGAAAAGCTAGCGTGTGTATAACCGATATCGCTAGAAGGAACGACGGACGGTGAATAAAGCTATCGCCGAGTGGTACCCCAGGAATGGAAAACGGAGTTTTGGGCGTCCGGCACCTTGGGTTGTAAATATCAAACAGATTGTGATAAATCAATATCCCAATTTTTATTTCATTTTGCACTATTTTTTTGCACCTCATTCTGAAGAGAAGTTAGTTTGACTGTTAAATTATTATTTCCATTGACACACCAGTCTTAGGAAAATATTGCACGGGGAAAGTTATTTAGCATCATCAGAATCTGCTCTTATAATAGTTTCAGATTATTTATTTAGAGCGATGCCTAAAGCAAACAGTTGTAGACTTTAGCCAGACTATATTATTAGACACTTAATTTTGAATCCCTTTTGTAGATAAGATTTGTGGAGGTGAAGACAGACACGGACAAGCCTTCGCTGAAGCAGATCCAGTGGATGCACTACCTGCGGCTGAACAACATCGAGACGGAGTTCTGCTACGTCGGCGCGAACACCACGCGGTGCAAGGCGAGGGCCAGCTAGCGCAAAAACAACCATCGCCATAATATATCTAGACCAGCTATCTTCAATACCGGCCATGTCTTTTTTTTGGTAACTGACACTTATCGCGCCACAGCGCTAACTCTGCTTTTAATTCGTCCTTAAAAAGCACTGCTAGATTCGCTAAGTGTCATTCTCATTTATTCAATCGATTGACAGACGTTATAGACTAACCCCCATATTCATAAAAGTTAAACGTTTGCTAAAGCTCTTTTAGCTAAAATATGTTTTGTCTCGTTCTTATTATGTCGAATATTTGAAAGTGGGAAAAGGACAAAAGATATTTTAACTAAAACAGGTTTGGCAAACGGTTGTCAAGCATTCATTTCATTCAATATGGCGGCAGGAATTATGCAATCTGTATTGAATTTACAGACAATGAAATCTAGTTACTGATGGAAAATTATTCCTTAATATATTGCCGTGTTCTTTGAATTATTAGTGCAGTTTCTTAACACATACCAAGTAGTGATGTACAAGTCTCGAGGCCTCCGAGTCCTTTTGTCTAGAGCTCGGAGTCTTTTACAGGGCTCGCCTCGTTTGTGTGAAGCTCGACGACTTGGGAGTCTTTCAGAACTCGAGCCTTTTCGAGGGCTCGATCGATCTGGAGGCTTTATCACGGCTTGAGTCTTTTTCAGAGCTCGATCCTTTTTGAGAGCTCGAGCCTTTTCGAGAGCTCGATCGATTTGGAGGCTTTATCACGGCTTGAGTCTTTTTTTATTAGCTCTGTGACCTCCATAATGTGTAATTTGTCCCTATATATTTGTATTTATTTATTTATTGATGTTTGATTATTCTCGCGCGGCTACTTACTTTTGTTAAATTTAAATTAAAAATTAAATTAATAGGCTCGGCTTGCGAACTCTCTGGGTAAAAGGACTCAGAGAACTCAAGCTTTCATTGAAGGCTCGCGTTTAATTTAAGACTCGTGCTTTTTTAAAGGCCCAAGCTCTTTTGATAGGTTCGAGCTCTTTTGAAGGCTCGAACTCTTTTGAAGCCTCGAGGCGTGGATCTGCCTTGAGACTTCAAAAGTAGAACTCGACGCCTCGAGGTTTGTACATCACTAATACCAAGGCATTTTTGATTGATTATGTTACAGTGTTTTCTTTCATCAACTTTGGAGTGAACTTGGCGCGTAAATGCTAGCAAGAGACTAATGTGAGATGAACAGTGATACCGTATGACGAAAACAAAACTTATATGTGGCGTCTACTCTAGTGCTTAAGTACATAATAGCTCGTTAATAAACAACCTTATTTACAAAGCCATAAGTCCCAGCGCACACTAGAAGAGGTGCGGTGAAGATACGCCGGCTATTGAAGCGGTGACCCCGTGCCAATCACTAGCTGGTGTTAGTTGATCGATACTTTAGACAGGACAGACGTCATGGATGTTAAATAAATAAATAATTATATACAGATAAATTACGCAGATTGAGCTAGCCCCAAAGTAAGCTCGAGACTTTTATGGGATACTAACTCAATGATACTATAGTTTAGAACAAATACATATATAGATATTTTTTTTATTTTTTTCAATAGTTACACACAGCTCTGTGGTTAATTGAAGCCTCCTTTTAAGCGTAAAAGAACGCCTGTGCCAGGAAACTCCACTCTTCCATTTAAACAAACAGGTGATATTCTAAATTACACAAATAATAATACAACATAATAAATTAAAAATTAGAGTAAAGAAACTTACAATTTAGTGAATTAAGTCTGTCTTTGGTCTGTCAGTCTGTCTGTCTTGGACTTGAAATTTGTCAGTATGTCTGTCTGTTATATAATTTAAAGTATAAAGTGTTCTATTTCCTCGTAGTTTAGGGGTTTCAACCACTTTTTTACCTCTTGCCTACATTCATAGAGTAAAGTCGTGTATATTCGAATTTGCCTGTTTATTTTGTTATAAAGTACAGATGATCGAAACTCGTATTGAATGCAGGCAAATCGTGTCTTATTAAAGGGAACTCTAGCCACTATGTCTTTTCGTCTTCTGTTTTCGGATAGTGAGTTATAAGGTAAAGATTTGTGCTTTTTAAGAGTAATATTTAATAAGTATAGTTTCCTAATGGAAAGTAGACCTGTAATTTTATAAAGTTCATCTGTAGAATATCTGACCTTTTTAAAACACATTATTTTTAATAGAGCGCGTTGAGCTCGTTCTACGTCCAAAAATATAGTTTTTAGTGCACCTCCCCAGACAGGTATACAGTTAGTTAATACTGACTGCACCAGTACAACATAAATTTCTTTTAATATATTTAGTGGGATCACATATATCAGCGTTCCAAAAACCCACATCAATTTTCTGACTCTACTCACTAATAATTCCAAGTGCGAATACCAAGATAATCTCTGGTCCAAAATAACTCGTAGATATTAAATATTTGTCACTTTATCTATTTTAGGACAAGTACACTTGTTGCCTATTGTGTCCATGCATTGGTGTATTTTGATGCAATATGCGTTATTTTTTTTATTAGTTTTAGAAGTGTTTAGAGTCAGCAAGTTATTGTTTAGCCATTTGGCTACAAGAGTCATTCCCTTCTCAGCATTTTCTTTGACATTAGCCCAAGTGTTACCAGAAAAAACGATCGCTGTTTCGTCGGCGTAAGAGAAGACATTGGCAAATTACAAAGATCGTTAATATATAATAAAAATAAAGTGGGACCTAAATGCTACCTTGCGGCACACCGTACTATATTTTGGCATCATCACTGGTACATCTGTCCAATTTAACCTTCTGTTTCCTATCAGAAAGGTAATCTTGGAACAAAGTCTTTCCAGTTTTCCTACAAGAATTGGTATAGAGACAGTATCGAGGGCTTTTTTAAAATCCAGAAATATAGTTAGGCACTTTTGTCCTTTATCTAATTGTTCTACCAATATAGAGGTTAGTGCTGCTATTGCATCTTGCGTTGATTTCCCTTGTCTAAACCCATATTGGGAAGATGAGAGAATATTGAATTTGTTTAGGACTATATTACTTCTATAATCAACCGAATATTAAGTAGCTTCTCTATAATTTTAGATATAACGGGCAAGATGGCTATGGGTCTATAGTTGCCTATATTGTCTCTATCCCCATCTTTGTACACGGGCGTAATTATGGAGCGTTTGAGGGGTTCAGGGAAACATCCTTTTCTAAAACAGGGGTTGGTCAGATGAACGATAACAGGAATGACTTCATTTTTTACATGTTTTAAATATTTTGTGGATATGTTATCCCAGCCTTAATACTGTTAGATTTTAGATTCATTAAAATGCTGTTTACTTCTTCAGCTTCAGTTTCTAAAAGAACAAAAGAATGAGTTTGAGATAAACATCATCAGTCATTTTCCATCTTGACCTGATCGGGGATGGAAACCGAACATGTTGACTAGCACTTGATTTATTATTGCAGTACTTGCAGATGAAGAAAAACAAAGAAGGAATAAAAAAAGAAAATGGTTCAATGACCCGGTCGGGTTTCCGCGGTGGCAACAACAGTCCCGCGCTGGCTTTCGTGGCCGCCTCGCAGCGCTATGCCGCTTGTACTTTTTTAGGGTTCCGTACCCAAAAGGCAAAAAAACGGGACCCTAATACTAAAACTATGCTGTCTGTCCGTCCGTCTGTCTGTCTGTCACCAGGCTGTATCTCATGAACTGTGATAGCTCGACATTTAAAATTCTCACAGATGTGTTTCTGTTGCCGCTATAACAACTAGTAGTAAGAAAATAAAACAAATATTTAAGTGGGGTTCACATACAACAGACGTGATTTTTTATTGATAATGGTACGGAACCCTTCCTTCGCGAGTCCGACTCGCACTTGACCGGTTATTTATGTTCGCCAATACATTTTGTTGTGATATTTCGCCGCACCTCTCTTAGTGTGCGCTGGGACTAAGAGGTCTGTTGTTAAGTTTAGTAGAAGTAAATCAAGTTAGGGCATGAGACCAGACGAGGAGGGTATTACTTTTAATCTGTAAGTGTACAATTAAATTGGCATTATAAAGTCAAGGTGCTAATAATAAATATCTGTTTATATTCAGGTCATATTAGTTGATTATTCAGGGTCTAACAAAATATACTGTTATTTTAAAGCCACATTCAGTCCATGACACTGAATAACTTTCTCCAAGGAATGTATATCGAAATACAAAAGAAATTGGCCTCCCATACAAGTTCACTGATCAGCTGCTCCGGGTTGCTACGGATGGCAATAAAATATATTTATGTATGTTCCTAGGGAAAAGTTGTTTAGTATCTTGTACTGAATTCACGAATAGTTTCAGTATATTTTGTTATAAGTTACATTTAAATGTGGCAGTAGTGTTTAACAATAAATAATGTAAAAGCTTTTAAACATTTATTTGCATGGAGACTGTAAAGGAGGTGGATAAGACTAGTTACCTTTTTCAAGAAATACTATATTAAGCAATTATGAAAATGACCCAGGACTCACCGCAACCAAACACTGGTCAAGTTTATTATAATTAAACGGCCTTTGGACTCGAGAAGTGCTTTAAATGTTCATTTCATTGCATTATGTGAGCTATTGAGGACTAATAAGGACTCATTCATTAGGGATTTTAATGATCGAAAAGCATTAAATCTTTCGAGATATTAGAATGGCTTTCTAAATTATTACTATATAACGAAAACTAGCTTTTGCCCGCGGCTTCGCTCGCGTAGGGGTGTAATTTATCAAAATCCTTTCTTAGGGGATGCTTACGTCATAGTAGCTTTATGCATGCAGTCTCAGCCCGATCGGTTTAAAATTGACAAAGTTTCATACAAACTTTCATCCCCTATTTTATCCCCTTGGGGGTAGAATTGATCAAAATCCTTTCTAAGCGGATGCCTACGTCATAACATCTACCTGCATGCCAAATTTCAGCCCGATCCGATATTTGGCGTAGGGGTACCGACCCCACGACTGATTTATTTTTTACCGGCTGTAACTCTGCGTCAAATTTCTCTTCATCATATATTATTAATCGACCGTTCAATTATCTACTAGTCTACATCTGTTGTAAAACAACAATGTAAAATGGGTATGTAGCGCGAAGAGGCAAATATGTTTATTTTATGATAGTTATTATTTTAACTTTGTAATGTATACTGGTTTTATGTATTAAATCATATTTTTATTAATGAAGGTTTTTTAATTATGTACCTATTACCTACTTAACCTACTAAAAGCCTTTATATAAATGCTTAGGATGTTCATATTAATATTGACATTGCGTCTAAATTGTCATTCCGGCGTATAATCTACAGTTTAAATTAAGGATATACATGAATTTTTCGGGGTCCAGTGCTGCCCCCATTTGAAATAGATTATTCGAAAAGTTACGGAAATATCATTTAAAAATTACCTATTGTATGAATTACTGTTTACGGTTTACACTGAGAACATGCTTTTTTTTCTACGCACATGTGCCAAAAGTGGCCGTTTTTTGCAAATGTGCGAAGAAAAGCTTCACGTTCCCAGTTCAAACTGTAAACAGCAGTTCACTAAATAGTTTGACGGGTTATTCTAGGGCATGATTAAGACAAATATCTCAGTTTCTTTTTAAATAATTTATTTCAAATGGGGGCAGCACTAGACCCCAAAAAAATTATAAATTCCCTTAACAACAAAGCTAAAAAATAAAAGAAGACTTCTGGCCAGTGTTGAAAATAATATCTAGATATCTGCAAGACATCTGTGCTTTTGACGACAAGACATAATAAAAATGTCTTCTGGTTTGATGTTGTCATCATAGGGCTTTTTGACATCTTTCATATTTTATTACAACTGCGCTGCGGCGCTGTACGAATAGAAAGTTTTTTTTTTTGTAAATTTGGTGCACACAATGTTTTCTGTTCTGGTCCCCTTGCTGGCGATGTCGGCGGTGTCCGCGCTGTCCGTGGTGTACCTGTACTGCGCCAACCGCGGCAACAGGAGGAAAGGCTACATGGACGTCAACGAGAAACCTTCCACGGTCGAGTAGGACTCCATTTAGTGTATAATGTGGGTGGATTTATTTAATACAAAACGTGCATCTGTCGTATATTTCTTAAAGGTTTTACTAGGAGATTCTAACCGTGAACACCATTTTTATGTATCAAATATTGGCGCTTCGATGCGCCCAGGAATAGTCTTTAAATAAAATACAATAATTTGTGTAACAGATTTATTTATTAAAATATATTCTAATAAAAATTCATAACATAGTATGTACATTCAACAATACACCAACCTACAGATCGTAGGGAATAAGGCACCTATTATTTATAAAACGCGTCATCCTCTAAGGCTTAGGACGAAGTCGCGTCACCCCCAAAACGTTCACCGAAAAATGGTAAAATGGACAAAAAAACAAGCAGCAAGGGTTGAGCATTTCATATACTTTACAATGATTTTAAATAAGTTACTAAAAATATTCTACAAATGCATAATTTATGCACCACAAAACGTTGCTGTGCCAATAAACAAATTTTCTTTTTTTAATAGGTAATATGTTTACTGCTACCTGACACAGCACTTCAATATCAATCGATACAAACACTTATAAATGATTTTAAAAATGACCCTTGTCTTTTGGTAACTAACTAGTCTTACATTTATTAGACTATCATTTCAAATACCACACCACGTGTCAAGAAAACTATAAAATACCTTGATTGTATACATAGAACGTTTATAAAAATATCTACCTCTATACTTCAGACAATTTAGCTATCAACGAATTCAAATACATTTCTCACGTTGCTCTTAATCGATATGTGATCGAAACATCTTTTACGTTTACACAGCCGAGGAAAGTGATTGCACTTACAAAAGATTCCAATCTACATCTAACATTGTATAAATAACTCGGAAATTGGCAGAAATACACCTACACCTATATCTTTAATGTAAATATTACCTTACGAAATACAGGCACCGCTGTGATTACAATATATTCTACAAAAAATATCAAAACGCATGCAACCACCCACGTCATTCAAGGTTGCCTTACATTTGGCAAACACAAACATTACATCAGGCACTAGACATCAAAATAGTCTATCTTTTATGGGATATTTGAGTTGATACAATGCTCAAACATAAATACAAATAAAACACAGAAAAAAATATTGAATTCAAGAAGTCCCTAAAAGTAAGATTCACATCAAGCAGGATCGATTCGAGGCGGCTAGGTAAGGAGCCGACTGTAGTGTAAGCTGTAGAATTCCGTGTTTTAGACATTACAAATTCTGCAAGCATATAATAGAACGCTCAACAGACGTTCCCAAACCGCGCCGCTTGATCTAAACCCTATCTACTTTACATGTGAAAATTCCTACCATTAATTTAGATTTCTTTCCATTATAACAATGTAATGTCAGCACTCCTTACTGGCGAAGCATGCGCGGGACTCCTGGTCAAAAATAACGCAATTGTTACATTACTGTTTATTAAAAATAAAAACCAGAAGCCCATAAACCAGTTAATATATTTTCTAACCAAATAAACAAATATATATTTACTTATTACCTCTTAATTTTATCTGTAAATGACACGTTTTTGAGTATTTGGCTAGATAAGTTGTGTTAGTCAATACATACTTAGATAAGCAGATACCATTCGTCGAGTATTTTCTGCTCAGTTATTATCACTTAAAACAAATATTCCTTATCATATAAATATTGAATAAATATTTCTCGTATCTATCTTTGATCTAATAAATAGATTTGATATTGTCGGGACACTTTGTTTCTACGGTATACAAAACAGTTTCTTTAACTGATGCCTAAAATGAGATCTATAAAAATGTGATACATGATAATGGACATTTTAATAAACTATTTATAAAAATACTCTAAGTAAAACTTTATAAACACTTTTTTGGTTTATAAATTATGTTTTGCTGTAAAGGGCAGCTTGACTAAAAGGATATGACAAAACGAGTCTGGCGGTGGCGATCTGTTTTACATATATATATATATGTTTTACATATTGCTCGCATGTCATAAAGGGACGCGCAGTTTCTTATATGTTTATATTACCAGGCAATATTAGAATCCGAATAATTTACCAACGACCGATACAATCTTACTCTATTTTCGCACTTAGATGCGATATGACCAGAGACGAATGATGAATTTTAAAGAAATGATTAAATAAATAATCTTTATTAGGTGATTCCAGTTTTGAAAAAAAAAAAAAAATTCATCGCTGGATATAACATTAAATCGATACCCAATCTAAACATTTACTGGCAAACCGTCATAAACTTGCTATCTCGTATGCCTAACGATTTATAAGTACGTACAGTACAGTTCTGACAGTTCTATAAGGTAAAATTGGTTTTGATACTGCAAATAGTTACGGTTTGTAGCTGGTTTGTTGGCAATGTGATCGTGTCATTCACCTTCATTTCATTTGACGTCTTTTGTGGCGTAGAGGTCACAATGCTGGTCCGCCACCTAAAGCTACTGGGTTCGATCCCCGGGTCAGGGCAAGTTGAAAAATGGCCTTTTTCAAATTGTCCTGGGTCTTGGGTGTTTATTTATACAATATGTAATAAAAACTCTGTCCGATCGTTGTAGGAGCAACTGAGACCGTCAATATGAACAACTTTTCCTATGGGGGCCAATGCTTGAAACTTGAAAAGAAATCGACATTTTCTTACAAAAGAGTTTCAAGCATTGGTCCTTTAAGAAAAGTTGTTCCTATTGACGGTCTGAGTCGCTCCTACGAGGATTGGGCAGGGTTTTTGTTATATATTGTATATTTATTTATAATTCAAACCGCTAAGAAAATAGAGTAAACTGTCAGAAATGTGCGTGCACGTGAGTGTATATAGCATGGATGTGTGTGGCTCACATGTTGGGCTCCTGCTTGAAGGGCATGGGCTCGAGGAAGGCGGGCTCGGGCAGCGGCAGCTGCGGCACCAGCGGCGGCGACGCGGCCGCCAGCGGCGACGACTGCACCGACGCCGGCGCCGCGCCCTCCTCCATCGCCGTGTCGGTCGAGGCGCCTGCGACCACACGTCACATTTTAAATGAAGAAAATAGATTATGAGTACGTCAGAAATATGCCTAAATTCCTAAAACAAATAACAATAATGTCAAACTAAACTATAGTCCATTTGGTTAGGTATTTCAATAAATGTAAACAATCTTGACATGTCTTTTTATTGAAATATACACTTTTTTTTGACAAATAACACTGATTGAGCCAGCCCCAAAGTAAGTTCGAGACTTGTGGTATGGGATACTAACTCAACGATACTATATTTTATAACAAATGCATATATAGATAAACATCCAAGACCCAGAACAATTTAAAAAGGCCATTTTCCAACTTACCCTGACCGGGAATCGAACCCGGGACCTCTGGGTGGCGGACTAGCATGTTGACCACTACGCCACGAAGGTCGTCAAACTTAATAAATCAATAACTTTGAGAATTAAAAATTATTTAATTTTATTAATTATAAATATATATATATATATATATATATATATATCAATTTGTAATTTGAAAAGATATTGATTTTTATAGTGATTGTGTTTTATATAAAGACATGTCAAGATTGTTTACATTTATTTAAATACTTAACTAAATGGACTATAGAGTTCAATTAGGGCTTTCAATGCTATGAGTTGAAAGTCCATAGTTTCTGAAAAATTCGAGATTCCATATACAGTAGATAGATCATCATCAACCGAGCGTATTTCCGGTTGCATCCTCAGCGATAACGCTTTAGAGCCCGAATTCCGCTATCTAACCAAGATTCTGATTAGAAGAGGTTATTGGTTTTTACACAGAGAGACTGCCGTCTGACCTCCACAACCCAAAGGGTAGACCAGAACCAATCCTTGGATAAGTCTGATGAGCAAATGCTAGATGGCTAGGACCCACAGTTTATACGTGCCTTCCAAAACACGGAATCATCTTTATTTTCGAATAATCAGGTGATTCAAGCCTGCAATGTCCTAGCTTGACTGGACAAAACTTTTCACAAAGTATGCTTCCCAGTGGGATTCGAACCCACGACCTCCGGATCGCAAGGCGAACGCCTTGACCACTGGACAACGGAGGCAGTCATACACTAGATAGATATGTGCAAACATGATAAAACGCAGCTTTATTTCCCCGTGCTCACTCTTGTTTCTCTTTTCAACCTACACGCCTAACATCTTGCTGAACGTGGCTTTTGTATATATGATGACCTTATCTGATCTCCATTAGGACTTAAACACTAGACTTTCCCTAGAAACACACTACCTATTATTTTGCAACATGACAGGTTTCGGTAAAATCTTGTAATTTTAAAAAAAGTTCACCGTCTGGAGTAAAGACAGGCCCGAGAGAAATCAAAACCAAGAATTGTAGCGCCACACTCTAGCTATTATTTTGAAACGACCTGTCAGATTTGGTGAACATTTGTAAGTTTAAATAAATTTCACCGCCCGGAGCATGGACAAGACAGGCCAGAGACAAATTGAAACGAAGACCAAGCCCTACAAAAGGTTGTAGCGCCGAAGAAAGAAAGACTCACCGCCGAGAAGCATCTCCTGCAGCAGGCTGTCGACGTGCGCGACGCCGAACAGCTTGGCGAACTGGATCTGCTCGATCATCTGCCACGTGATGCTCTGCAGCGGCGGCAGGCACAGCAGCAGCTCGCCGAACCGTCCGCGCCCGTCGTACTGCCGGTCGCTGATGTAGTCCTCCAGGTTGATTTGGATCTGGTAGCGGAGCTGCTTGATCTTCTGCGGCTGGGACAGGCCTTTGGCGTCTGGAATAGACAGTTTTCGTGAGTTTGCAAGACAAAATTACTAGTGTTTCTATAGGGCTTTTTATGCATTCAAGATGCAGTACTTTAGTGTCCCCTTACCCTGGATAGAAACAGACTTTCCCATACAAACATAGTTTACGTTTTATTTTGAAACATTAACGCGGCCCTTCCCGGCTGCTCTGTCGTCAACTCGAGCATACTTTGAAAAGCTTGTCGCTTCGTCCAGAGCAATGCTAGAAAAAGGTGCAAATCAAAAAGAGAGAGATAGCGCCTGAGGGCTCGGTTTGCATTCTATTGAGCGAAGTTAGTATTATTATTAACATCAATTGAACGAATATTAACTATTCATGGGGTGCGGAAATTTCATAAAACTTGTTCCAGGATATACGTGTTTATAAGTAAGCCTTACAAGTGTGTGAAATAAATGTTTTTTATTTAAAATGTTCATTTCATTTGCGAGGTTTTTATCGTACGTATCGTAAGTACTTTATGAACGGTCGAAGTTCAGCGAAAATTTGTGCAAAAAAGCAGATTTTTGGAGGCTTATACTAAATTTAAATTTCAAAAATTTAACTTTTTTTTTTTAGATAGAAACATAGAAATAGCACACAAGATACCTGTTAGTTCAAAAGTTTTCAAGAAAGATCAGTTACAACGCCATAACCACGTGCGAGCATTTGTATAAAAAGTGAGACAGGAAGGCCGCTCTTAATATACATAACATTAATAACAAATATTATTTCGTAATTTAATGCATTTAGTAGTACAATAATAGTCGGTCGCTTTTTTAAAAATAAATGATATTTATTTAAGATTATAGCAATTGTCCTAATCAACGTGACAACATTTTGGGTGTGCCAGGTGTGACATTTGGCGGATCAGCGATAATAAATTGATCCTTCAATACATATTGCGTCATATTTTATTATAAAACAACACGTGCGTGTGTTTTGGCGTGTGGCGTCTGTTCCGCGTGAGCAGTCTAAGCCTGCTTTTATTTTATTACACGGTTTCGATTTACTTGCATTTTCATTGATATTATTATAAATCACTTGAAAATTATGATGAATCATTACGGAAGATAAACTTATAAATTAGTAAAAAGATAAATCTGTCAGTCTATATAACAGCAGTCTAAAATCATCTGTATTATATTGTATGTAATTTAGTATTTACATTATTTTTCGACATCAGACCCAATCATCATAATTTAAATTGTCATTTATAAGTTATTGTGAATTGTCATATAGGTCGGAAATGGCTTTAACTTGCAGGGCATTTTTACGTTTTACATAAACAACATTTAAATTGGTTCGGCCATTCCTTTCCACCTAGTAACAGCCTTTGGCGTCTTTGGGTGCCCATTGACTTGCACATCATCTTTAGAGAAGAATAAAAAAAAACAAGACTCCAAAGCAGCATGACAATTGATGTAACCGGAAACGCTGTATTTAACATAAAGGGCGTACGCTGCGTTAAGCGTGACCATGCGACGTGTTCAGTCTCCGTCACAAACTCTACGTGCGGCAAAGACACTGCATCATGCGACGTATTCTGCTATCTCTTTCGCATGTAGAGTTTGTGACAGTAAAACGCAGCATAAGGAAGAAATAGATTAATGAATATTGAGAAAAATAATAATATTTGGCACTGGTAACAAAATAAAACGTCACAAAATAATGTCACTTGTGATGATCGTACCATTTTCAATGTGATTTTAGATATATTATTGCAGATAAACTGATAATAACAGCGCTATATGACCTTAAGAAACTATAACGTCAATCCGATAGAAAATGTTTGTTTAGACGTTTAAAATAAAGGATCTAATTTGACTTGTTGGAAAGTACCGAATTGAGTCAAGATGAGAAGATAGAATGCGATACTCACTGGGGTCAAAGAAGACGATCGCTTTGAGACACGCGAATTCAGTGTCGTCGATGTCGATCTCCCGCAGCGGCCGCACGATCTCGTCCATCACTCGGATGCCGATCATGCTGATGTCTATATCCATACGCCCATCTGGAAATATGTTATGTTATGTAATACTTTATTGTACACCAAAAAATATCAATAATTAAAAAATACACACAGAAAAGACATACAAATGTACAACGGGCGGAGAATTTAGTGAAGCATTAACAATAAGACATTGATGATTAAAATCTTCTTATGCTTTTGCTTTATTCATTTATGAAGTCTGCAACCTACACTCTACAGTAGTTCCTGGTGATTATGTGTAATCTTTGCGTTTACACTCTAGGTAGTAACGACTGTTTCTGTCTTGCTTACGGGTTAACACTTACCCTTATATTTATAAAAAATAACAACCGTTTGTTTAACCTATTTTAGTTAAATAATGTTTTGTCCCTTTCTCTCTTTTTAATATTTGACATTAAAACACGAGAAAAAACATATTTTACTGAAATAGGTTTAGCAAACGTTTGTATTTGTTTATGAATATGGGAGTTAATCTATAAAGCAGAATCGTGTGTTCTAAACGGTAACTCGGTTGGACTGCGAATGGTCGGCAGACGTCGAAGATCGTAAAACGAACTTTCAAATTATTCGGAGCGGATCAGACTAAAATATTAAAGAGACAGGAACAACAAAATCTTAAGACTGTTACCCTAGATTTTTCCATACAAACGTAGTAGCTTTTATTTTGAAATGACATGTGAGATTTCGGCAGTTTTGAACTTGAAAGAAAATATATATATATATATATATATATATATATATATATATAAATATAAATAAATATATATATATAAATATAAATATATATATATTTATATATATATATATTTGTTATATACATAAAGCCGGGCCCGCTGCCACCGTTTTCTAACAATATTGTCAGAAAACATGAAATTTCATTCATTTGAATGAACATGAATGAAATTTCATGTTTTCTAACAATTTTATGTTTGAAAACAGTGGCAGCGGACCCGGCTTAACTATGAGCCAAAATGCGGCGGCGTGACAAAATAAGGAAGTACCAAGTGAGAGTGGCGCGCGTGTCATGATCATGGCACTCAATCCCGTCAATATATTTTGACAAAACTTAATACCTTATGTTGATCGCACTAAAGTTTATTATTGTTTCTTTTGAATACTACGCCATCTATGATAAAGTCAATTTTTTTTTTCATAAAGGTATATACTGAGACCCAGGACAAAAAAAGGCCATCTTCCAACTTGCCCTGACTGACTAGCATGGTGACCACTACGCAACGGAGGTCGTCAAAATATACATACCAATGTATATACCATACATACCAATATTGTGTTTGGCGATGATGCAGTTGTTGCCCAGCAGCAGCACGTCCTTGAGGTGCAGCGAGCGGCGCGCGCAGCCCAGCAGCAGGTGCTCGCCCGCGTGCGCGCGCAGCAGCGCCACCTGCCCACACAACACATTAACACTCACAGAACTAGTCGATACATTTTCTATACAAATTTCGGAGGAGATTTCCTCCACTGTTTGACATAGTACATGCAAGGTTTAACGTTTCGTCTCACTATAAATTTTGTCTGTATGGATATAGAATAGTAAAAGAAAAAGCCGTTAAAAAAGTAAAATTAAAAATTTTAAAAACCCCTCGACACAAAAAATTTACTCTAAAAACTAACAAGTCAGATCCCCTCATCAACTAAAAAAGAGCTGATGATCTTTAAACGGCTAAACAGATTTTCATGAAAAATGGCTGAGAACACTCGGAATAAAATTATCTATGACACAAAAAAGAAACTCAACGAAAATCTGTTCATTCGTTTGGTAGCTACAATACCATAAAAAAGATACACAGACACGTTAGACTTCACCCCTCTCTTTTTACGTCGGGGATTAAAAAGTTATGAGTCTTCAAAGATTCTGTTTTTTTTTTTGCTTATTTTACGCAACTTTCGGCGTAAATAAGTAATAAAAAACCGTACAATCTCCAAAACAAAGTCCACACCGACACGGCTTAATTATCGAAGATTTTAATAAACTTTATTTGTAATTGATTAATGAAGTAGTTTTTGCATAAAACCCCTATTCCCAAAGGACTTAACGTATGTTTTTACGCGCTCGGTTTACTATGATGAACGTCGGTTACTATGAACACGTGTGAGTTCGAGCCCGCGACTAGTTCAACCTTACTACTCGCAGCTTAAAATTATATCAGACGGGTGGCTGCCTTTTGTCACAGAATAGGGAAGCATACTGAAACCTCAGCCGCAGGTGGCGACGTGGCGGTGCTAGCAGCGCATAGTTTGTTGAGGTTGTGTGCGTGGAGGTTAACACTAAATATGATATGGGTTTTCTGTTTGCGCTTATGCGACACCCGACGGGATAAAAAGGCAGTATTCTTCTCTATTAATATACGTATTACATACAGAACGGAGGAGAATGCGAGGACGGGGAACGGGGACGCATATTGCGCGGATTAAGGGGATACCTGAATTTTCGGGGGACCGCCATTTTAAATAAATCATTTGATAAGAAACGGAAACATCATTAAAAAAATTGTCTTGACCAGACACTAAATAACCCTGAAAACTATATAAGAACTACTGTTTACAATTTAAAGTGAGAACGTGAAGCTTTTCTACGCACAATTGCGAAAAACAGCCACTTTTGGCGTAACTTAAATGATAAACTTCTACATCAAAAGGTACTACATAATAATTTGCATTACACAAGAGCGTGGCAACTAATCTATACAGACAAGACAAGTGCAATGTCTTGTACAAAAACTAAACATTTGTCGTTTAATGTTAATCGTATCGAGATAGAAGTTGCAGCTACATCACTATCGGCATATACCAACCCGCAGGTCAATGATGGCGGGCGCGTGTTGAAAACTTGATTATACAAGCCAACCGGGTCAAAAATACATTATTTATATATGAATAAAACGATACAAAATAATGTTATTTGTCATTGATCATTTACAACGTGGAATGGACATACCCGTAATAAATCAAGCCACAGGCTGTACTAGACCACTATAGTTATTTTAATGAATGATATTAAAATAACAGTCAAAAAGCAAAAAAAAAAAGAATCGGCGTTCCCATACAAGTTGCGCTAGCTGCTGCACACTATTGTGTGGAAATGCCATTTTTTTTTCTTTATGTCTGTTATTTTAATTTCATCATACTTGTAGTGATCTAGTATAGCCCGTGGTTCAGTTTATTACGGGTATGTCCCTTTCACGTTGTATAAGTACAAACATTTTCAACGTGATTTAAGATTTATTAATGCAGAAAAACTGATAATAGGAGCGCTATTTGACTCCAAGAAATAATGATGTCACGACGTGAGTGCTATTTCATAAAAATCTCATAGACAACGTTCAGAAAAAAGCATTTGATTTGACTTGTTGGAAACTAGCGGATGGCACAAAAAAAACTATTTCAGGCACACATTTATTCTACAATGTTATAAATAGTTGTCGGTTAACCTCAGTGTTAAATAGAAATGTCGAGTAATGTTCTGTTGTACTTACTTTGTAATATGATAGTAAAATAAGTAAAAAGAAAATAAATAAATAACATGAATTTTTAATTTTACATCGCATTTGCTAGGCGACAATGTATCTTAATACGTAACAGTAACATTTAAGTCCAGAATGTGTCACTGCAGAGGTGTTTAATAAAAAAAAAGCTAAAGTTTCGCTACAAAACAAAACAATATAGAGGTACGATTTGGCTCACATTTACGTGACTTGCATATATTTTATTGTTTTTACTTCATTGTAATATGAAATATATATTTTCGGCCTTTGTTTACGTTACTGTACATACATATCCATATGAAGTGTATCCTTGCACTTTAGGCCGAGAATGAACTGAATTACCACGAACTACATGTTATTTTCCTTTTTTTTAACGAATTCAAAAAGTTCAATCAGGTTCATTAAATACCTTTATACGAGTAACTACTATGCGCGTTAACTTGTTTCCAATGCTTGCGCACAGTAGTTGTTGATATGCTAATATCAACAAGAGAAATCGTGTCTCAAATCAATCAATGAAATCGTTTATTTGCAATGATTCTCCATGACAAAGAAAAAACCGCGTAGGCCTTAGCAGTGAATTAAATACTATCAGTTATTTATCTACCTACTATTGGAGAAGGGTGGAAAAAATAACTGTAAGGAAAGGAATAAAAATACAGAAGTACTACACATAGTAAGCGAAAAGAAACATCTAATAAATGCTATAGGTTAAAGGAGTTTAAATACGCTCGGTGTGATGATGATGATGACTTGGTGCGTCATAACGAATTTATAAGGGCGATAATAGAAGGATAAAGTGGAAGAGGGAAACACAGACAGTTTAATGAAGCAAATAAAGGAGAAAGTGTCAGTGGTGACGTAGCAAAATGTGAAAATGCTGGCAGACAAGAATGGGGAACTCCACCGACATTAGCGTCACTCTTAAATTTAAATAAAAATAATTTTTCAAATACCGAATTCATCTCCTAACTACACAACCGATTTTGATAATATTTCTATGGTCCACTTTTCCTAATTGGTCCAAGCGTCTTCGAATAATCGGTGACATAAAAAAAAGATCGCGACGAATTGTAACCTACTCCTTTTTGGAAATGGGTTAATGAAGTTATCTATCTAAGAATTTGAGGTATTTGACATTTGTGGTATTCTTACCTGGTCATCCAGATGGAGCTCCGTGAAAGCGGGGATGTACTTTGCCCACTCGACCAAGATCAGCAGCTGTTGCTTGATGGAGTCGCACACGTCATTGATCTTCGCCAGCTTCCGGTTGTTGATCTCTGCGTCGCTTACGTTGATTGTCTGTGCACACAATTATACTTTTTATTGCACCATAAACAAAAGGAAACAAAACGCACGAAAAAATTATACGAACGCGGATTTCTTGCAAAGTGACATTACCAAATTTAAAAATAAATTATTTTTATTTTGCACAGCAGAATTTAAACGTATATTAGGAATAAAATACTCGTAGGACGTCAGCTTGTCTTGTCAGCCCATAACCTATATAGAAGCACTCCTAATTCAATGTCCATTCCTTACTTTACTAATCTTCTACAATTTTTGTATGCTTCAAGACTAGCATGGATAGGAAACTGAGATAAGAAAAAAAAATTGCATGTCCTGTGAATGGGACATGTGATAGCATGTATACCATTCGCAGAACAAAGGAATATAAGGTATACATTATAGTGATAATTTTATGTCGTTACTTAGTCATTTAGTTAATTTCATCCTGGAGATTAATAATACGTGGGTCGTGGGGTTCAAATATTTTAATAACATATTGGCTGTTGACTAATTTGCATTAATAATGGTTGAATAAGCATTATGTTTCTTAGAACTTGGCAATACATAGTTTTAAGATAGGCATTTAATAAAGTATGACTAACCGCTATTCCTAATTCGATATTTTCTAAAGTTTTATTTAAGTTGGTATTAAGGGGCTACCTGAATTTTTCGGGGTCCAGTGCTGCCCCCGTTTGAAAGAAAACGGAAATATCATTTAAAATGTTGTCTTTATCAGACCCCAGATCAGAATACCCTTCGAACTATTTTATGAAGATTGAATTACATGCAGTTAAAACATTCGTGGTTTTGTCAGGAATGGCATTTGCAATTGTTGTTTTTTAAAACGCAGATAATTTGATTAAGGATAATAATAACAACAAACCTCGTCTATGACCTTCCTGCTGAGTAGCTCGGCGTTTAGTAGAGATACCACTGAGAGTCCGTTGGCTTGCGTCGGCTCCTCGTATGAAGGCCGCCTGCAGTTGATTCTGTCTCTTTCATTCTGGACGGCTGTAGACATGAGAACTCTTTGTTCATATTTCATATAGAAAATAAAGAGCATTTCAAAAATTGAACGTAATTTTTTTCTTTTATTTGTCATTTAAAAACAGCAACAAAAGATCATGAAGCTCTTTTTAAACGGCCAGTACTATGATTAAAAGTTTGGTTTTTACATAAATGAGTCAAAAGGAAGTTGTCAACCAGCGATTGATAGGTAAATAATAGTTTGTTGATAGACAATGAAGTTTAATGAAACAAACAAAATGTTGTAGAGTTACATTAATACTAACATATGTGTTCTTTGTGTTCTTACGGCTAGAGAAAGTCTAGCCTCTTTATTCACAACAAATAAAAAAATTTGCTTCACCTATTTCAATTAAAATGTTTTGTCTTTGTCACTCCTGTTAATATTTACCGTTGCAAGAACAAGAAAAAACATATTTATCTATAATATGTTTAGCAAACGATCGTTATTTTTTATGAATAAGGGGAAGAGCTTTAAGATTCAAAATCCATGTTCAGTTTGATGATAGGCGCCAGAGTAAAGGGAATCAGAAATAGTGATGGTTTGATAGTCGCATTGTCTATTGACATGATTAGACGAGGTTTGAGAATAATGAAATAATTAATATGGCAACAAACCAACACAACACTCCATATGCCTCAGCGTGATGCAACGGATTGTTGTTGTTGCCCTGACCGCGGGTCAGAATGCAGGTGATATGCATTATTGACACTTACGCACGTTAAGAAATCCTGGGCGTAGTCACAGAATTAATACAAGTATTACATACAAAACGGAATCTCCTAAAGTCCCGCGCAATATGCGTCCCCGTTCCCTGTCATTAAGACATGTCAGATGACTCTCAGATTGAAAAAAAAAAACGACGGGTTGCACTCCGGGAGTGCCGTTAGAAGTGAAAACTTGAATATTAACGTTGTGCATTTTTGATATTTTGGAATGGTTAGGGAATAATTTTGCACGAGTTGCTTTAATTATTAGTATAAAAGTACTATCTTTATGTGGTAGAATACAATATTTATTTATTTACAGCGTGCCACGCGTAAGCGCCCTGCGTCGCCTAAACGAAACAGCAGGCGCAGGCATACATTTTCGCCGCGCCGTAGAAAGAGAGTGGGATACTTCCTCTCCTACGCCGCGCCGGCTGTCTACGCTCCATCCGTCTTACGAATTTTCGATCAGTGTCACGTGTCCTGACGCGAGTTTCCTGATGCGAGTTTAACATTTTTTACTCTTTACAAAAAAGTGTACAACGCCGTTAAAGAAGTTTTCACTTCAAAAAAATCCATGAATAGCACACATACAGCACAGCACGTACGAAAAAATATAAAAAAATAATTGCTTATGTTTTAGAACTAAATACCTTTTTCCTAAACCACTTTATACATATTTACTACTGCTAAGTTAATTAGTTATAGCCTTCAAGCATGGATTGTGTCCATTTATTGTAATTTTGTATAATGTCTATCGCAATAAAGATTGACTGATAAGCTCAAGACTAGTCAGCTGCTCGGGTTAGCCGAACTGAGCCACGTTAGAACATAATGACTAATTAATATCAATACATCAATACATATAACAAAACAGTAGGAACCGCGTGTCTGTACATTTGATAAAATTAACAAAAAATGGGTGTGGGCAATATAAAACGAGTAACAGAACACAAAAAAGATTTTTTGAATTTTTTGTCTGTCTGTCTGTATGTACTCGCTAATCTTTAAAACTACTGAATAGATTTTTATGCGGTTTTCACTAAAGGATTAAGCTCATCCCTGAGCAACATATAGGCTTTGTTTCATCGAAATCTGATGTCAGATAAAAAGTTATCGTCATTTTAAGTTTTAAGATAATTTTTCTGTGCGATTTTATAGTTACATAAAATAGCAACAGATGGTGCCTCAAGAAATATTAAAACGCGCTGTATAGTGTATTATATTATATTTGACCATCAATATGGAAAACTTCTACACCCTTATATTTTCTTTCCTGTTCATAATTTTAGTGTCGTAAACCAATTATAACCCTAAATAATTGCAATTTCTTTAAAATTACATAATTTTGCCCATATCTGACATTTCGTTTCAAAACAAAACGTAGACTAGGTACGTTTGTATGGGAAAGTCTGATTCTGACCAGTGTAAGGGGACTCTTAATATTTCGGATAATAGATATTGCTGATCTTGCTTTGTGAATTGGTTAGTTAATATTTCGGATAATATTGTTGATTTATAATTTAACACTTGGTAAGAAAATACGGACTTTCTGATCTTGCTTTGTGGATTGGTTAGATATTACAGATATCTTCAAAAGCTTCTTGGCTTTATAGATTTATTGAGTTTTTAGATTTAGTGATCTTGCTTTGTGGATTGGTTAGGAATTTCGAACATTATCTTTAAAAAATTCTGGGCTACATAGATTTATTGAATTAAATATATATATTATTGTATTTTGTGCTTTGCTTTCAAAAATGCTCCGAAGAAAGTCAAATCTGTCTCAGAATACTAGACAAGCGAAAAGACAGCGGATGAGTAGATCCCAAGAATCCAATGACAAAAGACAGGCACGACTAAGTGTTAATCGAGAACGAAATTCATTTACTTGCGCCTCGGAGAGTTCCACTCAAAGGGAGTCTCGACTAAGTGCTGATCGTGAACGTTATTCGCTATCTCGCGCCTCGGAGACTTTTACAGATAGGGAGTTACGTTTGACTGCTGATCGAGAACGTCACACACTATCTCGCACCTCGGAGACTTTTACAGATAGGGAGTTACGTTTGACTGCTGACTTCGTCTGCGTACCTATATATTTATACACAAAGGTTATGATTATTATTGTAAGGGTTCATTATAATCTATTCATACCTAAGTTGTTGTATAAATGAGTAACTGATATCCATACATCTATAGATCCTTATAAACTTTCATATTTGCACTATTAAAAGTATACCGCATCACAATAAAAAAATCAAACTGTAAATATCAGACTAATCTGACAAAATTTTTATATTTGTCATGTCATCAACAAGGTTGTGTAAGAAAACTGAATTTCACTCGGGCGAAGTCGCGGGCACCAAATACAGATAATAAAGTATGTATTCGTGAGCAAGATATATAAGGAGTTACAGAACACTAAAAAGATTTTTGTTTGTATGTCAGTGTCTGTACGAATACTGAACACCCGAATGTCCGAAACCGCTGAACGGATTTTCACGCGGACGAAGTCGCGGGCACAGCTAGTATTTTATAAATATATATTTAACACAATTTGCACTCATTACGAAATGTGACAAAACCATTCCATCATACAATGTAGTTTCCTCGTTCAATCCACCAATGTTGGACCGCATGCCGCTTAGTCATGAAAAGATGCCATATGTCCATCATATGTCGGTATTTCGATGATTTACTTATCACTATGCACGACATTGAAATTATTGTGAATTTTGCAGGATACATAAACGACTTATATGAAACGTTGTTTGTTTGAACTCTAAAGACTTATCCTTGTGTATTTTCCATATAAAACATCGGAAAAAAATGTCCTTTTTAAACTAAACGACTGTCATCCTCCTATGATACGAAAGAAATCAATCGGGCTCAACGGCGTGAAGCGCAAAGCTCAAGATTATTGCCATTGAGTAGACACCGATCCACTTTTGTTTACATTCGACGTTGCTATGCTAGAAAATGGCAAAATTTGCGTACGCTACGCTTACTAAGCAATCAAGTATAGTAAGTTCATCAATATTTTTTAGCTGTTAATAATTATACAAGAGCAGCATTTTAACCTCACTAAAAATACATAGAAACATTTTTCAGATAAGTTTTTGTTACTTATACAGTTTTACGTTATGTTATATGTACATAGAGGACGATCATAGTTGAAATATCCTTTTCAAATTGTCTTAGGTCATTGGTGTCTATAGTGTGACTTTTACGCCACCAGTCAAATTTTTGGAGCATATTCTGTCCATGGATACTGAACTACTTTCCATAAAAACAATTAATGACACAAAAAAAAAACGGCTTCCCAGACATATCAACGCTCGGCCAAATGGATTTTGTCAAATTTTAATTTAACTTTTTAATTCAGTATCAATGACTGAACTTGCTATAAAAATTTGGCTAGCGGGTATAAAGTATTATAAATAAGATATGGTATCGTTGAGTTAGTGTCCCATAACACAAATTTAAACTTACTTTGGGGTAGCTCAATCGGTGTGATTTGTTCCTTTCATTTATTTATTTATTATAGCCTTTCGATAGTTGCTTTGAAATAACCCGATATAATCAAGTCAACATATTATGTCTAGATTAGCACGCACCGAGGGCCGTCGCCCTCGAACAGGCAATAGGCAGAACAAAATGTGTGCGATACGCTAATTGGGTGTTTACAGCAAACACCCACGATAAACAGCTTGGTACCTCATTAACTTAAGGTCATAACAAAAAGGAGATAAGGCCGTGGAAAGTGTCTGGTCTGAGATACGGCTTTCCAAGAAACTTAAAAAATATCGATCAAGCCTAGAATTTAATTCATTGTACTTGCTTTCTTGCTTTCCGAGTAGTAACAATTCTGATCCAGCCGTGCAGACCGTAGAAGTTCAAAGAGACCGACATACACCTAGGGAGCTATCTTAAAAGGCCAGCAACGCAATTTGTCACTAATTCCGCTTACCATTTTCTAATTGCGAAATTGGCCATATAGTTTAGGGATTGAACCTGACTTAAAAGAAAATTTTCAATAGCAACCGATACCTTTTTCATATAATCAGACCTGTGTCACTCCCGGTTTAAGTATCGAAAGTATACCTACATTATTAATATGCACAGGGCGACCACTTCGAAGGGGAAAATTCAGTTACATGATTCGTTTGTCCAGAGTAATAAGAATGAAATTGGCTTGCAATGGATGACTAGGTATCTAAACGGAGAAAAGAGAAGTTCTGACGCGCTAACCACATTAAGTAGATATTTCTTTCTAAGTAAGACTTCTGTGAGTAATGAGGCAAATGATCGGGAGTCGCCGTGGCCAAACACTGGTATTTATTATAGCCTTTCGACTCAAGAAGAATAATCTACTGTGGGCAGTGAAAGTTTGGGGAAAAATCTAAATATATATCTAAATATATATAAATAACTCAAAGGTGACTGACTGACTGACATAGTGATCTATCAACGCACAGCCCAAACCACTGGACGGATCGGGCTGAAATTTGGCATGCAGGTAGATGTTATGACGTAGGCATCCGCTAAGAAAAGATTTTGATCAATTATACCCCCAAGGGGATAAAATAGGGAATGAAAGTTTGTATGAAACTTTGTCAATTTTAAACCGATCGGGCTGGATCGCTACGCGAGCGAAGCCGCGGGCAAAAGCTAGTTGGCACATATATTTCTTTGGCATTTTAAATAAGTAAGTTATCATCGGCAATAAAAGGGCGAAAATGTTATTCTGTACGACAACAGAATATGTACTTTTTCACAAATTATTTATATCATCCGGCTCCGGCATCGATTCAAGGAGTTCCTACAAGTCTGTTTAATAATCTACCATGTTCCGTGTTCATTTATTTTCGACCAAACGTGTACATTTTACTGTCATTTTATTTACGTTCACAAGCTTACTCAAGGTGACTATAACACGGATTTCAAGTAAGTATCTTATCGAGAAATTATATAAAGTTATTACGTTTATCGTAAGCAACTTGGCAGATAGTGATCTATTTCAGCGCAAGATATTCTTTTTATTTGTGACAAGTAAATCAATACACAAATTAAGCTGTGACAGATACAAATTAAGAACTATCGCATTAAATTAAATCGCTTGACACCACGTACTTTTGATAATATTTTAATTTTGATTAAAACTTGATACCTAAAGGTTTAATGTGTGAGGTTGATGTATGTAAATGATTAGTGACATTAAATCAGTTAGTTAAATGTTAAATAATTTAAGAAAAGATTAATTATATGTATTTCTCTATGACTAACTTTTACTAAGTTTAATACTATGAAACAACTGATGGCAATACCCTCTGTCGATGCCGGCGCGGAATTTACTAACAAGGCGGTGTCTTTACCTGGCTGCTTTTACGCATTTGTCAAATGCTTATCGAAAATGAAACAAATCTACTTAGAAATGTTTGTTACACGCGTTAATTTCTACAGGTGTGCTAGTCTGTTGGGGAGATAAGATAGAGTTAAACTCACCGATAACGCGTATCTTAAGACACAAGATGATAAGGTAATACGAAGATAAATACATATTCATGTACAAAATATACCTAGTTTGTAAATTCTAATGTCAAGGACGCTTCGTGGGGTCGTGACGTAAGAATTGCGATGCATTTAGGCGACATTTATGACTTACAATAAGTGGGTAGTTTACTTGATTTATTCGCATAAATTTTAAAGCATGATCAGGATAATAAAAATCCAGTATGAATGGGTCTTCTGCCATTTTAAACCATAACTTTTAAATGGTAGATTCTCGTTAGGTAGGTTTTTATATTCCTGGTCAAACTTTACATGATTTTGATACACACCTTCTTTTTTCATGCCAGCCTTGAAACATTTCCTTAGCCTACAGTATCTACATTGATTTCTTTTGTCTTTGTCTACCACACAATTTCTGCTGAACCTGAAACAAACAATTTATTACGATTACATTTGTTTTATGCAAATAGGTACTTAAGAAAATTGATGAACAGACGTATGGCTCACCCCATAAACACTATAGGTATAAGTGGTACACCATAGACTATATAGACGCTTGCAGCGCCAGGAGCAACAATAAGATCAACAATCTCAACTCAATTAATTATATAATTTGACACATTGTTAGTATAGAACCCATTGACACTGTTTATTTCTAATTTTATATAAATATCGATTATAGTGCATGCTGTCTATGTTTTTATGTTGTTTAACCATATTGACTATTAACATGTAATATTATTGTACTTATTTCTTGACTACAGTGCAGATGCTTTAGTGAATAACTGTTAATCTGTATGTGATTTATGAATAAAATAATAAAAAAATAATAAATAAAATAAATAATAAGAGAGTTGCTGACCCTGAAGAAAATATTTTTACGCCCTTTATAAATAACTTCTTACAGTAAGGGCAAACAAACACGCCATATCATGTCACGCATTAATATAATAAGGAGATCAGAAATAAAAAATTGCGCAGCACTGCTTTTCAGGTAACTTACTTTCATCTATACAAAACGACATGAAAATAAATAAACAATGATTTTCTTGGAGTTCCATAGGGGTGATGACAGGGTGAGAAAAGTATAATTGTATTTAGTCCGTCTTTCAGATTATCCAAAAATAAATAGACCCATATATTTCAGTTTGCCAAAAACGTATATATTCACAAAGTTACGAAGCGAAACATCAAAGTTCCGGAGTGGGGGCTTGCGACGTCGACGATGTAAAAATCGTACGTAGCCGTGACGTCATGCGAAATTTCAATGCGCTGTATAATGGATATGCGCATCTTGTCATTTTTTGTTTCTCAGAGAAAAGGAAAAAATACGCGTACAAAATTTTAATCTAACCGATGGGCTTAAATTACTTTTCCATTCGTCATGCCTATTGGCATTCTTAGGATTTTGTAACATGGATGGGATCAATACTCCTCAATCTCCTCATCGCTAAGAGCATGAGTGATGATACTGTTGGAATATTCTGCCTTGCTTTCATTAGCGTAGAATAACATCAAAAAACAACGGCTATTACATCTCCATTTCGTAAGGTCTTTAGCATCCTTGGGTAACCATTGACATGCATATTATATTCAGAGAAGAAGCGGGAAAGCGCACCCATGGTCGGAAGCAGCACAGGAACTGGGAACGCGCTAAAATGAATAAGAACCTCAACACTTGACCTTTTACTTTGAACATACATTTTTCGGGCTCCTGTGGTGCCCCTATCTATATATAAAAGGAGAAGCTGACTGACTGACATATCAACGCAGGGCCTCAACTATAAGGGTTAGAAACTTGAAAATTTGCACAGAGGTTCCTTTTATAACCTAGGGGAGCACTAAGAAAGGATTTTTGGAAATTCATCCCATAAGGGGGTAAAACGGGGGTGCAAAGTAAGTATGAAACTTTGCCGTTTTTTAAGTTATTCGAATTAAATTCATCATGAAGGTTTTTTTACTGAAAAGCGTGAAACATGAGTAAAATATTTTTTTTAAATCTATATATATGTATAAAAAAAGAAAATGAATGACTGACTGACTGACTGACATATGAACGCACATCCCAAACCGCTGGGTCTAAAGGCTCCAAATTTGGCACATAGGTTCCTTATGAGGCTAGACATCACGGGGTGCACTAAGAAAGGATTTTTCAAAACGGGGTTCCATAGTTTGTATGGACAAACAAGATTAGTTTGACCATTTGATACGAAACTTAGCAAGAGTACTCCCGGCGGTAAATAAGTAAATAAGTGTTTCAGGATTTTACAAAGAGGTGTAACGGGGGTCCAAAATTTTTATGGAGAAACAAGATTGGTTTGACCATTTTATTCGAAACTTCGCAAAAGTATTTTCGGCTCTAAATAAGTGATAGATATATAAGGATTTTTCTAAATTCATCCCCTAAGGGGGTGAAACGGGGGTCCAAAGTTTGTATGGACAAACTAGATTAGTTTGACCATTTTGAAGCGTTCCATCGCTTTATTTAGGTCTAGCAAATGACAAAAACCTGAACAGGGAAAGGGGAACAGGGGACGGGGGACCGGGGACGGGGAACAGGGAGAGGGAGAATCCTATAAGAACCATTTTCGACTTTTACGCGGACGAAAAGCTAGTTTGAAATATATTATTTAAAACGAAACGGAGATATTATTTGAAATGTTGTCTTGATCAAGCCCTAGATAACCTATTTTATACTATAAGATAAACTATTTTATTAACATCTGTTTACAGAAGTGAAAACGTGAAACTTTACTACGCGCATTTGCCAAAAGTGGCCATTTTTAGCATACTTTGAAGGGTTATCTAGGGCTTGATCAAGACAAAATTTTAAATGATATCTCCATTTCCGTTTAAGTGATTTATTGAAACTGGATTTATTGAAACCCTTAATTTTTTGTACCCATCTTGATTCTTCAGCTTTTTGGTTGGACATAATGTAATCAGGCAAAACAGTCAACCTAGTTCCTTACCTGCATGTGTACAGATGGTTCTTTCTGACGCTCCTTCTGAAGAAGCCCTTGCAGCCGTCGCACGAGGAGGCGCCGTAGTGCTTGCCGGTGGCTCTGTCGCCACATATGGCGCAGTGCTGTGACAGGGCCGTGGAGCTGGCCGCACTTGCCTCGCTACTGCTCGTCTCCAACTGGATATCACTGTCTGGAACAACAGAACTACATATTACGATCTTGTAAACAAACTTATTCGCTCTCTTGTAACTTCTGAGCTTGCTGGCGGTGTAGTTAAGTGGACATGCCATTTTTAATTTTTTTTTTGGAATGTATTGTGGCGTTTTCCCTACTATTTGCTTTTAACTTACACTGGTTGTCATGTTTTTGTCGGTTCATTTGTAAACAACTTGAATTCGAGCATTAGATAGTGATGTACAAGGCTCGAGGCCTACGAGTTCTTTTGTCTAGAGCTCGGAGTCGTTTACAGGGCTCGCCTCGTTTGTGTGAAGCTCGACGACTCGGGAGTCTTTCAGAGCTCGAAACTTTTCGAGAGCTCGATCAATCTGGAGGCGTTTTTCACGGCTTCAGTCTTTTTCAAAGCTCGAGCCTTTTGGAGAGCTCGATCTTTTTGGAGGCGTTATCACGGCTTGAGTCTTTTTCTATGAGCTCTGTGAGCTCAATAATGTGTAATTTGTCCCTATATATTTATATTTCTTTATTTATTGATGTTTGATTATTCTCGCGCAGCAACCTACTTTTGTTAAATTAAAATTAAAAATTAAATTATTTGGCTTTGCTTGCGAACTCTCTGAGTAAAAGGATTCAGAGAACTCAAGCTTTCATTGAAGGCTCGCGTTCGTTTTAAGACTCGAGCTTTTTTGAAGGCCTGAACTCTTTTGAAGCCTCGAGGCTTGGCTCAGAAAGCTCGCCACTCGGCTAGGCTGGGGTCTACAAGCCTAGCGAGCTCACCGAGTCCTGCCAATCTGCTTCAAAAGTAGAACTCGACGCCTCGAGGTTTGTACATCACTAGCGTTAGATCGGTGAGGGAGTAGAACCAAGCATTACAGTGCGCTACCTGAATGTGAACCTGTAACGATACAATTCGAGCATTACATCAGTGGGGGAGGAGAACCGAGCATTACAGTGCGCAACCTGTACCCATACTATTCGAGCATTACTTCAGTGAGGGAAGAAAGTCAAGCATTACAGTGCGCATCCTGTACCGATTCTATTCGAGCATTAGATCAGTGAGGGAGGAGAACCGAGAATTACAGTGCACAACCTTTAATGATACAATCTGTAATATTTTGATACAACTTGTAACATCAATGCGGGTACGCGGAGCGCTGCTCCCCGGTCAGTGATCGATCATTGAATTTGAAAAACAGGAGAATGCTTGTCAGTCAGTATTGTAACGTAATGCTCAAAACATTACAGGTGAATGCTCCCGGTGAGGGAGTAACTTATAGAAATTATCATTTACATAAAAGATATATGTCTAGCAAATGACAAAAACCTGAACAGGGAACAGGGAAAGGGGAACGGGGGCGGGGGACGGGGCACGGGGGACCGGGAACGGGGGACAGGGAGAGGAAGAATCCTAAAAGAACCATTTTCGACTTTTACGCGGACGAAGTCGCGGGTTAAAGCTAGTTTGAAATAAATTAGTTAAAAGAAAACGGAGATATCATTTAAAATGTTGTCTTGATCAAGCCCTAGATAATCCTTTAAACTATTTTTACTACTTTATATTTCCGTTCAAGTAATTTATTGAAACTGGGGGCAGCACTGGACCCCGAATAATTCATGTATCCCCTTAATTTTTTGTACCCGTCTTGATTCTACAGCTACAGCAGTATTGTAACGTAATTGCTCAAAACATTACAGGTGAATGCTCCCGGTGAGGGAGTAACTTATAGAAATTATCATTTACACAAAAGATATATGAAAATAACACTTGTATTAGATAGGCTCAGGTGAGGTAATATTAAAAAAAAAACAATTATACCATATCGTTAGACAATAGTGAATAGGTTACCATGGAAACTGCCGCTTTTCGCGTTGTTAGAATATCGTGTGATGCTAAATAATAGATATTTCAATCGCTACATATAAGTAATACGTATGGGGTACCTACTACGTTGATCGACTTAATTGCAAGTTTTTCTGAGAAATTGAATATTATAAAGCTACTGGAAATAATAGATTTTATTGAATTGCGTTTATCATATTTGTTTTTAATTATTTTTACCTTTATTAATAACTGACAATATTTCTTTTCTTTTATACAAATAGTTACTAAAACTTCTTCAATATTATATTTACTGTAGCGATGCAAGAACAACGCCTTGTGGTACTCGTGTATTACGCGGCCATATGCGATTTAGCAAAGCCGGCAGTAAACAAACAAGCTAAAACCATGATGACTACACAGGTTTTATTGACGATTGTGCTTTGTCAATATTATTTTCACGAGAATGGTCTTTTTAACTGACTTCAAAAAAGGAGGAGGTTATCAATTCGTCGGGATCTTTTTTGGGGTTCCGTACCAAATGGCAAAAAACGAAACCCTTATGGATTCGTCATGTCTGTGTGTCTGTCTGTCCGTCCGTATGGCACAGCCACTTTTTTCCGAAACTATAAGATATATACTGTTGAAACTTGATAAATAGATGTATTCTGTGAACCGCATTAAGATAATTTTGGGGGTTCCCCATACAAAGAATCAAACCCATACGTGTGGGGTATCTATGGATAGGTCTTCACAAATGATATTGAGGTTTCTAATATATATTTTTCTAAACTGAATAGTTTGCGCGAGAGACACTAGTGGTAAAATGCCCCCCCCCCCCTGTAACTTCAAAAAAAGAGAATGATAAAATTAATACGTTTGTTATAACATCGATCAAAGTTACAACGAACTACAAGAACTTTTATATTATGTTACTTGCTGCTACGGGCGAGTCCGACTCGCACTTGGCAGCTTTTTTTAATGTATCTTCACGGATTACTCGAAAGCGCGTGAACCAAACCAACCATTCTTGAAAAGTTATACTTCCCAGGTGGTCCCATTAAATTTTTTATGAAAATCGGTTTTGTAGTATAGTGTTGAAGTCAGTTTTTAGTTTTGAAAACTTATTATACTGCGAATAAATACATCTGAAGGCAGATAACTTTTCAATTTCCGTACACGCCATGGAAACTTGTTAATTTATGAATTTTAGCATAATACGAATGTAAAAGACAGGTGCTAAACCGCGTTGGAGGTATAACAAGTCAAAATTTGTAATGTTAACAGACGAATAGATAATGACACTTGTAAGGTCATTGTAAGATTTTTCAAGTTTTCAAGTGTTTGCTAAAATAGAGAAGAAAAGCTTATTAATAGATCGTGTAATATTACGACCTATTAATAAGCTTTTCTTTGATATCATTCGAGGTTTTCACGTGTACATGTATGGTATAGGTACACATGTTTACTTTTTTATATTAACAACTTTAAAATTTATCTACTAATAACCTTATAAGGTTAAGTTCGATTTGATATATGGCGTGGACTTGGTGATATTTACAAAAGAAAACATCATCTCCTATTTAAATGCAAGGGAGTAAAATGTAGATTATTGAAAAGTAAGTGACGGTGTTAAAGATTCAATTGGAGTGCTTTGTAGCATCGGGTATTATTTTTATATTTATAAATTAATTCTATGAATGTGAACTCAAAAACGATAAAAAGATGAATTCTTAAAACAGTTACTCGTATCAACGCTGTTGATACGTGTGATACAATCAGTTTGGCGTCGAAAATAATGATGATTGCATGATAGTTATAACATTACGAATAATAATTCACAAATTAAGTGATCTGATATGTAAGCGAAATTCACAGTAGGTAGACTGTCCAAGAGAAGAGCGACACGGCAGCGGAAGACGTCATACTGTCAACAAACCTTCTGTGCTGTATGTCATGTTGACGTCTGGGCTTAGTTCTTGGTGTGGCCTGTGGCCGTAAGCAGGGTACGCGGCCTCCGATGGCTTGTCCCACACGTGGGGTTGTGTGGAGCTTGTCATCATGTACTCCGGTGACCCGGCATACCCCATCAGACACATCTCCTGAGACGACATTTTTTCGTAGCCGTACACCGGCATTTTCCACGCCACCACGCGACGATATACAACCACCGCTTATCGACTACTGAACCACGCGACACGATTAGTTGATAGTAATGTCGATATACACATGAGTCAACAGGTGACTTGGTTTGTCCAAAATAAATGTCACAACACTTCTTATCCTTCGATTACAGCGTCTCTCGCGTCTTCGAAATCACTGTAAATATTTAGCCGGTAACGAGGTCCGATAGCATGTTTCCGGGTAATGTTTTTGCTGTTATCACTAATTGTTGGTGATAGTTGTGTTTGTTCAAAATCACGACTGGCGCGAGTGTCGAAAGAAGCGCAGCGTAACGTGTTAAGCGACCTTCCCCGAGTGCGCTGTGATTCCGACTGCGGCAGAATGTTGACCACAATGCCTGACAACATCCGCTTCGACGGCAATCCGCTGAGTGCGCGATTAGGTGGTATGAATGACCCGCACCGCGCGACATACGCGGGATCAGCTAGTCGCAGCAACTGCTGTGACTCACCCTTATCGGAAGCGACGGATGCGTTGCGCCGGCGACTCATTCGGGGGCAGCTGAACGAGCTTTTACCATAAACTGCAAAACAATATGTAAACAAAAGTTGACTGGTGAGTAATTGGTTGTCATTGTCACTCGCACCCGCTTTGTCCCTTTGTTTCTGTCGTATCGTCGCTGTTATCGGAGTTGTTGTGAATCGCGCTCGAGTTACTGGATATGCAGCACATAATCACGGTATACGATATTCAAGTGAAAGTCTTGGTCGTCACAGTGATTTGTTTATTAAATAATATGAATGTAAATGATTGATATGCTCGGTACATTTTATAAACAAGTCGATAATCGCATTAAATTTCAAAGACAGTGTATTATAAAGATATGGATAGAAAGGCGAAGATAGGGGTCCAGTTGGGTCTAGTAGCCCTCTTTTCTTTACAAGCCTGCAGTGAACCATTGTTGGGCAAAGGCCTCCCCTCTAGTTTTCCACAAACTTCTATCAGTGGCGAGAGTTTGTTTTAAATTAATTGTTTAATCATAAGGTGGTAGTTAAAATTCTTCTGAGACACCACTATCTTCGCCTACTAGTATTGATACTAACCACCATAGAACATGTTCCACCTATATGAAACTTCTTTGCAGGTAACTCATAGAAGTTTCAAATAGGTCCGATCAAATCTGATCTAACTCTCTGCAAGTTGACATCAAGAAATTTTTGCACAGGGAGTAAATGAAAATTGTTAGCACCCTAAATCTTTGGGCCGTCAAAATCCTCAAATGGATAATACAAACACGGTTAGCTAATAAAGAACGACGAGTTTGACCCCTACTGCAGGGATAGGGCCTCGAAACTTTCGATAAAAAAAAATGTAATGAAAGAAGGCCTTTGTTCCGTAGTGGGATAGTAAAGGCTGAAAATAGGACCAGAAATCATGTAGGTTTTGTTAGGATGTTTTTAGGTCACTGACAAGTACACAAATATGGTTCTTCTAAAAAACAAATACAACATCGAGAGATGATAAATGTAAGCATCCATGCAGCTATCGCTCGGGGGCAGGCCAGGTCACCGTATCTGGTGGCTGCCTCGTCTGTCTGCTACCCTGATTTCAGTTCCAGTCCTAACCACTTGAGTAGATAACGATACATATTAAACCATTTACCTCGAGTTACGGGAAATTCATCAGACTAAATCCGAAAACTTAAAAGTACTTCAGAAAATAATAAGATTTTAATCAAAAATATGAATATGACGTTGTGGCCGACAAAAAAGAACGAAGACGATGGGGTAATAGTAACGGTAGATGGTAGAGAAGGAGGTTCAAAAGTAAAAACCTCTACAACATGCTTCAGAAAACTTTTGTGGTTATTTAAAGTGATTGAATATCTCAAACCACGGACAACACCACTAAACCGTCCAAACCTTTACTTAGAAAAATTGTGTGTAACCTTATAAATACGCTTCTCAAAGACTTGCATGCAACAAAACGGTTGTTTTTCTTAGTCGTTTATATACACAACACACGTTTGGGAAGACTGCTTTGGTAATACTACAAATTATATTTAAAGATATTCATAGAGCTGTTTGTTGCCGACGTTTAGCTTCTTTGCAACAGTAATGTTAGAGAACTCAAGAGAAGTCAACACGCGATTTTATGCTTTGAAATATTTATTTATCCAACAGACAAATGTCTCAGAGAAGGTAATGGTCTTCAGTTAGGCAGTCTCAGGAATCATATGAAAGTAAATCTCTTTGTGACCACATTTATTAATTACATGTATATTTTTAATAACAATTAGGATGACGCCTAGGGCACGTATTTTCTCTTCAGCCTCTGGTATAGACGTCCAAAGGCTAATGTTTCAATACTTTCTATTAGGCGGACCTCAGTTGAGATATGCCCAGGCCTATGTCACTCCCCGTTTAGGTATCGAAAATATGCCTACTATATGCTATACTACATTTTATATACTATGCGCGTGGAGACCACTTCGAAGGGGAAAACTCAGTTACATGAATAGTTTGCCCAGAGTAACAAGAATGAAATTGGACTTTGAAAGACTTGAGACTTCTGACGCGAGCTAAATTAAACCATAGCTCTAATCACATTGAGTAGACATTTCTTTGAATTTCTTTTCTAAGTAAGACTTCTGTACTTGAGTACTAGTACTTATTCTGTGGTATGACTCTCATAACTGCTTTACAAGCACAAATCTGCATCTTGCAACAAAACTCCTGTTTTTAAACAAACCAGTGGCCGACTTGCATTTTTAACTGATTTCAAAAAAGGAGGAGGTTCTATGTTCGGCTGTATATTTTTTTTAGATTATAATGTCTAGTTTAGTTCCGTATCGATTACTTATCTTATCATTATTATAAATATGTAGTCTGTGCGTCCGGGGATACGTGTGGGCATAGCAAGTATATAACGTCTAACAAAATATACTGAAACTATGTAAAGGGTAGATTCAGTCCATGATACTAAACAACTTTCTCTAAGGAAAATATATCAATATACGAAAAATATTTTCTTGCTCGACATTTAAACTCGGATCAGCTGATCAGTAACTTGTACCGCCCAGAAACTATTTTTCATATTTCAATGTATGTTCATTGGGGAAAGTTATTTATCATCATGGACTAAATAAATAATAAATAAATATATATAGGGACAAATTACTCTGATTGAGCTAACCTCAAAATAGGTTCGAGACTTGTGTTATGGGATACTAACTCAACGATATTTTATAACAAATACATATATAAACACCCAAGACCCAGGACAATTTGAGAAAGGCCATTTTTCAACTTGCCCTGATCGGGGATCGAACCCGGGACCTCTGGGTGGCGTACTAGCATAGTGACCACTACGCCGCGAAGGTCGACTCGAACTCGAACTTCACGAAGGACTGAATACAGTCTTCAATAGTTTCAGTATATTTTGTTAACAAAATATACTGAAACATTAAGGGTAGATTCAGTCCATGATACTCGTACATAGTATATTATTACCTCTGATGATACTGAACAACTTTGCTCACTGAACATAATGTATATCGAAATGTGAAAAAAATTATGCTTTCCATAGAAACTCGGATCAGCTGATAGATCAACAATGTTAGGAGGGCAAAAAAATTGTTTCGTTTTTCGATATATGTTCCTACGGGAATGTGGTTCATTTTCCCGTAGAAATATATCGAAATGAAAAAAAAAAGGTTGAGTTCATGAACTAAATTCAACCTTACTCGTAAGATAGTTTCGTAATATTTATTTATATTTATTTTATTTATTATTTTATGTATACGTCAAGTAGACCGGCATTACATATATGTCGATCCCATGGGTTGACTTTTTTAACGTATACGCAATTACTTCTGACACAAAACGCGTTGCTTGAAATTGTTCACGTACGTAACGCAATAAAACTTTTCAATAATTTAATCTAGTAGTTTCTACAAGGAAAATTCCCTGGAGACCGGTTTCCTAAACTCGTTAAGCTGAACGCTCTAGCATGATGAGGCACTTTTAGCTAGACAACTTTAAACATATTTGCTGTAAGTACTGTTTGCTCCAAACAAACATGAGTCCATGATTTTATTTTATAAAATAAACTATTATCTAGTTGGTAATATAAACGCTTAACTGTCTGTCAATAAAGAACAATAGTAAAACAATGGCGCGCGACCGTATTACGGTCGTAGACTGTTGAAGGGTTAAGTCTGGTAGGTAAGACCTTAAGATTTGAGTCCGCCATAAGTGTTCTTGTGTGTAAAGTTAAATAAGTAAGATTATTATCTTCTTTAGGCTAACTCAATGTGATTTATCCCTTATTCTATACTTTTTTTTGTAAGTTTGAGTACTTTTAATGCATTTTTATGTACTAGACTTCACACTGTGACCAAAAGCTCAATAATATTATTTTAATTGTGATTAGTTTATTAATTCAATTGAATGACATCTACCATTTGCAATACTATTTGAGTTGTTATGATTAGAACATCAATATACCTAAGATTTGTATGAATTATGAACTTATGACTCATAGTAAATAAACGTTAGAATCTTTGAACCTTTATTTTAATTAAATACTTTACTTGGTTTTCATGTAAGGGAGCTTTTTCAATACAAGATTAAGTATGTAAAGTATAACAATAATTTTGATAATAATATACCTAATTAAATACTGACTGCGTACGTATTTTTTTAACTTTGTTAAGAATTTTGATTAAAACTTTTTTCCTGGTTTGGATATTTATAAGTACGAGGGGGGGTCAAAAAGTTCGCGGAATGGAGGGGATAGCGGGGGGTGGGGGACCTGCCGCAGGTAGTAACTAATGAGCAACTCTTTGTGAGTATATATGCCAAGTTTGAACCTGATTGTGTCAATAACCTTTGACCTGTCGTCGATCAAACAAGTGAATCCGGAAGAAAAACTTGAACATGGAAAAAATCGAGTTTCGTGCCGTCATAAAGTTCCTCACTAAGCAAGGAAAACCACCTCAGAAAATTTTGGAAGAAATGTTATCAGTATACGGGGACTCTTGCCCTGGGAAAACCATGGTGTACAAGTGGAATAGCCTTTTCAAGCAAGGCAGAGAGTCTCTTGAAGACGACCCTCGCTCAGGACGGCCGATTGAGGCCACCACCTCAAACATCGTTGAAAAAGTGGAGAATCTTATACTGGAGGATACTCGTTTGAAGAAGAAACAACTTGCAGAAATGGTTGGAGTATCACCTACAACCATTTTAAATATTCTACACGACAATCTTGGGATGTCAAAAGTCAGCGCAAGATGGGTGCCAAGAATGCTCACACCACCACAGAAACAGCTGCGCGTCGAGTATTCAAAGGAGTTTTTAGACCTCTGTAGCGCCGACAAGGAAGGAATTTTTGCAAGACTTGTTACTGCAGATGAAACTTGGGTTCATCATTATGAGCCTGAGTCGAAGCAAGAGTCTATGCAGTGGCATAAAAAGGGTCAGCCCCCCCCTAAGAAATACAGGGTGTCACAATCGGCTGGAAAAATCATGGCAACTGTTTTTTGGGATACAGAGGGTATTTTATTAATAGATTATAAAGATAAGGGTGTTTCTATAACGGGAGAATACTACGCTAATCTACTAAGACAATTAAAAGAAGCAATCAAGGAGAAAAGGCGGGGAAAGTTGACAAAGGGTGTGCTGCTTTTGCATGACAACGCACCGGTACACAAGAGCCGCGTTGCGATGGCTGCCCTTCATCACTGTGGCTTCGAAATGTTAAACCATCCTCCCTATAGTCCAGACTTAGCCCCCTGTGATTATTTTTTATTTCCCAAATTAAAAAAAGAGCTTCGGGGGAAGAAATTTTCCGATGATGAAGAAGTCAAGTCGGCGATTTCGGCCTATTTTGAGGACAAAGACAAATCATTTTTTTTCGACGGTATTAATAAGTTAATAGAGAGATCTGAAAAATGTATTCGACTTAAGGGGGAATATATTGAAAAAGAAAAATAGTACAGTATTTTATTTCACCCCCCTTCCCCTCCGTTCCGCGAACTTTTTGACCCCCCCTCGTACATCGTTTTTACGTAAGTATCTACATAAGTTTGTAGAAACACGTCATACTGCGCATATGATTTTCCTTCAAAGTCACTACTTTGACAAGCAGGAAATATCATATTCAAAACAAATACGAGTATACATTCAAATAATTAACAGTAACTCCAAGGCAACTTGAAATAACCGATTACCTACTTTAAAATATTTTCATAGTCTTACAAGTTAATTTGATCAAGTGTATGTAAGTACCTTTAAAGTTGTGACATTTCCTAAGCCAAAAAAAGATGCTTTGTATTATAAGGATTTTTAAATAAAGCTTGGTAACATGGGCTTTACTTAAAAATGTTTAGATATAAATTATCTATTTTTGATATTCAGATGAGCAACTTTGAAACAAAATATATAGACATTACGGTCCCTACGCACATTAGACGACCAGTCGCAGCCTAGAGCGAGTAAGAGCCAAAATGTTGTGACGCGATTGCGTGATTAATTTATTTTGATCGTTTACAGCCTGGATAATAATATGTAAAGAAAAAATAGGGGGCGCCCTTGATCGTCTAGTCTTAAGATGTTTCAGTCGTTACAATCACAGTGCGCGCAGGCAAACCTATTTTGACGGATGCTGTTAAAAAATTGTACTAATTAAGTAGACTTATGACGAGATATCCGGGATTCATAGAGGGTAGTATAAATCACGAAGTTCGTCTAGCTGTATTTATTACAAGGTGTAGCTTGTAAAAGCTTAGTAATAACCGACATTGCTGAATTACGTTTAGCACTATCTAGAACCACTAATAGAATAAGGGTACATCTATTGAAAATCATAGTACAGTTAAACATTTTTGAACAAAAACAAGGAAAATCGTCGACACAAATGTTTCTCATAAAGATTATAGAGGTTCATCTACTACCTATTAAAGAGTATATAAATTACAGTCCTAGCCTAATAATAGTGCTAGATTTAAAAGACTGAACTTTGAATCTGACCTGAAAAAATTACACGTGAAACAGACGTCACAACATATTTTCTAGTTATTTTTCGTAGGAGATTCAAAATTATTTTATTCAAAATTACTTTGGATCGGAAAAATATATTTTAAAACCCTTTTAAAATATAAAAAGTCTCCTTTTTAAAAGTTCACTATTATTAAAGAACAAACAAACTACACAACAAGCCGTAAAAGTTGCATTGGATATTCTGATATCCTACCAGTATTTGTTAAAGCTAGGAAGTACGAGTTTAATTTTTGTGCTCAATTCGCGAAGTTCCCTTTCATTCCCTTTTTTTAACAACGACAGAATCTGCATTCTGCGTCATTCCGCGCTTGTTTCCCGCCTCTCACTTCCCAGTCAGTCGAAATATTATGTAGTATATAGTACTTTGTAGTAGTAGCGTGCGGCGGGGCTTTTGAGTAATTTGTATTTGACACATATGATTGGCAGATGTTTCAATAAAGCCAACACCGAGGAAATGTAAAAACTTTAATGATGACAATAATCGAGATAAATCTTACGTGATCGTTATACTTATGCGTGGCAAACTAATTGGTGCAATTCACAAGCAGCAGCGGCTACTCAACAAAATTATACTCACGTGGCTTTTATTGAGTGAAATTCTACTATATTATACCAAAATGACGGTCTTTATAAACTAAAGTCCACGACATCATCTAGTATCAGGGTTGTCAGATATTTATTATATTTTCCGGGTCATTAAAAAGGGCGCAGTTAGAGATTTTGAGACGAAATCCAACAAAAAATTTTGGCTATTGGACGGTGGGAAGGGCAATAGAAAAAATGCAAAATTACTAGTTAGTTATTTTATAAGAAAAAATGCAAATTATTTCAAAACATACTTTTATTTTTTGTGTAATCTTTTACCTTACTAGCTTTATCTATCAACCAAACCTAATATTTTTTTAGATAAAAAATATAGTTATTTTCCAAACTAATAAAACCTCTTTTAAATAAAAATCTTGGAGAAAATGCTGCAGTGCAGTTTGTTACCGCTTCTTCTGCACTAGCGCTTTGGAGGCGGCGTAAACTTAGCTCTAAATAACTTTTTGACGTCAACAATTATTGTGCAACAAAGTAACGATTAATAAGAGATATTATAAATATTCTATGACAATAAAGATATATTTGAATTGAATCAACTTTAAAACTTAAAATACAAATTAAACTTTATTTTAAAAAATTAACGTTAAGTATTTATCTAACATAAAAACCGAACTCAAAACAACTCTTTAAGACCTATTACTTTATTAAACGTTGGTAGAAAATCAACATCAATTATATAAATAAAACAAAATGAAAATACAAATTGAGCACCTATTCAAGGCTAATTAAAATAAAATTAATTTAATAAAAAAAAAATGGTATACGTGGGGCGCACTATAAGTTTCCGGAATGAATATGAAAAAATACTATAAAAGGTACAAAATTAATTTATTGTTTTTCAAAATAATCTCCCTTGGCGTCTATGCACTTTTTCATTCGATGAAACCAGTTTTGAAAACTTTTGTGCCACTCCTCTGTGGTGACCTCTGAAACGTGTTTTTCATACTCCTCGACAGCCTCTTCTGGTGATGAAAATCGTTGACCGCGTAATTGGTTCTTAATTTTTGGGAACAGAAAAAAGTCACAAGGTGCCAGGTCGGGACTGTATGCAGGATGACTCATGAGTTCTACATTTTTCGTCTTCAAAAAGTCGTTTGTCTGTCTGGCCGTGTGAGAACTAGCATTGTCGTGGTGCAGGATGATACGGCGTTTACGGTTATTTTTACGGAGTTCGTCAATAACTTACGGCAAACAAATGGTCGTGTACCAGTCACTATTCACTGTACGACGATTCTCTAAAGCAACAGTAGCCACGTGTCCAGTTTTATTAAAAAAAGAAGCAATCATCCGCTTAGATGCACTTTTCACGCGCGCCACTTTGGTTGGTTTCGGCTCATCTTGAAAGACCCATACGCTCGATTGCTGCTTTGTTTTGGGATCGTAGCAATAAATCCATGTTTCGTCACCTGTTACTATGTCCCACACCAAATTTGACGCACCTTCGTTGAATCTGATAAGCATGGCACTGCACCAAGTGACGCGGTCCGTTTTTTGAGCCTCGGTCAAGTTGTGTGGGATCCACCGCGAGCACAGCTTTCTCACATCCAAATGTTTGTGTAGGATTAATTGTATTTGACTCATGCCTATTTCTAAGGATGCGCGAATTTCATGGTAGGTCACATGCCTGTCTGTTTCAATCATACGGCGCACAGCATCGATGTTTTTGTTGGTCACAGCGGTGGACGGCCGACCATCGCGAGATTCGTCACTGAGATTGATACGACCACGCTTGAATTCTGCAAACCAGCTATAAACAGTTGTCTTGCATGGTGCTTGCATTGCCAAAAGCTGTTTCAAGCCGAGCGATGATCTGTTGAGCTGTCAAATTACACTTAAAATCGTAGAAAATCATACTACGAAAATTTTCCCGAGTTAAATCCATGTTGATGCAGACACACAATTTTTTAAATGGCGCCACAAGGTAAAAACAAAAGACAGTCAGATGAAACAAACTGCATTCTACAGCCAAAGAGTTCTATTTTCAAATGTTGCAATAAATTTTTAAATATTGTTTATGTAAGTGGCCAGTTCCAGAAACTTATAGTGCGCCCTATGTATAATCGTAAGTGGTGAGAAAAAATAGTATTCAGGAATTTCCGGGACAGTAAGAAGTTATTACTGGACACGAGACCACAGGCAAAATTCCGGGACTATCCCGGAATTCCCGGCCATCTCGCAATTCTGGCTACAGTATTGACATATGAAATATTATTTTTGGATTCCCATTCGAGTTGACCGATCTGAGTGATCAGTTTGTACGGAAAGGACAAAATATGCTTGAAATGTGTTCAGTTGTTCAGAAAAGTTGTTCAGTGTCATGGACTAAATTCCTCAATAAAATAAATTCAGTACGTATATTTTGTTGTGTTGCGCGGTTGCGCGTTTGCGCTTTCGCCATTTCGCTGTGACTGTGACATCTTTTTTCTAATTTTATGTTATTTAATTATAGAACAAGATATTTTTTTTAGTCTGAGAGACTCAAAATAAATACAGATACAGGCCTAGCTAACGTACCAGCATCAGTTGCTTTACTAAGACCGCGAATTCCTTTTACTTAACCATGGTGAAAAACCACAAGTTTCTCGTAATTTGATGGCGCGGTGTCGAGAGGTGCCGGAATGACGTCAGTGGCGTACAGATAACGTGCTCATAATTAACGTATGGTGGCCTTGACGTCTCCGTGGCCTAGACCTTGGCTGGTTCAGGGGAAACCAGTTGCGACGCTGAATAAATTGCTCTATTTTGGACGTTAAGCTATTTTGTGACATGAAAGCCAAGTATATGGTTCATTTCCGCCATACTAGGATCGGATTATTTATTATTTTTGTATTGGAACGCTGGATGCGGGCTGATATGGTGATTATGATGAAGCAATCTTCATTGTCTAGCATGGTCTAGAGTATATTTTGCAATAAAATGATTTTATCATAATTTTTAAATCATGCATCCGCCAGTCTGTGGTTACTTGTCCATCTATTTCATTCTTTACATACAGGATAACTGTTAAGTCGACCTGCATCGATCTGGCCACATCCAACACCTCACAACAGATGTAGGTCGCCACCAGTAATCCTGTATATATTTCGTTTCGTTTAGATACCATTTTAAGAAATGAATTATTAATATGTTACTTAATAATTATATCCTTGAGCGTCATGCACTCATGTCTTATCTATCACCATTAGTAATCCTAATTTGGTAGACGATAGTAAATAAAAAATAAAGCACACATTTATCTAATATTTAATGCGTCAACAAAAGACAAATGAAATAGGTAAACAATTAGAAGCAGTTACAGCTGGAAATATTGACGGCAACAATTTTATTTTTCAACTTGGAAAAATGCTTGTCTTTTTAACTGACTTTCAAAAAGAGGAGGTTATCAATTTGTCGTGATTTTCTTTTTACCGATTTGACCGATTTGGAATTTTTTTGTTTGTTTGAAAGGTTATACTTTCCAGGTGGTCCCATAGACATTTTGACCAAATCAGTTGTGTAGTTTGAGGGCGAAGTCGGTTTTTAGTTTTTCAAAATTATTAACCGACTTCATAAAAGAAGGTTATCAATTCCAATGTATATACGTTTTTCTTTATGTTCTCTGATAACTGAAGACGCCCTGACCAATTTGGAAAATTCTTTTTTTATTTGAAAGGACATACGTAAGTTTGTCCCATAGAAAATTTTATCAAAATCGGTTGTTTAGTTTAGTGTTGAAGTCGGTAATTTTGAAAATATATTAATTTCCATAATAGTCCCTAGGGGATTTGTGCCTTACACTTTATTCTTTATCTTCCTATCCTTGAAATCTTCTGGCCAAATGAGCCTATGTTACCCTTAGCACTGTTCAGTGACAATAACTTTTTATTGTTTTCAATATTTCTTAATATATAATATATATTTCTTAATAATTAATCAAAAAAATGTCCTAAACAAAACTGAGAGAGAACCTAGTACAAAAAGATATTTGGGGAAGTAGTTGATTCATGTGCAGTTTGTTGACGGTCAAATTATGTAACGGTTTCCAAATTGATAGTTATTTGATCTACTTTAACAATCGTAAACAAAGCTAACAATGTTAATCGTATCTACATTTATAAATATACGTTTTTCATAATTCATATATTTCAACATCACTTATTATTTTCTAAATTTTGGCATTTCTGTCTCTAGCGGTATGACACTGACTGACATTCATTAGCCTTAGACAAATAAACGAATTTATATGTTCAGGTTCTCCTAGTCTTACTTGAGCTGCATAAAGATGGTAGATGGTAAACTTAGAAAAGTTTAATAATTCGCGACAAGTGGCGTCAATTTCGGCGAAGTCAACATTGTGGTGATGTCACGTGTGGCGCACGACTGTGGTATTAAATATTTTGCGGTCGCAGAATATCGCAATAATTACGTAAATTTGCAGACCTGTGCCTAAACCGGTTAAGTGTTACGTGCTCATAATGTTCCTTGTGGACTTTGGACCATGTGCAAAGTCCAGCGTCATTATATTTCTTCGAATTGGATAAGTCTGTTCCCATATAGGAAAATAGCCAGAAATAACATTTTAGATAATATATTTCATCATTTTGCGATTCAGTTCTGAGAAATGTTTATATAAATAACACTATGTGATGTTTATGTAAATAACATTATGACTATATATTCAATTATAATCAGGACCGGCCTCAATACATTTGAACTCATTGGTCTCTAAGATGCATTGAATGTAAGTACAAAGTCCAATCTGTTCGTTGATAACAATATGACTTATGCGACCAATCATAGTGGACTTTGACACCAATATATTAAATAAATTGTTCAACGATCGGGAGTACAATAACTTTATATTAAAACTGAAAATATAATAGAACAACGTCCCTAAAAATTATATATCAGTCCAAATCGAGTACTTACTTGTTACGAAGCTTTAAAATTGTAAAGAAAATTAATAATATAAACGCTTCGACTGTTTCAATCAAATAGTTGAAGGAGTGGCATCTACATGCAACTTTTGCAACATATAAAGTGATTACGCAAGCAAAACATCGCGCGACAGCATTAGTCAAAAACATTCGACTGATAAAATGGCCGGTCCAAAGTCCATCTACATAGTTACGAGATGATTCAGCAACTCTACAATTTACAGCCTCCGAATTGGACTTTGCCCCCAAGAGAAATGATCGATAACAGCTGAATATTGAGTCTTAATGCCTGCGAATAAAATTTATATTTTCACTGTTCCGTAGAAGCCGTGGGTACCGTGGGTAGAAGTGATTGTTATGATAATGTTTTTGTTGAAGGCGATTCGCAAAGAAAGTTTATTATTTAAACGTATATTTTTTAAATATTAAAACATCTGTAGTTGTTTATTTGGAGCATATTTTACTAGTGAGTAATAACATATGAGAAGAAGTATGAAGAATCCTAAAAAGCGCATAGTAATTTTCTTTTTAGTAACCTACGATAGAGCCTACTAAGTCAGTCCTGTTTATTATGTATTAAAAGTATCAAAAATTAGTGTACTGAATGTAGAGTTTCGATTTAGTCTCAAATTAAAATTTTCAGCATTACTGCCTAAAATATATTCAATTTTAATGAGATTTTGAGTATTTCGTTTATTGTAAATCAGAAATGACTGATAAGATAATAACAAGAAATTAGTTTTAAGTTAGATTTTTTTTTTTACTTCTCGGTCCATTACCAAAACTAGTTTGTTTTAATATTTGAACATTTAAACTGTTTTGGTTTAGTATTGAGCTATCCTTTATGACTAACATGTAGAATAATTAAAGTACCTAGATAATATTTACTTTTGTAAAACTGATTACCAAGTCTAGATGACTCACCAATAAATATGACAGATCATTGGCTGATGACTTCAACTACCGTTACAATTATAGTCTACGGATTAAAACAAAGGCTTTATTTTTATCGATCTAAAAAATAATCGCCTTTTAAGACCCACGTAAAACAATTATATCAAATAGCAGATAGTATTTAGGTACGTTCTTAAAATAAAAAGTCAAGTGATGCAAAAACATTTGTTTACAAAAAGATACACTGATAATTATTTTTCATAATTAACCTAATTTTTCGGATTTAATGCAAGATGCAAAACTTCAACGCATGTGTATTTCTAACTTCATATATTCAAATATATATATATATTAATCTTCACTTCGTTATATTTTTTTTAAATAATGATAAATTATGTACCGTTAACTACAAACAGGTAAATTATTCTCCGTATAACTGTGGTTGCACAGATCTGTGCACTAATGCATTGTTTAAGATACATCAATTTTTCAGGGTCCTGTGCAGTCCCCATTCGAAATAAATTTTATGAAAGGAAACGGAGCCACATTTAAAATTTTGACTTGGCCAAGCCCTAGCCAAATAACTAGTAAATAACTAGACAAATAACCAAACTATTTTATGAACTACTGTTTACAGTTTAAGATCGTGAAGCTTTTCTACGCACATTTGCGAAAAACGGCCACTTTTGGCTAACGTGCGTAGAAAAGCTTCACGTTCATACTTTAAACAGTAAATAGTAGTTCATTAAATAATTTGAAGGGTTTTCGAGGGCTTGGTCAAGATAACATTTTAAATGATGTCTCCGTTTCCTTTTAAATAATTTATTTCAAATGAGGGCATTTAAAATAAATTATTTGACCCCCTTCAGAAACACTACTTGGGCGATTTGAACCGCGGTCCGAAACGCCCAACAACCCATATGATAGATATACATACATACTTTGTAAGTTTGGTAATTACCATTTGTCACCTATATTTCTGAGCAGTCACGATGACTACACAAGTTTTAATTTCATGCTACAATAATTACATGATTGGTATAACCACGCTTAATAATACTGAATCCGTTTTCTCAGTAGGCAATAATGGCTGCATGCGCTTGCATTACTCGTATCTATCATTCTTTAACATGCTTGTGGAAAAAAATCTAAGCACATCGTGTTCAATTTAATAAAAAAAAAACTCAGAATTAAATTAAACTTAGGTAAGATATATGGAAAAACAAAGTTTACTGCCTAATTATAATGCTAATTTTTCAGTAATCATATTTTTATAGAGAATAATTCTTCCAAGGATGACGTAATGAGGATATATCTACGTTCCGACTAGCACTTGAATTACTTTTTAGCCACGGATGAAAGCGTCATACCAAGGATACGATGGTCCAACTACATGGAGTCTCCACTTGGAATGACCTGAGACGACACGAGTTGGAGAATATATAATTACTCATATATCTGAAGTCTTGGAGGGAATAGGAAAACACCTTTGCCCATCATTAAAACAATATACTCGTAGGTAGGCTAGGGCAGTAGCCAGCGAAACCACTAGCATATCCATTTTCATTTTTTTCATAAACGATTTCTACCAAGTAGGTGCCATATATTTTAATACCCGTCCACATTGATTTTTATAGGCCTACATTCTTCTTAGTGAGAATAAATAAATCTCATAAATTACCTAACCGCTTCCGCCATCGATTCTCCGTAGATGTAAGGGCGTATCATCCGTCAGTGGTGTAAAAACCCTGACATATTATATTGTGTCCAATATGTTGTATGTACATTTCAAGATGACGTTTCGAGGAACCGGTTCTGAAACTCGTTTTACTGCTCTGCGACAGTGGCGCACATATTTACCTGTCTTGAAATACGTGGCAGATTGATATACAAATACTCTAGCTAGTCTATTTGAATTTGGATTTGTGCTTTCCTCAGTTCTTAGCGAAACTCTGTATCAAGCAGAAAACTGCGACAGAGGGGACCTTATCCGAATACTAGATATCAAATCAACGAGTGTAATATAAAACCTCATCAGTGAGGGACCGCAGAGAAAGAGTCAGATTAACAATTTCTAAAGCTAGACCAGGCAGATAAGATTTAGACAAAGGCAGTTATAATACAATATGTAAAAAAAACCCTGTCCTATTCTTGTAGGAAGGAGCAACTCAGACCGTCAATATGAACAACTTTTCCTATGGGACCAATGCTTGAAACTCGAAGAAAAAAATCGTCATTTTCATACAAATTGCCGGACCGGGCGAACACTTTTGTCACGACAAGTTGTTCATATTGACGAACTGAGTTGCTCCTACAAGGATCGGACAGGGTTTTTGTTACATATTGTATAACGAGATCGGCTGTCTGTATTATACTCGACAAGAAACAGAACTTCAGGGATTCTGATTTACCTTCAGTGCCAATGTGCTATCGCGGATAAGAAATTTCATGTTGAGCACTTCAAGCAGACAGAATATCACACGATGAAAACAGATGACTTTCCTACTTCATAGTAAACATTTGCGTCATAGTTTAGACTAGTGTCTATTTATATTATCCGTTGTGGACTAAATTTACGTGTTATTATTGGAAACTTACTTATTAACTATGATTTATCGATGTTTGTTTAGGCAAAACAACATTAAGATAAGATTAAGATGCCTCAAAATTATTTAAGTCAGATAATTATTTAAGTACAAATATTAGATATCAATTACTTAATAATGTTAACGAAAAATGTTACATGATGTCAATAAATATTAATGCCATAATAATAAATAAAAATTGTAGTTAATATCAATTTAAAAATTATATAGGTGTCCAATTAATTTTCATGTCAAATGTTACATTTATTATTATCCTGCACTGAAATAATCGTAATAAAAAATCAAGATAATATTGGCATTAAGCGTGTATATGCCTTCACTTAACGCGTCGAACGTATGACACAGCCTGCATATCCATTTCTTTATCGTACCATGGTTTTAGAAAAAAAAAATCTTTCTAAGTGGTCATGTGATAACTAGTTTTGATTTCGTGACCATTTAAATAACACATGTAAATTAATTTAATTATCTTATTTGTGGAGTTTCTATATCATTATTACCTAATTTAGTTGTTTAGCAGGTATCATTTTCAAATTGTCCTGGGTCTTGGATGTTTATCTATATATGTTTTTGTTATAAAATATAGTATCATTGAGTTAGTATCCCATAACACAAGTCTCGAACTTACTTTGGGGCTAGCTCAATCAGTGTTATTTGTCCCTATACATTATTTATTATTATTGATAAATCAGAGATACCTCAGTGACACAGTTGTAAATAATATAAGATTGATAGCATGTATGCACATATGGGGGTAAATAAATAGGCTGGCTCAATTGCTGGGTCTAGCGGCGGCTACCGCGCAATTGGACCTAATTGTGTCCTACCATGCCACTTGCACAACGCGATGCGCGTGCAATGCAATTAAAATTTATTTGTCGGTATCAGAGTAGCAATCGATGCAGGGATGCAACATTTATGCTCTTTATGCCAATCTGGAGTGAAAAATTACATTTTATTACTTCAACTACTTTTTAAAAGATCTCCATATTTGTGTAATTAATTCCTCATTATATCATCATATTCTTCTGGCCACTTTATCATTACTCCATTATAAATAAATAAATAAATAATAAATATACAGAGACAAATAACACTGATTGAGCTAGCCCCAAAGTAAGTTCGAAACTTGTGTTATGGGATACTAACTCAACGATACTATATTTTATAATAAATACATATACAATAGATAAGCATCCAAGACCCAGGACAATTTTAAAAAGGCCATTTTCCAAGTTGTCCTGACCGGGGTCGAACCCAGGGCCTCTGGGTGGCGAACTAGCAAGGTGACCACTACGCCACGTAGGTCCTCACTCTATTACAACTTCTTGGAAATCTCTCGTTGGCAATATCTGTGGACCTTGCTGGTAGGGAACCACCTTCCAGCGAGGTCCACACATATTTCCAACGAGTTGTTTGAATAGAGGTGAAAACTTCGGAATGTTTCTGAGACTTTGTAATATTTCAGGAATACTTCCTGAAGTATTCAGGAAAAATGGTTTTAGCCCATCGGTTAGATTATGAAAAAATTAGCTGCGCCCCACAGTGTTACCTGCGGAAAAAGTAGCCTATGTGTTAATTTAGGGTGTCAGCTTCCTGCACACCAAATTTTATTAAACTTGGTCCAGTCTTTTTTACAAACTTTCGCCTTTATAATATTAGTGTGATATTGTACACATATTTTTTCTTTTCTCTGATAAACAAAAAATTACATAGATACAGCGCATTGAAATTTCACATGACGTCATGGCTACATACAATTTTTACATAGAGGTGACGTGGAACTTTAATGCTTTGTATCTTTGTAGATTTACTTTTTACGCAAACTGAAAAATATGGGTTCATTATTTTTGAATAGGTAATCAAAAAGAAGGACTAATAACAATTATACTTTTGTTACCCTGTTTTTACCCCTATTGCCCATTGAACTCTCATTCTTTATGTTTCTTCCTTTAGACACTCCATTCTTTATCGCTTTGTCTCCCTATACCTGTCATGTGCTTAAATGGGAAATATAGGTAAGGTAAGCCTCAAAAGTGGAGTCTCAATTTCTCATACTAGTATGGGAAATTGGGATTCCACATCTGAGGTGTACTATTATACATTAAACAAATAAATATTTGTTTTTTAAACTCATATTCGATTATTAATGTTTCGGAATAATATCACCATTGATACAAGTTTAATAAGTATGTAGCTATTATGACCCACATAATTAGAGACAGATAACCCATTATAAACACTGGGTAACCTGCATGGAGGTCAAACTCGTTTTGTTAGTGTTCCGTGATCCTCGCGCTGAAGGGCATTAAGTGGTAGAGTAAATACATTTAGCTAAACACACAGAAATTCTTACTTTGTTGTTGTTGCTCAACGCTACGCATACTCGACAACCACTTAGGAAATTACGTATACAATGAATTGACACTTTTATCATAGTTTCTCGTACCTACCAGTCCATATGTAATTAGAACGAGTTATGGATAAGTTTAATCTGATACAATATCAAGCACGACAGCTCGGATATTATGGAAGTCCTATGTTCGACGTAGGAACCTATTTAATTAGTTTGTTTACTTCAACAAAAACTGGTAGATACGCAATGTTAAAGACAAAATAATATCTGTCCTACCTTCGTCACAGAGGCCCATAGCTGCAGAATACACTTTTCACCAAAAATCTGCTAGAAATATTTAAAAATTCCATATATAAATTAATTTAAAGTTGAGTTCATTACTTTTTCTAAGGCAAATTTTGACTTAAGAGAATGACATTTTCAATTTGACAAATGGCCGGAAGAATAAGCGAATGAAAATGACGTAATTATCGTTCATTTCTGTCTGGGTTGCCAGCTCAGAATACTACAGTGCCATCTGTTGTAGAATAGGTAAAACAACATCTGTGACGATTGACGATATTTATAGATGGCGTTTTATTGCTAATAATTTTAGCTGAAGAATATCAGGAATATCAGGAATTTAGGAAAGGAGTTTAAAAGTAAAGTAGGTAAAAAATAGATAAGAGTTTAAAATAAATGTATTAACAAAATAATCTCTCAGCTTGTCCACGCCGCCGCTGGTGACAAAAGGGCTGGCTCGTATCTCACGCAGAGGATTGCAGTAGCTATTCAGCGCGGGAATACAGCCAGTATTCATAGCACCATGCCACACGTGTTTTTAATTTAGATTTTAATTCATTTTTATTGAAATTAATTAATGTTTTTTGTTACTGTTGCATTTAATGGATTAAATATTAAAGAAATTAAAACTTTTTTATAATCATTTATTAAAATTGTCCAAAAATTTTGAACCTTTGGTTAATTTAAAAAAATACTGTCAACAGTTTTAATTTTTTTTCTAATTTTTATGACGTGATCTTGTAAATTTGTAAAAAAGAAGGGCTTTGTATTATTATTATTTTTTTTGGTTTTCACACAAAGGCGAAAGACAAAAGTTCGAAAAAATTATGTTGATTAACAATTACCTAACTAATTAAAATATTAAGTTTAAAATATATTTATAACGGATATAAATTATTCAAGGAGTTAAGAATCTAATCTAAATATATATAACTCAAAGGTGACTGACTGACTGACTTATTGATCTATCAACGCACAGCCCAAACCAATGGACGGATCGGGCTGAAATTTGGCATGGAGATGTTATGACGTAGGCATCCGCTAAGCAAGGATTTTGATCAATTCTACCTCCAAGGGGATAAAATAGGGGATGAAAGCTTGTATGAAACGATGGGGCTGAGACTTTGCATGCATAAAGCTACTATGACGTAGGCATCCCCTAAGAAAGGATTTTGATCAATTACACCCCCTACGCGAGCGAAGCCGCGGGCAAAAGCTAGTATACCATATAAACAATTAAATCAATAGTTTATTATAAACATACAAGTTTAGATTTTTTTAAATGCAATGTTTTTAAATCAACCAGAAAAAAAATAGATATTATTTTCAAATACCTATGTAGAAGTACAAAAAGATAATGTTTTTTCATTTTATTTTTCTTTTTCTATTCTAGTTTTTTTTTATATATATTTTTTCTAAATCGCGCAAATGCGAACCCAAACATGATTATATAATAGCATCGTCATACTCGTAGATAAGAATATATGACACCACAGAGTACTATATACTAGCGTAAATTATACCAAACTTGACATAGTAACTCTATATATCAAGTAAGATTGAGCTGGACGCCAAGAAACTCAGCAACGAGCTACTCGTATTATAACTTTTTTTTTTTATTTAACTTCATGCAAGTGTAGTGGCGGACTCAAAGCCTAAGGCCTTATCTACCAGTCAACCAAACTAGTGATGTAGAGAATGACAGGGGTAGTGCAAAACTTGAATAGGTACATGGCGAAAAAAAAGACTATATGTCAAAATAATAAACTACATACAAAAAAAAAATACACGCTATTAAGTATATACTATAATAAACGATACCTACATATACTACATAAATACACTATGATCTATCTGACAGTTTTTGAAGAAAGTGTGCCGTCACCTGTTTCTCAAATGAAAAGCGGGTTTTAGCCTTCCGGACATCAACTGATAGCCTGGACGATGAAAGAATTTGTAAAACTTGTACTGTGTCGATGTATAGATGCCACTAAATGTAGTGATTAGTTTGCTAGGTAGGTACTGCTACTGCTCTAATTGATTTAACGTTTTCCCTGTGAGTATGACATACTTTTTATAATAATTGTACCATTACCGTTTGAATCCCATATCTACTGACAATGAAATAAAAGGCAAAACATATTGTTAACCTGCTCGCCTACAGATCACGATCACGTGTAAAGGCAAACGTGATTGTCTAATAGCCTGTCGTCGGTATAATTGCACCCATTAAGTCACCCAGTTTTTCACGCTGTATAGAGCTAGAAAATTTAAAATAACATTGCGTTTAAGCTTGCGAACTTTGTATCTGAAAAAACAAATAAGTTTTGAAGTAAAACTACAAAATTAACCATGAAATAAAACCTTGGCGAAACTATTTATTTAGTGACAGTGCAGCATAGTGCCAAGAACGCTGGCTGAGTTTCTTCTCCGAATAGCTATGCTAATTCAATGAGCAAAGAAGCAGCCAGCCCTTTTGTCACCAGCGGCAGTGATCGCGTGGAGATACCAATGATGTAGGTCCTCGCGCCGGGTTGAGGCGGCCATCTTTACAAATTGTAGTTACAAAAGTCACTGAGACCGAGGATGCAGGTGGTGCACTTATATTAGAAACAACACTATTACTGAATCAACATTTATTTTTAAAGTCATATAAGTAATCATATTCTTTACACGAGTGGCATTTTTTTACAAGTTCTGCGTTTTGGTTCAGAACGTCAAAAATGTTTTTAGAACTGCCCATATTAAAATTTCGTTCGTATTTTTTAAAGTGGAACTGTTCTATGCGAGCGAGAAGACGGGAAGCGGGAAACGGGCGGAACTACATTATTTCCTCATCACCTTATCCCACTTTACGTGGGGTCGGGTCGGGACAGCATGTGAGTCTTTTACATTTCCCTCTATCCTTTGTCAAGGCACTGTCACATTCTTTTTATATATATCATCCTTAACGCACTTCATCCACCTTTTCTTTGGTCGTCTTCTGTAAGTACCTATGTCCAATAATTTCCAAATATTGCCTCTTTTTTGTAACGTGGCTCACCTCCCTCCTCATGACATGTCTATACCATCTTAGTCTATTGCTTCTTAGCTTTTCCGTTATTGGGGTCACCTTTGTACTTCCTCTTACATATTCGTTTTTAATTCTATCTTTTCTTGTCACTCCACTCATCCATCTTAACATTCTCATCTCCGCTGCGTGCAGTCGTCTTTCATCTGTAACTTTCGTAGCCTAACATTCCGAACCGTTTAGAACAACTGGTCTTACTACGCTTTTATAAACTTTTCCTTTATGTTGTCTTGTCGCTATTTTGACCAACCTGCGACTATGCGATTTTTTACATCACGGTCTATATTGCCGTCGTTTTGCACAATAGAACCGAGGTATCGAAAATCGGAGCAGACTGGTAGGAATGCGCCATCTAACACAACTGAAGTGAAGCATTAGTTGCGTTAGGCAGGAGGTTAATTGGTATGTACCTGGTGACATGTTAATTACGTTGTACCTGTTTTTTAATAGAGTACGTCATTCAAGTCGGCAAAAAGATTCGTGCGTGGTCCGCATGTATAATGTATTGTAGTGTCAGTTGACACAGAAGGTTATGAGGGTGCACTGGACGCACCAAAATACATGTCAATGACTGGGCCCGCTCATAAAATATCAATTGGTAAGATACTGATAGTCACACAGTTTCACGTGGATTTAAGACTTCATCATCATCATATCAGCCACAGGAAGTCCACTGCTGGATATAGGCCTCCCCCGAGGATTTCCAAAACGACTGATCGGAAGCGGCCTGCATCCAGCGCTTTCCTGCAACCTTGCTCAGGTCATCTGACCATCTAGCAGGTGGGTGTCCTACGCTGCGCTTGCCGGTACGAGGCCGCCATTCAAGAACTTTTCTGCCCCATCGGCCGTCGGTTCTTCGCACTATGTGCCCTGCCCACTGCTACTTCCATGAGCTAATCCGCTTGGCTATGTCAGTGACCTTCGTTCTCCTACTAATCTCCTCATTTAAGACTTCATTCTTGCCTAATATATTATGAACATGTCGAACTATTTATCCCTAATCGGGCTGACAGTGCATTTTGGATATTGCGGCTCTGAGCAGACACTCAGACAGAGCCTAGGGCCGCAAAATCCAAAGATCACTTTTAGCATGATGGTGGGCGAGTAGATGAAAAAATGAATTGAAATAGTGAAGAGTTGTTTTTTCTTTTCGCACAGACCACCATGAAAGGATTTAATCGTATACCTACAAAGAAATTGCCGCTTTTTTATAGAATGACACAAAATAATGTGACGTGCGTCGTCGCATGTTTATGTATACGGAGAAACGCCTGTCGACTCGAAAGTATCAAAATAGACGCGTATTCCCGGCGCTGCTTCAATCATTATATCTATTGCTTAATAACGATATTTTTGACGAAGCCAGTAAATAGCAACAAAGATTAGAAAGTGTGTCAAGAACATGTTAGGGAAATGTTAGAAAAAGGCGTCTTGCGGTGCTTACGCATTATCTGTGCAATCATAGTTTAGGTTCTTGTAAAATTGCATCAAAACATAATGATACAGAATAATAGATTACATAAAACAAATACCTGAGGTGAGCTAGTAGGCACAATACAATGTACATTATAAATCACTTGATTAGGTATAATCACTATTTTTAAATATGAATTATGAAATGCTTGTCAAGTATTATTTATCATTATCGTAATGGACAAATGCCATGGTTTAATATTATGGGGTCATTAATTAATAACTAATTTTTGTACCAATGCTATGTTTGGCCCTATACAAGCACTCATAATCTTTGTCCTACTCGAATTATTGCTGATTTTGTAAGATCGGTATGTAAACATGTACTTAGGTATATACATTTATTTTCAAATATAATACTTTGTCGTTCCACCAATTATTACTGTGATATACCTAGTTACACGGCTGCAATCTCTAATATGTGTAAGTACTTGATATTGGGTAATGAAGAGTAGGAAGGATATAACCCAGAAAGAAGGTAAGGCTCACTTTACTATATTTATATTTTGTTCTTATATAAGCTCGATATGAATGTATAAGATTTAAAAAAAAAAACTTCAACTAATATAAAATGAACAACAACAGTTTATTTAAGTACCATTGTTTTATCAGGTACTAGGTAGGTATATACTAAGATTCATTACATTCGTTATCATACTGTTGAAAGGCGCAACCCATATGCAATTTATTATTGTAAATAATATTACGTAAAGTATTTAGATACCAGTAATAAATGAATAAGATAAGATACGTTTTGGGCGTAAGTACATAGATAATAAATGTTAAGAAATGTCGACTTTATATTAAGTATGTATTTCATGCAATATAAACAACTCTTCAAAGTATATAAGCTATAAATCATTCATTACTCATTACACATAAAAAAAATATTTATAGACAGATGCAGAAAAAGCAAACATACTGTATATCTCGTTTACCCTAAAATTACGTAATTCAAAAGACATCAACGCGTCATTTTACCTAGAAAATAATTTTTCAAAACTAAAAACCAACTTCATCCCCAAATTACACAACCGATTTTTATAAAATTTCAATAGGACTACCTGGAAAGTATACCCTTTTAAACAAAAAGTTTCGAAATCGGTAAAGCCGTTTTTGAACAATCGGTGAACATACATAAAAGATCGCGTCGAATTGATAAACTCCTCCTTTTTGGAAGTCGGTTAAAAAGAATCTATCTGTCTGTCTATCACCAGGCTGTATGAACCGTGATAGCTAGAAAATTAAAATTTTGACACAGATGATGTATTTCTGTTGTCGCTTTAACAACGAATACTAAAAACAGAACAAAATAAATATTTAAGTGGGGTTCCCATACTAAACGTGATTTTTTATAGATAATGATATGGAACCGTTCGTACGCAAGTCCCACTTGGTCGGTTTTATAAGTAGTTAGAACGTAAAAGTACTCAGTTGTTTTCTTGAGTTTGTTTTATAAAGAAATACTCAACAAACATTATTAGTTAGGACAGTGGTGCTAGGAAATCTTTGAAAATATTTCACAATAATACAATACAGTACTGTATTACACAAAATAAATAAATAAAGGTCATAATTATCTTAAAAACTAGGAAATGCACAAAAGGCGGCCTTATCGCTAAGCAATTTTTTCCAATGTATTTCTTCCTTTTATTCAATTTTAACGTAATGAGGTACATATTCTTGGACCATTGTCAACACAAAACTTCATCGCACAATCATCCCTTAGGCCTGTGCGTCGACGGAAAGCATCGTCCATCGTTGGAACTCATACTCAACAATTTCTGGCACCTGCAACAGTTACATCAAGTAGATTTAATATTGACGGCCTTCGCAAGGCAACGGTCAGTGATCTGCCTTATTATTAAAGACAGTTGATACCTTAGTTCTCTGTTCATAAAACTGTTCAAGTACTCAGGGAGTTGGAGTAGATGCAACGTCCCTCCGGACAAGTTTGCCACATTGCATTCCTTCGAAGCAAATATTCAATTTTTAACCAAGGCCGATAGCTTTTAGCTATGTTCCTACGATTTCCGCACGTACCTACCTAACATCGTAGCCATCAGGCGGCAGACGCATGCAAGTATTTTAGCTGTCACTGCCCTACGCCAACCTTTACCATCTTAGCGTTATGCAATCGATTTATATGGATCTATATGTTGTGACGTCATAGTATTGGCAGGGCTATAGGATCACTTGTTGGCAAGCAGCGGGGATGCGTTGGGTCGTTCAATGACATGGTTCATTTATACCAGTGTTGTCAGAGTGACGCGCTCCATTCATACCGATGCCGCTGGTAAAGGTCTGTGCTTAGGGACCATATTTTTGAAACGCAGAGTAATTTGGATGATTTTTATATTCATTTCCAAAGTGACACCTCTTTGAATCGCTTTTATTCCAAGGATGTACAACGAGTGATCTCAATCACTCACTCGACCATCGTCTTGATTGCCATGTTTCAATAAACGGTAAAAAGGGCATTCCGTGATATTGTAGGCAAGCGTAACTTGTGAAAGTTTTTTGTTTTGCTGACTTCTAGGCTGAGTTCAAAAATAGACCCCCAGGAACGTTGGGTGTTGGGTGATCAAACTGATGTCTCGGTGCAGCCGGCGGACGTATGTGTCTATTCGTAGTCTTGGAGTGGAGTGCACTTTTTTTTTTGTTTACTTGTCCAGGAAATCTTCGACATTATTTCTATTAAGAATCGTCAAACTCTAAGACGATCATCTAATAATTTACTAGGGTATTGAAGAATTCAATTTAAATTTAACTCACATCTACACACATTTATTGATACTTACATATAATAATTGGGTATTTATCTATGTATTACAATCTGGCGCAAATGCTTTAGGAGAAAATAAAATAAGTAAGTACTATTCAATACAATGAGACGAAATGTCAAAACGACTTTCTTCGATCTTATTAACGTACATTATCTTGAATGTAAAGATAAGTAAATAGACTTAGATACACCGATGGATGCAAACCACTCTTTAGGGTTCCGTACCCAAAGGTTAAAAACGGGACCCTATTACTAAGACTCCGCTGTCTGCGTATCAGTCCGTCTGTCTGTCACCAGCTACCTCATGAACCGTGATAGTAAACAGTTGAAATTTAAACAGATGATGTATTTCTTTTGCTGCTTTAACAACAAATACTAAAAAACAGAATAAATTCAATATTTAAGGGGGGCTTCCATACTACAAAAGTGATTTTTTATAGAGAATGGTACGGAACCCATCGTGCGCGTGTCCGACTCGCAATTGGCCGGTTTTAATTTATTACGTTTCAATTTCAATGACGTCTAGGTCTACTTCTTGTTACAAAAGTACCTGAATTTATTGTGGAATATATAAGTGGAGTAAAGCTGAATTTAAAGTAATTTAAACAAGTTATTATTTGCGCTCAAGAACGCGTCAAGCAGTTCGGTAAAAGTTGTTACCGAGTACCTTTAAGGAAATTTCCTGCTTAAACTGAACACTGTTAATATACTTACATTGTTTTGTAATAAGATATATTTCTTCAATTTCTATTTTTTTTTAATTATATACTATGAAAGTATAAACTAATATTATAACTACCTACATATTATTCGAAGCTATCTCAAGGAAACTTATTGAAGTTTCCCGTGACCAAAAGGCTGACCTATATCTTGGTCCGAAAATAAGCATTGCCATACAACGTGGCAATGCTGCCAGCTTCTAGGCACTTTGCCGCAGGGTAAAGAATTACCGGGCCTTTTTTATTTGTAAATATAAGTGTGTAATGAGTATAAGTTTTATTCTTAATTTAGTTTCAAATAACTAAAATGCGTCTTTGGCGGAATAAAACTACATAATAAATAAAAAATATAATAGAAAAAGAAACTAATATTTCACAAGGTACAAGTAAGTAAGTGTAAAGTGTTAATTTGTCAAATACTTATGATAAGACTTAAAATAAATAATTTGGTTTTGCACATGAATCTACCGGAATAAATCGGATATCTTCCATTACTATTTTCTATGTAACGAGGTTGCCTGGAAGAAATTGCTTAGCGATAAGGCCGCCTTTTGCACATTTCCTAGTTTTAAAGATAATTATGTCCTGATTTATGTATTTTGTGCAATAAAGGGCATTTTATTGTATTGTATTGTATCTACAAATAAGTTTTGTAAATACGAAAATAAGGTAGGTTATGTTATGTACCTACCTACGTTGCGTACTTACTTATATTTCCTTTTCAAGAAGCAGGTATACTTGTTTGTTTTGACGCATATCTGCTAACGCTCACAGTGAGCAGAAATACCTAGCTACGAGCTACGAGATTTATATACCGACATGTAAATTTAAAAGATACTAATTTAGATGAAATAATTAAGTAGTAGCTTAATAGTATTGTGTGTAAGGGTTAACGTAGAACACGAACGTCGGGTAGCTTTTATTAGATTATTTTTAAAAATAATGAGAACTTTGAGAATAAACAACTAAAACTTGAAAATGAAAATTTCATTTGAATGATTTGAATATCGTATAGATAGATAACTTTGTCAAATTTATGAACTACCACATCATAGCTTCCAAATTGGTGGGAAATGGTTTTAATTTAGGCAGAGAGTCAGGAGATTTCTTATGAATAGATCGTAGAATTAATGCTACAGCACATAAAATTACACGTAATTATGACAATTATACATTATACCTGTCTATTATTATTGTTATTACCGGGTAGGTATGACATCGTACTGAAAAACACCATTGTTCGTCTGGTTTGTTCGGAACTTGTCTCGTCAGTTCAAGGCGATCCACTGTGATATGTTATGTAGACAGAAGGCATGTATTATTTAACTTTACCTAGGTTACAATTTTCATATCCAAGTCATTCTACATACAAAAGGTAAGTTTGTGCCCTCACCCAAAATAATTGGAACCTCATTGTAAAATATCTTTAGTAATCGTAGCTTTCATGAGTGCCTAATCATTTTGAATATTTTTTGTCTTTTTATCTTAATAATTTAGTTTCCTAAAACTTAAAAAGTCATTAAACACACCTGAGTACTACCATATATTTTAGATAATATTACAATTCATTACGAAGCGCTGGTATCGGTAGCTTTTCTTTAAAAATAAATAAAATTTTAATATACTTTACACGTAACATAAATTATACTTATTGACGTGTAAAAGTGCCTGTAAAGGTCTAATTACTAAATAAACATTTGAATTTTTGAATCAATACAATTCAATACACTGTACGGAACACCGTACAGAATAACAGAACCCTAAGTTCACTTTCATTGGCAGTAGCGCTCAAATGCATACATAGCGATTTCGACATTGTTTTCTTGTACCTAATTTTAAGTTATCAAATCAGTGCAATACAACAATTCACTCAATTCGGTTGTTTTTTATATCATCCCCGAAAACAACCCCTATCATTTATCATTATCATCAATGTAGGGACTTACAACCCCTACATTTGTTTTGGTCCTTCGGCTTATTTTCACCTAAACGTACGGTTTGGTGAAAAAGTGGACCCGGCGACGGTCGGATTTATCATTTTTTATCATTTGTGAACAGTATCAGTGATCATAATTGTGAACAGTGAACAGTTATTATCATTTTTGAGGACACGTTTTATCATTTCTGTGGACATTTTGGACATTTTAGCAATTGCATATCAATAACTGTGTTAAGTTGAACTATCAAGTACAATCAGTGTCTGACGGGTCACAGGTGCTGTGGCGACAGGAGTTGCAGGTTTGGATATCGTCAGCGCGTATCAGGAATACCTTTTGGTGGAACGCCACTATCCCCGCGTCGAGACTCAAGTAAGATTGTTCCATTTCTGTCTTTTTTGACTCATTAGCATTATGGAGTCTTCAAGTTTATTAGCTAGGCAAGCTGAAATTTTCAAAAGCCTCCATTCACTTAAAATCAACTACGGCAAGGATTCCCAGTCGCGGAAAACCTTGCAATACTTACAAAATCGTCTCAAAACTACTCAAAATCTCTGGCAGGAGTTTGATCAGAACCATACCGAATTATTGGGTGTAGCGACCGCGAAGGATAGGGAGCACGAGTATTTCAAGGAAAATATTTACGAACAAACAAAGCAAGTTTATCAATCCATATGTCAATTAATCTATTCTCATGAACTCATGAAACAGGGTGAAGGTTCATCGAATGAATCTTCAGACAAGTCTGCGCAAACCAGTGGTAAACTCGACGAACTTTTAGCAAATCAGAGAGCAAATTTTAGAGCATTCAAACGATTGATAGGGAGTATAGATGTAGCAAGATTATCGGAACGGTGGGAGATACAAGACGAAATCAATAACGTTCAGTTACGCTGGAAATCGATCGACAAACTGCATCTAGAAATCGACAGCATTCTCATAGGCGCGGATGTATTTTACGATGATGAATTTTACAAAATGGAGTCATCATATAAATCCATCAAACGCGAATTAAACCAACTACTTAGCGCAACAGCCCACACTGTAGAGTCAACCCCTAAATTGCAGATTCCAATTTTTTCTGGAGATTATACTTTTTGGCCTACCTTTTTCGATTTATTCACTGAAACCATCCACAACAATAATACCATCACGAAAGCGCAGAAGATGCAGCATCTGAAGGGAAAGCTTCGCGGCGAACCCGAACGTCTCATACAACATCTCCATATCTCGGCGGATAACTATGATACCGCTTGGGATATTCTAACTAGGCGATACAATAACACCCAAGTCCTATTTACCAAACAAATCGAAATATTTCTCAATCAGCCTAATATCAACAAACCTACTGCATTCGAATTAAAGAAGCTGCATGATACTAGCGTTGAGTGTATACACGCCATACACAATCTAGGGGTGAATACGCATACCTGGGACCCTTTGATTGTACACCTTTTGTCTCGTAAGTTGGACAACGAAACTTTGGTCGATTATAAAGAAGCTCGGAAGGCACCAAGGGAGTTACCAAGCTTTGATGAATTTATTCATTTCTTGGAGAATAAATTTAACGCTTTAGAACCTATCAATAGAAGAAGTAAGGAGTTATCATCAACCTTTAAACCTAACAATCAAGCATTATCAAAACCAACATATAATTATCAACCTAAATATCATTCCAATAGAGATCATAATAATTATCGCTACGGTCATAATCAAACACATGAAAATCAAGCATTAGTGACTTACACGCGCCGATGCCCATTGTGCAATCTAGGTCATGATTTATACTTCTGCAGCGACTTTAAAAATATGACGTTGGACAAGAAATTAGCCGCAATTTCGAAACTTTCCGTTTGCCAAAATTGCTTGTTCAGTCATAATGGAAAACCGTGTTTGTCAATTAAAAGATGCAAGGAATGCAATGGCGAGCATCATTCTTTACTACATGACGCATTTAAAAATAAGTCAATGACTTCAACATGGAGGTCGTCAACCCCAACCTCTCGATGTTCGACTCAGCCTCAGCAATCATCCTCAGCTTCAACAGCGCCTTCTTTGTCAACTTTTTACAAAAAACCTTACAACGTAAATTATGTCGCCACTGACGACGAAGAAAGCCTTCTTACTACCTTACTTTTAAAACTTAAATCGGCAAACGGAACTTATGTTACATTAAGAGCGCTATTAGATCAGTGCGCTCAAGTATCATTAATATCAGAAAACGCAGTCCAGTTGTTAGGTTTGCCCCGCAGGAAGTTTCATACAGCAATATCAGGAACGGGGAAGGGCCCCCGATTCAGCCAAGGGATTGTTAACATTGATTGCCAGTCTATTTACGAAGATTATCAATTTAATACGGAAGCGTTAGTTGTATCTAGGGTGGTAGGTAACTTGCCCAATGAATCATTCCACAAAAAATATTGGGATCATTTACAAAACATCAACTTGGCCGACCCGGAATACAATATTTCTAGGCCTATAGATTTATTACTAGACACAACTGTTTACTCTGAACTTATCATGCAGGGCTTATTAAAGGGCCCACAACACGCCCCTATGGCCCAACAAACCAGGGTTGGTTGGATTCTATCGGGAACAGTAAAGACATATCATTGCCACGTGCTTATCAAGGAAATGCCCGATCTATCCAAGTACTGGGAATTAGAAGACATCAAATCAGACACGACATCAATGACTTCGGGAGAGGAATATTGTGAGCAGTTATATCAATCAACAACAAGACGACTTGAGGATGGACGTTACGAAGTGGCCATACCTATGAAGCAAGGTTATAAGAAGAATTTGGGAGATTCTAAAACGAAGGCCATGGCTCAATTTAGACAGCTGGAAAGGAAGATGTCTAACAATGACGAATTTTCTAATCAATACAAGACATTTATGCAAGAGTATAAGGATCATGGTCACATGTGTCCCGCTGTCAAGTCAGCGTCGACAACTACGGTTTATTTGCCTCACCATGGGGTTTTCAAGACAGAGTCTACGACAACTAAGTTGCGCGTCGTATTCAATGCATCAGCAAAAACAACATCTATGTCACACACAGAGAATTACAGCTTGAATGACCTCATGGAGGGTGGTTTAAATTTACAAAAGGACCTCCCAGCTCTAATTTTAAAATGGAGACAATTAAAATACGTAGTAACAGGCGACATTCAGCGTATGTTCAATCAGATCAAAGTAAGAAAGAGTGATCAACCTCTTCAGACTATCATTTGGCGAGATTCTCCTCAAGATATCATTCAGGAGTACTCCCTAACTACTGTAACATTTGGCACAAAGGCAGCGCCCTTTTTGGCCATGAGAACTTTACTTCAGCTTGCTAGAGATGACCGTGAGAAATTTCCCATGGCCGCTGAGGCTCTAGAGACCTCATGTTATATGGACGATGTCCTGTGTGGCCAGGACTCGTTTGAGCAATGCAAGGAGTTAATTAATCAACTTATAAACATACTACAAGGAGCCGGAATGAACCTAAGAAAATTCTCAAGCAATGATCCGGCCCTTATCAAAGATTTGCCATCAAGCAAGCTAAACGATCCACACGAGTTTAAATGCTCAGAATCAAGAAAAACTTTAGGCCTTAAATGGACACCCTCATCAGACACATTCTCATTCAATTATAACATCAACTATCATAATATCAATCATCTATCAAAACGTACTCTTTTATCAAATATATCAAAAATTTTCGACCCACTGGGATGGATTTCCCCAATCACCGTTCGGGCCAAGCTCCTATTTCAACAAGTATGGGCTTCCAAAGTAACATGGGACGAAGATTTATCATCCGACATTAAGGAGAAATGGGCAAGCATTCAAACAGACATCGAGCATTTACATAAATTATCAATACCTAGATATATCGGTAACGCTAAAAATAAAATACAATTGCACGGATTTTGCGACTCATCAGAAAAGGTATATGCTTGCGCGGTTTACATTGTGACATGCGATAAAGGTGAATGCACATCGAACTTGCTGACTTCAAAAACAAAATTATCTCCATTGGGCAATAAAACGGTATCCTTACCCCGCCTGGAATTATCTGGAGCTCTCCTATTGTCACAATTGATGAAGAAGATCATGGAGTCTTTATCAAGTAAAGACGTTAATATTGAAATGTATGCGTGGACTGATTCCATGATAGTATTAGGTTGGCTGAACGGAGACATCACTAGATGGAAACCATTTGTGAGCAATAGGGTAAAGAAGATCATTGAAGTCATTCCAACGGTATGCTGGCATCATGTCCGATCTGAAGAAAATGCAGCAGATTGCGCAACAAGAGGAAAGACGACATTACAGTTGTTGAATCATTCGTTGTGGTGGGAAGGGCCAGAATGGCTTCTGAAGTTTAGTCCTGAACACCTCCCAAAACTAAAAATTGAGAAACCTAACATAGAACTCAAAAACGCTAGTGTAAATACAGCCTTATATGAACACAAAAATAATTTATCATTTATTCATGAATTACTGCTGAATAGTAGTTCACTCACCCAGACTGTTAGGACAATAGCCTGGGCATCACGTTTCATTGATCGTGTTAGAAACAAACAGAAATCATACGGTGAATCATTGTCCTCATTTGAAATTAATAGGGCATATCAGCTGATAATCAAGGACGTACAATTATACGATTTTAATTTGACGAAAAGTGAGAATATTAGTAAGAACAAAAGGTTAGCGAATCTCAATCCTTTCATGGACGAACAAGGCATATTGAGAGTAGGCGGACGACTGAAAAATTCAAGCATCAAGGACACCGCAAAACATCCAATCATTTTATCAAACCATAGCCGTTTTACTGACTTGCTTATCAATCAAGCGCATCTCGCTACTCTACACGGCGGCCCTCGATTAACACTTGCGTACATTCGGGACAGGTACTGGATTATCAGCGGCATCCGTACTGTCAAACGACAATTGAGGACTTGCGTCAGATGTAGGAGATTCAGTCAAGAAAATCAACATCAGCTCATGGCCGACCTACCGAAAGCCCGCGTTACCCCCTCCCGTCCGTTCACTCACACGGGTACCGATTACGCAGGATTCTTTAAGATCAAAACTAACAAGGGTCGTGGAGCGAGGTCGACCAAAGGATACGTTGCAGTATTTGTCTGCTTATCAACGAAGGCGGTGCATCTGGAGTTGGTATCAGACCTTAGTACGGCGGCATTTCTAGCCGCTTTTCGTCGCTTCTGCTCTCGGCGAGGAACCCCTAAGCATGTATACTGCGATAACGGGACCAACTTCGTCGGGGCTAACAGACTTTTGAGACAAGAATATAAAGAGATCCAGGAAACCATTAACCAAGACTTTTTCAAAAACATTAGTGAATTAGATATCGAATTCCATTTTAATGCAGCAGCATGGCCATCCGCGGGCGGACTTTGGGAAGCCTGTGTGAAAAGCTTTAAATACCACCTGAAACGCGTTATGGGTGAACAGATGCTCACATATGAGGAATTCACGACTTTATTGCATCAGATAGAGGCGTGCTTAAATTCGAGACCCCTGTGCCCTCTCACTGAAAACCCTGATGACGAGGTCTTAACATCAGGACATTTTCTTATTGGGGGACCTTTAATATCGCGTCCACAAACGGAGCCTCGTTCGTTCACCTTAACCACGCGTTGGCAGCTCATCCAAGCGATGAATAAGGAGTTCTGGAAGCGCTGGTCATCTGAATACTTACAGCAGTTACAAACCCGATCAAAATGGATTAACCCATCAACAAACCTCAAAATTAACGACATCGTACTCATCAAAGAGGCAAACCTGCCTCCTGGCAAGTGGGCTCTAGGAAGAGTGATAGATGTTCACCCAGGGAGCGATGGGTACGTACGAGTAGTATCAATAAAGACGTGTAAAAACATCATCAAACGCCCGGTTACCAAATTAGTATTATTACCTGTAAATGAAACTACGGACGACAATCAAACAAATCAAACGTCACTCTCAGAAGATCCTGCACCCGAGTCCTCGGCAGATCGGAATACGAGGCCATGTCGATACAGGAAAAAAGTATCATTTACAAACCTGCTATGTTTAGCATTGTTTCTCTTCATGACTTTGTTCTCGCCAACGTTACAGCAGGAGGCGCATTCATCCTATCATATAGAGAGCTTCAAACACAATCAGAGTCTATACTTCGATAAAATATCAAATCTCCAGTACATCAGAGATGACTGGAAGCTTATTATATTTTACAACATGTCTTCCTACTGGCAAGGAGTGTCTGACTTAGAATACTTTGTACGAAAGGCGAAGGAAACATGTACAGGTGCTCAGTACAAGGGGATCGCGCTACAACTAGAACACGAACTAAAGGAAATCGAACATTATAACACCTTACTTAATAATGAAATTAAATCAAGAAGAAAGCGTGGTCTTATCAACGGAGTTGGTATGATAGCTAACACTTTATTTGGGGTGTTAGACGAAAGGTTCGCGGAGCAGTACAGAGTGGATATCGAGAAGATCGCTCAGAACGAGAATCACCTTCAGGATTTACTACGAAATCAGACAAGCGTTGTGGAAACAGAATATCAAATCTTACGAGAAAACGAGGATATCATGAATAAACAATTTAAATTAATTAAGCAGCATATTCATGACCTATCGTACGAAACGAACCAACTTCGAATAGAAAATCAGCAAGGACTCTACATCCTATCATCATCGTTATCAACCCAAATCATCATCTCTAACATACGACGTATACAGCACACTCTAATACAAACAGTCACCGATATCAGCCATGGTCACATTGACACCCTTTTGCTACCACCAGAGGAACTTCAGCGACAGTTAAATATCATATCTTCCCAGCTAAAGGGTGATGTGACCCTTCCAGTCGAGAAAACAAATCTTATGGAATTCTACAAATTAATTAAAGTGTATGCTCGGTTCATTGACAAGTATCTTATTATAGAAGCGACAATCCCACTCATAAGCAGCGAAATATTCCAGTTGGATAAAATTATCAGCATCCCTCATATGTCGAGTGATAACGCCCACTTTATCAACCCCACAGCAGATTACATATCGTTTAACCTTAAGAAGGACTTATTCACACTTCATTCGGATACAGAGTTACAATCTTGTATCAATCTTCCACTCAAAACATTATGCTCTCTAAATAAACCGCTTTACAACTTGAAAGAGAATCAGTCGCTATGCGATAACAATATAGTAAACATCGAAACAATGGGATCACATTGCATATCATATCAGGTAGCATGCGCCGACAGGTGGGTCAAGTTGCATCGTCCCAATGTCTGGATGTTCTCGTGTTGTCAAGAATGCAAAGTTCGAATTTTTTGCAACTCTGAATTTCAAATGGAGCAATTAAGAGGAAATGGATTGATTACCCTGGGCCAAGGATGCGTTCTCAAGGGCAGCGATCTAACTATCTACAGCCACAACAACTTCATCAGTAACATAAGCAAGCAGTATGAGTACGAAACACCCAAGGTATCGATTCTGAACTCCATAGTCAGCACGTCCATATCCCCCAATTTTACCGATTCTCTACCGACACATAATCAGGTCTATCATCAACTTCAAAAGCAAATTGCCGATATAAAGGAACAATCACCTTCTCATATCAGTATTCATGACATTCATCACTATATTATTACCTATACCCTTATCAGCATTCTTCTAGCCATTGGTGCTATTCTTGTCTTTATCAAATTACGAAAGTCTCGACGCGCGCGCGTATCAGCAGAGCAGCGTGAGCCACCTCAGGAGAGGCCTCAGCAGGAGAAGCCCGCTACGTGTGCGAGTGTCAGTGAAGTGCATGAAATGTGTCAAATTCCCAGTGATCTTAGACAATCAGTCCTTAGTATCGATAAAAGCACGTCCACGTCCCCTATAGTTAATCGTTCACTAAGCTTTAGAGTCCCTCCCAGTGAATAAGTGCGAAACCGAAAATAAGACTTTGAACATTCGTTATAAGTTAAAATTTTCTATAGTCGTGTATCATGTAAAATCAGTTTATATCATCTAGTATACTTTATCATTCGATTTGTTATAAGATAAAATTCATGTCTATGTTCATATGTCCTCCCCGTACTCCGCTTTTCTCTCGAGTGGGCAGGATGTACGGAACACCGTACAGAATAACAGAACCCTAAGTTCACTTTCATTGGCAGTAGCGCTCAAATGCATACATAGCGATTTCGACATTGTTTTCTTGTACCTAATTTTAAGTTATCAAATCAGTGCAATACAACAATTCACTCAATTCGGTTGTTTTTTATATCATCCCCGAAAACAACCCCTATCATTTATCATTATCATCAATGTAGGGACTTACAACCCCTACATACACTTTATTGCATAAAATAAATAAATATAGGACATAATTATTTTAAAAACTAGGAAATGCGCAAAAGGCGGCATTATCGCTAAGCAATTTCTTCCAGGCAACCTCGTTATATAGAAAATAGTAATGGAAAATTAGGTAGTGCGGGGCGGTCAATATAAACATAATTATATAACAATAAACATACATATACATCTTACATAAATACATACAACTAACACTGAAAAAAAAATGATATTAACAGTACGAGATGAAGAGAAATAGGAACAAGGGAAGGGTATTTGTTACCGACCAGGTGTACATTCTAATAATATTTTCATTTACGAAATTTTGATTTATTTTAATTTACGTCTAAAGTACCTATTCACAAAAAGTACGTCAGACGATTAAGAACGTCCTTTTATCATGAAACCAATTAAATAGCAATCGCTTACGATATTCAGGAAACAATGACTTAGTATACCTATAGGAAGTGCGGCGACTTGTAAACAAAGAAATCGTAATTTCCATACTTGGAGATAAGACCGTCACTACCTTACATAGCTTTTATATGAATTGTTCAAATAGAGATCGTACTCAAACCTCCATTAGCTAATGTTAATTGATTGTCAATAAACATGAGCATTAGACGACTACACCTGACGCAGTAACTACAAAGTTACAAAAAAACAGACAATCTTATTGTAAGTTTATTACGAGGATAAGGCCGAGCCTCCATTCGACATGGGGGAGGATAAGCTGTGTTTTGACAACCAAAAGGATTTCGATGTTATTAGACAATTAGTACTTTTGTATATAAATGACGATTTTTTTCGAGTTTCAAGCATTGGTCCCATAGGAAAAGTTGTTCATATTGACGGTCTGAGTTGTTCCTACAAAGATCGGACAGGGTTTTTGTTACATATTGTATATATGTATACAACACATACCCGTAATAAATCAAACCACGGGCTATACTAGATATATAGTATAATTCAATGAAAATAAAAGTCAAAAAGCAAAAAATATGGCATTTCTATACAAAAGTGTGCAATTTTTATGGAAATGTCGAATATTATTTTTTTGCTTTTTGACTGTTACTATAATTTTAATATACTATACTGAACTAGTAAAGAATAGTGGAAGGGACATACCCGTAATAAATCGAACCACAGGCTATACTAGATCACTTTAGTATAATAAAATCAAAAAAACAGTCGAAGAACAAAAAAAACTTTTGACATTCCCGTACAAAATGCCCGGTCGGCAGCACACTTCAGTATGGAAATGCCAATTTTTTTTTCGTTTCTTAACTGTTATTTTAATTTCATTTTACTATAGTGGTCTAGTATAGCCCGTGGTTTGATTTATTACGGGTATGTCCCTTCCACGTTGTATACAATATGTAACAAAAACCCTTTCCGATCCTTGTAGGAGCAACTCAGACCGTCAATATGTACAACTTTTCCTATGCGATCAATGCTTGAAACTCGAAAAAACAAATCACATTTTTATACAAAAGTATTCGGCCGCCCGGTGATTTGTATGAAAATGTCGATTTTTTCTCCACGTTTTAAAAATAGCGCTTCTTGCCATTCAGCGTGGCGACGCTGCTGGTATTATATAGGCACTTCCAAGCGCGGTACGCTCTGGGCATAGAGTACTATAATGTAGCTCCGGGGCTGGCTATCAAATCAATTATAACAAAATTAGTTTCTTTTCATTTCTGTTCTTTTAAGTTTAATTTCTATAAGTTTTTAGTTGAATTTATTGTTTTAATTGTATATACGAGTATTTATGTCAATCTGAGACACTAATAAGTATGTAAAATAATCAGTGTAATATTTAATGTAGATATTTGTGAACTGATTGTGATGATAACTCACATGTTTCTTTCGTAATTTATTCGGAGCAGGCGTGTTTGTCTCACTTTTGCCGGGGTCGAAGAGATCATTATGTTTTATCAACCTGTTTTTAAATAATCAATACATAAAGAAACGCTTACCTATCCCCTTAAATTTAATATTTTTGGTAGACTATATTAATGTCTACCAAAAATAACATAATTTAAGATTTAAGAAGTCCACAGCGAGATATAACTCTTGCCCCAAGGTTTGACAATTTGTTTACTGATGAAAGTATCCAAGGTTAGATAAACGATGTCTACTTTGTTGAAAATTTTCATTAGTCAATCAACAACAGCATTTTTAAGGTCCAAAGGATAAAACAGGACTATCCTATTACTATAAGACTGTATCTCATGAACCGTATGAATCAGATGATGTAAGTATTTCTGTTGCCGCTGTAATAACAAATACTAAAATCAAAATAAAACAAATATTTAAATGGGGCTAAAATATTAGATAGTATAGTGAATACATAAAATAAAATATATAGTGAAATATAAAGATAAGTGGTCTAAAAAGATAATGAGCTGGTACCCAAGACACCTGAGAAGGAAAAGAGTAAGGCCTTGCAAAAGATGGGTAGACGACATTAAAGAAGTGGCTGGAGCTACCTGGATTAGGAAAGCAGGAAACAGAGAGACATGGAAAGAATTGGAGGAGGCCTTTGTCAATGACAAACGGACGAAGAAAAAGAAAAAAAAAAGAATAGATTAAATTAAGTATATTGTTTGTTTTGTTAAGTGTAAGTCCGAATAAAGGCTATTATTATATTATTATACAATCTACATACAACAAACATGATTTTTTTATAGATAATGTACGAAACCGTGCGTGTGCGAAGTCAACTGGCATTTGGCCGGTTATTTCATAACAATCACAATTCACAACTTGATGTGCGTGACAAAATGAAGTATTGCAATATTTTCATATAATGTATATTTACAATTTTATTCTTCTCCTGAGTCATTTCAGGAAGTGTCTAGAATGGGTGCTTTTCTGAGTTGAATTATGTATTTATTTGTAAAGAGAGATTACAAAGTATAAATGCGGCATGTTGCCAAAATAATATTTTGTTGTAGGACGAGTGTAGATCCCCAGGTCGGTTACGTGAAAGGTGAATACTCGAATTTCCAGTTGTTTCGAGGATATTATCATTATCTTATTAAGAAAACTGTATCTCACATATTTAGGCTCATGCACGTCATAGGCATTTTGTGTTTTATTTTTTTCTTTTAGTAGTAATGCCAAAATTTTTTTCTACTAATCCACGTTCATTGCAATATAGTAGAGCATTACAACAATAAAAACCAAAGCACATACAATGCGACACAAATAAGTTGAACAAAAACGGCGGACTTGAAAGCATTTTTGTACAAATTTTATCCATCACTGGGCCGGGGCACCTAAATACCAACTTCTTCCTTTTGACCGTATTCAAAATCGCGCAACTTGTATAATCGACGATGTGACTCTCGTCGGCCGTTTCGATCCTCTGGCTCTACGTAGAGATGTTGCATCCTTGTGCATTTATCATGGGGAGAATGCTCTGAAGAATTGTTCGACTTAATACCTGCTGCAAAATTTCACCACCGCACCACCCGCCTGAAATTAAAATTTCATCCACACCACTTGGATAGTTGGCAATCAACCACCGTACGTTTTAAAAGGAACTTTTTACCATGTACGACCGAACTGTGGAATCAACTTCCTGCAGCAGTGTTCCCGGACCGATACGACATTGAAACCTTCAAAAAACGAGTCTAAGTCCTGAAAGGCCGGAAACGCTTCTGTTACACCCCTGGTGTTGCAGTTGTCCATGGGCAGCGGTGATCACTTAACATCAGGTGACCCGCTTGTTCGTTTGCCGCCCTATAACATAAAAAAATCCCAATACGTAAATTGAACCAAAATGGCAGTCATCGGCGCATTATTTGTACCTGCGCCGATAACCGCCATTTTGGTTCAACCTACGTGCCGAGAATTTGTACAAAAACGCTTTGAAGACCGCCTTTTTTGTTAACTTATTTATGTCGCATCGTAGGTACCTTACCTAAATTTTGATTTGCTAATTAATCGAACTAGCGTCACTTTATCTTTTTGTCAAAAATTAGGTAGTTACTTGCGCTTTTTTGATTAAAACTGGGTAGCTACGTTATAAAATAAGGACAAAGCAAGCAAGCATGTATTTTTCATCAGTTAGGTACGGACTTATTTGGCACGAGTATGTATATTCATCATGCCAAAAAAGTGGTAAAATAAAATCTTGAAAATATATATTTTTTAGTTTAGCTCTCATACAAGTAAAAGTGATGGGATATACTGCGCGTGGTACGAAACGCACTCGGTTGGTTATTTTTTATGTTGTATATTTTAATGAGTAAACGGTGATTCAAAAGCTATAGAAAATTAAATACACGGCCTCGTAGAAATGCGAAATAAATTGATCTCCTGTTATCAGTTATCAGCAGGTCGATGAACCCCACAATGTCACCAGCGATACCACTGCATTTCTCATTGTCCATTAATTTGCATTCGTTATTGTTTACTAAACAAAACAATGTACTGTTTTCAATACGAGAGCAATTAACAATAGGCTTTTGACCCGAAAATACAGGTGGTTATTTCAGTGCAATTTGTGTATCCAGTGAGAGAGTGTTACCCCGAACCCGAGTCCGAGGTAACGCTGTTTTTCAGGCATCCCCACTTCACCCCTTGATATGCGGGCTTTACATTCTTAATAAATCTAATTACAGTGTTACTAAAACTAATACAAACACTACCTTTGAATTGCGGACGTTGAGGTCCCGTTGGTTTTTCGTATATGTATAGATATAACACTGGTGTCAGATTTTTCAGACTGTCTAAAGGCATCTAACGTAGCTTGACTGACATATAATGATGACAACTCAAACGGACCAACCAACGGCTTATATTATACGTGCCTTACAAAGCACGGAGGAAGTCCCGTAACAAAGGTACCTATGGCAGTTACAGTAACATCCAACTTTCCCCAAAAATGTGGCTAATTCGAGAGGTAATTTTTTTTTCTAAAATTCAATCGTTCTTATTTAACATAAACATTTAAAACGGGTCTAAATGAAACTCGTTTTTAAACACAGTAAGTCTTATTCCTTCCTTACGTATAATATGGTAATTTTTTTTCAAAGATTCATATGTTTATTCAGTAATTAGACCTTTACACGCACTTTTACACGTCAATAAGTATTATTTACACGTCAATAATTTTAATTCAATACAGAAGTCAAACTAACTAAATAAAGCTCAAGTTTGTGAAATCACGATGCACTCGCGTGCAGATGTAGTCCCAGTTGGCATGGCCCTTGCTCACCTGGCACCAGTGGCACTCACATGCCTCTATCCAGTTATAAGCAGATAGTTGTCACTACCTATCTACCAAATTAAATTAAAGGCACCTTTACTAACAGCCTACCTATGCTAACCGTATTGAAAATATATCTGCTCAAAATCTTCTTTAATTAGTCGTATACCTAGCAGTGTAGTAGGAACATCTTCATTTTCAGCCCACGTCAATCCACTGTTAGGCAGTCACTTTTTTGCGCCTAGTTATACAATATGTGACAAAAACCCTGTCCGATTCTTGTAGGAACCACTCAGACCTTATTGACGGTCTGAGTGGTTCCTACAAGAATCGGACAGGGATTTTGTTACATAATGTATAGTACCTTCTCCTGCCTCCTCAAGATGTCTACTCATGACGACGACGACCTCTGTGGCGTAGTGGTCACCATGCTAGTCGCCACCCAGAGGTTTCGGGTTTGATCCCTGGTCAGGGCAAGCTGGAAAATGGCTTTTTTTCAAATCATCTTAGTTCTTGGATGTTCAGTTATATATGTATTTGTTATAAAATATAGTATCGTTGTCAATCTAGCTCAATCAGTATAATTAGTCCCAATATAAGGTGGGTGGACCATGGAAGGCCATGCTCCTTCGAAGGCCCATTATTAAAATTTCGTAGTTATTGCCATGTGATGACAAATTCCTTCTATTTACACAAACACCCATCGAACTGGAAACCACAGACGCGGCGGCGAATCACTCGCGCTACTATTTTGGCAGTACGGTCCCTCGCTTCTTCGATATCGGGAATCGACGACGTTAAAATAAGGTGGGTGTACCATGGAAGGCCACTGTAATAAATAAATAGTTATTATTCGTTTATTTACTGGATAAATGAAACTAACAAATATTTAAGTAATACTTTGTTTTATTACGTAACATATAAACCACTTTTATTAATTGCAGATTTAATCGCTATTTAGTAACTTTTAGTGTTAAATGACTGATTTATTATAATGGCCTTCTAAGGAGCCTTGTTCCTAGCAAGGCCATTTGGAAGAGTTCAATGAAACTTAAGTTCAATCAATATTAATTAAATCTACAATAAAAAGAAATGGTTTATATGTTACGTAATAAAACAAAGTATTACTTAAATATTTGTTAGTTTCATTTATCCAGTAAATAAACGAATAATAACTGTTTATTTGTTAGAGTGGCCTTCCATGGTACACCCACCTTATTTACATTTATTTCCTCATATCCATACATACTTAAGTAGTTCTTCTCTCAAATTTATTCCTTCAATGGGTAGCATGCACCTACTCACTAACTGATGGAGAGCAGATTATCATTTTTAACTGACCTTAAAAAAAGGTGGATTAATTTGTCGCAATCTTTTATATATGTTCTTCGATGACTAATTTGGAAAATAATTGTTTTAAAAAACATACTTGTCAGGTGGTCCCATAATTTTTTTATCAAATGATTGTGTATTTTGGGGTTGGAGTCGGTTCCTAGTTTTGAAAAATTATTAATAATTAGTATGTCAGCAGTAGTATTATAGAATTATCTTAGTTATGACTATGTAAGGTGCAGAGTTATGGGATAACAATAATACTTAGGAACTCAAGAATATAAAGTAATTCTAAATTAAAATATTTTAAGTAGGTATTTATTTATTCAAAAGACATTTACTTTTATACGTAGAAACATATTTACTAAGTGCCTACTAATGATATAACATTATAAATCTACAGACTAAACTAACTAATTCAATTTAAGCTGTGAACTAAATAACTTGTCTAATTCAATAACGTAGGTAGGTTCTAGTTCTAAAGGAAATGTCTAAGAAAATATACCCATAGCGTCTAATTTTTTATTAGGTATCTCTTGTACTGACTGAGGTACTTAGAAATTAGCTGCGAGTAATGGTAATCAAATCAAGCATTTGTATTGGTAGGTAAATTAAGTAGAACTGTTCACTGAGCTCGTTGGATCCGGTTCCGCGGCGTCCGTCTCTTCGATAACCAAATTGACCTGAGATTGTCAGCATAGCGCACCTACTTCTTGCTAATTTCTCAGCAAATGCAAACAAGTGAGACTATTATTGGCGATAGACTGGCGATTCGTTCGTTCAAAGAAATAAGACCAGTCAGTAAGTGGACTGTAAACACTTTTTCTTCAGCTTGGCGGATCTTCAAAGAAACACGACGATTCGATGCACACTCTTTATTTCTCTGCTGTTACACTCTCTGATGTCTGACAACACACTACGCTATTTACATTTTTTTTTTTTTTTTTTTTTTTTTTTTTAATTGTATTATTGTATTAAGCTGTATGCTAGAAGCATTATACAGCTCACCGGACGCGACGGAATTTAAAAGGCGGGACCAACATTTGCCAGAATGGCAAGATGTTGTCCACACCGGAAAAAGTGACAGCGCAAAGGGCTCCCACAGGGTGGGAACGAACCTCGGCTTTGGGCGTCACTGAGATCGGCTTTGACTGAGTGTCAAGCGCCTGAAGGGCCGACCGGCGAAAAGCGTCCGGGTACCGTTCGGTACCTCGTGAACGCGCCAGTCCTACTCCTATTCCTGATCCGCACTCGCCGGCGAGTGGGATTTGCGATCGAGCTAATTGTGATTCTGTGCCTGCGTTGCGCAGGTGACTCTGTCGAAGGGGGAATCGCACGACTTATGGGGTCGTCCGGATCATGGAGTACATGCCTTGGTCTCCTACACCTGACGAAGTTGGATGGGTCGTAGTCGGCAGCTTTCGCTACCAACTGGTTTGGATGTGTGGGGGCGCGTTCAAAGGATCGTGAAGCGGTCTCTTTGAAGAATCGAATGATGGAGGAGAGCTCCAATTCGCGATGCAGGTCCACAGTGCGGGTGCCCCATTCCGCCTGGGTGGCCTTCCTGAGGAACCGTGAGGCAAGCTTGCGTCGACATACTGATAGATGGCGAAAAACTCGATCTTGTTGAAAGTACTACCTTCTTAGGAATTACGATCGACTCGAAACTTCAGTGGGGCGCTCATATATCAAAACTTTCAAATAAGCTTAGCTCTGCGGCTTATGCTGTTAGGAGAATAAGACATTTGACAGATGTAGCAACTGCTAGACTAGTGTACTTTAGTTACTTTCATAGTTTAATGTCATACGGCATACTGCTATGGGGGAGTGCAGCCGATATTCAGACTATTTTCATTTTACAAAAAAGGGCAAATCGAGCTATCTACGGCTTAGGATCTAGAGACTCACTCAGAGAATTCTTCAAAGAAATAGGTATACTAACCTTACCATCACAGTATATATTTGAAAACATACTGTATGTAAGGAAAAATATTTCCTCATACAATAAAGTAAGCGATTTTACCGTCAGAAACTTACGCAATAAAAGTGACTTAGTTGCCCCGTATTATAGGCTCAAAACAGTTAGTAAAACGTTTATGGGGAACGGTATACTTTTTTATAATAAACTGCCACAATCGGTCCTTGATATGCCTGACAAAAAGTTTAAAGCTTATGTAAAGAAGGTACTCTGTGAGAAGGCTTATTATAGGACCGATGACTATCTTAAAGACAACAAAGTCTGGCTTGAGCTTGGCGCGGGTCCCTCTTAAAGGTTTGTATACTCAGAAATGGTCATAATCTGGTACATTAAGTACATACTGAATTTACAACTTGATTTGACATTATTTCAAAATTTCGACATTAAAAAAATTAATTTAAATTATGACAACAAACAATGTATACTCTGTCCACATATCAACTATAAATATTAATTTCATTGTGAGTTGACGTTCTTGGAGAAAATGCTGCAGTGCAGTTTGTTACCGCTTCTTCTGCACTAGCGCTTTGGAGGCGGCAGTAAACTTAGTTCTAAGTAACTTTTTGACGTCAACAATTGTTGTGCAACAAAACAAAGTGACGATTATTAAGAGATATTATAAATATCCTATGATAATAAAGATATATTTGAATTGAATTGAATTGAATTGACCTGTTTTGTATGACTTGGAGGGATTTTATGTGCGTTTTGGCAGCGTGTGCGAAGCATACGCTGGCGTACGACATTATAGGGCGGATGCACAGCTTGTATAATGTCAACTTGTTACGGAGTGACATTTTACGATTGCTGATCATCGGGGATAGCCTGAAGAGGCAGTGGGCTGCGCGATTTCTAACTCTCTTTATGTGGTGACCAAAGGTCATACCACTGTCGAGAGTTACGCCTAAGTATTTGGCCGTCTTTGCCCATTGAATGGGCTGGCCGAACAGGGACAGAGTTCTGAGAAGTGGAGTGGAGCCCCCCCTACGAGGGCGGGTCGTGGCACCGTGATCGTCGCTAAAGTACACTGCGGTACTTTTGGACGGGTTCACGGTGATTCTCCACTTCTTGAACCATTCTCCAAGTGCTGTGACAGCTCTTTGGAGTTTGCTGGAAAGATAATCCTTCCGATAATGGGAGTAGTAGATTGCCGTATCGTCGGCATATAGGGCGTACTCCACGTTTGGAGCTTTGGGAATGTCACTGGTGTACAGCGAGAAGAGAGTCGGAGAGAGTACGGAGCCTTGCGGGACTCCTGCTCTGATAGGGTGCGGCCTAGATAAGCAGCCCTGTAGACGATAGCCGAACGTCCTGTTCGACAGGAAATCTCGTATGATGCGCACGAGATTGATTGACATGCCCATGCGGACGAGTTTGGAAACCAAACCCTCATGCCAGACCTTGTCGAAGGCCGTTGCTATGTCAAAGAAGACCGCTCCGGTTGGCCTACCTGAGTTTTTGTGGTGGAGGATGTGCTCCGTGAGGCGGTGCACTTGCTGGATACACGAATGTTTGGGGCGGAAACCAAACTGTTCGGGAGGTATTATGGAGGGCTTGGAATCTAAAAATTCCTTGAGCCGCGTCAGGATGATGCGTTCGTATATCTTTCCCAAAGTGCTAAGTAGACTTATGGGTCGATATGAAGAGGGGTTACTCAGGTCTTTGCCTGCTTTTGGAATCCCTATAACCATTGCGTCTTTCCAGGCGGCTGGAAAAGTGCAGTTTGCTAAAGCTGCATTGAAAATGCATACTATTAGCAACAGGAGGGTTTCGGGGAGGCGTCTGAGGACACCGTTAGAAATGCCGTCAGCTCCGGGAGCTTTCCGGGGGCTATTGGACCTTATGATTTCTTCCACCTCCTCGAGCGTGGTCGGTCGGAGGGGAATGTCTGGTAGGGGGAGGGAGTCAGGTGAGAGGCTGAGGGTTTCAGTTTGCTCGTTGACTGTATCTGAGTGCGCTTGTTCTACGGGCTCGAGACAAGGGGAGCATTGCATCTCCAGGTTGTTTGCTAAGCATTCAACCTTCTCGTCGTCGTCAAAGGCGACGGAGCCGTCGGGGTGTTTGAGAGGAGGGGTTGGTTCTACCCTGTCGAGTCTCAGTGCTCTCGCAATCTTCCAGAAGGTTGTGTGAGCAGGTTGGAACTCTGAGAGAGTGTTACCCCATCGTTCGTCTCTGATCTCGGCTAGTCGATCTCTAACTTGACGTTGGAGGTCGCGTAACTCTAATCGAGCGTCTTCGGTGGGGTACGCATCGTAACGTCTGGTCGCGGCACGCTTGCGTCTCAGCAAATCGCGCATATCCTCAGGCAGTTCAAATCGATGACTAGGGTCAAGCGATGGGACCTGCCTGGAACAGTCACTGATGGCTTTCTGCAAGTGATTTGTGAGACCAGCGATAGCCTTGTCAGTATCGTCAGGGGTCACTATTCTATCTGGTATGGTGTCTAGTTCAGGAGACGTGGTTTGGTCTAGAGCGTCTTTCAGCTTTCGCCAATCCGTCACCGTTCTCGTGAACGCTGTCTGTCCGTTTGCTGTCGGTCCTAACTGTAGGAGTACAGGACGGTGGTCTGAATGGAGTTCCGAATGTACTTCTAGTGATACCACCTGAAGGGCGATATTTCTGAGAAGTGCAATATCAATGACGCTGGGAGTTTGACCTACTATTTTCGGGTAGTGGGTCGGGGCCTCCGAAGCCACAACTTCGTACTCTAGGTCCTCCCTGAGGTGGTCTAGTGTAATCCCGTTTGTGGATGTGGAGCTGGAGTGCCAAATGGTGTTCCTCGAGTTGAAATCTCCCGCCAGAATGGTGGAGTTTCCTAGTTCAAAGAGAGCGGCAAGATCAGATCTGATCAAGCGTTTGTTCGGAGGTAAATAGATTGATGCGATATTGATGGCTGGATGGCCAGCCATGCCAATCCGGAGGAGTGCGCACTCGATGTTGGTGAGTGTAGGGGGTTCCAAGGGAACACAACGCTATTTACAATGGGGGTTCCTATTTTATCTTAAATCTACGCTATCTTAAGGTATGCGGTGCGGCGAAGTGCACCGGCCAATCAGAGCGCGCGTTCGGGTCCCCGCTCCGGCCGTTCGGGTCGGTGCGGGTAAAAAAATGTGGCCCCTGTTATCAGCAGGTAGGCGGCCGAGTGAAAATGCCGGCGTTCTTTGTTCTCTGATTGGCTGGCGCTTCTCGGCCGGCGGCTGAGATCCTTCCAGGTATTTCTAAATCAACACGCTGGAAGAAAATAGCACGTGGACGTCGTCAACAACTATACAGATAATAAATTGGGTACTTTCTTGGGTAAAAAATAAATAATTTGGTACTATGAAGAAAATAAATCGTTACAAAATAATGTTACTTTCAATGATTAAATCCATTCTCAATAAAGAAAAACTGATATTAAGAGCGGCCTTCCCGTCTTACTTTTCATACAAACGCTCGTACGTGATTATGACGTTGTAACTGATCTTTCTTGATTTTTTTTGAACTAACAGGTATCTTGTGCTCTATTTCTAGATTTCTATCGACACAAAAAATTTAAATATGCAGAAACAAATTTAGTATTCACCTCCAAAAATCTGCTTTTACACAAATTTTAGCTGAACTTCAACCGCTCATAAAGTACTCATAAATTGTAAAGGTAAAGAAAATATTTCGATACAAACCTCGCAAATATAATGAAAATTTTAAACAAAAAACATTTATTTCTCACACTTCTAAGGCTTACTTATAAACACGTATCACCTGGAACAAGTTTTATGAAAATTCCGCACCCTATGAATATTTAATATTCGTTCAAATGATAGTTAATAATAATACTAATTTCACTTAATAGAATGCAAAGCGAGCCCTTAAGCGCTATCTCTCACTTTTTGGTTTGCATCTTTTTCTAGCATTGCCCTGGACGAAACAGCAAGCTTTTCAAACTATGCTCGCGTTGACGACAAAGCGGCGGGGAAGGGCCGCCTTAAGGGCGCTATTTGACTCCAAGAAACTATGACGTCATTAGTCTATATTTCATACAAATACCATATAAAATGTTTGTTTTGACGTTTAGAAAAAAGTATCTGATTTGAGTTGTTGAAATTAGCCAATCAAAGTGATATCGTAAAAACTTTTTGTTTTTAGATTTTATTTAAATAAGAATTTCATGCGCCGCTCCCTGTACTTTCGAAGGCACTCGAAGTGACAGTATTTACCCACCTAAACATTAAATATTTACATTAGAGCCACTTAAAGCTAAATTAACCGATAAAGCACTGATAAACGCTCAGTGACTCGGATTTATACTTCGCAGACATGTGAATTATATTATAATTTATAAATAATGTACTCTTGTTATGGAAATCACGAAATAAATTTATTACATTTGGGAAAAAAGAAGATACATTACTTATATATCTTTATCGAATCGTTTTAGTGGTATTATAGAATTAGAATTTTATTTAATAACATAAGGTTTTAATATTAAGTTATTGAAACAAATTCAACAAAAAGATAAATAAAAAAAATATTTACACAAGTAACGAGTAACGAGTGAAAGCTTATTGATATACTGAACCAGTTTCCACAAGGAATCTCCACCAGTATATTTTGTTAGACTTTATATTCATAGATATTTCTGATGATACGGAAAATTGAGTATCATTTTGCTTAGATCTCCTAATGTCATCATTATTTTCCCATTAGATTCGATTGCAGTCGTTCACAAATGTTGGCGCGTCTCCATGATTCAGAAATAACGGTTTGAAAATAATAGGGAGAGAGAACCCTTTATGGCAGCGCAGTTTCAGCTCATCTCACCGTCAAATCATACACGACTTGGATTTAAAAAAAAAAAATTACAAAGCATTTTTTCAAGAAAGTATCATAGCTCATAGTATCTACCTACTCGTAGTGAACTGTGTAGTAATAAAGATAGTAAATACTCGAGTTTATTATGATTGATGTGACACGGTACGGTCGTATACCTCGACGCTTGGCTCCCCGCCTAGATTCGGGGGTCACTGGAGTCTTTCGCTGCGTTGTGGATATTACGGTACAAGGTAGTCACGTAGACAGGTACCTAGTTATAGTAGTCGCACAGCTGATGCTGATTAAAAGCATAAAACTGAGGTATAGCTGCATGGAACAGATAAAGGTGAACGTCGCGTTGTTCAGCGAAGTAAAACACGAGACGAACGGGAACCAAGTGGAAGAAAATTCATACTCCTCTGAAAAGATTATAGCTCTTAAATACAGATAAAGGTTAACAAATAAGTTATTAGACATCTTCATATTGACAGATATAAACTGTATAAGAACTATAAATACAATACTGCCAGTTCTACTACTATTTGTAAAACTAGCAACTTTTAAACAAAATCAGCAAAGAGGGTCATGTCCTAATCTACTCATTAATTATATTGAGTAAACAATCATTAACTCAACCCTTCCGTAGAAAATCTCTTCATTCATATAATCAATCGTATCGTTCGCGTTCTAACACCAAATTACTCTACATTTATATCAAATGACTCTACATTTACATTGCGTAAAATTCACATGTTCATATTGTAACAGTTTCGATATGGTAAGCTAGCAGTTATAATACCTAATAATGAAGTTTTACTTGAAGGTTAGAATATATTGTAGTTGCAAATGCATTATTAATTTATTTTATTTCCCTATTAGTATTTAATTTCAGATTAACTTGATCGCAAATAAGTCAAACATATTTCTCACTTAGGTATATATGTTGCATGATAATTATTTTTCTCGTAAATGCTAATGTCTACTTCAGATGCTTTTAGTTAAATTGAAAAATCTGACAACATTGCTGGTCACTAACACGCACGAAAAACAAACCAGATGCAGTTGCCAAATTCAAATCTCGATCCCTAGTGGCACAACATTTTATCTTAACCGAAAATAAAAATAAAAAAAACCATAAGGCCTAAGAAGGTACCGAAATGTGTGGTTGACACGTCTGAGGAGCGACTCAGTTCATGCAGTAAGTAATTAACATTTTTTATTATGGTACATATTCTAATAATACTTATTTTAAAACATCTACAGTCGGCCCAACCAGGTCGAGATCTTATTATTTATAAAACCATCTTTAGCTCCAGTAAGTAACTATTCTATAGGGCGTATGCTTGAATCAAAATACTTTAGTTAGTCTAACGTTAGTAATTTTAACCAGATTTGGGAGCAAAGATTACTCAAAAGTCAATAAAAAACCCTTTCCCATAGGAAGTATTGGGTCAGCTGAATAAGTTTGGATTATAATATCACAAGTTTTCCAAGATGTTAATATTTGGGAGCAATATTAAAATCTTGGTAAACTTCTGATATTCTAATCCAAACCTGTTCAGCTGACCCAGTGTTACGTACAGCACGAAAACCTGCCAAGTTCAAATTTAGAAGTATTATAATTTAAGATATTTTTTAAAATGCATCTAAACTTGGCATTGGATTGGATTTCAACCTTTTTTAAGGCTAACAGTTAGCCGATATGAACTTGGCCCCCTTTTTAACATGTATGTTTTTGGTTGGATTTCAAAACTTTTTTTTTTTCAAGAAATTGTACCTATTTTATCTTTTTATAAGATATCAAAACGTCGTAAGTGTATCAAGAAACACCCATCGTTTTTTTTTTTTTTTGAAGTGACATAGGTTGCCTCGGACGGCATTTTCTACTTCACCCGGACACCCATCGATTTCTTATCAACTTTTCATATATACTGCAGACGCAAAACACAATATCGCGTTTCAATTATACCGCTAGCGCCATCTATCGAAATTAATTTATAACAATAGAAGCCTGATTTTTTAGGTAAGCAGTATTTAATAATAAGCTATATACATTGTGCATTATGTATACATGACAATATTTTATACCCCCTCCCCCCTCTGCTTCTCCCCCCTCCTCATCGTATTCTCATTGTATCACTGGTTCATAAATATTTTTATTAAAAATGTGATATTCGATTTAGCCAACTCACGCTTGACCAATTTCTTAATTTATTGTTAATCTACATACAAAACAAGACCTGCGTGCCAAATTTCATAAAGCTAGGACAATTGGAAGTGGAATTACCGGTCAGTGAGTCAGTCAGTCAGTCAGTCAGTCAGTGCCAAAATTAGCTATTTTCACAGGGTCATATTTCAGGATCTACTGAAGCTATATCTATGAAATTTGAATACTGCTTTAGTACTAGTATATAATTACGTAGTTTCAATTTTATCTCTGTACTTACAATAGGCACCGAGTTACAGGGGGATCAAAAGTGGGTTAAAACGGTTCGTGTAAATAGTGCACGGCATGCGCGCGGCCTGTTGATGGAACTTGGCCTGCGTACTACCGTGCGCCTAGATTTGTAAAGCCTTACTTTTTTTCGCGCATGTCCAGTTATCTGTATGAACGTATGTGCCATGATTACGTTCGAAATACGTAATTTATTTGTATAATTTTTTAAATAGATTCATTACGTCACGGGTTTGCTTTCTATTGAAAAGTATTATCTCATTCGGTGTCGTTAATTAATAAAATACTCAAAAAAACTTATCTTGCCTCCTGCAAAAACACTAAAGTATACTTTTAATATCGTTTTTTCAGTTTTTACCTTTTGCACGCCTCATAAGCGGAGCGTTGAGGTAGTGCCCTACTCTCACCATTCCAGGGTCAAGGATTTTTTTTTTTTAATAAGATTTATGAGGCGTGCTCTTTTGGGTTTTCTAAACTTATTTTATTCTACTCTCGGATTAACTCTACCAGTATGGAATTGACTACATACTACATGACATGACATCCTTGAGATAAGACATTTGACTTTTCTGTGTTTAATGTTGATTATTATAATAATAGATAACAATTGATCATGGTTAACATATTAAAAATAAAAATATATTCTTATATAGTTACGCGTAGATAGGTACTAATTTGAAGGTATGTCACTGTTACAAGTATGTATATAATTAATTTAATAATGGGTATAGTTATTAGATACTTCGTTGTCTACATAAATCAATACTTATTTAACAAAAACCACGCAGACTACGTCGCAAAAACTTAACATGTAAGCAGTTGATTAAACTGATTCTAATATTTTTAAATTTGATTTTTGCATTTTCATCCGTCTGAATACGAATCAAAATCATAAATCAAATTGATATTAGTAAAGAAGTAAGTATAACACTTTTTGTCATAAATTCCTAGGGATACTTATCTGTAAAATGTATGTGCAAATACAAGCGGTAGGTATACTATAAGTATTATCTTGACAAGGTCTGCGAGATCGGGTTTTTCATGATCACTAAAATGTCCAATTTGGTGGTGGCGTCGCTAGTCGGGTCGTTGGATTCTCTCTAAATATGTTTGAGTTTAACGATGGTTGATCCGCGCGTCAATTCGTCAACGGGTGCTGCCGGGAGGAACTGGTCAGCTCGGCTTCGCTTTTTTGACTTCTTTGTATTATTTATCTTTAATTACGTAATTTATGTTTATTTATGTGTCAACATTGTATTGTTATAAGTAGGTATTTATTATTAAAAGACAATAATAATAATATGACAAAGCCCATCTGGCGAGTAGGCCACCAATACTGTGAAAATGAGTTTCTTTCGGCGTTTCTGCTCAGCAGTGGTCGTTACGAAGCGCTGGTATCGGTAGCTTTTCTTTAAAAATAAATTAAATTATAATATACTTTACACGCAACGTAAATTATACTTATTGACGTGTAAAAAAGTGCCTGTAAAGGTCTAATATTGAATAAACATTTGAATCTTTGAAGTTTTGAATTTGTGTCTCACCCATAAAAACTATTATCAAAACGAACACGATATCCCCCACCCCGTAGTTAATCCTCTTGAAAATTAACCCTAATGACTGCCATCCACGAACAACCCAACTTTGTCCCTATATGTATATTGTTCTTCTTGATATATAGCTATGTTAGATGCCTTTAGGCAGCTTGAAAAATCTGACACCAGTGTTGGCCACTTATATACACGAAAAACATAAAACTTTATATATTTTCCGATTAAAGATGTACTTAAGTAGTAAGTATACCTAATTGGTGTCGGTAGGAGAGCGCATCGCAAGGGTGTCGTTTCATTTTATATTTCTTTTTTTTCATCAGAACATAAGTTAGATGAAAAATTACGTTTATTTATAAATGTATAGTGATAAGCAGTTGCCTTTTCATTTCATCAGATAAGGAGATGCTGTCATATTTGGCATTAAGCAATGTTTGGATAGCATCAATAAACATGCGGTTGCTATCTCAACTTCTCAAGCAAGTAGGTAAACTCCATTCAACGATAATATTGTGTTAAAAACAAAGTAAAAATAAATTATTTAAGCAAGTTACAAAACAGTGCGGGTGTTTTCAAAATATATTCCTTTTTAGGGTTCTGTACCCAATGGGTGAAAACAGGACCCTATTTTAAGACTCAGCTGTCCGTCCGTCCGCCTGTCACCAGGCTTTATCTTATGAACCGTGATAGCTAGGCAGTTGAGATTTTTCACAGATGATGTATTTCTGTTGCCGCTATTTCAACAAATACTCAAAACAGAATAAAATAAATATTAGGGTGGGGCTCCCATCCAACAAACCTGATGTTTATAGATAATGGTACGGAACCCTTCGTGCGCGAGTCCGAATCGCACTTGGCCGGTTATTTTTTTTTAATTAATGCGTATACAGCTAGCAGGAACTTGTTAGGCTTGCTATTGAACTTAATTCGACATAAAATACCTAACTTATGTGCAGCATTAAATTTATGACTTGCTTATTTTAAATATGATGGATGAGGGATAGGTCGATTTTGTATTTATCAACAAAGACATATCTACAAACCATTTACCGTGGGTATGGTAGCTACCAATACCTAAACTTTGTGTCCCTCCATGCCACACGTGAAATTAATCTTAGGTCAAAACATGGTGAGTTGCAAGTTGCAACCGCAAAAAGGCGGTTATAAAAAGAACTTGGTAGTTGTTGTTGTATGCCAATGTTCTAAATTTGCAACATTTTTACATTATGTTTAATAAAACCGGCCAAGTGCGAGTTGAACTCGGGTGGAGAGGGTTCCGTACAATGACAAACATCTCAAATTAATACAAAATATTACAATTCAAATCCTCACAGTAAGACGCGAGTTCACTACTACTAGCGCTGTCTTCTGGTGTTTAAGTGAACTATTTTCCGTAAGTGAACGTATAATATTGAGTTACTACTTTATTTTCAATTGATAGAATTCTTATAGATTTTCCTGTAAGACAAGCAATGAACTATATTTTGTATTTTTCTCAAAATGTTTACCTCAGTATTTTCGGAAATGGTAAGTTTTTATCTTCTTTCATGAATAATATCAAAACTATTTATTTTACAACAATAACAAAAATATATTTGAGTTTAGTTTTTTATTTTTTGTACGGAACCCTATAAACATACAATTTTAAGATAAAAATAGTTCATGATTTCGGTATGGAAACGGCTTCATGTTCAGCCACCGAAACACTAATTATCTCGCGGCCACCTGGACCATGAATTTCTATATTTTATTATTATTTACAAACAAAATAATGATGAACACTGATCTACGTTTGATAACTATCTCGTAATACCCCAATTACTATGACAGAATCCAATTATGATTGTGTATTTTAAAGAAAAATTATACTTTATGTAGTCAGGTTTGGTTTAGTTTTAGTTAGGTAGGTACCTGCCTACTTATCTAATGTATTTTGACATATAATTATTTTTATGTAAGAAAACAGGCATTTCGCTCTATTTCCTAAATTTAGAAATATTACGCCTGTTTGAAGAACTTAATGCTCTCCAAATTCAAAGATTCAAAGATTCAAATGTTTATTCAGTAATTAGACCTTTACAGGCACTTTTACACGTCAATAAATCTCCAAGGAAAACTCACTATGAATTTCCAATACTAAACCTTCTTATACATTTTTGTCAGCAGACTTTATTTAGTAATATTTCCACTTTGAAATGTGTGAAATGAATGTCAATTGTTTAGGTTACAGTAATGTTATTATTCAAAATCATCAAAATACAATCGCGTCAAACGTCAATCAATATTTTTATAATATCTAAGAAGGTAAGTCTTTTGTTTTGTAGCAATTGTTAGGGTTCCGTACCCAAAGAGTAAAAACGGGACCCTATTACAAAGACTCTGTTGTCCGTTCGTCCGCCTGTCTGTCTGTCTGTCACCAAGCTGTATCTCATGAATGAATTATGATAGCTACACATGAAAGACAGTTAAAATTTTCATAGACGATGTATTTCTGTTGCCGCTATAACAACAAATACTAAAAACAAAATAAAATTAATATTTAATTCCCATACAGCAAACGTGATTTTTTTGCCGTTTTTTGCGTCTACCTGTTGTCGTTATTCATATCCAATGAATAACGACAACAGGTAGACGCTTGTAATATTCACAGAATATTTAGTTGTATATTCATTTTATAAATAAATAATTAAATTAAAATAAAACATGTATTTTAGGGGCTCCCATACAAACAAAAACGTAATTTTTTTATAGATAATCGCACGGAACACTTCGTGCGTGAGACCGACTCACACTTGGCCGGTTATATTTTTTTATTCTGTGATTTTGTTTGTCATAAAAAAATTCATATGCCAGTTCAAGCTTCTTAGGGTTCCGTACACAAAGGGTAAAAACGGAACCCTATTACTAAGACTCCGTTGTCCGTCTGTCTGGCTGTCACCAGGCTGCACTTATTTCATGACCCGTATAGTTAGACAGTAAAAATTTTCACAGATGATGTAATTATATTGCCGCTATAACAACAAATACCTACTAAAACAGAATAAAACAAATATTTAAGTGGGACTCTCATACAAAAAACGTGTTTTGTAATAGATATTTTTTTTTTATATAGTACGGAATTCTTCGTGCGCGAGTCCGACTTGCCTTGCACTTTGCCGGTTATTATTTAAAATATTCTCGTTGGTCTCATAGTAGTCTCGTAGGCTAAGAGACCATACCACAATATACTAAACTATACTGTATTTTTTATTAGCAATATAGATCGAAACTGAAATAATTAACTTAAAAAAAATACAACCGACTTTATTTTATTTCCGGAATTTCTTCCATATCTCCTAATTTCTTCACTAAATGAATATGAGACAAAGTTGGTACTAAAGGCTTTCAAATAAAAAAAGAATTTTCAAAATCGGTACACAAGTGGCGAAGATATCATGTAATATATACAAAAAAACATACGCGCCGAATTGATAACCTTCCCCTTTTTTTGCAGTCGGTTGAGAAAAATCTACCTACAGCTGTATACCGAAGAATTATACAGCCGTATTGTCTAGTACCTACCTACTACCTTGTCTAGTACCTGACTACTACCTAGTCATCAAGTTTTTCTATATCTTTTTAGAAAACCTGGTAAGTAAGGTATACTTAGGTGATGAAGCAATAATGAAGTAGAGTCATTAAATAGAATAGAAGGCAGATATGTACTTAGAATTTTATGATTGCATCCAAACATGCAATTAAGTTAATCTTGATGAGTTTGTGTTTTATAAACGGATATGTACAAAAATGGAAATTTTGAAGATCCAAATTTCAAAGTAGGTTAAAGTTTAATTGATTTGTTTTCTTTACTTAGATAGTCATCGGTAGCAGCGTAAACTAAACTCTTATTTTGTGAAAAAAATCGATATCTTCATAGATACATAGGTCTCTTGTTTTTTATTGACTATATTAATGATTAATGATTCATCAAATAAAGGTGGGCCTACCACTATTAAATAACCACAACTAAGTATAGCATGACGTAACGTAGGTACGTAATAATTAAGTATCTTCATGGTACTTATTCTAAAACAGTAGGTATTCGCCGATAGCGTCGTAAATGTTTGCACACGGACAGTACGCACCAAGTATTTGCAGAAAGCTGTCCTCCAACCTCATCGTCGACGAGAGGAGGTAGTCCGTCCCCTCCAGCTCGCTTGGTGCCAGCATGTCGCTCCTCATTTTCACACTTACGCTCACACAAATTAAGTCCAATTTACAACATCCGTCCCACGATTCCCATTTAGCACAGCTTCACACGCGGTAAAAGTTTGTCTCTTGCGTTACGTCACATGTAAACACTTTTTTTGTCACTGGATTTTGAGAAGTCAGAGCTGAGTGGCGACTTGCTGTGGTGTGTACGAGACCGGCCGACTTCACGTGTGGATGTTTTGTATGATAAGACAGAATGCGGAGCCGCGCGGCCGCGAAGCGACTGCCATGTCGCTCCTCACAGCCACAGCTGATTCGCCCACTATAAATAATACGGAAATATTTGGATGCAGTTTAGCGAGATTGAACCAGTCCCTGATAGATTGATCGCTTCGAAAGATGTTGTCTTTACTGAAGGAGTCAGTCTCAAGTCAAGTCAGTCAAATGTGACAGAGAAGATAAAAGTAAATCCTTTGATAAAAAATGGTTAAATCGGACTATTTAATATTTTTTAAATTACCAATGGTGAGTTATTATTATTCCTCGTAAAAATTAGATGTCCCAGCTATTTGTAGCACAGAAATTCGAAATAGAAACGCAACAATTGATCTCGAGGACGGCATGCATTCAATTTGTTGACCAATAATAAGTAGGTAGTACACAATTACACATCTCAACACAATGAACGTGCGATGCAACAACAAGTAGTACCTATCTTACAACGTATTTATATAATAAATAAATTGATGCTGTTACTATGCACATAATAAAAAGTAACCATTTACATTGTAGAGTGCCAGTTATACTCGTAAAGTGAATAACGGTCTCCTGGCATTCGGCACGTCGAAAGTAGCCCTAGAGTGACATAACGAAGCCAAATGGTTAAAAAATATTATTCACTCTTGTTTACTTCTAAAGACTTTGGCATACCTTTCGCGTTTTTATAGCGTTGAAAAAATGAAGTTTCCAGCAGCTGGTTGACTTTTGTTTGAATTGGCACTGCTGGATCTAAATCTATACGTGTAGATATGATACAAATATAAATAATTTTCTCTGTTTATCCCTATGGTTGACTAGGAGAAAATGCTCGGTGATACCTGAATTTTATAGGGTCCAGTGCTGCCCCCATTTGAAATAAATCATTTCTAAGGAAACTGAGACATCATATAAAATTTTCTCTTGACCAGGCACTAGATAACCCTTCAAACTATTTTATGAACTACTGTTTGCAGTTTTAAGTAATCTAAGAACGAGAAGCTTTTCTACGCACATAAGCCAAAAGTGGCCGTTTTTCGCATATATATTTAGAGCCCGCTAGATCCTATTATTGGGCAAAGGCCTCCCTCTCGGTTCCCCATTTCTCTCTATCTTGCGCTATTGCCTGCCAGTCCTTTGAGCGGGCATCTAGGTCGTAGCGCCATCTGCGCCTAGGTTTTCCAGGACGCCGACATCCATTCGTTGGGGTCCACAAAGTTAGAGTTTTGGCCCATAGTTCGGTCGGCGTACGGCTGACGAGACCAGCTCAGGTGGTGTTGTGGACTCTATCTATTCTCTTGATATGTTGCGCTCCATGGCACGTTGGCAAACCCCGAGCCCGGACTTCTGAGCTTTTGTCAAAGACCAAGTCTGAGCCCCATAAGTAAGGGTCGAAAGGATGCACATGTCCATGGGATTGAGTTTGTGTGTAAAGGAAGGTTTCCCTTTAGTATTCCTTTCCTTTCTTTAAATAAATTGTTAATATTTTAAAACTATTTTGACATTTTTAATTCTCAGTATTTAGGTATACCTTACCTTCTAGCTATTCAGAGCGGAAATGCGGCCAGCGTTCTAAGCACAATGCCGCACGGTCTTTTAGATTTTTTATTTAATAATTTAGACGGAAATATAATTTAATCCAATAAATAAATATTTTTTATATTTTAATTTTAGGAACATACATATTATTTCATTTAATTTTGAATTAAATTTGGTTTTTAATTTAGATTTTAATTTAGTTTTTACTTTAGTGTTTTCTCTTATCTAATAAACTTATAATCCAGAAAAATAACATTTCCAATTTTAACAATAAAGTCAACTAAAAACTAATTAATAGAAATTTAACTAAAAAGAACAGAAGTAAAAAGAATAAATAAATATGAACAAATCGAAATGAAACGACTGAGGAGCTCGGTGGCCCGGCGGGAGTGCGCATTACTAGCGCTTACGCAAGTTAAGCGACAGCGGGCGTGGTCCGCACTTGGATGGGTGACCACAAGTGACACAAAATTTCTCGAGCTCCTCCGTGCTGCGGAAGGCATGTATAAGCCGTTGGTCCCGGCTGTCATCATTGTATGGCGGTCGTCAATCTATGTCAGATGCCTTTAGGCAGCATAAAAAATCTGACACTAATGTTGGCCACTTACATATACGAAAAACAAACTAACAAATTGAAAAGCCCGCCTCGGAGCGTACCGGAATCGAGGTAGGTTTAGTTTTTATTTAATTTTAATTTCAATTGTTTTTATTAATATGTACTTCAGAGGTACCTTTAGATGATTTAATATTCTTTTAATCGATTGAGGAGCACGATCGTCGGTATACTAATGATTTTAATAAGACAATGAGTAAATATTTTGTATTGCAAAATGAAGGAAGATGAAGACAATTTATAGACATGGTAACACTTTCTATCGAATGTACGGTGACCAAAACTGTCAGATTTGTTCAACTTATGCAGATATCGATCGGCGAGGACTACCGGGTCTAATGCATAGATTGTGATCTTACTATAAAAGTATAAATTTTTAAAATATAGCGCCCTGCCAGGGTCTCATGTGCATTTTGTACACTAGATTTAAGTTTAAAATTGTATGTAAATCAACACATGAAATAAATGAATATGAGTTCATGGTAGTACAACAGACCATTTTCATCAGTCAAGTACTGAGATATCTGATCTGGCACTCTACTTAACAGTAACGTTATATGTTATCTGTGATTTTCTTCTCTCAAACCTATATTAATATTCGGTAGCATAAAAATGTATGTTCACAATATTATGTGTGGATGCACCATAATAAATATTAATTTTTTTGTTGATAGGACCTATTTCAGGTTCAAGAGGAAATTCACAATATACGTAGAGCGCCTGATTAGGTATCAGGTTTACTATGTAAGTAGACACCTACATTACATCTCATTGTCTTGCACAAAATGCATTAATTGATTAACGAGACAACGCTCCACGTCCTACTGCAATGAATGATAGTCCAGACACCAGACATAGAGGTATGTGGCGTAGAATCGACCAAAACTCAATTATTACCATGTTAGGTACAGCGATAGACAGAGTAGATGAGGCCAAAAATTTGGGCATCATAATGAACGGTGAGCTTAGGCTCGAGAAACATGTTAGCAATATAGTTAGAAATTGTGCCTTGCGTAGAAAGCTACACCTATCATAGCAACATTGTTGTTTAGAGTGATAAAGCGTAGGACTAAATATCTCTATACGAAGATTCAGTTCAATCCTAACCCTAATGCCAGATCTTGTCGTCCACCACTTCTCATCTAGCGCCACAAAACAGCTGCTTTCAAAGACAGCTTCCGATATCAGGCGACGAAATGTTGGAATGGAATAATAACGTAAACGCTCCTATTACCACCAGTTTAAGCATTGTTCTTTTTTTTTTTCAGATTTGGACCCAAATATTTGGGGATAACCGTTATGTTAATATAAGAGTTTTAAGTTATTCATGATCTTTATTTAGTTTTCTATGAAATTCAGAGGTTAATTTAAATATTAAATCAGTTGCTATTTAATAAATAATAATTCAATCTGAAATGGCAATTGCTTCTATTGACGACCCAAACGGGTTGTTTTTATTACCGCGCTTTCTTTTTCTAATACCGACCACTACAATATTCATATAATAAAATAAATAAAAATCCATAACAATCATATAATTTTTTATTAATTTTTGCATTTGTATCACAAATATAATCGGCATTAAGAGACAAGTACTTAATGAGACTAGTACATTAATATGTTATTAAAATTTTCTTCATTAACAAATAGTCAGTCTCAACAACAGTCTTGATATAAAACTTCTACTTTTTCTCATTAAGGTGAGGAAATAGCGCCCTCAGTTGAAATGATTATTTTAATCGTAAATGTGGTCATAATTTAAAATTGTAACAGATGATTGCCCTAGATATACCTTCTTATTATTTTATGAATAACCTTTGAAAATATCCTTAGTAGTCCTTTTTATGCTAGAATTTTTATTATAATAAAAAATCCTACCGTATATATAATATTAAAAGGACTTAATTTCGTACTTTCAAAGGTTATTCATTCCTCTAATTCGGCTGCTGGAAAAAACATTAGGGAAAAAACATTAGGGAAAAAACTAATGTTTTTTCCCTCATTCTTTGTCAAAACTGGTCCAAAAAAAATCCAATATATTAATATTGGATTTTTTATCTTGGAAAGGCAGGTTTTCCTGTAACCAAAGATCAGTTGTTGGAAACAGTAGCCTACATACATGCCTTCCGCAGCACGGAGGAGCTCGAGAAATTTTGTGTCACTTGTGGTCACCCATCCAAGTGCGGACCACGCCCGCTGTCGCTTAACTTGCGTAAGCGCTAGTAATGCGCACTCCCGCCGGGCCACCGAGCTCCTCAGTCGTTTCATTTCGATTTGTTCATATTTATTTATTCTTTTTACTTCTGTTCTTTTTAGTTAAATTTCTATTAATTAGTTTTTAGTTGACTTTATTGTTAAAATTGGAAATGTTATTTTTCTGGATTATAAGTTTATTAGATAAGAGAAAACACTAAAGTAAAAACTAAATTAAAATCTAAATTAAAAACCAAATTTAATTCAAAATTAAATGAAATAATATGTATGTTCCTAAAATTAAAATATAAAAAATATTTATTTATTGGATTAAATTATATTTCCGTCTAAATTATTAAATAAAAAATCTAAAAGACCGTGCGGCATTGTGCTTAGAACGCTGGCCGCATTTCCGCTCTGAATAGCTAGAAGGTAAGGTATACCTAAATACTGAGAATTAAAAATGTCAAAATAGTTTTAAAATATTAACAATTTATTTAAAGAAAGGAAAGGAATACTAAAGGGAAACCTTCCTTTACACACAAACTCAATCCCATGGACATGTGCATCCTTTCGACCCTTACTTATGGGGCTCAGACTTGGTCTTTGACAAAAGCTCAGAAGTCCGGGCTCGGGGTTTGCCAACGTGCCATGGAGCGCAACATATCAAGAGAATAGATAGAGTCCACAACACCACCTGAGCTGGTCTCGTCAGCCGTACGCCGACCGAACTATGGGCCAAAACTCTAACTTTGTGGACCCCAACGAATGGATGTCGGCGTCCTGGAAAACCTAGGCGCAGATGGCGCTACGACCTAGATGCCCGCTCAAAGGACTGGCAGGCAATAGCGCAAGATAGAGAGAAATGGGGAACCGAGAGGGAGGCCTTTGCCCAATAATAGGATCTAGCGGGCTCTAAATATATATGCGAAAAACGGCCACTTTTGGCTTATGTGCGTAGAAAAGCTTCTCGTTCTTAGATTACTTAAAACTGCAAACAGTAGTTCATAAAATAGTTTGAAGGGTTATCTAGTGCCTGGTCAAGAGAAAATTTTATATGATGTCTCAGTTTCCTTAGAAATGATTTATTTCAAATGGGGGCAGCACTGGACCCTATAAAATTCAGGTATCACCGAGCATTTTCTCCTAGTCAACCATAGGGATAAACAGAGAAAATTATTTAAATTTGTATCATATCTACACGTATAGATTTAGATCCAGCAGTGCCAATTCAAACAAAAGTCAACCAGCTGCTGGAAACTTCATTTTTTCAACGCTATAAAAACGCGAAAGGTATGCCAAAGTTTTTAGAAGTAAACAAGAGTGAATAATATTTTTTAACCATTTGGCTTCGTTATGTCACTCTAGGGCTACTTTCGACGTGCCGAATGCCAGGAGACCGTTATTCACTTTACGAGTATAACTGGCACTCTACAATGTAAATGGTTACTTTTTATTATGTGCATAGTAACAGCATCAATTTATTTAGTAAATAAATACGTTGTTAGATAGGTACTACTTGTTGTTGCATCGCACGTTCATTGTGTTGAGATGTGTAATTGTGTACTACCTACTTATTATTGTTATATTGACGACCCAAACGGGTTGTTTTTATTACCGCGCTTTCTTTTTCTAATACCGACCACTACAATATTCATATAATAAAATAAATAAAAATCCATAACAATCATATAATTTTTTATTAATTTTTGCATTTGTATCACAAATATAATCGGCATTAAGAGACAAGTACTTAATGAGACTAGTACATTAATATGTTATTAAAATTTTCTTCATTAACAAATAGTCAGTCTCAACAACAGTCTTGATATAAAACTTCTACTTTTTCTCATTAAGGTGAGGAAATAGCGCCCTCAGTTGAAATGATTATTTTAATCGTAAATGTGGTCATAATTTAAAATTGTAACAGATGATTGCCCTAGATATACCTTCTTATTATTTTATGAATAACCTTTGAAAATATCCTTAGTAGTCCTTTTTATGCTAGAATTTTTATTATAATAAAAAATCCTACCGTATATATAATATTAAAAGGACTTAATTTCGTACTTTCAAAGGTTATTCATTCCTCTAATTCGGCTACTGTTTCCAACAACTGATCTTTGGTTACAGGAAAACCTGCCTTTCCAAGATAAAAAATCCAATATTAATATATTGGATTTTTTTTGGACCAGTTTTGACAAAGAATGAGGGAAAAAACTAATGTTTTTTCCCTCATTCTTTGTCAAAACTGGTTAAACCCCACATTTTTCATTCTTATATTTATTGTGTCTCTTATCACGTAGGGTAGGTAGTTCTTGGAATACCATATGTTTTGGATACTTCATGTATAATTTTTTCCTTCATTTATGGCTATGAAGGCAGCTTATATATATATATATATATATATATATATATATATATATATATATATATATATATATATATATACATATATAAAAGCTGCCTTATAGTTATAAGAAATCAGGAAATATATTTGAGAAATAATTTTAAATCAAGCTAATATTGAGATATGATACTCAAGGTTTTTTCACTTCTTGTCTCAACTATTCGAATGTTACAAACATGGCATGATGATTCATAGCTATCAAATGGACATTTTAAATATCTACCATAATGATAAAATCCAACATCAGTGAGTTCCTAGTCAAGCTAGAGAAATAAGTATTTATATTTAAGAGAATAAATACTGAAAAATATGGAACTCTAAAAAAGTAATGGTAAAATTGAAAAAATACTGGCCATATAACATGGGTCGGTAATAAAACTGTATATGAAAATTAGAATATTCTATTAGCGACCATTAAAATAAATAATACCTAGAAAAAACTGTTCATTTAAATTAAATCACATTCTCTTTAACTTTTGATTGATGTTTTGTTATTTATATATCTACAACATATTAACACATAAAGGAAGATTGATCAAAATAATATTGCCATACAATACATCATAAAACTAATAACGTTTAATTGTATTTTATAAATAATCCCTAAGGCAAGAGATATGGCGTTAATTGGTCAAATTGCGTGAAATATATTTATAAACAAAATTATTCACATAAATACCTTAAATAACATATAAAATTGTATATATAAAGTAAAATTCTAATTACTGTCAAAAGTCTAATACCGACATGGGTCGTTTTTGGATTAACTTGTAAAAACATGTTTCTAATGCCGCTCTAATTTAAAAATTCGTTTAAATACGAAAAAACAGTGGAAACAGTAAAATTTTATGTTAATATGGGAAAAAAATGTATAAGTTATTTTGTTTATATATTTACATACGAATATACTAGTTTAAACTGTAGTTATTTCCTTAAGAAAAATCAGGACTACTTACGTAGCTCGGAGCGCAACACTATGAAACGTGTACCGATCCGGGGTCGTCCCGCTGACTGTTCAATTATTCTGTTCATTTTGTTGCATTATAAACATAACTAAAATATTTTCTAGTTCAATGTATAAGACATTCATTTTAAGTATCTTTTAAGAAAGATTGAAAATAACGAGCGGTAATAGAGTTATTTTTTTGTAAGGCGGTGTTAGACACGTTTACGTTATACCACCCCCAATAAGATTATACACATCTATTCCAACTTTTAAAACAAGGTTTCGTATTCGTACCCTTTAACTAGATATCAAAAAGATTAATAATCAAATACGTCGCCGGTAGCTGTTGCTGTCACTAAAGGACTTCTCGGATGTATGTATTTAATATCCCCAAATTCTGTCGTACACTCGAGCTAACAGACCTAGTGTCGGATAAACATTGTGCCATTAACCTGACAACCTTAAGTCAATGCAATTTATTTAAATTTCTTATTTTATTATATCACACTATTTTATTTATTTATATAAACGTACACATACTCTTATTTTTGCTATCCTATTTTCATCATTTATTATTGGATCCGCTCCACACATCTTCTCAGGTCACAACTGAAAATCAGTGTATTGCTTCCGGGAAATATTACCACTGAGATGTGGCCTTTTTGTATTGCTGTAACACATACATTTAAAATTATGCAGGCAGGTATCTGTTTTTTGTGTCTTCATTCCGCTTTTTCGTATAGTTTTGTACTTATGTGTGTTATAGCTGCAAATAAATGAATTTATCTATCTAGAATATTCATATAATTCAGACTCCTCACCTCACTAAACTGTTTATAAAAAAACTGGCCAAGTGCGAGTTGAACTCGCGTGGAGAGGGTTCCGCACCATTTGGCTTTGGCTTATTTGACTTTGGCATTCCAAAGTCAAATATTTTAATTCATTTGTGGTATGTTTTACAATAAGTACTCACTGAATGTGAATTTTGAATTTACTGCGAGTAATTTCTTTGTGAAGAACTAAGTTTTCCGTCAGTGTCCTTATTACGTATTATATTGGGTTTTACCACTTTACTTTCAATTGATAGAATTCTTATATTATTTTTCCTGTAATCTACAAGCAATGAACTTTATTTCGTATTTCTTTTTTATTTTAATTTTAGGCTCAGTAGTTTCGGAGGCCAGGTCGCCCCCGACCTGGCCTCTGAATGGTCAATTGTCGTCTTCTTTCGTGAATAAAATCAAAACTATTTATTTTAAAATAATAACAAAAATATATTTGAAATCCTCATAACGAGCCCTTTCATTTGATATATGATACAGTAAGGTTTGCAAAACTTTTTTTGTTTCCTAATTTGTCCCTCCAAAAAGAAGCTGATTTAAAAAAAAAATATTTACTTTGCACATCAGTGTTTGGGTCATAGGATTACACCATCCTACCAAATTTCACCTGATTTGGTCCAGTAGATTCGGAGCAAATTGGCTGTGAGCTGTGACAGACGGACGGACAGACAGACGCACGAGTGATCCTTTAAGGGTTCCGTTTTTTAATTTTTTGTACGGAACCCTAAAACCTGCTATATAAATAAGGATCGTTTATTACAAGGTCACTTACCTTAGGTTTACCTTGCCGTCTTGTGAATTTATAGATATTTTTTTATTTGATGACCATCGTAGCGTCCGCCACTCTGGAAGTTCTGGGTTCGATTCCCAGCCAGGGCAGGTTGAAAAGTGGCCTTTTCAAATTGACTTGGTCTTGGGTTTTTGAAGAAAAACCCCACTATAATCGGTTATCACCACAAGGTCATCTTGGATGTATGTAAGTAGGAAAAGTCTACCTTTATTAATTTGATTTGCATCACAAGGTATATATATTTATATACATAGTGATACAGGTATATTCAGTACCTATACCTACCTATTCTGATTATTATTACTCAACCGAACTTCGTAAAAAGATAACCAAATCCCCACTGGTATTAGTAAGCATTCCATAACAATCCCTCGGTTGATAATAGTGTCACATTTGAGGCAAAATACATTTTACATTATCATTATTACACAATATTACGAATACCTACTTCCACTTATCTAACAAATTATCTTATTTGGCGAGATAAAACGCCGTTGCTAAATGCTAAGACGCACGATAAATATTTTTAGTTAGTCTTCTTTCATCCATCCCCTCAACATATGTTTATAAATTATGCAATGTTCTTAAGTGGCTACCTGAATTTTCCAGGGTCCAGTGCTGCCCCCATTTAAATTAAAAAAGAATGTGGTGTCGTGGGACACCAGGTAGGAACGAAGTTCCTTCGGCTAATGTAGAATCGACAAAATGTGTATACGACTGTCGCGCCTGCGCACGTCTCATTTAACGGTTTTATTTAACGAGGTCATCCTTACGGTTTTACTATCACATTTTTTTCAGTTCGGTCGCGCAGCAAAATCCCTATCTCCTCCAAGCCTGCCGTAAGGAACTTCGTTCCAATAATTTAAAAGGAAACGGAGATATCATTTAAAATTTTTTTCAGAACGTCTGCAATTTGGTCGCAGAACGTTCGTCGAGGTCGATCTGCACGATAAATATTTTTAGTTAGTCTTCTTTCATCCATCCCCTCAACATATGTTTATAAATTATGCAATGTTCTTAAGTGGCTACCTGAATTTTCCAGGGTCCAGTGCTGCCCCCATTTAAATTAAATTATTTAAAATGAAACGGAGATATCATTTAAAATTTCGTCTTGATCAGATCCTAGATAACCCTCCAAACTATTTTATAGCTTTTCTACGCACATACGCCAAAAGTGGTCGTTTTTCGCAGTTGTGCGTAGAAAAGCTTCACAATCTCACTTTAAGCTGTAAACAGTAGTTCATAAAATAGTTTGAAGGGTTATCTAGAGCCTGGTCAAGACAAAATTTTAAATTATATCTCCGTTTCCTTTTAAATGATTTAATTCAAATAGGGGCAAGTCTGGATCCCGAAAAATTCAGGTAGCCCCTTAAGAACATTGCAATAATTTATAAACATATGTTGAGAGGATGGATGAAAGAAGACTAACTAAAAATATTTATCGTGCAGATGTGGATGTGAAAACTGGACCGGGTCGACCTTATGTGAAATAAATGCTTTAAACCTAAAGCATTTATTTCACATAAGAACCTAAGTACATTGGTCACTTGAATGAAAAATTACAATTTTATATTTACAATAAGTCCTGTAAACAATAAATTAGTAAAATGAATTAATTTATAAAATTAACTTTATGAAACATCAAGGTTTATTTTATTTATTTATTTTCATGTTTCCAAATATTTATTTAATATAAAGTACTTCTTTATAAATGGTTAAATAATCACGCTTCACGAATCTATTTTAGGTATCTTGTTTGATTTTTTTCCATGTGTTCGCTCCACATGAGATTTGAATCCAATAGAAGACCTAGGTATTTTTCATGTTTAGATTCCTGTATAGTACTTATCTCCATCGATCACAAAAGGATCATAGTTTTCATTTTTTTGATTAATTGCTGAAAATATTATGTAACTTGTCTTCTTAGTGTTAATTATTACGAGATTATGTTTAAACCACTCTGTAAGTTTGTCTTGATCTTTTTGTGCTTAGTTCATTAAATCTCCCATGGAGTTAATTACCTTAATTACCCTAGTACTCAGCTGGGAATCAATATAATATAATAATAAAAGGAAAGACCAAAACAGAAATATGATACAAAGGCGGACTCATCGCATAGCAATCTCTTCCAGTCAATCTTTGGGTAGAGACAAAAGTTTTCAGAGGACATTGCCTGGTTTGAAAAATCGGTCAAAATTGTATCATTACAATATCAGCAATGTACAAATTAAATCAGCATTTCAATTTCAGCAAGTGGATTCCCAGGCTTGAGTCGTCTATTTACGTTCCCTAACGATAATTATGACAGAGATGTTAAATCGTCGTGCTTCTTCTTCTATATGTAAGTACCTTTTGGATCCATGATCGTGTCTCCACGGGTGATACGAGTACGATTGACTCGTCAACTCGCTGCGATAATATGGTGGAGGGAACCCTGACTCAGCAGTGCTGAATAGCAACCTGCAGCAGACCTATCGCCAAATCAGTCTCCTTTTTATCATATTGAAAGTTGTTATTCTTATTATATAATATAGTAAAACTTTTAGGTAAAACCTTTATCGCATCATGACATAATAATTTAAATAAATGAATTTTTTCAATAGATAATTAGTGCACATTCCTCACATGAAAACAAGTTTTAAAAGTTACTTATCTACTTTTGAAACTTAGGTAAAGCCTTTTGATTTTAAGTAGTTACAACTAGGTACTTCAAATCAAAAGGCTTGTCCGTTTTATTTATTTAATTATTTTATTGGTACATGTACACTTAAAAATTTACAAATAAAACCTTATAAAAGTAAACACAGGCGCTACTTATTTCTAAAGAAATTTATTCCAGCAGAGCCGCATTATATGTAAATTACTTACCTACTATATATAAAAATGTTTTCACCCCCAATTCGGAAACAGGGATGTTTGTTTTCAACCCCGTTTTTCACGCCTATCATCATCAGTAGTGCTTATCGTAGGTATTTGGGCCCGGAAGGACTTCTGCAGTTCTGCAGTCGCTTTTTTTTTGTGATTGTTTACTGCTTGGATACTTATGAGTTAGGTTGAAGGCAAGGTCATCATTGGCAGAGAAGACTTTTTTAAGTAGAAATACCTTTTGGTACGTAACCAACTACTTGTATAAATACCCATAACAGTAAATGTCCCAATGCATCTACCATATGCCCTTCATACTATATATTATAGTTTATAGATTTAGTTTGCCCCTGACTTCGTAATTACTGAAACCTGTCAAAACAAAAGCAAAGATATGTCTTCCTTTGTTTAAAAAGCATTATGTTTATATTCATAAGTGACAGCATGGGACACTTTTGACCTTTATTATCACTCCGCTGAAGGTACTCGTAGATGTAGGTAGATAGACATCTGTATATTTCATAGGTAGGTATGTCTGATTATGAGTTGACTAAGTCTGTACATTGTTACCTTAATCATAGATAAATTTCTTAGTTTTATATATGCCTTAATATAACTAATACTTCGTTTAAAATTTTAAATGTACTCGTAGGTATATAAATAAAGTAATAGCATTGTTTTTTATAAACACCATTTGTTTAATTTAGGTACTTAACTAAAATGACAAGACTTGAACCGACAGCCTTGGCCTATGTTAATGCGGCCACCGCTCTTGCATTTTCCGTTGATTTTTTAAATGTAGCGTACCACCAAAAGCAAGTGAATATAACGCGGTGGCGCCATGCTGGGGTCCATAAAACAGGTAATGGGTGAGGGGAATACTTACATGATTTTTTAATATATTATTTTTGAGAACGTGAAGTTCTACGTACATTAGCCAAAAGTGGCCGTTTTTCGCAAATGTGCGTAGAAAAGCTTCATACTATAAACTGTAAAGTACTAGTTCATAAAATATTTTGTAGGGTTATCTAGGGCTTGATTACACAACATTTTAAATGATATCTCCATTTTCGTTCATTATTTCAAATGGGGGCAGCACTGGACACCGAAAAATTCATATATCCTTAGGGGAGTAATCTGACCCCTACCATGGCACCGTTGGTAAACGCAGATTCAAACAGAAAGGGTGAATTCTTGTGGTGAAAATAAAACCTATATTTTTTCAAATTAGTTGTTTAATTATCATTTATTATTGTTTTGTTTTCCTTGTTATCTATACTTACATATGTATAATAAACAAGTAAAAAAGTGTGTATCAACATTAAACATATTTTTTTAAAAATTGGGGCGATAGGGACATAGTACTAGAGTAAGAATAAAAAAAATTGTCTATTGTACACACTAATCTCCAAAAATAATGGACGGGTTCGAATGAATCTCTTATTGTTATATACTTAGCTGTTAAGCCTGGGTAACATATAGGGTATATAGTTGTTTTTGAAAAATAGAACTCCTGTTGCAGCATCAAAATGGTCCAGCTAAACTATAAGAGATATAAAAATGACGCCTTCGCAAAAAGTAGTTCAGCCTGATGAGTATTTTTTATTTAGGCATGAAAATTGAAGATCTGGAACACGTGATGCAGATACGCTGGAGTAATAAACTCCACGCGAAGGAAGTCGCGGGTTTTGGCTAGTAAGTATCTAATAAATTTAAAACAATCATCAATATTTGTCACTCGTTTTTAATGATAATGTATGATAGAATTTTAAAATTATTTGCTCGTACATAAGTCCGTAAACATATTTTTCTTTTAACATTTGAGTGAATTCTAAATTTGATGGCAGTAACAATGGATCGAAATATATTCAAATTTATTAATGAGTGTCAATCACATTACAATGTTAAGCAGTAGCATACTATACACTCAGAAATACGTTGACCCGAAGTCCTTTTATTAAATGTCTAAATAATAATTTTGATTTGTAAATTACCTCAACAAGTACTGAATTCTAAAGCTTAGGGTTGGATCTCACTTGTCAGCACGGAGCAGCACTTTTCCATGCTATCCTTTTCTGTCGCTCAGAACCGTCATTATCTAAAGCGAGAGCATGGATAGCGTTCTGTCGCTCGCTCTCGCTCTGGCAAATGACGGTTCTAAACGACAGAAAAGGATAGCAGCATAGAAAAGTGCTGCTCAGTGCTGACAAGTGGGATCCAACCCTTAACTCCTACTGGAACGGCAGCGGCTGGCAGTGGCAGCCTTCTTTACTGACAAACAAAAGATTTGCAAGATTTGATTACAGATAGACAGACCGTCTATCTGTAATCAAATCTTGCAAGACAGACAACAGGACAGCTGAAACTTATGCAAATAAATAATTTGATTTGATTACCGAGATTAAAAATCATTTGATTTGATTTGATAAATAAAAGCTTGTAAAAAGAAATATTACAGAAGCTCCCAAGGTAAATTTGGAATTTTTGTGGTAGACCTCAAAGAATATATAAACCTCAGTGACGTGCTCTAATATTTTTTTTGACAAAGACACAAATCTACTGGTAGACCTTTGTCCAGTAGTGAACTTTTGCTGCCGAAATGGTGACGATGATTTATAAAATACGTGAACGGAAAAGTACCACAGTAGATTTATAGCATTCATGATAAAAATTTAATTATAAATTAAATAGATTGTGGGCTAAATTTGGACACTAATAATTACTAAAATAAAACAAGCTGTTTGTATAAAAGTTAAACAATTTATTTAAGTCTAAAATCATTACAATAACGTAAAAAGTAAATAAAAAATACAATATAAAGTCTACGACAAATGACAAAATACTAAGGCACATTTGTAAAAAGTATACAAAATTTGACATACAGAAATTGAGACTATAAAACTAATATAAAAATAGACATGGCATGTTTAATTTGTACACATTTTGGCACTATGGAGATTTCGTGCATCAATTTAAATACAAAAAATATACCATACACTATAGCTAGAAAGTATTGTAGGCGAATTAGATAATCTCAAAATTTTAATACCAACTTCAAAGGACGGAGCGATTACACATAGATTAGTTTCGTAATAAATAACCCACTTTACAACGGGGGTATCAGAGATTAACAATATCAGTTTACTTTCAAATGAGGTTTAAAATAGCGATTATTAAAACGTGATTAAAACATCACACCTAGAGAATACACATTTTTTTCGTTTATTTGCTAAACGAAAAAAATGTAGTAGAAAATCACAAAGATATACAGCGCGGCGGCGTGGGGGCGATTTATGTCACGTTCTGGTGAAAGGTACCTGATCGTGACGACGTCGCGCGAAGTTTAAATGCGCTGTTTTTTCGTCATTATATGCTTTATCAGCGAAAAATACGTATACTTTAATTTTTAATAATTTACATAATAAGCCAAAATTGTTTTCTGTTCACATCCGTATTATCTAAATTACGTCAGCATTAAAAGAGTGATCGCAATCATGTTCATATTATATTTATTCCGTGTTATACTGCTTAACCTAACTTTAATTAAGCTTGGCTTAATCTGTGTCCAGCACTGAACTTATGATCATAATTCATGGTGTACATTGTATGGCAGTATATATAAATATTTCTAATGATGTCAACTCCGCGTCGGCGGGCTCTCAATTTAGTGCGGGCAGAACTTTTGAACCCGTAACCTGTGACGTCTGATACATTTTAGCAAATGCGGAAGGAATGAAAATTTTGAAAACACGTATATTTTACTGCCATTAGGAATAACATTTCTCTTTTCCTTATAAAAATATGGGACTTTTCTGTTCAGTCACTTCAATGTAAAAAAACATAGAAAAATGGACTCCACACAGTATGTCGTCGCCGTTTCGTTTGCCCGGAACGTTTGACATACTGCCATTGTGGTAAAATATGGGTAAAATAGATACACTGTCATACGACAGTTGACAACTTTTCAGTCATTTAACTGTAATTGTTGTCAAAATAGTGTTATTATGGTACAATGTTAATGGTAAAATAGGAATTTTGCCACAAATATTTTACCATAATATGTTAGACAGTCCGGGAAAAAGAAATGGCTACAATATGATGTATGGATGGAATCCTTTTTACGTGATTCTAATATTTATTTTTAGATTGACTCGACTGTACAAAAAAATCTGATATTTTATATATGTAGTAAAGAGAAATGTTATTCACAGCAGAAAAATATTCAAGCGTTTTCAAAATTTTCATCCCTCCCCTATTTACCTACCGGTACGAGGCGTGGGAGTTGTTAACTAATAGAAATATAAACAAAAACATACATGGTTTGGCAAAAAAATAAAGCACAAACAAAGTTTATTGTTCTAAATGCTGGATAAGGGCAGCACAAGACCGTGACAGATGGCGTCAACGAAGTGGCCTATGCTCAGCAGTGAGTGGAAGAATGCTGCCATGATGATGGATGATTATAAATACTAACATAAAAAAATACCATCACTAGTTTGTTACAATAACTATACGACGTACTACAGTCGATTTCATAAATTTTTTGTTCTCTGTAGATTAAACCAATTAAATAAAAAACGTCACGTTTTAAAAATATTTTAACACAAATATACAACACACGACAACTAATACTTTCTCTTGTTCATTTGGAAGAAACTTAAGTAGTCAATGACATATTTAATTTAGAGTCCATACTTATCTACTTATACAATATATAACAAAAACCCTGTCCGATTCTTGTAGGAGCAACTCAGACCGTAAATATGAACAACTTTTCCTATGGGGTACAATGGTTGAAACTCGACGAAAAAAGTTGTTCGTATTGACTGTCTGAATTGCTCCTACAAGGATTGGACAGGGTTTTTGTTACATATTGTATATCTTAATTCTTACTGTAACATATGGATATGGGGTCATTTGCATAACTGTGATATTGTAAAGATAAATTTCCGCAGGTAAATTTCCACGCATTCTGCTCTCTTTCGCACGTAGAGTTTGCGACTGAGATAGACTAAACACGTCACGTGGTCTAAATTAAACCTAAATTTGTACCCACTGCTCGTGATATGTAAGATTTACCTAACATGATAGATGAGATTTATCGTGAATTTTCTATTATTCACTCGTTTTTTGAAGACAAATACATTACATTTATTGATAATACGAATACGACACTACAAATAAGTTAACCTACGCCTATTCCTTGTTTGTATAAATTATGGCTAATATATTCAAGTTGAAAACACAATTCTCGATATCAATTAACCTATTGAGAGTGGCTATACCGGATTCTGGTATAAATCAATTGTTTTACTATTGTGTCTGGTTTTTCCAACACACAAGAGGTTAACATGAAATTGATTGAACAGATTGGAATGAAATTCAGCATGTAGATCGTTTTTTACCTTGATTAACACATTTCTAAATCATTTTATCACGGCAATATTTTTTTTATACAGACAAATCACACAGATTCAGCTAGCTCCAAATCAAGTTTGAGACTTGTATTATGGGATACTAACTCAAGAATACTATACTTTGTACAAAATGTAAGGTTTCTGTGGGGTTGTGCGAAATTTTACCACGCGACAACACCGCGGCGTCAGCTTGTATAAACGTGAATAGACACTGAAAAATGCGACTAAACTAATTCTTTAACAGGTGGACTCAGGTCGCCTCGTGTACTATGGGTGTCTAAACGGACTGCGTGTCCACCTCCTCGCCGTAGTCCAGGTCGTCGTAGGAGAGGTCGTCGTCCATGATCACTGGGGTCCCCTTGCCGCTCGGACACGCCAGGCATCTGGAATACAAAGAATTAACTGGTAAAAAATGTTTGTTAATTTTAAGAGTTCCGTACTCAAAGGGTAAAAACGGGACCCTATTACTAAGACTCCGCTGTCCGTCCGTCCGTCCGTCCATCTGTCTGTCACCAGGCTGTATTTCATGAACCGTGATAGCTAGATAGTTGAAATTTTAACAGATGATGTATTTCTGTTGCCGCTATAACAACATAAGCTAAACATAATAAAATAAATATTTAAGTGGAGCTCTCATACAATAAACGTGATTTTTTATAGAAAATGGTTCGTGCGCTTCGTGCGCGAGTCCGACTCGCACTTGGCCGGTTATTGATATCGATAAGACCATTGTTGGACTAGAGGGGACTCTTCGTAGTGGAACAACAGCTTTGATAATATAATAGTTTAATAAAACAAGAAATAAAAATTAAAAATTTTATGTTCCCCAATACATACAAACCCCCCATACAACCGTGTCGTAGTGGGCACGTTGACCACTACGACACGGTTGTATGGGAGGTTTGTTTGTATTGGGGAACATAAAATTTTTGTAGTAGTATTGTAGTCCGCCACCCAGAGGTCCCGGGTCCGATCCCTGTCAGGGCAAGTTGTTAAATGACCTTTTTCAATTGTCCTAGGTCTTGGATGTTTATCTATATATTATTTGTTATAAAATATAGTATCGTTGATTTAGTATCTCATAACACAAGTTTCGAATTTACTTTGGGGCTAGCTCAATCAGTGTAATTTGTCCCAATATATTTATTTACATATTTTATTTATTTAATTGGTCCTTTCGTTAAGGTGCTACGGTGCCGCCACACAAACAGACACGTCAAACTTATATAACACCCCTCTATTTGCGTCGCGAGTTAAAAAGATAAGGTGCACAGTGCACGCATCTGTTTTTATTGAACTATTCTCAATATAGTTCTTTATGAAAGCGTTCTGAAAGCTTTATTATTTACCTGGGGCATATTGTAGGTACAGGACAATCACACTAATATTATAAAGGCGAAAGTTTGTGTGTGTGTGTGTTTGTTACTTCTTTACGCGCAAACGGCTGGACCAATTTTGATTAAATTTGGTATGCAGGAAGCTGACACCCGGGATTAACACAGGCTACTTTTTATATCTGCGGGGCGCAGCTAGTAGCCCAATTAAGATTTTTATTCTATGATAGGTAATTAAATTACGACAACATTATAGGAAAATCACCAATGCGCCTACCTACCTACAAGAGCGCAAATCATCATAAGCATAATGAATAAGTGACGTTAATCACAATGACCGCTGGCTAGCACCGGTTGTCATTCGATACGTATGATCGGTTAACATTTATTTATGCAAATATCCATCTCGCGCCGCACCTGTATGATTTGTGCTTTGACAAAGTATGTGATAATATTTTCAATATCTTGCAGTTGTAATGGACATTGACTTGGATTGAAAGTTATTAAATACTTACTACTCAAAATGAGCATACATTTTCCACGAGGTAAAAGAGTTAATTGTCATTCTTTGATCCATTTGAATGCAGTTTTGAGTTCCATGGAGTAGATTTGAAAATTCATATATTATCGTAGTTAAATGATTACTATGATAGGTAAATTCAAAAAGACATTAGATATAAAACGGTTAAATTTCAAAATCAATTTAAATTTAGTAATGTGACAAATAATACAAAAAAAAATGTAGTTATGTCGGATCGGCAATTTTGGAAAACCTTGGGGAAGACGTATGTCCAGCAGTGAACCTCCTGCTAATAAAATGATGATGTTAATGATGAATTCATAGTTAAATAATTGGAGACGATTGACTCACATAATACATTCGGAAAAGGCTGACTAGGTTTCTATCGATTTAAACGATCATCTTTACTCCATTATGAATTCATCTCACGTTGGATTAATTAAAACAAATGATGATAAATGAACCGAAAAATATGTTAGTCGCATATTATCGGCGCCAATCAATATACATCGTACTCGGATCCAGTATACTACAAAGTTTATATGTTTTACTGAGCTGAAGACAAAACAGATGTTACGCAGTGCAAAGTGGATATTTAAAGCGCATTATTATGGTTATCAGAAACCTAACCTATTTCCAAATAAAATGTGTTTGACGATAGAATGTAGAGCTTATTGTAATGGTTTTAAGTTCTAATTTGAATTCTGATTTTTTGTGAGTATTGCTACGACCAAACTAGATCTATGGATACATAGAGGGCAAAGCAATGCGGGCAATGCTCGGCCTTCGTTTAAAATAACTATTATTTAACACTTTAGCACAAAGTATATGACTAGAAGACTTAATACGAATGAGATTTGCATGAATGTGATTGTCTCTTACATAGTGCATATACTCGTCTGTACGTTTACTCTTTCACCGCGAGACTTAATGTCAGTTGCCTTGCGTGCCCGCAGCGTAAGGGGTAGTCAATCTAAAATAAATACCTACAACTAAAAAGGGATGTGGATACTTAAGACCCGACAAAAAAAATAGGCTCGTAATGCACATAGCATTACGAGCATCTTTTATTGTCGGAATTATCCGACGCCCGCGGAATGTGCATGACAATGTCGGATAAATCCGACGTTCTCGGTAAAAGGGTTACTGAAAGTACTCTCAAAACAATATTCATAATTCATTGTGTCTTTTTTCCGTTGGTTGGTTTAATCGAAGCTTCATGAAATACGGTAAGCTTGTAGCTGTACGTAGAAGTAGCCATTACAATTTTTAAGTTCGAACATGCGCCATATTTCGACCTCCGTGGCGTATGGTGGTCACCACGATAGTCCGCCACCCAGAGGTTCCGGGTTCGATCCCCGGACAGGGCAAGTTGGAAAATGGTCTTTCTCAAATTGTCCTGGGTCTTGGTTTATCTATATATGTATTTGTTATAAAATTTCAACACAAGTCTTGAACTTTCTTTGGGGCTAGCTCAATCAGTGTAATTTGTCCCTATATATTTATTTATCAAGTGGTTGCCGAGATATGGGTTCGTCCGCGTCGCGAGTTCGCTGTTTCGGCGCAAGCTACTAGTATACTATACGTATAAGATGATTACCTGCTCTCGTTGATTCCATAGTATAAACATTTTTCACCAACGCATTCGCAGCATCCATCATGGAACCATCTGAAATATACATATTAATTTAAATGTAAGAGGCCACTCTCACACATGTTTGTTTTTTATACATACATGCATACCATATTCTACTATTTTGCTTTAGTGTTAGTTCATCCCGAGAGGAAAATTGCCTGAGCAATTTATTAACTCAATTGGAAATAAGACCATATTACCATAGCCTAAAGTGTATAAACGTTCAAAGATGACAAAATGCTCGCGCGGTCTCGAAGACCGCGCGAGCATACCCATGCTCGCTCGCGTTTAGCAATTAATACCAACAGTTTAGGTTTACGTTCGAGTGAGAAAAAAAATTTTATCTGCTGCGCTCCTCTTGTCTGAACTGACCCTTACTCTGGTTATGGGGATGCGGTGGTACTTTAATTATTGTATTTTATGTAAAGTCCATTCAGTCAATTGGTTTGTACACCGTCGAAGCGTGGCTTTTTCAAACCAACGGCCTGCACACCAATTCGACAAATGAACTATATTTTTATTTTATTTAATACTTTATTTACCAATAATAAATGGTACAAAAGGCGGACTCAATGCTAATAGCATTCTCTACCAGCCAACCTTCGGGATAAATAGAAATTTTGCGTAGTAGGCGTAAAAGTACTATACTACGACACAATACCATTTTAAATCAATACATTTAAAAGATAATATAGAGTGTGTAGTAATGTGAAAAACCATACAGTAAGTTTAAGAACTTGTTGTAAGAAAGAGTGACCAAGAAAGCACTCCACTGACGAGTCTAGCTCTTAAATCAAAGGAGAAGAAGGGTTCTCACCGCAGACTGTTGGCGCCCATGGAGCGACAGGACGCGCGGCACTTGTCGCTGGACATGCACTGCGACAGGTACGCAACCGTGCAGTTGAGCGTGATGATATCGCGACTCACTGGCTCCGACTCTTGCTCGATACTCTCTGTAAAATCAGTTTATCTAGTCAGTTGATAAATAATCATAGATAGGTAAATCATTAAAAAAGTCTAGAGGGTAAAATAATTGATGTAGCAAATAAAATTGTACATATAATAATCTTGTTTACTACAAAGATTATTATGTTCCACAAAATTTGCTTTTATCAGCATCACCAGTAGGTTGACTGGTAGAAAAGGCCTTGGGCCTTCCTACCAGTCAACCTACATCTATCTGCCTCTAACATTTTTCTAATAAAGTTTAATAAATGAATTCCACTAAATCATTGCTCTTTATTTTTATGTTGTCTTATTGAATAGGCATGACAAATGGAAAATAATTTAAGCTCATCGATTAGATTATGAAAAAATATTGTACACATATATATTCTTTTCTCTGAGAAACAAAAAATTATAAAGATACAGCGAATTGAAATTTCGCAGGAAGTCACGGCTACGTACGATTTTTACATAGAGGTGACGTCGCAAGCCCCCACTCTGGAACTTTGATGCTACGTATCTTTGTGAATTTTTTACTTTTTTGGCAAACGGAAAAATATGGGTCCATTATTTTTGGATATGCTAATAGACGGACTAATTATAATTATACTTTTCTAACCCTGTCGTCACCCCAATTGTTCTTTTTTTTAAAAGTAGATAAACTATAATTTTAAGGCAATAAAAACAATAACAAAAAGCTTTTAAAAGTAGGCAGTCTATGTTTAATATAATATCTAGTTTTATAAAAAAAAAAAACTAAATAGTTATTGAACTAAGAAGGTTAGTGAGAAATAAAACACTCCCAGAGCAGGTAATATTGACATTCCACAGTAATGACTCATCCCAGTGGGGTGCCATACTACCTGTGAGGTCTCAATTTGTGTGGTAATGGCAAGAAGCTATTGTACACTATTGTTTCTCTCACTGGCACAGTTACACAAATGTTATCACTTGGATTAGAAATTATCATTTCTAGGAATAACATAACAATTTTGTATGATAATATTGCCTATTAATGCAATTCAAGTAAAATGATAAGTTAACTTCTAATAAAAAGTTAATATTTGCTAAAATGTTGCCTATTTGTAATATTTAAGGAATAACTGTTCACTTCAAGCTACTCAAATTAATTGCAATGTTGTCACTATTCTATCACTGTGTAAGGTCATATGCACATTGGGTAAAGGGCCTGAATATATATTTGGCTATGTGAAAGTCAAACAGCCAATAATTTAAAGTTCTGAGATGATATATTTATCTATTTATTATTATCTATTGATTAAAAATCTTCTCAGAAGTGGTTCTTCCGAAAAGTTAGTAGTTGCCTTATTACGTTTCTGAACAACCATTGAATAAAGCTTTTGCTTTAAAATGATTTTCAATAAGTGATCAATTTACCTTATATTGAAAAAAATTTTTTACTTCGACTTTGAATATCAATTGACTTACGTAAATGATACACCACTTGTTTTTCCGAGGCTGGCATGAACTTGGACAGGTCAAAATCAACGGGGTATGTGATTGACAACCACCTCTCCCGAGGGTCGGCCTCGCTTGTCAATGCAGAGAACAGTCCTGGGACACCATCAACCAATTCTTCTACATATGAGGACTTGGATAACTCTGTGTGAGTGTCATTTGGTTTTGGACACATATCTGTAACAAGAAAAATGATAAACCCTCCATTTGTATACTTACACCCACAAAAGACCATAGTACAGTGCGTCTAATACCTTGATGTCATTCATAAATCATCAGAATCAATCGGAAATGTTCCGAAAGTGATACTTACCAAATGACATCAAGATACTAGACGCATAGTAATTTGTTAGTGTTGTAAGCTGAGCTGCCTGTCTTGTTAGCCCTGATGATTTATAAAACAGGTTTTCAATTCAATAATTATCTATTAACTATTTGATGTTTATTTTGCTCATGGTAAACTAGATTAACATTAATTTAAACTAATGACAACATTGTAGATCAATATTTTGATATCAAGTTAATCCAAGAATTCTTTTTTTACCATTCGCTACACACTAAATCTCTGTGATGCAGACGTGGCAGTGGCAATGGTGGGCAGTACAGTACAGTACACCCTTTGCCTTCTAAGTTGTGTAAAAAGATTGGCATGTAAAGATAATCAGGCTTGGTTGGCAGTAAGGTTGGTTCATGGAAATACCATCTTACTTTTTATGATTCCATGTTGCATTCAATGTAGTCAAAGACAAGAATCTGGTGCTTGTGTTTTGTTTGAGTACCTAGCTGATCTCTTAAGAAACAGCAATATATGTACATAGTTCTAAGAGTTAATTATTCTATGAAACAGACTAATATCAAAATTTTCTTACCAACACAACTGCAGCATTCATCGTACAAGTAGCTGAGGCAGTTGAAACAGTCCTTGCAGCAGGAACAATCCTTCAAGTCACACTTACATGATTGAGTTAACATGCACTTCGACACCACACTAGCACAGATAGCCTCATTACAAGCATAAACTATTGGTACCACGCAGATCAACGCCAGCACGAAGTAAAATTGACCAGCCATAGCGAATAACAACGCAATTCACTAGTAAACACGAGTTGCTGGAATTCGAGCTTAGAAAAATAAACAACACCTTGCGAAGACTAAAAGCATGAGCACTCAAGTTCAATGGACAAGAAGTCTTACAATTTTTTAGGCACATAAGAGCATGTACGATTTGTGGGGTGATTTACAAGTCCCTAAGATTTAAATAAAGGAATTCAGTAAAACAAATCACGATAAATGTAAGTAGTTGCTTTGTTAAATTTCACAGTTCACACGCTACGAAACGAAAAAGTTTACTGAATGAATGAAAAAAGTTGCTATGATGAAATGAATGACTACAATTGACATTGACAGCATGAATGAAAAAGTAAAGGCACCGGAAGTACTGTTTAATGTTGCCACTAGATAGCAGACCATATTTTTAATCATGAATACTGGCGGCGGGGCAGTAAAGAATCGTACTTTTTACCGGTAGCATTTGAATTATGGCTTTCTTATCCTATATTTATTTTATACACAGACAAGGGAATACTTTAGTATTCCATTAATATCCTATAGTTATATCTTATAATTATAAAAATATAATAGTAAATATAATATCATACAGTTACGTATTGTACAACTTTCAGACGAAAAATTTTGGCTATTTGTATTAATTAACTCATGCTAAATAAATACATAAAACACATTCATTACGCACATTACAGACTGTGTTGGCTCTAAGCTTTATATTAGAACCCACAGCAGATATAAAATCTGACTTGCCATTCACTATACCACAGAATGAGTTTCCATCGTAAATATCATTTGCATCTTTCATTCTAAATGTCTTATTATGTTAGTACAACTGTTTACAACAATTTCTTATTAAGAACTACTTACGGAATCATTAAGGAACGCATTTGGGTGGAGTTTGTACTAACATAAGGTTTGCAATTTGCATCTACGTGACACCCGTCAAATGCATGTTAGGGTTAGTAAATAAGTAAGTACCTACCTAAGTAAATATTAAAGTTTGTTTATTTGTCAATTCTTCTAAATATAGCAATGGATCGATCGACGTGATAACACAAAACTCGTCATATTACTTACTGGTAAGGAAGAGCTAAAACTTGGTAGGTAAGTAGTGGTGGTTCACTAGGATAATTTAGAGGTAGGTACTACTCGTATTACCCCAGAAAGTTATGTTTTTGGCTGGGAATACATCAGGTATACTAATTTCATATGGGTACATTGCCGGTATTGCAACGATACAAATTGTATCGTTATAAACCAGCAATGTGTGTAAAATTAACATCTGAATTTCAGCAATTGGATTTCCAGTCCTAGCCTATAACCAAATGGTACTCAAGTTAGGTACTGAGGGACGCACGCGATTAAAGTTGCCGCCAAATGCCAGTTTCTTCGTAAATAAGTAACTTACTTTCTAGGTAAAAATACATAATACCTACATCGCCTTGTGTACGATATGGATCGAAAGGCGAGCTTATGGAATGTAGACTCATACAAATCTCAGATAAAATGATTATTACCTTCAACCATGATATGAATATCCTTTGGTGGTAGCTATCTCACTATCAATTTTAAATTATCAGTATAATACTCAGATTAAAAGAATCAGTCGTAACGACTCCACATAACGAGGAAATTCGCGTCACAGACTACAAGGACCATGGTAAGTCATAATTCATAATTCATGTTTTTCAATTTTTTTTTCAGGAAATACTTAATTAATAAAGATCTAAGACGTAGGTACTATGATGACTATTATGACACATCTATGAGCGCGCTTTGTTGAATTTTATGTTAAACGCCTCAAAATTCTGAAGGCACGTAAAGTCGTTGGTCCCGAATATTATCGCTATATGATAACTTGGTAGTTTGAATTTTTTTCTTGTAAATTCAGCAAGTGACCACAGTGAGAACCCGGACATGTCTCGGTGGCGTAATATATTATGCTATATTTCTCACCATCTCTCTCACATTAAGATCGGATCGAAACATAAGTGCAAAAGCTATAAAAGTTGACAGAGATTTCATAAGTTTTTACTTAGTAAGTACCTACACAAGAAAATAAATTCTATAGGTAATTAATCATTAGTAAACTCGTTGATAGCCACATATTTTTTAATAACAATGAAAATTCAATTGTTTTTCGTGTGACGTCGCATGATGCGGCAATTTAAGATTAAATATTATTAAACAAAGTAGGTTACATAATTAATCTAAGAAGTACTTAGTAAGACTTAGATTAAGATTGGAGTAGATTAAGTACTTGATGATGGAAAAGTACTTACATAATTAGCTATTTCTTTTGCTTTAGCGGTCGGCTTCACTGTTGCTGTTGAGCACAGCCCTGCTTGCTGCAGTATCAGCGTACAAGAACCCATACTACGCTGCCGGGAGATCCGTCAACGTGCACCTTTTCGAATGGAAATGGGACGACATTGCGGATGAGTGCGAGCGGTTCCTGGGCCCCCACGGTTATGGTGGGATCCAGGTGAGGTTAAGATGTGCAATCCTTCGTGGGTCCCAGATAACAAGGAACGCTTCTTTATATTTAAAAGATTCAATATCGGTCCTTGTACTGATCCCTGGGGTACACCTGTATCATATTGTCTATATTTTAAAAAATATTAATATTCTCGAGTCCTAGTTTTAATAACATGGACGTAAAGTTAAAAGTAGAGTTTGATTACTGAGTGGTGAGCACGATATTTTGTGTGTGTAAGTAGAGTATACGACTCTGTGCCACTCAGGGCTGGCTAAGTTTCGATGGGCGCGCTCTTTAGTGCTTCTTCGAGCTAATAAAACACGTAAAATGTGACACAAATAAGTTGAACAAAAATGGCATACTTCAAAGCATTTTTGTACAAATTCCCGGCACGCAGGTTGAACCAAAATGGCGGTTATCGGCGCAGGTACAAATAATGCGCCGACGACCGCCATTTAGGTTCAATTTACGTTTCGGGAATTTGTACAAAAATGCTGTGAAGTCCGCCATTTTTGTATGTGTCGCATTGTAAGCCTTTGATCCTGATTGTTATCTCTAGTCGACAATCGTCATCGCTACACAGACAATAGGGAAAATTCTTTAGTTTTGTTACAAATACTTACTTAGTACCAACTTTCAAGTAGATGAACGTATATGGAATTGAAAACTTGATAATTTCGGGCGATTTACAGTTCGGGGCGAACTACAAATTACGTGAAAGAAAGCGTCTACTTATACTTTTTAGATATCGCCGCCGAACGAGAATGTAGTTCTTTGGACTTACAACAGACCTTGGTGGGAGCGCTACCAGCCAATGTCGTACAAATTGGTGACACGGTCTGGCAATGAGCAGCAGTTTGCTGACATGCTGCGAAGGTGCAACAATGCTGGAGTAAGGTATGTGCAATGAACCGTGGTACTCAGTTGGTGAAAGATTTCCTAGGTACTAATTTCAAATCAAGTCATTAAATCTGTACTAAGTTGATATAGGTACAAGATTATAAAATTTCATTACGCAATCCTGACTGCGTCTACTATCAGTACAAGAGTATGTCTGTGTCGGGCCCTACACATATATCTATTCGACGACCTCTGTGGCCTAGTGGTCATCATGCCAGGCAGTCACACTGGAGGTCCCGGGTTCGATCCCCGGTCAGGTCAAGATGGAAAATGATATTTTTCAGATTGACCTGGGTCATGGATGTTTATCTATAAGTATATGTATTTTTTAGAAAATATAGTATCGTTGAGTTAGTATCCCAAAACACAAGTCTCGAACTTACTTTGCGGCTAGCTCAATCTGTGTGATTTGTTCGTATATATTTATGTATTATTATTATCATCTATTTCAAAGAAAACATCAATGTCTTCAGTGGAAGTATCCAACTAAGTACCACAACCTAGGAAGTAGGTACCAAACCTTTGTTTTTAATCTAGAATTTATGTGGACGCAGTCATCAATCACATGACTGGCGAGCCTCCCGAGAACGTGGGCACTGCCGGCAGCACGGCGATCTTCAACCAGTGGTACTACCCTGCGGTGCCGTTCTATCAAGAGCACTTCAACTGGCCGCCCTGCGGGATTGATGGCATGGATTATGTTAATAACGCCTGGCGGGTTGGTGAACGCAAACATTTCTACCTAAATATCAATATGTGCAGTTATTTTTGTAAATAAATATTTTTATGGTTAAGGGGGACGTTACTCCAATGCGGACGTTACTTCGTATCCGTGTTTCAGTATCAAGCAACATTGAGCACTAACGTATGATAATAAAGTCTAATTTGGTTTGACATAGAAATAGGACGACACTATCGTACGACTACCATATTATTTTATGGAGTAAGCCCCATAACATCTTTATCGGCAGCCTTGTGCATTGCACTTCTGCGAGTATAACTTTATCTAGCTTCACGCAAGGCTTGCTATGAAGAAATCCAATACCAAGGATCATAATATGATACACAGATCTTGCCTGGCTTAATATTATCAAAAACAATATGCATACCATAAACTTTAAAAACAAATGAAGCATTAAATTAAGGAATTGTGAAACGAAAAAGTCGGAAAGTGTTGTTTTCACCTTTGGATTCGAATTGTTGGGAAAGTGCTAAGATGAGAGGGAACAAACAAAGTTATTTCTAAACATATATTATGTGAGCATGTTTTGGCAATGATTATAATTTTAGGTGCGCAACTGTGAACTGGTTGGGCTGAAAGATTTGGACCAATCCAACGAGCACGTCAGGAACAAAATCGTTGAATTCATGAACACCCTCATTGACCTGGGCGTCGCTGGTTTCAGGTATCTATGCCTACTTAAGGTGGTTTATTATTTTTTATTCGTTATTTTCGAATGTTTGATGTTTGTTATGGGTGACTGCATTTATTCCTCAGGATCGATGCAGCTAAACATATGTGGCCCGAAGATCTCCGCATCATCTACGATCGCCTTCATGACTTGAACACTGACCATGGGTTCCCCGCTAACGCTCGACCCTACATCTACCAAGAAGTTATCGACTACGGTGGTGAAGCAATCAGCCGAGATGAATACACGCCTATAGGAGCTGTCACAGAGTTCTTAGCTGGCATGGAACTCAGTAATGCTTTCAGAGGGAATAACCAACTGAGATGGTTATCTACATGGGGACCTGAGTGGGGTTTATTAGCTCACAGTGATGCCTTAACCTTCATCGATAACCATGATAATGAACGGGGTCATGGTGGAGGCGGTGGAATTCTCACCTATAAAGAACCAAGGCCTTATAAAGGAGCCATAGCCTTTTTACTAGCGCATCCATACGGGGAGCCTCAGATTATGAGCAGTTTCGATTTCTGGGATTCCGAAATAGGCCCTCCCATGAACAATCAGGGTGATATCGTTTCTCCTGCAATTAATTCGGTGAGTTCACTCATAGAAAAAATATTAAAATCCTATTTAATTGCTATATAATTATTCTTTACAAGGTAAATTGTAAAGTTTCTGAAAAAAAAAAACATTTTAATAAAAACAGGAAAAATCTAAATATTAATATTTACGGCACAAAACAAGGTTGTTTAAAGGTAACTAAGTTTAATAACATCAAATTTGCCAATCACTATAATTTTATTAATTGAGTATATACACTATGAAATAAGGCTTAGAATAAGTAAGTTTTAAAAAAACAATTGTTTTTTTAGCCATCAATTATTTATCATAATAATTGATTTAATGCTATTTGGCATTTGAACAGGATGGCTCTTGCGGCAACGGCTGGGTATGCCAGCACCGTTGGCGGCAAATCTACGCCATGGTGGCCTTCAGGAATGCCGCTGGGGACGCGGGCATTAATGACTGGTGGGACAACGGCAGCAACCAGATCGCGTTCTGCAGAGGTGGTAACGCCTTCATCGCCTTCAACAATGACTATTGGGACCTAAACCAGAACCTACAAGTAAGAAGCGATCCCTTCCCCATAACAGCTTAGAAGAAGATTGGGCGGCATTTTCCAGTTTTTATCCCGCTTCAAAAAAGGAAATCATAACTACCCGAGTCGTACATTAGCAAATATCTTCTCAAGGTATCATCCTTCCTAAAATGGATGAAGTTTTCTTTTGGGACACTTGTAATACTTGATTTATCAGCGATATGATAGAAATTATAATGTATTAGTTTTTATAGATTTAGGTATGTATGGGAAACAAACATTACTGTAGCTGGAGCCTCCTTTTAAGCAAGAAAAATATTTGTAACTGGGACCTCCACTCTTCGTAACGCTAGGTTACAATAAAAGTTACCATAATGTAAAATAGTTGTTAATTTAATAAAGGAAAAGACTAAATGCCTGTGAAGGCCTGTTTTTGGGTGGATTTTATGTTCCGATTTCACTCCGAAACGGCTGAATGGATTGGAATGAAATTTGGAATATAGATTCTTTAATACCCAGATTGACACATATGATCGTCTTCTTGTCCCGAGAAAATGTGAGGTTCCCGTAGGATTGTCAAAATTTGAGCAACGCCAGTCATCAGACTACCAAACAAAGGTGACTTTCAGACCTGCCTACCCGCCGGCAACTACTGCGACGTGATATCGGGCAACAAGGTGGGCAACTCGTGCGAGGGCAAGACGGTGACGGTGGGCGGCGACGGCCGCGCCAGCGTGTACGTCGGCGCGCACGAGTACGACCTCATGCTGGCCATCCATGTCGGGCCAGAGGTAATTGTTCTTGTTTCCTTCCTCTTCTCGAGTCGAAAGGCTTTAGGATGTAGACTAAAAAAAAGTTTATGCCTAAATTAAGATAAAATATACGTATTTTTTCTTTTCTATGATAAGCAAAAAATTACGAAGACAAGGCGCATTGAAATTTAGCGTGACGCCACGATCAGTTATGATTTTTACCTAAATGTGACGTATATCACCCCCACTCTGGAACTTCGAAGCGTATCTTATCTTTGTGAATCTTTGTGAACTACTTTGCTATACAAAAAAATATGTGTCCTAATAATATTTTTTTTACCGTTAGTAAGACGTAACTTTTTGTCTGAACAACTTTTTTACCCGATACTTAAACTTTGGTTGGGGATTGGGGGTGACTCTCGAGGTCTACAACTCACAAAGCCATACTAAGTAAGTAATTAATAGCCTTTCCAGAGAAACACGGGCTAAACACGCTAACTAGGTTGTCCAAAAATGAAACCTAATTAGATTTTTCAGCCCCTTAACCTCTTAGATACTAAATTTTATCGAAATTAGGGTCATTTCCGAGAACCTCATTAAGTCGAAGTGGTAGCTAAAGTGCCGCCCTCATTTGAAATAAATTGTTTAAAACTAAATATGGTGATAATTAAAAATTTTATTTGTATAAATGTCTAGAAAAACCTTAAAACTATTTTATGAATAGCCTTTAAAAGTAATATTGGTAGTCCATCTAGTTTTAAAGCTGTTTTTCGCCAAAAGTGGCCACTTCTGGCGAAAAACAGTTTTAAAACAAGACGGACTATTAGTAATAATTTCAAAGGTTATTCATAAATTAGTTTAAAGGTCTTTCTAGACATTTATACAAATCAAATTTTTAATTATCACCATATTTAGTTTTAAACAATTTATTTCAAATGAGGGCGCCACTTTAGCTACCACTTCGTCTTAAGGAGCTACTACTGTTTACAGTTTAAAGTTAGAACGTGAAGCTTTTCTACGCACAATTGCGAAAAACGGCCACTTTTGGCGTATGTGCGTAGAAAAGCTTCATGTTCTTACTTTAAATTGTAAACAGTTCATAAAATAGTTTGAAAGGTTATCTGGTGCTTGGTCAAGACAAAATTTTAAATGATGTCTCCGTTTCTTTTCATATGATTTATTTCAAATGGGGCAGCACTGGACCCCTGAAAATTCAGGTATCCCCTTAAGTATACGATTAGCTTAATTTCTCCACATTTCCTGTAGAGAAAGCTGGTAAGTAATATGAAAAGTGGTCAAATATTCTCAGACCGAGTCGCTCGAATGTTTCAACCTAACATTTTTATATCTGGTACCTAGCTTTTAGACACATGTTATACCTGTATCCCTACCTCACTTTCCTCGCCAATTCCCTATTTGGGGTCGGTTTTGTATGTCAACTGTTTCCACTTCTTTCTGTCATTAACCATATTTGCATTAGCCCCTTTCCTTCATATCTGTCCTTACATAAATGTTATATATCCCTTATATTACTTTCATTTGGTCTTTTACTATTAATATAATAATTAGCTACATAACTGTAAAACGTGATCGCAATTTCACGTGTAATAACAAGGTGGTGCCCCTAACGCTCTTACCTAGATTAGCTTCATTTACATAATTGGTGTAACAAACATTGTAGGCGAGTTTGTATGATTGAGGATTAATTCGTTCTAGTATGTGTGATGTGACATACAATTAGACGAATATGTAAATAGTGTCCTTTTTTATTAAGTACGAATATTTTAAGTGGTTATTCAGTCCATCATTTTGAACAACTTTTCCCGATAAATGTATATCGAAATACGAAAAAAAAAAACATTTTCCATAGTGACGATAGTATCAAGTTCGTGACTACTTCGATTTGTATGAAACCTAAGATTTGTAATGAACACAAAATGATGAACTGAATCACCCCTTAAAATATTATTACTTAATTAAAAAAGACTTATACGGTAAGCCTCAAAAATGGAGTCCCAATTTCTCATACAATTAGTATAAGAAATTGGGACTCCACTTCAATCGATAGAAAGTACCTGCGGGTAAAGAATATGAGTTGATCGGTAGGTAGGTAGTTTACTAATGATCAAGGGAATGGGCAAGATTCTGAAATCGGGTATTTTCCTGGGTCAAAAATAAATTATTTTGTACTGATAAGAAAATAAATGTCACTTGTTTTTGAACATATCCACTATAACGTGATTTTAAGTTTTTTATTAAACTATGACGTTATCTGCTTGTATTTCATACAAATCTTTGTTTTTTTGACGTTTAGAAAAAAGTATCAGATTTGACTAGTTGGGAAATAGCGGATTGTCAGTGTAGTGTCTAGCAAATCCTAACTAAGTATTTGGTTTTCCTTTTTTACCTTTGGTGAAGGACTTGCTACACACGGGTGTGTACACCCGATATTTTGGGTCTTAAGGCCTTAGACTCAATCTAGATGATAGTGACTATTATAATTCGAGTATGTAATGTCTGAAATTTGTATGCGCGAAATATACCTATTAATTAGGTATATTTTGCACATACAAATTTCAGATTATAATTATGAGCCAATCTTCCCTTAATAAAAGAGGCCCTAAGTACATTAGTGAACTGATAAAAGAAGGACAAGAACCAATCTTTACAACTGAAAAAACCCAATGCCAGTGATAATTCAATTGTTTTAATTGTGTTAATAATTTTTTTATAGAAAGTTTGAATTAAGTATACCTATGTTGATAATAAGTAGAAAATTTGTTGGTTTAATTTTCGAAAAGTATCCCCTAGGAGGTATGTAATTTTTTTATTGTCTTTATGGTAAAAGTATGTCTGTATTTTAAAGCAATTTTTTTTTCAGAGTCGACTGTGATCGAGACTTCGGATCAACCAAACGAATCACTGAGCGTGACTATACCAGACCAAAGCTTTTAGTAAGGTTATGAGTTTTGTAATAAATATAAAAAAAGTAAAAAAGTATTTTATTTTTCTCCAGAAACAGAAATAACAATAACAAAGCATGTAACATTTAAAGGTATAGCTGATCCTGACCTGGAGACTGGAGCCTGTTGTAGGCAAAGCAAATATCTATTAAAAAAATACGTCGTAGCATTTTTTTCGATATCTATTTCGCTTTCAGACACCGGAAAAATCCTCGCCATACTTATCCCATCACCTGAGAGTATTATCAAAGTCTAATATAATATTGCTAAAAAGTGCGACAATTAGCTCGCAAGTTCGTGATGTTTTTGCAGGGTTTAGAGTTTATTGATTTGCAAAAAAAGAAAGTTACAGAGATGACGATACATATTGACTCACATATGTAAATAACTTGGATCACTGCAAGGTGATGGAATCCCCAAGGAAAGCGTAAAGTCAGCTGCCCTAAACAGACCTGGCAGCGTACCATGCTTGACGAAATTAAAAAAATCGGCAAGACTTGGAGTGAAGTTATGCGCATTGCTCAAGATAGATCAAGATGGAGAGTCTTTGTGGACGCCCTCTGCCCTAGATAGGGAACGTAGGACCATAAGTCAAGTAAGTCATTGCGAGGTGAAAATCGGATAAGATGATTTTTAACAAAAACGATTGATCCGTATATGATATTCCTTTTGCCATTTATACAAGTTTCCTCACATTTTTCTTTCACCAAAAGGAAAAGTGTTTTTGGTGATAACGTAATATGTACCTATGAAATAGGTAGGTACTAAAGTAATATCAATCACAAAGTGACAAGCAGAGTGCATAATTATGCATAATGATGAATTCGTAAGCGGTATGTAGTTCACTCCTTACCAGTTTGGTCTGATTCGAATATGGGAGACATCGTTATGAAAAACAGATACACCTGTATGCGATGATATATTTTTTTTTATATAAAGTAAGTTGATAATATAATCAATTCAAAATCAGGATGGAAAAGTAATAAAGAGCAAAAAATTTCTACGTACCTATGCTATTTAATTAAAGTACCTAAGTCATTTAAAGATAAAGATTTATGGATTAGAAAAAATGGTCTTTTAGAGTCTTACTTATTTCTTTCTATTTTATTTATTCAACGCATTTTTTAAATATATGTATTATTAACTCGATTTTCCCAAGATAAAACGTTCTGCCATAACGGTTACTGTCATGGGTGCTTCATCACTATAGCAAAAACTCTTAAAAGGCCTCTACACTACTGTTGGATTTGTGCCCCATGCAAACCTCAAAGGTCCAGGATTACATAAATTAGGATTAACCTTAAGAGAACATAATAATATAGGCCCTTTATTCTGAAGGATACATAAATAAGGATAAACCTTGAGAGTGATTTATCCCGTGAAGGATACAAACATTAGGATTAACCTTGAGAGAACATAATAATATAGGCCGTTTATTCTGAATTTTTAAGTTACTTTTACATAGACGTATACATTTTTACAGTTTAGATCGTACCTATTATTCAGAGCTTTCAGTTATAGCAACCGCACGCCATACCGCTTCTACGAAAACTATTTACATTTCAACTACATGTTACCTTTCATTCTTATAATTGTATTAATCGTACGATACACGAGAGGTTTTCGTGATCGCAAGCCTTTTTGAACTTGACGACCCCTAATTTTATTTGTGCTTTAATATTGAAAAACCGGTTGTTTTCGGCTGGCAAAAAGCTGTGGTGAGTCGGATACCAAACTCTGGTGGAGTGGACGCTTCCTCCGCACGTCTATTTATATTTGCACTATTTAATTAGCTTTTTTATCAAGTACCTATTAATTTTGAACAATTATATTGTAAGTGAATTTTTTAGTTTGGTTAATTTTGCCAGCTAGTTAGTTTTTACAAACAACTTCAGGAACGATGGCTGAAGATTACAGGTATGTACGATCTTTTTTATTTACGTTCTTTGTTGATAAAACATAAGTCGATTTTATAAATAAATTCAAGAACGTTAAATACAATCCAACGCTTGATTATGTCAATATCTCATAGAAAATACCTATCATCGAATTCGCGAATACCAAAGTAAATTCAAAATGATATTTTAGAAACAAATTATTTACATATATTGTACGTTGTAAAATTTGTATTTATATCATAGTCACTCCTAGCTCTTCAATTAATGTTGTTACATTACTGTAGTTCCACAGGGATCATAACTAATAAACCTTGCTTCTACATAGTCAACTACCAGGAAACTAGCACGTAAAAAGTTTTAATTTTGAAATAGGTATATAGGGACAAGTTTAGAGAAGACAAATTCTAGAATACATACTATCACGTCTTTATCCCTAAGAGACAGAAAGAGCACTTTTGGGTCTTGCGACTCTAAGCAGATAGAGCCCAGGGCCGCGAGACTCAAATGCCACTTTAAGATTTTAGAACACAATGCATTAAGCAATAAAACCTTATTATATTTCTTTTTATATTATTTATTTAACTTTATTACAAATGTAGTAGGCGGTTTTAAAGCCATAAGCTTTATCTACCAGTCAACCTACTGGTGATGGCAAGATTAAGATGTCTTTTGAAGGAGGCGCAAAATATGTAATTTTGAAAGATGTATTACTAATTTAAAAAAATACTAGCCATTCAGGTCCCGTAGTTATGCAAAGGCCTCCCCTTGTTGTTTCCAGCTATTTCGATCTTTAACTATTTCTTTCCAATCCTTAAATAATAATAAATAAATATATAGGGACAAATAATACAAGATATAAAAATATATTATTATATCTAGAACTGTATGTATGTAGATCTTCATGTTCGATCCCCGGTCAGGGCAAGTTGGAAAATGGTCTTTTTCAAATTGTCCTGGGTCTTGGATGTTTATCTATATATTTATTTGTTATAAAATATAGTATCGTTGAGTAAGTATCCCATGACACAAGTCTCGAACTAACTTTGGGGCTAGCTCAATCTGTGTGATTTGTCCCTATTTATTTATTTATTTTTTTATTTTATTTTATTATAAGTTCTTAGGCCAACTTTGAAACAAATTCTTAGTCATTCGGTTTTAAAAAAAAATAACATAGCTTCAAAAAGAATATAACCACTACATCAACGTCTTCTCTCAGTCATGCATCTGCAAAGAGCTACCACCTGGGCGCCTACAACCAAGGGGAGAACAAGCTGCGTCTCCAGGAGTTGGAGCCGGAGAAGAAGAAGAAACCTCCGCGCCCGTTTCGGGACAACTTCCGGAGTTACATGTCGGGCACCACCTTGCACGGGTTTCGATATATTGCTGACCAGGACATATCGTGGGTTGAAAGGTAATTAATAGAAAAAGCGTAAAATCGACTCAACACCAAACTAATCGACCGATTTTAATATAGGAATTTAACAAACCACCTGACAAGTATGATCTTTAAAAAAAAAAGAATTTTTCATCGTCTTCGAGTAATCGGGGAAACATTTATTTTAAAAAAACATTGTATAAATTTGATTGATAACCTCCTCCTTTATTTATTTATTAAAACAGTTAAAAAAATGTACACGAGGTGTTTTTAAGTCAGTTAAAAATAACTTAACGTTAAAATTAAATTAAGAATGAAATGTAAAGCTTGTGTTACTCGCGGGATGATTTAAGGCTTCTAACGATACTACATACATCCAAATCTGTTCAGGCATTTCGAATTTATGGTGGAATAAAGAAACTCACATACAGAACTTGCAAACATTACTCGTTTTGGGGCAGTCGTGTAAAGCAAGAGCTATGAAGCTAAAGCTAAACGCCAGCCAGTGGCGGCGCAAGACCTAAACTTAATGTGGGCAAGTTACATTTCGCGGGGCCCTCCGATGGTGCAAGAAGAAGATAATATAAAAGAAAAATTAAAAAGTTCAAACAAACTTAAATTTTTACTATATTTATTTGGAACATCAAACAAAAAAGAAAAAAAAATTAAAGAAACAGAAATTTTCTACTTTTGATTTTACTGTTTTGGTCCGTAACTTATATGCTACTAGCTTTTGCCCGCGGCTTCGCTCGCGTAGGGGTGTAATCTATCGAAATCCTTTCTTAACGGATGCCTACGTCATAGTAGCTTTATGCATGCAAAGTCATAGCCCGATCGGTTTAAAATTGGCAAAGTTTCATACAAAATTTCATCCCCTATTTTATCCCCTTGGAGATAGAGTTGATCAAAATTTCAACCCGATCCGTCCAGGGGTTTGGGCTGTGCGTTGATAGATCACTATGTCAGTCAGTAAGTCACCTTTGAGTTACGAGTATATATATTTAGATATCTACTTTAATAGATAAAATTACCAAAGCTGCTTCATTCTTATTCATTTCGTGCGCCAAAGAATGGAAATAAGAAAACCCTTGTGGCGTGCGTGTACTTTTGGATTTTCCATACTTTTTCAAATTTATTTTAGACTGTGAGGCGCGAGGCCCTTTGCACCGCGAGGCCGTAGGCGGTGGCCCACACCGCCCACGCCTTACGCCGCCTCTGACGCCAGCCAATTACAAAAAAAAAGGTTGTCAAGTTTCGTAGCCCTTGGTAGTCCCGTAGCATTATGACATTTATGACTAGCGTAGGTAGTCGTAGGCTGATAGACCAAACTTTCAGGACTACGAGTCTACGAGCAACGCCATGCGTGCGTAGTACGCTCTTCGTAGCATTTAATAGTATTATAGTACACAATTACTCATACGGTAGCACTGTCGTACCTTGAATAGAATAAATTAGAGTAAAAATAGATCGCATCAACATCAATCCAGCATAGTTTCGAGTTTATCAAGTACATACAGACAAATACACGCGTCGGGAGGTATTATTAGATTATAAGTATACCTTCGAGTACCTTGGCATGTCAGTTTAATTTTATAACGCGCAGGCAGGTAAGCAATGTTTGTGGAAATAAATAAATACTTATTTTTATACATTGCAAATCATTTGCATATTCGGTCGAATCACTATTATCTAAAAATATCACAAATTGCATGTCTGAGGACAAACAATAAAAACACATTTCTGTTGCTTTATTTTAATTTTTAACACGTTGATAAACAAATCTGTAGATTCACCAGAATATATGTTAACTCTTTCACCGCGGGACTTTATATCAGTTGACGTGCCTCCAGCGCGAAGGGTAGTAAATCTAAAATAAATATCTAATACCAAGAAGGGATGTAGATACAGCATTTCTTTTATGTCGGAAATATCCGACCCTCGCGGAATGGGCACGACAATGTTTGTCGGATAAATCCGACGTTCGCGGTGAAAGGGTTAAATTAGTACGCGACGAAAATCTCATGAAAAAAATCTTAAAATATAAATTAATAAATAGTGATGTCATATCAGTAACATCATGATTGTGGTATTTACTTACATAATATCATTGCTTCAGGACTTGGTGGTTTTGCATGGTAGTCTGCAGCATCTTGGTGTGCAGTTTTTTCATCCTAAAAGTATGAACCAAGTGGGATGAGTCACCCGTTATCGTCAGTTTTGCTGATACTTCCAACTCTGTGTGGCACGTGAGTATATTTTGCATCTAACTTATTTTTTCATGTCGGTGGACTTAATAGAGAGTCCTTAATTGTACTCTACCTACCTAGTACAGGTACTTAATTAAAGGCGTATTCATGTCATATCTTATTTCAGATCCCGTTCCCAGCAGTAACAATCTGTACGGAAACGAAACCCAAGATGAGAGTATTTAATTTTACCAAAGCGAATTTCGAGCGCTGGAGCGACCCTCCGACCATCAGTCCTGAAGAGTAAGTTATTCATTAACTAGGTTTTTTTTTTTTGCAGAATACACAGTTGTACAAAGGTCCAAGCCAAATTAAGGCTACGACGTAGATTCAAATATGATAACCTATTTACGTTAATATGGTTACCCTACTTTAGTATATAAAAGCTGTAGTTGTAATCAATAGAGTTGGAGTCGTCACTATGCAAGGACTAAGGAGTAGATTTCAGAAGGTGGAATAAATACACTCAACGGCTCTCGTGTTTCCATAACTTCTATCAACCACAACGCTAACTATAAGGACACCAACATTAACCCAAGATGCGTGCACGTATCATTTTGTTATTGCAATACAGATATATTCTATTGAAAGTGAGCTGTCAGAATAGTTCGGTGGGTAAATACATGTGTACAATTTTCTTTGCAGCCTAAAGACATTCCAAGACATGTTGCTGTTATGCAACTATGCGTCAGACCCTGAGAACGGGCCTCCATTTGCTGATGCCAGCTCTATAGAAACTATATTACGCGTAAGTATCGACATCCACAGGAAAAGATGGAATGATCCTATTCTAGGTCGAAAGCCACACAGCGTCGCCTACTGTATTTGACGGGTAAAAACAGTCAGGTAGGGTAGGCATACCTGACTGTTTCTACCCGCCAAATAAAGTAAAATAATTTTGAAATGGAGCGCAGCAGTGTTTGAGTTTTTTAAATGACGCAGTTAAGGCGGCTCTTCCCGGCCACTGTCGTCAACGCGCGCATAGTTTGAAAAGCTTGTTTTTTTTTTACATAGGGCGCACTATAAGTTTCCGGAACTGGCCACTTACATAAACAATATTTAAAAATTTATTGCAACATTTGAAAATAGAACTCTTTGGCTGTAGAATGCAGTTTGTTTTATCTGACTGTCTTTTGTTTTTACCTTGTGGCGCCATTTAAAAAATTGTGTGTCTGCATCAACATGGATTTAACTCGGGAAAATTTTCGTAGTATGATTTTCTACGATTTTAAGTGTAATTTGACAGCTCAACAGAGCATCGCTCGGCTTGAAACAGCTTTTGGCAATGAAGCACCATGCAAGACAACTGTTTATAGCTGGTTTGCAGAATTCAAGCGTGGTCGTATCAATCTCAGTGACGAATCTCGCGATGGTCGGCCGTCCACCGCTGTGACCAACAAACACATCGATGCTGTGCGCCGTATGATTGAAACAGACAGGCATGTGACCTACCATGAAATTCGCGCATCCTTAGAAATAGGCATGAGTCAAATACATTTAATCCTACACAAACATTTGGGTGTGAGAAAGCTGTGCTCGCGGTGGATCCCACACAACTTGACCGAGGCTCAAAAAACGGACCGCGTCACTTGGTGCAGTGCCATGCTTACCAGATTCAACGAAGGTGCGTCAAATTTGGTGTGGGACATAGTAACAGGTGACGAAACATGGATTTATTGCTACGATCCCAAAACAAAGCAGCAATCGAGCGTATGGGTCTTTCAAGATGAGCCGAAACCAACCAAAGTGGCGCGCGTGAAAAGTGCATCTAAGCGGATGATTGCTTCTTTTTTTAATAAAACTGGACACGTGGCTACTGTTGCTTTAGAGAATCTTCGTACAGTGAATAGTGACTGGTACACGACCATTTGTTTGCCGGAAGTTATTGACGAACTCCGTAAAAATAACCGTAAACGCCGTATCATCCTGCACCACGACAATGCTAGTTCTCACACGGCCAGACAGACAAACGACTTTTTGAAGGCGAAAAATGTAGAACTCATGAGTCATCCTGCATACAGTCCCGACCTGGCACCTTGTGATTTTTTTCTGTTCCCAAAAATTAAGAACCAATTTCGCGGTCAACGATTTTCATCACCAGAAGAGGCTGTCGAGGAGTATGAAAAACACGTTTCAGAGGTCACCACAGAGGAGTGGCACAAAAGTTTTCAAAACTGGTTTCATCGAATGAAAAAGTGCATAGACGCCAAGGGAGATTATTTTGAAAAACAATAAATTAATTTTGTACCTTTAATAGTATTTTTTCATATTCATTCCGGAAACTTATAGTGCGCCCCACGTATCCAGGGCAGTCCTAGAAAAAAGAGCAAACCAAAAAGAGAGAGATAGCACCTTAGGGCACGGTTTGCATTATATTGAATGAAATTAGTATTATTATTAACTATCCATTAAACGAATATTAATTTTTATACGGTTTATACGTTTTTTCAGTAAGCCTTATAAGTGTATGAAATAAATATATTTTATTTAAAATTTTCATTACATTTGCGAGGTTTCTATCAAAATATTTTTTTTTACTTTTATGAGTACTTTATGAACGGTCGAAGTTCAGGTAAAATTTGTGCAAAAAAGCAGATTTTCGGAGGCGTATACTAAACTTGTTTTTCCAAATTTTAATTTTTTATTTTGTCCTCCTCCTTGCGTCGTAATCCTCATTGCTGAGGGTCGTGATCTCTATGGAACACCTTCTTGTGTACTATGTCCCGCCATTTAGTTCTGTGCTCTGCAGCTCGGATGGCGTCGCTGACTTTGGTCTCGAGTGTCGAGCGAATCTGGTCGGACCAACGCATGGGACTTCGTCCTCTGGATCTTCTTCCTTCTAATTTGCCTGTTAACAGAAGTTTTTCAAGATTGTCTCCACGTTTCCTGGAGATGTGTCCGAAAAACTCAAGTATTCTGCGTAGACATAATGTGGAGAGTCTGGTCTTTATTTCCAGTTGTTTGAGAATAGATACGTTCGTCCGACGCGCTGTCCATGGAATCCGAAGCATTTTCCTCCAGCACCACATCTCAAAAGCGTCGATCCTGGAGCGGTCTAATTTCTTTAAGGTCCAAGTCTCAGCGCCATACAGAAATATTAAGAATATCAAGGTAGTGACTAGTTTCTTTTTCAGTTTGATAGAGATGTTTCTATCAAACTGAAAAACCAGATCCGATCCAGTTGTGACATGGCATTCTTGGCCATACCTATTCGCCTACGCACGTCGTCCTCACACGATCCAGTGTTTGAGATTTGTGCACCCAGGTAAATAAAATTCTTAACAGTGTCCAACTTAAGGGCTCCGGTTAGTTCCATTTCGCCTTTGCGATCTACCACCATGATTTTGGTTTTGCTCCGGTTTATAGCTAGACCATGTTCCTTGCTTATGGATTCCATCCTGTCCAAAAAAGAGTCCATCTCAGCTTCACTGCTAGCTAAGAGTGTGGTGTCGTCCGTGTATCGAAGATTGGTGATCTTATGACCTCCGATTTTAACTCCACCCTTCCAGCCATCACAGGTGCGTCTCATAATGTATTCTCCATAGATGTTGAATAGGACGGGCGAAAGGATGCAGCCTTGTCTCACTCCTTTTTTAAATTTGAAGGATTCTGAGTGTATGTTATCGACTCTGACAACTCCTTCGTTATTCATGTATAGGGACTGTAGCAATGCTATGAGATGCTTAGGCACTCCGAGCTCAGTGAGTATGGTCCACAGAGTGTCCCAATCGACACAGTCAAATGCCTTGCTATAATCTACGAAGCACATGATCACTGGGACATTAAATTCATACGCTTTTTCGATAACTTGTCTGATGTTGAAGATCTGCTCTCTCGTGCCTTTGCCCTTCACAAATCCCGCTTGTTCTTGTGGAATTTGCCAGTCTAAGTAGTGGCGGATCCGGCTATTTAATACGTGTAACAGAATTTTGCTGCAGTGTGTGATTAGGGCTAAGGTTCGATAATTGCTACAGTTTTTGGTGGAACCTTTTTTGTGTAGTGGTAATATTATGGATTTACACCAATCCTCGGGCCACTCGCCATGATTCCAAATATGGTTGCAGATGTAATGCAAAATGTCAATCCCTCGTTCTCCCAGCGCTTTTATTACTTCTGCCGTTATGTTGTCTGGTCCAGGAGCTTTTTTATCTTTTAGACGCGCTATTGCTGCTGTGATCTCCGAACGCAGTATAGGCGGCTCCTTTTCTATATCTGACCAGTTTCCAACTTGCGTATAGAGGGCGTTGTTGTGGTCATACAGTTCTTGACAGTATTTTCGCCACGCCTCTGCAACATACTTTAAGTCGTGTATTATTGTGCCATTTTGGTCTTCAATTACCCACGATCTGGGTTTAAATTTCTTCGTTAGTAAACGCACTTTCTTAAAGAGATCGGATGTCTGATATCTCCTAGCGTGTGTTTCTATGTCCTGGCATATACTGTCAATGAGAGTGTTTTTGTCTCTGCGGCATCCCTTTTTAATTGATTTACTGAGGTCAGAGTATTCCTTTTTTGCGCTGTCATTTTGAAGACCTAGTGTTTTTAGTGTTTTTCTTTTCTGGATCAACTCCCACGTATTCTCAGTTATCCATGTTTTTGTCTTGGATTCTGATTTATTTTGAATGCTTTGCTTGGTAATGTCATCAAGTGTTCGGCAAATTTGGCTTTTGAATTGAGTCCAAAGTGTGTTAGCTTCATTTAAGGAATACTTGGCGAATTCAGGCTCTGTCGTTTCACGCAGAATGTTCATCTCGTGTTCTTTTAGAGATCTCAGTTTGGATGTTACTCTTTTAGTCGGAGATTTTAGGCGAAGAGCAAATTTTGCAACCAGTAAATTGTGATCTGAGCCGCAGTCCGCACCTGGGTATGTTTTGACATTCTTAATAGAAGATTTCCATCGAGTGTTAATAAGAATGTAGTCAATTTGGTTGCAATACTTTCCATCTGGTGAAGTCCACGTATATAGTCGTCGAGGATGGTGTTTAAAGCAGGTGTTAGTGATGCAAAAGCCTTTTTCTATACAAAAGTCTAGGAATCTTATACCACGCTCATTCCTTTGTCCCAAACCGTATTTGCCAACTGTTGATTTTATATGGTCATCATTTGTGGTGTTACCGATCTTCGCGTTCATATCCGCTACGATAATCGTCAGTTCACGATTTGGTATTTTATTTAAAGTGGAGTTAAGGCTCACGTAGAACAGGTCCACTTCCTCCTCTGGAGCTTGTTTAGTCGGAGCATATATTTGAACAATGTTTAGAGTTGTAGGGTGTGCGTTTATCCTAACTGTTATAATTCGGTCATTTACAGGATTATAACCGAGTACATATTCGTTTAGATGTTTCGAAACCAATACACCAACACCGTGATAACTATTATTGTTACTTCCCGAGAAATATATGATGTTTCCTGAATCGGTCATAAAATGACCATTGCCTCTCATGTGAGTTTCACTAAGACCTAGTATTGAGATATTATGTATCTTTGCTTCCTTTTCCACAATTGCGAGCTTCCCTGTTTCTATTATTCCACGGGTATTCCACGTGCCAATACGGTGTTCTTTCCTAATAGGAAGTTTAATGTTTTTGATGGTAGTGTTGCTGCCAGTAGCATTTCTTCCTTCTGAGGCCTGGCTTGGAACCTCATTGGAAGCTTCGGTAGCATATTTCACACCAGCCGGCCCGGGTACCGACTGGCGCCGAGTATTAGTCGGATCGTCCGATATCGTCGCATCTAAAGTGTCCATTTCTTCGCATAGAGATTTTCATGGGAAAATACTCGTGGTGGGTTCCCGCGTCCTTCCACGGCAGTGCTTTTAGAGGGTCATTTACTCCCTCTTGGCCACTAAAACCATTGTCTGCTCAGGTTAATTGACCGCCGCCTGCTACTCGGCGTATGATATTTTACAACAGGATGATGATTTCCATGTCAACCCTCCTCTTTTCTCATCCGGGCTTGGGACCGGCAATGGCAGAGTTATTAAGTTTTATTTTGATACAAACCTATAAATAGTGCTCAAGGTATCTGTTAGTCCAAAAGTTTTCAAGAAAGATCAGCTACAACGCCATAATTACGTGTTAGCGTTAGCTGCTTTTAATACAAAGAGCCTACTATAATCAATGGCGTAATACTTCTCGAAGCATAAAGCAATTTCAATAGGCCTCCAAACTTCCCCAAAAAAGTTGGGAAGATTAAATTCAAAGTTAAAAAGTGACCATGACTTGTTGACCTCGCAAAGGCATCGAGAAATCGAGATTTTCGAAATGTAAAGGACAGCCAGTCCGTCAGAGTTCCTTTTGTTTGGTCACTTTTATTCATTACGTTATTCCGAACACAAGGAGTTATGTCAATGACTCAGAGTAGGTATCAAGCACAACAGGCCATACTTATATGTTGACTATTATAAAAATCAAATTAGGTTCGCTGTTTAAAGTGAACGTGAGAAGTAAATAAATACTTTGAACTAAATTAAGTTCTTAAAGTGTATAATTTTTAAATTTCTCGCGATATAGCTTGATTTGGCAATGATAGATAGGTTTACATTTATACGTGTATTGTATTTTTAACCGACTTAAAAAAATGAGGAGGTTATCAATTCGTCGGAATATTTTGTTTTTTTTTTTTTATGTATGTTTACCGATTACTCGATGACCCCTGAACCAATGTGGAAAATTACTACCTATTTTTAATTGGGCATACTTGTCAATCTTGTCATATGGATATAAATTTTATCAAAATCGGTTGTGTAGCATTGTATTGCTAATTAAGAATATTTGTAGCTATACATTAGAGTAAGTAGGTTAAGCTCTCTCTCTTTACTTGTTAATCTTGTACGAAGAACAAGGTTTGGCGGCGAAGGCGGTTTTGAGTTTTTATTGTACTATTCGACGAGACGTTAATTGATTTTATAATAATCAGTCGCTTAAAAAAATTTAATCCATTTTAGTTTGGGTAACTTCGTTTTCTGACGTGAGGCAAAAAGAAAGAACATCAACCCTCTAAATTAGAGATAATAGAAAGTGAAAAGGATAGTTATTTATGAAGTATTTGTTTATATGCTTTAGAAATCCAACATTTTTGATGTTTTTTTTTTGTATTAAATTGATCATGAGCTATATAATTATTAAATAAATAATACTCCCAGATTGAATTACGACATTATCATAAGCAACGCTCGTATCGACTTCGTCTCTTTAATCTCTTTTGTTTTGTTTATGTTAGTGGTGTAGTTTTTTTTTCGTTTGTGTGAGTGACCGACACTGCTGTCAGATTTTTCAAGCTGCCTTAAGGCATCTGACATAACTTGACGACTGCCTATAAATGATGACAACCGGGAACAACGGCTTATACGTGCCTTCCGAAGCACGAAGGAGTTCGAGAATATTTTTTTGCCACTTGTGGTCACCGATCCAAGTGCGGTAGTATCCAAATAATGTATTAAGTAAGATATATTCCCCCAAAATATTTTTAAGTCAAGTATAATGCCAAGACGAGAAGGTAAATATTGCTTGCGCTGTAAAAAAGTTATCAGATGTCAAAGAGTGCCAAGTTCTTAACTCTACATGCCCTATAACTTATAGCGTGCACCCTAGACTTAAGTTCTCTACGAACCCTAAGTACACCTTAGTCAAAATTTCTGGCCATGCCGTTACGTAAGAGTGACGGTAGACACTCCTATGGGCTTATAACTGATAATGAACGAAAAAATTATCAAAAAAGTAATTAATTCACTAGACGTTAATTTTTGCCCACTATATAGGCCCTTGAGTAAAGAAACGGCCTAGCCACACATTTTGACTAAGGCGTAGAGTTGAAAGGTGTAAGGGTGCATGTATATCAAAAAATCTTCTTTGCTTTTGCTATATAGTTGGCACCAACTCAGGAAGATATGTTCTTGGACTGTCTTTGGGATGACCTCAATTGCAAGCAGATGTTCTACCACACCCTCACCAAAGATGGCTTCTGCTACACCTTCAACATGCTATCAGCTGACGAATTGTTTAGAATGGAGAAGTGAGTACTGTTATAATTGTACTAAGTAAAGTAATGCCGAAAATAAATTAAATACTAGTTAATATGAGTAAGAATAAATGATATAAAAAAAGCTTTTAATCGAAGTGACCCTTTTTATTAAGAAGTGAAAGGAATATTATGCTTGGTTTCTGTAAACTTCGGAATGAGGGTTTCGTGCAAAACTGTTTCAGTCTCCACATGGATTACTACCACGTGGCCGGCCACAACAAGAGTGCCTGGACCCTCGGCAAAGGATACCCTCCAGGGGAGACCATCAAAACCTATCCTAGACGAGGACCAGTGAGTAAAATACATTAGATTACAATATTGTACCTACGTTTATATTCTGAAATACCTTTTTTAGTCTCCATTAGTAGCTTTTAGCTATGTCTTCGCCTGCGTGGGATGCAGCATCAAAACCGCGTAGTTTCGACAAGAAGGCAGCGGAGAAACAAACATATTATTTATCTGTGTTCGATAGTGATAATTCGTTTTTAGGCATATTATTTAATAAATAAGTTAGTTTCTTTCTTTTTAGCAGTGATAGTTCTAAAACACGAGTAAATGCAATAAAATAACTTGTTCCAGTATTGTCCCACTTACCAGATTATCATCATTATGAAATAATATGCCTGTACGCCCACCGCTGTCTGAACATAACTTTAGTGCAACTTCATCGACTATATGCCTTACGAATGTTTCCGTTCTGCAGATATAAGGTACAGTCAGAACTAAAAACAGCAATTCATAGATTTGACCTATTATTTTGTTTCACTATGACTTTGAGTTCGATGTAATTACAGAATAGTAGATGTCCGTCAATATTAATCCACATCTTAGCCAAGGTCAAACGAGCCTATGACCTTTTGTTTTTGCAGAGCTACGGTGGCGTGGAGTTCGAAGTGATCCTTCTAACAGATATCAGAGATCAAGATCTTCTTTGTAGAGGACCCGTGCAAGGATTTAAGGTAAATAAATCAAACAAGTATTATTTGATTCAGTGAAATTAGGTAACTAATCATGCAACTTATTTTTTAATTTCAATCTATCTTTGTTTTTTCGTGTATGTAAGTGGCCAACACTGGTGATATGAATGATCACTTTGTATACAACACACAATTAAAATAGATTGTGTCTGCAGTGCTGGCAGTAAAGGTGTTAAATAGATAAAAAGTTTACCATGAGATATATAAACAATATGTGAATAAGGAAAATATAAGCGGATTAGACGACCCACCTTATTTATAGTACTACGAGAACGGGACTTACCGCGAATAATATAATTTTTAGCCAGATATTACCAGATCCAGCCATTTATACATCCATCTTATATTTTTTCAGATCTGGCTCCATAACCCAGCGGAGCTCCCCAACATGGGCCAGAACTTTTTTAGATTGCCCATCAAGTACCAATCGGCAGCTGCTGTTACTCCTCGAGTCATGGACACCTCCGAAGGTCTGCGCCACTATCCACCGCATAAGTAAGAAAGTAAATATAGCTGCAAATTTGATTCGATTGATAAATATAAAAAGTATAGTTTTTCATATTCCCCGCAGTGGGGGGTTTAAGGCTGCGTATTTTGATAATGATGAAAGGTTGCGGATGATGGTAATGATGCTGGTAGTTTTTCATATTCTAAGTAAAATAACATACTTAAATTACCAAAATTTTTCCTAATAAGTAGTTGGTGTATTTCTTGTAGATACTTTATTTTGTTACAACTTTTTTAGACGGGAATTAAAGCGGAACGTAGGTACCTTTTTTATTTTAATCTTCTAAATTATTAAAATAACGTCCATTAAAAATGACGTAATTTTCGCGTGTGGGTGTTATAAAAAAAGTACTATCCTCTTATCCTAAATTGATGGATATTGAACAAAGAACTATGATTAATTTGTATGTATCTTGTAAGGCCGCCATTAAGTTATTTTAAAGAGATAGGATGTGTTGGATTAACTAATTGGTATAAAATATCTTGCACGCAAGTAGTAGGTATGTTATTCCAGTAATATCTATATACGAGATGTGTTCAATAAATAGTGATAATGCGATACATTCTCCTTGGAAAGAAAAAAATTTATACTGGCAGGCATAGCCCCGGCCCCAGACGTTAGATATAATCATAGACCTAAAATTTTTTTTACTTGTAATTAATGATCATAAAAAAAGAAATCAATTCACTTTTGTGTTTTTTTTTTAAATTGAAGTCCTTTGTTTGCGACGCGACGTATCGGAACGAGTTCTTAGAATTGGATAAAATTGAAGTTCGAGCGGTAATAAATATCTCTGCATGAAAAAAACTACTAGGGAGCAGGTAAATCAAGACGTGGGAGCAACATTAGGGGGTCATGCTCTTCCGTATTCTACGGTTGCGCGTTGGTGGGCTGAGTTCAAGCGAGGAAGAATTTCCACTAACCACAACCAAAGCACGGGACGCCCTACATCGGCAGTGACTGAACAAATGATTAAGAAAATTGAAAACATTGTCTTGGCGGATCGTCGTGTTACTGTTCGCTTTGTAGCTGTAAAAGTAAAAATTTCGATAGAATGTTTACATAATATTATACGCGACCATGGGTATGAAAAAAATGTCAGTGTGCTGGGTGTCCAGAATGCTTTCTGACGTGCAGAAGCAAACGAGACAAAGAATTTCACAAAGCTGTTTGGATTTGTTACAACAAAATCCTGACCGATTTTTGGATTGAAACATGGCTTCACCATTATGATCCAGAAACGGAAAAACTGTCTATGACTTGGAAGAGACCAACGTCATCTCCAACACCGAAGAAACTTAAGGTGATTCCATTCACCAGTAAGACATGGGCTCTCTTTTCTGGGACAGCCAAGTGGTGGTATTGATCGAGTACCATAATCATGGAGCCACTACAACGGGGACTATGTTCGCAGGACAAGTAGCGAAGTTACGCGAGGAAATATGCAAGCAACGTCGTGGCAAACTTGCTAAAGTTGTTTTGTTTCACCAAGATAACACCCCCGCGCACAAGTCAAAAGTTGCGATGGCTGCAATTCAAGAAGGTGGCTTCGAATTGATGGAACGTCCTCCATATTCACCGGACCTCGCTCCCAGTAATTTCTACCTATTTCTGCAGTTAAAGAAACTTTTCAAGGACCAGAAATTTGAAGAGTATGACGCAGTAGTCGCCGCCTTACACGATTTTTTAAGGGATCAGGAAGAAGACTTTTTAGAAGGGAATTTTAACTTCAGAAAAAACATATATCAATTGTATAAACCTGAAAGGAGACTACGTCGAAAAATAAAAGGACATTTATTAAAAAGTAATAGGATCATACTCATTCTCACTTTTTATTGAACACCCATATTATTCCTTAATATGATATGTATGACCAATGAATAGGTAGCTATAAATTGATCGATAATCAATGTGATCTTTATGTTATCTACATTTTTATGTTTAGGTTTTATTGATAATTTATCATTTTTGTTTTACTAAGATTACATACAAATATAAGTTCCTCGCTGTTTTTTCGATACCGTTAGCCAGTGATGTTCGAAGAAAATTTCAGTACTTTCATAATTAACTTAATCAAAGTATAATTTGTTTCTTCTATCAGGCGCAACTGCTTCTTCCCTGAAGAGCGCTACCTGCGATTCTTCCGTATCTATACGCAGAGGAACTGCGAGCTCGAGTGCATTTCCAACCACACCGCCTACCGCTGCGGCTGCGTGCCATTGTACATGCCTCGTAAGTATTCCACGAATAGTGTTACTGCTTCTTCCCTGAAGAGCGCTGTCAGTCATTCTTCTGCATGTACACACAAAGGAACTGCAAGCTTGAATGCATTTACAACCACATCGCCTACCGCTGTGGCTGCATGCCTTTGTACATGACTCGTAAGTATTCTGCGGATATTGTTACTGCTTCTTTCCTGAAGAGCGCTGTCAGTCATTCTTTCGCATCTACACGCAGAGGAAATGCGAGCTCGGGTGCATTTCTAACCACACTGCCTACCGCTGCAGCTGCGTGCCATTATACATGCCTCGTAAGTATTATACGAATAGTGTTACTGCTTCTTCCCTGAAGAGCGCTACCTGCTATTCTTCCGCATCTACAAGCAGAGGAACTGTAGACTCGACTGAATTTCTTACCTCATTGTAATAGTATTCCACGGTTATGCATTTCATATACAATGTGAAAAGGACATACCCGTAATAAATCTAAACATGGGCTATACTAGATCACTATAGTATAATAAAATTAAAATAAGAGTCAAAAAGCCAAAAAGAAATTTGAAATTCCCATACAAATTTTCCGGGCAGCTTCACACTTTGATATGGAAATGCAAAACTTTTTTGTGTATTGTCTGTTATTTTAATTTTATTATACTATAGTGATCTAGTTTAGCCCGTTGTTCAATTTATTACGGGTATGTCCTTTCCGCGTTGTAGATTACCTATCAGCCATCAGCATCATAGGATTAATAGGTGTAGCTATAGATTTTATATGGCAGGTTCCAATGTCCAAAAAGCGCAAGTACCTATATTACATGTCTGTTACGGCCACTGACAACACTACGGTACGATGCGATACGGAGCGGGCCGGAAACGACGTCATTCGATTCTTCACTACTACGACTATCTTGCGCGGTCACGGGTCATTGATTTATTGAAAAGTTAAAATAAATCATACACATCCATTCATCGTCTATTTGATATACAGTCCAAATACACAAAACCCAGCAGCATCAGCTCAAACATGTCTACTATGCCATTTGTCTAATATTCCGCGATTTTAATGCGTATTATGCTAATACTGCTAAGAGGAATCCGGTGTCTACTCGTAATCTCCCATTTATTCTCCCTTTCTCTCCCATACCTGCCGCAAAGCTTATATATATATAAAGTCATATCATGAACTCACATGAAAGTGAAATGGCCCTTGCATATTCCTTGATTGATGATTTTGTCAGATACCTCGTCTTTTAGAAAAAAAAAATCAACTACTTAATTATTTTATTTTGTAGATGGGCCAGAAACAAAAATATGTGGAGCTGGAAGAAGAAATTGCGTTAGCGCAGCGCAAGGTAAGCAATTTTACATTATTTTGCCTAACTCATGCCATCCGCATTTCGCATTCATGCAGTTAGACATCTTTGCTCCTAATTATTACTGATATTCTTTGCATTAATTGTTGAAGACGTTTTAAGTTACTGTGTACTAAAAAATTGGATCCTAGATAACTGAAATAAAATAATCGAATTGAATTAATACTGATTTCTTCAATATTTGACTTAATTAGTTCATACGTGCAATTTTTTTACCCGTCTGGACTTCTATAGAAAGAGGGTTAATTTTTCGACTTTATGTGCCTATGTATGCTTATTTAGTACGCTCTGAAGCCTTAACAGAGAAAGATTTTCGACGCCAAAATTGTTTTATTCAAAACTTTACCTATTCAAAAATTGTTTTATTTCTTTTTTATTTACGCAATTTTCGTTTACAGAAGAGCTTTCCCTGTCTAAGTCGTTCCTAGACCCGCGCCCCATCCGTGAGACTATGAAGTGCGACTGTCTACAAGCCTGCACAGAACTGAAGTACGATGCAGAAGTGTCGCAGGCCGTGTATGATCTTACCACATATCGGAGGCATCCCAATCCTGACATTGCGAAAGAGTGGTAAGTTTTAAAAACTAGCGTGCCTTACTAGTTCAATCAATAAAGTAATTGTTGAGTGCGTGAGCGGGAACCTACGCGATTCCTTAGGAAACTTGTTCAGGGTGCCTAAGGAGTATAATGTGTGCCGAACTTTAAGTGTACTTAACATCTGACATCACAAGAGTGCTCATTGGTCAAACTAAATAGCACGCGCTTCCCCTATTTCCTATTACACACTTCCTACCCTTTTCACGAAAATACTCCCACAGATTGCAGGAAAGCGAGAGGAAAGATGTTTAATATCAAAAGTATTTTCATTTATTAATAAACCTCCTTTTAACAACTCTGTGGGAGAAACAGCATAAATTATGACTAAGTAAGTAATTTACTAGTAGGTAGTTCGAGTTCGAACCATTAAAATTCGCGCATTGCGTTACATGTTAATACATGACTGATTCGAAGAATTCTAAATTCTACTGTTTTTACTTACTTAATCGTATTGGTCTATATATTACCTAAATAAAGTTATGATCAAAGATACCTACTCGAGTTTATGGTCAAACATACCTACATACAAGCGGCTTTCCCAAGCAGACTAGAGAGCTTCGCCTAGCCAAGTAACTTAATTGATTGTTCATGACGTGATTGATTTTTCATGAAATGAGCAAATATAACTTATCTCGACCGACAATCATGTTTGTTTTTCCGTTCTAGTTTCACATCTTTCTCTTATTATTACTCATGGTATAATAAAACAAGGTATTCTCTTCCCGAGATGGCCGTAGTTCTTTTTTTTAGTTTTAGGGACTTTCTTAGTTAATAAATTAAAATTAAAATAAAAATACTATTTAACTTAATTATATAGTATCATGTGTGATTCATTTATTATATTTTTAATAAAATATATTTTGAATAATTAATTTTGCTCGAGTAATTCACCCACAGTGGCAGCAACACTCCCGACTGATGACGTATTCTTAGGTCAATCTGGGCCAATCACATGGCCAGCTGTCACGGGAAGAGACCTTACAAAGACCAGGCAAAGTATATTATTAGTTTGATATACTTCGCCTGGTATTCTCTGATGATGATGCTAATGATGATTACTTTTTTCAAAAGAAACATATAAATGGGAACATCAATTGAGGAAGTTCCTTAGATAGTTCCTATATATTCGCATGATTTTTACTAATTACGGATTTATGTGCATTTGTGCCTCTGAAAGGGATGCAAAGAGGTCAGTTTTTTTTAATAAGGCGTTAGTCAGCTCAAGATTTCCATGAATTTATATAAAATATTCACTGGTATATTTCAAAGGCATCTATTTATGTTTAGTGTCCTGTCCTTCTTCTAGCTTCTAAATATCAAAAGAGATGATGGCGTCGCTCAGGACGTCGTTATCTACGGACACAGACTTAATTTAATTGGTATCTACGGGGCTACATCTGTCTAATAGTTTAAATAGAATTCCTTTTTTTTTTTCAAATCTTTAATAGCCGCCTTCAACCTACACATAGTAAGGTCTATTTAGTTTCCATAAAGGCAGATTGAGTCTATAAACTCTCCTGAGCGTCAGAGACACATTTCTCCTACCTTGCCCAGTGCCGGATCTAGGGGGGGCAAGCCGGGGCCCATGCCTCGGGCAGAAAAGTCAGAGGTGCGGCAAAATCGAATATATCCACCTCTCCCATGCTACCGATACAGAATGGGGGCGGCGTCTAGTTACTATTGAAGAAAGTTTAAGGTTCATCACGGTCCGAATTTCATAACTGACAATTACCCCTCCCCCCTCCCCCCGTGTAGTGGTTACTATTCAGGTAATCAGGTATTTTCCCCTGCCTCAAAAAAATTCTAGATTGTTTACTACGATGTAAAATCGCATCTCGGTATGAATCTTAAGTGACCATTACTGTCTGAACCCCAGTGTACTCGTACTGTTCAGGTACTAGTAATCATCAAGTAGGTGGTAAAACCAAGCAGGGGCGGCACTATTCACATTTTGTTTTGCCCCGCCTCAAAAAACATCTAGATCCGGCACTGGCCTTGCCTTTTTCAAGTTGTCATGAGTCCTGAGTGTTTTTCTACATATGTATTTATTATAAATTATAGTATCGTGGAGTTAGTATCCCATAACACAAGTTGAAAATTAGTTTGGGGCTAGCTCAATCGGTGTGATTTGGCCTTATCCATTTATTTATCCCTACATGCATTTTAATTTTCTCAGGCGCCTACCATCGGGTCTGGTGGTATACTTCGCCGAAGAATTGTTCACGTCACTTCGTCGCTCGGAACTTTACGGCGGCGTGGACTTTCTTGCCAACTGCGGTGGTATCATGGGACTGTTCATGGGCTTCTCGTTCATCAGTCTTATCGAATTTATTTATTACTTTACTATTAGGTAAGCAATGTTATCGTAAACCTTTTTTTTTACAGGATGGCTTACTGTAGTAAAGAGATGACATTCTAGGATGAGATAGAGTCATAAGTTCAATATTTTACCATTAACAAAATCCACAGGTTTTCACGCCCTTACGAGTATGTCTCCTACCTTAGCTTAAGATTGGGAAGATATAAACGTCATCACCTGCCGGTGGCTCATTAGAAAGTTGAATAATGTATAGATATATGACAATTATAAAACGAGTTGTAAATTGTAGCAGAGTCATATAAGCAGACTTATAGCCTCCAGGGCGAGAGTACCTATTACAGCGTACAGTGCGAGAGACTTACAGCGTACTTTTTAAAAAGCAGACTTACAACGTACCTTTTAAAAAGCAGACCTAAAGCTTAACTAAAAAAAAAAAACAATTAAATATTTACTAAACAAGACTTACCGAAGGGTGTCGCTAAGTAAGAGTAAGAAATGATATTCTCCTCCACTCTCGAGATAATTTTTCTCGATCACTCAGTTATTTATTAGGGTACATAAACAACGTGTAACGGAAATGGAGTATCAACCCGAAAGGGAGTAAACATACTAATCAATGTGAACAACTTTTACTATGGGACCTTTTTATCTTATGCCATACACAAAGGATTACGTATATGTATAGAGGAATTTATTTACTATACGACATTTCTTTTTCCGAAACTAATGAAAAGCCAGCGTGTACATTTTATTTTAATAATTGTTTATTGTTTTGTTTTTAGATTATGGTGTCAGATACGAAAGTCAACGAGAGTTGTAGCAGAGTAATTTTAAATCTCCTTTATAGACTAGTTATATATATTTTTTTTAAATACTCCTTTTATTTTTTAAGTGCCATTTAATATACTGATTAAATAACATTGGAAATAAAATACAGAAATACAGATGTCTTATTCCAACATGTATTGTACATATTACATTGTAACAGTATCAAAAAATACCTACCTAGGTATTTAGGAACAATAATTATAATAGCTCTAATAGGAAAGTTCTCGTTTTAATTGTACTTCCGGGGTAATTTTGAAATTTTATTTATTTAAGTTTATTGCACACAATCTTATGACGGATTGATTACAATGGGTCAAACTTAATGTTAATGCATTATCTACCAGTTTGCCTTTGGGACATGGTGAGAGATTGGAATAAGGGCAAGTGTGGCAAGCCAACTTGTAATATTGTCAATACAATACCTATATGATATTACATCTAATATAATACATATTTTAACCCCACAATCCTCTATCATTAGAAGTACGAGAAAGAATTTAGTTTGTATCTTTGTCGTGTTATTTGTGTCAATCGTAATTACATATGCATAAAACGAAGCAAATAAGTAATTTTCATAAAAAGATAATTTTTCAAAACTACAAACCGACTTCTACAGATCTTCAAAAGATTTTGATAAAAAAATTATAGAACCCTCGCAAACTAATATGCTTTTCAAACAAAAAATAATTCTTAATTAGTCCAGGCGTCTTCGAGTATCGGGGAGCAAACATAAAAAAATATATTTTACTCACATACATACATGAACCCTGAAAAGTACTGAAAACATTACATTCCTTTTTGGGGTAGTCGTGTAAAAAACTGGAATCGCGTCACAACGTGAATTTTAATTCATATGCGGTGTGACGTCCAACCGATCAGCGGGCGACCTTTACTAAGGAAGTTTTCTGGCCGAAGAGTGTCGTGTTTGGGAATTCGGAGAAATCGTGGACGATTACCTGACACCAGTACTAAGTGCATTGCGTCACAAAGACAATAAATTTTTATATGTATATTAGTCTGTAAGGTAAACTAAGGTATTTAAAATATGGGCCATTAATATTTCAATATGATGTTGCCTGAAATAAATGGTTTATAATTATGTTGGTATGCTTTTCAACCCGGTCCTTTGCGGCGTTCATGGGGCCAACATGAAGAGGCCTGCCCTTTAGTACCTTTTTATTTAAAAAATGAGATGGCTGCATCTATGGAGGTCTATCCCTTGAGATGCACTAACGGACAGTCCGCTATAGCTGCTGAACTATTGCCAGGGAGACATTTACTTCGTTTGGGCTATGTGGATGGGATATTAGTCGATCGGATAATTTATTGAGTGAGATATGGACATCTACCTAAAAATCTCTCACAACAATTTAAGCCTGGTAGATGGTGACTTGCTGCTCATTGGCTACACTGCCTGTGGGCACACTAACTAGCCATTAAGATGCAACACGATGGGAGCAGCTGAAGGTGTCGAGAGGTGCGGCTCCGGTATCACCATCACGGAGCTTACCCCCGAGAGCGGGTTTCCTCTTTATTACAACATTACGTGTCACTTCCACCATGGAGCGTGTTCTGCTCTTGCGACTCCACTCTGCCCGGTCAGTTAAGGCAAGACAGTGACGGGGAGTGTGTAACTGTGTATATGTGTGTGTGGTCCCCATGGAGGTAAGGTACGTGGTGTGGCCACTCACCATCAACTCGCCACAAGCTGCCCTGCGTTGACTGACTGCACTGGGAATCCAGTGGGCGATGGGGTCGTCACGTCCTGAAGATTATTATAATAAAAATACTCGTATGGAGGAATATATTTCCACTGCTTTAATTATATATGGCATATTACTATATAAGTATATTCCACGAGAAACACAAAACTAAAAATTATACTTCTTCTACTCCTGTACTGTTATCTATCTTTTAAATGGTCCCGAACACTAATATAAGAACAAAGATTATATTATGATTTCAGAAAAGTCTATAGTCTATTCCTAATATAATAGCATATGTGTCGTTATTTCGCCAAAACTATGGAGGGTAAATGGAAGGAGAACTATCTTATATGGGGGATATTTGAAAAAGTGTCCAGCTGTACGCAGTAAATAACAATTGAAAAGTCCTCCAAGAGTGGCGCTAGCTGCAGCAAAGGGTATGGAATGAATGTAGCCGTTGGTGACAAATTGAAGTTAGCCGAGTCACAGAAATACTGGGTTAAATAATTTTTGTGGCTAAATTAGTCAGCTAGTAAAAGTTAAATTTAATAAACGTTTCTTGTTTACGTTGTCCAATATATTTTGAAAAATATAACCTAAAATAGTAATTATGGCGCTTGATTTAAAATTTACCCTGTTGCTACTGTAGCGCCACCCTAATTTAACACATTTCAGCGGACACTTTTTACATACAGAGACAGTTCTCCTTCCATTTACCCTCCATAGCCAAAACGATACTCCTAGCCATAGACCTATAACTTTTTTTCTTTAGATCTACCATACTGCCAACATAATAAAATCGTTATTTTAACATATGGTGCCATTTTTCAAACGTGGAGTCACTGAACAAACGGTTTTTTGTATGAAAAACATTCGTTTAAGTGACTCTATGTTTCAAAAATGGCACTTTTAGTCCCTATAGGAAGACGTCAATAAAAAAATTAAGTCTTCCATAGACACCTAGTATCTACCAAACATATGGTAGTATTTCGTACTTTTCTTTGTTTATTTTTGTATTTATTTTAGTAAATGTAGTCGTAGAAAAAGTATTGTATGCAACGTTGTATAAGTATGTCAAAAAATGTCTCCTTACGATGTTCGCCAAGGCTCGCATCGTAACTTGCGCCACTCGCATTTGATGAACCTTCTTATACAACTGTTGCATAAAATACTATTAGAAATCAGCACCCTCAGAGCTGTTGATGTTTATGATGTAACTATCATGTGCATGAGCATGGCCGTAGACAGAAATGTGTTTCGAGGGTTCAAACTTCAAAGTCAGAGCCTACCGACCGACACACCCATGGTGGTTCGGAAGCGTCCATTAATTACGGGAGGCTTTTCCGATAAGTTTTTAAACCCCTCCCCTGGTAAGATTTCGCGAGATTTTTCTCGACCCTACCCTAATCTCACGTGAGATCTATCAAAAATTATATTTTGAGTGTAAATGTGCTGCATTCATTTATAAAGACATCATTTGTTTCATTATTTTTATTAAGACAAGACAAGTAACGTTTTTTTTTTACTAGCCATTCAGGTCCCATAGTTAGGCAAAGGGCTCCCCTTGTTGTTTCCAGCTATTTTGAGCTATATGTAAAGACTAGTATTTGAAATTATTTAGATCATAATCTAAAATCACAGTGATTAAATTTAACAATTAAGATCACAAAACACTTAAGATCTTTTAAAATTAATGGTTAAATTCATTCTATTACAGTCCATGGAGGAAGACTCGTGCACGGTTTCAAGAGTAATTATTGGTACCAACATTTCCATGTGATTTTAGTAAAATCTTCTCCTTCTGCAACTTCGCTCTGATTTAGTCACTCTAAACCATTGTCACTTGCGCACAGAATTTTAATAGCAACGTGGAAGGCATGCACCAGTAAAAAATCGAACCACGCGCGGGCTATACTAGATCACTATAGTATGAAATAAAAATAACATTATAAATACCAAAAATAAATTCGATATTCCCATACAAATTGCCCGGGCGACTGCACACTTTAGTATGGAAATGCAATTTTTTTTTACTGTTATTATAATTCCATTACTATATACGGGTATGTCCCTTCCACTTTATATAAAAAGAATGTGTCAGATTTCGTTATACCTATTTTAGTCTAGAAGAATGACAATACTTCGATCTGATTTACATAATCTTTTGAAAGAAAAAAATTACTAGGTAGTACATATTTGTAGAGGTGAGATTTGTTGAGACTTTGCTTGATCCCTTCTCCTCTGATCACGTATTTGGGGAGGGGGGGTCAAACCTTCCCCCCTGACTACGGCCCTGTGCATGAGTATTTATGTGCTTGCTTGTAGGTAAATGTTAAGAACATAAATACCTATTTGGCTTCTCTACGACCACAGAATTTCAGTACTATCCTATGACATAAAAAAAAACATTCCCATACAAATTGTCCGGGCGGTTGCACACTTTTGTATGGAAATGACGATTTCGAACCTTCCTACGAACATAAATACCTATTTAGCTTCTTTACAACCACAGAATTTCAGTACTCGGTATCCTATGACTTATACGAGTAATATAATATTTATCAGTTTTCTTTATGCACAGACGTAGTAAGTAAATGCTGCATTTATGTTTAGTTCTAAAACTAGGCCAGTGTTATTATGATTAACAACAACAATACTCGTATAAAGCCGATGGAAATGAACTAAATCCATGTTATCTTATTGTCGTGGAAAGAAGGTCGTCTTTTTTCTTATAACCAGCAAGAAATTCCCTAATTTTCTTCAGGGCTTGATGACCAACGCAGCAAATATCTAGTCTTTCTTATCAAATTATTGCTAACATCAAGGTCAGATTTTTCGATTTTGAAGACATCTGCCATAACTAAATGTCTGTCATCTAGTGACAACAGTCATTATTAAATAAATAAATAATAAATAAAAACTTTATTGTCGTGTCTCTTAAATTCTAGGTGTGACGTTATGATTTATTTAAAAGAAACTATATTAAGAGTAACAAATTTTATAATTCAGATTTTAAAAATTTATAACTTCAAAAAAAGAACACTGAGACTAGTCACAAATAGGGGTCGTGGGTTAGCAGGCCACGAGATTCGTCGATCCGTGAGAAATAGAAGCCCTCAGCTGTGTATGCTGCGACACGGCTTCACGAGTAGAGCAAAGAGGCAGAGTGTTTTTTTTTTTTAAATGACATACATAGGTTGCCTCGGACGGCATTTCCTACTTCACCCGGACAAGGTTTGAGGAGCGGGCCAGAGGCCCAGCATCCTGTATTTATATACTACTAGCAGCAGCGCAAAGGGCTCCCAAGGGGGAAACCTCGGCTTTGGGCGCGCTAGGGATTATGGCAAATTTTGGGGTGCTGCAACACCCATGTTTTGCCGGAAGGGCCGAAGCTACGGTGCCAGAAGGGCCTACTTAGGACGCAAATCGTCCAGGTACCGCCGGGCGGTACCTAGTGAACGAGCTAATGTTCCTACGCCTACGTATTTGATTACGACGAATACGGGGGGGTCAGACCGCGAGGTTCCTCTGGCTGCTCGGAGCCGCAGAGGTATCGAATTGGACCATGTCAACCATAATCTAGTCATCGGAATCAGAGAGAACATGCCTCGGACGTCTGCCGGTGAGTCGGCGAGGGTTGTGCTCCGTGAGAGGCTGAGTGCGACTCGCAATCGCTTTTATATGTATTCGCTTTTAAATAGTATCAAAAGTATCAAGTATAAACATCAAGTGGTCCGATCGCGTAAGAAACACTGAAGTGTTGCGACGGGCTGGAGTCCACGGTATAGAGGCCTACCTGATGCGGCGTCAGCTGTGCTGGAGTGGTCATGTTGTGAGGATGTCCGACGAGAGGATGGCTAAGCGTATCTTCTTTTCTGAACTCAAGGACGGTAAGCGGAAACAAGGCGGCCAGTTCCTCAGATACAAAGACGTTCAGAAAAGATATATGAAAAGGTGCCATATCGACCACACTCGGTGGGAAACCTTGGCTGCACAAAGGACCGAGTGGAGACGATTAGTGCAACGTAATGTAGATGCCTTTGAAGATTATAGGAGGTATGAACAAGACTCGAAACGAGATGCGACTAAAGACAAACCACCCTCCTCAATACACTACAACTATGTCGGTTGTACCCTGACGTGTCCGCAGTGCGCACGTACATTCAACTCAAAAATAGGGTATGTCAGCCACATCAGGGCACATGAGCGACGCCTTGAGTAATATCTATTTCCTATTTTATCAAACAATACAGTCACCATAGCCGAAAACGGCCAGGGGAATATATCAAAAGTATTGATACTATCTATATTGTGACTGTTTTCCAAGGTCAACTATCGATAGTCAGTCAGACTATAGATGGTAATACAACACTAATAGAAATATTGTTCACTTACTAGGAAAAGTGTATGTTACACTTTTCCTAGGTAATCTATACAAATAGCGATCGAAAACGTATTTAATTCAACCAAATTGGTCGCTTGCGTCTCTTTGTCGACGTTCACTAGTTTCGCTCGCTCGTGTTGTAAGGGGTAAATAATTAATAAGTTACCGTTTTAGATGCTCATTTGTCATTAATTTTTCCTGACCTCCACCCGGCATCCTATACAATGTCTAGGAATTTTTTTATTGATTTTTAAAAAGGACATTGACTAGGAATAGCATAATTTGTAAACAATGTATCATACATTTGCTTTATAGTACTCCTGATTTTTTCGCATTTCCGGTGGTATATATAAGGTGCTTTTTAATTAGGAATATATTAAGAGATGACTCATTACATCATTACAAACACTAACAGTGAATTTATGTCGAAATACGAAAAAAATAGGTCCTTAAAGAAATCAAAGTAGTCACGTGATCTAGTTTAAATAATTTATCAAAACGAAAAACCGATTTTACCCCCAAACTACAAAACCGATTTTGATAAAATTTCTATGGGACCACCTGACAAGTATACCATTATAAATAAAAAAAGAATTTTTAAAATAGGTCCAGGCGTCTTCGAATAATCGGTGAAACTACATAAAAAAGGAACATAAAAGATCGTGACGATTGATAACCTCCTCCTTTTTTGGAAGTCAGTTAAAAAGATGAGAGGTCTAGTTTTACTTGAAAAGTGATTCAAAATAATAAACTGAATTACCATATACTTCTGTGGTATTACCCTTTTTTGGCGCTTCTTTAAATTTTGTACATCGTTCACTGTAGCATTACTAAATAAGCGTATTTTGAATACACAAGATGGTTCGCAAGTTCGATGTTATTTTGAAAGAAATGTATTGCCAATATATATTTATCAATTTTAAAAATATTACTTATTTTATCCTCAATTTTTTAGGCAATGAATCCGAAAACCATTTATAGATTTTTCAATTTTTTTCAAGTTAATTTAATCCTGTGAATTGTTTTTTGTAAGTAATATTATAAAAATGTAAAGAAAATAAGAAAAATGTTTATTATGTAAACATACTTATATACATTACGTAATGTTTTTCATACTATAACCTCTATGAATTTTTTAACTCTATCTGCATTTCATTTAGTCATTACTACAAACCTATCGGGAAAGAACTGGCAACTTTCGAACCAATTTTGACGGATTTTGAAAACCAAAAACACAGAGACGGGCCAACGTTACACGTCAATTAATATCGTGATATTGATGGATCTTGGGCTGGATCACAGAATCCACTAGGATACCCTAGACCATTAATACGGATCGCGTCAGTACTGAAGTGATGGACCCTAGACAGAGGAAAATTAGAGCTTGTGTGGCAATAGTTGTATTGTAGCCTTTTCTTTGAACAAAAGTATGCAAAGAAAGCGATGAGTACATACAAACATGCATACTATCACGTCTTTATCCCTAATGCCGTAGACTGAGCATTTTGGGTTTTGCTGTTCTCAACTAATAGAGCCCAGGGCCGCAAGACTCACAGGCCACTTTTAGCGGTATGGTGGGCGAGAAGGTAGAAAAAGGAATCAAAATAGTGAATGATTCGAATTTACGCCCATTCCCTCGATCGGCTTCTACGCGGGAAGAGAAGCAGCTGGTACGTTCTAAGTTTTTTCTTTACTCCCAGACTAGCATGGAAGAAATTGAATTGTAAAAAGAATTGGCTACAAAAGAGAGAAAATCGCCGCAGTCCTCCATCGCTGCTGGTGCCCATGCAACGCCATTAATATTGACGCGAGACATTACACGCAAGAATATCACGATCCAGGATCTGGGATCAGATCAAGAATTTACAGCAATCCAGTGATAAATATTGTGATCCGTAAATACACTACACTACACGAAAATAAATATCGTAATCCATCAGTTTATATTGACGAATCACAATAGGTATTGATCTTGCGTGTAGCGTTCGCTGGATTTCCAAAAATCCAGCGATAAATATTGTGATCCGTCAATACACATCACTACACGTCAATAAATATCGTAATCCATCAGTTTATATTTGTTTATATTGAGGGATCACTATGTGGATCGTGCGTGTAGCGTTCGCCTAACCAAATAAAATAACCGAATGAAAACCGAAACCTGCGTGACTGGTCTGCCAAACAGGCGGCCGCCGCCGCGCCGCGCCGCGCCTCCGCTGCGCCTCCATTCCTCGCAACTCGCAAGGCATATTATAATTTGTGCTCGCAATGGCGCTACGCTCACAACTCCTGCGCATCGGTAAGTTTTTCCTCGTTTATTCATTAATAAATTAATAATTTAACCTTTATTCCTAGTCTAACAACTAGAAAAATCTTCAAAAAAATCGATTTCAAGGTGCAAGTTAATTTTGTGGTTCATTTATTATAAGTACGTGGCTCTTACCGGTCTGTCAGTGTATAATTTGTTATTGAATTTTTATCGCGTACTTGCCGGTTTTGTCAAGGCTTGCGTCAGTGAATGAATCCTTGAGTTGGTGACCGTTTTAATTTGGACGTCCTTCAGGAACTGATAGTGGCGAAGTGGAGATGGTTAGTTAAGTGCTACAAGTATAGACCTAAGTACATGGAAGTGTTATTTCATATCTTATTTTTGTTTTTTAAAAAGATAAAAATCCAGGTTTTGAAGATACAGGTTAATTTTTTGAGCCGCAAGACCAAATACAATATTTCTAGCAATATTTTTCATTGGCTCTACCTTCCGATAAAAGCCTGAAATCATAGCCTTTCTTCTACTGGATAAAGGACCTATCTCTAATATTTTGTTTTGCATAAACAGATACATGCTAAGTCTAAAAAATGTAGAGCCTTTGTTTGTGACACCAAAAGCAATTTTTTTATTAGGGTCTAATGTAGAGCCTTTATCCTTATTGAAACAGGCATTATGGTATTTGTGGTTAGACTACTATAATCGCATATGATACTGTGTTAGCTTATTGTAGGTTGAAGGTATTCGAAACGGACATTTATTAAATACGGGCCCTGCACTTCCCAACTAGCCGTGAAACATTTTTGGCCAGGCATATTTTGTTTATTAAAAATATATATCGAATATTCTGAAATTGCACCTAAGTTACATTAACTTAACAGTAACCTAAGTACTAATAAATCATTGGACTAGGTACATACCTAGTGTTATGTTTTATGTTACACTCATATTACACGTTGTTTGGAACATTACCTATGCCCGCTAAGTTGGTGTTATCATTACAGACTATGATTGTTATAATACCTTGTTGATAGATAGTTTTGAGACGAAACCTTGAGAAACATCTCTCATAGCATTTCAGCGACGAGTTTTTATGTTTTGCAATAAACACAAATGCTTGGTATTTACTTTACGTGTTAACACACGTTATCGCTCACTGAATCTGTTTAAACCAAATGTTACCACTGAGTACACTCTGTTACTATGTAGAAAACCATTCATAGAGAGGCAAAATGCAATCTTTGTACTAAAAATAGATTGTAGGTTTATGTGGTTATGCATATACCCATTACTATTATTAGTACTATACTTACTATCCAGGCTCAGCGACCCAAAGTGACGTCGACATTTTAACATTGGTTCTTAACCTCCATACACCATCCTCTCCTGTTACTGGCCCCAGGATCTTGCGAAATACCCTTAATTATTAGTACTATTAAGTTACTATTAATACTATTATCTTGAAACCTATCTAAGAAAACTAGTGAGGTTTTATTGGATAATCTTTTTTAGGAATGCAATGCATAGATTGAAACTTACATGTACCGATTATTGATTTTATTTAATTACAAAATTCATGTACACAAAATACAAACATAGAAACAAACAAAGTAAGAACATTGAGTACATAGGTACTGCTTATTTTATCAGAAATCTCTTCCAGCAGAACCAGGAGAGGAAAAGAGAAGAAAACAGGTAGTACCAAGTCGGTGTGTACAAAGTTAGATACAAATAAGTCTAAAAATTTAAACATAAACATACATATTATACGATACGTAATGTATATACATAAACTTATAATTATAAACGTAACTATAAATACATATGTATACCTAACTATAAATATATATTGATCCATAGTAAACAGTATGTCTTTGCAATCTCCAAAGTAGATTTAAATCTGTATTTTAATAAACCTACCTAGGAATGGTAACAAGGACTATGAACAAAAATATTGGCTAAACGATGCGGCATAAATATAAGCAATTAAAAAGAAACGATAAGTTTAAATATCTAATAATGAAGCAGATAGTTACAAATACTGTAAAGGCATATTCCTATAACCTGTAGGTCCCAATGTCTTGCAAGTTCGCCTGCTTAGCGAAATGAGGACCAAAGAGCGAGCTGGCGTAGCCAACCTACGGGAGATTCTTGAGGATCGTCTGCAAGAGATCAAGAAAGCCAAGACTTGGAAATATGAACACGTTCTCACTTCACCACAGGACACAAAGGTGAGATTGAAAATACTTCTCTTCGTCGACAAGTTGCTGATGGTCACACACGCGCACAACACGTGACACTAAATCTGCAATAACAATCTGGTGCTGTACTGCAGATTGACCACACGAAAATACAGCTACATGAATTGTTTATTCGGAGTAATAAGAATTAAATTGGCTTGCAATGGATGTCTAGGTATCTTACTAAACGAAGAGGTGAGGAGTTCTGACGCGAGTTAAATTAAGCCACATTAAGGGGCTACATGAATTTTCCGGGGTCCAGTGCTGCCCCATTTAAAATAAATCATTTGAAAAAAAAAATTGGCCAAGTGCGTGTCAGGCCACGCGCGGTGTAAGGTGTAGGATTATGGAAGCCAATGAAAGACGAAATTATATAAAAAGCATTAAGTATTTATTTCAATTAGAATTGAACGGTGTGTTTTATAACTATTAGCGTGTGACGCTTAGTTATGGCAAGGGCCGGGAATACACTTAATTCTGAGAGAGCCTAGATGACGTACCCATATGTAACTCGGACTTCGATAACAAAGAATTATTGTTTCATACATAAACAAACTGATAGAAAGGGATAAACTTCCTAAGTTAGAGAGAGACAAATTTATTTTTGTATACTCCAACATAAGGTTCCGTAGTGACGACGAATGCCAACAAAACTAATTTTCTATTGAATTTGTATGAAATTTTCCTTTTCCGAATACATTTTATAAGTTGATCGCCTATAACTTTTTAATTTGTAAACCCTACTTAGCTTTGATAGTTTTCCTTTAAATTTATTTAAAGGAATTCGTTATATTTGCTATAGCTGTGAATTTTTACGTGTCGTTTAGCAGATAGAGGGGGGGGGGGACACTTGACTCTATCAAAAATTTTTACTTTAAAACTAAATATTTCAGAAACGGATCCCTAAATCGAAAAACGTTGTTTGCAAGCTCATAATATTTTTGAAAGACCTATTCAACGCTATCCCACATGATAGGTTAGTCTACAAAATAAAATTGACTTTTGACTACTTGTATGGGAGCTACGCTAAAAAATTTTTTTTTCCTTTATTTTACTTTATCACTTTTTCCGCATAATTAATATACATATTTATACCAATTTACACTTATAGTCGCTGAGTATAAAACCGCGGACGGACAGACAGACAGACATGGCGAAACTATAAGGGTTCCTTGTTTACCACAGAACCCTAAAAAACGGAGACATCATTTAAAATTTTGTCTTGACTAGATAACCATTCAAACTATTTTATGAATTACTGTTTATAGTATAAAGTGAGAACATGAAGCTTTTCTACGCACAATTGCGAAAAACGGCCACTTTTGGCGTATAAGCGTAGAAAAGCTTCACGTTCTCACTGTAAACAGTAGTTCATAAAATAGTTTGAAGAGTTATCTAGCGCATGGTCAAAACAAAATTTTAAATGATGTCTCCGTTTCCTATCAATTGATTTATTTCAAACGGGGGCAGCACTGGACCCCGAAAAATTCAGGTATCCCCTTAAACAGATATTTCTTTGAATTTCTTTTCTGAGTAAGATTTCTGTATGTGAGAACGTACTTATTCTGTGGCCACACACAACACAACATGTGATAAAAAAGACTTCTTCATATAAAACTAAATAGTAGACAGTAATGGAGAATTATGCATTCTTCAATGCGTGAATACTATATGATGAGAAAATTCGTCAAGGCCATTCGAAGTCACAGTAGCACATTTGGTAGTCCACTCACGGCGTAAAGTGAGGGACGAGGGTTCAAATCTCGCTCGTGGGGAAAAGTTTCACCACATGTTTTAATTTAGATAATTATCCGAGTAGGTATTTGTAATCTGTTAAAATCATAAAGGGAGAACTTTTGTTAAAGACAGGTTTGATTGCTGGTTCGTTGAAAAACGGTTCAGTATGTGGTAGAGCTAAAGTAATATATTATACTTATGTTTGTTTATATCAGATCTAGTAAGTAATATGGTTCGATACATACAATACAATTTCCGCGCATACATTTAAAGATAACCATCACGATTTATGAATATGAGAAAGAAATTAATACATCACAATATTGTACACATGTTAAAATAAAATAAATAAATAATAAATAAATAAATATATAGGGACAAATTACACTGATTGAGCTAGCCCCAAAGTAAGTTCGAAACTTGTGTTATGGGATACTAACTCAACGATACTATATTTTATAACAAATACATATATAGATAAACACCCAAGACCCAGGACAATTTGAAAAAGACCATTTTCCAACTTGCCCTGACCGGGAATCGAACCCGGGACCTCTGGGTGACGGACTAGCATGGTGACCACTACGCCACGGAGGGTTAGGACCATTGAAATATTTTATTGTGTAGAGTTAGAAGAGAATATGTGTGGTATGATGTTATTCTTCAACCGAAGTATAAGTATCTACTAATATGAAACTGCCATAAACTTTTATCTACTTACTACTACAAACAGTTGCAGTACTTGCAGCAGTGACGTGCACTAATATTTTTGTCAAAGTAGGCAATAATAGTAGGTAGGATCCTACCTAAATTACGAGAACGGCTGCATATCAAGCTAAATACAGTTTTCGCTAGTATTCGATATTATATTAGGGGGACACAGGGTAGACAAATTCTATGTGAAATGCACGCTACTGACTTGCAGTAGTTCAGTTCAATAATTAGATTTACAACCGTTTCACTTTATCACTCAAAGAATTTCACGCACTTCTCTGTTTGACATAAGTCTTTCGAACTTTATCGATTTTTAGACAGCGGCTCAAGAAATCTCATAATATTTGTACCTACACATTATCACATGAGAAAAGAAAAGAAAAAATGTTATCATGCAAAATGGCGCTTACTAACTAATGTTATGACTATAAAAATGTTATACAACTATTGTTAGCTTACGCACAACTATAACCATAACGCTAAAAACACCCTATTATGCATGTAGGCCGAAAATAATTCTTTTTTCGGCTAAAAGAACTTTTACTTTGCAGGTGACAGTGAAAGGAGCTAAGGGAGTTTTCCTGAATTTCTGTGCTAACAATTATTTAGGATTATCTGTAAGTACCTACCATAACAGGACGTTTAACTATGCTTTATTATTTTTAAAGAAATTGTATTACTTCCATTTGAAATATGGACACTAATGTAAAAATCCCCAACCAGAACTTTAGTTTAGTTTTCAACTAAGTATATTGTTTGTGATATAACTAAATAAATAAAAACCCGGACAATTCCGAGGTGAACTCGCGTGAAGAGAGTTTCGTGCGTTGATAAATAACTTAAAGAAAGTGGGCGGATCTGGTCTAAGACCTCTGAATGGTCACGCAAACTTCAAAAATAATAAGCCAAAACGGAGTTGTATATAAACTCGATATTGAAGTGATTTTCTTTCCAGAATCATCCCGAAGTGGTGGAAGCGGCCAGAGAGGGACTTAGCAAATATGGCGCAGGGCTCAGCTCCGTCCGATTTATTTGTGGAACACAGACCATACACAAGGTGAGAGATTGTTTACTAAAATAACACATCTATTTTAACCATGTTTGCCCAATATGGATGGATATAGGAATGTATTTATTCCATGCTGGTCTGGAAGAAACGGAAAAACATAGGATGTATCCAGCTAATTCCTTTTCTCTACCATATCATTGTCAGTCAGTAGAATCTAGTCAAAAAGCAATGCGCTAGGAACCCGTCCCTATTTAATTTTCTTGTCCTGTAATACCATCACACAGGAAATACGGTAAGCGCACTGTACTTCAACATAGTGCAGAACTTCGTCATTTTTGTTTGAAACGCTAAAAATAAGATTTTAAATTAACTTATCAAAATTTTAAAAATTATTACAACGTCAATACGATGTTTGCCACCGAAAACACCTACACCCATAATTTAGGTGACTATATTTAGGTCAGGATATCCCTCCAAATCCTCGCTTGACTACGAACGGCTGTGTAGTATGGGGTGCTTTATTTGATACCGAAAGGCTGGCGGTCAAGCTTATTACGAGTAAATAATAAGTCCATTCGAATTTTTTTTACAGTGCGTTCTGTAGACCTTGACAATAAGTTTGGCAAAGACAAACATTTTATAATTTTTTCAGAATTGCAAAATATCGCGTCACGAAATAAGGTACACTTTATAATACGTTTGTTTGCTACTTCGTGATCCTGCCGAATTAGTAACTTTTGGGATTGTTTCTATTTAAACAAATTATGTAAATCAAGATTTTTACAAATGAAGTTCAGGTATCAGTAAAAGTAAGCACTAACACTAACAGTAACTTCCCTAAAACGAGTGTGAAGTTACCTAAATTTCTAATTGACTATGAAAAATTATTAACAATTCACATTTGTTTGGTACCTGGTTAATTAAAAATTAAATACGACCAAAAAAATGTAATTAATACATATGGTAAATGGTTAAATATCTATCTAATATATAAAATTCTCGTGTCACAGTTTTAGTTGCCATACTCCTCCGAAACGGCTTGACCGATTTTGATGAAATTTTTTGTGCTTATCCGGTATCTATGAGAATCGGCCAACATCTATTTTTCATCCCCCTAAATGTTAGGGGTAGTCCACCCCAAATTTTTTTTTTTTATTTTTTAGACAAAATTTTTAATTTCTATTTTTTTATGATACAACATACAAAAATACATACAATCCTCAATTTTGGCAAAACAACGTTTGCCGGGTCAGCTAGTATGTATGTAAAAAAATACTTTAGAAGCGGTATCTTGCTTAGATATTTAAAAAAAAAAATTGTCAATGTCGTACCGTCGTATCATCTTTAAACTCACGAAGTATGATGCTCTTACGTCTTTGGTTTCTATGATCCTTTGGGGCCGTTAGGAATAAAAACATGACTACTATTTATGAATGTAAATACGTATGTGCGAGAAGAAAAACTACAAACTACACGTCAATTACTTTGTAGCGTGTTTAGCGCGTGCCGCATGACCAAATTTTTACAAGTTTATTTCCAAGCAAGATTATTGGGAAAGTGAATTTCGCTCTGGTTTTCCTCAATCAGAGCAAACACAGTGTATATAGATAGAGGTGTAGATAGAAGCATGATAGAAGATAATACCATGAAGATAGATCTATTATTATAAATGTACTATTTTTTACTGATCTGATTATTTGAAACAAAAATGTTTGACAAACATCAAAGGTAGACCTGAAAAAAAACTTTTCATAACATTAAAAAAGTTTTTTTGAAGGCATTAAAAAACTATATACTTAGATAAGTATGTGGAAATACAATATATATATTTAAAAAAATGCGTTATAAGTACGAAAAAGGTAGGTAACCCTTTTTTGTACTTTTTTTGGACGTACGCAAAATTTTCTGGACTATTTTATTGTTCTGAACGTGCTACGAAGCAAAACTCACATGAATAGTAGTTGTTTAAGATGTTAAGTAAATCGTATATAGGTATATACGATTTACTTAAAATAAAACAAAGAAGTTGATTCACCTTAAAGTTTTTGTGGAATATCTTTCCTTGTATAATGAGGATTGGTTCTCCTTGAATTTTGAAGCCATACCCAATGCACGATAAATGCAGCCATCGAGTCATGCACTTGTGCAACCATTTTTGTATGGATGCAGTATACTGCTTCGTGATCAAAATTTTAAGTACGATTTTTTACTTCTTTACGTGTAAAAAATCGTACTTTAAATGTGTACGATCTTTTTGCCAAAATCATTACAAAAAAGAATTTGGACAACCATTACAATAATAAGTTAGATTGTATATTTTTTCAAAATCAAAAACTGACTTCAATACTTATTACATTTACAAATAACCGGCCAAGTGCGAGTCGGGCCACGCGCAGTGTAGAGTTCCGTAGTTGCGAATGCCTACTTTGAGTTCACGCCACTAAAAACGTCTAAGTTGATTGCTTATAACTTTTTAATTTGTTAACTCTACTTAGCTCTGATAGTTTTCCTTTAAACTTAGTTATACACGCTGACTTTTCATTGGTTTTGGAAAAAAAGTACATATGACATAAGATAAAAAAGTTGCGAACATGATGATGATGATGATGAAAGCTGCCGCGTGACCTCTTGATTCTAACGAAAATTTGCAATATAAAACCAAATACTTCAGAAACGGATCCCTAAATCGAAAAATAATGTTCACACTCACAATATTTTTGAAAGACCTTTCAACGATAATACATATGATGGGTTAGTCGACAAAAAAAAATTAATCCAATTTTAATTGTATGGGAAAATATATAATTAAATAAAAAATATTTCATAATCATCGATCATATTTTTTTTTCAATATTTTATTTCACCACTTTTTTGCATGATTCATATACATTCCAAGACCAAAGTACAGCTTTCTAACACTTATAGTCTCTGAGTAAAACCGCGGACAGACAGACAGACAGACATGGCGAAACTATAAGGGTTCCTTGTTTACTAAGAAACCCTAAAAAGCATATTTTTTCAGTTCTTTTCGTTTAAAAACCAGAAAACTTCCTATATACGATCGATTTTAATAAAAAAATTATGGGATCACCTGGGAAGTATACTCTTCCAAATAAAAAAATATTTCTTTAAAAATAGGTCTGGACGTCTTTGAGTAATCGAGGAAAATACATTAAAAAGGTATTCCGACGAATTGATAACCTCTTCCTTTTTTTGAAATCGGCTAAAACACTTGATAGAAAAGATCTCAGCATTCGTCCCATAGAAAATAAATATTCATATTGATGAGTTGCGGTGCATTTACACACGGTAAATAAATACTCAAGATTACTATTTTATCAACCGACAACACAAGTCATACTTAGGTAAATGTATTGTTCCAAGAGGTTCCGGGTTCGATCCCCGGTCAGGGCAAGTTGGAAAATGGTCTTATTCAAATTGTCCTGGGTCTTGGATGTTTATCTATATATGTATATGTTATAAAATATAGTATCGTTGAGTTAGTATCCCATAACGGCCATAACACAAGTCTCGAACTTACTTTGGGGCTAGCTCAATCAGTGTTATTTGTCCCTATATATATATATATATATATATATATATTTATTTATTTAATTAATAACATTTTTATCAGAAATCAAACAAAGCAATTACTTGTGACAAAAAAATATATATTTAACTTTATTACAAAACATTGCAATTGGCGGACTGGCACTCTCCTCTACATTGTGGTAGTAAGTACTTTCAGGTAGAAAAATTTAAGGGTAGGTGTTCCATTAGGAAAAAAGTTGGTGATGACGCGTTGATGTGTTTGCTAAAAGCTGACTTCAACGCTACACAACCGATTTGGATAAAATTCCTACGGGACCACCTGACAAGTATATTGCCCTTTCAAACAAAAAATAATTTTCCAAGTTGGTCCAGGCGTATTCGAGTAATCGGTGAACGATCATACATAAAAAAACAAAACAAAACATTCCGACGAATTGGTAACCTCCTCCATTTTACGCGGAATTTTTTTGCTTAATTCCGTTACAAAATCAATCTCAAAAATATATAAAATATGGTTTTAATTTATCTTTTTTAGGAGCTGGAAGAGAGACTGGCCAAGTTCCACGGACGGGAGGATGCAATCCTGTACATGTCTTGCTTCGACGCCAACGCGGGCTTATTTGAGTCCATGCTGACGCCAGAAGACGGGGTCTTCTCCGACGCCCTGAACCACGCCTCCATTATCGATGGTATCAGGCTCTGCAAGGCGAAGAAGTACCGCTACCCGCATAGAGATCTCAACGGTAGGAATATGTTTATAAATAAAAATCGACATACGAGTACGTACATAATATAATTCGTTTGTATAATATTAAATTATTAAATAGAAAAAATAATAATTGGGTTTCCTCCTATAGTACACTGCATGTCCGCATCATAGGTATGTACTTCCATATTTTGGTTAGATTAATTAATTAGCGTTACAATCAATTACGGTTTTGCTCTAAAGGCCGGGCCCTTTAGGCCTTTACCTAGAGCGACCAGATATTAGATACGATGCGGACAATTATGCCGAACAAGTGGGCATTCGATACTTACTTTAAACATAAGCCATACATTTTTTTTCGTCGTATGCAAAGTAGGTGGGGGTTTGTTTTTTTGTCTTGTGTATAAACACAGGACAGAAATACAGGTTAGAACTAGCAAACAGTACAAAGGCGGACTTATCCCAGACAGGGATCTCTTAAAATCAACCTTGAAAATATGAACCAGTGTACAGGTAAAGTAGGGTTGGAATTCGAACACGGTGTCAGTGTAAGCGATCATTCTCTAGTTTTTTTTTCTGCCTTATTAACGCTCTTTTACCTAAAAAAAGCGACGCGTTGATAAGTCGGAAAAGAAAACTCGTATGATCGCTAATTTTTATACATTTTATGTTAATTTTGTTAATAAATTTTCAAACACAAAAACCAACGTCACCCCCAAACTAGGCAACCGATTTTGATAAAGTTTCTATGGCACCACCTGACATGTATACCGTTTCAAACAAAAAATAATTTTCTAAACTGGTCCGGGTGTTTTAGAACAATCGATGAACATACATAAAAAAAGATCGCGACGAATTGAAAATTCCTCCTTTTTGGAAGTCGGTTAAAAAGCAAGTGGAATGATAGCGAAGCTTTAATAAGGTAGCGAAAAAAACTGGAGAATGACCACTAGGCACTTAGGTATTTAACACTTTTAACAAAATACGAAAGGCATCTAATACCCCTCGATAATTTTCTTTACACTACCGAAAACCTCACTCTGATTCCAGAATTAGAGCACCTACTAGCACACAGCGAAGCGCGCATCAAGTTGATCGTCACCGATGGAGTATTCTCTATGGACGGCACGGTTACTCCTATTAAAGGCTTAAGAGATCTAGCTGACAAATATAGAGCCCTACTGGCCGTGGACGACAGCCACGCTACGGGATTCTTTGGGGAAACTGGGCGGTAAGTTGTATTTGTCGTAGTTTTCATGGAAGGTTCCTAACGGTACGAGTGGCTTTCATCAAGGAGACTGAAGGGGTTCATTAACATTGTGTTCAGTGTCGACAAAAGAAAAAGATTTTCAAAAATATGTGACACCATATGGCAGCACAGTGACGTCAGGTCCAATAAGCTGCTCTGTTATTATACATTTGACGGAGCAAAAGAACCTGCCAACTGATGGTCCAATGACAGCAGGCGATTGGACCTGACGTAAATAGATAAATAGATTGATAAGGACAAATCACACTGATTGAGCTAGCAAGCCCCCGCACCAAAAGCGGCAGAAAGTTTTGTAAGAAGATTTGTCTGTGTAACTCATCCTGTATTAAATGATCTAAGAGCTAGCACAAACTAAGTTTGAACTTGTATTATGGGATACTAACTAACTCAGCGATGCCAGGTATATTTTATAATAAATACTTATTTAAATTAACACCCAAGAACCAAGACAATTTGAAAAAGGGCATCTTCCAACTCTCCCTGGCTTCGATCCCCAGATCGATCTGGGCTCGAACCCAGAACCTCTGGAGTGGCGGACTGTTGCGTTTAATCATTACGCCTCGGAGATCGTCACGTAAATGTAAAGTGAGTGTCATTCTGAATTTCAACAGTAAAATGTTTCGACAGAGTCGCAATTTCGAAAAACAATAGTTCGATGCCCTTTGTTTCGAAAGAGCATATATTCTAGCATTAGTCCGACAGAACATTCTTCGACAATACACACCTTCGAAGAAAAAATGCCACGGAAATTGCGTAATAGAAAGTTTTAGTTTTGTATGAATACAAAATTCAAATCAAAACGTTTTAGTAAAGAAAAATATTATTAATACATTAGGTATTTAAGTACATTGCATTTTTAAGGGAACTTACAAGTTGATAATACTACCATTTTTCTTATTAGGGGTACAGAAGAACACTGCGGACTGCTAGGAGCAGCCGACATCATCTGCTCGACCCTGGGCAAGGCCGTGAGCGGCGCCGCCGGCGGCTACACCACGGGGCCCAAAGAGCTGGTCACACTGCTGAGGAACGTATCCAGACCGTACCTGTTCTCCAATGCACCTCCGCCTCCGGTGGTCACTGCTTCATTGAAAGTAAGTTCAAATATCCATATCACCCCAAAATCTAACCTTTAACCCGAAGGTTCAAGATTCAAATCTCGTTAGTTCGATTCATTTTTTTGAGGATTTCATCCAGTGGCCCAGATATTGAATATATTCTCACTTATAGCGCCAAAAGTCAAAAAGTCAAAATTTCCTTCTTATTTATTATCTTGAGTTATATTTAACGTAATTACTAATTACATAAATTACATACATTACGCAATTTATGTAACGTCTAGCTGATATATAATTATTTATTTGTTAGCTAGACGTATTCAATATTCAATGTATCTATAAGTAATTCCATGTTTTGTTTTTCAACGTGGAATTACTTATAGATTTTTCCATAGACAGATTTTTTTTAATAGACAGATTTTACGCAAATAGCCTGATAACGTAACGTGTATTGTATGTGCGCGAAGAAACCTATTCACTATAATTTGTCAGTATTAGATCTTATAGTATAATTGACATTTAGTGAGGGCCATAGATGAATCACGAGCAAGTGAAGTTAGAGGGGGAACGATATTAACGAAATAATCTACAAATAACTACTACTTATAATTTTATTTTTCAGTCGCTAGACCTAGTAGAACACAGTGGCGAGCTTCGCCAGCGATTGCGAGAGAACACGAAAAATTTCAGGGAAGGAATGAAGGCGGCTGGTCTGACGGTGGCTGGAGACGACCACCCCATCTGTCCTGTCATGGTGGGAGAAGCGGCGAAGGCAGTGGAACTTGCTAGTGGCATGCTTGGTGAGTTAGGGCCTACATACATACATATTATCACGGCTGATTATGAGGGCCTACATGTACTTATAGTTATAAATTCTTTTAAACAGTAGAAACCGCTACACCATACTTACATTAGTAATTAAACTAATTATACTTGTATTATCTGTGCCCATATATTTTGACGCGGTAGGTATGTATGTAATTACGAAGCATATGTTTTTTGACGGTTTCGAAATGATTCCCTTAGAAGAATTGTTCGTCTGATGACAACATAACTTGCTTTATCCCAGGCGATTGTATTTAAGAAAAGGAGCGAATCATTAAATCTCTATTTAAATAGTTTCGCTTGAAATTTTGACTGATATAAGTCAGTTTTAAAATAAATTCTAATACATACATATGTCTTTTTTTTCTTTGGCCTTTGAGTCTTGCAGCCGGCTCTTGTCTGCTCTGACCCGCAAGATTCAAAATGCTCTGTCCCATAGTGATAATGTGTGTTTGTAACCTTTTTCTACTCCTGTGAAAATCTGTCTTTTAAATCATCCCAAACAATAATAAAAGAACATAGATAACATGATTTCGCTACACCATACTTACATAAGAAAAGTCTATACTTTATTCCTTACATAATAGCACACGTGTCGTTATTTCGCCAAAAAGACACTCCTAGCCATAGCTAGTTTTTTCTTTCTTTAGATCTATGCACCATAGCGCCTATGTAGTTGCACTTAGTTTAAGGTTTTACTCGAATAACTTAACAAAAAAAAACACAAGAACCAATATAACAAACCACTGAATTCATACAGTTCGTATTAAAAATAAAACTTTTCGAAATAAATTCTTCACTCTCAAAATAAGAAACTATCACTATAAATCCCTATACTCGTATATATGACTATACAAGTAAACATCAATTTTAAGCTATTGCATAGTTTCTATCGCGGGCCTTGATCGCGGGGACCGAATCCAGAAATTCCGTAACGAAAAAACCGACGGGCACGGAGGAGTGGCTTGAAGGCCGTGCATCGTCTAACGTCGTTTCAGTTCGGCAGTCTTCGACACGGCGTTGTGTGCGTGCGATTAGACGTATTGTACGACTCTACGAAACTCGCACGAATCGAGACGAGCTGCTCCGAAATTGGACGAATACATAAGCAGAATAAATAAAATAAATAAATAATTATAATTGCATAAGTTTTTTTTAAACTTACCCTTCTCTTTTTAACCGATTGCGTCGGAAAGAGTTACATTTTAGAGTGTACGAGTGTTTTCTTTTAAACCGATTGCATAGAAAAAATTTGGTCGCCATTTTGAATATTTTTTTCACTGGACCGATTGCCTTCAATATCGATATCTGGTGGTCCTTGAGGTCTCTTATAATGAATCTATGCTCGAATTTGAAAAAGGTAGCCGCCGTTTTGAACTATTTCGTTTCTGGACCGATTGCCTACAAAATCGATATCTGGGGGTCACTGTGGTCTCTTATAATAAATCTGTGCTCGAATTTGAAAAAGATAGCCACCATTTTGAACTTTTTTGTTTCTGGACCGATTACCTTCAAAATCGATATCTGGGGGTCCTTGAGGTCTCTTATAATGAATCTATGCTCGAATTTGAAAAAGGTAGCCGCCATTTTGAACTTTTTCATTTCTAGACCGAGTGCCTACAAAATCGATATCTGGGGGTCCCTGTGGTCTCTTATAATAAATCTGTGCTCAAATTTGAAAAAGATAGCCGCCATTTTGGACTTTTTGGTTTATGGACCGATTGCCTTCAAAATCGATATCTGGAGGTCCTTGAGGTCTCTTATCATGAATCTATGCTCGAATTTGAAAAAGATAGCCGCCATTTTGAACTTTTTTGTTTCTGGACCGATTGCCTTCAAAATCGATATCTGGGGGTCCCTGTGGTCTTTTATAATAAATCTGTGCTCGAATTTGAAAAAAAAAGCCGCCATTTTGAACTTTTTTGTTTCTGGACCGATTGCCTTCAAAATCGATATCTGGAGGTCCTTAAGGTCTCTTATAATGAATCTATGCTCGAATTTGAAAAAGGTAGCCGCTATTTTGAACTTTTTCGTTTCTAGATCGAGTGCCTTCAAAATCGATATCTGGGGGTCCCTGTGGTCTCTTACAAAGAATCTATGCTCGAAAAATGGCCAATTTTTCCCATCTCTGAGACTAATTGCTAATAATAAAATTCCTGAATAATCTACATGTATTGTAAGATAATAAAAATATTTTAAACGATAGATATTAATTTCTTATTTATTCAATAAAAGACAAAAAAAAATATTATCGGTCACCACGCTCAAAATGAGTAACTTGAATTAATATCAAAGAAAAAACTTGAATTAATATTAAAGAAAAACATACTGCATAAATAAAAGTTGATAAAAAATGCTATGCAATAGCTTTACCGCGGCAGTCCCCGAGTGCCACGCGTCTTTTTTTTTAATTAAAAAAGCAAAAAGTACCATATCTACCTAGTATGTGCCTAACATAATATGTCAAACATTTCTCATATTTTTCTTTGTTTATTTTTGTATTTTATTTAGTAAATATAGTCGTAGAAAAGTACTGTATACCACGTTGTATAAGTATAAGAGATGGCGTCTCCTTACGATGCTCGCCAAGGATCGCATCCTAACCTGCGCCACTCGCATTTTTAACCCTTCTTATACAACTGTTGCATAAAATACTATTATTGATTTTCAGAGCGCGGTATCTACGTAGTAGCATTCAGCTACCCAGTGGTTCCCAAAGGCGCAGCGCGCGTGCGCGTGCAGCTGAGCGCTGCGCACACGCCGCTCGACGTGCAGAAGGCCGTGGAGGCGTTCGCGGACGTCGCTAGGAAGATCGGCATCGTCAACAAGTAGAAACAACTTAAGGTTGAACTAGTCGCGGGCTCGAACTCACAGGTGAGAGCGGCCTAAAAGCATGCTCTCTCACCTAACATTGTGTTCGGGCGAAGGAGTGAGGTGAAATGCACGATAAATCATAGTAAACCGAGCGCATAAAAAATACGTATAGTCCTTAGGAAAAGGGGTTTAATGCAAAAACTACTGCATTAATCAATTACAAATAAAGTTTATTAAAATCTTCAATAATTCAGCCTTGTCGGTGCCGACACGGCTTAATTTATATTGAAGACTTTACACTTCTTTTATTACTTATATACGCCAAAAGATGCGTAAAAATAAGCAAAAAAAGGAATTTTTGATGGCTTATAACTTTTTAATGGTTTTTTATTTTACTATTCTGTACCCTTATATGATTGACAAATCTAATGAGACAAAACGATATCATGTTAAACTTTGCATGTACAATGTCAGACAGTGGAGGAAATCCCCTCCGAAATTTGTATAGAGAAAGTATCGACTAGTTCAACCTTAAGCCCGGTTTACATATTGATAAGTGACAAGTGCGAGTGGCAAGTGATAGTGCGTGTAAACAGGCACTTGAAAGTGATAAGTGAAGAGAACCCTGTTCTATTCTTTGGCAAGTAGCTCCCTCCGCGCTACCTCGCTTTCCCTGCACTCGCTGTAACCGGCACGTCACGCATGACATATAGAGGCGTGTAATGAACTTACTGCATATCCACTTGTCATTGACGTGTGAACTCCTACTAGTCACTTATCAATATGTAAACCGGCTATATAGGCTTTAAGCCTGGATACTTCAGCACATCGTACTTAAGCTGACTAATGCAACCGAGTGCAAGTGAGAGGTAAATACCTATTACCATAGACCTTTTTTATGCCCACTATACACGTTCCTTGTCACTCGCACTAGAAGAGTTCGTTGGCCAAGTGGGAGTACGCATTTCTAGCGCTTTCACTCGTGAACCGCCATTAGATGGGTGACCACAATTGGATACGTATGCCATTGTGGCCACCCATCCAAGTGCGAACCACGCCCGGTGCCGCTTAACTTGCAAAAGCACTAACAATGCGTAGGTACTCTCGCCGGGCCACAGCAGAGAACTGAAGCAGATGAATCTGTAGACATGTTTTTTCATGCCATTATACCATAAGTCATAAATTTTTAAAAGAAAATGTTAATGTGTATACTATGTCACCGAATTTGACTGAACAAATAAATATTACTGTTATCGGTTGTTTCAATGAAAGACAAGATTGTGTAATAATTTGATCTATTAACAATAACTTATTACAAGTAATAAAACACCCTTTCAAATCAAACACGCAGTGCGCTCGACGCTACTCACGTAATTTAAATTATAATATATTATTTACATTGGTTATCCGTGGCCTCGCTACACCTGCGCAGAAATTTGCATACAATACTAGACTTTATACGTACATAGCGCGGTGCGCGGTAAAATAGTGTCTCAACTCGCGCGAATTGGCCGCCCGAGCCGACGGCGAGGGTGATTAATATGTGATTTGAGAATTTCACGGCTCAAATACAATATAATGTCTTCCTTTAGCCAAGAAGTGGCTTTTTCGCGCGTAGAGAGCCAGAGCAAGAGAGAGCGACGGAACGCTATCGTACAGGCCGTGGTATAGCGTTCCGTCGCTTTCTTTTGTTCTAGCTTATGACGGTTCTGAGCATAAGAAAAGGATAGCAGCATAGAAAAGTGCTGCTCCATGCTGACAAGTGAAATCCAACCCTAAATCGCCATTTGCTCAGCTAATGTAAAAGTTTTGTGATATTTCCGAAGATAAACAGGTGTGGCAAGGCCCTTAGATTTTTCAACTTAGCTTTTCACGTGGACCCACGTTGTCCTTGTCACTATAGTAGATGCCAGGTAACCTAACAACAGTAATAACGGACTTATAGTTTTGACATGTTATCTGGCATACACTATACCACTAACTTAAATCTCCATGCGCGAATAAAAATAAGTTGAAGAATCTATATAGTGTCTTTTAACCTTATTGCGACTATTCAGTGTGTTACACTATTAATTCTCTAATTTTCACATATTTGCGAGTATTTCTTATCATAAAAGAACTTACAAGATAAATCACAGAAAAAGTAATACGTAAGAAAAAGATAATATAAGTAGTTCGTTGCCGATTACAGCAATAAGATATAGTTCGTTTAAAACAAAGCTCATTAAAATTACAATATAGTTTTTTTTTCATAATTAATGTTACATTGAGCTAATGGTGTAACACACCTACGTTTGTTTCAAACTTCGGGTTTAGCCACATGACACGTTTCGACTATCTTACTCGTAACATTTCGTCAGCTAAATTATAAGGCAAACTATCCGACTTTGCAGAAAACGAGACAGTATGTAGCTTCTAAGCAACCAGTTGTTTTGAATCTTATAATGGGTAGCTTACTTACTTTCAACCATTTCCTTGGGATGGAATGTTTTTCAATCAAACAAGCCATGAAAAATCTCGTAAGTCGAAGCACAGAGTACGTACTTAAAGTACAGAAGAATCACTCTTGAATAGGAAAATTGGTAAATTAAACCCAGTTACAGCGTACTAAAGTCCTGTTTAGTTTGCACGCCGCGCATATGACTTTCGACAAAATGTACCTTACGTCTGCGAATCGACGGTTCGTATCCCTTTGGCTCAAATTACATTGCGCAGAGTCGCCGCGATTCGCCGAAATCGTACATAGCACAATGAACTTTAATGTCAATCGTTTAATGTTCAAACTATGGCGTTGCCGGCGGCGACACACATAGTCACGCCGAAGTCAAGCGAATCGCTGCGCCTCCGCCGCAATGTGAATTGAGCCTTTATCTTTTTCTCTATGTCAAAGGCACCACCCGTGAGGAATCAATTTTTAATAGCTATCGATTCCGTTTGTTCACCATTCCGAATGTTATTGAACGGTGACTTCGGCGAAATAATATTTATAATACATGACCTTGCAAGTTACTCGAGGTGAAACGTGAAACAACTGAATATATTTTTTTCATAATTTTTAGGTAATTCGTGTATTGAATTTTGTGGCAGCCTTTAGACATAAAATTAACAAAATTGAAACAATCTATTAAAATCCTATTGTCAGAACATAACAAACAATAAGTTTTACTAATACTGAAGCTACTTTGGAATGTCTTTAAAACTCTACATACCCGTTTTCTACAGAGCCTTACTTGAACATACAAGAGGCGAGTGGCAAAAAATATCTGTCAAGCACGTTACGTTGTGGTACTCAAAATTATACTACATGCAAATTGGTAAGACAATACCGGACAACCACCTGACACATATCTTTGTCACTGTTGATTTGTATTGCTAATCCCTTACCGCGTAAACAGTTCGTTCTAGACACTTAGACATGGGTCGTTGCCCAGAACAAACATGTAAAAAGGAACTATCCTATACTTCAAACAAGCAATTCTTGCATAAAAATAAAATAAAAAAATATAATGAAATTCTCAGAAATTGATGAAATTCGGTTTTTAGGAAGTGACTAGGCTAAAAAAATATTTTCATAAAATGTAATCGTCCAGTCCAGGTGGTCCAGCTAGTTTTAATTAATAAAAAAAACCACATATTTTGAAAATAAAAAGTAAATTTTTGATTAGTACATCCAACAGACATTTTTCACTTCCCGCACCTCCAAGTCCGAAGTACCATAACACTAATATGGCGGAGTCACCAACACTCGTCATCCTTTCAAATATCACCTGATGTCAACCATAAATCACATACACATTTATCAAAACACTTGAAAATTTCGAAAATATCGACTCACTAATCAAAGCTAAAAATGGAGACAACAAACACTCTTGCTCGATAAATCATTTTCTCAAAATGTATTTTTTTACTATGGAATGCTAACTCTACAACATACTTTTTTAATAAATAAATAAAAAAAATTCATACTAAAATATGGATGTTAAGGCTAAATACAAGACGTATAAACACACGCCAAAATGTTGGTATACAACTTAATTCTAGGCTGGCAGGGTATTGTTGACATTGGTCCATTCGATACAAGTAACATAGACCGAAATACACCTACAACTTGACCCAATATGCACACTGTACAGGAACGAAACGATATTTTTTACCAACTACAGTACACAAACAAAGGAAAAGAAACACATTGATTATAATTTTTTAATATAAAATAACAAAATTGCCCCCGTAGCATGGCATCGGCGATAGCGTTTATCGAACGTCATATTTTTTTATTGAAACTAAACGAAAATCAATCACTATCTCACTCTACGTAATAAAAACGAGGGAGATAGCACTAGTCCAACGCACGTTATAGAATGTATTTTGTTGTCATGCTACAGGGGTTAGTCACTTTCTAGCGTGAGAATTTTTTCACAAGTCAGACAGAGTATGTTCTCCATTTTTAACAAAACTCCTTGCTAACCTTAACAATATTGTGGAGGGTATCTTTCCTGCGAGCTCTGTCCTACCAAATGTCTTGTGGACGTTCTGCTTGAGATCAAGACATGTGAGCAACTTGCTATCGTCGTGGGTTGTACAGTGAAATAGCCGTGTCTCTTCATTGCAGCACGTTTGGTTTCGCTGGCGGCCCTGTAACAATGTTCCAGAATGTTTGAAATATGAGCTTTATAAAACGTGGAAGCGACATACTCGTAATAAATCGAACCACGGGCTATAGGTACTAGATTAAGTATAATGCAATTAAAATAACAGTAAAAAAACAGCAAAAATTTTTTATGTCCATACTAAAGTGTGTAGCCGCCCGGGCAATTTGTATGGGAATTTGGTTGTTATTTAAATTTCATTATAACAAATTGATGTAGTATAGCCCGTGGTTCGATTTAATACGGGTAAGTCCCTTCCACGTTGAATAGTGTTCTTGGTGAAAAGAAAAAGAAAAAAGTGGAACGAAGTGGTGGTGACAAGTTGTATTCTACTCTGCCGTCACCATACGACCTCTTTATACACGCTACGTATTGAACACAATGATGAAAATAAATAAATATACATGGACAAATTACACAGATTGAGCTAGCCCCAAAGTAAATTCGAGACTTGTGTTATGAAATACTGGCTCAACGATACTACATTTTATAACAAATACACATATAGATCCAGGACCCAGATCAATCTGAAAATATAATTTTCCATCTTGATCTGACTGGGAGTCGAACCCGGGACCTCCAGTGTGACAAACTGGCGAGATGACCACTAAACCACAGAGGTGGTTAATCGATCGATGTTAAAGGTTATGATTTACTAGATGATGCCCGCGGCGCTGCTCTCATGGTTTTGACAATCCCATGAAAACCTCACATTTTCCAGGGATAAAAAGTATCCTATGTGTTAATCCAGGTAATAAGCTATCTACATGTCCAATTTCATTCGAAGCAGTTCGGCCGTTTTGGCTTGAAAGCTAAACAAGCATACATACAAATACACCTATACAAACTTTCGCATACTTATAACGTATCAAGTTTATTTGCATGCAAATTTAAAAATCCCCTATTGTCAAGAACACCATCTAGTGATGAATAGTGGAACTACCGCCGTCGTATCGGTACTTCCACTACTTATCACTAGATGGATAGTCGTAGCGCCATCTATTATTTGCTAGAGAAAGCCCTAACTTTCAAGAATTAATCCTCAATAATTTTTAAAAGGCTCAACAGATTTTCATTTACCATAGCTAAGAACCACCGCAAGAGAATTTGCTTTTACGCGAAAACGAAGTGAAGTGAAATCGGTCCATCCGTGCGAGCGCTACGATGCCACAGACAGACAGACCGACAGATATTAGCGTCAAACTTATAACACCCGTCTTTTCTGTCTTTTCCTATTTTTAGCCTATACTGTCCCACTGCAGGGCAAAGAACTCCCTTCAAATCAAATCATTTATTTCGCATAAGTGCAATACGCCTAGCTATTTCCAGCATGCAAAAATAATTAAATAACTCCAACACTCCAACTCTCTCGGTCGAGGGCCTTTTAGGCCCAATCCCTGGAGTAGGGGTCGAGCTCGTCCCTCCATCCCTTTCCAGGTCTACCAGGCTTAAGCTTTCCGTTTTGAGGAATATATTAAGTCGCTGATTTGGCCTAGATTTTGGCCGCGGGTTGAAGAGTATTAACAGGATAGGATAATAGGATTTACCTGGCAGCGCTGTGGCGACCGTCGTAGTGGACGAAGTCGTGCTAGGGGTGGTGCTTGTGGGGGGCGCCGGCGTCGTCGGCGCGGCGGTGCTGGTTAGTTTCTGGAATCAATACACCTAGAGTTAAGCCCGGTTTACCAGAGCCGTGCATTCCATAGAGACATTTAGACTTATACCCTAACAAATGCAAGTATATACGCATTTATTATTTATTATGAGAAACGATTATGCCCTACTAGTACAGTCTCTAGTTTTAGTCTACCACATTGAATTAATACCAAATCTCTTATGACACTTGAAACTAGTCGAAATTATTTATTTATTGCATTTCATAATGTATATTATGAAGTGCAATAAATGAATTGAATTGAACTCTGCCTGAATCAACTTTTTTCAAGAGAAGTAATTACTTCTCATTTGTTGTAGACAACTGATTGGAAGAGATCTGACCTACTGTTTGCTCGATCATAAAAAAAGATCTGAATCAACACTGCTGGCACACTATCGCACTCTTGTTTTCGCGTGAACATTTAATGATTGCGATATGTCGAAGTAGAAGAGAAGTTGTCACCTGATTAGGTGAAAACCGGTCCTTTGCTTCGATACAACTGTTTTTTAAAAGAAAAAGAAAAACTAACATTTTCTAAACCATTTTTACTTAAAAATATTTTGTCCCGTTCTTTCAAAATCAAATATTGAAAAGATATGATATATATTTTATAAATTAAAATAACTTTTGCAGTTGTAGTTATTTTTAGAATACGCTAGTTTCAAACATGTCGAATCAGATTCTTTGTCAAAACAAAAATGTTCTATGGGATTTGTACGAATTACCAGACTGTGACATTATACTTTCTTATAGTCAAAAAGCGGCCTTAATATCAGTTTTCCTGCATTGATAAATCTAAAATTACATTCCAAATAGACGTGGTCAATGACAAGTGACTTCATTTTGTGAACTTTTATTATTTTATCAGTACAAAATAATTTATTTTTAACCGAGTCCACATCCCTATTAAAGATATTACGTTTCACTTGCCAGTGCGTGGTCGTCATTCGAAAATCTTTTTGCCTCAACGACTATCGATTCATCGCGCTATGTATCCCGCCCACTGCCACTTCAACTGGGTAATCCGCAACGAGCTAATAATAATACCACTCACAAGAAACTTTGGAAACTAGCGTGTCGTTCAGGGTAGCGACCTGCGCCCGCAACTCCTCTCCGCTCTTTTTATTCGACGATACATTCTCCATCGTCCTGTTATTCTTCTCGTACAACTGTAAGATTGCCCAAAGAAGTGTATATTAAATAATAATACTACTCACTAGTAACTCCTCGACTCTGCTCTGCAAGGCGTCGACTTTAGCGACGAGCGTGTCGTTCAGCGTAGCGACCTGCGCCCGCAGCTCTTCTCCGCTCTTCTTATTCGATGATACATTTTCTATCGTCTTATTATTCTTCTCGTACAGCTGTTGCAGTATCGCCTTGATGTCTGCAATGCCTGACGCGGCGTTAGCGGCTTGCGATCGGGCCACGTTGATCCCCGATTCGAAGCCTTGTATCTGAAATTGTTATTTGGATTTTTACACGTTTTCTATATTTGTTTTTTTTTTTAATAGCTATAAAGATTATTTTGTGCTATCAAGGAAACAAAGAAGATTTTGTATAAACTATTTAAAAAAAAATTGGAATATTTTTATAGGCGGTGCCAAAAATTCCGATTTATTCCGCAATATGGCGACTCGACATTGGCGAGGTTAATTATTTTTTATTTGTTAAGCTTTCTGAATATTGAATTTATCAGTGGTAACTAGTGAGATCGTATGTAATCTACGATTTATACAATATGTAACAAAAACCCTGTCCGATCCTTGTAGGAGCAACTCAGACCATCAATATGAACAACTTGGGACCATTGTTTGAAACTCGAAAAAAACACGACATTTTTATACAAAAGTGTTCGGCAATTTGTAAGAAAATGACGATTTTTTCTTCGAGTTTCAAGCATTGGACAGGGATCAGATAGGGTTTTTGCTACATATTGTATATGTACGCAATAATTTTATAAAAGCTGGTATCATAACTAATAGTTTTAATCAAACCACCAACTGATATGGTTTGATGATAGTTATGATTGAAACTAAAACTTTTATCTCTCTTTATTTTATCAATGACACACACTTTTTTTAATTAACAAAACAATATCACTTCTTCCATAATGACGTTGTTCTTATCGCAATTGACTAACCGCTGGAGTTTTTAGCGGGAAGTCAAGATGTTCAGTTGGACTTTGCTTTAAATGGTGTTTTAAATTCTCATGCTCATGACCAATATGTAAAATGTTTAAAGTGGACAGTCATATTGCTTCAGGCGCCGTCCGCCACTCAATCGTCTAAAAACCAGTGTAATCTTATAAATTTCTAGCCAAAAGCTCCTTTGAAGCAATCAAAGGACAGTCTTTGATTTAAACTAGTTAGGAATTAAGATTAAATATAATGATAGGCTCTAAAGAACTTGTATCCAAAACCTTAAAACAATTATTAAAAAAATTGACTAATCGCTGCATTCATAAAATATCCATACTCTTATATCGTTAGCGCTCTCTAAATTGGTAGCCTTGTAATAGTACAATGCTACCGATTTGAAGAGCGCTGACTTTCTGTTAAATTCATTAAAGGCCTGCACTCCTAAAAGTGGTAGATTACTCAACTCAATTATGACTGATTAATCAGGGCAGACTTTTTAATAATTTGGCGGTGCGGAAGGTTTAAGGGGTTCTCCAGATATGGGGTTCGCTAGTTTACAGTTTGGGGCAAACTATTACAAAGAAGATTTGGAACTAACCTGAGAGCCGAAACGACCCACAGTATTCTGCAACTGGGACAACCTCGTCGGCATCTCGCCCAACGTTGGCGCCGCCGCCAGCTTGTCTGTCAAAGCGGTCAACTCCGCTTTGGCCAACTCGACCTGTTTGGACAACTCGTGGTGGTCCAGTTCCAGCTTGCCAAGCCTCTGGTTTAGGTCTGTGATGTTGGCCCGGAGGATCTGCGAGGTTGTGTGGCATGATTGTAATTCGTCACCTACTTGTTCGCTGCTTGTTGATACTGTAAAAGAAAAAAAACAGCATGACGATAGAAGTCAACCTTGTGGTGATGGTATTTTATAAGTTCTAATGGAAATGAAAAAGTACTGGATTTTCTAGGGCTGTGTATAAAGTTGGATTTTCTAGGGTTGTGTATAAAGTTATCGAGTAAATGGACTAGCAGTATCTTCTTGTAGAAAACAACATTGTACACTGCATTGTATTTGTAGCAGTTAACCCCTTAATAGGCAAATATTCAGTACCTAGGTATATTCTTTCTCTGATGACATACGTTAATAAAATATCAGCGACATGTAGAAAACCGTTATAATATAACTATTAGTAAAATTGCTTGGATATTACTTTAGTAATATTATAAGCGTTAGTATTATTTTTAATGTTCCTTTAAATATATTTTAATTAGAGAAGCGATTACACAGCAGTAGGTATAAATTAATGGTGTGACGGCCGGAAGTTATTAAAATAGCTGCACATTTAACTTGGCATTATACGGTTGGCCTTACTGACCGCTCAAGTCCATACAAAAGCTAAGGGCGAGGTCAAGAAAATATCGACATGTATAATTATGCATATATTCACGAATGACAATATGCACATAGGACATTTCCCGCGGTCGAAGCTTCACAAGAATTATGACTCTCTTCCTCTGGCCTCGTCTTATTTCTAGTCGGACTAGCTTTTTCAAGGCTCTCCGAATCTATCGTGTCCAAAAATCTTATTTGAGTCATTACTAGTTTCTCATGACATGTTTTTTACGACAAATATGCATATGCACATTTCACAAATAAAAAGTTATAAAGACAAAAGAAGTCTTATTTATGCTTGTGCATCATTAAAGCTTACTATGACTATACTAATGAACTAATGACAGGTACAACTTTGGTCGGTAACTTTGCATATAAAAAATAAATTAAAAAGATATAGTTATTTTTAAGTGTGATAAAATACGTCGGATAGTTGCTGATTATAATAGTATCGATTATCGATGATTATTGTAACGTCTTTAAATAAATAAGTATATAATAGACCATTCAAGTACTCGTTGTGTCACAAAGGTAAAAAAAATAGCTGTCCTTTTTGAATACTAAGTTGACAGACTAGGTAATAAATGGAAGGAAACTTTAGAAGGCCAGGTAGCCAAGATAGGTTTAAATATAAATATCCGCATCAATTTCCTATCCGGTTATATGCGGAATCGTGGTCTCTGCAACCTTCGACCGCCCTTGTCCATTGATCAAGGCGGTTTGATAAATATTTAATAAGCAATATTCAAATTATTTGCCTACTAAATGACTTTTTACTGCATCGAAAAAAAGCCTCTTATTTTTAATAAAAATTAATACCGACATGACTGCTGTCGCAGATTACAACGAATACTACTAATAATACGAAACGTAAGAAAACACACTGAATGTGTGTGCCACATGGTGTGTTTTTCAGCAGTCGAAGTGTATTTCTGGCTACATTGGAAAAACTCTTTTTGTTTCAAATAATAGCGTAAACACGGTCCAAGTTATATATGTATATACTACAAGAAACATGGCTTATCAATACATAAGGTCATCAGAAAAAATAATGAGTTCACGTGCCAGATTAGCTATTACATAGTTGGATTGAAATCCCCTAGAATGTTGCACATTACCTGATTGTCTTTTATGATTTGCGCTAGAAAACCCAGCTGTAGTCTAAGATTTGTACGGAATATTTGAAAGTAAGTAAATTTTCAAAGTGACGAGCGTAATAAGAAGAAATATGGAAATAGAAATGATTTTTCCTATTAACGCAGCCGTTAGTCTGTCGAAACATTCACTGTATATGCAAATATTTACATATATCGATGTCGTAAAAGAAGAAGATTCCAGCACCTCCGTATCAGATAAGAAACTTGGTTTACAACCTGATTTCATTCGGTCTAATTGCAGCCAGATAGGCAATCGATGTAATTATAACAATCATCATTGAGTACCAGATTAAATAAAAATACAATTACTATTTCGTATTTATCACAAAAACCAGTTCTTAAATATTTTCTTTATTCAATAAATATTTTTGTACCTATTATGCCTTTTTAGACAGATCCCGCGTTTATGTGGAACGCAAAAAAAAATTCAACTTTTTTAAATGTTCCATACTCTATCGATTGGTACAAACCTAAAGTTGCTGATGTTAATATTTAGACTGTACACGAGCAAAAGTGCCGCCAACAAATTGTCTCGAAAAAAATTACAGTCTGCTTCTCAAAAGGTTATATTTGCAAGACTATTTTTTAACATAACATTCTACTTATGGATATTTAAAAATACATACAAAATTCATGGCTTATATAAATGAAATAACAATAAATGTACAGCGTTTGACGTAAATGCTATGCTAATAATGTAACGCGCGTCGAATGGGCTGGACTTATTGAAAACATTCATGGCTTTCTGAAAGCACAAATTAGCGAGGAAAATTGTACGGTTTTCTGTAAATATAAATATTGTCTATAATGAGTAGGTGTAATAATTATTAATAGTCACATCATATCCCAAATGGGTTTTATGTAGCATGGTTCGGTTTATTTTCTTTCGATATTGCGATATACATGTTAGTTAAAGGTTAACTAAGAAGTTAGTGGGCCAACCCATATTGCAAAATAATCTGAACTAAATTTAACATGGGACCGCAAATAACTCAGATAAAGAACCGGCCAAATGCGAGTCGGAGTCGCGCACGAAGGGTTCTGTACCATTATCTATAAAAAAACACGTTTGTTGTATGAATATGCCCCCCATAAATATTTATTTTAATTTCATTATTCATATTTAAAGTGAATATACAACTCAATATTCTGTGAATTTTTCAAGCGTCTACCTGTTGCTGTTATTAATATCGAGAAAAAAAACGGCAAAATATTTATTTTATTCTGATTTTAGTATTTGTTGTAATAGCGACAACAGATATACATCATCTGTTAAAATTTCAACTGTCTAGCTATCACGGTTCATGAGATACAGCCCAGTGGCGTAGCATGGGGGGGGCGGAGGGTGCGGGCGGCACTTTGCCGGGGGCGGCGCTGCGGAGGTGGCAATTAGAAAAAAAAAATTTGAAAAAAAAATTTCAATTCAATAACTCATTCAATAAAACTAATAAAAGTACTCTTTTTACCATGCCCAAATTTTTTATAATGGATTACAAAAATAAGAGGGCGGCAAATTTGGAATCCGCACCGGGTGCTAGTGACCTATGCTACGCCACTGATACAGCCTGGTGACATACAGACAGAAAGACAGACGGACGGACGCGGCAAAGTCTTAAAAATAGGGTCCCGTTTTTACACTTACCATACCATGGGCGCGAGTGGTTGGCGGCATGATTCAGGCCCACTAACTTAGTATGTTGACCTTTACCTGGGATTATAATAATATTCTCTGATAGTTTCGGTCAGTTTCATCTGGATTATATTTATTCGTTCGTGTGTTGTTTACATTCGATAAGCGAACCTAAGAAGTAGAATTAATCCATTGTACACAAGTGCCCCGGGCTGTAAGCAGAGGAAGACCAGATCATTTCACTTTCTACGACTAAAGATTGATATTTCGATTACATAGAAACCGGGGTCAGTAAATTTCGCGTTGGAGTACAAACTAATGGTAAATCCGTCGACAATAGGGACAATATATGCAGATAACTCAACCTACACACTGGCTCCCACTTTCCGTTTGATATTCTATTGTTACAAAATTGCAACTGTATATGTTTTTGAGGGTTATGCAGTTCCCGGTACGTAGGACTCAACAGTGACTACCAGGAACCAACAGGGATAATATTATAATAGAAATCGAATTAAGGTTAACTACTAACTTTTAAGAAAGATGTCATAACGTTGCTGTGTCTGACAAGATCTTTGCAACATGGCTGTAGAGGTGCCATTTTTCAAACGCGGAGTAACTAAACGAATGTTTTTTTTTGTATGGAAAAAGCATTCGATTAGGTGACTCCGCGTTTCAAAAATGGAATTTCAGACGCTGCGCGCGCGGCTGCGCCCAATTTACGGAAAATTTCCTCGCTTAGAAAATCAAATAGGATTGATGACATCTTATCGACTTTAAGATTTGCAATAAATTAAAATATTGAGTAGTTATTGAGAATTGGGTGGAATAAAATACTGTCATGTAAGTAAGCAGAGACATTCAACATCTGTCGACCTTTCATGGCTTGTTTTTTTTTTTATGCATTTTTTTTCGATAAATGAGTTATTACTTTACAATCGATATCCTTAAAAATTGGTCACAGATACATGCAACCCATGCAACCAGTTATATTGCAAAATCATCTTGCCTTTTAAAGCTTTTGTCAGCAAATTGGTCTCACCCTGACGAACAACTAAAAAGGCAAATCTGGTAAGTACATACTGCAAAGGCAGTTTGTTTATTATTTCAAACAGTTCTGGTGGTAATATAGGATTTAAATACCTTCAAGATTTCTACCAATTTCCTTGAACCCGATTTGTGTTTTACTATAAAAGGTGATGTATTATTTGTGTTTATGGTACCAAATACTAAATCAATCATTCAACACAAATTGAAAACAATATCAAAATCCCGCACAGAAACTGAAGTCATATAGTTTTGATTTTATCATGATGGACATAATCTCTGTGTGCACCAATTTACTAAATTGCTTAGCATAACTACAAGATCTGGTTGTCATAAGAAACCTAAAAGATTTTTCTTTATGACATAGATACAATGTTTGCCGATACAATAGTGAATGGCACGACCAAGGCATGACTTTGAAACTAGTAACTTCATTTGCGACATTGCCACATTCAGAGCGACCTTACTCTTAGTCCTAAAATAACAGTAATTAAACGTATACATTAATTGACAAACCTCTGTCCATCTCATTTCGAAGGGAGACAATCTGCCTGCGAACATCCACAAAGAGCCAGAGCACTGTTGCTGCTGACACCACGCACACACATAGGGCTAAGGCGGCAGCGAGGCGGACGAATGGGCGTGAGCGGCGACGGCGGGTTGTGCGTCTTCCCCACTGTTCTCCCTCATCGCTTGAAGCGGAAAGCAAGCGGCCGCCGCGAGCCAGCGGGCCTCCTACCAACGCATCCAGTTCCCTGCGTTTCCGCATCTTCTTGCCGACCCGCAGCGGCACAGCCGCGTGTACCGCGCTCTCCATACCGCACAGAACCGCTACCTCAAACGCATCCGCACTACAATGTCACCACACCACTTCACTTATGTCACTTTCACTTTGGCCAACACGTGCGCACCTCTCGGCGTCAGTATCGCGAATGAGCAAGACAATGTATAAAATGAGCAGATAAATCGCTACAACCGAAAAGTACAAGTGTAATGATAAGTTTGTGATTGTAATTACCTACGTAGGCACCATTCGTCTGTGCTTAGGTACCTAGTGTTTTTTTTAAATTGCTGTTATTTTTTCAAAGCAATGAAGACGTATTTTTCCGCAAAGCACTACGTTATCATTATCAGTGATGACGACAGTGGTTAATCATTATTAATTATTCAATTATGAATGTTTTCAATGCAATGCCACCGAACAAGTTATAATCGTATTTATAATTAAGCATATAATTTGTTAAAAATGCATTTTTTTCTAGTAAGTAGATCGATTGTCGTCTTATCTAACTACTACGTATGTAAGAGAAAATTTGGATGTTGGATCAAGTATAAAATGTAGGAAGGGGAACCAACCATATATTATAATATAAAAGGGTAGGTAAGGGTGCTTAATCAAATTATGGTAGGGTATGCTTCTTCTAGTCATTACACGCTAACAGTCATTGGAGAAGCACAATAGAATCTTAAAAAATAATGTTTTTACAATAAAATATTATTAATTAAGGTATTATTGTGTTCTGTTCAATGACCGGAAGTTTACCGTATTAAAATAAATGTTCAAATAGCTACATTTCAAAGTGTAAAACAATCAACTCCAAACATTTTAATGAAATGAAATTGCAGCCAATAAACGTAGTTGGGCTCGTACATTCATTGCTTTATTAGTTTGAAAAAGCTTACCAAGGTCATCTAAAAATTATAATTTCGCGTGATAGCATAAAAAATATCCGCTATCTAAATAGGTAACTAGTCAGTCTTTTTTAACGCTGCGTGGCGTATCCTATCTTTTTTGTCAGAACCATTGCGTAGATGTACAAGTTATTGCTTTTCAGGGTTCCGTATATAAACGACCCTATTACTAAGACTCCGCCGTCCGTCTGTCTGTCACCAGGCTGAATCTCACGAACCATGATAACTAGATACTTGAATTTTTTACAGATGATGTATTTCTGTTGCCGCTATAACAAAAAATACTAAAAACAGAAAAACTAAATATTTAAGTGGAGCTCCCATACAACAAACGTGATTTTTTATTGATAATGGTACAGAACCCTTTGTGCGCTAGTCCGACTCGCCCTTGGCCGGTTAATTTAACAAACAGCAATTGTGTCAACATGCAAACACTTTTTGTATTTTTATCGACATTGTTGGTGTCATTTCTTTGATTCTAATGATTTTTTTATTCGAACACTATTTCAATAAAAATTCTACATTGCTACATGAGCAATAATCGGCAGCAAAAACAACCTCCTTTCTTGCTTTTAACTAGGTAACGTGTAAAGAATTAAAAGATGATTGATCTATCAAAGATCAAAGCAGGAATTGAGTTATGGGACGACTTCCAATTGGTCGCGAAGGTCGCTCTTCATACCAATGTAGATGATGTATAATACCAAGACAGCAATTGAACAGTACTAACATATAAGGGAAGTGCATTGAAATGTTCAGTGGTCGGCAAAGATCCGCTTTGAGTCGCCCAGAGGAGCAATTGATAGCTTTATTTGTAAAATTACTTTATTGTACACACATAAAAACAAAAACACAAAATATGCTTTATGGTGAAACTTATCATCATCATCATCATCATATCAGCCACAGGAAGTCCACTGCTGGACATAGGCCTCCCCCAAGGATTTCCAAAACGACCGATCGGAAGCGGCCTGCATCCAGAATCATGGTAAAACTATTCAAAATTAAATATAAACTACTACAACTAAATAACTTGACTGTTTTTCCTAAAGATCGACTGGTGCGAAAGAGAGAATGCATTAGAGTTAAATCTAACTTTTGTGCCATTGACAAATATCTAAAATACTTAATGAATATAACTATTAAATATTTTTTTTCAAGTAAAACACAAGGTTATGTCTATGCACGTGAGTGGCCGGATAAATGTTAGCGAATAAATTATACATCGTAAATACCTCAAACGGTACAATGACTGGTAATGGTAAGACAAAGACAGTATAGAATTTCTAATAGGTACGTAACTTGCTTGTTTGCCATAAGTCTGCAATGGTTTATTTGCTAGACGTCTGTGACGGGAAGAAAACCGAGTTATCTTTGTCTAATGTTAGGTCAAATATGACACATGCGGAATAGTACAGTTATCGTATTGAAGCCCTCGTCACGCTGTTATCAAAATTATTTACGCAGTTTTATTAAGTAAGTAATTTAGTAATTAAGGACCTACAATTTATTACGTACCTACAATTTCTTTTTCACAAACTTAATTTTACGACGTCTGTGACTGTGGACTGTGGTGCGTCTCCACAGAAATGGCACACTTCCGGAGAAGTCCAACGTGCCCCGACACCTGTACGTTGGAGGACCTGGGGGGTTACTCCATTAAATACTACGATAGTAGTCCGATAGTGACTATATTTCTATGTAAAATCAAATAAGAATTTATATCATACAATAATGCTCAATTTTGCTTGACACTGAAATGCGGATACGCAGTAACGTCCGTCTTGCGTACGACTTTTGGAGTAACCCTGTTCAACGCAAGCCCCAACGCAGTACAGGTCGCTCAATCCAAAGCCCAGAAGAATATTTAGTTTTGAGAGGACATCGAAACGCAAAGAAGAAAGTGCATAAAAAGGCGAAGGCAATCTCGGTCAAAAATCGTCATTGTGTGAGTATCATTTCGTACAAAGACACCGACCATAGCTCTTAAATGTAGAATAAAGCTAGTAGAACCTCTGGAAGATGGTTAGGTATATTGATTAATATGTGAGCAGTGACGTGCATAAATATTTTTGACAGGGTAGGCAATAATCCTACCTAAATTACGAGAACGGCTGCATATCAAGCTAAATACATTTTTCGCTAGTATCCGATATTATATATGGCAGCACAGTGTAAACAAATTCTATGCGTCTGTATGAAATGCACACTACTGTATGTGAGTACCAGCACTGTAAGCACTTATATAATCCCTGTATTCCGCTAATCACGTAAGTACATATAAAAACTTGACTAATAAATCCTAATAAGCGTGGAGTAACGCTACGTGGGTCGTGACACAACTAGTATTGCCAGTAAAATAAATTTATGTTATTTTACATGTTGACATTGAACCGCCTTGTTCACCTTGATCTTGCCATTAGTTCCAAATCCGGGACTGATTGTAACCTTTTTCTAGTTAGGGCTTTTCTCTCGCTTGGATACATATGTGTTTAAAAGAGCAAGCAGCAATGTTTATTGTAGTTCCATTGCAAAATTATAATCTTAACTAAAAGTAGGTAGTCGAGACTAGAATTAGACAAAACCCGAAAATACACTTTAAGAATTAGTCACTGACCGCCAAAACCCGATTGTTGACCCTTATATTTAAATTTATTCTACAATATATAATCTGAAAGTCCAAATGAAGATAGATACTTGATCGAAGAAGGTAGACAGACCCTGGGGCAGTAAGATCCAAAGGCCTTGACGAGATGGTGGCTGAGACGTAATGGGAATCACAATAGTGATGGGTTGCTAGCTGCATCTAGATAGGACTCTTGTGTTTATATTCCGTTTAAAACATTATAAGACTGCAGGGAAACCAATAAATCAATACATCGTCAATTCTTTTGAAAGGAAAAGAGAAAAACAAAAGGAACAATGCGTAAATGGAGAGAAGATAATGTTATAGAACACTGAATAGAGTGAACTGAAAGAGATCCCTCTGCGTCTACAAAGTTGCTAGAAGTACATAATACTACTCCTTACGTTTTGTTTTTATTCTAGAAGTAGACAAATCCCTCAATAGGAATACGGAAACTTCTTTCACGCGAAAATATTTAAGTGTTTCAGCACGAATAAAAAATTCACCCCTTAATATCGTCTGGCGAGCTACATTTCAATTGAAATATTAAAAGCCTTCATCAGGCAAGTTGCTGGGAAGGCCTGCATTGTGATGGCCAATAACAGAGCCTGCTCTGTTATTGGCGCAGACAAAAGAAGGTTTATACCCAACAGTGGGTACCTAAAAGCCTGGTAAACCTGATTGCAAAGGTTGCACTTTGCACTCGTAAAGTGAGAACGAGCGATTAACAATTAAAATGATTAGTGAACGATCGATTTATTCTACCACTCGATTCATACTCGTAGCAGTTAGGTAATAATGTCTAGGAATGTTAATGTGTTTTAACCACGTTTTAATGATTCTTCAGAACATAACATTTGCCAGGCAAATTAAAAAACGAAAAAAATGTCTTTCAAAGTGTTCACCCCCAATAATTTTTGAAGGGCTTAACCGATTTCCATAAAACAGAGCTAGGAGCCATCGAAAGACAAGGCTTCTAATTAAAAAAAAAGCACAAGACACGTCAAATTTATACACCCTCTTTTTGCATCGTGGGTTAAAATACCACATTAAAAATGTAGTTCTTAAAAGCTTTTATTTAATTTGAAATGTTTGTAATGTTGTTTTTTTTACAAGCTGAATGTGTTATACATACTCAACCTTGAGTTTAAAAATCATCAGGGAATATGCACGTATTTTTTTATTTGCTTAATAAAATCCCTATTAACCACAATAAACAAATATGAAAGAATTTATAAAATATCTTAATCAGCAACGAACATGTGATACTTTAAAGTTTCAATTAGAAAGAGAAATCCAATATGGACTGGTGACGTCAAAGTCCATATCATGTATACATTTGCCTTAGAAAATTGCGTTTTTGCGATGGATATATACTTCAGATATCTACCAGGGCCTTACTTTAATTTTAAGTTAGTTATATTTAAACCAAAAAGTCTAAAGTGTTAGTCAAGGTTGATGTTACACCATGAAGTGACATTATGGATTACAGGAGGCAACTTAGAAACAGTTTCTTTTTCCTTTCAAGTAAATTACAAAATTACAGAAACTACTAAGATTGAAGATAAGGTAATAAAAGCCAGAAGACTTGAGTGCTGCTTACAAAATGTTTAGGCTTATATCTGAGTAATCTCTGGTCTTGAGAAAAATTGCGAAATCAGGCAAAGAGATTAACTTTTTAACAGCTATAGTCCATTTGAATAGGTATTTAAAAGAATGTAAACAATCTTGACATGTCTTTTTATAAATATACACTTTATAAATCAATACCTTTGCAAATTACAAGTTATTTATTTTATATTTAATAAATATTTATAAATTACATAATTAATTTATAATTTGCGAAGTTATTGATAATTATAGATTATAGATTTATAAAGTGAATATTTCAATAAAAAGACATGTCAAGATTGTTTACATTTATTGAAATACCTAACCAAATGGAATATAAGCAATTTAAATTCGAGGACCTCTGTGGTAACAGAAAGGCAACTTTCATAGATGAACTAAGTCTATATTAATAGGCACAAACTAGTCATCGTTTTCCAACTAATTAAACAACGTAAGTAAACCGTCTCAACTTTAAGTTTATTTTTTAATCCCCCACAAAAAAGAGGGGTATTGTAAGTTTAACGCTAATGTCTGTCTGTCTTCCTGTGTGTGTCGGTGGCATCGCCGCTCTCGAGATGGACCGATTTCGATGCGGATATTTTTAACGTAAAAGCAAGTTTCCTTGCGGTGGTTCTTAGCGATGTTTGATAAAAATCGGTTCAGCCATTCAACAGTTATTGGGGGAGAACGTTTGAAAGTCGGGGTTTTCTTAATTTTCCTGACAAAGAAACTTGTATTTATAACAATATTAGCACAGATACACTCACAATAATTTCTTTATCCCTACTAAAGTAGACAAGGCCTAAGAAGACAAGGCCCATAGGCAAAGTTATATTACAACTCTTTCATTAAAACTAATTGTTGTAGACAATAGCAGCCATTTATCATTTAATTCACGATTACTTCCTTTGTCATGACATCAAAACAAATCTGCTAAGGCAAGAAATTGTCCTCATCTGTTATCCTTTGTCTGCTCAAAGTCGCTGATAAATTTCCTATTGTACGCCTTTCCATTTCTGCCAACCTTGCTGACAAACGCGTAATTTCAAATCACGGGCCACAATATTTTGAATTATTTCTATTAGACAGGAATTGTATAGTATTCGACACTCGACATCCTTATTAATACCTGAAGGATAGTATCACTAACAAGTAATTATTAGTTCATTCATATTATAGTAGGTACCTCTTGTATTTTCAAAATTTCAGCTCGAGCGATTAGGATGAATTAACACGGTTTCATAGATGACACCGCTAGATAAAATTCAAAACATTTTACCATTATGGATAAAATATCGTTTTGATTTTCGTGAATTATTTACAATATATTTAAGTTAAAAAAATATACAGAATAATAGACAATAAACGATGGAGGAAGTTGACATACAGATCAGACATAATGATGATGATTAATTGATTAAGACAATATGCAAATTGGGTAAATATTCAGGGCTATAGTTTTATCACAACATTCAGAAAATGGGTTGCTTATACAGTATTAAGGAAAAAACAAGTGAATTCGAAATTACACGCAATTTATGTAAAATTTGCAATACCTTACTAATTCAGTATATTTAAAGAAATCAATAATGAATCATACTAAAATCATTTAATTGCACTGTTATCATTATCACACCTTCAAGCAAGACTCGACGTGATTATTAAAATCATATTGTACATTCGACAACACGGCAAGCTTAACTTCACGTATCATTATGTATCGGTAGGAGTGGCGAAATAGTACTAAATTTGAGGCAGTTTGATATACTGTTAACTGTACTAGGAAATTCAACACATGTACAATTTCCTGTATTAAAACCACAGATTAAACCCTAACAGACAAAGTGATAATATTTGCTACGAGGTATTATCGACCTACGACGTGGGATGCAGTGAATGAAACTAGCGCATGCGCTGCTGCCCCCGACTAAGTCCCGTACACTACTTTAATGTTAAACTACAACTTAAAACAATAACAAAATTACCTATTCGTAAAAAAATATTACAAATGTATATTTTACATAATCGGAGTATAGAAAATAAAATTAAAATTATTAACACAGCACTGAAGCGTTCATAATCACAAATTCAATCACGATAAGATAAGCACAGACGTATGGAGCCTGCTATGGAATTTCCCTTTATGTAGTAAATACTTTATATATGACCCATATACTCTAACCAATTCACTATTGGACGCAAATGGGAAATGTTATCCTTAGTAAAAGTATTAGTAAAGCATTGAGCACAATGTTCGGTACGGACGTCACGGAAAGAACTAGGGGTGACGTCACAGAGGCGCGGCGGCGCATGCGTAGGACTCCCAAAGGGGATAGAAGTTCTAGATGAGGCACTGACTGATATTAGGTAGTATGGCGGCATCATGCAGGTCGCTTTCTGTTCTGTTATGAGCCCGCCTAGCCAGCAGCACTTAGGTTACGCTGCAAGAGCGTATGAATGAGGTCTACCTTGAAAAGTGCTGTGGGAAACTCCATTTGTCCCAACTAGTACTTGTGCTTCCACATGAAATATGCAGATCCAAAACAGTTGTAGAGCAAGAGAAAGACACGAAAAGGGTTAAAACATTTATTTTTCATACTGATAAAATTATATAATTCAACAATTGGGAACGGATGAAAATTTAAAAAAAGCCTGAATCTTTTTCTAGTGTTAGGAATAACATTCCTATTCATCGTAAATAAATTTCAGATTATTTGTTCCAGTCAATTAATTATAAAAAATAAAAACATTTTTTCATCTCATCTACTCGAAAAACGATGTTTTCATCCCAAAACATTTGGAGCTAAAGTTACTGCTTATTCTCACGGGACTAAAAATTGAAATAGAAACTCTCTAGGGATTAATTAAACCAGTTTGACAACTGAACACGCGTGTAATCAATGTAGAATCAAAAATAATGTTAGCAAACCAGCAAAAATAAATTGTGTTAAAATAAAAGTTATTGGCACAGACGTCGTGATTTTTTAAATTTGGAATACTTATCTTCGTCAACATGGATGAATATAGGTAAACATATTTATGTTCTTCGCTTCGGAAAAAGAAATAAGTATAATTAAAAAAAGTGCAATATTTCTCTTTGATTCAAGTATTATCAGAAGTTTTATTTGTATTGACATTTAATTTTATTTGTGTAAATGTGAATATTTTTTTTAAGTTTAAGCCGATAGTGAATACGTATCAAGTTTACTTTTAAAAATAAAAAGATATGAAGGACCATGCAAACAAAGTTATGAGTGAACATTTTATCGTAAGTTGGTGGTCTTCGAAAAATAATATTATCTTAGTATTAATTGTATGAAAACGAGACTAAACAAAGATTAGTATTAAATTGTCGGTTGAAGTCTGATAAGGTATTGTAATTGCTAGTTTTTCTAATAGATGAAGATGAAAAGTAGAGTGAGCTACTCGGGCACGGTAATATTTTTATCTCGGGCGATATACATGAAACCTTCGCTTCACTCACTAAGGAGTGAGTGAAGCGAGGACGTTTCGTTCTGGATTCAAAGTAGCGCCCTCGCCTTCAAAATATCACCTTATCCCCTTATAGCACAATCTACAATTAATCACAGTTTTGTACACTATTCATCTTAACGCCGCCATCACAGAGTACTTTTGTATATACTGAAATAGAGACCTATCTTCGCGGTGTGAAGCGGAAATAAATTTTGCAATGCATAACTAACGCCATCTGTTATTTTTAGTAAAGATTAGATATATATATCTATACCACGAAGCCGTCTATGGTATACCTACTTTATAGTTTACCTACGTATGATGTTTTTGTTTTGGGAGATAAACCTGCCATACTTCACAATGTTTATGTAATTACGCCAAAGAGACAATTAATGGAGATGGCAGTCACACAATATTTTGGATTATAAATAATTAAGTACATAAACAATGCGAAATAGGCTCAAAATGAAAGCCTTATTTAAAATGTAATGAAAATCAATTATATTATCAAATCACACGATCATCGCAGAATATACATGGTTGAAATGACAAAACATATCCAAAATATAACACAGTTCTATTTGTCTCAGCACATACTTTATATCTACACTCTGGCCGCCATTTCTTTTGCCTGTTAACATATGACGTATAAAAAAAATATTTCATGACTTTTCACAACTAAACTGTCACTGCCATATGACAGTTGACAGCTTAACTGACATTTAACTGTCACAGTTGTCAAAATAGTGTCCCTATTTTACCGCAATGGCAGTTCAGTTGTCAACTGTCAAATGACATCATCTTTATTACACGTCAGACGGGACGGGCAAATGAAATGGCGGGGTTAAGCTGATTGGTGAACGAAATTGCGATTAAAAACATTTTTTTTAAATAATTGACTGAACCAAAAAATCAGATATTTATTTACGATAAATTAGAGTATTATTCCTAACAACAAAAAAAGTTTCAGGCGTTTTTAAAATTTTCATCCTTTTCCCATTATAAGTTGCTTGTATGAGAAGTGATAAAGGAATGATTCAGAATGATCTGAAAGGAATGTGTCTAAAATTTATAAATTGAATTTAGAAATGAAATTTGAAAAAGTTAGACAGAATGAATGGAGAATGCAGGTATGTAGAGACATGAAGAATAGAGTTTATTGCAACATCGTTACAGTGCATCATCACGCTTTCAGATCAAAGCTGATACGTTTACCATCGTCAGTTCTTCAGTATATCAGTCAGGTATAATGATGACGAGTACAAGAGTGATTTTAATATAAAATTACGCTTTAAAATAAACTCAACAATTTAATATTTAGTACTCAGATTAGGTACGTGCAGCAATTCTCGTATCTCGGAAGTGTCGTGTCGCAATGTGGATGAACTGAAGAAGATATCATCTCGCGAGTTGCTAAAGCTCGAGCCACCTTCGCGCAACTACGCCCCATATGGCGGTCTAGGAAACTCACTCGTAAAGCTCAAAATCTTCCGTTCCATCGTGAAAACAGTCCTACTATATGGGTGCGAAACGTGGAAGGTCACCAAAGACATCACGCAGCAAATCCAAGTCTTTATAAATCGCTGTCTTCGACAGATATTAGTAATCTTTTGGCCTGAGAAGATTTCTAATGAACGCCTGTGGCAGCTCTGTGGTGAAACACCAATCGATCACCAAATAGCTCGTCGCAAATGGACATGGATCGGCCACACGCTCAGGAGATCTCACTCACATTCCAAGGCAGGCACTGGAATGGACTCCTCAGAGCAAGAGGAAGCGTGGTCGACCAAAGCAGACCTGACGACGGTCGGTAAAAGCGGAAATGAAGACAATCGGGCTATCTTGGCCTGAAGTAAAGCGCGTTGCTCAAGGCAGAACGAGATGAAGAAGTACTGTAGTGGCCCACCCAGGGGATATAGGACAATAAGTCACTCAGATTAGTAGTCCAGTCAGTCCAATCTTTAGTAAGTGTTGCGTAAATAGCCATTGCTGCCATAAAAAAAGTAATGCTACATTTGCATGCCGGTTGGCAATTTCTATTTAAATAGACAGTTAATTATCGTCTTTATACCTAACGGGGCAGACCGCCTATGGTTAGGGTTGCCAGGTCACCAAACCTAATAGCCGGATAGACCAGCCAATTTGGCCGGACATTTAGGTAGGCAGGACACATATTATAGAGGATTTTGTGTGTCAGTATTAATAGGTTACGCACGACAAAAAAGTTGTATGAAAAATCAAGCTTTTAGATTATTACATGTATAATAATGTTAAGTTCTAATGAAATAGAAATAAAATCGAATGCTAAATCAGTCTAATAGCTTTATTATTAACCAGTTAAATAAATTCATCAGCCAAAATTAAATTCTAGATAAACATTTCTCAACATTTTTGAATTTTTATAATCTGCGGGAGCGACCGACAGTCGACTCGCCTGCGCTGCGCTCGGCGTTTGCAAAATGTAAAAGCCTAACAATATCTGGACAAGCCGGACACAGTTTATTTTTTGCCGGACACGCAATCAAAAAGCCTATGTCCGGCTTTATCCGGACGCCTGGCGCCTGGCAACGCTACCTATGGTCATAAGCCCCAAAGGTCACGTTTAGCAAGATGGTGGGCGTGTAAGTAGAAAAATGGAATCAAAATAGTAATGGGTTGTTAGCCGCTTCACTTATTGACCGAGCGAACGAAGCGTCTCAGTTTCGACCGGCCGAAAATTATTTTGTCCGTCTGTCTGTTCTCGCCTACAGGTCGCATTTCTCAACCGCTTCTCATGAAATTTTGTAAGCAAGTTTGGTAATTATATAGATTTACATTGTCGAGCTAGTTTTTCGAAATTTTTAAAAATGGCAGTAGTATGGGGGTCAGCTATCTAAAAACATTAAAATTTGTCATAGACTTTTGTTATTCTTATTTGGGTTTGCTGAGCCAGGGAAACGGTTAAATAGCGGTTATTTCGTTTTCGAGGTCTACTGTTCTCACAGAACGACTCTTTAGTTAATAAGTTAATGGGAAAAATATAATGTTGTCACATCTAGATAACATAACGAATATGGGGACAAGCGTACAATTGGTAACATTAGGGACACGAAGTCCAGAATAATTCATGGCTTAATTGCCATGTGCTCCAGATTATAGCATGATATCAAGGCTGTTCTATTATAGTGAATCGAATTATTATAGCAATATATGTTTTCTTGTGTATAAGTGTTTATTCACTACACAAGACGCCCTGCAGGTGTTGCAGAGCATCTCCAACGTGTGTGTGTGTACAGTCCGCGTTGCAACCTCAAACAACATTGAGCGTTAAAACATGATAATAAAGCCCAAATTGGTTTGTAGTTGTACTATCGGATGACAGTCGAATCGCGTTATTTTTCAGAGTTAATCCCAGACTGCGCGGCTCTTTCCCTCGACCCGCCCTTATATCATAGCTAGTCCGTTTGGCGACTAAATATTTATATGTGGCGTAACCCTTTTTTCCCGATTACGGCGAAGTCAAAAGGAGGGTTGTGTTTCGCTGCTAAATATGTATGATCATCTGTTTATTCATAACTCCAATGATATTAATGATACCTTGACAAATTACGTTTTGACGGAAGCGTTTTGACTGTCCGCTGGATATAGGCTATGTGACGACAATTTACAGTGGCGCGATCTATAGGCCATAAAGTAATAACTTAAGCATAAAATTAATTGAATCATACCATGTAGGATATTAATTGAAAGGGATTAATTGTAACATTTAAAAATATACACATACACTACCAAGCTGTTACTCCCTGCTGTACTTGCATTAACTGGATAAACATACTTTTAAGTTTAAAAAATCCCATATTCGGGTTTTAGTCTATAAAAGTATATTCCACAGTCAAGTGAACAATACTAACTATATTTAACGACGCTTTTTAAGAATAGATAACTGTTAGATAAACTATACTGTCTTCAATCAACACTCTAGAAAATGTTTCAATGACTCAGTTGTCTGGTAACAGTGTGAGTCATTGAAACCTTCTTAACAAATTATGTACATTTTTGTGAAAGTCGCATAAAAAGTTAAAACCAGTTTTAGGGTTTATCTAGTAGAAACAGACAGACAGATGTATAACACCTGTGTACGTGAATTTCAACAGTACCTACCTCTGTGCTCTAGTGGTCATCATGCGATGCTATCACATTGGAGGTCTTGGGTTCGAACCCTGGTCAGGTCAAGATGGAAAATGATCTTTTTCAGATTGACTTGGGTCTTGGATGTTTATCTATTGAATTGTAATGTATTTTTTTACAAAATATAGTTTTAAGTTGGGCATCCCATAATAACACATGCACATGTGATACTTTAATATATCGACGGTTGAAAGGCTATTTGAGTCAAGCGACATTTTTTGCGATATTGAGTTATATATTATATATTTGGAATCAGCAATTTTTTCTCTGTCGTTTGAGCTATATCTCAAAAATTTTAGAGCATTTTTTTGGCGTTTGACTCACTAAGGAAAATAGGTCCCATTTTGGAGGTCATTGAGCGAAACGACGAAGATTTGCATCAATTTGTGGACCTTGTCACTTAATCCATCTAAACTTTCTTTCATCTTTTAGTGTTGAGACTGATGGATCACATTGTATTTATTATTTTGGATATCATGGGCGCTTGAACCAATTTGCCTTTTCACTATTTATAAGGTTGTGTCGCATGACTCATTTTGATAACTAGGAAAATGATGAAATACATCGTTTAGCTTCATTTTCCCTACCTTGAGTTTCTTGTTTTACTGACGTTGGACCATTTAAACATTTTCGATATTTTAAATTTAAGTCAGATAAAACACTTTGCTGGTTTTTAAAATCGGTTAGTTTGGTTATTGCAATATTTTATCGAGCTGAAATCATAAATATTCGTGACTTGAGCTATCTAAAACATTTATGGTAATACCTGTAATGTCTGTAGAACTCCATACAAAGAAGACTTTGTATGGAGTTCTACAGATTGGAAGAATTCTGAAGATGATGCGACTTCCAGTGAAAATAGTAAACCAAAAAAGAAGAAAAAGCTGATTTCAAGTGACGGGAAAGTAGGTGAAGCTGGATTAAGAAAGAAAAAAGTTAATAAGAGAAAGGAAGCGAAAAATGCGCGAGAAAAAGGGCAAGAGTATTTGAAAAAAGATGGAACTCTTGCCAATTCTAGATCAGTAAAACCAAATCCATGTTTAGATACAAATTGTGGCAACAATTGCAAAGAGATAAGTGAAGAAAAGAGGAAAAATATTTTTGTTTTATTTTGGAGTCTATCATCGCAACGGAAAAAAGACTGGCTGGTTTCAATGACGTCTCGAACTCTAATAAAACGTAAACGAACAAAAGAGTCTAGCTATAGAACTAACACATTTAATTATTTTATAAACGAAGATGAAGGTAGGCAACAGGTATGCAAGAAGTTTATAATTAAAACTTTTGATGTATCTCAAAATTATATTACTTATACATTGGCCAATACTTCTTACGGACTATCCAAAGAAGAGACCAGAGGCAAAACTGTCCCTAAAAATAAAACTCCTCAATTTGTGAAAGATGCAGCTATGAGCTTTATTAAAAGTCTACCAGCAGTACCTTCGCATTATTGCCGTAAAGAGTCTACCAGATTATATCTTCCCACCGAATACAGGAACTTAAAACATGTCTATGGAGTGTACAAAGAAACACAAATCTCTCAGGGCATCAATGTTGTTGGAGAAAAAGTGTTTCGTGACATTTTCAACAGGGACTTTAATATTGGGTTTCATGTCCCAAAAAAGGACAAATGTGTGAAATGTCTACGTTTTGAGGCACAAAATAGACCGATAGATGCTGCAACGACGATCCATCTGAAAGAAAAAGAAGCCTCTAAAAAAAATCTTTTTATCGGGATCTACATAAAAAGAACAGTTCAATTCTCTGTACTTCCTTTGATTTGCAAAAGGTGTTAAATACACCACATGGAGATAGCATGCTCCTATTTTATTCAAGGAAATATACCGTCTATAACCTATGTTTTTATGAAAGTGGTACAAGAAATGGCTATTGTTATACTTGGGGTGAATCTGAAGGAAAAAGAGGCGCTGATGAAATAGCAACAATAATACAAAAGTATATTGCCGATGTAGACTCACGCTGTTCTGTTACGAATTTAATTCTTTACTCAGATTCGGCCCCAGGGCAATACAAAAACAAGATCGTGCTAGCTGCAATTCATAATGCGTTACTGGTAGCGAAGAATATTCAAATGATCCAGATGAATTACCTTCTTCCAGGACATACTGAAATGACGGTAGATAGTATTCATGCAACAATTGAAAATTCCGTTCGGAATACTATTATATGGGCACCATCACAGTGGTCAACAGTTTTTCAATTGGCTCGTAAAGAACCAGGCCCTTATGTTGTAGAAACACTTACCCATAAGGATTTTAAGAATTTCGAAACCTTCTCTGAAAAATATTTTAAAGGCAATTTAACAGGCAAGATTAGTAAAGTACGGGTGGCAACGTTTAAAAAATCATCTCCTAATTTTATGTCCGTTAAATATAGCATGAATGAAGATGCTGAGAAAGAGACTATAGAAATTATTTCAAGACCAAAATTAAATAATCAAAAATATAAAACAATCTTGCCAATAACAACAACAAAATATAAAGATTTAAAAAAATTATGCGATACAGGAGTAATACCTAACCTATTTCATGCGGAATATTTGAATTTTCCACACCGCAACGGCAAAGATGTATTGCCGGAAACAGATATTGAAGAAGTAGAAGATAGTGATTAGCTCAACATTATTGATTTACAAACCTACACGTGTCGCAATGACTGATTAAGTTTGTCATACTTTGTAAGTTTAATTAATACCATTTTCTATTGTCATCAATGAAGGCTGAAAAGTACCAAATTGTATTTTTTTAAATAAAAAAAATTATAAAAGGTACCGCTGTATTTTATTTACAGACTAATAGTTATTTTTTGTACCTTTTCTAATGCTAAAAATTTTTCACCTAAGTAGTAAAAAATTTAATAATATTTACAGATGTACAGTAAAAAAACTGATTATTCAAGAGCCTACGTCCCTTAAAATTATAGTCAGAAATCGTTTTGGCATATTCTTGTGGGCAGACTACCAGTCTGTGCATCAATTGCTCATTTTGAGTTCAATATTCATTATTGAATTAAAGTAATATAACATTTTTGATTCATAAAATACATGGCGCTTTGCATTTTTTCACTCGTTCTGTTTAGCACTGGTAAGTTGCTTGAACCATTTTACTGCCAAGTTATTTGCTCTCTTTGGGCGTTTGATATATTTTGCTTTAATGCGAAAATGTCACCATTTGGTGTATTTTGGTCTAAGCGACATAAACATTAAGAAAAACAGCTCCTTTGGTTTCAACTGTTAATGATTTAAATACTTCTTATCCCTACGGATACCCTGTTTAAATATAATCAAAATCTATTTAGCCGTTTCTTATCAGCGATTTTTTTTCTAATTCAAGAAATTTCATTCCAAATTTTTTCGGGTTCTTAAAAATGTCGTTTGACTCAAATATCCTTTCAACCGTCGATATTATATTTATTTAACTAAGTACATGTTTCTTTATTCTATATATAAATTAAATTGGTATAAGTCGCTATGAATGAATGATAGCAATCCACAATACCATTCCTAATGGATACCATGTTTAAACTAAATAAAAATTGTATCCAGTCAGAATAAAAAAAAAAATTGAGTCAAAATAAAATACCAGTTGTAATAGTTGGTATTATAATGGAATAAATCAGTACAGAAAGGGAAGTATGAAGACTAAAAAAGGGACTTGATGATGACACATACCTTTGCTCATCTCCAACTGCATAACAGACACCTGATCGTATACCGCAGCACAAATCCATGTCAGCATCAGCAGCCACAACAACAGTGTGCCCCGCACTGCCCATCGCAGAGCACAGCGGACCTCTGTCGCTATATTAGGTTCCTGGGTCTTAGGTGGATTTCCACGAGTTCGGTCACGCCTGAAATTTTTTAATAAGTATCTATAAAATTATATACAAAAAAAATCAATAAAGAACATACTTACGAAAATTATTACAAAAGCAAAGAAATAGGCAACTTAGTCTATTTCAATTTAAAAGTTCTTGCAAAACATCCCTTGTATCTATGACCGTAAATTTTAACCAACTCATTTTAAGAATGTGAAATGTGGATTGGGCACACACAGTATCCTAAATTCATATGCTGATTTTATACATATACCTGACCTGTTTTTTCATTTGAATTGATAAATACACAACAAGCAATGAATTAAAATTTTAATCTCAATAGGGAATATGTGTTATCTAAACAGTTTATCCATAAATATTCGAAAATAAAGTAATAACAAAAAAGAATAAAAATTGGTTGAAAAATGAACGCGATATAACGATTTTACGAAAATATGTCGATCTGACTCGCAAAAATGCAATTTTCTATGGAAAAAGTATAGGTGATATGGACTTTGACGTCACAAGTCCATATCGGACTTCTCTTTCTAATTGAAACTTTAAAGTATCACATGTTCTGATTCGAATTTTTTTCATATTTGTTTACTGTGGTTGATAAGGATTTATATAAGCAAATAAAATAATATGTGCATTTTCCTTATTGAATACAGAGTGAGTTCAGTCATATTTCAGTAGATTGAGCACTTGCCTTTTCTTGAGTTTTGATTTGTGTAAAAAGCCTAGGAAAATCAATGATAAGCAAGGCTAAAGACCTATCTATCTGCAAAGAGGATTTAAGAACAATTTATATGTCAATGTTTATCTCCATAATAAATTGTGGCTAAAGAAACATTGCCATTTTAGCAACTTAGTGTTTCAACCAAGTTGCTTACCTCGTGATCTTCGTTGCTTACCTCGTGATCTTCTTTTTTCTGCTGGGAATTATTTCTAAGTGTAAATCGTCTGTCTCTTCGTCACTAGATAGGTCCAGGAGGCGAAAGTTTTCTTTATCTTTTAACGCTATAGACATTTTTTACTTTGGTTTATAAACATACTATGAGTTTCCGAGGCCACTACATATTATGCTTTTAAATATTCAAGCCAGATTAAAAAAAGTTTGCAAAAAAAATAATATTTAATAGGTTATGTGTTCGATTGTAGGCACTTGTTACAATGAAATTATTTAGGACACTTTTCGTACTTATTAAAAACGTAATTATATTTATTTGAAAATATTTTAATCACAAATATAACAATCACCATAACATTTCCCTATTTATTTTTACTTTTGACCAAAGAGAATTCAAATACTGCTTTTGACCACAGCTTTTGACATTCCTTTTCTTTTTTCTTTTAAACTTACATCTGACTTTGACAGCTCTCTTGTGAACGAAAGAAATGAATCGAGAGAGAATGAATCAAGTATGAAGTTAGCTATTAAGAGTAGTAGGTAATGTTGTGTGAAAACTAGTGGAACGTATCTTTATTAAGCATTCTGGCAACTTTAAAAAAAAGTCATTGACACTATTATGTCATTGTCACTTTAGTTGTCAACCATGGGGATGAAAGTCCCATAAATTGCGAATTTTTCGTTTTGAACGACGTTATCTATTACTCTTATTCCGGACTAAATATCAAAAGCACTTTTAGTTAATAGTTTCCTATAATTTGTATAGATGTCGCACTACATGCTTTCTCATTCTACCGTTTTACGGTATTAACCAATAATTTCGAAAAGGTAATACGAATCCTGAAAGGTGTAACGGTTTGGGCGTCCCAAACTAATCAGAAGACCTCAGGTTCAATTCCCCACAATGGCTAAAAAAATCAAAGACTTTTTATTAGTTTTTCTATTTATTTAGAGTTAACTTTATAAGCCATAATTTCGCATGTGCAGTACCAAGCCTGATTGGTGTAGTGATTAACGCAATAGACTCAAAATTTCGCAAAATTTCACAATTTATTTACTATAATATAGGATTTCCAAGAGTTGCCAAAAGTTAATGGTTTTGTTATTATGAGCGTAACCAACTTTCCACGTGAGGGTCCATTTTGAACGGAGATATAGAAAACAATACAATGTTTTGCTATAATACCTTGTTTCCACAATTTTTGTTTGGCATTATCTCACATTTTGGCATAAAGACTTTTCCTTTAGTGCCCTTAGTTTATCCGGTACAAGTGGACCCTCAATCCTCTATGTGTGAACTGAGGGTACAACTTTAAAGCCCATAACTCGCTTATTTGATTGACACAAAATCTGGTACCATCTTTTACAATCCTTTGGGAATATTCACTAAATCATGAGCATGTTTTCAAAGAATTCTGAGAGAGTGGCCCTCAGAGCACACGCACATACTCAAATTAACAGAGATCTCAGGAATCTCAGGTTCAAATCACACCTCAATACAAATAAATTTTATATTTGAATTTTATTTTATTTTGAAATAACATTAATAGATGACACTACATTTGCAATTAGCTTAAATTGTTGGTACAAATGTTACGCGAGATGGCTCTCTATTTCAGTTATATTATAGCACAAATTAGATAGTTATTGTCAAGACAGATAGGAATCGAGCTTTGACAACGTCAGTTCATACTAACTTATGACAGGACCTAGCAAGGTACATTGCGGTTTTGTGTTTTAGATGTACATTGCGTTTTTTGTTTACTACTTATTGTTACCCGACTGCCTCGGGAGGGGTTATGTTTTTTCCTTTTACTGTCAGCACTATTTACTGTATATTGTATTTTTGGTAAATAGATATTCTAATTTGAATTTGAAATGAAAATCATAGACTTCCTTCAATCGATTTATTTATTTAGGAACATCTTATTACAAAATATAACCAAACTACATTTAAATGGATTTCTAACTGTTGATACAGGTAATTATTAGCAAAAAGAGTACAATTCCAAATGACGAGTTATACAGCGATCCTTATCTAATTAATAACATATATTACATAATATAAGCCCTGCATTTAATCTCATTAATATCAAAATTTAAAGGTAATAATTTATATGAAATGATTTGGTCAAATACCACTTGCGTCAGAATAATTTTAAGTTGAAAAATAATTACAAAATTGGTAAAAGGTTTGCATTTGGTACAATCATAATATAAAAAATTCAATCCATGATACTTAACTTTTTCCAAAGGCAGAACATAATTTATTTCTTATTTAATTATTGTACAGAGTATTTAGTGTCATGGAATGAACTTGCTTATACTATCCAAGTTTCATGACACTAGATTTAATAAGACGTAAAAACAAGTACAGTTATTTTTCTTTTGTAAGACTAAAGTCATTATCATCTATATTTAAGAGCTATGCTCTTGTGGAGCAGACTCCAACAATAATCTACGGATGAGAGAGACAAATAGAAGAACATTCAGAAATCTTCCATTTGTCTCTCTCATCCGCTAGTTATTTTATTTCTCTAGACTTGTCTAAATATCAAATGAGCTAAATACGTTTTTGCCATTTCATTGCTAAGTTCCTATGTCTATACCTTAATTCCATCATCAGTTTAACTTTATGATGTCATAATATTAAATTATCATCCTTTTTACATAGCTGTGCAAAATTTCAGCTTAATCGGTTGATAATATTAAAAATTTTTGACATTTAACATACATACAAACAGTGAGAGTTGAATAAAAGCTTGACAACATATATGACTTTTGTACCATATACTAAAATACATGATAGGCATCAGTATTTCAAGTCTAACAAATGGAAGCGTTTTATTAATTTTATATGCATTATTCTTAGAATTGAAATTTTGGGTTTTTTTTTTTTGTTTTTTTACATGGAGAAATGACCAACTCACACCACTTACCACGGGGATGGTGAGTGGTAGTGTGGGACTCGAACCCACTAAAACTCCATGTTGCCCCTACTAAAGTTTATCCCGGTCGATTTCATCTATACAAAACTGTTTATACTAACAAACGAAATACATAAGCTTGAAAAATATTACTATGATAAGAACAATTTTTAAGCAGAGAAAACAGTTTTCGCTTTTGTCTACAACATCATCAAAATCATTTCAGCCGCATGACGTCTACAGGACATAGGCCTTATCTACAATAAAGAGCGTAATTTGGGGGCACACAAATACGCCTTCATCTGTACTCAGAGGGACAATGGACATAATCCCCGATCCATCATCCCTCAGCTCGCTGTAAAAAAAGGTTATTAGTGTAGTTCTGCTTCCCGCACTCGACCCACAGGCTGCTGTTTCGTCCACCTAAAACAAAGCAATACAGAATGTTAAGCAAATTAATAGAACCAGAAATGAGGACATTCGTAGAAAAAAGAAGACCACTGATTGCAAAGACCAGCAGGTTAGCTCATTGAAATAGCAATAGGCTGGGCACATTGCACGACGAACAGATGGCTAATGTAGCAGACAGGTTCTCGCATGACAGCCACTTACCGGGGCGCACAGCGTAAGACATCCACCTACTAGGTGGTTGGACCACCTGGGCAGGGTTGCAGGAATAGGCTGGATGCAGGCCGCTTTCAATCAGTCGTTTTGGAAATTTTTGGGCGAGGCCTATGTCCAGCAGTGACCTTCCTGCGGCTGATCTTTATAATATTACTGAATGGCAATCTGGGACATAGGTTTGACCTTGGCTAATTGTTTTAGAACAAAATGTAAATAAATAAAAGGTTTAAAAGAAACTCACGTTAAAAGTTAGACACTTATAGAATGAAAATGAAGGACACGTCTGCGATCTTTCTGCATTGACCCCCACATGGATGACATCAGTCCTGAAAAAAAGGAATTTAAGATTATATAACACATAAACTGTCAGTCCGCTATTACACTTGTATTTGTATACTGTTAAATATAAAAAAATACAGACAAAGACGCAATCTAATCAAAAAATAATAATACCTACATATTTAGTTTACTTAACAACAGCACGTAACTTTCTAAAATTCTATGCCTATAACTATTAGGTTATGAAAATTCTTTTTTTTCCAAATATTACAAAAAACTTTACCTTTTAAAATATTGTTGACAGTTTTCATTGGCCGAACAGCAGAAAACCCATCCATCTAACCTGAAAATTTACTATTATTTATATTTTAAATATTGTAAAACGTAGGAATTGCAATACTACTTATTTTTTTGCAAAATAATAATAGGCCTCATGTGCTCAACTCGACTTTACAACTCGAAATTACATAGAACACATATTTGCATTTATGTAATGTATATATTATATAAATAAATATATACTGACAAATTACACAGATTGAGCTAGCCCCAAAGTAAGTTTGAGACTTGCATTATGGGATACTAATTCAACGGTACTATATTTTATAACAAATACATATATAGATAAACATCCAAGACCCAAATAAATTAGAAAAAGATCATTTTCTATCTTGACCTGACCGGGGATCGAACCCGGGAACTGTAAATGTATAAAGAATACGCATGCAAAATAACAACGAAAAACATACAAACATACGTCGAGTATAGAGTTTTGAGTCAAAAATATAGCTAGATCTAAACACCATGACTAATATTATAGTACCAATGGTTTTAAATCTAATAAAACCAGTTAATTATATATAGATATAGAAACAATACATACATCTGCAAATACATAAGACACACACACATGTTAGTTAGACTGGTGTTTAGATCTTTTATGTCCATAAAACTTTTTGCGTTTGTCAAGTGCCAATCGCTGCATGGAAGAAAATGAGTTTATATTATCAGTGTAAGATCCTTTTAAAATTCGATTAATAACGGTACAAAAATTGTGAATTTGAATGCGAGAAACTATAGTAAAAAAATTATTTAAAACGTCTACATGATGTTGAGGGCATCCTAACCATTCAACATCATGTTTTTCTAAAAATAATAATCTAATATTTGCCAATATGCCGGGTAAATAAGGACTATCCTCAATGTAGTTATTAATTATTTCTATTAGGGATTTAAATAACATGACAAATTGGGAGTTGGGATACTTAAGGTTTCGATTTTTTAATCCCTTCCTTTCCCTGTAAGTGATCCACGCATGTAAATCTGATATTTCATCAGTTAAAAAAGATTCTTTGCAGGATGTGCACTTGAATTTTGCCATTAATTTTCTGGATACATAGCCCGCTGTAAAAGCGGACGCATGTGTGTCCATCTTCTCCGTCCGGACTTGGCGGAACAAACTTGCTCCGCCAAATCCAGATGAAGAAGATGGTGATCCTGTTGTAGTAGAAGCTGCGCTGGTTCCAGCCGTTGCGCTGGTTCCCGCCGTTGCACTGGGTGCCGCCGCTGCACTGGATACCGGAGAAGCCGTCGCACTGGCTCCCGCCTCCGCGTTGGTCCCTGTAACAGCGTCCGGCGAGGCCGTATCATTTTTCTTTAAAGTGAAAAGTAAGGCACCCAAATCGTCTTCGCAATTAGCGTGAGGGGAGTGAGGGCCTAAAGTGTTTGTAATCAAAAGTGACTTTAAAGAACACTGGAAGGCATATGCATCGGGTTGGTTATACCGATGGTTTAAAGCGCGCACGCGGCCAAAGAAATTTTCTAATGGATCCTGATTCAGGTTCCGTGTATAAAAGGAAGTTACTCCAATCTTCTTTAAGTCACTCCAAAGACCAATAAAACTTTTTAAAGTGGTAGTCCAATTACCAAGGGAAGGTACCCACTCTGATGGGCTGCCCAGTTGGACTACTCTCAAAAAAGAAAGAACTTGAAAGGATACCGATAGCCTCTCTCCAGAACGATACGTGTTTATTTAAACCGTAGGTGCCATCCTTCCCCTTGTCGCCGGCGCCACTCCGTGACCCGTTCACACTGTCGAACAGCCGGTCGAAAAACAGGACTGCGTCTCCCGTATTATTCATTGTGCGCGACACTGGAGTTCCATCAGCATGTGTTTCTGAAATTAATTTCGTTTTATATTACTTGCATTAGATTTCTTAATTAACCCAGTATGGTGATAACGGGTAAATTCCTCTATAATCAAACAGTGGACTGATATATTTAGGTGAAGAAGATTTTGTACTTAAATTTTTCATCGAAAACGGTGGAGCCTTTTCTGAGATCCTCCTTGAAATCATACAAATAGGCTCAACCATTTTTGGGATATAAACAACATAATTAACCTTTGAAATTTGGTAGGTAGATGTGGCCAGTGGAATTTTGCCGAGATATGGGGTTCGGAAATTCACAATTTAGGGCGAACTAAGTATATATAAATCACATTTTACTTTTTTTAAATATAATTTAACTTACTTTATCTTGCCGTATAATAAAGCGCAGCACTCATTCGCTCACTCAAAGCCTGAGTGCATGTTTTTACCTAAAAAAATAAGCATTGAGCGTAAATACACTTTTTATTCTCAACCAGGTAAACCCCAGGGTCATTAGACCCACAGTCCACGTTGGTCGTAAAAGAGGATCAGAATTATTCTGCTTAGTGATGGGTTGCTAGCCGCATCGCCTATTGGTGATTGGTGCAATATGCAATATTGATGTTTAGTCCTTGAGTCGCCGTCGACGTCGAAAGGGAGATATAAAGTAGTCCTATTCTAGACCACAAGCTACATGGCTTTAGAATGATTGTTTTGTAATTTTTGTGTGTCTATTATGGTGCATGTTACATATGGATTCCCTACACAGCCTTTACGAAACAATCAACACATTGCTCAATCTTCTTGAAACCGAAATGCTGACATCGTGTGACTGCAGGTGCGGATGACGAATCCTCGATGGGAAAACGTGAACAAGTGTCGGAGCCTGTCTTGCTTCAATCGCGGAAGCGACCGGACATTTTAGATATAATATTAATTTAATTCATAATCATTGTGATTGCAGAATAAATCCCTATTCTTATAAATTGTAGTTTTTAAAAAGAACCCTCCTGCGTCCGGAAACGTAACTTGCAATAAAGTTGATTTGTATTGTATTGTATTGTGATGATGGACTTATCGGGCAATTAATCAAATATTTGTGCTTGATTAAATAACCAGTGTTACTAAAAAAAATATTACCTTCATTCGTTGTGATTTTGTAGGATTGATATGTTCATTATTTATTTTAGGAAGCAACTTTATCTTTCCTAATTGGCAGTCTGTTCTGTAGACTTCCTTCAAATCATTCCATGTGGTTTGTTTCCCACAGAATGATAGATCTTTGTTCAGCCAGTTGTTTCGTATACCTTTAATAAGGTGAGGAGGATCAAAAAATATGTAAAGTTGATGTCCGTTTATGTCGATTTTGTGATCTGAAACAAATAACAGTACATTAAAAACAATATAAATACTATAAATGTCGACATATACGAGTATATTTTAATTAATGTACATTAACATTGTATTGACGACGAGCGACGGATCTATTTATAAAAATTACAAAGTTTCATAATAATATAAATTTGTAATCCCTAACGGACCCCCGGGGATGCAATTTTTTAAAATACAATCAATGGATTATTATTTTTACTAACTACTAATTCAAAAATGTTGTGTCTCGCTTCAAAAATGACAAAGATTCATACAAACTGGCAACCCCTATATCACCCTTATAGGGATGTTATTTTCAAAATCTGATAAATGCATTATTATTTTCTACTAACTACTAAAATAAATTAAAAATTCCATGTGTCTCACTTTAAAAATTACTGAGTTTCCTACAAACTGGCAAACCCTATTTCGCACCCATAGCAGACATCTCCTAGTCACAGTCTACCTATCTGCCAAATTATATCTTCATTGGCTAAGTAGTTGTCGAGATTTCGTAATGATAATGGATTGATAATATATATACATATATAATATATATAGAAGAAGATTTAAGGCGAAGGGTATGCACGAAATGGCGCCCTCATTTGAAATAAATTGTTTAGTCCTAAATGTGGCAATAATAAACATTTTGCTAAAGATAAACTCCAATCCCTGCAGTCAAATATACACTCTCAAACTTCATTAATGCAATCATCTTCTATAGATCACCAAACAACACCAGATACACCAAACTTTCACTCTACTACAACAAACAACCAAACCCGAATGCGATGGACAACAGAACACAATGAAGCTATAATGAGAGCATATTATCGTATCACACATCTAGGTACAAACCAAACTACTTATAGGAAACCACTTCATGAAAGTTTTATTAAAATATTTCCCTCTTTGGCCCACATAAGTGAGCAAAGAGTTGCTGACCAACGAAGGTTAATTGTAAATAAGAAGTACATCAGTGATAGTAGATTAAAGATGATAGAACAGGAAGTTTCTCTTGAATTAGCAATTAACCAAATAGGTAACAACAATATAGCAGCCCAACCTAATGATGACATTGGTACCCAAATTATTAGTAGCATAGATTTCATAACAACAGAAGAATCTACATCACCAACAACTGAGCCAGTTACACGCCCTGACATTGACGACCTATTTCAACAAGCCTATGAATTCTACAAAGACACAGAACCGACAGACAGGACTTACATATCCAAACAAAAATCATCCCGAAAGTTATCCATAATAATTGAGTATATTAATAAAGTACTCTTGCCTAAAAAAGTAAATAAAGACTCTAACTTTAAAACATTACAAACCGCTATATATTGTGCAGCATGGACCGCGGCAAAAGCTAACGGTGCAAAAATAGTATTAGGAACTAGAGAATTGTCAAATCGCTTAAACAATGTATACAAACCGAATTGGCAACGGAGATTAGAAAACAGAATAGAAGACTTACGAAAGAAAATAGCTAAAGTAACACAATATAGCCACGGAAATAGAAGCAGAAAACTGTGTAGAGAAGTAAATAAAATAATCCAGCAATATCAAATTCATTCAACACATGAAACACCAAACACACGTATCTCACATACACTCGACACACTAAAACAAAAGCTTTCTGTCGTATCAGGACGTCTACTAAGATACAAAAAATGTACACTGCGAAAACAACCAAACACACAATTTAAATATAACGAAAAACAATTTTATCGTAACGTTAGACAATCAACTACTAACAATCAAGAAAACACTAATAATTCACACAACAACCCAAATCCAGACAACCTACACCAATTTTGGGCAAGAATATGGGAACAACCTACACAACATAACGCAACTGCAGATTGGATAGAAACCGAAACAAATGACAATAATATAAAAACACAGTCTATGGACTTTGACTTTATTTCCCCTGATATGTTCCAAAAAATTCTAACACGCACCCATAATTGGAAAGCGCCTGGTTCTGACTACATCCACAGCTACTGGTATAAGAAATTGACCTACATCCACCCCTATTTACTCAATTATATAAATGATTTTATTCAGGATCCTACAACATTGCCCAGTTATATTACAAAAGGTACTACTGTTATGATAGCAAAAGATAATAACGACCGCCAGAACCCAGCTAAATATAGACCAATAACCTGTTTACAAACATTATATAAAATAATTACAGCCTGTATTTCTGAAATAATGTACAACCATCTCCAAAACAACAACATTTTGGCTGAACAGCAGAAAGGATGTCGAAAGTTTTCCCAGGGTTGCAAAGAGCAACTAATTATAGACTCTGTAATTTTAAGACAAGCTCAGAAATCAAAATCAGACTTATTTACCATGTACATAGATTATCAAAAAGCTTACGATTCCGTGCCTCATTCGTGGTTAATAGAAGTTTTACACATATACAAAATACACCCAAAAATAGTCACATTCCTTATAACAGTCATGTCTAACTGGTCAACAAGACTTAAGCTTACTACACCCAACAAAACAATAGAAAGCGAACCAATAAAAATCCAACGTGGAATCTTTCAAGGAGACGCCCTCAGCCCATTGTGGTTCTGTCTAGCTCTTAACCCACTTTCAAATCTTCTTAATTCCAGTGCTATAGGATATCCGTTAAAACAAGAAGAAACAAACAGACAGACTGATAATCATACTACGATACTAAACCATTTATTATACATGGACGATATAAAACTATACGCTGACAGTGAAGTAGGACTTAGGGACTCCAGGGGGACCATACACACATGCGCTTACACACACACATACACACAGTTACACACCCCCCGCCTCTGTCTTGCCTTAACTGGCCGGCTAGAGTGGAGTCGCAAGAGCACAACATACGCTCCAGGGTGGAAGTGTATTGCACGTAATGGCGTAATAACGGGGAAACCCGCTCTCGGGGATAAGCCCCGTGATGGTGAAACCGGAGCCGCACCTCTCGACACCCTTAGCTGCTCACATTGTGTTGCGCCCTGGCCGCATTTTCGTGGCTAGTTAGGGTGCCCACAGGCAGTGTAGCCTACGAGCAGCGAGTCACCATCTACCAGGCTAAAATTGTTGTGAGAGATTTTTGGGTAGATGTCCGTATCTCACTCCATAACCCAGTTATCCGGTCCACTAACATCCCATCCATAAAGCCCAAACCAAGTAAATCCCTCCCTGGCAATAGTTCGGCAGCTGTGGAGGACTGTCCGTTAGTGCATCTCAATGGTACATTAAGGGATAGACCTCCATAGATGCAGCCATCTCACTTTTTAGATAAAAAGGTACTAAAAGGCCTCTTCATGTTGGCTTTGGCCCCATGAACGCCTCAAAGGACCGGGTCCCCTTGGACCCGTGGCTGAAAAGCGTACCAACATAATAATAATAATAATAAATCTTTATTTTCAGGTATACACCCATATTTATACAATGTGAAAGTCAAAATTTAAATATTTATTTACAAAATTACAACGTGATACTGAACAATACATATAAGAAATAGTTAACTATAAGTACATACCTTGAGAATGAACAGAGCTCGATTTTTTTATTGGACGTGGGGTGTCCAGTGATTTGTTGGAAAGAACGCCACCTACAAAGTCGCATCATCAAGTAAGTATAAAACAAAAATATGATACAAAACAAGTTTATTTGCTAGGCAAATTAAAAAAAAACCCAACGACACCATCAAGTGATAAGTGGCGGATCTAAATAATATTGTAACCGATGTTAAGTGGAATTAATATCCCTAGAGCCATCTAATATTTGCCAGGTAAATTACAAAACCCCGACTGAAAGCGTTAGCACCCAATAACTTTTAAACCACCGATTTTTACCAAACATAGCTAAGAACCACCGCAAGGAAACCTGCTTTCACGTAAAAAAAACCGCGTCAAAATCGATTCCTCCGCTCAAGGGCTAGGATGCCACAGACAGATAGACGTTAGCGTCCAACTTATGACACCCCTTTTTTGCATCGGGGGTTAATTACGGCGGTCGAGTCTGAAAACGTAGTGTTCCGATTCGGAGTCATGGATTGTGCTCTCAGCAATTATCTTCATAATATTGGTTGGGACAATTTTCTAGGTCTTTATAAGATAAAATTGACTTACCTTGAGAGGGTCCAGGGGTTCTGATTGTGTTTTTGGTATTATTGAAAATGTGGGCATATTCCGCATTAGGATACACGCCAGTTTCGCCTGAAAATATAAATATAAACCATTATTTAATATCTTTGTATGCATTTAAAAATTAGTGTAAAAAATAAATACCGAAGGGAAAGCCATTACACAGTTTTGTGTAAGGCACCTCTATCTTCATATATTCATCATTCATAATGAATGTGGTCCCAGCAAGTATTTAACACACAAACGAAACTGTTTGTTTTAGACCAAAATTAATCCAAAAAAACCTGCTTAGCCATCCCTGTTTGGAACAGTAAGGAAGGTCATTGTTCTTGAATCCACACAAGCATCTTAATAATAATTGCTGGGACAGTTTTTATGTATTTATTAGATAAGATTTACTTACCTCGAGAGGGTCCAGGTGTAATGTTCGTTTTTTTAGTAACACTGAGAACATGAGCAGGATCTTCAGAAGTCATCTGCACAGGTGTCACCTCTGCTCCACTATCTGAAAAATATTAAAAGTTGTTTGTCTAATTTTATTTCTATATTAAATTTCCTGTTGACTACATAACTATGTCAAAACTACTTCAAACTACTGAAGCCTTTTTACATAAATTATATTTATACAGAACATATTTCTTTCGCAATTCGGTAATAATACATTCTAAAAATGAGTTCTTTTTTGTGACATAATCAAGGAATGCGAAAGTATATAAATGTATAAAAATATATTATTTACCTGAATACAACCGCTTGCGATTTCCACTTCCTCACATTAACACATGTTCATCTAAAAAAAAGAATGATATGAAATCTTAGTTATATTTCAAATATGTAAAACATAATGTTAGCTTTGCATGATGAGGTTACAATGAAAGACTTTCCAGGCCATGTTCCATAAAAAAAATCAAAGATGGCGCTGTGCATCACTGGCAGTTTGGTTATGAAGCTTAGCCTAAATATTGTCCAATTAATTGATGCCCAAATATTGTAGCCAAGTCGTCAAAGTGCAGTAGAATCGGAATCTAAATATAGTAAGCCAGGTCTTCATATAAAGCAGGTAATCAGAGTCCAAAGAAAGAGGTCCAAAGTCAATAGAAAAAAGATTATAACGCACGATCATAACTGCTTCAAAATCTAACATAAAATGAGAGACGAATGCGGGGGATGTTATCCACATACTCCGGCAAACACATTCAAGTGTTTTGAACGACCAAAACATTTAGGCCTCGCCCCTAAATTTCATATTTTCTAATAACGTTTTTAGAAAATAAATTCTCGTTTTCATGCGCTTGCGTTTCATCGAATCGACTGGACAGCCGAAAGAGTAATATTTTGTGTACTCTGACTGAAGTCATTAAACATAATATCAATTTCTTGTTTTTCAGTCATATACTTTATGTTTTGTGCATACTCAAATGTAGCTAAATATTTAATAATAAAAAGTAAACAAAATTTGCGTTAATGTTTTTGCCTTGGTAATGGACATTTTTTTGGCATATACAGACATTTATTCGGCATTTATCCAATGAGCCCAATATGACCGGGCAAAAACCCATCTCTAAATGTACCTACTTATCTCTATTAAGCTAAAAATTATTTTATTGATGTGTATAGATAGTAATAAGTAGATAGATAATAACAAAACGAAAGTGAATAGGTAGTAAATTTGGATTTATAACGTATTATGCATATGATTAGTAAGGATATACTAAAGTAAATGGTATACGATACCAATGGTATAAGATCTTGTCCGTAAATTCCTTGAACCACGTCGACTTTCGCAGCTGGAGAACGGAGTGCAGAAATTCCTGGAACCACGTAGTTTTCAGCAGCTGGTTGAAGAAGAGCACCACAGAAGGGATCGAAGCACGCTAAGGGATCTGAAATGTGACAAAAAAAGAAATTAACACATATAGAAATCAAATCACTCTTTTCTTTTTTGCTGAGGGCAAAAAAAGGCATAAAAACGGAACAGTTTTCAATTAATTTCTTTTTGCACAGTAAAAAAATCTGTATCGCATAAAGAAAATTCGTTGAATTGAAAATTTTCATTATGACAGTGACAGGTGTCACTGAAGAAAATTTTGTGTTTTTTATTATTATTTAACGGCTCTGGATATGTACTAGTCCTTTAGAGCCTATCTTTATTTATACACTTCTTTATTCCTACCTAACCCTAACCCTACCTACCTAGCTATACAATCAAAGGTTGGTGTAGTGGTCAATAGGTCCTTTGATTGCTTCAAGGGAACTTCTGGCGATAAATCTCTACGAGCCCACTGGTTTTTATAGCTGATTGAGTGGCGGACGGCGCCTAAAGCGCCCACCACAGTCCGCAAATAAATATCACTACAACCGCACTATGAGTGTCCACTTTAAACATTTTACATATTGTCCATGAGCATGAGCATATATAACACTAAACTACACCAATTTCATATTCTAAAGTCCATTAGAATCAATTTGCAAAACAATTTAAAGCAAACTCCAGCTGAACCCCTTGACTTCCCGCCAAAAACTCCCAATACTCCCATCAAAAACTTGTGTTGTGTGTAATAAATGTAATAATGTAATTTTTTTTCAAAACACATACATCTTTTACTGGCCTGGCTTAATTTCCTAAAGAATTAACTTTATTTATAGGTAATATCTATTTAATATCCGATCCACAGGCATACAAAGGGAAGCAAACCAAACATAAAATTTTTAACTCGTAGTTTATTTTTTCACTGTTACAAGCACAGCCTGCCATTGGTGGTGCTTCTAAGCGGTGCTGAGTTTCAAGAGTTGATTTAACTAAGCGTGTCTTTGTTTGAAGAGACGTTTCAATAGCTCTCAAAGCTCCTTGACATTTAACTTGTTCTTCCAACCAAATACATACTAACAAAAAACTGTTCCTTTTAAAAAAAGTAAATCGCGTTTTAAAAGACACTCCGATCATCTCTATTGAAATCACCATCTATTGATTTTTGCAATACTTTGTTTTTGCCGAGTCGTTTATCGCAAATCCCACGGGAACAGTACTTTTTCCAGGATGAAAGGTACCCTATGTCCTTCTCAATAGTCTTACACTCCTATCCGAAATTTCAAGAAGATTACTGCAGTAAAGATTTATAGCAAGCCAGACAAAAGCTCCTTGAAGCAATCAAAAGACCTACACCCTTAACCTTTGAACAGTAGGATTAGGTAGTCCGTAGTAGGAATAAAGTAACGAAGAAATATAGATGGGCTCTCAGGGACTCGAATCCAGAGCCGTAAAATAATACATAGTGGGTGGCGTACAGAACCCGCGGTGCCATTTTTAAAACGCAGAGATATTAACCAATTTTGAAATCGTTCAAAAGTAGTTCCCTAGTTCGTGTCACAGTGACATTTGGAGTAAGCACCTGTCAAATATATGACGGTTTCTAACGCCTGTATTATAGTACTCTATGTTGTCAACTTGATAAAAAAAAAAACGAAACCAGGTGTTCCTGCGGCTAAATAAATTTTATGAATAAAATTTTATTTGGGTTTTAAATATTGAAGAAAATACGACTCAATGTTCACTTAAATCTTTCCAGATTCTAATTTACTAGTTCTAGTTATTACTATGAAAGAAAAATGGAACTACATTTTATATCTCATATGGTTTTCGTATTTAATCTTATCAGCCGTACTTATGTTCGGTCATGGATTTTTGCTTTCCCGTAAAACATTGAGCGATGTTACTGAATGTGCACCCCTTCAAGATTTCGGATGTGATGGTCGGGAGAAGGCAAATTCAATGGACGTGTGCACCGAAGATGAGAAAATTCGGAGGATCCTTGCGAACCCGGCTGCAGGGTTAGCTTGCGCTCCGACACGATTCAGGGTGGTGTTTTTGCTCGTGGACGCACTGCGTTATGATTTTACGGAGCACGATCCTGATTTACAAGATCCCTTGCCCTACCAGAATCGTCTTCCTGTGATAAGAGAGACATTAGAGCGATGGCCGAAGCGCGCGAGGCTGTTTCGTTTCATGGCAGATCCACCAACGACGACTCTCCAAAGAGTCAAAGCATTAGTCACAGGGTCCTTACCGACTTTCATTGATGCCAGCTCTAATTTTGCTGCGACAGAATTGCAAGAGGACAACACAATTGACCAAGTATGTGTCTATCTTGTTAATTCTTTAACACAATCACAACTTTCACCATGACATCTAATCAGACATATTCTATTGCAGGTAGCTTCTCCTGGAGGAAAAGTAGTTTTACTAGGTGATGACACATGGGCACGACTGATACCAGGGAAATATCTTCGTTCCCATGTTATGTACTCTTTTCATACATGGGACCTTGATACTGTTGACAATGGTAACTTTTTCTAATTCCTTTATTCTGTTGACAATGGTAACTACTTACTAACTGATAGTAACTTATATCATCAAAATTGCCACTTTTGTTGTAGGAAATAGTCAGAATATTTTAATATGATCAATAAAGAGTGACGTTTGCAACATTTTATTTCACTAAGATTTACAATTTTACTTTTTTTCATTAAAATGTTTTAATTTGCTGCTATTAATGATAGAATTAAAAAATATAAATAAAAATCATAACTTTCAGAGGTTGACACAAAAATATATGATGAAATTAAAAAAGATGACTGGAACCTACTAATAGCCCACTACTTAGGAGTGGACCATGCTGGCCATAGATATGGCCCCAACCATCGGGAGATGACCCGGAAGCTCAATGAAACCAACCTCCGCCTGAAGAAGATTATTGAGATGTTACCACCTGATGTCTTGATGTTTGTTGTTGGAGACCATGGCATGACAGAGACAGGTAGGTGATTCTAACTTCCAGTATTTTAGAAGTGAATTAATACCAGCCAACTAAAATACAATGGAAGAGTAAATTCTAACATTATCATCATACAATTTGCCTCATAAAATGAATATAAAATGACTGCCGCAGCACACGTCGTCAACTGTCGGCCAGTGTTCGCTATGACATATATTCATACAGCAGCCACTGATTGACCCAACTTGCCTGAAGTAATATCAATAAATAACAGTACTTGTAGAAAAAGAGACACAGTTTTTAAGTACCACCTACTTAAATGTAGCTGTGAAGTAACATGGTGGCTCAGCGGTAGTGTGCATCAATAGTGCTTTCGCAAGTAAAGCGGCACAGGGCATGGCACGTACTTAGTTATGTGACCACAAGTAGCATAAAAAATTTTAGAGCTCCTCCATGCTTCGGAAGGCACGAATAAGCCATCGGTCCTGGCTGTCACCATTATATGGCAGTGGTCAAGCTATGTCGGATGCCTTTAGACAGATTAAAAATCTGACAACAGTGTTGACCACTTACACACATGGAAAACAACAACTTAAATGTACTTAGATGGGGTAATTGTTTGCTCTTGATTATGCTTCCATAGTATTAAAGGTTGCTGGTTCCTTTTTTGCTTTAATTTTAGATAATTTATATAGAACACTAGATTTTACCCATGACTTTGATCAGGGGAACCTTATCCAAAGATAAAATATGTTATGTGATTCTGGGGTTTTAAGTTCTAAACTTAAGAGTCCCCTTACAAAGAGACAGAATCAGACTTTCCCATACAAACATAGTCTATCTTTTATTTTGAAATGGGATGCCAAATATTGGCGAAATTATGTAATATAACTAGTAAGGCATATAATTAGTTTTCAGAGTCAAAATATGAACTTAAAAGGGAATATAAATTGTATATTTGACCATTAGTATGGAAAACTTCAACACTCATATTTTATTTCAAGTTAATATTTGACTGTCGAAAACTAGTTATATCCCCAGATATATGCAACTTCTTTAATATTACACAATACTGCCGAAATCTCACATGTCACTTCAAAATAAAGGCTATAATTGTATGGAAAAGTTTAGGGTAACATTCTTAAGCAAAGACAAACAAACCAATTAATATACACTAATAATATTGTTCTGTTTAGGCATGTTTCTGTACTACTGCATAATATAGAAATAATAATATAATTCTAAAATTTTGTATTCAATAAATACATATCTATCAGCAAGCTCTAATTCATAACTGATATCGAAATCATATAAATCTATTCCTTCAATTGGTTGGCATGCCGTCGGCGCGCTTCAAACGCGGCATCGGCTTTTATTTTATAAAGACCTACAAAGATTCAAATGTTTATTCAGTAATTAGACCATTACAGGCACATTTACACGTCAATAAGTATAATTTACGTTACGTGTAAAGTATATTAAAATATAATTTATTTTTAAAGAAAAGTGGGTCGCGCCAATGGCATGCACATTAATACAGCAAATTAACTATTAATAGTAATCAACTAATACTTGTTCTACACTATTAAATGCTGAGTTTCTTTTATTCTTATATTAAAAATAATAATTTTGTTTCTATTATATATATTACGAGATATAGTAAAGTTAGATTTCACATTGTTTTAGACTCACAAGAAGGGATTGATGGTCAGGGTAGGTACATAGAGCTGCTTATGTAGACCAACAATTACATGTGTACCTTTTGACTGATGAACTATTTGAGGTAGGCATATGCAGGGATTTAGTTCCAGAATTTTCTAAAAGATTGTATGACAGGATTTTCTGTCTACCATTTCAACAATGCTAAAATCGCGTGTTTTTTGGAAGGAACAAAGTCTTAGGGTCCAGACAAACGAGCGCAATTTTTTAAGTGGTGGCTCGCGCATTTTACGCTCTTTAGGCAAACGAGCGTAGTTTTTTTGAGTAGTGAGTCGCGCATTTTACGCTGCTTTAAGCAATTGACCTTATTTTTTTGAGTAGTGAGTCGCGCTGTTTACGCCAGTCTGATTGTGCAACACGGAGACGCCAAATGTCATTTTCTGAAAAAGATAAATTGCGCACCTCATTTACAATACATAAAATACGCAGATTGTGCTCACGTTACAGTATAAAGCAATTCTATGGAACGACATTAAAGTTCGGATTGGATTTTAAGACGTCAAGTATATAAATCGCAGATATAATAAGCGAACTCATTCATTCTTTTGGCCGGATCCGGCCGATCGGTGGTTGGAGGAAGGAAGTGGTGAAAGGAGACTTCGGCGGGCACGGAGTTGCGTATTGCTATGTAATACTCTTATAAATTCTGTGGCATTGCAGAATAAAGCCCCCGAACCAAAGCATTTTTGGGAGTTGATTGTCTAATTGGATAGAGTGGACTTCTTTCATCGCACAAATCTCGCATTTTCTTATCTCAAAACATGTCTCAGTTAAATGGTACTCCTGCAACTTTTTCATGTATCATTTGTTTCGTTTGAGCTAAACATTTTACTGCTATGTGTGTGATTCTAAAGCATTTGACAATTTAAGTAGATAGTCTATAATCTGCTTTTGACAACATTGACTGGCTATTTTCATAGATTTTTGAAATTTTGTTTTGCTTTTGTAGAAATGATTGTCTAAAGTCGTTCTGTGTGGGTGACGGATTTACAAGGCTGTAATTCTGCATGTGTTACAATAATAAAGTAAATGTCTTATACATCATTTTTTTGTGTACTAGGAGACCATGGGGGCGAAAGTAGGGCGGAAAGAACAGCGGCTCTGTTTGCATATCGAGGATTGGGCCTTACGGATGGTTATCATGGTTTTCCTAACGGCAAGGAGGTCCAACAAACTGAGCTTGCGCCGACTATGAGTGCCGCACTCGGTAGGCCTCCACCTGCGCCGTCTCTAGGCAGCGTTTTGTTCCCAATATTGCCAACCTTGACGATACCGCAGACTTTGTTGCATATGAGCAACAGTATGAAACAGGTTGGTCTTTTTTTAAACCTAGACACCATTTTCTTTAGATGCAGCTTCATTCCTGAAGATTGGCAGTCAGCTCTTTAAATCTTCATTTGTCCATGGCAAGCCTGAACAGTTGTTCTATCGTTTTGATATTGGTCCATTGTCGGGTGTTCCTTAGCCATGACATATTACATATTTTATCTAGCCATAATAATGAAACACATTTCATTTGTGCCTTTGCATAATATGGACTTTAGTTCTTTAGCGTGATATACATACATGTGAAATCGAAACCGAAAAGATCTTAATTACCTACGCTTACTGGCTTTTCTAGATACATACTGTAAAAGGTTGGCAAAGCCTATTTTGTGATAAAAAAGATTATATGTTACGATAAAAAAAATATAAAAGCAATCTTGATAAAAACCATCTCATAGTGCTGTTATTTCGAAACATCTTTTGAAACATTCTAATAAACTGTTTTTGAGTCTTAATAGAACAAGAACCTTATGTAAAATACATAAGGTTCATTTCTGTCATATTTCAAGACCTTGTTCGTTCATATTTTTTCCAGATAACAAAATATTTAGTGCGCTATGGAGAAGAATCTCAGCAAATACCACTTGACAGATTGGCGCAGTTTATTAACGCGACGAGGGAACAGTTAGATAAAATCTCCAAAGTCAATACGGAAGAAGAACTAGTCAAATATTTCGAAGAAGTCAGGTACTTGCTCATTACTTATATGTATTATGAATTTATTATGCAGTTTTCTTATATAGTTGAAAAGGCCGACTAGTTTCAATCAATATAAATGATCATCATTAGGGCGAGTTTTAAGAGCGACGACCCGACGGTATCGCTCTTCACTTCTATGTAAATTTTTGTTTGTACTAAATAAAAAAAGATACTTTTAGAAAGAGATCGGACTACCATCTATCTACCAATATAATGTATGTGAGGAAAAATATTGCCTTATTTAATAAAACAGGTGATATTACGGGTAGAAACTTACGTAACATAAATGTTTTAGTTACCCCGTATTAAAGGCTGAAAACAGTCAGTAAATCGTTTAAGGGAAACTGTATAAAGTTTTATAATAAATTGCCAGAATCGGTCCTTGATATGCCAGATAGAAAATTTAAAGCTTATGTAAAGAAAGTACTTTGTGAGAAGGCTTATTACGGAACCGATGATTATCTTAAAGACAAAAACGTCTGGCTTGAGCTTGGCGCGGGGTCCCTTTTAAAGGTTTATATTTGTACACTCACAAATGACATAATTTGAGTACAATCAGTACATGTATTTTATACAAACTGACATTAATTTCAAATTTGACATTTTTACTTAATAATTATGACATAGCAATGTATTCTCAGTCCACACATCTAATTTTAATATCAGTATAATTGTAAGGTTGACGTTTTTGGAGAAAATGCTGCAGTACAGTTTGTTACCGCTTCTTCTGTACTTGCGCTTTGAAGGCGGCAGTAAACTTAGTTGTAAGTAAATGATCTGACGTCAACAACTATTAAGAAATCGAAAGAAAAAAGAAATGACAATTATCAAGTGATATAAATATCCAAAGATAAATAAATGATTTGACTTTGACCATAAAAAAATTAAGTAATGTTTCTTTTTTTTTTCCAGGGTGCTGATTGATAATATCCGTGGTGGTTTCCGGGAAGTCTGGGTTGAGTTCGATTCGTTATCTATGCTCAGAGCTTTACTGCTCCTCATCCTAGCAATATTCTTCAACTGCCTCGTAACAGAAGGGCTTCCAACTGAAAGAATACCCAGCATTTTCGCTAGTTCTTTCGTTCCTAATGGCATCGTCGCTATGGCCGTATGCATATCAGTGTGCTACACCGCTTTTTCATTTAAACTCTTGGACGATCTCGAACATGCTATTATTCTGAGTACAGGATTGATATCTGGAGTCATGTTATGTACATTAGTTATAATGCATTGGGACGGTATCACACAAAGATGGTATGAAAACAAGAATTTGTTCCACGAACGGTTCGCTAGAGCCGTATTATTCGCTTCTGCTGCGATTTTGTCGTCAAATAGTTACATTATAGAAGAGGGTGCTAGTCTATCTTACCTTTCATTGTCAGTTCTAGCAGCGATAGTGTGGAATGTAAAGACATTTGAGGCGATGGCTCTATGGGGTTTATCTGGGGTTATTTTAGCTGTATCAAGGTCGTATAGAGGTTGCAGGGAAGAGCAAGGAGCTTGTTGGACGGAGGGTAAAGGTGTTCCAAGCGGGCAAGTGTCTAGGTTAGCATTAATATTAGCATTAGGTTCCATGGCGGCGGTGATTGCTATAGCTAGGCGTCATATAGGCTGGCGAGGGCATGGGCTTGTGTTGGCAGGAATATTCTCATGTGGGCATTGGGCTCTTGGTTGGAGAAGCTTAGGGTCTCCAAGTAGGTCGAGATTGTTAGCTCGCGGCGCTTGGTTAGTTATAGCGTCAATGTTTTTGCTGCTGTGGAGGAAGGAGCGAGGCGGGGCGACCCTGCCATTGATTGTCTGCAGCCTGCTACTGTTTGTAGCTAACAGTTTGGTCCTTGGAGCGACGTTTGCTCCTACAGCAGCGTTGGCTTTGGCGTCTGGATTTATCGCACTGAATATAGTTTCTATGATGAAAAGCGATGGGACCAACAAATTCTGTAAGTAGTAATGTTTTTACCGTTTTGGTTATGTGCACGTAGATATTTAAGTAACGTGTTTTATGGCGTTATTGCAAAAAGTACTTATATTTTTATTTAAATTTTTACTTTGGCTCTATTATCGTTATACATTATTATTACCTATGAAACTGCCATAAAGTTATATTAAATAATAAGTAGGTAACAGTTTTGTTCAACTTCTTTGTAAGTATAATTTTTTTATATATATATATTTATATAGACTTTTTGTAAAGTTTATGTAACTAAATACATATTTTGTACTATAATCTTAAGATTTTAAGTGCAATAAATTAAATAAATAAAGAAAAATATATATTCCATCGGTTTAGAACAATAAAGTGGCATCTCCGATTTTCATTTCTTCATGAAAAATAAGGTGGCATCTGAAATTTTCCAGCAATCGCTAGTCGTACGAGCGCTAGCGTGGCGTGTCTATGGGCGTTGCTAGCGTCGTACCACTTCTACGGCACTGGTCATCACGCGACCCTGGGCCATTTGAGGTGGGCGCCGGCGTTCCACGCGGGAGACCCAAACTATTTGAGCATCAGCTCATTGGTCATAGGAACTTTGGTGTCCTTAGATTTGTTTGGTAAGTTATACCGCCGAAAGAAGAATTTCCATAACTTGTGAAGAAAATCTCGATATTACATTTTATGGTGGCAGAATTCGCTACTTTTCAATTACTCAAATTAGATACATCTGTGGGATTTGTATGAATTACAGACTAATGACGTCATAGTTTCTTGGAGTCAAATGGCTCTATTAATATCAGTTATGAAATCAGGTTGAAAATGGGTATGATCAATGACAGTGACATTATTTTGTGGCGTTTTATTATCTTAACAATACTAAATAATTTATTTTTGACCCAGGAAAGTACCCAATTATTATATTAAATACAGGTTGAAATCTTCACCCTAAATTGTTATCAGTTAGTCCATGATATTGAACTTGTTCCTTAACATTTGTCCTGGACATCTAATATTTGACTGGCATTTTTTACCGTCTTGTCCCAGTCTAAAACGGTGATTTTCTTTTAGACACAAAACATAGTAAGCGCCCGAAACGCGCGCCCAGGACGCTCGGTTAATTTTTATGGAATAGTATGTAACAAAACATCCGAGCGCGAAAGCGTTGCTATGTTTCGTTACATACTATTCCATACAATTTAACTGAGCGCCCAAGGCGCGTGACCGGACCGCGTCTTGGGCGCGCATCCCGGGCGCTTGCTATGTTTCGTGCCTAATAAAAATCACCGTTTTTTTGTTAATTGACAGGCATGCCGCTGATGTTCGGCGCGGCGCTGCCTTTGCTGGCGCTGTGGGGCCGCTCGGGAACGGCGACGGTCGGGCCGCGCACGCAGCTCGCGGCTGTGTTCACGCTGTCTCTTAAGTTCGCGCTCTGTTTCGCTGTCCGAGTGAGTAAATTCTGTTAGTTCCTAGACGCTGTGAGGACGGCGGCCGTTTGGAGACGGTGAGGTCGGTCCGCGCACACCGCAGAACATCGTCACCCATAAATTAGTCACTGAGGAGATGTTGGTGGGACCGTGGGACTACGCGTTACTAACGATTGTAAGCGGTAGTAACGCGTGCGTAAACGCATGTTCTGGCTGTGGTCCGGCCTTGGCTTGGTGACTACAAGTTGCATAAATGTAATGTATCCCGAGCTAAATATCACGACATCTCACCATGGGTTGAAAAGTCACCGAAAACGGCACATGTAATCGGACCTCCCTAAAAGTGACTTAAAGCTGGCCTATCTTTCTAGGTATTCGCGTCAGCTCTCGCCGCGACCGTCCACTGCCGCCACCTCATGATATGGGGCGTGTTTACCCCTAAGCTGCTCTTCGAGAGCGGTGCGTGCGCAGCAGCGCTGCTAGGCATGATCATAGGCGCTACTCTCACCACGTGGCATCTCCCAACCAACCAGCGGCAAAGTTGACGCAAGAAAAACAATTAGGCAACATTGAGCTTTCGAACAAATAGTTAAGTTAGTGTCTAAACACACGGTGCCGAAATTGCGCGACTTAAGTTCCGCCGTAGTTAACAGTTATTACATTGCGAAAAACGCGACATATTTTCGGCGTAGTTTACAGGCGTAATCGCGCCGAATTTCGGTCGTGGATCTTCGGCATAGTACGTTTGGCCACTTAGTCGACGTTTTAAAATTAGTAATAAAGACCAATACCGGTTTGAGAATAGGAGCGTAGTCTCTTTGGTTCTTGCGTGTCCACTGACCAGCATTTTTAACCCACCTTTATAAAAGAGGAGGTTATCATTTTTATTCATGTTCAACAATTATTCGAAGACCTCTAGACCGATTCGATAAATTCTTTTTTGTTTAATAGGGCGTATACTTGACAGGTGGTCCCACAGAAATTTTATCAAATTCGGTTGTTTAGTTTGGGGGTCAAAATAGCGAACTGAAGAAATCTTGCATGTTCCTCTAAACGCAGTCTCAACCGAGAGAAAAGAAAGAAGGCAGAGAGGAGAGTGAAATTGAGACATCTCCATCCCTATGTCCAGGGTAGGACCTTTTATTGGTTGGAAACTTTATTATCAGATTTCTTCTCTCCCTTTTATTTTTCCTTTTACTTTGACCTATTATTCTTAAGAGATTGTCATGTTATATTAAATGTCCAATCATCTTCCCTCTTCTATTTTCAATTGTTTTCCATTTCTTTGTTCTATAAGCTGATTGGTTATTAGTTCATCATCATCAATAAATTGAAGAACTAGGTTTTTGTCAGTAGAGTACTTTGCACGTCTTTCTAACTTATTATATTACTTACATAATGGTAAATATTTATATGGTTTTTAAGGCTTGGTCGGAAGATACACGAATAAATAAGCGCTACTTACCGGCAACCGCATTTATACGTTGACAATAGGCATGACGAATGGAAAAATATTTATAGCCCATCGGTTAGATTATTAAAAAATATTGTTCACATATTTTTTCTTTTTTGGGAAACAAAAAATGACTTATGTACAGCGCGCAGCGGTTACTTACGATTTTTACATAGAGGTGACGTCGCAAACTCTCACTCCGGAACTTTAATACTTTAAACTTTGTGAATTTTTACTTTTTTGGCAAACTCAAAAATATGGGTCCATTATTTTTGGATAATCTAAAAATCCTGTCGTCACCCCTATAGTTGCCCCATATGGTCAAAAAAGTATAATGTAAATAGGGGTAAATAGAAATGGTATTTTAATCTATTCAAATAAGAAAACGTTTATATTTACGCGTTCAAGGTACTTCGGTATCTCATTAAAGAACGGAAATAATGCTATTTGTTGGTGTCATTGTATGATTTTAGAGTTTCTCGGTTACAATGACTGTTATTAGTATTACGGGATTTACCGTGATTAATTACATTTTAGCTAGATATTGCGACGACCCATGACTGTCGTCATGGTCGCTGGCAGTCTTAGGAACTGAGATGAATGTTCGGCTAACTAGGGTGACCATATCGGTCTACGCTCTTTCTTCGTCGTTTGTTGCACAAGCCTTCAATCATTTTTAAAATTAGGGTCATTTTCGGGGGACGAATTAGAAAAAAAAATAAGTGTTGCATTCTTTACTGTGTCATATATCAAATAAAAGGGCTCGTTATGAGGATCTCAAATATATTTTTGTTGCATTTTAAAATATTTGATTTTATTCATGAAAGAAGACGAAAATTTACCATTCCCTCCTCCCCTCTGTGATGTCCGAAACCATAGAGCCTAAAATTTAAAAAAAAATTACTTAATATAGTTCATTGCTTATAGATTACAAAAAAACCTGAAAAAGAATTCTATCAATTAAAAATAAAGTGCTTAACTCAATATAATACGTTCACTTACGGAAAATAGTTCACTAGATAGCGCTAGTAGTAGTTAATTCCCCTCCCCTCCGTTTATCTCTAAAATCATTGCGCCTAAAATTTTTAAAAAGAAAAATACAAGATATAGTTCATTGCTTACAGAAAAACCAATAAGAATTCTATTAATTAAAAATAAACTCAATATAATACGTTCACTTACAGAAAATAGTTCACTAAAACACCACTAGACAGCGGTAGTAGTAGTTAACTCGCGTCTTACTGTGACGATTTCAAATGTGATATGTTATATAACTTTAAAAACTTTGGCATTGTACGGAACCCTCCCAACGCGAGACCCACTTTTTTTTTCAAAATATTAAACGCGGTAAGACCCGTTCATAATACTATTAACAGTTGTTGAGGTCATTTGTATGTTTATAGATTTGCATAGTACCGCGGTCTTTTTGTTTTATATGCTAATATTTTAAGCTTTTGTACATAGCAATGAAATTAAAGCATAAAATTTTCTTAACTGTAACATTTTACAATTCTAGTTAATTTTTCATTCGATTAAAATTTGAGCCTCAGTAACAAAATAACAGCAATGAAATTTCAAAGCATTAAATTTCTTAACTATAATGTTCTAAAATTATAGTTCATTTTTTTATTGGAATAAAATTCCAGCCTCGGCAATAACCAGCAAGCTATTGTACTGTGAAAGAGTTACTACTTCAAAAATTGTCATCGAGCAAAATGGCTCCACAAAGTTTATATAAAAAAATTACTGCCGCATAACTCAGCGTCATACAGCAGCCGCTAATGAAGGTGCACAAATATGTGACGTACGTCAGGTCCAATCGACATGTCATTGGACCATCAGTTGACAGGTTTTTTTGCTCTTTGCTAAATTGTTGTCCCATACTTTTTTAAAACCCTCGTTGATCCAGCCATTGGCATGAAGTAACATCAGTAACGGTATTGGCGGATACCGAGATGTAGTTTTTAGGTAGGTACCACTTGCTTGAATGTATTTTTGATGCTAGTCGTTTTTGGCGCTTGAAGACGAAGTGGTAGCTAAAGTGGCGCCCTCATTTGAAATAAATTGTTTAAAACTAAATATGGTGAAAATTAAAAATTTGATTTGTATAAATGTCTAGAAAGACCTTTAAACTATTTTATGAATACGAAAAACAGTTTTAAAACTAGACGGACTATTAGTAATAATTTCAAAGGTTATTCATAAAACAGTTTAAAGGTCTCTCTAGACATTTTTACAAATCAAATTTTTAATTATCACCATATTTCGTTTTAAACAATTTATTTCAAATGAGGGCGCCACTTAAGCTACCACTTCGTCTGAATTGATGTATGTTTCCATAGCATTATAGTTTGCTGGTAAAAACTACTTAGTCTAGAAATAAATGGTTTAGGTAGGGGCAATACATTTCTTTTTTTCTCTTTTCAGTATAAAATAGATTATAGAGGACAGAAATAAGTAGAACCATCTCATTTGGAGGAAACAGTAGCAAGTGTCTAGCTGAAAACACTAAATAACACAGTTCTACATACCTCCAGAATGGCGCTAGAGGCGCTTGAGTGTGTGAAATGAATTCAACAAATTATAACTGTGCGCTGACTGGGAGACATCGGGGAGAGATATCGTTTTACCTTTTAACCGCTAGGTGTTCTTACAAAAGAAGTGCCTCTAGCGCCGGACATTTAATTTCTTGTATTATTTTGTTTTAAATATACAAATGCGGCGTTAGGGGCATTGGTATAGCCGGCAACTGCGGCGGTTAATGAGTTAAAAAAACGTGGATAAGGAAGTTTTTCACTTGATCTAAAAATGAAGTACTTACCTAAGCAAAGATACTTCAAATTTATTAAGGAGATTAATAATAAAAATACTCGTTATTTTACAAAAACTCGAACGTTGAAAGCATTTTTTTGCATTTGAATTTTTTCAGAGTGGGAATGTTGAGTGAGATTTATTTATGTATTTATGATATGTCTTACGGGTTGCTTTACTTGTAATGGTTATTTTATTTGTGATTTATGTCCAAAGGATTTTATAAAATAAAATTAATAAGGTAAATGTAAACTGATAACAATGGACGGTGACAACGAGGTGGTAGGTGACAACATACATAGCGAATAGTGACATTCACTATGTATGCTGGTATTTTTTTTTAAACATAAATTCATCATCATCCGAGCGTATTCCCCGTTTGATTCTCAGCGGTAACCTAACCTAGGTGATTTAACGAGGTTACTGGTTTTTACACGTAGCGACTGCCCTCTGATCTCTGCGTTTGGGACCCAAAGAACAGAACTTAAACATTCTTGTCATAACTATACGGTTGTATTCATAAAAATCCTCACTGTCCTCACAACTCCTAAATCAGTTATGTATAGTTTTTATAGCATAAAGTTACAACTAGCACTCCACCGACAAGGGCGCATCTCTTAAATACTTATAAGAAGAAGTATAAAGCTACTGATTTAAGACGCATTGTTCTTTCTGTCAAATAAAATAATTTGATTTCCTTAAAGTGGTAGAATACTCACTATATCACTGATTTAGGAGGGCTGATTTTATGAATAATAGGTCAAGTATATTTTTCAAATTACAAGATTGTTTAAACAATTTGTTTGTTTACATTAGCTTTAACGTTATAAGTAAAAAATACATATAAAATCGTCACTGCCATTTTGTTTGATATAATTTAAAATTGTTACATATTTAGAATGTTGGAATATATTTACGTTCAATATCTAGATAGAACATGTTGTACTTAAGTACAATAAACACAAGTATTATGTTGGCTAAACTTGATATTAATTTTTATAAAGTGTGCAAGTTATGTTTATATTTTTAAATAAAGTTTTTAGAATAAAACATAGTGATTTTTTTCAGCCAATATCCCGTACTTTAATAGTAATCCAGAAAGGAACTTGTGGTGCCTTTGTATCCGTTCAATTCATTCAGATAGCCCAGTAGCACATTTTTTTTTAATCTTACGAGTAAAAGATAATCCTTGTGTCTTTATGAGGTAAGGTTTATATTCACTGATAGTTTTTCTGAATCCGCCACATACCATTTTAAAGCATTTTCCTACAAAAATTTAATAAATTCTTACAATACGACACAAATAAGTTGAACAAAAATGACGGACTTCAAAGTATTTTGTACAATTGTCGGGAATTTGTACAAAAATGCTTTGAAGTCCGCCTTTTTTGTTCAACTTATTTGTGTTGCATTGTACAAAGATTTGTTTAGAGTTGATTTATGTTACAATAAATTAAATCTACTTCTAGACCGTCTGTTCTGTACAAATGTTATTGAGCAAAGTGAGCACTAAGATTCATTGTAATTTGCCATAGGATTTTTTAATCGTATGCATGATATTGTGTATCATGATTCATGTGTATGGCTGTGTTGCCATAAAGAAATTATTAAAAGGCACACACAGGGAATTACAAATATTTATTCCTTTGTTTGATCAAGAGTATGTTTTATTGGTTAGTGAATATAAATACCTACTTAACAATTTTATGATATTCAACCTTTTTATGAATTTGAATGAAGTATTTATAGCATATGTTGGGTTTTATTAAAAATTAAAATAAACATTTAGAGGTTATATTTTTCATTTATTTACTGAATACTATACAAGGTTATTCCTTTGGAAAGTGATACCGTTAATCCCAAAAAGGCAAAATTTCTAAATTGAAGGGTAAAGAATATAAACTATAATCGACTGTGACCATTAGCACCTTCGAGTAAAACCTTACAAGGAATTTACTACACTGACATGTAAATTAAACTTATTTAATTTATAGATCCATTATAGAGCAGTCTCTTTATGTAGCTGGGGTAGGTGGTACATACGGACTGAGCAAATACTCTGAGAAAGCATTAACAGCTTCAGCGCCTCGGACTTCCTTATCTAATAGAGGTAGTTTGGTAACATGGAAGTCTTCGTACAGATCTGCAATTTGCTCTAAATACTTCTCTTGTACTTTATGTCTCGCTGCACATAATTCACAAGGAGCAGAAGTCCGTAGAAGCAACTGGTTCACTATAATATTGTGGGTGTCGATGCCACACCTTGTTAACTCCTGAACTAAGCGTTCAGTCTCGTACAATGAGAGGAACTCTGCGATGCAAACACATACAAAAGTGGTCTGGTTGGGATCTTTGAACTGAGCATTGACTTGTCTGATCACTGATAGCATTTCGTCCATTTTATTGCTGAACATGTCAGAGTTGAACTCTGCTAGCCCAAAGAGTGTAGCCACTTGGTTGATGAATGGAGCAACCTGTAAGGACATTTATTACAAAATTCAATATCTTTAAATTTTTCTGGGTTTGGATCATAGCGGAGTTAATCAAAACTTAATTTGTAATAATTTACCTTTGATTTCAATCGCATCAGCTTGCCAAGCCCTCTTTCCACAACTTGCGGGAATGAAAGAAGGCGGAGCGTGTGTCCTGTAGGCGCTGTATCAAATACAACAGCACTGAAGTTCATACCTTTCACCAGCTTCATTACCTGTTGAATGGGGTTAAAAATAATGAGGTGAAGCCTTGAAAAGCGACTTAATAATAAAGCTTTTTTTTCAGAAGCTTCGTTACATTTCCAGTTTAATTGTTAAGAATTAAGTAAGAAATTTTGTAAATTGTTTTATAGAATGTTTAGCAGCTTGGTGTGCCTTTTGACATAACTAGGCCTCCTCTAGGCTTATTCTCTGCCACTTTGGTCCAGTATAGCCTGAAGGTTAGTAGATGTCATTCTTTCACTGTGTGACTTAATCAAGTCTAAATCTAAAATTCTTACATTTCTACTTAATGGGCTTTGCAACTCAATTTTCTATCAAGTGCAAAGTGGTAATATAAAATACATCTATGACTCAGGGCTTCGTAAATAAATTATTGTGCAACAAAACAAAGTGACAATTTATTAAGAGATATTATAAATATCCTATTATCATATTATAAAGTATATTTCAATTGAATTGAAATATCATCCTTTTCTAGTATGGCTAACTTCATCCTAGTACTGTTCCCTAAATGTAATGTTAATTGACTAAAGACCATATTTATTAAAGGGATAAAAGCGACATTCATTAAAAGAAAGTACCTCTGCATAGCTCATAGCTTCATCTATACCAGGAAAAGCTCCGACGATTTCCTGCATGACTCCCTTGCCAAGTCGCATAGCTTCAGTTTCTCCTTCGAAATACTCCTCTGGTAGTTCGGTCAGCCCTACGTTTGGGTCGATCTCCATTGCAAACAAGTTGTCAAACCCCTTCACCTTGGTTGGGACCTGAAACAAAATGGTATTTAAAAATAAATTTTAACTTTATAACCAGATGGCATCCCATCCGGGTATTGTGATCTTACTATAAAGTGTAGGTCTCATTGGTTTAATCCTTAGGTTTAATCTGGCTAAAATTGTATTAATCATTATATTACTCGCAATAGTATGTTCGTGTGTACCTTCCCATTCTGACACAGTACAAAAATCTTACATATTAGTAAAAAAACAATATATGAAACCAAAGACTTTCTTTTGGCATGATATTGAATTCATTCATATTATTAGGTGTAGGTGATAGGTGACCAATATAGTAAGGCTGAATTTTATAGTGCAACATTAGAAACTATGGAGAGAGAAGACATACAGAGCCAACCCCTAATAGGGAAAAGTCGAAAAAAAAATACTGATTAGAATCATTAACCTAAAATAATGTTTCATAAGTCAGCAATAGAAACAGAGAAAAGCATAAGGAACCTACCTATACTCTTCATTTATCTGCTAGAAAAATACTGAATGCTGTAATATGTTGGTGAAAGCGCTGTAAATTACCTTAGAAAATTTCTGGTCGAATGCATCAGAAATGTTGTGAGCTGGATCAGTAGAGATTATCAACACAGATTCTCTCACTTTGGATAGTTGAACGGCCAAACTGCAACTGGAAAATGGGGGCACCGTATCAGTGTTTAAGACTGTATAAGGATCTAGAAGATTTTATTACTCATCACCTAAAAATCATACTTACCTACAAGTTGTTTTTCCAACCCCACCTTTCCCTCCCACGAAAATCCATCGTAAAGATTTTTGCTCAATAACATTCTTGAGAGAAGGTTCCAAGGGTTCGAAGTCTCGGTTTTCGTCATCCATAGCTGATTATTTTAATTAGAAATTGAATATTTTCTAGAAACAAGCAATTAAGACTAAAAATCCTGAAATCTATAATTTTGACTGACGTGTAGATGACGTCTTTAATCTCTTTCATGACATTTATTGTTTGACATGACAGCTGACGATGTTTATTGTTGCTTTGTTGTCGCTGGTTCTGTTTTAGTTTGAAAATCGGTCATGCTTGGCCGGACCTGCGCCTATCGTCACGAAGCTTCGTGCTATTACACGATACACGCAAATGTGACTGGTCGTTATCGGGTATCGTCCCGAATATTCGGAGTTCGTGTAGTTATCGCGCGGGTGGCGATACATCAAAGGATTTATGCACGCTAACAATTCGCTCTGCGTGGTCGCACTTGCGTTGTTCGTTCATTTTGACGTTTGTTTTCAACTTGTTCGGACGGTGCTGTGCGACGGTGCCACGGTTGTTAATGCGTAAAAATGGAGTGGAACGATATGCATTATGTAATTGTTAGCACACATATTAAAGAAAAGAAAGTCGTCGTCCATATTTAAAACACGTAGATGACGCCATCTTGGATTATTGCCAGATAGTTCGTGAAAAATAACGAAGCCGCTAGTGTGACCTAGAGTTGGCTAAAAAATACCATCACGGTGACAAATTCAATGTGATCCGCCGTCGCAACTCGCAACCGATCACTGTGATCCGCCGCGAAGGAACTACGTTCTCAAATAACGTATGTCGTCCGTGTCACCGCTGGGAGCAGACGACGACAGTGACACCGCGCCGGGGCACCGCATTAACCACATAGCAGCAATCCACGAAACGTGCTTGTGCGTGACCGAAACGCTTGGCTCGTGTGATTCGGCTATGGCCGGCAATAATATAATAAGGGTCTGAATCTATACAACTATAGGGCATTTAACTACATACGTACCTACCCATTGTTTTTTTAAACTTGCTTTGTACATCCATGGGCTTTTACTGGATTATTTTGTAATCAAAGCGACCTCTGTGACAGTAACGTCAATAACTTCCTAATTTAATGGAACTTTAAACCTTGGAAACGTGTATGAAGATGGCAGTGACCGACGTGACAAAAGTAACGATTACTTTTCAACGTTACTTTTGCGTCACTGGAACGACAGTCACGGTGACCAAAAAGTAGCGACTTTGCACAGTCTAGTGTGACCAGCGCTTTATCGCGAAAACTTTTTAGTGTACAAACCGTACGAAGATTCGCCGCGAATAGCTTCGGGAAGATAGGCACAAGTGCGGCCGAAGCATCATAATACCATGGTACAAGTGGGAAGGCTGTCATGGCTTTTTCGCTGGTACTAGTAGAATAAATCAGCACTTTGTACCATGTTACAGGTTACAGGTGGTCCGGAGGGTGCATCGGTACCATTTGTACTATCAATGGTACTAGTGGGATAAATCAGTGTTATTTGTACCATCAGTGGGAAGTGGGAATGGTACAGGTGGTTCGGCGGCGCTGCAGCTACCGCCGCTACCGCTGAATCAAACTGCGCAAGTAGAGTACGCATGCCTTGGAGAGACCTACATATTTGAGCCGTTCAGGGTTGAAACTTTGGGCCCGTGGGGGCTTCTGCACGTAGTTTAATTAAATTTATAGGTTTAAGGCTGGTCGAGGTAGATGACCAGAGGGCTGGTAATCGCTCAAAGAATAAGCATTGCCATACAACGTGGCAATGCTGCCAGCAGTTCCAGCCTTCTGGGCACTCTTCCTCAGGGGAATTACTCAAGGGATATTTTTTATTTATAATTGTATATGTTTAATATGTAATTTATTTTTAGTATTGTTAGTATAATCTAGTATCTAATCTGTGGTTAAATAGTCGAGCCTTTGAAACAAAATAAGAAAAAAAAAATTGTCAGGTCAGTCAAGTGACAAGTCAAATGTCAACAACAGTGTCAATGTCAAATTTTAGCAAAACTGATAAGAAATTGATCGCGGACTCGCGGTGTGTATGTACTGTCTGTTTAATATAGTGAAATGAAATATTCACGTAATATTTTGGCAAACATTCAATTTATTAAAATTAATTAAACCTGATGAATGAAATGATTAATTTGATGAGTGAAAACAATGTTATACCGTTTGTTTCGTGGTCGTCTAACATTCAAACTCTATACAATCATAGCAATTATCACTATAATTTCAATAAGCAGTTATTTGTTCCCGCAGTTTAGGTTTTATCCTATCACGCCTGTTACCTTAGCACCCAGTTCTTTACACGGTCGAACATCTCGTCATTTATCTAAGTTGATTACTGTTGTGTTCCGCCAATTTGAAGATTTTGAGAATGATGTCGCTGATTCAGTGCAGTCGTTCGTCTCTGCCTTTCCGAACATGCCCGTGCTTATCGTCTGCGAAAGCACGCCGTATCCACCTTTCCCGTTTTCAGCGACCAACGAAACGCTCCGAAACGTTAAAGTATTATCTTTGGAGCTGAAACTGGATGCTTCCCCTAGAGATTTAAATCCCCTATCGCACATACTGACGGAATTTGTGTTGTTTGTGCCGGATTCCGTTCGTGTTTCGCGCCGAGTTTTACAACAAGCTGCTACCGTAGCGACTGCAGTTCCTTCTCAATCTGTGGCTATAGGAGTAGGTAGTTCTCATTTGATATGCCAGCAAGTGAGGTGGAATTATGTAGATTGGACACTGAAGTATAACAAGGATGCATCTGGCAAGATGTGTGACTCTGTGCATGGACAACACGCTCTGTTGATCAAGACCTCCTTGCTGCAAACTCTGCCTCAGCCTTTAACACTGCCATTCCCAGAGGCACTGTATTTGCAGACAACTGTTAAAAATGTGAAGGTAATTTACTTTGTTTCTTTAACTGTCTAAAATGTTAATTTTGGAACTAGTAATAAGGTATATCTATAGAAGTGTGACATAGGAACTATTTTTCACTCTAGCCCTTGTTAATGTTACTTTACCCTCAACCCAAGTCTAGTAAAAATAGTACAATTTTGACCACTTTAGTCATTAATGGTGTCTCATTCGAGCGACTGTTTTGCAAATAAAGTGGTCAGTGGTGCTCAAAATGTTAAAATTAGCTTCTTATTACCAAGAGTCTTGGTGTTGAACTGTCAGTATTGGACTAATGTGGTAAATCTATAACAGTTGCTTTTTTGCTATTTGACTCTGGAAATAATTTATTCATAAATATACTCACAATACTGGCCTGTTAATAACAAGAGGTAAGGTTAAGTCCACCATATTGAATAAGTAGGTGCTTATATCATCATTTCAGCCACATAACGTCCACTGCTGGACATAGGCCTCTCCCAAGGATTTCCAAAACGACCGATCAAGAGTGGCCAGCATCCAGCGCTTTCCAGCGACCTTGGTCAGATCATCTAACCACCTTGTGGATTGGATTGGGTACTATTCTGATGATGCATAATTTTTCTTGCAGTAATTGTATGTGTCTTGTAGTAAAGTATATGTTAAATTCTCAATTTTCAGGTGCAAATTCTAGATGGAAAGCTAGGAACTGGCCGCAGTGTCCTAAAGTCCCCTGGGGCCCGCCAAAGGCTGACTCGGCGCATGAGAGACTACCGAGTTGCTCTATACAAGCAGCTTGGAGTGAAGGCTTTGACAAGAGAAGATGGGCGAGTCCAGTGGTTTGGGTGCAAAAGAGAGACACAGGTATTTAAAAGTTCCTTTTTTGTTTCGCATTTTAATTGAAATAGTTTTCCTCTATCAAATAACTTTCAGACTGAGACCCGTTTTTCTATTTTTGTTTTTTATTATGTAAAATAAGTAGTAGTTTTGACACATTAATGTGTATAAATAAAACTGAGTAAGCTTGGGAAAAATTGCTATTAAAAGTGAAAATAAATGTAAATGTGTATAATTGTGATGACTGATGATAACTAATATTAATTTACTCTTTCTGAGACTCACCTATATGTAGATATGCAAAAGCATTGTCTTTGTGTCTGCAATAGTCAAGAGTTTAGCTTTACATACATACAGATTATCAGACCTATTTCCCATAGGGGTAGGCAGATACTTTGGACTTCCACTTGGTACGTTCTTGACAGACTTCTTTAGCTTTGTCAAGATAAACATGGATCACAGATTTCACGAAAAAAGTTCTAGGTCTATGGTTTACAATTCTAGGTCTATAGTTTTCACCTTACATTCTATTGTTACTATATTTTCTTTGCACTATTGTTCTAGTTGTTGAAAATACAACAAAACATGGTGTAGCATAGTGTAAGACTGAGCGTCTTGAAAGAGGGAGAAAGAGGCCTTTGCCCAAGACTGGGATCTCAATGGCTGTTAATAATGATTCGTCCTGTTATGATATATCATTAGGTGTACATAATAATATTGTTTTCCAGAGATGTTACCCATCAGTGCAAGGCACGCCATCCTACATACTATCCGGGCGCAACACTCCGCCATGTTGTCGCCGCAACATGCGTCGCGTTGCAGCACACGTGCTGCGAGTGCTGTTGCAAGCTGGCGCTCGGTGTTGGCTTGAAACCACGTCACTGCTTGGAGCCGTCGTGCGGTATGCATCTAAAAAGAATTATAGCAAAGAATTTTTGTGTCCTAACACCTTTACAAGGCACGTCATCCCACACACTATGGGTGTAACACTCCGCCATGCTATCGCCGCAACATGCGTCGCGTTGCAGCGCACAAGTTGTGAGTGCTGTTGCAAGCTGGCCCGCGGTGTTGGCTCGAAACCACGTCACTGCTTGGAGCTGTCGTGCGGTATGTATCTAAAAAGAATAATAGCAAAGAATTTTTGTGTCTTAACACCTTTACAAGGCACGTCATCCTACATGCACTACGGGTCTAACACTCCGCCAAGTTGTCGCCGCTACATGCGTCGTGTCGCAGCCCATGTGTTACGAGTAGTGTTGCAGCCGGTGTGCGGTGTTGGCATGAATCTACACCATGACCAGTCTTTAAGAACAAGATGGAAGGTAAAATGTTACTCTTACTAAATTTCCTTGAAATAACGTCTATCTTTTCGTGCGTTATGACATAAAGAGGTCGAGGTCGATACGTGAATGATTTATAATATTAGATTTCTTGCATACACATTTCATATTTATCCCAGGATCGTGTTTCCTAGAGTAAACTCTAACACTAGCATTTGATTTAGAAAATGTAATTTGTAAAAATCTCGAAGGATCATAGTCAATTTGTGAGAAATCTATCAAGTAGCAAAGGATCAGTTAGGTTACTTGTTTCAAAGTAATATTAATTTATTTGCAGCAATGACATCTTACCATGGGCCGAATACACAGAAATAGGCATCCACGCGGCAGATGTCTCTCGAGTGTCGTGGCTCCAGCGCGGCGGGGCCGACGCAGACGGCTTCGTCTGGGAGCGAGCCACCAAAGGCCACTATTACCGCGTGGCCTTCTCAGCTACCAACAGAGTGTATGTGCTGGTGCTGCCATTCACAGCCAAGAACGGCACAATGTGGCCCGCGGACTGGGTGTTAGCGCATCAGAGGGACTTTCCTGAACGACATTTGCATCCGCTTGCTCAGGTACTTGGTGTTTTTGACGATCTCCGTTGCATAGTGGTCACCATGCTAGTTTGCCACCCAGAGGTTCCGGGTTCAACACCCGCGGTTAGGGCAAGTTGGAAAATGGTCTTTTTCGAATTGTCTTGTCTTGGTTGTTTATCTATCCATAGTATCGTTGATTTAGTGTCCCATATCACAAGAACTTGCTTTGGGACTAGCTCAATCAGTGTAATTTGTCCATATATATTTATTTATTTTTTCCGTTCAAATGGTCGTTCGCTACGCAGCGGTAGATTAACTGAAGAATACAATTTGCCATCACCTCTTTCGTTCTCTTCTCGAGTCGAAAGGCTTATAATAAGTTTGACCAGTGTTTGGCCACGGCGACTCCCCGGTCATTTGCCTCATTAAGGTCCTGCAACGTGCAGGAAGTGGGGCTTTTTGGGCAGGTCAATAAGTGAGTCATTGATCTGACAGCACCACACTCGCATTTATCGTTCTCTATGGGAGGTTAACATCGTCTAGCCCATAAATGTGCGCTCCACTACTGTGTTTACAAATATTTTTTCTTTACTGGTCATTCAGTGTCAAAAGCTCGCATCAAAATGTCAAATCGCTAGATCTGTTGACCAACTAGGACATAAATGACAAGAACGCGCAATAGGGTGGACGTGTCATTTATGCATCATTCATACATTTCTCTGTGAAATTGCCGCACGCACTCAATTAATATCTTACAGTAAGTAGCTCCCACACATTCATATTATCATAATTGGTAGTGGGGTGAGCATTTTAACCTAGTCAGGGATTTTGTTATATGTAACAAAATCCCTGTCCGTTCTTAGTAGGAGCAACTCAAAAAAAAAAACGACATTTTCATACTAATTGCCGGGCCGGTCGAACACTTTTGTATGAAAGTTCAAGTTTGTCGAGTTTATTTAGAGTTTCAAGCATTGTTGGTCCCATAGGAAAAGTTGTTCATATTGATGGTCTGAGTTGCTCCTACACAGGACAAGGTTTTTGTTCCATATCGTATACCATTAACTCATATCATGCCTTTATTGGGTAAGGCCTTTCTGTGGACAGATATAGGCCTGCAATGTAAGATGTTACATTTGATTTTTTTTTCTTATTTCTTTATATGTTTCTTAGGAAAAGTTATACTGTTCCATAGAATGAATGTACTGTTAAAATAGTGACAGTATATTTAGTGCGCCTGTATATGATTTGTATCATATTTGAGCTTGTTTACTTTCAGATACAGTTTGCCGGTCGCCAAGCGCCTGCTCCAAATGATGCGCGCGCGTTCCTTGATCACAAACTCGGCGCGGGCGCAGTGGAGACATGCAACAAGATCGGGCCCAAGCTCCTCTACCCGTAAATTATGTTCATATTCCTCGTTAGAACATTGCTACATACTTTTTAACATGCGAAAAGAACGTAGGGCATGCTCATTTAATTTTATGTCCTCAAAGTTGCCACTGAACGAATTTCCCCGTTGAAGATCCGGCTCGAAGGGCCATGAAGGATTTTGTGCCTTCTTTCCAGGGGAGTGGATCGTAGATCTTGGATAATAGGGTTTGATCCAAATAAAATGCCGCAGACAACTTTCACACGTCTATTCGGAAGCTTTGTACATAGCAAGAAGAGGACATACATTGGCAATATTGCCACACGCATAAACAAAACTATAATAAAAAATTAACAAAAAGTTATTGCTTTACATACACAGCTATTAGGCCAAATATCTTTTATTACATTTTGGTTTTCCAACACCCGTAGGACAAATTGTTAAAATAAGAAACGAATTGGCCTTCCATCAACAATCAGGTGAGTCAGCATTTTTTAAATAGTGTGTTCTCATTATTATTCAAACAACGTAAGTACTACGTTTAGCTGTATTTTTGACACGGAATTGGTCTTGGATGCGTGAATAATATTTTATCAACTGTAACATACAGTTGATAAAATATTATTTTTCACTCATGAGTATTGCATTATTAGTATTAAAATGTTTTATCTTAAAATAGTGACACGTTTTAAATATAATCGCGTTTATCTTTTTCAAAGAAATATCTAGTGTCAACTGTGTCTTACGTATTTGTTGAATTTAATAAAATTTTTTTTTTTTAGTAAAAAAATTATCTTTAGAAAGAAGAATCTATTTTCTAGTTAAGAATATTCGTAGTCTTTGGTCCTTTCTATCTATGTGATTTAAGCATCAAAATGTATTAGAACGAGTCTGTTTATTGCAGACAGTAAAATATTATACTTAGGCTAAGTAATTTTTTTTATAAATTATTTAATAAAATACAAAATGGAGTTCAAATGTCAACAACGTTAGCATTAACTTTTTAAAGCAATCGCCAAGTTAATTAAGATCTCGGAATATTTCTAGTCAATGTATCTACTAGTAATTTGCTATATTTTTAGTCATAAAATGACTCAAAATTATTGTTCTTATTTTAAAAGTTAGATTTTATTCATAGAGTTAAAAATGTTATCAAAATTTGTTCTCTTATCTGGTAATAGTGATGAAGTGACCTAATTTTGAATTGAAATCGGTAGAATGTATGCAGGTATATTCTTAAATGAATGTTTATTTCCTTTAGTAACATTTTAGGACTTCGCCAGATGACAAAAAGTCAAATCAGACACTTTTTCTACAAACGTCAAAACAAACATTTCTATGGAAAAATAATAGTATTTCTATTATTTTTCCATAGAAATGTTTGTTTTGACAGTGATGTCATCCTTTTTTGAAGTCTCGCTCTTTATATCAGTATTTCTGCATTTAAATAAAGCTAAAATCTTGTTGAAGTGAAAACTTCTTTAGCGGCGTTGTACACTTTTTTTGTAATGGGTAAAAAATGTTAAACTCGCGTCAGGACACTGACCTGATCGAAAATTCGTAAGACAGATGGATAGTAGACAGCCGGCGCGGCGTAGGAGAGGAAGTATCCCCTTCTCTTTCTACGGCGCGGCGAAAATGTATGCCTGCGCCTGCTGTTTCGTTTAGGCAGCGCAGGGTGCTTGCGCGTGGCACACTGTAAATAAATAAATATTGTATTCTACCACATAAATGATAGTACTTTTATGCTGATAATTTAAAGCAATTCGTGCAAAATTATTCCCTAACCATTCCAAAATATCAAAAATGCACAACGTTAATATTCAAGTTTTCACTTCTGCCGGCACTCCCGGAGTGCAACCCGTCGTTTTTTGAGAATAGATATGATCAATGAATAAATATGGACACTCTTTTGTGATATTTTCTTTTTATTAACTGTACCGAAAAATTTATCTTTGACCCAGTCATCTACCCAATTCGATATTTACATCATAAGAATTCAACTGTGTTCAAAACGGTTCACGGCAGCATGAACCTAATTTAGTAAGAATGTTTGTACTATCTACGTAACATTAATATTGTTATGTTTTTCTATTATATCTGTTGTTTGTACCCGACTGCGCTAGGAGGGTTATGTTTTTCAAGGATGTGTATTGTATGGTGTATGTAGGTCTTTCTTCGGCACGCTCTGCAGCCTACTAGATGGATTTTAGCATGACAGATGTAGATGGGTGTGTTAGCCTCATCTCTGGCGTGTAGATGAGTTTTTTATAATAATCATTGTTATGTATTATAGCTCTCTGCACTGGGTACATTGTCATTTAAATAAAGAACTGTTCAAAAAATAAAAATCGGGGGTTTTGAATATTGTTTTTGGATTTTTTTTCATCATTATCAAAAGAATAACATTATAACAAGTAATTATTAAGTTTTCAATGCTTATCAATAAAAGATAAAATGCCAATAAAGTGTTTTATTCTCATTTAATGCTATCAGTATGGTAAAATCGTAACAATAAGTTATTCTAAAGATTCTAAACTAGTCATCATCGAACTTCTCGTCCACGACCCCGGGCGTGAACGGCGGGTCCCGCACCAGAGTCAGCAACTTGTCCAGTTTCATTATCTGCAATGTAATGTAATATAAAAAATAAATATCCTAGACCCAAGAAGCTGGCTTGACGTCGTCAAAGAAGACATACATGCCAATCGTCTAACAACCAAGGATGCTCAAGACCGTGCGAAGTGGAGAAAAAATAGCCAGAAAGCGTACCTCGGGCTTCTCAGCATTACAGCTGAAGATGCAACTGGGAATGCGCTGAGATGACAGAGAGAGAGAGAGTAATAAAAAATAAATAATAGAACTGTACTTAAGAAGAAAAATAGGTTCGTTTTGAAAAAAAAAAATGTTTATAAAAATAACGTTTTATTTTATTTTATTCATATTGGCTCTAGCTCCATCCATTTTTATACTCATTTCCAGGATTCAGCTAAGCGTGTGTTTTGGTCCAGCCACCTAGAGTCACAAATTAGACTATCTTCGGGTTCTGTCTACTCAGTTAATGGACACAAATACTCAGCATTGATGCACTTACACTTGTTTTACTTAATAGATGTAGTACAGAGTAAACAAAAGTGAGATTTTTCATTGATGGTGTGTACGCATCCTTGTAAATAACGATTAATAATAAATACCTAAATAACTAGGTATATATAGGGGCAAATCGCACTGATTAAGCTAGTTACAAACTGTGAACACCCAAGTTCTAGGACATTTTGAAGAAGGCTATTTTCCACCTTGCTTTGGTGGAATCGAACTCGATAACGATGAAAATAACATTTAACGTTACATATTTAAAGTTAATGAAGGTTTATTATTTCAATAACATTGCTACGAAAGAAACTTGCCTGTAATGTTCTCTGATCGATACTTTGAGCCTTCTTCGGTGGTTTGACCATAACTCTCAAGTTTGGAGATAATTTTAGCACGTGACATGTTCCTCTGAAATAATAAAAAAATGCAATTTAGCACTGTACAATAACAAAATACACGACAAAAAGCAAATTTTGAGATGCCCCCAGAGAGATTTGAACTCTCGACCCCTGGTTTACAAGACCAGTGCTCTAACCCCTGAGCTATGGAGGCTATGGCTGCGGGATCGAAATTACTGAACATTTTATATTGACCATAATTTGGCAGGTTTTTTCACATTTTCATATTAAAGTTTCACTTTGAGTGTACATTTGATAATTTGATAAAATATTACCAAAGCCTTTATAAAACTTGATGGTTTGTAACAAAGATTTGTTATAAAACCATCAAGTTTTATAAACATCCGCTAGATGGCGCTTCAGTATGATACGCTTTTGTTGTTTCGAAAATTGATTGGAACTAACTCTTAGAAAAGAAAACATTGCTTTACAATACATATAAATTCTTTTATTTATAAAAATAATCATTAAGTACCTATCTACGCAACAAGTAAGTACCTAAGTGTTCCATTTTTTTAATAAGTACATACAAATTCGAGCATCTAAAATAATAAAGAGGTGGACTCTTGTATTTGTATAGAATAGGGGGACCCCAATTTTTTTATAAATGTTTTGTAACCAAAATGGAGTTTTGCTAGATCCGGGGTGGTAGAAAAGTATCTACTAAATAGATACGCATGCTCTACGACTCTACGCCCGACAGCCGAAGAGTCGGCGTCCCTACTATAGTGGTCGTAACATTGGTTAACTCGGCCTATTCATAGAGAATATATCAATACATATATAAAATAGTAAAAATCGCGTGCCTGTACATTTAATAAATTTATGAAAAAAACTGTGTGGGCGATTAAATAAAATAACTGAAAACAAAAAAAAACAATTTTTTTGTTCTGTCTGTATGTTCACGCAAATCTTCGTAACTACCTACTGAACGGATATTTAAGCGGTTTTCAATAATATATTAAGCTCAGCTCAGAGCAACATTTAAGGCTTTGTTTTATTGAAATCTGATATCAGGAAAAAGAGTTGTCGTCATTTTTAATTTTACGCGTACGAAGTTGCGGGCACCAGCTAGTATAAGATAAGATGAAAATTTATTCTAAAGATCAACACACTCATTTTTAAAGATTAACAACTTATGATCTAAAAATACATAAAAAAATGATTGGCCAAGTGCGTGGCGGACCACGCGCAATGTAGGGTTCCGTAGTCACGAATTTTCACTTTGAGTGTACATTTTATAAGTTGATAGCCTTTAATTTTTAAAATTGTAAACCCTACTTAGCCCTGATAGTTTTCCTTTAAATTTCGTTATATATCCTATAGCTGTGAATTTTTTCACGTGTTAACATATAACCGTTTAGCAGATAGAGTGGGGGGACACTAAACTAAAACAAAAATTAAATCAAAAAACGGTGTTCACAACTTCAAAATATTTTTAAAAAACCTATCCAACGATACCATGAATCCAATCCAACGAACATGAATGAAAACCAAAAACTGACTTCAACAACACCGAACCACAACCGATTTTGATATAACTCCTATATTGATATTTATTTAATAATTTTACATACAGATTAACAGTATATAAGTATACACTAAAATACCTTCATGCTAGAGACTTACAAACGTAATAATTAAAATTAATGGTCAATCGTCATGGGACTACCTGACAAGTATTCATTCAAACAAAAAATAATTTTCTAAATTGGTCCAGGCTTTTTCGACTCTTCGAGTAGGTACCTAATCGGCGAACATAAGTACTTACATTAAAAAAAAAAAACATACACGTGGAAGGGACATACCCGTAATAAATCGAATCCTGGGCTATACTAGATCACATATATTGAAATTAAAATAACAACCAAAAAAAACGACATAGGTACAAATTGTCCAGGCGGCTAATTGCTGACTTACCCCCAAATTCATAAAAAAATACAAACGTCTGCTAAACCTATTTTAGTTAAAATATGTTTTGTCTCGCTCTTTCAATGTCAAATATTAAGAAGAGGAAAAGGGACTAAACACGTTTTAGCTAAAATAGGTTTAGCAAATGGTTTTTTTTTATGAATATGAGGGTTAGAATATCTACTATATGGAATTCCTTTTAAACTTGATGGTGACCAAAGGGTAAGAAACTGGGTGTGTGTCTGTGACGCTAGAGTCCATCTTTACTAGGCGCGACTTGTACCCTACGTCTGAGTTTGTAATCATGTACGTTCATTTTCATCTACTTATAACCACCACTTAATTGGTTCTGGTGAAGGAAAATATGGTGAGGAAACCCACTCACAAGTTCACTACTGCATAATAATGTCTTGTCATTAGGTGACAGCATTGAGCTACGCCAGATCTGACAGATCAGAAAAACTGACAACAGTGATTAGACTAGCAAGTGGCTTCTCACCACAAACGATGGCACACTTAGTTTCTTGTCCTATGTGCATAAATATCTTCTTATTGCATTTTGGAGGACATATTCGAAGCCAACGATAGAGCTCTTGAGGTTGTTTGCCTTTTACTGGAGCAACCAAATACAATGTGTAACGAAAGGGTTTATAAACTTGAAAGGGGATAAACGTTATACTCAATGTGAACAACTTTAACAAAAAAGCTGTATTCATTTTGGCACGTACCTAGTCGGTATTTAATTTTGTATAGAGCTGTCGATTTCAGGGATGGCCCCATGGTAAAAGTCGTTCACATTGATTGGTACGTTTACTCCCTGGCCTTTCGTTCGGGTTAATGTCCTTTTCCGCACACGTTGTATAACTTAATATCGATAGGCTAAGGAGAAGGTATTCGTATTGTCACCATAGAGTACTATTATATATGTTGTCACACTAAATAAGATATTTGTCTTACTTGGTATCGCCGGTCACGATAACAGGCAGACGCGAGTTGAAGTCAAGCCTGGTGAGTTTCTTGGTCTTCTTGGAGACGACCGCTTGCACGCAGATCGGCCGGTACTTGTTCACGTTTAGGTCGTAAACGTATACCTGGACCAATTATTATTAAATTAGAATTATCAAGCAAGTAGGTAAGTACCCCTATTTTTTATATTTCGAGTAGGTAATAAGTACCTACTCGTGGTGCAGATTTTCCATATTTATAAATTGTAGGTAAGTATATTAGAAAATAAAAGACATGATTGTAACCTTCCCATCGGCGGTGCAGGCCGCAAACACTGTGCTGGAATATGGCGCCCATTTCACGTCTCCGACGGGCGAACCGAGTTCGAACATAAAAAGTGGTTCACTGTAATCAAAACACCGTTTCATTACATATCAAAACGAAATAGGTAATAATAGGGAAAAAAATAGAGTTAGTTATCAATACATATAATAAAACAGTAGGAACCGCGTGTCTGTACATTTGATAAAATTAACAAAAAATGGGTGTGGGCGATAAAACAAGAGTAACAGAACACAAAAAAAGTTTTTTTGATTTTTTGTCTGTCTGTCTGTCTGTGTGTCTGTATGTACTCGCTAATCTTTAAAACTACTGAACAGATTTTTACGCGGTTTTCACTAAAAGATTAAGCTCATCCCTGAGCAACATATAGGTTGTTTCATCGAAATCTGATGTCAGATAAAAAAGTTATCGTCATTTAAAGTTTAAAGATAATTTTTCTATGGGCGATTTTATATTTACATAAAATAGTAACAGATGGCGCCTAAAGAAATTTTAAACCGCGCTATGGTTGTATTTGTGAAAATGTATACGAGCTGATTGTTTTGCACTATATGAGATTTGGTTAGTTATCTACTGTTGTTGAATTTGTTGTTTTTATACTGATATTTGGCTATACTTGGCTATGAAAATATGGAATGGACTTCTGTCTGAAGTTCTGATCTTGCTTTCATGCTGTGTACGTTAGTTAGTTAATATTTCGGATAGACATGTGTCGTTCGTTCAATCTTTAGGATCTTAATCAATACTGAACCGTTCAGTAGGCGACCCGGGTCTTTCGACCCGTTCAATCGATTGATTGGTTTTCTTACGAAACAATCGTTAACGGCTTCCGATCGCGAGCGAATAGATACTGTGGTGTCTTAATATTGCATTTTTATGTGAACTTTCGTAAACATTCGGAATCGTGTCGCAGTATCGCTGCGTTCGTTCGCAGGTCGCAGCGTAGGCGCGGGTCTGACAGTGAGTGTGAGGTGAGCTAAATCGATCGCAAAAGAAACGGTTCGTTTCGTTCGCCGCGATCGATTCGACCTAAAGCCGGCCGAAGTAAAAAAAAGCCAGAAACGAACGACCGAATCGTTTTTGTAGAAGTGAACGAACGGGTCGTGACGAGCTAATGACCCGTTCCTTTTGATTCGTTCAATGATTCGCGACCGACTCATCTCTAATTTCGGATAATATTGTTGATTTATAATTTGACACTTGGCTATGAAAATACGGACTTTCTGATCTTGCTTTGTGAATTGGTTAGTTAATATTTCGGATAATATTATTAATTTATAATTTGACACTTGGCTATGAAAATACGGACGTTGTGACCTTGCTTTGGGAATTGGTTAGGTATTTCGGATATTATCTTTAAAAAATTCTTGGCTACATAGATTTATTGAATTAAGTATATATATATTATTGTATTTTGTGCTTTGCTTTCAAAAATGCTTCGAAGAAAGTCAAATCTGTCTCAGAATACTAGACAAGCGAAAAGACAGCGGATGAGTAGATCCCAAGAATCCAATGACAAAAGACATACACGACTAAGTATTAATAGAGAACGAAATTCATTGACTCGCGCCTCGGAGAGTTCCACTCAAAAGGAGTCTCGACTAAGTGCTGATCGTGAAAGTCATTCGCTATCTCGCGCCTCGGAGACTTTTACAGATAGGGAGTTACGTTTGACTGCTGATCGAGAACGTCACACACTATCTCGCGCCTCGGAGACTTTTACAGATAGGGAGTTACGTTTGACTGCTGACTTTGTCTGCGTACCTATATTTATACACAAAGGTTATCATTATTATTGTGAGGGTTCATTATAATCCATTCATAAGTTGTTGTATGAAAGAGTAACTGATATCCATACATCTATAGATCAATCCATTGCTATTCAAAGAGGAAATGGAGCTAGCATAATGGGTACCTTTGAGCCAGGTACAATCCGTGGGGACATTTTTGATTGACAAATTTATATTAATTTTTAATTTTTGTACGATTTTCTATTATTTTATATGAAATATATTTTTCTTAGATCCTCATAAACTTTCACATTAGCAATATTAAAAGTATACCGCATTACATTAAAAATATCGAACTGTAAATATACAGACTATTAAATTTGTCATGTCATCAACAAGGGTGTGTAACAACTGAATTTCACACGGGTGAAGTCGCGAGCACCAAATACAGATAATAAAATATGTATTCGTTAGCAAGATATATAAGGAGTTACAGAACACTAAAAAGATTTTTAAGATTTTTGTTTGTATGTCAGTGTCTGTATGCACACTGTACACCCGAATGTCTGAAACTGCTGAACGGATTTTCACGCGGACGAAGTCGCGGGCACAGCTAGTTTCGGTCTAGGTAGATGGAAATAATGAATTAACCCTACATTTTTTTTTCTCTAGCGCTTTTTATAGTGTTCATAGTTGCATTCTCTGCTGGGGAATTTTTTCTTGTCCTAGTTTTATGTGAGAACGTTGGTACGCATACGTGTCACATTTAGTGTCAATAGCTTGACTAACTTCTATTCTAATTATTAAAGTTGGAGGCTTCCAAAGCACTGAAGAGCTTGAGATATGTTATGCCACTAAGCGGCATATTATAACATTGTGGTCAATCCCTGGGATGCTTAACTCAACTAACGAGCTTCTGCATCCTGCAGTTGTTGATCCAGTTTTAATAGGTTTTATCAAGATAAAGTACTTAAATACTTTAAGGTTCCGTTCATTCATAGTTTTAAATTACGCGCCCGGCAGCGTTCTGCGGTCGAGTTCTACGTATAACATTTTTAATCTTTTCATGGTACTCAGATGCTTTTAAGGAGTCCTGAGCCCCTGAGCCCACCCCCTAAATTCGCTACTACTTGGTGTGTGGTACTACTTGGTACTCACTCGCGTCCATCCTCCCAAATCTTGACTCTCCAATCTCCAGAACACGAGGCATAAATGCTGTTGTTGTACAAATTGTAGTGGATCCTGTAGACTGGCATGTGGTGCCCCTGCACCGAGCGCACGTAGTTACGGTTGTACTTCAAAGAGCAGGTGTGGATCATGCCGTCCTCGGTTCCGACCATGAAGATTTCCGACTTTTCAGGGTGGAAACAGATGCAGCTACCACAGCCTGGACGAAATAAAGAAAGCATGCATATTGTAGGTAGAAACAAGTCAAGTACCTTTGTAGGTACTTGACTTGTTTCTACCTACAATATGGTTTGGGAGCAGCGAATAGAACGACTACTTTGGACTTTCGAAGAATAAAGCTTCAAACATTATAATCATGCAAAATGAAACCTTCAAATTTATATAAAATGACTGTCGTAGTAGACAAAGTCAAACGTTCTGTCTACTAATGTCTTTGTGTCTGGAATCTGTCTACTCTCTATATAATTAAGTCGTGAATTGGAGTATCTTCAAATGGAACCTTATTGGGCATCTCGGTGGTCCTCGGTGATCGCATCAATAGCGCTTTTGCAAGTTTAGTGACACTGGGCGTGGTCCGCACTTGGATTAGACAGCCAAAAGTGGCATAAAATTTTCTCGACCTCCGTTCTTCGGAAGGCACATAGTATAGTAGTCGTCAAGCCAAGTCAGATGTTAGAGGCAGCTTTAAAAATCTGACACCAGTTTTGGCCAATTCCACATATGAAAAACAAACAACAAAACATCTAGCTTAAAACTAGTAAGTCTTATAAACTTACTATTAACAGTGACCATCGTGCCGTCCGGGCCGGGAATGGGCGGGACGCTCGATGATAGAGTAATTATTGTGGTTGCCTGCAATTCCCCAGGCATGACGGCCCACTGGACCACTCGGCCGTCTCCAGAGATTGAGAAGAAAGACGCTTCACCATCGATGAGGCGAGGTCCCCAGCGGATCTGAATTTTTTTGCGAATATTCAGTATCTCTGCTATAAGGTCAATAATTTTCGGCTATGGTCAATCATTTTCTAGGGAATATAATAAATGCGAAATTTCAGGATGTTTGTTTTGCTTTCCCGCCAAACAAAACGGCTGACAGTTATTATCCTGGGAAAATGTGAGTCTTTCACGGGATTGTTCAAAATTTGACTACGCGGGCATTAGCTAGTCTTGGTATAAAGCGAGAGAAGAAATAATATTTGGAGTTGCTTTGCGTCTAAAAATTAACACTATTTTCAAAATTAAGTGAGATAGATACTTACTTATTAGTCAAAAAATCCTTCCTTAGGTACTTAATTCTAGAATGTCATTATGTATAACGGAGAAATGACGGTGAAGTCCTTTTTAGAAAGAATTTCTGAAAAAATGCTGCTTAGCATACCTCAAATGGATTTCGTTTGAAATAAATTGGGCTAAGAACTTTATCTTACCTCCCAAACTATATTGCTATGCTTGTCGTTTACAGAATCAGACTTGTACTGATACGAAGACTCCAGAGTTAACTGGGCGTTGTAGACGCACACATTTCCGTCATAAAGTCCTGAAAACGTGAAGCCAAATAAAATAACTTATAACTATAACTAGAAGACATTGCGTTGCAGTACTGTTTAGTTAGCTACCTGCTAGTTGACGTTATTTACCCTTAAGGGGATACATGACTTTTTCGGGGTCCAGTGTTGCCCCTATTTAAAATAAATTATTTGAAACTTTAAAATAATTTTTTTTGTCTCAAGTAAGTCCTAGATAACTCTTCAAACTATGTTATAAACTACTGTTAAAGTGAGAACGTGTAGCTTTTCTTCACACATTAGCCAAAAGTGGCCGTTTTTCGTAAAAATGCAAAGAAAAGCTTCTCGTTTTCACTTTAAAGTGTGATAAGTAGTTTGTAAAATATTTTTAAGGGTTATCTAAGTCTTACTCAATACAAAATTTTAAATGATGTCTCCGTTTACTTTCAAATAATTTATTTCAAATGGGGTCAGTACTGGACCTCGAAATGGTTGGTTCAGTCAGATGAGATAAGGAGTAATAAGATACCTACCCAATTTGTCTGAAACTGCCGGGGTTATTAAAACTTATCAGGCCTTTCCTCCCTTTATTATCAGACTGCGCCAGAAGGAGCGTTTTTTAAATGTATGTATGTATATTTCTTTGGCAAGCTTTGCAGCCTAAACGGCTTGATAGATTTAAGCTTGGGAAGTGTCGTTGATTTGTCTTAATTATTAGATTAAAACTGGATGTGGATGTATTAAACATCAAAACAAAATGGTGGATTTTCGGAAAAATTTCACAGTGTAAGGTTTTTTAAAATTATTTTACCTACTTTTTTGGAAAGACTTTTAGTCTCTTTCAGAGGATATTGGTACAACTGTAACAAACACTCTTAATGTCTACTAGTACCAGTCATGAGTAGCTATCTAGCAGTCTAACTCACCAACACAGACAAGGTACGGTATTTCTTTGTAGACATCCATGCAGATGACGGGCGATTCCGTGATGACGGCGTACTCGGGGTACGCTGGGTTCTTGATGCTGTACATGCAGAGGCAGCCTTCACTCAGCTGGTTGGTGAAGTCCACTGAAATATTTATTTATTTATTTATTTGGGAAACAAACAACAACGCCTTGAAAAGACAGAAAACCCTCGAGGAAACGTTGGAAAGTTATGATGGTAGAGTAAACGTTGGAGAGTTATAAATAAATAAATAAATAGGGACAAATAACACTGATCGAACTAGCTCCAAAGTAAGTTCGAGACTTGTGTTATGGGACTACTAACTCAACGATACTATATTTTATAACAAATTCATATATAGTAAACATCCAAGACCCAGGACAATTCGAAAAAGACGATTTTCCAACTTGCCCTGACCGAGGATCGAACGCGGGACCTCTGGGTGGCGGACTAGCATGGTGACCACTACGCCCCGGAGATCGTCAGGTCGTCATTATGGTGGTAGAGTAGTGATTATAAAACATCTTACAGGAGCCATAACCAACAGCGAATAGGTCTTGATAGTGAGGATTCCATTGAATTTCGCAGGCTGCATGGCTCCTCATCGGCTCAAACTGGAACTTCCATAGGGGGAGCAAAGAACCCATGCCTTCGCGGAACTCATCAGATGGGTCGTCCCAGTAGCGGTAATCTTGGGCTGAGAGGAGAAAATCATTAAATTATTTTCAGACTTATTGAAAGCCATAATAGATTAAGGTTATATTATTCCGCATTGTGTAAGTTACCTTGAGTGATCAAGATTTGTTAAGGAAACCGGTAAATGACCACGAAAAAACAAGAGTCCGGCTTTCAAAAAACATACCAGATGTTCAAATCTGAAAGCCGCTCACATTTGTTTTGGCATTATAACTAAGAATTTCTTAGGGTAGCCTACCATTATACCAGCTCACTCATAGACATTTTGATTGACTAGCCCACTCTTTTTATCTGGGTGCTGCTCATCATGTATTTGCCAATACTGATTTTGTGTAGAGATCTTTTACTTACTGATACCATCAAGATGTTTTGGTTAAACGCACCGACTGGTTTGGTTAAACAAAACAACAAACATCCCGATCCTCTACGTCAGTAGCTCCTTATGTATATACCGCGTTGACTTCACATTCTTAGCGAATTTTCTATAGGGTCTTGCAAAATATAGGTACTGAAGCTATTTGCAGGTTAATTTCAGTCCATGATTCTGAAAAACTCTCCCCTCCTTCTATATCTACAAGTAAACCGATCACTGATCCGAGTTTCAAGGAAAAGCAAAAAAATATTTTTCATATTTCGATAAATGTTTTTGGGGAAAGTTGTTCAGTATAAGGTAATTTCGTACACCGCTAGGTACGCGCCCACTAGCCAAGCTGTTACTTTGCTCAACGCCTTGATTGCTCGAATGCCAAATGAAGACATTTTTTACGACACTTTTAAACAAATTGTTAATATTTGTAATTGTTATTTATCCATTTAGTGCTTAAAATGCAAAGTATTTGAGTTTTTAACGCACGTGCACAATTTGGGTAACTGTAAGTGCACGGGGTAATTTTTATCAATAATGAATAAAGTATCATGGACATCTGTCCTTAAAATAGTTTCATCTTCATATCAGCCGCAGGATGTCCACAGCTGGACATAGGCGTCCCCAAGGTTTTCCAAAACGACCGATTGGAAGCGTTCGGGACCGCGTCCAGCGTTTTCCTGCAACCTTGCTATCCGACCACCTAGTTGGTGGGTGTCCTTAAATAGTTTAAGTATATACTATGTTTATTTATTTATAACATACATTATTATTATCTTTATTAATTTATAAGTTTGAATTTATATTCATTTATAATTCGAATTTACATAACATAACATACATACTATTTAGCTGTTGAATATACTTCATAAAACTGAAATTGACTTACCGATATCGTCATAGATGTTTTGGTTAACCAGTCTCTCCAATATAGCCCAGGCCTCGCGGATCCTCTGCGCCAGGTGTTCGTCATGTATCTGCTGGGCTGACTTCGCATGCTTGGCTGCCTTCTTCCGCAGCTGTTCGGAATATGTGTGAGTTATAAAGTTTGTTTTATAGCTTGTGTCGCGTGACTGACATACATATTTTAAACATCAAAGTTTTTGAAACTATATAATGCAGCAGCTTTAATTTTGGCACCTAACGCGACAAAAATATGAATAACTCTTAAAATCGACTACGAATATTGGTCAACTACTTATTTTTTGAATGATATTTGACTAAAGTATTCAACTGGCAAAAAAGAAGACATCTGAAGTGGTGGATCCAGGATTTTGGTTTAGGAAGAGCTTGAACCCAATCAGGGCAGGATATCAAGATAAAGTTAGTTTTCATTTTCTGCTTTTCGACCCAAACTTAATTTGCTCCCCATTCGACTATGCAGGCATCAAAGACTTCTGTGTTTCTTTTCTCCATTTTTAAAAATCCTTTTTCTCCTGAATATTTGAAATGTAAATTTCAGTGCCTCGCGGACACGCATGACCTCATGCCAGCTTCATGACCGACTCCTTCACTTCTCAAGCCATACGGCTTTGGAATGAATTGCCCGAGGACATCAAACAAATCTCCAGCAATGAGACATGTACAAGTATATAGGAAAAAAGTGCATGATTTACTTTTTGAAAGCATAATCAATTAGCAAAATTCATCGTTTCTTACTATTTTCCATATATGTATAACTAACCAACTAAAATATAATATACACAAACATACATATGTTTGTGTATATTATATTTTAGTTGTATATATATTAAACATATATTTATTGTATTATATTTATAATAATTTAAAGTAATTAAGATATTTGGCTTTATATCTTTTATCTTTTTCTAAAGGTTGACAGAAAGAGAATGCTTTAGCATTATGTCCATATATTGTAGCTTTTTGCTAAATAAAGTTTTTGAATTAGCGTACACCGCACGTAGACAGACAACTCAACTTATTATTATATATTATATCCTTACAATTAGACGTCAGTCAACCTTGCACAGTTGCTATACAATTTCGGCATATATTCCTAAACTAGCTGATGCCCGCGACTTCGTTCGCGTGGACTTTATGACTCCGGCGTATTAATATAAATAACAACTAATGAGAGAGAAAGATAGAGAGAGATAAGAAAGTACTTGTAACAGTGTTAGGAGTTAAAAGTCAATATTATTTTAATTCTTTCCTTCGGGAGCCAATATGAAAAGAGCTGAAGTGTTACTAACCCTGGAGAAAGCCACATTAAGTTGGCCATGCGAAAAAGCAGTCCTTAGATCGACATCAGCAGCTTTAAGCCTCTAAAACTGTGACTTATTTTCATAGGAAAGCAAGTAAACACTGTGTATTTGTAAAACTGTGTATTTTCAAAAGGAAAATTGTTATACGCGGAATAAATACAGTTTCACTGGCACCACTCACAGTAAACTTTAAGTGTCTCAGCAGACTATGCCGAAGTTTAGCGGCAAAAGTTCAGTGTCTAAAGTTCGGTGGGGATGACACACTAAATAAGCTGAAGTTCAGCCGCTGAAGTTCGGTGGAAACGCCGGACTGTAGTGATGTGCCGATATGAGAATTTAATCTTCCGTCTTTGGCGAGTCTGCGGCGAACGGACACAGGAGCGGAAGAGGGAACGGAAGTGGAAAAGGGAACGGAAGCGGAAGCGGGAGCGGGAGCGGGAGCGGAAGTGGCAGCGGCGGCGGCGGCGGCGGCGGCGGCGGCGGCGGAGGCGTCGGAGGCGGCGGCGGCGGCGGAGGCGTCGGCGGCGGCGGAAGCGGCGGCGGTAGTGGCGGCGGCGGCAGCGGCAAGAGCGGGAGCGGCGGCGGCAGTGGCGGCGGCGGTAGCGGCGGTGAAGGCGGCGGTGGGAGCGGCGGCAGCGGCGGCGGCGGGAGCGGCGGCAGCAGCAGCGGCGGCGTCGGCGGCGGCAGCGGCGGGAGCGGCGGCGGGGGCGGGAGTGGGAGCGGGAGCGGGAGCGGGAGCAGGAGTGGGAGCGAGAGCGGAACGGGTACGGGTACGGGTACGGGTACGGGTACGGGTACGGGTACGGGTACGGGTACGGGTACGGGTACGGGTACGGGTACGGGTACGGGTACGGGTACGGGTACGGGTACGGGTCCGATTCAGGCAAAAGCATCGGAAATTCGGCATTATGTGTTGCTAGTAATGCAAATAACATTGCATGCATGCATGCATTGGCTAAAATTCAGCCGCTGAACTTCGGCATACAGTGCTGAGACACTAAGTTGGGTTCCGTTACACAGTTTCGGCGGAGTCAAATTGCGCATTCGCATTATTGGCCCTCCGACATTAAGACTTATTTTGTGAGCCGAGAGTCCATTTGCTGCAAGTGAATTAAGAAACTCAACTGGATAATTGGTGGTGTCGTCAACATTTCTATCCAAGAAATTAACAATAATTTGCGTCATAAGTTCTATAATAATTGATTTTTAATTTTTTGGTGTCAATATGGCGCGTTCACATATCCAAGAATTTTTCTGGTGTGTTATGCTCTGAAGGTCCGCAAATTCTGAACTTATAAGTTCTTCTTCGGACGAAACAACTTTTTTTTGGAAAAATTTTCAATGTACAGTCACATTTTTTTACTATTTTATTTGTAGTATAGATTTAGTATGTTTTTGTTCAACGACAACAAAAAAACATCATCTATAAAAATTTCAACTGTCTAGCTATAATGGTTCATGAAATACAGCCTGGTGACAGACAGACAGACAGACTAACAGTCGGACGGTCTAAGTAATAGGGTCCCGTTTCTACCCATTTGGGTAAGGAACCCTAAAAATTATGGGGGGCTCCCATACTACAAACGTGATTTTTCATAGATTATGGTACGGAACCCTTCGCGCGCGTCCGACTCGCTCGGCCAGTTGTATTATAACTCAACAAAAAGTTCTCATCAGACTTAACAACTTTTGCTAAGGCGGCATTTTAATATTTTTTATAGTTTAGCTGGACCATTATAGTTCTGCATCATGTGTTCCATTTTCCAAAATCAATTATAGCCTATATGTTGCCCAGGCTTCACAGCTATATAACAAAAAAAGTTTCATTCGAATCCGTCCAGTATTTCCGGAGATTAGCGTGTACAAACAGACAAACAGACAAACAGACAAACAGACAGACATTTTTTTTTATTTTCTTACTCTATTACTATATCTCCATCGCCACAAATATTTTTTTTTGAAAAATTTTCAATGTACAGGCACATTTTTTTACTCTTTTATTATAGTATCTATAGATTACTCGTAAAATTAAATTAGGTCGTGGAGAAACATAAATTAAGTGTATTTATGTTAGTAGGTGCGTATATTTATATAGATATTGTCAAGTTACCCGCTTTGGCTTCTCGTCCTCTTTCTCTTTCATCTTCCTGGCGTAGTCTTCTTGGTAGAAGTCAAATATGATGCTCTGCAGTGCTGTAGACCCGTAATTTGCTCGTGGTGGCGGGATAGTTTGTGTGTCCACTGACTAGGAAATAAAGCAGTAATTAACAAGTACAGTAAGCCGCTGAGTATTGTTAATAAATAATAATAAGCATTGGAAATCTCATCTCAGTAACACAGCTTGTGTTATCAGATATTTTCTATTGTAATCTATGCTGTTTGACATCACGGGCCTATGTTGTTTAAGTTTTTATTTATTAAGATACAGTTTACGTTTATCTTTATAATTAAATAGAATTCAAAAAATACAAAACTTTGAAACGATTGACAGAAAAAGATGAATTGAGTAGAACATAACATACTCGTCTCGGAAAGTTGTAAGTGAGAGCGGCTCGTTCGCAGAAGTTGAACTGGTTCGCCAGCTTCTTGACGCGAGGCTTGATGTCAAATACTTCTTCGGCGTCTAGAGGGATTTCAGGTTCTTCTTCTGTTGGAATCAAAGTTAATTTACCTTAGTTTATCTTTTTAAGTTACCGGCCAAGTGCGAGTGGGACTCGCGCACGTAGGGTTCCGTACCATTATTTATAATAAATCACGCCCCACTTAAATATTTATTTTATTCTGTTTTTGTTATAGTGGCAACAAAAATACATCATCAGTGAAAATTTCAACTGTCTAGCTATCACGGTTCATAAGATACAGCCTGGTGACGGTAACAGACAGACGGCTTGACAGACGGACAGAAACTTAGTAATAGCGTCCCGTATTTACCCTTTGGTAACGGAACCCTAAAGAAGTAAGCAATATCGTTTTCGGACAAAAATAGATTATGAGGGATGGCATAGAAGACAACATATTCTACGCTACCTGACGTAGCTCAAAGACTGTCTTTAAGTCATCACAATAATTATTACATAATAGTGAACTATTACGGTTAGTATCTGAAGGACAAGATATCAGAATGGCTAAGTAACACAAAGTACATATCTCAAAAAGACTATGTATCCAGATCGTCTTTATTTCATTATTACTAAGTAGCATAATGACTAAATTTCAAAATGCATTATGTAGCAAGGGGCTAAAATTGTAGAAATATCTCACGTTCTTCAGGCTGCGCTTCCTCACCACCCTCGCCACCCTCGCCGGCCACTACCTCTTCTGCTTCCTTCTCCTCCTTAACCTCTTCAGTCTCTGGTGGTTTTTCTTCTTCAGGAACCACATCCTCTGAGAAATAATGATTATGATGGCATTATGATGATTACTCGTCGTAAATATAGGATTTATTTAGACCAGAGGTTCCCAAACTTATTTTGTCAAACGCCCACTTTAAAAAATCAGTTATTTTGTAGCGCCCCCCATTTTTTTCACCATAAAAACATGAATCACATATTTGTCTTGCCTGTAGTTTAATTCAACCTGTATTCTAAACGAGAGAGCAATAATAATACATACACCAGTACATTAGAGTATTTTTATAAAAAATAACAATAATCAACATTGTTAATTTTAAATAAAAAAATAGCAATAATAATACAATTTTACAATAATAAAGAGTATTGGAAGTGGGGACCTCACCTGCGAAACTTTAAAACACGAAATTTTTTCAGTGTTTGATTCCTTTAACGATATAAATAGCGTTGTGAATGCATTAAAATAATAAATATTAATTACATTTTTAAATCACATCAGCGCCCCCCAACTTTATTCTGGGCCCGTTAGCGCCCCCCTTAAAGCCTCCAGCGCCCACAAGCGGGCGTTATCGCCCACTTTGGGAAAGACTGATTTAGACGCTTGTCCACTATTTTGTAAAGATATCTTACATACCCATAGGTTAAAATATTCAACGACACGTTATTCTTTGTAAAACTTTTTATCATCTCTATTTTTAAGTACTTAACTTGTTTTTCTGGTATAAATTTGTTTTCACATAATTTTTGTAAGTATGATAATGAAGATGATTTTATTTGAGAGTGATTATTAGACTTTTCTTGATTTGGAATTGTATCTGATATGAGGCTTATAGCTAGATGATTGCAATTCTGCGGTATGGATTCAACTAGCTGAAGATTGTTAACTCTGTGGTATGGATCCAACTAGCTGACGATTGCCAACTTTGCGGTATGGATCAAACTAGCTGACGATGGCTAACTCAGCGGCATGGATCCAATTGGTAATAGTCTATTTTGCATGTATGTATATCTAATAATTGTAATGTGTGATAAATGTAATTGGTTTATATCGTTTTTCTCACAGTAAACAAATAAACATAATAATAAACATAAACTAGCTGACGATTGTCAACTTGATTAATTTATTTAAGTAATGACATCTAGTTGCCCCCCATGTTTGCTGAGCCCTTGCAGGGCGTCACTTGTACTTTATTTATATTTATGTGACATCTTTTTAACTTGTGACTTGCAAATAAATAATCTGAATCTGAAACTAGCTAACGATTGTCAACTCTGCGGTATGGATCCAACTAGCTGACGATTGCCAACTCTGAGGCATAGATCCAACTAGCTGACGATTGCCAACTCTGCGGCATGGATTCAACTAGCTGACGACTTTCAACTCTGTTATATGGATCCAACTGGCTGACTAACTTGAATAGCACAGTTTTCAAAAGAAATAACAAAGGTTCCAACACTTATCTAGAAACCATTCCTTTGCAGGCAGTTTTCGGTACGAAGTCACTGTAAGTAATTTTAAAAGAATAGGGCTATAGACCAGCTAGCTAAGTAATCTAGTATAAGCTTACCTTCAGGTTTAGTTTCCTCAGCAGGTGGCGGTGGCTCGGGTTCCGGTTCTTCTTCTTCTTCTTCCGCCGTGGTAGACTTCTTCACTTTGGCTCGCTTGGGACCCGCCTCGTCAAAGCCAACGCTGCCTATATTACATATAATTTAGGATATTATTATTTTATTAATTTTCAGTCTTAGATTAGGTTTTATAAATCATTTATAAAAGTAAAGTATACTACATCATACGAGTATACGATCTCCGTGGCGTAGTGGTCATCATGCTAGTCCACCACCCAGAGGTTCCGGGTTCGATCCCCAGTCAGGGCAAGTTGGAAATGCCCTTTTTTATAGATACCTATTTATTTATATAGATATATATATATATATATATATATATATATATATATATATATATATAGATATTTATTGTCAACCCAGGACAATTTGAAAAAGTTTTTTAAATGTATTTGTTATAAAATATAGTATCGTTGAGCTAGTATCTCATAACACAAGTCCCGAACTTACTTTGGGGCTAGCTCAATCAGTGTAATTTTTCCGTATATATTAATTTATTTATAAACATATCTACTAATAAAAATCTAACATACTCATAGTTGCCCAAGCTACGGCTGTAAGAGCCGTAGAGAGAGAAACCTTTAGCGTGCCGTAGTGTCCGGGAGTAAGGGCTTCTGAATCCGACCCTTAACTCAGCTATCTAGCAAGAGAGTCTAAAGCTCTTGGTCAATTTATTTATGGTGAATCTATGAAAAGATTCCTATTCAAGGAAAAAATTGCTCATCGCTAATAAATATATTTCTGTTTTTCCTAACGCCTGACTGGTATAGAATGAATTAGCATTAAGTCCAACTATTTTACCATTGTGGTTAACAAAGAATAAAAAAATAAAAGATTATTCAAAATATATAGAATAGAGGGCGTAAAATATCGCAGCTGAGAAACTTGGAAGGTGGATCGTAATTGATGAAATTTCACTTGGAAAAAGATAAAGAAGTGTTTGAGAAGCTTAAGGTCAACCTAAATAAGTGGGACAGAAGAAAAAGAAGAATTTATACAAAACGAAGGTACGTCATAATTCGCTACTTTCCAACAAGTCAAATCAGATACTTTTTTCTTAACGCCAAAACAATCATTTTCTATGGGGTTTGTACCAAATATAGAATAATGACGTCATAATTTCTTGGACTCAAATATCGCTCTTATTATCATTTTTCTGCAATAATAAATCTAAAATCACATTGAAAATGGTACGATCATGACAAGTGACAGTATTTTGTGACGTATTATTTTCTTATCAGTACCAAATAATTTATTTTTGACCCAGGAATGTACCGAATTATACTGAACTAATATCGAATCTCGAAAAACTATGCCGTTTTCATACTTATTTTTTGGGCTGTATTGGTAGGTACACTGTCAGTTTCTATCGAACTAACTGATTTTATTAAATTATTGATAACTCACTTTTCGACTTGTAGAACCACAGAACAATTCATGGATTTTGCTAAACGTGACTGTTGAGACTGTTGAGTCTCTCTACTCCATATAGCAAAAATAAAAAAATAAATATATAGGCACAAATCACACAGATTGATCGAGCCCCAAAGTAAGCTTAAGCTTGTGTTATGGGATACCAACTCAACGATACTATATTTTTATGATAAATACATATATAGATAAACACCCAGGACCCAGGACAATTTGAAAAAGGCCATTTTCCAACTTGCCCTGGCTGGGAATCGAACCCAGAACCTTCGGGTTGGCGGACTAGCGTGTTGACCATTACGCCACAGAGGTCGTCAAAGAAGTGATCTCACCGTATCCAGCAGAAATTTGAGCCTTTGCCTCATCAGAGTCCTTGCGAATAGCCGTGCCCTGGTAGATATACAATGGGTATGCTTTCCCGAAGGTTGGCTTTGGCTTGGTCACAAATTGGTTTTTGCCATAATGATAGGCAACTTCGTCGGCTACCCACTGCATGTTGATGGTTGTCAAAATGCGACCTACTTCCTCTTCTAAGTCCTGAAAAACTCTCAATAACTTATTTAAATATTTAGTAACGGAGAGAAATTCTGCTATTTTAATAATAACTGGCCAAGTGCGAGTCGAACTAAGGGTTCCGTACCATTATCTTAAAAACATCACGTTTGTTGTATGGGAGTCCCACAAATATTTATTTTATTCTGTTTTTATTATTTGTTGTTAAAGCGGCAACAGAAATACATCATCTATGAAAATTTCAACTATCTAGCTATCACGGTTCATCAGATACAGCCTGGTGAAAGACAGACAGACAGACGGTCGGTCATTGGAGTCTTAGTAATAGGGTCCCGATTTCACCCTTTGGGTACGGAACCCTAAATATGATCTGGTGCAAGTACTGAATTTGAAACAAATAAATTGCTATTGTATAAGATAATGGCAAATTGGTAAAAAGTTTAGCCCCTTGGGGCTTTAAAAAGGTTATGCTTACTGCATCTGGGACCTCTTCCTGGTCCTCAGGCTTTATTAACGTGCGTGGTTTCAGCCAGTCCAAGCCTTCATCTTCTTGCAGGTTCCCACGGGACTTGCTTACTTCTTTCTGTAAATTAGTTGTTAGTACGCTTCATTAATATGGGTTTTTGGTATGATGAAGTACGTGATGGTGCACGCGTGATGATTCTTAAGGCAATGTTTGAGAATTATAATAAAACAAAATTTTGTAGACACAAATAATCAAACAGTAGTAAAAGTATATAAGAATAAACCCAAACAAAAAGAACATATATATAAAATATATAAAGATATGCATATATACATAATAAAAGAGTTTGGAGAAAAACAAAGAAAGAATAAATTATTTGAATGATTAGTATGTAATTATTCTATTGTTTATTTACATTTTTATGGTAAACCAAAGTTATTGAAGCAGAGTTATAAAATCCAAAAAAATATATACAATGTAATAATTTTACTGGTAATAAAATTTACGTAAAACGTTTATTCGAATGAACGGCGCTTTATGGTTCATGAATTAGTTTATGTTGTTAGACCTGAATTATAATTTACGTAAAACCCAAAATATTTTGTAAGTTTTATAAGTACAAATAACAACTGCTATATTTAATTTATAATCATTAAAAAGTATGAAAGGCATACATCATATGTTTAGTTTTAAGTGGAGAAACCAAAACATTAAAACCGATTAATGATATATTAACTTTACTTAAACAACATGAACCTGACTCTAAAGAAAAAAAAATCTTTGATTATTAAAATGATGAAAAGAATTTTGTAAATTACACGTTCACTTCCGTAAAATTTTACTGTGATATATAAGTAACCAGTCTATATTAGGCATTATTTTTGGGTAAGTATCAATTATCACAACAACTTCTCATTTTATTAGACAGGGAGGTATACTTATTTGAGTACGTACATTTGAATCAAAATGAAGTAATGTTTTATTTAGCAGCACATTTTCATCTTCATTATGTAGAGCGCGCTTGATTAAAGCCTTCAACATTTCAGAGCACGAAAATCAGAGCAAAAGCACGCAAGCTCCGGACGGCAGCAAATGAAGAACTGACATCGAATTGTGAGCATAGGATTTACGAGGAAATATTCACAAACGTTTGCATATTATTACGTCTTTATAGCCCACGATCATGTTATACAAATATAAATAATTGTTGGCGCTTTAAAAGCAAAAGCAGCGTAAACAATGATGAATTCGGTGGAACGATTCGGGCCATTGCGTGCTCCAAGCTTGTACTTATCTACATTTTTAATTTCTGTTAAAAGTTGCCCTTGATCACGAAATTTGTACTCACGTCATCTTCAGAATCGGTTTCTGATAAAATAATATCTTCGTTACTGGCCGTTTGGATTGAAGACATAATTAAAAAGAAAATTTAAGAGAAGCCACTAAAACCTCTTTGACCACCAGAGGTTATTTCATTAATATTCATTATACTGGCTGTTTTGATTCATAAAAATTAAAATAAAAACTTTTTAATTAGGATATATATACTAAGACATTTTTCTTAGACTGCAGAATTCAGACTGCCGCGGTGCTAATGCCTAGTTTGAATTATAATGAGCGGTAGTGTAAACTGCATTGCATAGATTATAGCCGGCAATGTAATGGTAGCGACGACTAAAAAGTTTTCATAATTATAACAACCTAATTTAATAAATGTTACTATTTTGTTATTTAATATATTAGACATCAAATTAAAAAAAATGATATAAAGTAATATATCAAGGCAAAATACAATAGGGATGTGGGCTGGGTAAAAAATATATTATATTTTATTTAGTCCGTCAACTAGATTATCCAATACTATAGGAAACTGAATTTTTTCATTTAGCAAAGTAGTATATCTAATGAGCCAAAAAATTTTTCTACACATCCCTAATAAACCTAGATAACGTTGACTTTTGGGTATCTGAGTAAAAAACCTTATTTTTTTCAATAATAGGCATATTAAAGAGCCTTTAATGCTAAAAATATTACTGAATATTCTCGGATGGTCTTTTTAGATATCAAATAGATTTTTCATTCCTTCTCAATGAGTATCAAATAAATTTTGAGCTAGCCCCAAAGTAAGTTCGGGACTTGTGTTATGGGATACTAACTCAACGATACTATAATTTATAACAATTACATACATAGATAAACATCCAAGACCCAGGACAACTTAAAAAGGCCGTTTTCCAACTTGCCCTGACCGGGGATCGAACCCGGGATCTCTGGGTGGCGGACTAGCATGGTGACCACTACGCCACGGAGGTCGTCTAAACCTTTAGGGATTAAAATTATTGGGAATGTCTGATAACTGAATCAAAACACAATACCTATCTCCGATGACTGACTATCCTGCACTTGAGTTTTTACCTAAAATCTTATATTCTTGGTATCTAAAGTGAATACCTAATAATAACGAAACTTATTTTGTAGTTATGACGAAAAAATTTTTCAAGATAGGTATAGGCGTCATGCGTCATTTACTTAGATACCTACATAAATGTACCTACGTCTGTCGTCAGTCAATAGTAGAATTAAAAAAAATTCTTTTTAATTTGTTTACATATTACATACATTACGCACATATTACGTGTTTGCTGCGTCACGAGTCAAAGTTACTTTAACACTTTTACCTAACCAGCCTGTTTTGCTGACCGTGGATAGTTGAAAATTACTGGCCACGGTTGGGCGTGTCGCCAAATTCTAATTAGACGGTGTCTGGCGTAAGGTAGCACAGGGATCAGCTCGTGCCGAGTACATTAATCCTTTGTTGTATTGTAATCACGATACCATTTGACCCGGGGACGTAGCAGCAGCAAGACGTTTAAATCTCTCTTTGGTAGAGCGGATCTTAAGTGACGTGCCAAATGTAAGTACATTTTTATCATATAAATACTTCTTCGTATTTAACAGCTTCATGGCTCTTCTGTGGAGTATGGAGTATGTATTCTATGTATAGTACTTATATAAATAAACTTAAAAAAAAAACCATTTAAACCGTTCTAAGGAAAGATTGAGTTTGGCAATGCATATACAATCAGTAAGTACCTATCTGAATTTCAGGCAGTATATACGGATAGACCCCCTGATGGCATCAAATTATTACTTTTAAGGTATTTCTTAGATTATATTAAAACGTAAAGTGACAGAGCTTATCGGAGTTTCTAATCATATTTTGATAGTGTTCATGTTCCTTGGGGATAGTTGCTAACTTAACTATATTCTTTAAATAGAAATAGTGATTTTATTAGGCCTTATTCTATATAACTTTAAGAGTTTTATGAAGGTTCGTAGTATTTCTTTTACTTAAAAAGTATTTTAGTATTTTCTTAACTTTGCCCAACAGTGGGATGATATGGATTAGGTAAAAAAGGAGTACTTTTACTTAAGAATTTATTTACATGTCAACTATTTTAAACCTACTTATTTCTCTTTGGCAGTAGAGTTCCAAGAAAGTATCGTGCATATAATTCGTACTCAAACAGACTAATGGCATTCGTCGTTGTGCTTTTCACTTATGACAGAAACATTAACATTAATTTGCTAATCAACTATGACCTTTAAAAAGCACAAAATAGCCTTCTTTTACGGCATATTTTAAAACTTCCTAAACTTTAATGCTCATACCGGCAAAGCACGGAATGGCATTGAAGCTTCATATAAAATGTGTTGTTCCCGTTTCTGAAATATTTCAGTAAAAACACGAGTACCTAATGATATAAAAACAGCGATACATGCATATAAATATTTTACGACCCGTCCTAGAAAGCTATTTTTGAAATGGAGAGTCATTAAGCGAACGTATACGCATAAAAGTCGTTCGTTTACTCCCCATTTTCAAAATAGGCCTTTAGGTTGCGTGTAGAGAACGAAATGATTCGATTGGTATTTGGTAGGGATATTGATAGCGATTATCGTGAAAATAATCAGTTTAATAACGATTTCCTTATTTTGATTTGATTTGCGTTCGCTGTGCGTAAGTATATATTGATTTTACCCGTGCCCGTGGGAGTCGCTGGCGGTGTTTAGGTATGGCTTAAATAATTTTATTTTCAACAGACTTCCAAAAAGGAGAATGTAATAAATTCGTCGCGATCTTTTTTTATGTAGGTTTACCGTATATTTGAAAATGCCTGGACCGATTATTTTTTTTGTTTGAAAGTATATACATACTTGTCAGGTGGTCCCATACAAATTTTATCAAAATCAGTTGCGTAGTTTAGGGGTGAAGTTAGTTTTAAGTTTTGAAAAAAATATAAATAATGTATTTTTAGAATGAATAAATGGAAAATATGACATGAACCAGACTTCTCTATTTAAAACAATTAATGTTTATTGATTATACCACATAAATCTATTAAAAGTCAAAACGTAATGTGTGGTTTTTGTAAATCAATTGGTTCCTGCAATCTTTAAAATTAAGGTCAAGTTTTCTTAATAAACTTATTGTATTCTTTGGTTTTATATAAAGTAGTCGTAAGAAAATTTACCAACAAAGTTTTTTTAATTACATGTGTTATCCTAAGGGAAAATAAATAGTAAATAAATAGAATATAAGAACTTATATAAATAATATGGGAAATATATACGAAACACATCGTTTTTTTGGCAAATTGTTACAAAAAGATTTTTCCGAAACTATAGACACAATTATATAACCCACAACAGCAGCTACAACAAATTGGATTGACAGACTGGATTGTGGATTATATTGTGGAAAGTTATATTTTGTCTAGTTGTCAAAGGTTGCTTCACCACTTACGACGGTAAGAATTTATATTGTATGGATATTTTTTGCTTAACCATTATTATGAACATACAAAAAGGGGTCATAGTGCGTGCAGTGTAACACACAGTTGAGAAATGAAAACAAACATGTAAACAAGTAAAGAGCACACTTATTTACAACATGGCTGTAGACATGACAATGACGACACAAAGCGTTGGCTCCAACATATCACGCAAATAGGCAAACATTATTATAAACAAAAAAAATGTTTGAATGTGTTTGCACCAACAGCAGAACATTCGACAAAACATGTGATAGGACGCACACGGACGACGACGGACAAAAACGGACACAATCACTGGGTGGTAGAGTCGTATTTACAATGATCCGCTGTCATGCTAAGCCCTAATGACTGTACTCACTCTTATCCGTTTTAGAAGAAGCCCTAGGGATTTCTCAGAAGACTTATTTCGCCAAATTTCTGGCAATTTCATAGCCTTACTGATCCCTTGCGGGCTAGGCAGCTGAATAAAGTTGTAAACATTAGTCTTTTCTGCTAAGAAAATGAAAAGTGCAAAATTTTGTGATGTAAATGTGATTGTTCGTTATGTATTGTTATTTTTTTGAACTGTAAATAGGATTGACGTCATTTAGTAACTTGAATACGGCCACATCACCACGACATGATTAAATCTAATAAAGTTTTTATAGTATCGTTGCTCAAAACCTTGTTCGTTCTTCTGTATGTTGTCAACTTACCTATGCGTACAGCGTACTATGCCCTATAGCAACAGACATAGGACGCAAAGAATATCAAATATGATCCAAAAGGCACTAACAAAACATGCAGAAACTATTTTAAGCGCAGATGTTTTTCATGATGCTAACATACGTATACTTCCTCTATAGAAAAAAAATTTGCCTCACATACAAGTAAGCCGTTCAGTTGATCCAAATCTACGAAATCACAATTTTTATCATATTATAATTAAAAGGTTCCTTGTAAAAAGATGTTTAGTACCATCTATCGAGTTCCAATATCATCATCATCATCACAGCCCTTCTTCCGCCCACTGCTGAGCATAGGCCTCTCTTCGTCGAAGCCACCCATCTCGGTCCTGTGCTGCTTTCATCCAGGTGTGACCCGTGACTTTGGTTATATCGTCAATAAAAAGAGTAGATCTATTAATAGCTATCTCATGAAAAGTTGCAATGACATTGTCTTAACATACACGGATACTGTGTCAAGACCTTCGTTCTTCATCTTTCATGGTTAAGGCAGAAAAAGAAGAAAAGTTCATTAGTATCGAGATGATGAAGCTAAATTCCAACTAGATTTGCTGTGATACAAAATGTAGAGGCACGAAAATGTATTTTGATTTAAAATTTTAATGCAATCGATTTTAGTAAATCAACTTAATGTTGATATTTAATAAACTTAATAGTATCCTAAACGATGCTTGGCAAAACTCGTAACCATAAATTTCAAATCAGATAGCTTTAAACCAAATCTATTCCACATGGTGTGCTGACTTAGAAACATAAATCCGTTAAAGGATCAAATTTTCAAATTCGTGACTAGAAATCGTTTGGAAACTAAAACAGTTTCGGCTAAATATATATACTGGTACCTTCTAAGTTGAGCATTCATATTGAAATAGCGAAACGGTGTAAAACTACGCTAAGTCAGTGTCGGACTGGACATACTGTGGAGGTGGCGTTTGTCAGTGAGGCCCCTGTCTACAAGGGACACCTTCCCCGCCTTTCCTTTTAAATTTTCAAAAGTATATATATTTATTTTAAATAATAGCAAGTTCTAAAAAAAGGAACAATCAAACCTTGTCCCTTATTGTGTCAATGACATACTTAAAAATCATTGAGATCGGGTAACATTTAGGAATGGAAAACCATTTTTTATTTTGTATACTCCCCCAGTGCGTACTATACTCCCCTATTAACCATAAGGTTGATGTACGCCTAACAGCTGCTTTTATGCAATTTAAATAAATAAATAGGGACAATAATTGAGCTAGCTCCAAAGTAAGTTCGAGACTTGTGTTATGGGATACTAACTCAACGATACAATATTTTATAACAAATTCATATAAAGATAAACATCCAAGACCCAGGACAATTTGAAAAAGGCCATTTTCCAACTTGGCCTGGGCGGGTATCGAACCCGGAACCTCTGGGTGGCGGACTAGCATGGTGACCAATACGCCACGGAAGCCGTCGAATTTCTATTTTATTATTACTCTTATTTGCATCTTAATATTTACTATTTTTTACCAACTTATTCATAAAAAAACTGCCCTCTTTGAATTGGTCAGTCATATCGTACGACTGGGCCTTTAGAGATTTTTTTAAGATAAAAGAGCCTGGATACCTCTATGGTTCTGTATTTGTTCCTGCGCTGTATGTATAAAAAATGCAATACCTTAAATGAGTGTAACTACAAGCACTCTTTTTTCGGTCAGTTGCATAAAAAATCTGCACTTCTTAAATTGGTAGCATACTCACAATATAACCGATTTAGGTGGGGATTTAAGGGGAATTTGGGGTTTGATTAGTTCACTTACTACTAAAATTAATTTTAGCTACCAACGGCAATAGTGGACACGACAAACACTAAGCTAAGCCTTCCAAAATATTTTATATTAAAAAGTGATTGACGTTTGTGACTGACTTATTAATAGCGGTGGCCGCCATAGTTTCCTAATGTGTGAGAGAATCAGACAGAGCCTAAACTGAGATAACTAAGTAACCATAAAATATTTAAAGAAGTCACAGTAACAAAATGTTTCTCTTTTCCTCTATATTTACGGTTGTATACGTCTGTATCTTAGCGAACAAAGTGTACTAAACAGTGTGTTTTTCTAATCTCACATCACAAATGTGATAATGAGGTTTACACAGTTATCAGTTCACGAAATGTATAAGAGATTCCATAATACTTTTGAGAGTGTATTGTAGTAGCGGAAATGATAATAGCAGTAAAATAATTTTAAGTTTCTTTTTAATGTGATTTGCCTTTGTACTGATTAAATAAGATTTTGAAGATTTTTTATGATTGTAAGTGCAATTTATTTACTTGCATAATCTAAAGAGTTCCATATGTTTGATTAAATATGTAACGAAGTCTCGATTTAAACTCTATGATTGGATCTTTTACTTGGTGAGTATAATTTAAGTCGCATTGGTAGTCAAACTATTTATTCATGGTACCTTGTAAAATAAAACGTGACCTTAGTAACAATAGAAACTCTAGAAAGAAAATGTTTATCTTTCGCTAGAGTTCTTGAACTATTTTTTTATAACTGCCAGAAATTTTCTAGCCCCAACTTACGTAGTACTTACTATGAATATACAACGACGATAATCAAGATAGTATAAATAGATACTATTCAATTGGCTACAAAAACAAATTGAAGTCCTCATTAGGGTTCTCATTAGACATAAATGATTGAAACTTCTTATAATTATCATATCAGCCACAAGAAGTCCACTTACGGATTTAATTCTATAATTTAAAAAGAAAATGCAGTAAATTCTTGAGTAAAGTGTTAGATAGATAGATCAGGGTTGGCAAAGTGTTTGGTCGATGAGAGCATTGTTACGTGTTATTATGTAATAAAGTAGGCATTCAAATGTACACTTATATATAAAGGAGAAGAAACACTAAGGATCTGGATAGGTTCTTATTTTAAGTAGAGTAAATTTAACTAAATTAGTTGTTACTAATTTTAGTTCTTAAAAGTTTGCGCAAGATTTTGAAAGTACGAAATGTAATATCAAAAAATTGTTAAATATTACGTGTAAAAATATATAAGAAATACAATCTATTCGTATATATTCTTACCTTTTTCGGAGCCATGCTTCTAAATTATATAAAAAGCAACATTATGAAAACACTGGGTATCTATTTTAAAATACCCTGACGGAAAAGTTGTCTGTGTCCGTAAATAAACTTGACAGTGGGTATATTAGGGATTATCGTGCGCGCGCAAGGTTCAGTTTCCATGGAAACAGGGTCGGGGAGGAGAGGAGGGTGAATGGTGACTGCGAAGGTCTACTGTGTTTTACCAGCCAGCCGGTGGTTAGCAACAAAAGGACGATTTGCTCCAATATCTGGTAATATTTTCTATTTTACTTCTACATTATTAAAAAATCTTAATAGTTTGTGTTTTGTTGACCATTGACAAGAGAAAATGTGGTCTAAGTCGTAGGAAAATAGACTTAGACGATTAACAAAGCCCGGGGATGTAGCTGAAATCTTAGTTGAAATATAATTGAAATGCCACATGTCTGCGACATAAATAATCATTGATGGTTAGTACCATAGGGTTAGTAGGTATAATAATTTTGATTTAAACTTTATAAAATAGTGGTATTTATAATGCTTTTGTGCGCATAATTCAACCATGTTGATCTAAGTTGATTTCAAAACTGAAGGTCGTGTAGGATATTATTAAAAAGATTGTGAAAATGATTCGTAAAATAAGAGGGTTTAAAAGGATCTGCTCTGTTTATTATTAAGATCTTATGGCAACATTTTGACTACCTGGATAAAAATTGTAAGGTACTTACATGGAAACGAAAATATTGTTTTTTACCAACACACAGACATGGTGTAAAAGATGGTGTAGCCTGAATAAAAGTGTAATCAGGGAAGATTCATCAAAGATTGATGTTTCTTGTGTATTCCCCAAGAATGTTTTGAAATTAGAAAGCAATTAAGTACTACCATTTGGAAGAGGAAAGGAATAAAGAGAACATAGTCTACCCACTGATTTTCAACCGCGAAAAGAGAAAGAGGGAAAATACTACATCACCTAAGTCACCAATACAAAAAATCTGAACACCAATAACAGAGACAATATAAAAATAAATAAATAAGTAATACGACCAAACATACTAAACTATGTGGCACGTAGGAGATCCTCATCTGCTTCCGAAACATAAAAAACCTAATAACGGCTTTCAACAACCGGAATCACCACACAAACAAACTTATCATCAAAAACAAACTCAAGAACCACAAAATTTCTCCCAGCCGGCTGGTCACTGTGTGAGCAATGGACCAAAACCCTCCAGCATATAAAGCAACTAAGAAAATTTACATGACTACAGAAGCTTGAAAGATGCTGGATGCCTTTGTGTCTCAAGACACGCCAACTACCATTGGCAACAAAAGGCTAATAAATACATTGATGTAATTCCTAGTCTCAATAGAATCTTTATAACAATTATTCTCAGTAATATAAGTCAACGCCAGGCCTGTGTCACTCCCTTTTAAGGTATCGAAAATATACCTAAATTATTACTATGCGCCCGGCGACCACTTCGAAGGGGAAAATTTAGTTACATGAATCATTTTGGGTAATAAGAGTAATAAGAATGAAATTGGCTTGCAATGGATGTCTAGGTATCTGAACGAAAAGTAGAGAAGTTCTGACGCGAGCTAAATTAAACCATAGCGCTAACCACATTAAGTAGATATTTCTTTGAACTTCTTTTTTGAGTGAGACTTCTGTGCGTGAGTACTAGTACTTATTCTGTGTCAACGCCTAGAAACTAAGTGGTTAGATCTATTGGTTCTATTCAATGCCATCTATTTTGAAAACATTTATGGACAGGTGGTTAGATAGGGTTTTCAAATGGGACATCATATGGCAGCTTAGTGACGTCAGGTCCATCGCCTGTTGTCATTGGACCATCAGATGACAGGTTCTTTTGCTCCGTCAAATGTGTCCAATAACAGCAGCATATTAGACCTGTAACCCTCATTAAACCATCTATATGTGATTGAATTCCAGGAGCCTTCAGCTGTGAAACGTGAACAAATCTAGCAGAATGGCGGAGCGGGACGACTTGGCGTTACGGGTGTTCCGTTTGTGGTTCCCTGATTTAGCCGACAGCGGGATAGATAGTGACGACACCAACGGTGCTAGGGGAGATAGACCTGACATTCAAGTGAGTAGGCAAAGAAATTAACAACTCTTAGAAAATCTTACAGGATTACTGGAAAGTCAACCTACATCCGTTGCGAAGTCATAGATGTGGCTAAAATAATTCGTTTTCACGTTGATAGTGTGCCATATTAGCAGATATTTTGGAGAGTTGTTGATGGTTCTTCCTGATAAAATTATACAGGGACTAACAACATATACTGAAACTATTTTAAGGGTGAATGCATTCCATGATACTGATCAACTTTCTGCAATATGAAAAATATCTTAGCCTCCCAATCGAGCTAAACAGAGCTTGACCGAACAGCTGATCCGAATTAGTATGGAAAGCCAATAAATATTTTCGATGTATGTTCTTTGGGGAAAGTTGTTCAGTATCATGGACTGAATTCATCCAAAATATACTTAGTTTCAGTATATTTGTTAGTTGTTAGTTGTATACCGACACTCAGATCAACAAAGTAAGATAATTGAAATAAAATAAAGTGAAACAAAAAAATACGTGCATATGGAATATGCACGTATTTTTTTGTTGCTAAATTATGTTATTACCACAGTAAACAAATACGAAGGAATTTATAAAATATCTTAATCAGCGACGAACATGTGATATTTTAAAGTTTCAATTAGAAAGAGAAGTCCGTATAGACTAGTGACGTCAAAGTCCATACCATCTATACATTTTCCATAGAAAATAGCGTTTTTGCGAGTGAGATAGACATATTTTCGTAAAATCGTTATATCTCGTTCGTTTTTTTATTTCATGCATATTAAGTAAATTAATTGAAAAACAAAGTGAAATAATTGAAAACAAAAGTGAAATATTGGAATCCTGTTGATAGCTTAATTGTTTAATTCAGAGCGACGGAAGCGACAATGATGAGGATCATGTGATAAAGCATTGGTGGCAGGGAGAGAAACCGAAGGAGCAGGAATTATTGGTATGTGTAACCTTTGACAAGCTTTCTGTTACAGGAGTATTACATATTAATAGTTCTATTAGCAGCATAAACAGCTTTATGTTTTTATTTTGTACCTACTCATTCGTAAATACATATCTAATCAATATAAGAACCTTTGAAAGAAATTTTCTTCAAAAGAAAAAATTGTTAAATGATTTTGAAAGTAGTTGGTTTGATTTTCGCAAAGATCAAAAAGAAAGTTTTTAGGATCTTTTGGTTTTTCGTGTGTGTAAGTAGTGTCAGATTTTTCAAGCTGCCTCAAATAATCTGACATAGCTTGACGACTGCCATATAATGATGACAGCTAGAACCAACGGGATTTTCGTGCTTTCCGAAGCACGGATGAGCAGACGTATTTATGTCACTAGACCGTTCAAGTGCGGACTACGCTTGGTGTCGCTTAACTTGCGGAAGTGCTAGTAATGTGTACTCCCACCGGGCCATCGAGCTCCTCAAGCTAGTTAGGGGAAAAATATTTACTTATAGAGTAACTATAAGTATATATTTGTACTATACTTTTTATATTATGTACTTGGATCCTGAGGAATGATGATGTCATTTTTCTGGTTGCAGAACCAAATCCAGGTGAATAATTGGCGGGCGTGGCAGGCTTCTGTAAATCATGAAAATCAGGTATTTTTACATTTTGACAATATTAACTGATATTCAAAGGATGTTATAATATATTTAAAAGTTTATACGGATAATCAAGTGGCGCCTTATTAGAAAGTAATTATTCAAGACCGTAGAGTGTGGGAAACCATTATGAGCAGCTGCTCCTTATGGTCACGACTTTCAGATATAAGCAAACGATTATAAAGAAAATAAAAGATTATTAGGTACAAGAGTAAATTTTAAATGTATCTACATATTTATTTGTAATGAACCTTGTACTATTGTAGACATACCAGGTAGAAACTTTGCCCAAAAGTTACAGTAATAAAATAGTTATTTATAACTTTCCAGCAACTAGCCAAGCAGTTCGGCCAAATTGAACCGGTCGACTTATCAACAAGGCCTTCAGGCCAGGGCAAACGCAACTCCTTAGACAGCCCAGATCGCTCCTCCCCACCACTCTTCGAAGTAGAACTTACTGCTTCAGATGAAGATGACGACGCCTCGGTGCTCGAGCTCGTCATCCCGATGCAGTCGCGGTACCAACGGGTACCGACGTCTTCGCCGAAGAGACCCAAACCAAACACCAGCAGGTTTATTTGCGCGCTTTGTTGCACACGTAAGTAAAGTGGTTGATATGGTTTTGAATATGCGTTGTGGTCGTTGTATGTGGCAAAAACCTTTGGGCAGTTAGTATCTTCTCCACAAGTCATCATACTTTTTTGTACTCGTGTGTGCCAATAATAACGGCCCTTTGCATAACATTGAGGCATATGAAAGGTGTTATTCTCAAAAAGACTTTTTTGGAATTTAGTTTCAGAACATCTAAGAACATAAGTGAACTTTAGTGGTATAAGGATTTTGAAAAAATAAGTTAGAAAAATACAGTGAGCGATTATTCAAACTATGAAGAAATGAGCCCTTCGAACCGAATTACGTGATCAAAAATTTTCTTTATCACTCCCGAGGCATGTAAACCTACATACTTCTTAAATTGTATTTCTTTCTTTGACCAGTAAGGCTTGATATAGGTACGTCGAGTAAAAAACATCACATATTATATTTAACTGGACATACCGTCCTTCTATTGATGTTGTTCTTACTGTAAAAGTGTTGTATTTCTACCTCTTCCATAGGTATCTTAGCGTGTCAAGTTGTTGTCTTAGTTGTGGTGCCTCGGAGCTCGGGGTTTGCATTCTGGCTTTTTCTTCTCCAAAGATGATTTAAGTAAATGGTAACCCAAGGATGCTAAAGACAAGTGGAGAATAAAAAGCCGTCATAAAATAGTTGTTATAAAGTTTTTGTATTTGTACCTTTCCTCTGATGTGGTATTGTAATTTATTATTATAATCGTAAACTTCCAGTCATTGAACGCTTACAGTCATTCGACAGAACACAATAAAACCTTATTTATTTAGTACTGTCCACTGCAGCTGATAGCTTTTCATACTCTGTAGCTGAAGTGTTTCCATTTTGTTAGCAATCTTAATAAATAAGCTTTTATTCTGTTCTGTCCAATGACTGTTAGTGTCCAATGAATGGAAGTTTACCATTTGTTTGAAATCGTAATGCATTTTAGTTAAGATTTTTATGAGTCAATTTTCGGAGTGAGAATATAATTAAAAATATATATCTTTTAAGTACTCAATGGTTATATTGTAATCTTGAAAATATTATAACTATTCTGCAACTTTTCAACTCGTGCCAATTAATTGTCAACTAAAAACTATATTTTTGTACGATGTTATCTTTGATCAGACGATGGACAAGTGTCGTTAGGTAAATACTTATGTACTTTTTGTTACTTTATAAAAAAAAACACCTTTTATTGCGTTTCTTGTTACGACTGATTTTGGCCTAAATGCAAATGTAAACAATATTTATCTTATACCCTGATTTGTGTAGTTTACTTAGAATCTTAAAAGTGGCATTACTTAAAATTAGGTATATTTAAGAGCTTAAATAGTCATATCAAATGATGTTACCGTATTTTTAATTGAGCGTTTTAGCACACAACTTTTTATTATTAAGTAAAATTTTATATTATTGCTGAAACATTTATACAATTAGACTAGGTACAGTGATATCAGTTTTTTTTAGAAGTACGAGTATATGGGATAAAATTATTTTACTAGATATTCGCAAATACCCTCATTGGTTGGTTGACAATACAGAAAGTAGTTTTCGAATATGAAGTATAAATCTGATGAGGCCAAGTTCCTACATTATTATGACGCAGAACAGCGCAAAACTAATAATAAGAGTAATTATTGACCTAGTAACCTGAAATAAATTTATTTATTTTTATACGATAAAGAAGCTTTTCCAAAGCACCTACTTTATGGGTCAAAACAGTACAAATGTGGATTACAAATTTTTACCTGAATTTTTCGGGGTTCTTGAAATAAATCATTAGAAAGGAAATCGTGATAGGTATATTTTAATATTTTGTTTTGATCAGACCCTAGACGCTAACTCTTCAAACTATTTTATAAACTACTGTTTATAGTCTAAAGTTTAAAGAAAACCCTCACGTTCTCACTTTTAATTGTAGTTCATAAAATAGTTTGAAGGGTTATCTTGGGTCTGATTAAGACAAAATTTTAAATGATATCTCCGTTTCCTTTCAAATGATTTATTTCAAACGGGGGCAGCACTGGACCCTAAAAAATCAGGTAGACCTTTAAAAAGATTTTCTTTTTCTTTGATAAGCAATTATGAAAAAGATACAGCACATTTAAATTTCGCATGCTGATCACGCTCAGCTATAATTTTGAACCAAAGGTAACGTAAATCCACTCCGAAACTTCAAAGCGCTGTATCTTTGTGAATTTTTACAACTGTGCTAAACGAAAAATATGGGTTATATGGGTATGGGGGATAATCTAGTTGACGGACTAAATCAAATAATATTTTTTTACCCATTTCACACCCCTATTATATTGAATGTTTACCTTATTCTCTAACTGTTAGTCAATATTATTAATATTAGGAAATTTACTATATCCTATAATTTATTCTTATTAAAAGGTTGTATGAATACACGTTGTTTGATTTTACCATATCTATTCTATGTTATAAGAAATTATTACATACTGCACAGTTTAAAATGTTATCACTTCAGTAAAGCGTTGCCGTAGGTTTCTTTCTTTCAAAAGCTAAGTTAATCAGGTCGTTTAGGGTATTGTCTTGTTTTCCTGTATAGATATAGATAATTAATTTCATGAATTTTTAGATGTATGATTTAAGACGAATAACACCAAACGGAGTATCACAACTTAAATCACTATGAAACGATTCGTGCAGAGCTTTTAGGGAGCTAAGTCCATACGCATATCTCTCTTTCACTGATTTCCGTACTTTGATAGCAGAATTTTTAATAAATAAATACCTATTACATCAAAGTCGTGAAAAAGTGGTTTTACTCAAACTCAAATAAGGTATTCTCTTTTGTAAAGCTTTTTTAGGGGAAAATAATTTTTCTAAACTAAAAACCGACTTCTCCTCCAAACTACACAACAGATTTTGATAAAAAAATAATGGGGCAATTTGACAAGCATACTCTTTGAATAAAAATAAATAAATTTTGAAATCGGTCCAGGCGTTTTCGAATATCCGTAAACATACATAAAAAAATAGCAACCAATTGATAACCTCCGTTTTGAAAATGGGTTTAAAAAGAAACATTCTTCCATGTGAAATTAGAATCTGAAAAAATATGAAGATGGCGCCTGAAGCTCGCCTGATAATATTAGTTCTGCTACTCGACGCTAGATGGCGTTTATTCAAACTATTGGCGAAAAAGGGTTTCAGTCACAGTTCCAGCCAGGCCGTCTCAAATATGGATTTTGTTACATAATTATGCTTAGACGAAACAACTCTATCGCTGTTTCCTTCTCGTGAGAAAAGGTTTTTGATAAAACTGTTCAGGTAAGTACTTATTTACTTAGCTAGGTAGGTACTGGACAGCTGATGCCGATGATATAGATTTGCTAACAATGGTTTAAAGGCAGAAATCCAATTCCTCAATCTCCTCTATACGTCACATCGTGGCACGTTTCCGGTTGCGTACTCAGTACACAGCTGTGCCACTTCTGAGCCTAGAGTGCGCTTTCCATTCTTCTACGCAATGCATCCCCAACACGGGAAATGAGGGTTAAATTGTTGTTCTGAACCGAAAAACAGACTTGGGTATTCGAAACCAAAATATACGTATTCCGGCCCTACTATATTTTCTGTTACAAATGACAATGCATTTATATTTTATGAAGTAGTGTAATCCTAATAAAACTTATATATGTATATGTTACAGTCAAAACTCATAACCAGTCAAAACCACTTTTGACTGCAAAAATCAGGATAAAGTAGTTTTGACCGATGTCCTTAGTTAAAAACAATTTTGACTGATTTTCGCAGTCGAAAATGTTTTTTAATAAGGACAGTCAAAACTATTTTTAAATGCAAAATATTGGGTAAAGTATTTGTGACCAACTTGTATCGGTTAAAGTGATTCGGACTAAGAATGTTAGTCAATAGTGCTTTGATTGGGAATTTTTATTATCATCACCCAGGGGACAAGTAAAGAACATAACTTACCTTAACATACCTTTATTAATGTTATGGCAATGAAAAAAAGCGAAAAAAATCAACTCTCCAATACAGACCGGTCGGTCAGCTGATCGATTTTGTATGAAAAGTCGTTTTTTTACAATTTCGGTATTTTGACAATGCCATAACATTTATATAGGTACGTCTCGGCCAGATAAACCAGTTACTAAACACAGTGTATATTATAATTTCTACCTCCAAAAGATTTTTTGAGCTCATATTTCTGCATGTTTATAATTCACAGATCTCTTACGATGCCGATTGAATTTTATAAGAACAAAGCACGTAAACTTTACAACTTAACATTCTTTTACAACACTATTTTGATGATTTTCCTGGTAATTTACACTAACTTTTTATGAATTTTGACTGATAGTCTAAATTTTAAATCAGGTAAAACCGTTTTTGACTGGTTTTCGCAGTCTAAAATGTTTTTGACTAAGGGTATCGGTCATAACCACTTTTGACTACAAAAATCTGTCAAAACTGTTTTTAACTAAAGGCATCGATCAAAACACTTTAGCCTGATTTTTGCAGTCAAAAGCGGTTTAGACCGGTTATGAGTTTTGACTATAACATATAGAACGTGGAAGGGATGTACTCGTAATAAAGCGACCAGTGGCGTATACACTATAGTATAATTAAATTAAAACAGTAACACATTCCCTTCATAGTAAAAAAACAGTCAAAAAACAAGAAAGAAAACAAGTAATTAACACATTCAATACAAATTGCCGAATATACGAAATACCGTTTTTTTTGTTTGTTGACAGTTACCTTAATTTTATTATACTGTAGTGATCTAGTATAGTCCGTGGTTCGATTTATTACGGCTATGTCCCTTTCACGATGTATATTTATTGAAGTCTCAGCAAAGAATTTAATATAATTCTATTCTGAAATGGCCACCTTAGGCTTTAATCTGTCTAGCCACGAATCTATAGATTTACGCTCTGTTACCACGGGTGAAATATGATCGGTATGTTTAAAAAAAATTCATGATTGAACCTCAATACAACAAGCAAAATGACAAAGTTCTAAAGAAGCTGCGTAAGTGGTCGGAAAGGTACAACGTGGTCATCATCGTGCGTCAGTGATGGTTTAGTGGGGAGTGTCTTATGAGGGATCACAAAGCTTCATTTTTGTAAAAAAGGAGTGAAGACTTCAGCCAAAGCTTGATACGCTTTGGCTGAAGTCTTCAGAGGCCGTCTTGGATACTGGCTCATGTTGTAAAACTTCTAAGCAATACACTTTTTAAAAACGTACCGTCGACTTTCCAGCCTGGTCACAGGCACTACCCAATCCTAGCTCGAAACCAACGTTGCGGACTTTATAAGAGCTGCAGACTGGCCCTCGTCTAGCCCAGATCTGAACCTCCACTACAAATTATGGTCAGTTTTAGAGGACGTGGCCTGCTCTATATGCCGACATAGAGTCTCTTAAGAAATCTCTGGAACAAGGAGCCTTAATGTGGTAAGTGCTATGGTTTAATTAAGCTCGCGTCAGAACTCCTCACCTTTTCGTTTAGATACGTAGATATCCATTGCAAGCCAATTTCATTGTAATTACTGGATAAACGATTCATGTAACTGAATTTTCCTCTCCGGAGTGGTCGCCGCGCGCATAGTAATAATGTAGGTATATTTTCGACACCTAAACGCCTTGGTTGAGATGACTCATATAATGTTGCTCACGCTTTTTTCGTGACGAACTTACGTTGAAGCAAATGAACAATAACCCAAATATTTCTTACCTAGATAGCCTCTATATCATAGCCTAGATATTTTTCTGCCTGTATAGTTCGTCTTACTTCGTCGTACTTTGTAATAAAGTCTACTTCTGAATGGCAAAATACGATTCCTCATACATAGTTCCACTAGTTAATGGGTGTTTTTGAGACAAAAACTCCTTTTCCGCATCTTAAATTATATTTGTACCAAACATCTGAATCGGTTTACTGGTTAAAGCGTTTAGAGGAATACATAGGCAGAGTTATTTTCACATTTTTAAGGTTCCGTAGTAAACAAGGAACCCTTATAGTTTCGCCATGTCTGTCTGTCTGTCCGTCCGCGGTTTTACTTAGCGACTATAAGTACTAGAAAGCTGTGATTTGTATATTAATAAGGCGAAAAAAAGTGGTAAAATAAAATATTGGAAAAATCTTTTTTTAGTTTAGCTCCCATACAAGTAAAGTGAAAATGCAACTTTATTTTCTCTACTAACCATTAATGTTGGGTATCGTTGGATAGGTTTTTTAAAAACATTCTGAAGTTGTGAACACCGTTTTTCGATTTAGGGATCCGCTTCTGAAATATTTGGTTTTAAAGTGAAAATTTTTGTTTGAGTTTAGTGTGCCCCCACTCTATCTGCTAAACGGTTATATGATAACACGTAAAAAAATTCACAGCTATAGGATATAACGAAATTTAAAGGAAAACTATCAGAGCTAAGTAGGATTTACAATTTTAAAAATTAAAGGCGATTAACTTATAAAATGTAAGTACACGCAAAATGACAAATTTTACACAAATTCAATAGAAAATTAGTTTTTTGACTTTTTTGTGGTATGAACGGAACCCTACATTGCGCGTGGTCCAACACGCACTTGGCCAATTATTAATATTAGTATGGATTGTATGAATATTCACCACAAGAAACAAATCATTTCTGTAATGAAATTAGGCATGGGTTCCTTGTCTCTATGTGTCACCCACCATCGTCACCCAGGTGATGATGGTGCCGCCTCATCACACAAGGAATTATAATGGCAGTCAGTTCCCAATCTAATGCAGTGTAGTTTCTTACCGCCTGTGGAACGTGTGGGCTCAACAGTATATAATTGTGAGAAACATGTGTGTGATCGTAGAAACAAACGATACTGTAGGATTTAGATTGAAGAGTTCGAACTTGTCTAGGTTAGAGTTCAAATGAAGACTTTTTTCAATACACATTGCATCAATAAATTTATTACACAAGATTTATTTCAGAAAATTTACTACTTGTTTCCAGTTTAGTATCTGGGACGTGTATATGAGAGTGCATAAGTAATTATAATTGTAACGATGTTACAATAAACCTCATCCTTCATGTTCCCGTTTACCTCCTTTTCCGTTTACAAAAAATAATTTCTTTTTCAAATTCAATTTTTAAATTTTAGATTCCTTCCTCATCATTCTGATTCATTTCACTACCATCTCTCGAGGTGATAACATCTATATCAGTATTGTAAATTTATACATATCAGTATTGTAAAGTTATAATAAATAAAATAACTCTGTGCTGTTTCTCTCAAGTTCTCCACTACGTACCGTACCTAACTCTTTATGTAGGAGCTCCAACTGCTGCAGCTAGTGCGTGGCTACCTACCTACTAGGAGTTCCTACATAATGAGCTTTTTAAATGTTATTAAAATTGTAACCTTCAGGTTTTAGTACTATTACGTTTTCTATGCTTCAGGTAGGTAGGTTTACGAACGCAGGTTATTTATGAAATTCATAAAATAATAAGCTAACAAATTTAATGGCTCAAAGTGATTAGCGATCCTCTCAGAACGTGTAATCGAAAGTTATGATAGCCAATCCAATTTAATCTAAAATAAGACTGGCAAAGTAATCCTAGATAAGTAACTTTATGAGAAGGTAATCCCTGTTTTGGAGTTAAGGTTTATTAGCCCCTTTTCCAGCGTGAGCCGCACACGTGAAGCCTTCGCGTCTGGTCGGCGGCGGCGCTCCGCGTGGCTCAATGGGCGCGGGGCGGCGCCCGAGCGCCCGCCAGTCGCGCTTCATGCCCCGGAGGGGCCACACGTGTCCGTCTCCCGTCTTGCGACTTATGTAATCATCCGGTGAGTCTGCCTGCAGCCTCCAGCCCGCCTTCCACCCCACATCGACCCCGCGCCGCGCGATCGCCCGACCACGCGAAGTGTACCGGCGTCTATCGACATATCTCGGGCAATCGAATCAGTGCAGTAATTGTCAGCTAAGAGGTGACATAATCGATGCAGTAAGTACCGGTGTATGGTGGCGAATTTGGAATGCAGGTGCGTTATGTAACGGGAAAAGCCGGTTGAGAATAGCAAGCTTTCGCGACAGGACACGCGTGACCGTGCCTCGGTTGGTCACGAGCATTGTTTCACGCGGATCGCGTGCGGTTTGAATTATGAAACGGGTGCTTTATTGATGCTCCTATTTCAGGACGACGTCCATTTGTTGTGGTTTGACGGATCGTGGACACTGATAAGCTCGTGGATATCTTATTTATTATGTTATCAATTATTAATGTTCCATATATGAACTGGGCTTAACACGAACCTTTTTATGTTACGTTTAACGTTTAGTTAGGAGTAGAATAGGAGAAAAGGAGTAAAAATAGGAATACGGCAAAGCGTGATACTTTACAACCAATCGCTGAGGACAATACACGTGTTATACCTATGTACTTTAGAGTCAGGAACAATTATCAAATTCAAGGTTTAAAGTATATTTTTTCAAAACTAATTGATATACAGGGTGTTTTATTTAAATTACTGGCATCCTTTCTACTGGTGAAAGTACTCATGAATAAGAGCAACATTTTGTATGGGACCAACTCAATCCAACCGAAAAAAAATCAGCTGTTCCATACTATTTTACAATACTTAGAATCCCAAAATGTATGGAACAGCTGATTTTTTTTCGGTTGGATTGAGTCGGTCCCATACAAAAAGTTGCTCATATTCATGAGTACTTTCACCAGTAGAAAGGATGCCTATGATTTTAAAAACACCCTGTATGTAACACGACGAATTGATAACCTACTCCTTTTTGGAAGTCGGTTAAAAAGGAACTAAAAATATTCATAAAGAAACCTATACTTACCAAATCAATCATCAATACATTTTTAACGTCAAGTTATATAACAAGTCCACAATAAATAAATCGTTAAAGTTCTGCCCCGGTAAGAAAATATCCAGTTACAAGCGTGCTTTATTAGACAAATAAATAAAAGACCCACAGAGGGCTATAACTATTACGGCTACATGAATGCGAGTACATACCAGTTCCTACACACGATACAGGGAAAATTAAGGAAGATACGTACATTCCTAATTGGAGGAAAGCCTCCTTTTAAGATATATTCGGATAGATACCCATAATAAGGATACCTGCTTGTGGAGGTAACCTGGAAAATCGGCAAACGTGTTTTTCATTGCCTTCTAAATCAATATTACGACTTACGTTTAGAAAGTACCTATAGACAGACATAAATATTGGGGTGGTCGGTGGCCTTGCGATATTGTTTGCTTTCGCACGGGAAGTAAAGTAGCTGACCATTTGGAAGAGGTGGTATAGACTATAAGGCACTAAACCCATGGGGTAAAAATAATAGAATTCGTAGTTCCGATTTTTGAATGAACGAGCGAAGTACTCAGTTTACTTTAACATTCCGGATTTTGTATGAATGTATGTATGTACATGTGTATGTTTGTTCGACAATAACTGAAGTAGCTTTGATCGGAACTTCATGAAATTTAGTAGTCATGAAGCAGCTTTTAAGTTTGTGCCATGAGCCAAATCTATAAAGAGGTTGCCGAGATGTGGGGTTCCCGAGTTTACAGTTTGAGGCTCACTACTTGTAATTTTCTGATTTTATTATTCGATTTTAGATAATTTGTGTTTTGGGTTCTCCACATGGAAAAATATACAGTTTTTACTGCAATAGTCGTCAACATCGAAAATAATAATAATAATAATTTTCCGTGTACATAAATTGGTAAATAAATGATATTTAACTTTGGACCGAACAATTGTAAATTAGTAAGGCAGGTAAAGTAATTACGCCGTCAAAATTATTATGGAAATAAAATTTTCATGTGTTCAGTACGTGTACCTCTATTTATAAAATACCTAGATAATATAAAGATTTATAGTCGCCATATGGTGTTAAGTCCGCCATTTGTACACTTTTTTGTGCGATAAAGTTTTAATACTTTTTTTGTATTTTTAAACATACGAAATTGTACATAATATTGGCTACCTACCTTTTAAATGTTAATGTTTTATTAACAAGTTTAATGGTATTTAAATCATCGTAAATGACCACAGAATCACATGTGGGCACCTCTACATGTCTCCTGGGGTCTGTTTCGATTTCCGGAGAAAATTGGTAGAGAAATAGAGCTTACGTAACGCTGTAAAGGTCTTTTAATATACCTACTTAATACGAGTAGGTTTTTAATTTAGTTCATTTTAAATGATGACTAGGAGTTTTTAATACATTATTCTTTTAATCAATTTTTATTTTACTTTCTATAAGACTAATATTTAAAAGTAATATCATACGTCAGTTATATTATATCAAAGAATCGTAAGGAATTAAAAAAATATTTCTGATTTTAGAATATTTTTTTTTAATTAATTTAGCCTTATATGTCCCACTCCTAGACAAAGGCTTCCCCTCTCTTCTACAAGTCTGAATCCCAATCCTGTTCGAACTCATCTTCGGTCTACCTTAATTAATAAACGAATATTAGATATAGTGGACTGGAACACCAATAATACTCGTAAAAAAATCTAAGGAGGGCATTACTAAAACACATAAAAAGCCTTTGGTTCCAGTGCTTTAGTTTTTGTAGACTTGCCCATAAAATCGTACACCTACATTCGAATTTGAATACAATAGACTGACACATCGGTGCTCATTTTATTACGGCATTAAAGGTTCATAAACCACATTTGTTATAAATAACACAGTTTTACAGGGTGGTTAACCGGGAATGGAAATACCAGTAGTACTACTGGATTGGTGGGTCTTTTGGGACCAATATTTCCAATGGTCTTACTGTAGGACTAACTACCTAATAAGTCTACTGGGAAAAGTTCAAACTATATTTTTCGTATTTGGCCTTATTTGTTATGATATCTTTGATGAGAGAATCAGTTTTATGGACTGAAATTGCTGCAAAAATCTGTGCTCTGTAGTAATGCCTTGTTTCTTAAATTTTTAGTATAAGTTGAGAAACCTTTCAGGCTATAATTTACAACATCTACCTTTGTGTAAAACTCCAAACTTAAAAGCTATTTAGCGGTCAATTCTTTTTTATTTGGCACGAGTTTAAATTTCGTCATCCATCATTGTTCTAAATAGGTGGATAAACAATTATTGAACAAAATGTTAAAACTACTCTATATATATACCAACTAGCCGTGTAACTACGCAAATATTTTCGGGTTATTTCATTTTTGTTTATAATTTAACTCGCTTAAGTGACTTTATAACCTATTATATTTAAGCATTCGTTGTTCCCAATGTTAGCTTTTTGTAACTGATAAAAAAATTAATAGTCGTAATTAAACCTAAGTTTACGTTCTTTTAATTATATAGCTGCAAAAATTGATGAGCTAAATTAATATTTTATATTTATAAGATTATTAAACAAGTAAGTACAGTCGCGGGCGGTAGAATGATTTTGATAATATTAAAAAAATGATGATAATAAAAAAAATTAGAAACGTTTGTAAAAAAAATGTGAAAGCTTCTTTTACGATGTTGGCTAAGAAAACAAAAGTTTTCTGGCAACTACAACACCTCATAAGAGCCAATCAATAAAACTGAGTGAAGCTTCGCAAGCAGGCCTGAAATGATAAATCGTCACTCAAGTTTTTATCAAAAGACAAAAACTCTTCGAAAACCCATTTGCCGAGGACAGATTTCTCGGAACCGATATGAGTAGCTACATTTTGTTATAGGTGAACAACTACAGTGAACCTGATGATGGCGCCACAAAAGTTTTTTTAATCTGTGTTATGAGGGGTGCCATGTTAAATTTAGTTCCAATATTTTTCGTAATATGTCGAGGTCTACTTTTTTGTTTACCTTAGTTCATGTATCCGACATAGAGATGTGTCGAGGGCAAAAACGAATTGGGTCTAAATGGGCATAAACTGGCGAATTGGGCAAAAAAGAGTTTACTGCCAAATAAATATCAGATCGCTTGGCAGAAACAAGTAATTTAAATTAAGTAAAAAAAAAAAATTGTAATTCATAACTATAATAAAATAATTTGGTCATAAAATGATCACAGTCACGTAAAATCACAATAAATTTGCCTTTTCCCAATAAATTCCATTTATGCGCTCGCGTACCTCGACTCGACTGGACTGAAAGAGTGATTGACATTTGGCCTACTCTGACTAAGTTATTAAACATAATATCAGTTCCTTGTTTTCAATTGTCAGTTTATTAGTCATAATCTAATTATGTTTTGTACATACTCAAATGAAGCGATTTGACCGAAAAAGTAAAAAAGTTCTGATAAATAGATAGATACTACGTTTATTCACGAGTTCTGTTAATGTTTTTGCCCTGGCAATGGACATTTATTCGGAATATATCGACATTTATACAATGCGCCTTATATGCCCGGGCATAAACCTATCTCTAATCCGACATGAACTATCACGTATTTTATTCGTTACGGGTTAGCAAAGCTTCGCAACCCTCGACACGACAACGCTTAGCAAGGTAAAAGGTAAACAATTTTATATGCGAGGCAAATTAAAACACTTCGACTTTCAAGCATTCACCCCCAATAACTATTGAACGGCTGAACCGATTTAAATTAAAATACCGATTTCTTAATCTACAAATTAAACTCTGTTGGGTGTCTAAAATGGGAATAAGTCGGCCTATTTAAAATAAGCGTATACTCGGTTGCTAGCCAGAGTCTATTACTTTTTATTTATTTATTTAAAATTTATATAATTAAACTTTATTACACAAAAGTGTATATATAAATAGCGGACTTAACTCCATTCGGCGTATTTAGAAGGATTGCCTTTCACTAATTCTCCTTATCCACTTCAAAGCCTCTAGAGACACAATATACTATAGTTTAGTAGTATTGTGCTAAAGACGTAGCTAATAGAATTTATTAGCTGCCAGCTTATGAGAATCTCTACTTTTTATTCTGTGGACTCGTTTTTCATGTTTGCCCATTAATTTGTTACGCATGGAGTCTTTTATCCCGCAAAATAAACAATTGACCAGCATGACATTATGTACCGAAGGTGGTACACAAACTAAGTGATTCTCAATTTTAATAAAATAGCTTACAATACAGATGAGCTAGCTCCAAAGTAATCTAGAGACTTGTATATAACAAATAAATATTGAAAACATTCAAGACCCAGGTCAATCTGAAAATGATCATTTTCCATTTTGGCCACAGAGGTCGACAATCTACTGTCTTCACGTGATTATTTGAATTCAACGTAAATATTTTTTCGTAATTCGTTCATTTTGGTAATAATTTGCGTAGAGTTAGTGAATTTTCTGCAAAAGCTTATGCCTTATGCTCTGGAATAAATCTTCTTGAATGTGCTACTAAAGCCATCATATAGTTAAAAATCTAGGTATAAGCCAGCTTCCACTAACACTTAAACTTCGGAAATGTTCGTATAATACAATGCATGTGCAAAGCGGATTAATTTAAAGTATTCTTTAGATTTCAACTAAAAACGATACCAAATACACTTTTAATACGAACATGCTTGTTGTACAGCAAAACCTGTTTGGCATGCCATATTGTAATTGACTAGTGTAATACTTTGAAATAACTTTTTTCATACCTACCATAAATCTTCCACGCTGAAGTTTATCCTCTTCTTCACTTAGTTATGGACTCTGACTAAGCTTAAATATTTTACGGACTTGATATTAGACTCATAAAATCGTTTAGTCTCGCTTTATTCCTTATTTCTATTACGGAACTACAATGAACATAATTCATATCAGCCATTTGACATCCTTCCTAATAAAAATGCGTAAGTAACTCTGTCTGTCTGTTAGTTCTTCACGTTTCAACCACTGAACCGATGTAGATGAAATTTAGTATGAATATAGTTTGAGACCCGGGGAAGGACAAAGGATAATTTTTATCCAGAAATTCTCACGGGGAGTTGAGCCTGCGGGTACAGCTAGGTTAATTCAATAGATATTTTTGATTATTTTTCCGACCCAAATATCGACCAATAGAATTGCACCATTCGACGTCACGTGGTACAACCTACATGGTATTATACTGATAATTTTTTGATTATTTTCTCTGGTAGTTGCTATATATAAAAAACAAAACATAATCCAGTCAAATTAACCACACGTCAAACTGACAGGTTGAATTCAATTGTGAAAATTGGAGATTTTGCATGAAAATGAGTCGATTTGGAGTTTGTTCTCTGTCCACCATCGATAAAAAAGTCAAAGGAAATGTTCCCATTAATACGGAGAAGGCAATTTGTTAACTGTTCATTTCATCTCATGGTGCAATTCTATTGGCCGACATTTGGGACGGAAAAATAATCCCCCGAATACCCCACAAGCTTCAAAATTATCTGGCATTTCCCTCAAGGTTCCCTGCAAACAAATAAAGTCGTCAAGTTTTTCAGGAAAAATCACTCGCGCTTCGCGCTCGTGATTTTTTAACCTGAAAAACTTGACTCCTTCATTTGTTTGCAACGAACCTATCGGGAAATACCCGATAATTTTGAAGCTCTTGTGGTATTATAAGTGAGTAATCCGCTGACATAAAATTAAAAAAAAAAACTAAATAAGTATAGCGAACATATCAGAGCAAATACGTCTAACATGTCAATAGCAGAGATGAAAAATGTCGGAAAAAGTAGCCGATGGAGCCTGATAGATATTTAGGTCGGAGTTCGGACGACACCGAGCGTGGCGATTTTTAAACCAGATCATTGAATCCCACTCATAATATAAATGCAAAAGTTTGTATGGAAATTTTTTTTTGGCTTTTACGCCTAAACTGCTAAACGAATTTAAATAAATTTTGTTATGTAGATATCTATAGGATTTTTTTATCCCCAAAAAAGTTAAATTCCCGCGCAGCCGTCCGTTGCGGCATCATACTAACTGATACGTGCTCAGCGTTGTTCGTGTGACTTTGAATTTTAATATATATTTAAAGAGAACTAAGTTATTTTTTGTTGCAGATTAAGTATGTCTTAATTGCTAGATGAGCTAATGCGTGACCTCGAGAATTTAAATAATCTAATTATACACATACACCTAGCTACGAGTACTAATTGCATTTATTTTGACAACACACATATCACGTTTTTGTTTTGTGCGCCCAATTTACATAGTAAATATAGAATATACCCGTAATTTTAGAAGTTATGTATAAGTTCTTATTATGTATATTAGTAGTTTCCTAAAAGCTTTCTCAATATGATTGTTTGAAAACCATTATATTTGTTTCAGATCATTGTTTGAGATTCATAAACAACAACGGTTTAACAGTTAACGATGGTTTAATTTTTGGGGGGTGTTATGAGTTTGACGCCAATGTCTTTCTGTTTGTGGCATCGAGGCTCTCGAACGAATGGACCGATTTCAATGCGGTTATTTTAACATGAAAGTAAGTTTGCTTGGGGTGGTCCTTAGCTATGTTTGATGGAAATCGGTTCAGAAGTTTTAAAAGTTGTGGGTGATAAACGCTTGAAAGTTGGGGATATTTTAAATTTGCCTGGCAAGTAACTTATGTAAAAATTTATTTTCCAGTCAAGCCATAAGTCTAACTGTTTTAAATTGCTTTTATAGCATTAATTTTGCCTATTGTATAAATTTATAAATTGTTAGATTTGTAGGTACATTATGTGTTTAAATTTAAATAAATGTAAATAACATAAGAGGAAAAAAAGATATTTAAGTGTAAAAAAATTTACGACAAGTTCCCGCCGAAACACATCACTATTTAGATCCAAATCACTATCCGTCTTTAGCAAAGAAACAATAAAAAAGAACAAAACAATTCAATCCCTGTGGACTCTGCTCGATAATTCCAAAACAAAGGTGGGCATCTACTGTGTTTACGGACAAATAACCCTCGGTAATTGCCAGCGATACTGCTGTGAATCACGCGATAAAAAACAACCGATTGGACGCTTCTTGGCGATTTAAAGCGACTCCTTTTAAGCAGATAGTCACGAGTTCACGACTGGGGAACATGCACGCCTAATTGAGAAGCAAGGCATGTGGTGCACGTATATTCGTCGATGAACGAGGTCGATCCTTGGTTTACAGAATTTGAGAATTGGGTGGTGCTCTTTAAGGTGATGTTTTTAAATCAGACTAAATCTTATGTAACCATACCTAGCGGAGCCCTCCCCTCTACTGAAATATGTTTAGTATAGATGGTTAGTACTAGGTTATCTAGGTAATCTAGCGGTGCCCTCCATAAGCACTTCTCTATTATATTTCTGATCGATGTTAAATTTGTTTCGTTTTTTATTAAAACTGTAGCAGTTAGGCAAAAATAAGTATCAAAATGAAAAGAGGGCTGAAGATACTAAGATCAAATGCAATCAGAATTATAATAGAATAAGTACTTATGGAGGGCCCTGCTAGATTGACGTTTTGGAATTTTCAAATTTACTATACTACTTATACATATTTCAGTAAGGGGGAGGGCTCCGCTAGGTATGGTTGCATCCAAATCTATACACATCTAACATTTTCCATCAAATAACTTTTCAAACATAAAATAATTCTTCAAATCTTTTTAAAGGCGATATATTATGATATAATAACAGATAGACACGACAGACTTATTTTAATACTCCTTCCTAAGCAAGGGTTAAATTACTCATTATTTTACATATTGTCTTTTATATGTGGTGGAAATAAAAATGTATGTAAAAACAGAAACAATGAATATAAATTAATTATCACGTCTCTATCCCTATCGGGGTAGACAGAGCCTAGGGCTGTAGGATCTAAAGGCCAAATTTAGCGTGATGGTGAACGTGAAGATGGAAACAAGAAATTAAAGAAAATAAAAATAAGATTTATTAAAAAACAATACACTGAGCTCTATTCTTAACGCGTCCGTAGCATCTTTAAGTCATTATTTATCGTTTACTGTACATTTTGACTCAGTTCTCGTCCATTTTCCTTTACAAATAGAAAACAGGATGAAAAAGGTAGATAAAGAGAAATGAATAAGCCCTCGCAAAGAAATAAGGATGAATAAGGCATGCTTACAGCCAGTTTTATTAGAAATTCGATTTTACATAAAAGCGGAGAGGTGTTTACTGATTACAGAGTTTTCCTGGCAGTTTCTGAATTTTGTAGATTTGGATTCATGGGTGTGAGTTTTTAGGTCTGTTTTTTACCCGAAAAAACGGAGGGTTATGTGTTTCGCCGCTATGAATGTATGTATGTGTGTTCATTTGATCCCTCGTACCTTCTATTATATACATGGTACCTTAACAAATGAGGATATTTGGAAGCATCTTTGCCGCGCGCTGGTTATGGTCTATGTGACGTCACATTAAATTCAATATGGCGCCAAAAAGTAAATAACTAAAAATAAAATAATCGAATCGTACCGTGTCATCAAATAAAAGGGCTTAAAAAACATTATTCAAAAATATTATCACCTATAATGCTTTTGCTCCCAATTTTTCCGTAGTTGGGTTTTTTGTTTTTGAAACTGCTAAATATCTTGCTAATATACTGTAATAAAAACACTGGGATAAACATATATATAAACATTTCTCATCTCATCTACTCGAAAAACGATGTTTTCAAACCAAAGCATTTGGAGCTAAAGTTACTGCTGATTCTCTCAGGACTGTAAAGGGAAAAAGAAAATTTCTAGAAATTAAAAACAATTCGAAAACATTGAAGACGAATGTCATCTATGTAAAATCAAAAATAATGTTGCCAGCCCAGCAAAAATAATATTAAATTAAGTTTAAAACAATAAATTACTGCCATAGACTCGTTTTTTTAAATTTGGAATATTAACACGGATGAATAAAGGTAAACATTTTTTTGTTATTCGCTTCGGAAAAAAACAAGTATAATTTAAAAAAGCTTAATTTCGCGATTTTAAGATCGCGCATTTTTGACTTTATGAGTAAACATTTTATCAGTATTGATGATGAGTCATGAAAACAACACCAAATAAAGGTTAGTATTTGTCGGTTGAACTGTAATTATGAATTGTAGGTGTTCTACTTATCTTTATATTCTGTTTTTTATTTGCTAGTTCGTTTTGCTCTGGATCCAAAGTAACGCCAAACATCTCCTGGATGGATCATCCTTCGCAACTAGCTATTTAAAATAAAAGTGTAAAATAAAATAAAAATATATAAAAATAAAATAATAAAAAATATAGAAATAAAGCTAGTGCGCGCTGCCGAATTGTAGATCGGGGGCACTAAAAAAAAATGTAAAGGTATTTAAAAATTCTATGATTACAAAAATAAGCTAATAAAATAAAAACAGAAAAACAAAAAAGGCAATTAGAAATATCTTCTGGATAAATCATCACGAATGGTTGGCATCGCAAAAATCTAAGAGCTTCGCGACTAGATGCTCAAAACAAAAAAACTATCTGAGTAAAATAAAAAAGCAAAAAAATATATATAAAGATATAAAAATTAAATTATAAAAATAAAACTAGTGCCGGCCGCCGATTTGAAGATCGGAGGCACTTCAAAAAAACTTAAATATAAATGGGAAAATTATTTGAAATTGCACATAAAACAAAAAATTACATATCAATTTACTTTCATCATTTACTTTTACTAGGTAGGTACATACTTTTTTACAACAAATAAATAATTTAACAGCAAATTAATATTTGTTTAACGAAACCAGCACTACAGATGAACGATATAAATACATTCATTCATGAGCGAAATATGACAATAACTGACTTTACAGCAAATTAAACAGAGCGTACATAGATAATAAATACTCACACTCATAGCAAAATAGAGTCCGTCCATCGAAAGAATAACCTGAGAAAACGATTAAGGGGACGATACAAAAAAAAGTCAAAAAAGATACAAAGAAAGATTGCTTCCATGCTGGTCTGGGAGAAAAGAAAAAACGTAGAATTTACCAGCTGCTTCTGTTCCCGCGCAGACCGTAGAAGCCGGTCGAGGGAATGGGCACAATTCTAGGAAAATATGACAATAGGCGATGTGGCTAGCAATCCATCACTATTTTGATTCCTTTTTTCACCTATACGTCCACTAACGCTAAACGTGGCCCTTTGGTCTAATGACCTTGGGCTCTGTCTGCCCCACAAGTGATAAAGACGAGATAATATGTATACATGTACATATGTATGTACAAAAAAAGAAAGCGAATTTCGTATCCTTGCTAGAGTTGCGCTCAGGTTGAGTTATTACAGTCGAGTTGTTTGGGGTCAAATTGTCACAAAAGTTGAGTTGTCGGGGTCGAGTTGTCGGATTCGAGTTGTTGGGATCGAGTTGTCGGGGGCGAGTTGTTGGGGTCGAGTTGTCGGGGTCGAGCTGTCGGGGTCCATTTGTCCGGGTTGAGTTTTATGGGGTCGTATTGTCACAAAGGTCGAGTTGTCGAGGTCGAGTTGTCGTAGATTCTTAAAATATTACCTTTGTCCTTTGTAGTACAATCTACTATTTCATATTAAAAAACGACGTTTCTTTATTTTTTGTGTTAGACCACCTAAGCGTACTTAATTCTATTGTTTTTGCCTAGCAGCCTGAACAAAATTTTCGCATTTCATTCATCATTCCTGTCCTTAGTAGGTAGTTAGGGAAAAATAAAGGTTATCTTTTATATTTATTAACCGAATTAAAAAAGAGGGGGTAATCAATTCGGCCCGTATGTTTTTTTAATGTATGTTACGCAATATCTTCGCCACCTATGAACCGATTTTGATGTTCTTTTTTATTTGAAATTCTTTAGTACCAATTTAGTCCCATATTCACTTGGCGAAGATATGATAAAGAATTTTGGAGATACACAAGAAACTTCTCAAAGAAAATGAAGTTGGTTGTTTTTTTTGTTAAAAATGTAACTATTATAATACATTTGATAACTGAAAGTGTTAGTGGCCGATCAGATGGATTATTAAAAAAATATTGAACAAATATTTTAATTGCAAATGCTTAGTGTACCTTTAACATGTCGGAATTTAAAGAAGAAATATATTTGAGATCCACTTTATGTTTAATAATCAATTTATCAAATGACTACGACGGTATTTTAAATTATGAAAATTGGGGTTTTAATTAAATATAGATTACGCAATGAAGTAAATATACACACAATATAATACAGGTACTAACTATATTTGTAAAAATGCAAGTTAAATCTATCAACATTTACTTATATATAACTTTGAAATCATTGTATGTCAAACGAAAAAAAAAGTTATTTGTTTAGGATTTAGACTGTGCCACGCATTGAACTTATTCCTATACAATACCGAAATGATAGGAAAAGTTGGAATATCTTTCCCATTATTATCGCAATAAATAGGCTATAAGACATTCACCCACTTACATTTATTTCAAGTGAAAATTTATTGTTGTGGCGTATAAATCTATCCGTAATCGTGAGAGGATTTCTGAAACTAGGGCGAAATTTGAATGTGACGACCAAAATCTGCCTGCGATCAAGGCAAGGAAAGTTACCTATGCTTTTTCAAGGACTTACACCGTTGGAAAATTTAATGATCTGATCCATGAATAACCAGTCAACAACACGCAAGATAAATTCATGCGAATATTGGTATATTGGTTAACGGTTTACTCACTTAATATAGACGGAATGGCCGACCAGGTTTTGATCGATTTAATGATCATCATCAGGGCCATGATGATCCCAAAAATGTGAAATGTTTTACGTGGCTGAGGAATTTTGAAAAGAAACTTCGTTCGGGAACATAAACAACTACAGTTTTTGTGTTTAAAATGTTAAAAATACTTTTCAACACGTCTATACGGTAAGAGCAGTCAAACGGATTCGCTAACCGATGAACAATATTAACAATCATAGTATATTTTAGTGACACGGTAAGTTATTCCGAAGGCTTCAGAATGCAACGCGAAATTTAGATGCTGCCTTACTAAGTTACAATGTAACATATCTCTAGGTTTAATACCTCTAAAAAGTATGGTAAGTATACGTATTTTTTCTTTTCTCTGTTAAGCTAATACTGACTATCATACTGCGGATTTAAATTTCGCGTAATATCACGATCAGCTACGATTTTTAACCAAAGGTGACGTAAATCATCCCCACTCCGAAACTTTGAAGCACTGTATCTTTTTATTTTTTACTACTTTGCTAAACGATAAAATATGGGTCCTTTATTTTTGGATAATCTAGTTGACAGACTAAATAAAACAATATATTTTTACCCAGGCTACATCCCTGTTATTGTGTATTTTTTTTCTTTTATTATTATAATATTTCTTATATTATTTGCTGAGAGTTCAATCTAATTGCACCGACCGTGGCCACAAGCATGCTAATAAATAAATAAATATATAGGGACAAATAACATTGTTTGAGCTAGCCCCAAAGTAAGTTCGAGACTTATGTTATGGGATACTAACTCAACGATACTATATTTTATAACATATACATATATAGATAAACATCCAAGACCCAGGACAAAAAGAACATTTTCCAACTTGCCCTGACCGGGGATCGAACCCGGGACCTCTGGGTGGCGGACTAGCATGGTGATCCCTACGCCACGGAGGTTGTCAATGCTGAGACCACGGTCAGTGAAATATATAAAAGCGAAGTGCCCTGCACTTACATTGGCCAACGACAGCTAAGAAATTGGGCAAACAAGATAAACTAGATTGAAAAATCAATGAAACACCAATTTAACTGTATATCGATACACGAGCAATCGTCGTATATCATAATTTGCGACATTTGCCACAACTGTCAGTGTGAATGGCGGCGGGAGTAGCTTTGTATTCTCCTTTGTATAATACGGGGCGCTGGCGTGTTGGGCTCGAATGATTTATCACACGCGTCGGTTTGACAGCATATTGTGGGTGACAAGTGAGAATCAAAGTGTACATACAGTTGGGGAGTACGTAAATTCTCTCCTGAATATGAGTTTAAAAAATCCCCCTTGACATAGCATCAGTACTTGGGCCAGGCCTGTGTCACTCTCCGTTTAGGTATCGAAAATATACCTACATTATTACTATGCGCGCGGTGACCACTCTGAAGGGGAAAATTCAGTTACATTAATCGTTTGTCAAGAGTAATAAGAATGAAATTGGCTTACAATGGATGTCTAGGTGTCTAAACGAAGAGGTGAGGAGTTTTGACGCAAGCTAGACCATAGCGCTAATCACATTAAGTAGATATTGCTTTGAGTTTCTCTTCTGAGTAAGACTTCTGTACGTGAGTACCAGTACTTATTCTCTGCCTGGACGACCAAGCTTCACTCATTAGGAAACGCACAGAAAAAAAGGTTCTCTAAAAATTAAACCTAGGCCCTAAGTTAAGTCTGCCTCGTTAGCGATAAAGAAGTGTTAGTGTATAAAATTGCGCTACTCGTACTTAAATAATTAGTTCTATACCTACTCATAATTCCTCCAGAAGTAATGCCAAAAAGATACTTAATCTATTTACTGATTCTCTAAAAAGTCTATATTTGTAGTAAGTAGTTTCAAATTATAATAAAGTAAAAGGAAACTTTCCATATATCTTGAACGAACATTTCCCTAACTACTAAGGACGGGAATGATGTATGATCTGCGAAAATTTTGTTCTGGCTGTCAGACAAAAACAATAGAATAATGCTTAGGCGGTTCGGAACACAAGAAATAATGAACCGACCTTTTTTAATGTGAAAAATTATAATATTGATATCGTGTTATAATCGTGTATACTATAGCTTTTAGATATACAGGCTACTATAGAAAAGCGAAATAATCTAGAAAAGCTCAAACGATTTATTCATTTTGTTGAACGCGCACACTGTGTCTATGGATTTCTTGCAAAATTGGCCTCAAAGACCACAGATACGACAAAGACATTTGAATTAAGAAAAAGTGAGGTTTGATTTGGATGGAGTTTTGTAAAAAATGTACAAAATATAAAATTTTTACAATGTTGCATCAAATTTAACAATTTGTTTTTTTTTTTTTTTTTACTATTTATTGGTTTAGGCATTTGTCCTCAATCTCACCTGATGGATTCATTCATTCATTTATTTCCATTTAACAATTTTTACATTGTGTTGGAATTACTTAAAACTAACATTATTATACTACTCATTAATTACATCTACTCTGTCTATGTATAATTTAATAATTTTAACTATATACTTTAAACAATGTCGAAAAAAAAAAGCGACGATGAAGACTAGGATGAAGCATGCCTATCCAAAAGATACCCATTCAATCTACTTTTGAATGTCCCGGGGCTGTACTTCTCTGGGAATATAGACGCAGGCAGTTCATTCCACACCTTAGCTACTCGAACCAAAAAGGAATTGTCAAAGCGTTTAGTTCGAGACTTAGGTATTTCAACGACAAAGGGGTGAAACCCCTGTCCGCGCCTCGTAGTCCGATAGAGAAATGGTGAGGGTTTCACGAGATCAAAAAGAGCCTTCGAACACTCTCCAAAATGTATCTTATAGAAAACCGATAAGCAGGCTACTTTGCGACGATGCTCTAGGGACTGCAATTTTCTATTCGAAAGCTCATCGCTGTTTATAAGTCTGCGGGCTCTTCGGTCAACAGAGTCTAGTGCCTCAAGTTGGTATTTAGCGGAGCCATTCCACAAGTGACTGCAGTACTCCATGCAGGAGCGAACCTGGGCTGTATAAAGATTAAGTAGCCGTTCAGGGCTGAAGTACCGCCGGACCCTAGAAATGACGCCCAACTTCCTGGAAGCAGTCAGTGCCATCGACTCTATCTGTTGGCCGAAGGTGAGTTTGGACGTAACGCTGATGCCTAAAAGCCCAAGATGGTCAACTATCGGCAAGGAAACACCTTGGAAAGTGGGTGTAAGTTGGAAGTTACTCTTTTTTGCAGAAAAGAGACACGCCTGGGACGCGTTGAACTTCACAAGATTGGCGTCACCCCAATCCGACACCCCCTGTAATTTCAAGTTAACTCGTTCAATCATAGACTCTCTTAGTGACTGGATTTCTTGTGGACTTGTACGGGCATTGGACATATAACTCTCTACAACGGTGCTGTCATCGGCGTAGCCAATAATGCCTGATGTCAGAAGGTCATTAATGTGCAGTAGGAACAAGGTTGCAGAGAGAACAGATCCCTGAGGTACCCCGGCATTGATAGCCATTAGGTCAGAAGAGCAGCCTTCTACAACCACTCGAATCGACCGTTCCCTCAGGAAATCGGATATCCAGCTACATAGGTTTGCTGATATACCATACGCTAGAAGCTTACTTAAGAGAGCTTCGTGCCAGACCCGGTCAAAAGCCTTGGACATATCGAGTGAAACGGCAATTGCCTCACCGTGACCCTCTAAGGCTTCGCTCCATAGGTGCGTGACATATATCAATAAGTCACCGGTTGAGCGACCCTTCCGAAACCCATATTGACTGTCACTAAGGAGCTCGTTGGTTTCCAGATATGCCAGGAGACGATTGTTCAATACACGTTCCATAATCTTGCATAATATTGACGTGATTGCTATAGGTCGATAATTGGCCGGGTCGGAGCGGCTTCCCTTTTTAGGAACAGGTTGTACGTTGGCAAGCTTCCAGGAACTCGGGACCATGCCAGTCTCCAGAGAAAGTCGGTAGAGGCGTGTCAGAATAGGGGACAATTCGGGTGCGCAGCGCTTTAGAACCACTGCTGGAATACCATCAGGTCCACTAGCCTTGTTCACGTCCAGACTAAGCATGCATTTAAGAACCTCTTTTTGGTGGATTTGAACGTCTTGCATCTTGGGGCCGAACGGAGGTAACTGAGGTGGACTTTTACCTTTACTATCTAGACGCGAACAATCTGCAAAAAGATTAGCAAACAAGTCTGCTTTCTCTTTTGCGCTATGAGCCAGAGAACCGTCAGGCTTTTGCAGAGGTGGCAGTATTGGGCGACAGAAGTTCATCTCAACCGACTTAGCAAGAGACCAGAATGCTTTACTTCCTGAGGGACAAGAAGCAATCTTGTCTCCAATACGACCAACGTGATCGAAACGAGCCTTTCTGAACACTTTTTTGCAAGACTTGGCAGCAGCGTTATATGCTTTCTTCGTGTCGTGTAGATCAGCAGCTTTGCTTTTGCGAGCATCAGCCCAGGCCAAGTATGCTTCCCGCTTACGCTTCTCAGCTGAGAGGCAGTCGGCATTGAACCATGGGCGAGCTTTAGTTTCAAGGGATACGTCCGCGAAAGGAATAAAATACTCCATCGCTTGACATATCACACTCGAGACAGCATCCGTGCAGCAAGAAGGATCACTCGAAGAAAAGCAAACTCGCAGCCAAGGGTAAGACGCGAAAAAATACCGCATCTCATCCCAATCTGCCGACTTGTACCTCCATACTCGTCTAGTGCCTTTAAGACTGGTATCAGGTGGCGAGTAGTGGGATACAGATTTCACCACACAGTGATCTGATGTCCCAAGCGGCGGTAATACGGACACCGAATGCCTGTCAGGGTCGGTTGTCAGCAGAAGGTCCAGGCAACTCTCAGTGTGGCCAAAAACGTCAGGAATACGAGTAGGATCGTTGACAAGTTGAGAGAGGCCGTCGTCATCGCAAATTTATAGGTTTCTCTCCCAGCGTGGTCGGTTTCCCGGTATGGGTACAGCCATTCACTGTGGTGGGCATTAAAGTCTCCCAAAAACACCAACTGCGCAGAGGGAAAACGTTGCTGGACCTTATCTGCAGTATCGCTAGAGATATTCCATGAGCCGAGTTGTCTCCAAGTCTCCGCTATGCGAACGGTAGACACAGGCGTAAACAATGTGATCAAGGCCAGTATCTACAAGAACCCATAATACAGAAAAATCCGGAACTTCCAAGTTATAGAGACGCCGACAACAGATCTCATCCCTGACATATGCGCATACGCCTGCATGGGGGTGAAACTTGGCCTCCAGGATATAGCCTGGGTAATGCAGGTATGACAGGTCTGATGGATTACAGATCTGCGTCTCGGTAAGAAATAGCAAAACTGGCTTTGTAGTCTCGAGGTGAAAATGAACTGCATCAAGGTTGGAATGCAACCCCCTAATATTACAAAAGTCGACTATCAGCTCAGAGGGCGTAGCCGGAGAGCGCTTGCTATGACAATTACCCTTAGATTTTGCAGCCATCAAAAGCGGAATTTTGCCCTCCCCAGAATACAAAGGGCAGCCTGAGCGTTTTTGCTCAGGGAGGGATTCTCCTACGCATGGACGCAGGTACCCTCCTGGGGTAGTTTTCTCTTTAATTGCCGCTATCATAATGGAAAGTTTGAAGGGGTATTGGGCTACCGGAATCTCACTCACCAAGCGAAACACAGCAGCCTTTACATGCTGCTATTTCACGCCGGTATTCTGTGAGAAGGTGGTTATTAGCCGGCTCGAGCAAACCCGATTTATGAGCTAAAGGTGTTGTTGTAGCTAATATATTTGGGCTCTACCACCTTAAAAGTTATCACTCTTTAGCACCACCCGGGGATCACGTGTAGGGTCTCGAGGGTAAAGCCTACGGACGCGAGTGATAATCGATCCCCAATTTCGTAAAGCTTGATATTGGTTTTGTTGAATTTTTACATAACAATGGGCACAATGAATGGCCTTTTCTCTTCTCTGTACACTCGTGCATACCTATTCCTATTTGTAGGATTCCGTACAAAAAATGAAAAAATGGAACCCTTATAGGATCACTCGTGCGTCTGTCTGTCCGTCAGCCTGCCATAGCCAATTTGCTCCGAATCTACTGGGCCACATAAGGTGAAATTTGGTAGGATGGTGTAATCCTATGAACCAAACATAGTATCAAATGAAAGGGCTCCTTATGAGGATCTCAAATATATTTTTGTTATTATTGTAATAAACAGTTTTGATATTATTCATGAAAGAACACGAAAATTGACCCTCCATTGATCTCCGAAACTACTGAGCCTAAATTGTGAAAATAAAAAATACAAATTATAGTTCATTGCTTGCCTCTTTTTCTAGCATTGCCCTGGATGAATCAACAGACTTTTCAAACTACGCTCGCGTTGACGACAGGAAGGGCCGCCTTAAGGGGCTACCTGAATTTTTCGGGGTCCAGTGCTGCCCCCATTTGAAACAAATCATTTCAAAAGAAACGGAGATATCATTGAAAATTTGGTCTTGATCAGACCCTGGATAACCCTTCAAACTTTTTTATAAACTAAGGAAAATTAAGGAAATAAATATTTTTTAAAACGTAATTTTTTGACTTTGGCATTGTACGGAATCCTCTTCACGCGAGTTCAATTCGCACTTGGCTAGTTTATTTTATAATATTTTAGAAACCTTATTTTTAAGCGTGGGTTTCCGTGGAAAGTATGACTTAGATGACTTTTATAATTCGTGGAGGCGCCGCCCACATAAATGAAGCGTGCTAAAGTTTGTTTTTCTTGCGAATTCAGCTGTAGCGAAATCCAGAGCTTCGCAAACATATTCGGCAAAAGGTCACGTTTTACGAAACACGACGGAATTACGATGCATTGACGGTTTGTTGTGTTTGTTTGGCAAGAATTTCAAATCGGGTAAATTAATTCGGGTAAATTATTTGGTACTGTTGAGAAAATAGAACGTCACAAAATAGTGTCAACTTGAAACCAAATGGAAAAACTGATATTAAGAGCGGCCCTCCCGTCTTACTTTTGCATACAAATGCTCGTACATGATTATTGCTTGTAAGTGATCTTTCTTGAAAACTTTTGAACTAACAAGTATCTTGTGTGCTTTTTCTTGGTCTTTATCGATATATAAAATTTAGAAAAACAAATTCAAGATATGACTCCAAAAACCTGATTTTTTGCACAAATTTTAGCTGAACTTCGACTGTTCATAAAGTAGTCATAAATTGTAAAGGTAAAGAAAATATTTCGAAACAAACCTCGCAAATTTTTCAAATAAAACAAATTTATTTCACATACTTGTAAGGCTTACTTATAAACACGTATCACATGGAACGAGTTTTATGAAATTTACGCACCCTATAAATAGTTAATATTCGTTCAATTGATAGTTAATAGTAATAATAATACTAATTTCGCTCAATAAAATGCAAACCAAGCCCTCAGGCGCTATCGCTCTCTTTTTGGTTTGCCTCTTTTTCTAGCATTGCCCTGGATGAATCAACAGACTTTTCAAACTACGCTCGCGTTGACGACAGGAAGGGCCGCCTTAAGGGGCTACCTGAATTTTTCGGGGTCCAGTGCTGCCCCCATTTGAAACAAATCATTTCAAAAGAAACGGAGATATCATTGAAAATTTGGTCTTGATCAGACCCTGGATAACCCTTCAAACTTTTTTATAAACTACTGTTTACATTTTAAAGTGAGAACATGAAGCTTTTCTACCCTATTAGGGTATATGCATGAAAAAAATATTTGTTATCTAACCAGTTTTTCCATAAATATTCAAAAGTAAATTACTAACAGTGAAAACAAAATAAGAATTGGTAAAAACTAACGAGATATAACAATTTCCCGAAAATATATCTATCTCACTCGCAAAAACGCTACTTTCTATGGCAAATGTATAGAATATGATATGGACTTTGACGTCACCAGTCCATATCGGACTTCTCTTTCTAATTGAAACTTTAAAGTATCACATGTTCGTCGCTGATTAAGATATTTTAAAAATTCTTTCATATTTGATTACTGTGGTAAATAAAGATTCAATTAAGCAAATAAAAAAAATACGTGCATATTCTCCATTGCAAAAAACGCCCACTTTTGGCGTATGTGCGTAGAAAAGCTTCACGTTCTCACTTTAAAATGTAAACAAACAGTAGTTTATAAAATAGTTTGAAGGGTTATCCAGGGTCTGATCAAGACCAAATTTTAAATTGTGCCTCCGTTTCTTTTCAAATGATTTATTTCAAATGGGGGCAGCACTGGACCCCGAAAAATTCAGGTAGAATTAAGAGTACTGTTTGACTCCAAGAAACTATGACGTCTTTAGTCTATATTTCATACAAATCCCGTAGAAAATATTTGTTTTGATGTTTAGAAAAAAAGTATCAGATTTGAATTGTTGGAAACTTTTGACTTGTGGGTCGGATGTACAATCGTGTATTTTCCTGGGTCAAAAATAGATAGAAACACAAACAAATTATGTCACTTGTTATGATCATATCCATTTTTAACGTGATTTTAGATTTGTTATTGCAGTAAATCTTTTTTAAGAGCGTTATTTGATTCCAAGAAAGTATGACGTCAGTAGTCTACATTTCATACAAAGACCACTGAAAATGTTTGTTTTGAAGTTTAGAAAAAAGTTGTTTTGAGTTGTTGGAAAATAGCGAATTATATGTCCTAAATATAAATAACACACAAAGCTTCTCATAGGTACTCGTAAATAGATAAAGAAGGAACGTTTATATTGAGACCGAAATAAAAACAAATAAATAAATTTAAAGAAGTTTATACGAGTATACTAAAATATGAAAGTTATAATGTTTTAACTATGTTGATCTGAAATGAATTTGCCAAAGTTTCTTACGTAAAGATAGAGGTGCATCTTTCAAAAATATGCGGTTTTGATACTACTGTATGACATGTTTTAGCATTCGAATTTGCCACAAAATGCGAGTCATTGTAACTTGTTGTTGACCTTTATACCTGTCTAATAAACACACACTATAAGAAAATATTAGTAAAGGACTGGAAAATGTGTATAATTATTAATAGCTTTTAACAAAACTAAAATAACCGATATTAAACATATTTTTGAATGACACGGTAATGAAGAGGTCGTTTGGACCAAAATTACACGTAAGTCTGACTCTAATTACTAAAATAAAACACGCTGTTAGCAGCATGAATATATAATTTGGTCTAGCGCAGGATATATGACCTTGCCCGGGGAAAAAAGATACTTGGGGAGGGAATTAAGGCACTTAGCGGGCAGCGGCGGCGGGGCCTGACAGGGATTGATTTTGCCCACTTGTGCGTGTGTGGACGTAGAGCTACGACTATTCTTACTGGAATAGACTAATTGAAAATAAACCCACATCGAATTCAGGTTTGTTCAAAGGTGCAACTGACTTTTGGTTTTATGAAGAAATGAGATAAATATTGAAAGGGGTTTTTAGTTGACAGTGTTAACTGGTAAACGCTTTTGCCAAATAATTTGATGCCACTCGGAATGATTAAAGGATGTATTTATTTATCTATTACATTTGAAATATGTGTGATCTTTCAGAGCAGATCCGATCTTTAATATTTAGTTAGGTACCTATTTGTTGTATTGTTTCTATGTCTATAAACATTATTGAAAATTTGCTTTTGTTTATAATCCAGAAAGGAATAGTAACATTTAAGTTTTTATTGCCAAAACTATTTAATGAGTGGAGATTAAAGAGATCAATCCCCTGTTAGTCTATCAAGACTAACGTCGGCAGTATTGTTACATCACAGCCAATTTGTAGGACTACTGGAAAAAAATTCAGTTAGTCTTACTAGTAGGACCAACTTGTTAGGCCTTCTGACACAAAGCTGGTAAAAATTACTACTGATGTTTAAAATGAAAACGCTTCTAAAACTCTGCCTGTATTTTAATATTCCCATAAAAAAATACAAGCAAGAACATCAGACAATCTCAACCTAATTCACGGTATAATGTGCTTTTTGATCTTTATTGGTTGGTGATAAATATTATATTAGCATATTCACGGAGAGAGGACTTTTCTCATGGTAATTTCATGTCGTTAACTCTGAATTCGGAAACTTATACGAGCGCCTTTAATGTATTGGTTATTTAAGCCTTCGTGACTTGTATATTCGTCCATTCATTAGAACTTGCAATGTGTAGAAATAATTATATAAGTACCTGTATCGATTTATTGACAGTCATGAATTTTTTTAAAGATATGCTTATGGAATTTACACGCTAATACAAAACAGTGGAATTTTATACTCTATAGCTTAAACAATACCCGAAAATATATTTTTAAGATAGAGATAGGCGGAAAAATAGGCTTAACGAATGGATATTTTTTCTTTTCTCTGAGAAAAAAAAATGACAAAGATACAGCGCATTGAAATTTCGCATGACGTCACGGCTACGTGCGATTACAAAAACCGAAAACATAAATAATAGTTTTACTCCGTTCAAAAATAAGCAAGTTATAAGCCTGTCTAATCCGGTGGAAGGGGAAACTGTCAAATAACAGAAAAAGGATGCACATACACCCGCATGACGGCACTGTCATAAGGTGTCACGCTCACGAAAGAGATAGCGAGATGTCCCCACCAAGCTCCTACTCTACATAAAATATATTAAAATACTATACATAAAATGATAATTGCTGCCTCATTTAATAACCAATTTAATTTCTATTTTCGGAAAACGGTTTCTTGTTAGTGTTATTCGTATAAAATATGTGTCCAAAAACAAACTAAGCCAAATAGCCTATTTTTACATAGAGGTGACATCGCAACCTCCCACTCCGGAACTTTGATGCTTCGTATCTTTGTGAATTTATACTTTTTTGGCAAACTGAAAAATATAGGACCATTATTTTTGGATAATCTAAAAGACGGACTAATTACAATTTTACTTTTCTAACCCTATCGTCACCCCTATTACAGTAATGAATAACAAATATCCTCTCATTTTGTCTATGATTAATAAAATTACAGACAAGCGCAGCGTATGACACCTACCTACTCGGTGGTTGCAAGAAAATGCTGGATGCAGTTCAGTTCCAACCTGTCGTTTTAACAATCCTTGCAAAAGGAATAAGGTATGTCCGTCCAGCAGCCGATTTCCTGCAGCTAAATTATGACATTGATAAGCCAAGAATTTTAACTATAAAAATTTATTAAATTTAATAAATTGCAAGATAATTATTAACTTCAGACTTTTATTTAGTCGGTCGTAAAACTAAAGCAAAAACGTTTCGACTGTTCCAGCGATTTTTTCTCGATTTCGCATACTCTTCGGTATTCTTGGGTGACCACGGGTATCTGACACGGGCCCCGAAGAAATAAAACTGAGGATGCAATGCTTAGATAAAAAGATGAAATAAGAATCTTATCTCCTCCTTTTCTAATCCTCTCACAGGCCTACTGGAAAATACCTCTATTAGGAAATAATAATAATAATAATAACGCTTCTTTAGCCGACTGACAAAAGTACTTAAAAGTCTTTTGTCGGGAGGAAATAAGACGCGTGCCTTCAACGCCTGGGTGATGCCCCTACTCATATACTCCTTTGGCATACTAAGGTGGACTCAGACTGAGCTGGATGCTCTGGATAGAAGGATCCGCCTATTGCTCACAACATTTGGTATGCTACACCCACGCTCATCTGTTTTGAGACTGTACATCCCGCGGAAGCGTGGAGGTCGAGGCTTCTTAAATGCCAAGACTCTTCACAACCGCGAGGTGTGCAGCCTTAGGGAGTACTTCCTTAACAGTGAGTGTGGCTTGCATCGTGATGTTGTGGCAGTAGACAAGGGCCTCACGCCGCTCTCCTTGGCAAATGAGAACTGGCGCAAACCAACGGTGTTAAGTACCGAGGATCGCATGAACGTATAGAAGAGCAAGGAGCTCCACGGGCGGTTCTATCGAGCCTTAACAGGGCCCGATGTGGATCAGCTTGCATCGGTGAACTGGCTACGTTTCGGTGACCTCTTTGGGGAAACTGAAGGTTTTGCCTGTGCAATTGCAGATGAAGTCATGATGACGAACAACTATCGGAGATATATCCTGAGGGACGGTACGGTTGACGTCCCGAAGAGTCTATCAGGCATATAATCTCTAGTTGTTCTCATCTGGCTAACGGTGAGTACTTGCACAGACATAACCTGGCAGCCAGAATTATTCACCAGCAGCTTGCTCTTCGATACGGACTTGTACAATCTGAGGTACCGCACTATAAGTACACACCGATGCCGGTTCTCGAAAATGGTCGTGCCACGCTCTATTGGGATCGATCTGTCATCACGGATAGGACTATTGTCGTCAATAAGCCTGATATCGTGCTGACAGATCGATTGATGCGCCAGACAGAGCTTGTTGACATCACCATCCCGCATGACGAGAACCTCGTGAAGGCCGAGAAGGACAAGCTTAGTAAGTACCTTGACTTGGCCCACGAGGTGACTGCCATGTGGAATGTGGATTCAACGATCATTGTCCCGATAGTCGTATCGGCGAACGGTCTTATAGCGAAGAGTCTTGATCAACACCTCAAGACTCTCTCGCTAGATAGCTGGATCAAGGGTCAGATACAGAAGGCAGTACTCCTGGACACGGCACGCATTGTCAGGAGGTTTCTCTCTGCGGCCCTAACCGCCGGTAGCTTGGGCCTTGCCCCGCTGCCAGTGGGCAGCTAGATTAGGTTTTTTATAATATGTGTATTTTTTGTAGAATATTTTATATTTTACTTTTTATAGATATTATTATAAAACCCTAATCTAAGAAAATATGAATAAATAAAGTGAATAATAATAAATAGGCGTCGGGACGTGACGACCCCATCGCCCACTGGATTCCCAGTGCAGTCAGTCAACGCAGGGCAGCTTGTGGCGAGCTGATGGTGAGTGGCGACACCACGTACCTTACCTCCAGGAGGACCATACACACATGCGCTTACACACACATATACACACAGTTACACACCCCCCGCCTCTGTCTTGCCTTAACTGGCCGGCCAGAGTGGAGTCGCAAGAGCAGAACATACGCTCCAGGGTGGAAGTGTATTGTATGTAATGGCGTAATAACGAGGAAACTCGCTCTCGGGGTAAGCCCCGTGATAGTGAAACCAGAGCCGCACTTCTCGACACCCTCAGCTGCTCACATTGTGTTGCGCTCTGGCTGCATTTTCGTGGCTAGTTAGGGCGCCCACAGGCAGTGTAGCCAACGAGCAGCAAGTCACCATCTACCAGGCTAAAATTGTTTTGAGAGATTTTTAGGTAGATGTCCGTATATCGCTCCATAACCCACTTATAAGGTCCACTAACATCCCATCCATAAAGCCCAACCAAGTAAATCCCTCCCTGGCAATAGTTCGGCAGTTGTGGAGGACTGTCCGTTAGTGCATCTCAATGGTACATTAAGGGATAGACTTCCATAGATGCAGCCATCTCACTTCTTAGATAAAAAGGTACTAAAAGGCCTCTTCATGTTGGCTTTGGCCCCATGAACGCCTCAAAGGACCGGGTTCCCACGGACCCGTGGCTGAAAAGCGTACCAACATAATAATAATAAACTTTATTTCTCTCTTTACAACAGAATGTAGATACATAAAAAGGTAGGTGCTTGATAATTCACTAGGGTAAATAGTACATCTTGACTTGGAAAAGTAGTGCTTTTGTATAACTTTTATTTTATGTATTCTCTATAGATAAATATTTTCCATGTGTTTAAATTACATAAAACTATGAATTCACTATTCCATTGTCCCTTCCATTCTCTAAGATCCTCGATACCGAACACCTTCCTAGCCAATTTACCGGGAGGTAGGTATTGTTTCGAACAAAGCGATGTTTCCTTCGCTTATTAGCCGTTTTTTTGCTCATCGATCAAGGTGGTCCTTGAGACTAGAATGGTTGGGTTGGTATGACATCATTCCTAATCTTATTTGGCTGTAATATAACCTGGCATTTTAATAAGGTTTTATGTTTTCTTTTTTTTGTTGTTTATAAAAATATCACGTCAGATGTTATCTTTGTAGTATCTAATAATTTCAAGGAATTATGGTCACCCAAATTACATGTGATGAGAAAATTCGTCAGTGTGATTCGAAGTCACGGTAGCACAATTGGTAGTGCACTCACGGCGTAAACGTGAGGGACGCGGGTTCGAATCCCACTCGTGACGAAATTTATCATCGCGTTTTAATTTGGATAGTAATCCGAGCATTGTTATGCTGTTAAAAATCAATAACCATGGTAACGCTTGATATACAAATATTTTTCCTAAGAGTTTTTTAGCAAGTTCACATCATGGAACAAGTTTCTATCTATTTGTCAGCAAATTAAAAAACCCGAGTTTTAAGCGTTCACTTCCAATTCGTTTTGAACGGCTGAACCGATTTTTATTAAACAGAGCTAAAAACCACAGCAAGGATAAATATAATTAAATAAATATATAGGGACAAATAAAACTGATTGAGCTAGCCCCAAAGTAAGTTCGAGACTTGTGTTATGGGATACTAACTTAACGATACTATATTTTATGACAAATACATATATAGATAAACATCCAAGACCAAAGACGATGTGAAAAAGGCCATTTTCCAACTTGCCCTGACCGGGGATCGAAGCCGGGACCTCTGAGTGGCGGACTAGCATGGTGTGGTGACCACTACGCCACGAAGGACGAAGGAAACTTGCTTTCACAAAAAAATTGCATCGCAATCGGTCCATCCGTTGCAGCACTACGATAACACAGACAGACAAACAGACATTGGCGTCAAACTTAATTAACACTTCTCCTTTTTGCGTCGGGGGTAAAAAAAAATAATGAATTAGTAATTAAAAATGTAACGCAAGCCATACTAACATACAATCTCAGGGTTAAAATAGAACTATTATGAAATGGTTCCCTACACATTCCTTCTACTCTACATTAAGACTCTTATGAGTAGAGACTGTTGAGAGTGTTGAGGAGTAATAAAGTTGTGGCAGTAGACAAGGGCCTCACGCCGCTCTCCTTGGCAAATGAGAACTGGCGCAAACCAACGGTGTTAAGTACCGAGGATCGCATGAACGTATAGAAGAGCAAGGAGCTCCACGGGCGGTTCTATCGAGCCTTAACAGGGCCCGATGTGGATCAGCTTGCATCGGTGAACTGGCTACGTTTCGGTGACCTCTTTGGGGAAACTGAAGGTTTTGCCTGTGCAATTGCAGATGAAGTCATGATGACGAACAACTATCGGAGATATATCCTGAGGGACGGTACGGTTGACGTCCCGAAGAGTCTATCAGGCATATAATCTCTAGTTGTTCTCATCTGGCTAACGGTGAGTACTTGCACAGACATAACCTGGCAGCCAGAATTATTCACCAGCAGCTTGCTCTTCGATACGGACTTGTACAATCTGAGGTACCGCACTATAAGTACACACCGATGCCGGTTCTCGAAAATGGTCGTGCCACGCTCTATTGGGATCGATCTGTCATCACGGATAGGACTATTGTCGTCAATAAGCCTGATATCGTGCTGACAGATCGATTGATGCGCCAGACAGAGCTTGTTGACATCACCATCCCGCATGACGAGAACCTCGTGAAGGCCGAGAAGGACAAGCTTAGTAAGTACCTTGACTTGGCCCACGAGGTGACTGCCATGTGGAATGTGGATTCAACGATCATTGTCCCGATAGTCGTATCGGCGAACGGTCTTATAGCGAAGAGTCTTGATCAACACCTCAAGACTCTCTCGCTAGATAGCTGGATCAAGGGTCAGATACAGAAGGCAGTACTCCTGGACACGGCACGCATTGTCAGGAGGTTTCTCTCTGCGGCCCTAACCGCCGGTAGCTTGGGCCTTGCCCCGCTGCCAGTGGGCAGCTAGATTAGGTTTTTTATAATATGTGTATTTTTTGTAGAATATTTTATATTTTACTTTTTATAGATATTATTATAAAACCCTAATCTAAGAAAATATGAATAAATAAAGTGAATAATAATAAATAGGCGTCGGGACGTGACGACCCCATCGCCCACTGGATTCCCAGTGCAGTCAGTCAACGCAGGGCAGCTTGTGGCGAGCTGATGGTGAGTGGCGACACCACGTACCTTACCTCCAGGAGGACCATACACACATGCGCTTACACACACATATACACACAGTTACACACCCCCCGCCTCTGTCTTGCCTTAACTGGCCGGCCAGAGTGGAGTCGCAAGAGCAGAACATACGCTCCAGGGTGGAAGTGTATTGTATGTAATGGCGTAATAACGAGGAAACTCGCTCTCGGGGTAAGCCCCGTGATAGTGAAACCAGAGCCGCACTTCTCGACACCCTCAGCTGCTCACATTGTGTTGCGCTCTGGCTGCATTTTCGTGGCTAGTTAGGGCGCCCACAGGCAGTGTAGCCAACGAGCAGCAAGTCACCATCTACCAGGCTAAAATTGTTTTGAGAGATTTTTAGGTAGATGTCCGTATATCGCTCCATAACCCACTTATAAGGTCCACTAACATCCCATCCATAAAGCCCAACCAAGTAAATCCCTCCCTGGCAATAGTTCGGCAGTTGTGGAGGACTGTCCGTTAGTGCATCTCAATGGTACATTAAGGGATAGACTTCCATAGATGCAGCCATCTCACTTCTTAGATAAAAAGGTACTAAAAGGCCTCTTCATGTTGGCTTTGGCCCCATGAACGCCTCAAAGGACCGGGTTCCCACGGACCCGTGGCTGAAAAGCGTACCAACATAATAATAATAAACTTTATTTCTCTCTTTACAACAGAATGTAGATACATAAAAAGGTAGGTGCTTGATAATTCACTAGGGTAAATAGTACATCTTGACTTGGAAAAGTAGTGCTTTTGTATAACTTTTATTTTATGTATTCTCTATAGATAAATATTTTCCATGTGTTTAAATTACATAAAACTATGAATTCACTATTCCATTGTCCCTTCCATTCTCTAAGATCCTCGATACCGAACACCTTCCTAGCCAATTTACCGGGAGGTAGGTATTGTTTCGAACAAAGCGATGTTTCCTTCGCTTATTAGCCGTTTTTTTGCTCATCGATCAAGGTGGTCCTTGAGACTAGAATGGTTGGGTTGGTATGACATCATTCCTAATCTTATTTGGCTGTAATATAACCTGGCATTTTAATAAGGTTTTATGTTTTCTTTTTTTTGTTGTTTATAAAAATATCACGTCAGATGTTATCTTTGTAGTATCTAATAATTTCAAGGAATTATGGTCACCCAAATTACATGTGATGAGAAAATTCGTCAGTGTGATTCGAAGTCACGGTAGCACAATTGGTAGTGCACTCACGGCGTAAACGTGAGGGACGCGGGTTCGAATCCCACTCGTGACGAAATTTATCATCGCGTTTTAATTTGGATAGTAATCCGAGCATTGTTATGCTGTTAAAAATCAATAACCATGGTAACGCTTGATATACAAATATTTTTCCTAAGAGTTTTTTAGCAAGTTCACATCATGGAACAAGTTTCTATCTATTTGTCAGCAAATTAAAAAACCCGAGTTTTAAGCGTTCACTTCCAATTCGTTTTGAACGGCTGAACCGATTTTTATTAAACAGAGCTAAAAACCACAGCAAGGATAAATATAATTAAATAAATATATAGGGACAAATAAAACTGATTGAGCTAGCCCCAAAGTAAGTTCGAGACTTGTGTTATGGGATACTAACTTAACGATACTATATTTTATGACAAATACATATATAGATAAACATCCAAGACCAAAGACGATGTGAAAAAGGCCATTTTCCAACTTGCCCTGACCGGGGATCGAAGCCGGGACCTCTGAGTGGCGGACTAGCATGGTGTGGTGACCACTACGCCACGAAGGACGAAGGAAACTTGCTTTCACAAAAAAATTGCATCGCAATCGGTCCATCCGTTGCAGCACTACGATAACACAGACAGACAAACAGACATTGGCGTCAAACTTAATTAACACTTCTCCTTTTTGCGTCGGGGGTAAAAAAAAATAATGAATTAGTAATTAAAAATGTAACGCAAGCCATACTAACATACAATCTCAGGGTTAAAATAGAACTATTATGAAATGGTTCCCTACACATTCCTTCTACTCTACATTAAGACTCTTATGAGTAGAGACTGTTGAGAGTGTTGAGGAGACTGACTTGTTTGTATCAGACCCTAGATAACCCTTCAACTGTTTTATGAACTACTGTTTACTGTTTAAAGTGAGAACATGAAGCTTTTCGACGCACATACGCCAAAAATGGCCGTTTTTCGCAATTGACCGCAACAAGTTCATAATGAGGGGGGAGTGTTAGGTACGCCTCTCAATTTGTTACTTTACGGCTACACTCATCCGTTACACGTCTCAGAAGCTTCTATGTATTATTCAATAATTTATTTCTGTTTTTCCTAAAGGCTGACTGTTTTTGTTTGTCGTGTGTGTAAGTGGCCAACACTGGTGTCAGATTTTTCAGGCTGCCTAAAGGCATCTAACGTAGCTTGACGACTGCCATGCAATGATGACAGCCGGGACCAACTATTTATACGTGCCTTTTGAAGCACGGAGGAGCTTGAGAAATTTTTATGCCACTTGTGGTCACCCATCCAAGTGCGGACCACGCCCAGTGTCGCTTTACTTGCGAAGGCGCTATTAATGCGCACTGCCGCCGGGCCAGTGAGCTCCTCTGACTGACTGGTAGAAAATGCATTAGTATTAAGTCCTTTTGTATCAATTTGGTCAATGAAGATTTGATGAATAAATAAATTATAATTTTAGTATCAATCCTTGAAATGATCCATCTTTATCCTTGAAATGATTAATGACATTCTCTATGATAACCTTTATAGATACGGTTGAATGTGATTTGTTTATCCTTACACGTTCTTAATGAGAGAGGAGGGTGTGGTAGGTACGCCCTTCAATTTGTTACTTTACGGCTACTACACTCATTCGTTACACATGTTAGAAGCTTCTATATATTATTACAATTTTTGTAACGATAGATTCCTTGAAATAATTTAATACTCTATGATGGCAGTAAGCTTAGAGGCGGTTGAAAATGATTTGTGTATCCCAACAAGTTTGTAATAAGAAGAGAGGGTGCGGTAGATACACCCTTCAATTTGTTACACGCAGGAATTTAATTAGGCACACAACGATGTGGTAAAGGTTTTAGATTGGTTGGAAGTAACAATTTTGTTAGCAATTAGTAACTGTGGTGTTATGACGTCTCTAAAGACTGTCGAAACTGCTTAAAGTGGTTTGTTTATCCCAACAACTTCCTAACAAGAGGGCAGGAAGTGGTAGGTACGCCCTTCAATTTGTTACTTTACGCCTACACTCATTCTTTACACGTGTTAGAAGCTTCTATATATTATTAATTTTTTTTACGATATACTATATACTTAATTATATAGATAATTTTTGTTACGATAGATTCCTTGAAATAATTTAATACTCTATGATGGCAGTAAGCTTAGAGGCGGTTGAAAATGATTTGTGTATCCCAACAAGTTCGTAATAAGAAGGGAGGGTGTGGTAGATACACCCTTCAATTTGTTACACGCAGGAACTTAATTAGGCACACTACGTTGTGGTAAAGGCTTTAAATTCGTTGGAAGTAACAATTTTGTTAGCAATTAGTAACTGTGGTGTTATGACGTCTCTAAAAACTCTCGAAACTGCTTAAAGTGGTTTGTTTATCCCAAAAACTTCCTAACAAGAGGGCAGGAAGTGGTAGTTACGCCCTTCAATTTGTTACTTTACGCCTACACTTATCTGTTACTTGTATCACAGAATAAGTACTAGTACTCATGTACAGAAGTCTTACATAGAAAAGAAATTGAAAGAAATATCTACTCAATGTGGTTAACGTTATGGTTTAATTTAGCTCGCGTCAGAAGTTCTCACCTCTTCGTTTAGATACTTAGACATCTATTGTAAGCCAATTTCATTTTTATTACTCTGAACAAACGATTCATGCAACTGAATTTTCCCCTTCGAAGTAGTTGCAGCGCGCATAGTAATAATGTAGGTATATTTTCGATACCTAAACGGGGAGTGACCAAGGCCTGCTTGCATAAACCTAATTACATTTTGAGGTAAAGGCTTATATTGACATGATACTTAGTGTACTTGTTTTAGTCCAAAATTTGCTTTTATCAGCACTACCTGTAGATTGACTAGTAGAAAAAGCCTTGGGCCTTAAGTCCGCCTGTTACACTTCTGTAATAAAGTTTAATAAATAAAAAATAGATAAATAAACATTTTGGTAGCAATTCCTCCATATATCAAGCACACATCTCTTCTACTCCACATGAAGACTCGAATAGACTATTGAAACTGATGAAAGCAATTTATACTTTAAGGTGTCGCACATCCGCTCGCTACATGAATATGAAATTAATAAATTATATTACTTTGCAGTTTAGGTTTCTATTTACAGGACACGGACAGTAATTCAACTTTAGTAGGAACTCGTACACCCGTTCTCTGCCTGGTTATATATGACGGCTTCGAGAAAAAAAAGTGATTTGTCAGCCCCAATCCCCAACCACAGAATTAGTACGAGTACTCACGTACAGAAGGCTTATTCAGAAAATAAATTCAACGAAATATCTTCTTAATATGGTAAGCGCTATGGTTTCATTTAGCTCGCGATAAAACTCCTCACCTCTTCGTTTAGATACCTAGACATCCATTGCAAGCCAATTTAATTTTTATTACTCTGAACAAACGATTCAAGTAACTTAACCTTCGCACGGTACAATATATTTCTATTCTGTGACTTTCCCCTTGGAAGTGGTCGTCGCGCGAGTAATAATGTAGGTATATTTTCGATACCTAAACAGAGAGTTACACACCCCAGGTGGTTGGGCCACCTAAAGTTCCAAAAACTTGACAAGTAGTAAAGAGATCACCGCTAATTACTTTACAGGATGACTTTTTAACCACCAGCCAAATTTTACCACCCTGTATTCTTACTCTGATTTCATTATATCTAATGGAGAGTTTCAGAAAATGTTTAAAAAGTCCTTTTTTGTCTAGTTCATCATCATCATTTGGACAAAAGTGGTTTAGTCATAAAACACCGTTCTGGCCAGTGCGTCTCGGCGAGTTTCTTTCTGTCATGTTGGCTTTGTCTAGTTATAACCAGGGTTTTATAGGTAGATGTAGATTTAAAGTTTCGCTATGGCAGTATTGTCTATGTGACTGTCCGTCTGCCTGTTGGCCTGCCCGTTTGGAAGTTCAGTCAAAGACTGTATGGGTGACTCCGGAATCCTATAAAACGCCTGTCCCGACATGCACTTGGCCCTTTATTCCTTTTAGGCATTTTTAAAATTTTGGTTATTTTCTAACCTCGTGGCCTCGGTCTAAAGCTGTGAAATAAAGAAGATGTATCTTATCTAAACATTTGCACTTTCCAGTTTTGTCCTGAATTTGGCACACGTTACCGGAAACGTTATGATTTCCGGAAAGATTACAAAGCCACTTTTAGTTTAAGCTCTGCGCACCGGAAACGATTTCGGGTAACAACAGGATGGTTACAAACCAAACCACCTTTGTGTCTCGCTTCCCGTTCGCTTGCATACAAGTGTATAATTGTTGTAGGTGACCTGAAAGTACATACTGCTGAATTACTTTTTTTATACAAAGGGAAAAACTCTGAGATATAAATAAATGTATAGTAAGTTCCCAAAGTAAGTTCAAGACTTAATAATATGAACCTCAACTTAAGGCTGAGTATACAACGAGTAGTCATAATCATTCCGCATAAAGTCCATCCACTGCTGGACATAGGCCTATCAAAGCTTTCCAATATGGCGGCCAGCGTTCAGTTTTTTTTAAATAGTTTTAAAAGGTTCTGAAAACCGACGAAATTAGCAAAAGAATTCTTGAAAAAAACTTATACGGAAAAAGCTTTCTTAAAACTTAGCGAACATAACACAGCGAATTCCCAAACAAGAAGATATTTTTGCCATAAATAAACAATTTAAATTCCTCTACACAATTTCAAAGCCGCTGAGTCTCGAGTTGGCAATAAAAAACATCAGAATCATCATCACAAAAGGATTACGAATTTAATTTGCAGCTTTATGGCACCGTGTTACGAACATGAGGGCAATTAGAAACTACTCTTACTACGAGTGTGGCGTAGATGTAGTCGTTTATCACTAGGATAAAAGGATACAAGCGGACTCTTTAAAGCCGATGAAATTCTTGCAGCAATTAATTTTACACACCAATTTTTCTTAAACCTAGTAAAACAGAAAGTAAAAATTTTAACATCAGCACTAAGTTTGATTAGTAGATCGAAATATAAGAATTTTTTTTGCTTTGTCATAGAAATTGCCGGTCAACTTTGATATGAATTCAATAATTATTTTCTTTTGAATACTGGTCCTTGGGAGAACATGCACTGTCTGTGCCTTTGCAATAGTTTCAGCCGTTATAATATGACGTTTTTAGGGTTCCGTATAAAAAATGAAAAACGGAACCCTTATAGGATCACTCGTGCGTCTGTCTGTCCGTCCGTCTGTCACAGTCAAATTGCTCCGAACCCACTGGACCAAATAAGGTGAAATTTAGTAGAATGGTGTAATTCTACGACCCAAACATAAATGTGCAAAGTAAATAATTTTTTTTTTTTAAAATAAGAGTCATTTTAGAGGGATAAATTAGGAAATTTATAAAAATAGTTTTGCAAACCTTACTATGTCATATATCAAATGAAAGGGCTTGTTATGAGGATTTCAAAAATATATATTTTATTATTTTAAAATAAATAGTTTCGATTTTATTCGTGAAAGAAGACTAAAATTGACCATTCGCCCCTCCTGATCTCCGAAACTACTGGGCCAAAAATTTCGAAAAAATGCGAAATTTAGGTCATTGTTTGTAGATTACAGGAAAAATAAGCAAACAAATATGTTTTCAAATAAGGGTCATTTTCGAGGGCAAATTAGGAAATTTAAAAAAAATGTTTTGCAAACCTTACTGTGTCATATATTAAATGAAAGGGCTAGTGATGAGGATCTCAAATATATTTTTGTTATTATTTTAAGATAAATAGTTTTGATTTTATTCACGAAAAAAGACGAAAATTGACCATTCCCCCCCCCCTGATCTCTGAAACTACTGAGCCTAAAATTTAAAAAAAAATACAAAATATAGTTTATTGCTTGTAAATTACAGGAAAAATAAAATAAGAATTCTATCAATTGAAAATAAAGTAGTAAACTCGATATAATACGTTCACCTACGGAAATTTTTTGGTATTGTACGGAACCCTCTCCACGCGAGTTCAACTCGCATTTGCTCTGTTATTTATATCTATATGACTTTTATATAACCAAGTAAACCTACTACTTAATAGGTAATTTTTCATGCCATACACACTGAGAAATGGAATATGTAGAATATTGTATCCTATTATGGAATCAGTAATATAAATGTACAAAGTTTGATCCCTCAGAGAAATCTTTTACCAGCAACAGCCTGATTATTTCTTCAAAAACAGCCTCGTTGAATAATTGACGACGGTTTACTTTACATATAATAATTTTAGCAAAAAGATTCTGTAATGCGAAGATTTTCGCTAAACAGGTAGGTACTTAATACATTGGTAGAGACTCAAATATTTACAAAGATACGAGGCAAAATTACCTTTCACTTTGAATGTTTTGTCAATGATCGTTCTCGAAATATTAGGTGTTTCGTGTTACGCTAAATGTTTAATTGGTTCCCCCTTGTAACCTGCCAGAAAGAACTAAATTGTATATAATACCGAAAGGGCGAATAACGTTTTAGGCCATAACTATAGTAACACAAGATATTTCTTAAGTGCGTATAATTTTACAAAAAGTTTTGTCTACGATACAGAATTATTTCCCACGAGAAATTTATTGGAAAAGTTGAATTTTTTCGACTTCCCATTTTTACTACTGTATATTGCGATACATTTCCTTTTGAACGTCATAAGTGTCATAGATCGAACTTCCTGATCCGAACGCAAATATGTTCCCGTGGTAATACATACTTACATTTAACTATAAGTATACAGGAGGCGACCTTTGCCCTACAATGGGATAGTATTCATTAGGTGTAGTTCAGGAATATGATTATAACAATTGCTTTAAGCTTCTAACTTAAGGGGTTACCTAATAAAATTTAAAGAAATAGCGTAACTTTAGCTTCTGGGAATTGGGATCGGGTGAATCACGCAGTTTTATACTCGTATTGATCTGGCAGGCTCGCCGTTCCGTCTACGATAAAGAAATAATTTGAACCGAAAATAATTTTACACACCAATTTTTCTTAAACCTTAAAATAAGTAAAAATATTAACATCAGCACTAACTTTGATTAGTTGATCGAAATATAAGAATGCTTTTTTTTGCTTTCATAGAAATTGCCGGTCAACTTTGATATGAAGTTAATAACTATTTTCTTTTGTATACTGTTCCATGGGAGAACATGCACTGCCTGTGCCTTTCGACTAGTTTCAGACGTTATAATATGACGTTTTTATATCTATTTGAATTTCAAGGGAAAGGTCTCTTTTCCACTAAAGCAAAAACACATATGGGATGCTTATGGTTTCATCGATCAATCGTTAATAAATATTAGGTTGGGGAAAAAGTCTTTTCGCATATAGTATGCATGAACTTATAATAAAACCACTTTGCTATACTATTTGTACCTGGCTGGTTTTGGCATCATTTAAAAGAAGATATTCAAATTAGGAAAATGAGTGATTTTCATTTGTTTTTCTTACCGTCAAGATGAGTGAATCTAAAGAAGAAATTAGATGCATTTTAAAATTTTACTACCAAAAAGGTAAAAATGCAACGCAAGCCGCGAAAAAAATTTGCGATGTTTATGGACCTAGTGCAGTGTCTTTGAGAGTAGCACAAATTTGGTTTAAGCGTTTTCAATCCGGAATTTTTGATGTCAAAGATGCATGTCGCTCTGTTACGGATAAAATGGATGCTATTTTTGAAAAAGTGGAGCAAGATCGACATATCAGTAGTTACGACGTAGCTGAAGAACTGGGAATTGACCACAAAACAGTTTTGGCGCATTTGAAAAAAAATGGGTACACGAAAAAGCTCGATATTTGGGTACCTCACGAGCTCTCTGAAAGAAACCTAATGAATCATGTACTCTTTGTGATTCTTTATTACGACGTAATGAGACCGAACCATTTTTGAAGAAATTGATAACTGGTGATGAAAAGTGGATCACGTACGACAAGAACGTGCGAAAAAGGTCATGGTCAAAGGCCGTTCAGGCTTCACAGACTGTGGCGAAACCCGGGTTAACTCGCAACAAGGTGATGTTATGTGTGTGGTGGGATTGGAAGGGCATTATTCATTATGAGCTGTTACCACCAGGTAGGACCATCGATTCAGAACTCTACTGCGAACAACTGATAAGATTAAAGCAAGAAGTTGAGAGCAAGCGGCCGGAATTAATCAATAGAAGGGGTGTGGTTTTTCATCATGATAACGCTAGACCTCACACATCTTTAACCACTCAGCAAAAATTAAGAGAGTTTGGCTGGGAGGTGTTAATGCATCCGCCGTATAGTCCTGACCTGGCACCTTCAGATTTTCCACCTGTTTCGGTCTCTTCAGAATTCTTTAGGCAGTGTCAGGTTAACATCCGAAGAGGACTGCCAAAACTACTTTACGCAGGTTTTTGATCAGAAGCCCCAAAATTTCTATAGCAATGGGATTATGTCCCTACCTATAAGATGGCAAAAAGGTATCGAACAAAATGGTACCTACATACTTTAGTTAAGTGTAAATAAACTATATTAAAAAATGTTTTGAATTTTCATATAAAATGCGAAAAGACTTTTTCCCCAACCTATCAAATAATTAATTAGTTTGTAATAAGTCATTAGAAAAAGTTACGTAAGAAGAATACGTTGGTTTCAGTGCTATTTATAGGTTATTTATGAAGAAAAAAGGTTGAAAAATTATTAAAACTTACAACCCGCTTTATTATTTTAAAACCTTGCATGGATACCTGCAACCCTAACTTACAAATAAACTTTCATGTGTATGAACAGGTAAAGATATCTATCCTTTAACGCACCTTGTAATTTTGATTTGAAGCGAAACCTTTTTGTTCTATATACGAGTAAGTAGGTGTAGATTACATGCTTGTTTGATGTAATAGAATCATAAAAAGAACGGAAAAATGATTTTTACGCATATTTAGCACATAACCACCGCGGAGAAAATGAAAAAACCTGTTCTTAAGGACTACAAAGTAAAGTACCTACCTACCGACTTTATAAGCAAGGCAAGTTAGGCAAGCCTAAACAAAACAAACATTGCCTTGACATTCATTTGTTTGACGTTACTACCACGACCTATAATGACTTAGCGTGTCTGCATAGCCCTTCCTAGGTTTCGGTGTTTACGTGTTTAGTAGGGTATGATAAAAGTTCGAGGATTTTAACCCTTATAGCTATTGTTTATTCATAAGCTTTGAACTTTATTTTCTGAGCTATAAGTTCCAATTTAAAGTGTTGTAAACTCAACATTGAGAAGGCGTAAAAGGTGTGTGTGTGTTTTTTTAATACTATACTATGTTTACCTTTAGTATTAATTTAAAATATAGTCTGTCTGGCCCGAATTATCATCAAAGCCTGCCCGTACACATGGTCGTTTCTATGGGCATATTTCATGCATTTGATATTGTAATACTACTACTCCTACGCTCGTACCTAAGTACTTGCTGCAGCGACAACGCGATTTATAATAGATCGCAAGAATATTTGCATTCTGCGTTACTGTGATATCAAGAGAATATTCTAATAATATAACTTAGAAAAGAGTTATAAAAGTCATGATACAGAATGAGTCGATTTCGAAGTACCTACTTTCGATAGAATATGTAAAAAATTACAAAAAGTGAGTAGTCGTACAGTAATTACTACGTAGGTATTATTCTCGCTACTACGCAACTGGCGATCGATTCCAATACTCTAGCATCACAAAAACCAACGAGCTTCAAACGGCATTCGAACTCGACATGCGTACTGAATGAGATTAGCTTTTGTTGTGGACTGTATGCTGGTCATTATACAATGTATCAATTGTTTTGAATTGTTGCGTACCAATCAAGTTTCTCAAAATAACCTTCGGTTTTTTTTCAGTATTCTAATTACAGCGTATAATAATATTAGGAACGTAATACATGCATTGATATCATTACTGTAAAGCATTTTATCATCGTTATCCCAGCACTTCTTTCGCCCACTGTTAGGCATAGACCTATCTTCGTCTACGTCATTAGTGAACTGAAAAAAGAGCTAGTCTCAACTCTCAACAGACAAACCAGTAGGATAAATGTCTATTGAGTTTGTAGGAAGTTTAAGATTAAGTGTCTACGAAAATAAAGAAATCACGACGAAAAAAATAATACAAAAATTACAAACTACTTCAGTCCGATGGACGGCAAAGATTTTAATAATAAAAATGATTGAATGAGATTTTAATATTAATGACCTTTTAATGGCGCTCCTTCCGCGGTCAGCGCAGTTTCGTGTCGCCCAAAGCGTAATTTACAGCGCATTTGCGATAACGGCGCACTGCCTCGGGGGCCGTTACACAAATTGTACGGGTGAGGTGCGATTGCGCACTATGTCCGATTTTAGTGAAAAAACAATAGGAAGTTTGACGATAGTGGGCTACACCTAGTATATAAATCAATATAAATATTTTGGGACAAACCACACAGATTGAGCTAGCCCCAAAGTAAAGTAAGCTTAAGCTTGTGTAAGGGATATTAACTCAACGATACTATATTTTATGATAAATACATATATAGATATGGATAAAGATAGTAATGTTATTTTAGACGCGAGTGCCCCCACACCCACATATAACCATGATTCGCCTGCTCGCGTCTGTGCCCCATCTGTTCTGTGTGTTCATAGGGCACAGCCGCGTAAGTGTCAAGTCTGCGCCCCGTCGGTGCCCCGTCTTTTCTGTGTGTTCTGCCTTGCGACGCTTCTATACAATTTGTATGAAACGGACGCGGAACACGTCTTAAGTCTTTTCTGTGTGTCCAGCGCCTTATCCATATCCCACTATTACTTATTTATGTAGTGATCCCACAGCATGTAAGTTTTTTTGTATCTTACTTTATATTTTATCATAATTTAAAACAACACTGAATCTTGTAAATTTGAATTAATAGGGTCCATTGTACCAATTTTACAAGATTCAGTTTTGTTTTTAACAACAATCGTAAAGAAAATACTTCCGGAAAATCAAAAAATTAGTTGAACGAAACCTCGTTTCAATTTATAGTCGATCGTTTGGAAAGTTGAGGCTGTAGTCTTAAATCGATACACAAAAATTTACCTAAAAAGAGTTTTTAGGAAGAAAGTATATTGTGTAATTTGCAATCTTAAAAACATATACCTATGTTGTAAGTACATATTTTTGTTATATATTTTTGTAATGCTTATACAATTTGTAACAAAACCCTGTCTTATCTTTGAAGGCAACTCAGACCGTCAATATGAACAACTTTTCCTATGGAATCAATACTTGAAACTCGAAAAATATCGATATTTTCATAAAAAAGTGTTTGGTCGGTCCGGCAATTCGTACGATAATGACGATTTTTTCTTCGAGTTTCCAGCATTGGTCCCATAGGAAAAGTTGTTCATATTGACAACCTGAGTTGCACATACAAGGATTGGACTGGGTTTTGTTACATATTGTATAGAAACTTTTTTGATATCTCACTCGATAGGTTTGAATAAAAAAAATTAGGACATATGTTTTAGCGCCAACAATTTTTTATTTACGAGTATCGTGTACCCAGTGTCACTCGTAGAATGTTGAAGAATTTTACGCTTTAGCGTGCTAAAGACATATACATACACTATAAATAGAACCCTCCTTGCGGCGCAGTCGGATAAAAATGCAGCACGCTCTATCCCGGCACACTATGCCAAAATTTACACGAAGGCCACTAGGGCTTACCTAATTCACATAATTGCTAAACTACACGCTCAAATATGTCAACTCCATTTAGCTACACATTTCGCCCTACATTTTTTTACATAAATAAAAAGTTATAATTTTTCGTTTGACACGTTCCTCAGTAGGAAAATGTTGAAAACTTCTGCTCTGGCGACCAATCTCCAAGTGGCAAAGTTTTAGTCCATTTAAGTTCATCACATCTTTTGCATTGTTGGTGCAAAAGGTTTGTGGATTTCACAATATTGCGAGGAGATAAAAATGAATATTTATTGAACTTCTTTAGATATAAATATCTTCTGAGTTTATTTTTCGTATCTTTCGATCTATTCTTAAAAATTCCCTGACTCTAGACTTTTTCATACAAACGTAGTCCAGCTTTTATTTTGAAATAACATTTGAGATTACTGCAGTATTTTGTAATTTTAAAGAAATTGCATATATCTATATATTACTAGTTTTCGACACTCAAATATGAAATTGAAAGAAAATATGAGAGTGTAGAAGTTTTCCATACTGATGGTCAAATATGATATTGTCTTTTAAGTTCATATTTTGACTGCAAAAACTACTTATATACCTTAATATATGCAATTTCTTTGAAATAACATAAATTCGCCAATATCGGACATGCCGATTCAAAATAAAAGCTAGACTACGTTTGTATGGAAAAATCTGATTCTGTCTAGGCTCTTACGTTTTTCCAAACTCACTGCTTCGCTCGCTATAACTGGATTAACATACTTGTAATTTTTTTAATTTTAAAAATGCCGTACTCAAAGGTTGCCAACGGGACCTTATTACTGAGCCTCCGCTGTCTGTCCGTCTGTCCGTCCGTCATTCACAGCCTTACAGGGCTCTATCGCTTTAACCATAATAGTTAGACACTTGTAATTTTTTCACCTATTTCTGTGGCCGCTTATGCCGCTGTATCAATAAATACTATAAAATAAAGGGGTCGTCATTCAAGAAACGTTTTTTTCAGCGTTTTAACTCGATCTTTATAATGGCTAATGCCTTTATAAAGATCGAGTTAAAAACGAAAAACTAGAAACTTAAAGTTTTCACCGATTATTATTTATTACTGTGTACCGCTATAACAACAAATACGAAAAAAATATTTTTAAAACATTGTACGGATGAACAGAACCTGTTTTTTTTAAAACCAATATATTGTATTTGATGAAAGAAATACTTAATATGTAAAAATATTGCAATAATGTTAGCAAATTTACGGAAAGTGAGTAATTGTGCTAAGACTAATGAATGAGTGGGCGTAGGGTTCCCTTTGAATGAGTGTCCGCAGTGATCGTCGGTCAGCCCTTCTGAACAACTTATTGCGTAGTTTACTGTCCGATAAATGAGGTTGTATTGTGCTTGTACCATTTGTTACATTATTTAAATGGCAGCGAGTAAATATACACGCTCAGTGTCAGACAGAATGCAATTTTATTGAAAAATTCTTATTGTTTCTTATCTTAATGGATTCACTTCGTTTCTTTTTTAATGCTGGTCTGGGAGAAAAAAATACACAGAATTTACGCAATGCTCGGAATAATTTTTAAGTTAAAAATATTTCATGAAAAATTACGCGAAGAGTGAGTTTTGGACCGTGAGTGCAAATCAAATTGTGCTTCTGTACTTTCGCATTATACTGACGAGTTTTCTCATCAGAGAGTAGCGGCCCGCCCCGGCTTCGCACGGGTATTTAACAAAAATTTACAAGTCTCGCATTTCCCACTCACAGAAGTAATATAAGTATTACATCAGAATGGCAACTCCTAGGGTCTCGCGCAGTATGCGTCCCCGTTTCCCGTCCCCGCACCTCTCCCCTGTTCTCGCTTTGTCACGTGTGGCGAATACATACACTGTCTTATGCATGGATGTATAGTTTCGTTTGTTGTTGTAGCAGGCATAAATGATACTCCGCTTCTATGAAGTGCCATACTTGTGCCCCAGTGGCGCCTACATCGCATCGCATATCACGATGCTGCCTAGCTAGCGGAGTGAGCGACGACCACGCGACTTTTTTACTTACATTTTTAAACTCGTGATATCTTTCGAATGGAATATCCGAATAGAATAATTAAAAAAGTTATGTAAAAGAATTGAAGCAGTCTGAATATAAAGTAATTTATTTTGATAAAGATTATATTAAGGTACAAATAAAGAGCTGTTCTAGCGGCGACATAATAAGTGTTACTTCATTTTAAAATTTTAAAATAAAATAACACTTATTATGCCATATCTATAATAGTTAGACATATGCTAACGTAATATTTTTTGTAGATAATGATGTATTCTACAAAGTTGTAGTACATTGTTTTGTTCTATCAACAATAGTTTCCGCAGGGCACGCGATGTAAGGACTTTTTAAAGTATTTTTTACACTTTGGGTTACATTATTGGACTTTAAGTAAGGAACCCTAATTTTTTTTATAAACATAAGCTATGTCACTTTAGGATAGTGTAGCTTTACAACGTTAATTTTTTAATCGGCCATGTAGTTTCGCAACCTATTCGATGCAATGAAACAAACAAACAATCAAATCTTTTCTCTTTATAATATTAGTTTAGATTATCGTTACTGTCCGTAAATCATCTACTATTAATTACAAGTACAAATTTTTATTTAAACTACATTAAAACTAAAAGAAATTAAACTAAGAGTAACAAGAACATAAATAAAAAAGAATCAATAAATATAAACTTATCGAAGAACGCGCTGAATTTTTTTTTAATTGCATTCATTTCTAATGACAAGCGAAATTTTAATTTTCATTACATTTTAATTATGCAGCTCATTCTCATTACATTTGATTTTGTTAGTATATGAGCTGGTTTTTTATGTTAAAATATTGTTAAAGTAAACATTTTCAAAACAAATTGCGAAAGTTTTGGTAAACAAAATTGAAATATCGGGGATAATTTTGAGCTTCCGTGGAAAAATACGACTAAATTCACAGAAACCCTTTATCTTAAGTTATGTTGCAAACGAAATTAAATACGAACATAACAAGTTAACAAGGCAGCCTGTCAGAGTAAAAAGGTAGCTGGTGGTTTTGACGTGAAGAGGGCACAAAACATATATTTTATGTGTGAAATGGGGAGGCATAATGGGCAGAATCATTTCGCGAAATTGCGCAGTTACTGTTATTCTTTCTCTTCTTATAAAAGTAAATGTTTATATTTTGCAAATGCGTAGGTATGTGATTAGAATTTGAAAAAAATATTTTGTGACTAATATTTTGCCTCGAACTCGCTCTCAGTAATATATTGCTTGTCAACTATGCAACTATTTCTGTGTGTAGCAATTTCAATATAGCAGTAGATGCAAAGTCATTTGAAGAGTAAAATAAGAAACCTAATTTTTAAAACTTATAATATAACCGACTTTGACACCACAACCATAATCACCACACCGCAATTACACAGCCGATTTTGATAAAATTTCTATCGGAGCATCTGATAACCATGCCCCTTCAAACAAAAAAGAATTTTTCAAATTCGTTCAGAGGTCTTCGAGTAATCGGGCAACAAATATAAAAAAAAGATTTCGACGAATTGATGACCTCCTTTTTTAAGTCGGTAAAAAATTGCTACATTGGAAAACCCAAAAAAAAAACGATCGAATAAAAGAAAAATTTACGTGAAAACATATAAGGAGGTTAAGAAAGAAGAAAGAGAGACATGGAAAGCACTCCACTGACAAGAGCCCAGCTCTTAAATATAAGAAGAAGAAGATACTACCACAAAATTTCATAAAGTTCTGATGAAAAACATTTGAATCACTTTCGATCGTACGTGCATAGAAATTAATTTCGCATTGCTTAAGTAGACTCGGAGAATATCGCTTGTCCCCCAATAAAGCTTTATTCCCTTCCTCTCAAACCAGTCATCCGTGTGCACGCAACTTTAAATACACGTTGTTCTCGTATGTCGCACAGAAGATTAATGACTACCCCAGCATCCTGTCCCTTGCGAAAATAACACCACATTCCTTAGAAACAAGTCGAAGTCTTGCCGGTTATTTATTTTATTTTTAATACCATACATTTTGCGCATCGCGTGGTAAAAGTTCCCAGTATTTTTTGTATAAAAAGTATACTTTATGAAGTTTTATTCTATTGACTTGCTGGATTATTTTTTTATTCGCGAGCTTTGTAATAAATGCTAAGTATAGATAAGCAGAATAAAAAAAACTGACTTCAAGAAATGTATGTAACTATTACTTTATCGATAAAAACAAATTAGTCTCAGAGCACTCACTTACCAGTTTATTATCAAAAAGTATAATCTGGATACGTATGAAGACAAAGTAAAAACAAAAACTTGTGTCCTCGTTCTTAGCTAACCCTTATTTTACGCTCCTAAATTATATAGTGTAAAAATACATGAGTAGTCATTGGTCTGATGAGTATCTTATATAAAGCACTTACGTCATATGACATCTAGCTCACAACTGTTAAAAAGTATTTTAACAACTCCATTAGATAAACGTATTTGCTTACAGTGCCCAGTACAATTGTAATCGACATTTAAACCTCTGACTTAATTTCAGGAGTAGCCTTCAATGTACAAAAGTATCGTCACTCTATAAACGTAACAAGAGCCCTACAAGTTAGCATGGAAATTAAAATTGTTTTAAACTTGTACCAGAATTGCCTCGTTTCAAACTACCGTGTGGGAATTCGGATTCATGTAGGGCATTCCGATATTTCCAATTTTTATCGTTTGGCATTTGTCATTTTTTTAAATAGTGTCACGACCTTAGACCCATGTCACGACGTGAAAAAATTATTGGTATGGGGGGTTTTAAAAATAATAAGTATATTATTTTTCCAAGTGAATGTTAAAATTAGAGCGTTATAATTGTTATGTTATTTCTATGTAACGTGGCTAGCAATTGATCTCTATTTTGACCCTATGATTTATGTGTATTAAGAAGGGATGTAGGACGATATTTCTGTTGGGTCTAACATTTTTAAGGAATGTCATTTTTCGTGATCGAAGGCAGACTACACAATACAATAGAATATCATTAAATCTTTGAGTACAAAACGTAAAAAAATAAAAATGGCAAACTCTTTTTTAACTGTTTTCCACATGAAACATGGACATGGATATTGAGGCCATGTGCTCTGTCTATCTATAGACATAGAACTTATGTGAGTGTAATCACAGGCTTACACTTACGGGCTGTCTGTCAAAACCGATTAGCTAGTTAACATCGCCGCCTCGGGCTAGGGGCTGGTTACTGAAACACTCAGCAACTGGTAACGCTAAATAACTCAGCAGTAAGAAAGTATATGTTAAGTTCTGCTCTGCATTACTTAGTGCTGGGTTAGCTAATTATTTAGTTTATGTGTAAAGTTTTGGCATACCGCCTTGTGATTTATAAACATAACATTTAATTGCAGCAATGTACATACATACTATCACCACAGAATAAGTACTAGTACTCACGTACAGAAGTCTTACTTAGAAAAGAAATTCAAAGAAATATCTACTCAATGTGGTTAACGTTATGGTTTAATTTACCTCGCGTCAGAACTCCTCACCTCTTCGTTTAGATACCTAGACATCCACTGCATACCAATTTAATTCTTATAACTCATTTCATGTAACTGAATTTTCCCCTTGAGTGGTCGCCGCGCGCATAGTAATAATGTAGGTATATTTTCGATACCTAAACGGGGAGTGACACAGGCCTGCTATCACTTCTTTATTCCGAACGGGGCAGACAGACCCCTTCGATTCTTGCGGCTCTAAGCAGACAGAGCTCAGAGCCATAAGACTGAAAGGCCAATTTTAGCGTGACGGTGGGCGAGAAGGTGGAAAAAGGAATCAAAATAGTGATGGGTTACTGTATGCAAATGATAAGCATTTTTGCCCAGTCCCTCGATCGGCTTCTACGATCTGCGCGGGAAGAGAAGCAGCTGGTACATTCTAAGTTTTTCTTTTCTCCCAGACTAGAAGATAATTGCAGCCTATGTGGATATATAGTACATAGGTGGTAGTTAAAATAATAGGTAAATATTATAAATTTCATTATATCAGATCAGGTATGCAATTTTTTTAGAATGTTTAAATAAGATAAGATATTTATTTGCAAAAAATAAGGTTATACAAGACGATACGAGTACTTATGAGCCTCTTATTTTACCCAGTTTGGGTGTGCAAATATTATTAGTTTACATCACAGTTAATAAAAAATTACACACCATTAAAAAAATATATATTTATTTTTATTCAAACTTGTATTACGAGGTTTGCTTCAGTGCCAGTGGAGAAGAAAAAACTGGAACCCTTATTGGATCCATCTCCTTTCTATTGCGCATAAACATACTCACAATGTGGAATTACTTATTGATGTTAAAAAATAAATTCTACTAAAGATTTGCATATCTTTTAGCTGTGGGATGTTCTAATCTGGTACCTTTCTCAAACTTTTTTGGCAGATAATTTAATAAAATTGCAAATAAAAATAGATAAAGATTTATTAAAACTAAAATTACCGTATGTACCACATACTTACTGAAACATAATCCCTAAGTGAGTAAAGAGCCTAATATCGTTAATCTCGTTAACCGTGATTCCGATACCGCTAAATAAGGTTGCGGTGCGTTGCTACGTGTAGTTATACTATACCCTCAGTACTGACAGACAACTGAAATAATAACAAACTAAAATAACTATTTTTACAAATAAAAATCGCTGAGTTAGTAACCATCCTAATATCGTTAATCTCGTTAACCGTAATTCCGATACCGCTAAATTAAGTTGCGGTGCGTTGCTACGTATAGTAATACTACCTTATACTCTCAGTACTGACTGACTACTAAATTATTAAAGTAATTTTGCAAATAAAAATCACTAAGTGAGTAACCATGCTAATATCGTTAATCTCGTTAAACGTAATTCCGATACCGCTAAATTAAGTTGCGGTGCGTTGATATGCGTATTAATACTACACCCTCAGTACTGAATCAGACATACTAATGGCGTAGAAACACTAAGTCCAGTAAGCGTTATAGGATCATTTGGCTTTCTGAATTTGAATTGTGCATATTTATTGATTATTTATGTTTTGGAATATTTCCGCCGCGCAATTCCAATGAGACACGGATAAATATGAAGCTATTTCCATTGAACCATGTTATCAAATAAGTTATGCAGTGTACGTACGCCTACGTGACGTCATCAAGTGAACGAAGAATATAAATACCGCCATTCATAAACAGGCTGTTATTTAAAAAGCTGGTTTTGTCCGGAGAAGATAAAGTCCGAGCTAAATAAAGGACAGATTAGGCTATATTCAGAGGCACTCTGATTGTACACTTTATTTTGTTGTATACTTACTTACCAAATAAAGCCTTCCAAGTGGTCGTGTTTAACGACATTTATCTTAGACTTTGAGAATTAAATCTATTTTCAATTTTTTATAAAATAAGACTCATTTACCACCTCTTTAGGTAGGTGCTCTCTAAAATGCAACAATAATTCCTTTTCATTCTATTTTCTTCTTTTAAGCTAAGGCTCTCAACATCCGACCTAAGCAAGTTTCACGAAATTGCTTGAGGCAAGCTGCTTCCAATCAGTCATTTTAGAAATCCTTTGGAAAACTTATGTCAAGCAATAGACCTCCTGCGGCTAACATAATGATGATAAACAATATCTCTAAATAAAAACGACCAGCAATTCAATTTCAGCATTACGTGCCCTCCTTCAAAAGAAATCGACGCGCATAAATATCGCTTCTGAAGATTGAGAAGCGTAATCTTACACCAATAGGGTAAAAGCACCAAAACTTGACACAATTTTAAAGCGACCGAGGCAGGGTCGGCACCTTCACATCGATTTTTCACTAAGTCTATTTCGGTGGTACTCGTCTCGTCCTAAATACGTGGTATTGTCGCGGAGATTCGTCGTTTTTCGCCGACACTCGCTTCGTGCCAGCCGCCTATTGTGCAGTTCACCTCAGTAGGCTTGCACTTTGGCAAATTGCTTCGCATTCTACGTGCGAGCTAAAGCGATGTAGATTGCTTATTTGCTGTGCGACAGCAGTTGTTGCTGTTTTAAAGTTTATGCTAATTTGATGCTCATGAAATGTGAAATACGAGTATCTGGTAGAAAAAAGAATGAAGTTATTCTAATGCGGTGTAGAGTGAATTAATATGTACTTATGTATGAAGGCTTGTAGGACAGAGCAATTTCCAATTTCGTCTTTCAGTGATGTGCTTAACCCAACCTCTTTCCAATATTTATTAATTTCCTACACGATACATTTTTCTACGTAATATAAGAAAATGGAAAGAATAATATGGGATATGAACATTTTCTTTTGTTTTTTGTTTTTCGTATGTGTAAGTGACTAACACTGGTGTCAGATTTTTCAAGCTGACTAAAGGCATCTGACATAGCTTGACGACTGCCATATAATGATGAGAGCTGGGACCAAAGGCTAATTAATATCTTTTTCAGCGTCTTATAGTAATTCGATACTTTCTACAATTATCTCATCGGTGATTCTGCCGTATCGATAGGTCCCTTAATGCCTTTAATCAAAACTACAGGTAAATAAATCTGGTATATTGCTGCCACTTGCAGCGGAGGGTGGTTACTGTGTAGGAGCTAAAAATGAGTACTGTACCCGTGCGCAGCATCCCCTCTACATTTCGCTTAGCCACAGAATTATACAGGTAGCCGTAGCGGCACGAAACTCTAGCCCTGACCTTGCTTGCGCAGAAGTCGAAAATTAATACCGTACCCGTGCGCAGTATTCCCTTTACATGCCGCTCAGCGCTAAACTTACGTGCTGCTAGCTGTACAGAACGGAATCTCCTAAGGTCCCGTGCAATATGCGTTCCCTTCCCCCGTTCTTGTACTTCTCTTCCGTTTTCACTTTGACGAGACGGCTAGGCTCCTGGCAGACGACTGCTTATTACCTTCCACACGGCGCGTTCAGGGGAGAGGCGTGAGGAAGATCGACGGGAACGCATATTGTGCGGGATCTTAGAATATTCCAGTCTGTATGTAATACTTAAGTATATTAATTCTGTGGCTCAGCGCTAAACTTACGTGCCGCTACTTGTATCACTGCCGACAAAGGCTGACTATGTCCGCGTCCTGAATTTACCATGCGTACTAAAATATTGAAATACGAGAATAAATTTCGGTTCAAAATATTCAGATTTCGCAAAGTTTGCGCACGGTTTCAGGTAGCGGTAATGTATTTGTCTGCTCCCGCCGTCCCATGGGGTAAGTACACTATGTACACATCGTATGGCAGATATATTGGTTATATGTATATTTACCTGGAAAAGAACGCGGTAATTCAGACAGGCTCCGTTCGGGCCCAAGGGTATCGTTTTGTTTATGTTGAATGTTTGGTATTGGGTTATGAACGGTTATTCTGTCAGTACAATAGATAGATAGTTGAGCAATTATGTGTAAGAGGTTATAATATGCTTTAGGGATGGGCCTCTTCCTATGAACTCAACAACCTAATGATCATGTGCTATAAGCAAATAAGCGATAATATCTCTCGATTGTACTATGCGAAAGCCATTATATTAGGTATATTGTGCCATTATTGCTCTCTGGGTGGATACAGGAGTTAACAGGACATTCTGCGCCACGAAAAGATTTTTTGTTAACTGTTGTACCTAAATACTGGCTGTCAAATCTGAATTTGGTAGATCGTTCTTTGTGCTTTTGTTTTTTAAGCAATTGCTTTTTAGGGTTCCGTACCTATAGGGTAAAAGCGGGTTCCTATTGCTGAGACTATGCTGTCCGTCCGTCCGGCTGTCCGTCACCAGGCTGTATCTCATGAACCGTGATAGCTAGACAGTTGAAATTTTCACAGATGATGTATTTCTGTTACCGCTATAACAACTAATAATAAAAACAGAATAAAATAAATATTTAAGAGGGGTTCTCATTTAACAAACGTGATTTTTTATAGATAATGGTACGGAACCCTTCGTGTGCGAGTCCGACTCGCACTTGGCCGGTTATTGACTGGTTTTTTACACTTCAGTACAGATACACATAGTCCACATAAGTTTTGACATTTGACATAGTATATTACCGCCGAACATTCTGCCAGGTCTGTCGAGGCTTTGAGCCCACTAAATAGCTAACTGCAGCTATTTTTGGTCTGACTATCTTGCAAAGTGTCAAAAGACAATACATTGTAATAGATATCGCAGATCATCCACACATAAATAATGTCATTTTATGCCACATAAAGATTACGCACGACTCTCATAAAATAAACAAGGTTTCTTTTAAGATATAACAGTTCTAGCTCTGAAACTAAAATAAAATACACATACAGTTTGATATTAAATAATAGCCGTTAAATTTAATGGAAAAGGATCGAAATTAATTAAAGCAAATTAAATTTGATGCTGCTCTGTATCGGTCGGCTTACGAGGATCATTCCATTTCACATAAGAATTAATTACATTCACGTAGCAGTAATTTTGTTGGATGAATTGGTCTACAGATTAATTTATAAAATGGTTGAATTTCTCTTGAATGACCACAGACTATCTGTTCTCATCTTTGGGGTACTATGGTGAGCTTTGCGGCATTTTCTTTTCCAATGAGGATTTGTCGACGTTCTTGACAATCGTTTTAAGGGTTCCGTACCAAAGGGAAAAACGGGACCCTATTATAAGACGTCCGTCTGTCTGTCTGTTTCTCACCAGGCTGTATCTCATGAACCATGATAGCTAGACAGTTAAAATTTTCACAGATGATGTATTTCTATTGCCGCTATAAAAACAAGTACTAAAAACAGATTAAAATAAAAATTTTAATTGGGGCTCCCAAATAACAAACGTGATGTTTTATATGTAGATAATAGTACGGAACCCTTCGTGCGCGAGTCCTACTCGCACTTGGCTGTTTTTTTTATTCTTCATATTCATGATTCTACACAAATAATAATGATGTCATCATCATTTCACCGCATCCGTTATTCCGTACAGATGGTAATTTTACACAATCGCGTTATATTCGCGATTCTACACAATATTTATTTCACACAACATGAATGAATGAATGAAAAACTGTTTATTGCACTAATACAAAAAAAAAAAACATAAATAAGAAGTTTTACAAGATAAAATACATAGGTACAATGGGCGGTCTCATCGCTTAGAGCGATCTCTTCCAGACAATCGGTGGATGGAGAGGAATGTAGGCAGGCACGACCGAAATAACGAAGAACATGCATAATAAGTGATCCCCTATATTGTCACAGACTATTCAAAAGGCAACAGAACGACTACTTATTAATTTTGTGCGTCAAAAGGTATTAAGGGCGGCCTTCCCGTCTTACTTTTCATACAAACGCTCGTACGTGATTATGGCGTTGTAACTGATCTTTCTTGAAAACTTTTGAACTAACAGATGTCTTGTGCGCTATTTCTAGGTTTCTATCGAAATTAAATTATTAAAATTTGGAAAAACAAATTCATTATGAGCCTCCAAAAATCTGTTTTTCTGTACAAATTTCACCTGAACTTCGACCGTTCTTAAAGTACTCATAGATTGTAAAGGTAAAAAATATATATTTTAATATAAAACTCGCAAATTTTATGAAAGTTTTAAATTAAAAAAACACTTAATTCACACACTTGTAAGGTTCACTGAAAAACACGTGTTACCTGGAACAAGTTTTATGAAATTTCCGCACCCTATGACTAGTTAATATTAGTTCAATGGATAATTCATAATAATACTAATTTTATTCAATAGAATGCAAACCGTGCCCCTAGGCGCTTACTCTCGCTTTTTTGTTTGCCTCTTTTTCTAACATTGCCGTGGATGGAACAACAAGCTTTTCAAACTATGCTCGCATTGACGACAGAGCGGCCGGGAGAGGTCGCCTTAAAGGAGTAAACGTGCATGCCAATATTCGAAGAGATGGTAAAGAAAATAATTCAAGAGCAAAGAGTTCATCATCATCCCCTCCCATATTTCCTGTTGCATCCTTAGCCGTAACGCAGAGCCCGGGGTCCGCTACCTAACCTTGTAGCGGACCCCGGGATTTGACGAGGTTACTTTTTACACAGAGCGACTGCCGTCTGACCTCCGCAACCCAAAGGGTAGACCAGAACCAATCCTTGAATAGGTTTGAGCAAACGCTAGATAGCGTTCGGGACGCACAGTTTATACGAGCCTTCGGGAACACGGAATCATCTTGCTTTTTGGATAATCAAGCGATTCAAGCCTGCAATATCCTAAACACAACAACTTCTGGAAACAACTTTTTACAAAGTATGCTTCCCAGTGGGATTCGAACCCACAACCTCCGGATCACAAGGTGAATGTCTTGACCATTGGACCGCAGCAGTCAAGAACAAAGAGTTATCTTGCAGAATACAAATTTGACAAAACGTAGCTGCTGTGGTTATAACCTTCCAATTAAAAAAGGCAAACTTTCAGAAGTTATAACATATTTTACGGGAATATATCAATAAAAATAACACAACTAAGTATCGTCAGTGCTTTATACTTAAATCTGTGACCTAGCCGGAATAAGTATTTGAATATATATTTATGAGCACATAATCCTTCCATATTGCTGCGATAAAAACGCCAATAATGGCTCCTTTACATAAAACTATATGGGGCCGTAAGATAGACTGGTGCAGTAGAAACCTAGACTTACGGGTATTTCATGATACGCTTGCGTAATAGCTACTAGTACGTACTATAACATTTACTAACGGATGAGTTGTTTCCAGAATTAGAATCTGAACACTTCAACTTTTTAAATTTATAATATATGAAACTTTTAGAAGGTACCCCACGTGATATCGAAGAGGCAGGCTGGTCTTTAAACCACAACTATACAGTTTTAATGGGTAGCTTCTTGCAAGCTTTTTCTACTTAAAAAATAAGTGGAAGGAAAAGTCCCGAAAATTCTAAGCAGCACTAACAAGAATGCAACTACGAGTAGAACTGGGAAGGCTACCGATGTTTTAGTCCTACTCATCTAAAGTACTTTTATTTTTTTTATATAGACATTTAGGCCCCATTGTTGGGCAAAAGCCGCCCTTACTCTCTTACTCTTAGCCTTTCCATTTTATTAATAAATAACCAGCCACGTGCGAGTCAGACGCGCGGACGTAGGGTTCCGTAACATTTATCCACAAAAAAATCACGTTTTATGTATGGGAGCCCCGGTTTTACATTTATTTTTATAATGTTAATTTAATTATTTATTTTTAAAATACAACCAAATATTCTGTGTATATTTCAAGCGTCTACGTGTTGCCGTTATTAATATCGGGCAAAAAATGCCAAACAAACAATCACGTTTGTTTTATGGGAGCCCCCCTCAAATATTTATTTTATTCTGTTTTTAGTATTCGTTGTTTGAGCGGCAATAGAAATACATCATTTGTGAAAATTTCAACTGTCTAGCTATCACGGATCATGAGATAGCTAGACAGTTCCATAGTTTGGTGACAGACAGACGAACAGACGGACGGCCAGCGGAGTCTTAGTTATCCCGTTTTTACCCTGTGGGTACGGAAACCCAAGTATATGAACCTTATATGTAGGGTTAGGTTCATAAATGGACTGCTACTCGGAATCGTTCAAATCAAGCTAATCAATAACCTAGTGTTTGTCTTCGATGCTGGAAGACGTCGTGAATTTTGATGTGTTATACAAGGATTATATACACAGCAATCTGGATTTTCTGCAATAATTAATCTTAAATCATGATGAAATTGAAATGTTCGATGGCACGGGACATTATTTTGCGACTTTTTTCTTATCAGTACAAAATCATTGATTTTTGTCCCAGGAAAATATCCAATTACTTACATACACCGGGTATAAATGGTGGCTTTTCAGCTTATCAGTATGGATCTCAAAAACATTTTTTTTTTGCTCCTTTGCGGATGTCGATCGTCTGCCGTCATTTTTGGCGGCAACTCGTGTACAAAACATACACGATATTACTATCCAAAGATGAGTACGCAAACATGACTCGTTAACAAAGAAGGTTTGATTATTTTATTGTATCTCTAATTAATTATTCAGGTACAGATTGCGTCGAATATTAAAGGGCTACCTGAATTTTTCGGGGTCCAGTGCTGCCCCCATTTTAAATAAATCATTTGAAAGGAAACGGAGATATCAATCAACCACCGTACGTTTTAAAAGGAACTTTTTACCACGTACGACGAAACTGTGGAATCAACTTCGATTGAAACCTTCGATACGACATTGAAACCTTCAAAAAACGAGTCTATATCTTACTGAAAGGCCGGCAACGCTTCTGTTACACCCCGGGTGTTGCAGTTGTCAATGGGCAGCGGTGATCACTTACCATCAGGTGACCCGCTTGTTCGTTTGCCGCGTTATAACATAAAAAAAAAATTGCCTTGAATAAACCCTAGATAACCCTTCAAACTATTTTATGAACAACTGTTTATATTTTAAAGTGAGAACGTGAAGCTTTTTTGCCAAAAGTGGCCGTTTTTCGCAAAAATGCTATAAAAAGCTTTACCATCATACATCCTCTTAATGATAGATTGTGGAAGTATCCCGAAACGAGCCGTGTAGCTTTAAGAATTTTGAAGCATATTTTCTATATTTAACGACCAATTAAATTCCAAACTTGTAATAGATCGTTTAACCGTTCTGCGATTTGGTGTCAGATATCGGCCCGGTGATTATAATTCAACAACGCTTGATCGCCCGTCGGTAACTACTTTAATAATATGCAGCTATCTATTAGACATACCGGCATCGAAAACTTATTTTATAATATGTATCAATTAGACACCGGTAAATAAAAACTAAACTATTTTTTAAATTTAAGATAAATAAATCTTAAATTTAAAAAATGTCCTCTTGCCCTAGCGGCATAGTAGCAAGAACACCGGTTGCGTTCCCGTGCTGGATAGCAATGCTGACCCGTTGGAAAAAGCAGCCAGCCCTCTTGTCACCAGCGCCGGCTATTAGCCGCGGGGAGATCTCCTATTAGACGTAGGTATATCTAAATATATATAACTCAAAGGTGACTGACTGACTGACATAGTGATCTATCAACGCACAGCCCAAACCACTGGACGGATCGGGCTGAAATTTGGCATGCAGGTAGATGTTATGACGTAGGCATCCGCTAAGAAAGAGTTTTGATCAATTTTACCCCCAAGGGGATAAAATAGGGGATGAAAATTTGTATGAAACTTTGGCAATTTTATACCGATCGGGCTGAGGCTTTGCATGCATAAAGCTACTATGACGTAGGCATTCCCTAAGAAAGGATTTTGATAAATTACACCCCTACGCGAGCGAAGCCGCGGGCAAAAGCTAGTTTATTTATAAACAGATCTCGCTTTACGATACTCTTACAAATTTATGATATGAAAACGTATTTTTTATTCGTTTAGGTTGATGGTTTATTACGCCAAGGTCATGGTGTACCCAACCAAAATTTTATGACGTAAATACCTTTGTTACCCGGAACAAATACCCTATCACGTTACTATTGAGGTATTGCAGCAATAAGAGGACGACATTTATCCGTTGTATGCAGCTGAATGTTCTCTTGTCCTAAAGAAGAATTTAATTGGTTTATGTTCACTTTACAAATAAAACATTTATAAAAGTAAATAGTACATAGGTGCTATTAATTTGTAACAATTTTTTCCAGCAGACCCGCGAGAAGAAATGGGAGGAAAGAAAATTGTAATAGGCGTGTTCAATACAAAAATAAATATATAGATAAGATACTTATATAATTTCATAAACATACCTACATAAACTTATATAACTAAAAATAAATAACCGGCCAAGTGTGCGTCGGGCCACGCGTTTCATAGTTGTGAGTGCCTCCTACTTTGAGTTTACGCCACTGAAAACGTCTAAAAACTAATTTTCTTTTGAATTTGTATGAACTTTTCCTTTTCCGAGTACTTTTTATAAGTTGGTCGCCTATAACTTTTTTATTTGTAAACCCTACTTAGCTCTGATTATTTTCCTTTAAACTTTGTTATATATACTACTGCTGCAATTTTTTTCACATGTCCATATATAACCCTTTAATAGATAGCGGGGGTGGGGGGACACTTGACTCTAACAAAACTTTGCAATACCAAATATTTCGAAACGGATCTCTAAATCGAAAAATGATGTTTACAAGCTTACAATATTTTTGAAAGATCTATTCAACACTATGGTTTAGATGAGAAAAAAATTACTCCTACTTTACTTGTATGGGAGCTAACCCAAAATTTTTTTTTTCATTGTTTTATTTTACCACTTTTTTGGCATGATTAAGTAATATACATACCTGTACCATGTAACACCTTTCTTGTAGTTATAGTCTCTGAGTAAAACCGCGGACGGACAGACAGACATGGCGAAAATATAAGGGTCCCTTGTTTATTACGGAACCCTAAAAAGAAGTGGTTGAAAATAAACTCCCCAATATTATCAATTAACACGAGTAATTTCACCACAATTTCGTTCAAAACAACACAAGTTTCATCCCGTGGCCCTTAACGTGCCATCCCGCCGTTTCCGTCCGAATATAAAAACGAAAATGAGAGGTTTCATTGCAAAATATTAAAATCGCTCGGCGAAAACTGCGGCCTTAATGTGTCCAGCGTAATTTGAACCGAAAAAAGATTCCGCAGGGGGCGTTTTTGGTTGATTGGGTTGGCTCGGGCAGGTCAAGGTATATCGGATTATATTCTTATTTTTCATGTGTGGCCTTTGTGTTATGTACTTGGGCTCTATGAGCACCGTAAAGGATGTAGACGTGAATTGTATGCATCTTTGTGGTACCAACTTTGTGGTACCAACAATAGCTAGAGGACTGCTGACGACATTTGGTAACAAACAGCTTAACGTATCTTCCGAAGTCAAAGCAAGAGGGCCATCAAAAAATAGGAATATCACTTGTGAATCACTAATCAACAAAACATAAATGTATGCCATTTTGTGAACTGTATATTTCTTTGTAATTCTATTTAATTTTTTTGGTTCATGTACGGTTTATGAACACTTAATTTACGTATAAAACATTTATAAAAGTAGACATAGTATATAGGTGCTACTTATTCTAAAGAAATTGCTTCCACCCGTAATAACCCGGAGTTGAGTGTAAAATAATTTATAAAAAACATTCTCTTTTGCTTGAAATATTCCTCAAACTATATGAAACAAGATTAAGCTGGAGAAAATACAGGAAATTAAAAAAAGTGCTAAGTTGTCGCAACTCCCGTCAAAGCTAACTAAAATCGAATAACATGACTGAATTAAAGCGATCGCGTTTATACCCGTCTCCTCGGTTTATAAGCCTGAAACGGAACGTAATGAGACCCTACGATGAATCGGAACATTAACCACCGTAGTATGGAACGTTTAATATTTTTGTTGCCATCTGCGGATGATTTATGAGTTTTTCATCCAAAAAAAGGTTGAGAAAGCAATACAATAAATGTCACTAACCTAAATCTTATCCCTTCCTCGTAAGAATTTGTAAATGAAATATATTTTTATGAATTTGTCCTTTCATATTTTACTGATTTGGAAAAGTGAAAACTTAACAAAGTGTAGCAAATGGAGGGTAAAACGAAGAAGATTTTTATATGAAAAGTTGCATTGTGCACACTACACATTGTTCATAAAATATGGAATGACAATATTTGAATTAGAACAATACTTAATCGAAAGAAAAAGGTACATGATATAAAATTTTTGACTTTGACTTTAACTTTCAGTGAAACGTGTCAATAACGCATTATTTCACGTTAGTTTGAAGAGAAGAAAGTAATTAGGATTTTCAAATATGTTACACCAGATAGCAGTAGAGGAAATATTTTACGTAGTAAAAAAAATTTTAAGTCTATGGGAAATATCATAGCATAATAAAATAACAAATGGAAATGCATTTTAAATCTTTGCTGTTATTCGACACATTTTACGAAGTAACCTGTCTAATGATGTTTCAATCAAAAAGTCAGTCAATTGGACCTGACCAAAGATACAACTGGTGACCTGACGTCACTGTGCTACCATGTCGTGTCCCATATTTTTAAAAACTCTCATTCCAAAATTAAAACAGTACTATATGAAATCACCTTTTACTTTAAACGAGTAATTCTTAAATGCCCATCTTGCCTGAAGACGATTTACGCTGCGCTTATCTCATCATATTTTTATTTATGATATTTTCATGATTAATAAAAAGAGAAGATAAGAGAGTTTTTGAGTTAATTTCAGCGCCAGTCAGGCAACGCGTGCTATCCAAAGGTTTTGTGCTGAGCACTATTCTCCGTAATGGCTTTTAAAAGCCGTCGCGGCGGTAAATTTATTTTAAAGTTGCTGGAACTGGACCATTTTGTATAATAGAGTCTTTATGTCCCAACAGAGTGTAGAGAGGTAATACTAATGAACTTTGGTTGTTTTGTGAGCTTTGGGATTATCTGTACAAATTGTTAAATGAATATAATGAAAAGAGGCTAAGAGAAAATTTAATAAAACTGAGAAAATTTGTCTTTACGGTTTTGTTTAATTATTTAGAATTTCCTGTATTTCATGCTTATTTGGGGCTTTAGGTTTTAAGGCCTGAGACTCTGTCTTCCCTAATAATTTATAAAGACGTGAAAGTGTCTGGATCATTAAGCTAGAGAAGTGTTTATAACAGGTCTAAAAAATTACGAAAACAATTTGAAGGGCCAATTCTGTCCATGATACTGAATAGCCTTCTCCAATAAATATTAAATCGTAATGATGATATTTTTTTTTTATAGAATAGCTTTAGTATATTTTAATAATAATAATAATATAAATAATAAATTTTACTTTTTTATAGATATTATAAAAAAAATCTAACGTAGGAGAAGTAAAATGAACAAAGAGAATAATAATAAAAAATGAACGCCTCAAAGGACCGGGTCCCCATGGACCCGTGGCTGAAAAGCGTACCAACATAATAATAATAACTTGATTTAAGCCAACATAGGCCCAGGGGTTAGTAACGATGGTGCTTATTCTATGTTAGTTTTAAAATCTATTTCACTTAAAGAGCAGTATTAACTAAGCAATTTCCCTAGTTGCAAGTGCACAGCGCTCTGACAAACCATGTTAGTACTATATAAGTAAAAGCGACCGGGTTTGATCATTGAGCACCTTTTTGATAAACTTTATAATTTAAAAAATAAAGATTAACCCTATGCGTTTAAAATTTCACAATGAATTTTTTTGTCCACAAGGAGGAGTTAGTAGGTCAAGTTTTAATGGAAAAGTCGCGGTGTGATCGCTAATCTCGCCTGTGCCGGACACTTGATAATTTTTACAATATTAAAATGAAGTCGAGCACTCTTTATATTTCGTAAATCCCTACGCTTTCTTGTAGCATCTTTTTTTATTTATGACCGAAGGTAACGTATTTTCCTGCTGTTTTTCGGTGATGTAAAGAAAACCTTGGAAAACGGAGAGCATGTATGAAAAGAGTAATGAGTGTTGATGAAGCAAAAGAGGTTTGCAAGTATCGTCGCCAGTGGAAATCCATAGTCTCTGCCTACCCCCATTGGCAACGGTGTGTGTGTGTATGTTTTTCGGATCTGTGGCTAACAGTGGCGTCAGATTTTTAAGCATTAGCATATTTTATGGCTTAATGACTATTATTACTGCAACCAGCCTTGGTCACCGCTGTATACAAAACAAGCAAGAACTTTCCGACTTCTTCGCTATGTACAACCATTATTTTAGCCGCAAGCAGATTACAAAAATCTTGCTAATATATATAAATAAATAGGGGTTTAACCTAACCTATTCTCGTACTTATTAAGTAGAGGTCCGTCTCATTTCTGTTTATCTGTTTTTTTAATTGTTGTTCATTTATTTATTTATTAACCAAAACCTCTTTTCAAACAAGAATACTGGCTTTATACCTGTGTTATTTCACTGCTGGGCAAAAATATCCCCTATTTCCTTCCAGGTCTCTCTTCTTGGCGCTATCTCCATCCATCGTTTATTAAATTTGCGATTTCTTAAATCGTTTAATAAATAGGTGTCCATCAAAAATAATTTATATTGCTTTTTACCTATATTTTTTCTCAATAAACAAAAAATATCCGCATGAAATAATAGGTATTGATAAAGATTTTGCACTTTATTTCTAAACATAAATTTTCATGTTACTATTAAAGAAAATTCATGATATACATATCTCTGTGCAGTCAAACTTGTCAGCTCCATATTTAATATTTAAATAACAGCACGTAAGTCGAGTTTCCGAACACATTTGACCTATTTCCTGAACAACGCTAAGTCGCTGCCACCTACGAAGTGTAGGACTAGAGGCTTTCAAAGGATTAACTGACGATCGCTGCTGACCGTTTCATTAAAACTTTTTGTGTGTATATGTACGATATAAATTTGGATGACTGCTTACGTAAAAATCATCTAGTTTGCTATTTGTACCTTAATGTAAACCGAAGACACACTAACAAAGTAGAGACAGGGAGAAAAGGCAATGGACACATTGTTATACAATATTTAAATATAAATAAATAAATAAATATATAGGGACAAATAACACTGATTGAGCTAGCCCCAAAGTAAGTTCGAGACCTGTGTTATGGGATACTAACTCAACGATACTATATTTTATAACATATACATATATAGATAAACATCTAAGACCCAGGACAATTTGAAAAAGACCATTTTCCAACTTGTCCTGACCGGGGATCGAACCCGGGACCTCTGGGTGGCGGACTAGCATGGTGACCATTACGCCACGGAGGTCGTCAATATGTAACAAAAACGCTGTCTGATCCTTGTAGAAGCAACTCAGACCGTCAATATGAACAACTTTTCCTATGGGAGCAATACTTGAAACTCGAAAAAAAATCATTCGGCCGGCCCGGCAATTTGTATGACAATGTAATTTTTTTCTTAGAGTTTCAAGCATTGGTCCCATAAGAAAAGTTGTTCATATTGACGGTCTGAGTTGCTCCTACAAGGATCGGACAGGGTTTATGTCACATATTGTATATAAAGTACTTTCCAAAACTATTTCATTGTAAAATCAATCATTATACTGAGTTAAGGCCAAGTAAAAAATAAGCAAATAAAAAATGAAATAAAATATATATGATAAATATAAAGTCGGAAACTGGGTTTAGTTTGAAAAAAAGATAAGTCATGTGATTGAGTTCTGTTGTTTGAAGTAACGGATTTTCTGAAAACAGTCAGTAATATTGAGGCTCTGGAAAGAATAGGAGAATATAAGAGTATTTTTAAAGTAATTGAGAATTGGAGAGGAAAGATTTTCGTTTAAATCTCTTTAAGAAGGTACCTACCTAGGTGTGTGTGTGTATTTTAGCATCTATACTACTCGGTAAATACCTAAGTCTCTCATTCACTCGGCAACTTTAAAAGGTGGCAAAGTTAAATAGCATTGTTCAGAAAATAGGTCAAACGTGCATGAAAGTCCGACTTCTTACTGGTTTTGTATTTTGACATATTTGACTACTACTTGGCTGAAAAAGTATGAGTAAATTATTTCATGATAATTTTGTGTCACTGTCCCCGTCATAAAAATGTATACGACATGACACAACCGTATAAGTACACAATGTTTGATGATAAAACTAAACTCTATTAAAGAAAGATCAAATCGTTTCCCGAAATCATTTTTCTATAGCAGAAGGTAGAAAGAAATAAGAACGAACATCAAAGTGTTTGATATCTGAATTAATAATCTTTTACGAGAAGTTATGAAAAATTAGATACCTAGGTAACAAGATATATTGCGTTTGATGAAAAAAATTTGTATCGAAATATCTTGTCAACTAGAATGGACAAATTAAAATTTAAACAAGGTTATAACGCGCTTTTTATAAAAAAAAATGTCTTATTTGCTTATGACAGTATTGAATGTTTGGACACCCTAGTGAGATAAGATAGTGTCACCAAATTCGCCATCGTCACCGGACATTGTTTACCAAATTAATTTCGACGCACTAATTCGATTATAGCGGGCTCGATCAATCCCAATTCCCTTCCAATTCATTCGGCCGGTGAAACGAGCCGGTGATCTAATTACGGATTCTAATTTGTTTCAGATATTCCGACGGCGCGGAGCTAACCTCAAACAATAATTTTAGTTAAATAAAACAAATCGAGCAACCGACGAAGCGCCTTCAATAAATATTCAATTAGTTAGTTAAGGTAGATAGTGTACACAAGTGCCAAGAAGTGCGTCGATCGCGCGTGTGATAACATTGAAATAAGCACAGATAAGAATTTAATGCGAGCGTATTGCTGATTTGCGGTGAAGCGTTTCAAGCGCGACGGGCAGCAAGATTGAGGTGGTGGGGGGGTGCGGGTGGGGTAGGCGCGCGCGTGTGAGGCCGCTGCACGCGCTCGGCCGAGCGGCCGGCATGTTGGCCTCGCAGCGCTCGCAATCGTGCAACGAGGAGGGCGCGTTCTTCGGTGCGCGCGCGCTGCGCCGGCCGCGCGGCAAAGGCAGCGGCAGCCCGCCCTGCTAGGGGTACGCCATGTCGCTGCGCAGCCTGCACCGGCGGCTCTCGTCCGCTAACAACACGTGAGTACTTTTACAACTTTTTAGAGTAGAAGAAAAAAGGGACTTCCCTATCTGCTATTTATATGTTAACTATACTGGGAAGTACGACGTACGACCGAACTGTGGAATCAACTTCCTGCAGCAGTGTTCCCGGACCGATACGACATTTAAACCTTTAAAAAACGAGTCTGTATCTTTCTGAAAGGCCGGTAACGCTTCTGTTACACCCCAGTTGTCCATGATCATTTACCATCAGGTGTCCCGCTTGTTCGTTTGCCGCCCTATAACATAAATAAAAGGACTGTAAATACATAGGACTAATACAATGTAAGAAAGACGATTAGAAAGAGTGAGTCTGAGCCGTTAATGATGTGAATGTCAGAACAAAAGAATTATAGATTTGAATATTTGAAGTAATTCGCCCGGTGTTGCCCGCTTAGGAATTGCGTTTTGATTTCTGCGTTTTGTTATCTTTAACAGGAAGGGGTTCAGATTTAACAGTGATTTTCCTTGGACCTCTTCTCTGGCCCAAGGAGACTTTTACTAAACTTCACCTGTCCCGTTGTCTGTCCGTCTGTAATCAAATCTTTAAAGTTAAATTTGACCCACTTCCCGGTTTATTATAGTATATTCCGTGACAGTGAAATATTACGATGACATGGTTCTGATCTGATGATGGAGCCGGAAGGTGGCCATAGAATGTCACTACGCGATCCCATAAAGTTAGAGCTCGTTTGACTTGCGGGGTACATTAATCTTTTAAGTTAATTGTTTATAATAAAAGCTTGTCGTAAAAATATTTTTATGATTAATTACTTGTTCTGATTACACGTATAAGTATCTTATGCATATAGATAACAAAACACGTGCATGAATATACTTAACTAGGAAAACCTTTTGCAACTTCCCAGAGAAGTCTTATAAGTAGGATGAATGCTCTTATTACTTGCTTCTTCGTAGTCGTATATTCTAAGAAACGTCTTAGAATATAATTAATATTCAAAGTATTTTATAATTTGTTCTTTTCAGTGCTATCGAGATTGAATTCTCTGAAAATTAATTTAATTCTCAGAAAACTCCCTACATCTATCTGACATTGGTTTTCAATAGGTATCTACATTTTAAGATGGTAGTCTCGTACTAGCTTAATTAACCATATTTAAATCAGTATGCATACGAGCCTCCACATACTAATTTGGATGCGTCGACTTCAATTCTCATACAATAAACGAGTAATAACAATTATAATTGTGAAGCGATCGACCGCTCTTATTCTGAAATCAAAAGCAGTTCAATTTTATACTTAAGAATTATCTTTATACAACGTGGAAGGGATCCGTAATAAATCGCACCACGGGCTATACTAGATCACTATAGTATAGTGAAATTGAAATCGGAGTCAAAAAAAAAAATTTCACCCGTCAAACATTCGACATTCCCATACAAATTGACCGGGCAGCTGGACAATTTTGTATGGAAAATCCGAATTTTTTGTTTGTTTGTGACTGTTATTTTAATTTCATTATATCTTTACTATAGTGATCTAGTATACCCCGTGGTTCGATTTATTACGTGTATGTATAAACAAATTAATTAAAAGTAGTAGAAAACGTTCTATCTAAAACTTAATTTATGTAATACGATGATTTAAACTACTTATTAATAAAAAGCCTGAGCAGTTCGCTGCCTCTAGGTAACGTGCCCAAAAGACTGACAGCATTCCCAAGTTAACCTTTTGAGCCAAATAAAAGCCAGCTCTCTGTTCATGCATGACTTAAGTCACGGCACATCTTTATCACTATTGTGGTAGACAGAGCTTAGGGCCATATGGTCCAAAGGTGGTGGCACACGTATCATAAAGATAATTTTCTAATACAGAACACGTACATATGTATAAAATGTCTAAACTTTAAAATGTACGTTTTACAGAACAAATTTTTTGTTGAGTTGACTACCTCCATGGTATAGTGGTCACCATGCTAGTCCGCCACCCAGAGGTCCCGGGTTCGATCTCCGGTCGGGGCAAGTTGGAAAATGGCCTTTTTCAAATTAACCTGGGTCTTGGATGTTTATCTATATATGTATTTGTTATAAAATATAGTATCGTTGAGTTAGTATTCCATAACACAAGTCTCGAACTTACTTTGGAGCTAACTCTTCTTCCTATTTACCTTATCCCACTTTACGTGGGGTCGGGACAGCATGTGAGTCTTTTCCATTCCCCTCTATTCTTTGTCAAGGCAGTTGTCACATTCTTTTTATCCATATCGCCCTTCACGCACTCCATCCACCTTTTCTTTGGCCGTCCTCTGTTCCTGTTTCCAGTAATTTTTCAATTTAGCATCTTTTTTGTAACGTGGCTCTCCTCTCTCCTCATGACATGTCCATACCATCGTAGTCTATTGCTTCTTAGCTTTTCCGTCATTGGGGCCACCTTTGTATTTCCTCTTATAAATTCGTTTTTAATTTTATCTTTTCTTGTCACTCCACTCATCCATCTTAACATTCTCATCTCCGCTGCGTGCAGTCGTCTTTCATCTGTCACTTTCGTAGACCAACATTCCGAACTTTGGAGCTAACTCAATCAGAGTTATTGGTCCCTTTATATTTATTTATGTATATTAATTTATCTAGTACCTCTACCATATTTTTGAATTGTTTACTGTAAAAATTAACACTAAAACAACCGACCAAGCGCGAGTTGACCGTTCGATGTTAACCGATCTCGCGAAGGTTCCGTACAATGCCAAAGTCAAAGTTTTTTATTATATTACATTTGAAATCCTCGCAGTAAACGCGAGTGAACTACTACTAGCATTATCTAGTGGTGTTTTAGTGAACTATTTTCCGTAAGTGAACGTATTATATTGAGCTTACCACTTTATTTCAATTGATAAAATTCTTATAGGTTTTCCTGTAATCTATGAGCAATGAACTATATATTGTATTTTTTCTAAATTTTAGGCTCAGTAGTTTCGGAGATCAGATGTGCCATTTTCAAAACACAGAGTCACTCAACGAACAGTTTTTTGTTTGGAAAAATCATTCTTTCTGTGACTTCGCGTTTCAAACATGAAACTTCGGGGGAAAATGGTCAATTTTCGTCTACTTTCGTGGATAAAATCTAAACTATTTATTTTACAATAATAACAAAAATATATTTGAAATTCTTATAACGAGCCCCTTATGACGCAGTTAGGTTTGCAAACTTTTTTTTTTAATTTCCTAATTTGTTCTCCGAAAGACATTTCGTTAAAAAATATATATTTTTTTACTTTGCACATCTGTATTTGGATTATAGGATTACACCATCCTACCAAATTTCTCCTGATTTGGTCCAATAATTTGGGAACAAATTATCTGTGAGTTCTGTGACTGACGGACGGACAGACAGACGCCCGAGTGATCATTTAATGATACCGTTTTTTTGTACGGAACCCTAAAAAGCAATTGACGTCGGCTTGGATGCAAATAAGTTTCCAACTGCACACATATCAAATGTACAAACACAATAAAACTTTTGATAGCCTCGAAGTAGGTTAAACCCAGTGCTTCATTATACGAACGTTTGTATGTAGAGAGCGGAAGTACTTCCTACGCGGTTTGAAATCCACTTTGTGGTATGACTCTTGCATGGACTAAGCCATTTCTCACGATGATTTGCGAAAATCAACTTTATGGCTGTTTAAACACGGCTGCATTTTAAATTATGATGGACGTCGTAGCACTCGAGCTACGGCGTAGGCGGTGCTACGGAGCTCTACGAGTTGCCTCTTTCTTTTGTTCCATTCGTTTTTAATATTGATTTCGTGTCAAAAAATAAGTGAAATGGAGTTCTTTTTAACCGACTTCAAAAAGAATGAGCCCTCAATTCGAATGCATAAATGTCTTTTTTATGTATGTTCCCCGATTACTCAAAGACACCTGGACCAATATGAAAAATCCACTATTATCCAACAAGTCAAATCCCATACTTTTTTCTGAACATCAAAAACCATTTCTATGGGATTTGTACGAAATACAGGCAGATGACGTCATAGTTTATGGGAGTCAAATAGCGCTCTTACGTGTATTATCAGTTTTTCTGTAGTAATAAATCAAAAATCATGTTACAATGTATATGTTCGAAGACAAGTGACATTATTTTGCGACGTTTTATTTTTTTATCAGTACGAAATAATTTATTTTTGACCCGGGAAAATACTCAATTCTTTTTTTTCTTTGAAAGTGCGAACTTGTCACGTGGTCCCATAATTTTATCAAAATTGGTTGTGTAGTTTGGTTTGGAAGTAGAATTTTTAGTTTTGAGAATCTCACTCTTTACGATTTGAAGGTATACAATTAAAAACAAGACTGGATTTAGAGACCGCGCAAAATTGTACTTGCTGGTAAGCAATGTTGAGTGTGGGTAGAATCCAGATGGCGTTGATTAAAATGACAAGACGTATCTATTCAAGTTTCTTAACCTGTCTTTTTCATGTGCCTTGTATTTATTTATTTACAAAATTCATGTACACAAAATACATACACAGAAACAAACAAAGTAAGAACACTAAGTACTGTACTGCTTCTTTTATAAGAAATCTCTTCCAGCAGACCCAGGAGAGGAAAAGAGAAGAAAAAAAGGTTTTCTGTTTATTTTGTTCTTTTTATTGCTACCTGTTAGTTATTCAAATATGTGATTTATGAGAAAATGCTCGTCGTTTAATATGCATTTGGTAATGGTTATCATCTTTGCCTTGTGGTTTCCGGCAGAGTAGAATATGACCACCCCAAGTCTTCCCGTGGATGTCGTAGAAGGAGACTAAGGAAATACAAGCTAAACAAAGCTTATAAACATCAATCTCGACTTCTCCAACTCGGCCAGCGTATAGAGTGGAGGCTAAATCCTCTGACGATTGGCTTTAACTAAGTTTGGCTCAAGAGAAGGCCGTGCTCCTGCAGTGGAGACTAAAAAGATCTGATAATGATGATGACTCCCATCCTTAGAGCAATGCTCTAAGTTGCCATTTTACTCAAACAAACTGTCGGAATAACTCTCAAAACCCAAATAAATAGGGTAGGATTATGTCACCTGCCTTTACTGTGTTGTGAGCAGCTTGAAATTTTCGACAAAAGTGTGAGCCGTGTTAGTGACCATCACTGTTCTCAACACGGAAACAAAGAACAAAATAATATATATATATATATATATATATATATATATATATATATATATATATATATAAATTGTAGGTAGATACCTCCTAAGAGAGACCATTACAACTGTATTTAAGAATAATTTCGATCACATCAGCTTTGAAACGAAAAATGCGTGAGTGTAGGGGATCACACGGTTGGAACGAAGTTTGAAAAAAATATCCGTGGCAGAAAAATCCTCCATCCGCTAAGTCCGTACCGTCCAAAACTTCATTAAAACAAAACTAAATATAATCCATCCATTCGTTTAGGAGCTACGACGCCACAGACAGACACACAGACACGTTAAACTTATAATACCCCTCTTTTTGGGTCCGGGGTAAAAAGGAAGTTATACCGGGAGTGGCACATGCTACAGTTTATAGCGGAATCAATATAGCTACTCGTCATTAGCCCCGACTAGCTTTTGGTCATTCCAATCGTCGCGTTTAGAACATTTCCGAATCAGAGCCGCGCGATCAAAGGCTCGTTAGTGACGTCACAAGTTGGGAATTCAATCGCTTTGATTGCAATCACGTGATTACAATCCGCTAAAGTTCACTCGCTACTTTAGTGGCCGCGTAACTTACAAATTCGAAATTTTAAACAATCTGAAAGTATAACCCTAAAATATGTTTTGTTTAATTTTTGCAATGAAATTTTTCGAAAAGAGTTAGTGGGACTAAACATATTTAAACTTAAATAAGTTTAGCAAACATATTGTTTTTATGAGGGTAGGCAGGTTTGTCAAATGTATGAATGTATGAATGAAAATCTCTCTATTAAACCAATACAAAAAAAAAAACGTGTGGCAGTCGGGGATTGCCGCGGTAAAGCTATTGCATAATATAATAATAATAATTGTTTATTTCAGATATCGAAGATCCATAAAATGTTAGTATTACTTAAATTAGATTAGTAATTAGGAACATTATTAAAATCAAATCAAATATAAAATCGAATTAAATCATAGAAAGACAAAATAAATTCACAATAAAATAAAAATCATAATAAAGTGTGGGTGTGATTTTTATTTTGTGGGTGCGACTGCCTCCGTGGTCCAGTGGTCAAGGCGTTCGCCTTGTGATCCGGAGGTCATGGGTTCGATTCCCACTGGGAAGCATACTTTGTTAAAAGTTGTTTTCAGTCTGGATAGGATATTGCAGGCTTGAATCACCTGATTATCCGAAAAGAAAGATGATTCCGTGTTTCGGAAGGCACGTAAAACTGTGGGTCCCGAACGCCACCTAGCGTTTGATCATCAAACTATCCAAGGATTGGTTTCTGGTTTGCCCTTTGGGTTGCGGAGGTCAGACGGCAGTCGCTCTGTGTAAAAACCAGTAACCTCGTCAAATCTCCTTGGTTAGGTAGCGGACCCCGGGCTCTGAAGCGTTACTGCTGAGGATGCAACCGGGAATACGCTCGGATGATGATGAATAAAGTGTGGGTGTCTTAAATTACATTTCTTACAAGACACGTCCAAAGCGGAGACGTATACCTATCTGCTAGGGTTTGCAGAATGCTGTTTGGACTGCCACGTATTCTAAATATCAGCGATGTGCTTTTTTTGCGGATAATGGCTGCAAAGCCATCAACTTGATATTCAGCAAACATCGCTGATGCACTACAGAAACGAGGCAATCCAAACAACATCCTGAATGTATCATTATATTGGAATCGTAGGGTGTCCAGAGACTTTTTGGTGTAGTTGACCCACAGATTTCCCGTGTACATGTTTTTGCAACACGATTTAAAAAGGGTCACCTTTACCTCTTCACTACAGCGCGAGAATCTGCGAGCCAACATGTTACCTCTAACCGCAAGAGCCCTACGTTCCCTTTCTATGTCATCATTGTCTTTAAGGTCGTCAGTAATTATATGTCCCAGATATTTAAATTTTGATACACGTTGAATGTACACGCCGTTCAGGGAAATATTATTAACTTTATCGGGACATTTACAAGCGGCTTAAATACCATGTATTTCGTCTTTTTTACATTGTATATGAGCCCGTGCTCAGCAGCGTAGGTCTCACAAACCCTTAACATCTCATTAAGGCCCCCCGCAGACGGAGAGAGCAGTAAATTGTCATCAGCGTAATTTATATTGTTGGTGCTTACTCCATCAATCCGGCATCCAACACGCATATCACTCAACTTTACAATAAGGTCGTTTATATATATGTTGAAGAGTGTGGGAGACGTCAAGCCCCCCTGTCTTACTCCACTCTCCAACACATTTTCTTCCGAGAGAGAGTCAGCCCACTTCACACAGTTTGTCTGGTTAGCATACCAAAATTTAAATAAATTTAGAAGTTCGACCGGTAATCCCCTATCCTCCAGCATTTTCCATAATATTTTGTAAGATACTAAGTCAAATGCCGTGGACAGGTCCAAGAAACAGCCATACACAGGTGTTCGACGATTAGATAGATAGATAGATAGATAACTCTTTATTGTACACCAAAAGAAAAAAAGTAACACAAAGAAATAATTTTAAATTAAAATGAGTACAATGGGCGGTCTTATCGCTTAAAGCGATCTCTTCCAGACAACCAGTGGATGGAGAGGAATGTGAGAAAGACAAAGACGGTGGTGCAACTGACTAAGAAGAAAAAAAAAATGTATCTAAAGCAACTTTAAACTTAATAAATTTAACATAAATTTACACACATTTTAACCTTTATAAATACATTAAAACATAAATAGGTTTAGGCAATATACATACATAAATTATATATTACACATATACATATACAATACATAAATTATATATAACACATATACATATACAATACATATTATTAAATAGCAAATAGACTTACTGATAACTTGATAGCTACATAAAATAGAGTAATTTATAATGTGATCATTCCAATTAATTACTTTTTGATAGATAGTAATCTACTACCCTTTTCTTAAAAACGGGAAGAGACTGTGCCTGCCGTATTAAAACTGGCAGTTCATTCCACAGGCGCACCGCTTGAACCGTAAAGGACTTATCGTAAAAATTGGTTCGATGCATAGGCATGTCCAAAGCTAGATTTTCTGATGACCTTAAATTGTGCATATTCTTAGAATGTAGAAATTCAAAACGTTCCTTAAGATAACAGGGGGATGGGAGGTAAAATAATATGTTATACAATAAAGAAAGGATATGAGTATTCCGGCGATGACGAATAGGAAGCCACTTGAGCTGAGTACGAAATTGTGAGACATGATCATATTTGCGTAAACCAAATATAAACCTAATGCAGAAGTTTTGAAGTCGCTCAAGCTTACTTAGCTGGTCCTCAGTGAGATCAAGATAGCAGGCATCCGCATAATCTAAAATAGGAAGCAAAAGTGTTTGAGCAAGTGTTTGATTAGTATAGTATTTAACCAACTGTTCAATACTATACTAATGCTTTAGACTTACAATTGCAGTCTCAGTAGATAGTCCAGACCGAAACCCAAACTGAGCATCATGTAGGTTAGCATTTTTTTCCAGGTAAGAATTAAGCACACTGTCCAGCACTTTCGCTATAGTCGTTGCCAATGAGATTGGACGATAATTTTTCTTGTCCGAAATGTTCCAGTTCTATTCTTCACAATGGGCACCACAATGGTTTTTAACATTTCTTGTGGTAAATATGAATGACTGATACACATTGTGAAAAACAGAGCCAGCACCCTCGGGAGGCGTACACCCGCATGCTTAAGATGCTCAACTCTAATGCCATCGTGTCCAGGAGACTTGCCGCCAGTCACATTTTTTAGACCATTTCGTACTTGTTCTGCTGTAACACGCACTAGTTTATTTTCCCCCTGACACAAAGGCCCTAAACATTTCCGCAATATGAGCAGGCTCATTCTCTCCTCCCACACTTGCCGGCAAACCAGACTTAACGTCAAGTTTGCTTGTTGCCTTCCAGAAACGATCAAAATTTTTAGCAGATCTATGTTTGTTTTAAACGTCCATTTTAAGTTGGTCTTGATTTTGTTGACACCATTTTAGTCGACTTTTAAACATTTTACGCGATTCATACATCTGCTCATAGATTCTACCTGACTTAGGCCGATTGTTTAATAACCACATTTGGTAAGACATTTTTTTTTCTTTTATTGATAAATAAGAAATAAATATCCTTTAAAATATTTTTATTATCTTACAATACATGTAGGATATTCAGGAATTTTTATTATGAAGCAGTTAACAGCTAGTCTCAGAGTTGGGCAAAATTGGGCATTTTTTTTCAATTTCGGGCATAGATTCTTTATAAGAGACCACAGGGACCCCCAGATTTGAAGGAAATCGGTCCAGAAACAAAAAAGTTCAAAATGGCGGCTAGCTTTTCCAAAATCGAGTATAGATTCATTATAAAAGACCACATATCGATTTTGAAGGCAATCGGTCCAGAAACAAAAGAATCCAAAATGGCGGCAACCTTTTTAAAATTTGCGCAAAGATTCATTATAAGAAACCACAAGGACCCCCAGATATCGATTTTGTAGACAATCGGGCCAGAAACAAAATAGTTCAAAATCGCGGCTACCTTTTTTAAATTCGAGCATAGATTCATAATAAAAGACCACAGGGACCCCCAGATATCGATTTTGAAGGATATCGGCGCCGTAACAAAAGAGTCAAAATGGCGGCCTGGTTTTTTACATTTTGAGCATAGATTCAATATGAGGGACCACAGAGACGCCCTGATATCGAATTTGAAGGCAATCGGTCCAGTGAAAAAAAAAAATCAAAATGGCGACCAATTTTTTTTATTAGTATAGTATTTAACCAACTGTTCAATACTATATTTTCGATGCAATCGGTTAAAAAGAGAACACTCGTACACTCCAAAATGTAACTCTTCCCGACGCAATCGGTTAAAAAGAGAAGGGTAAGTTTAAGAAAAAATATTCGTTATTTAGTATAACGAATAAAATCATGATATTTTATTCGTGACAAAATTATTCGCGAATGACTTATTCGTGAATAATTTTCCACGAATATATTTTTATTCGAATAAATTATTTAGATACATTTTTATTCGAATAATGCCCAACTCTCTACACGCATACGTCAGTCGTCAAATTTTCTATTGAATTTATATGAAATTTTCATTTGCCGAGTACATTTTATAAGTTGATCGCCTATAACTTTTTAATTTGTAAATCCTACTTAGCTCTGATAGTTTTCCTTTAAATTTCGATATATTTACTTTAGCTGTGAATTGAAAAAATTTTTCACGTGTCCATATATTACCGTTTAGCAGAAAGAGGGGGGGGGGGATACTTGACTATAACAAAAAATTACAATTTTAAACCAAATAATTCAGAAACGGATCCCTAAATCGAAAAACTCATAATATTTTCGAAAGAACTATTCAACGATACCCCACATGATTGGTTAGTCGACAAAATAAAATTGGCTTTTGACTTTACTTGTACGGGAGCTACACAAAAAAAAATATTTTTCAATATTTAATTTTACCACTTTTTTCGCATAATTAATATACATACCTACACCAAATTACAGCTTTCTAGCACTTATAGTCGCTAAATAAAACCGCGAACGGACAGACAGACAGACATGGCGAAACTATAAGGGTTCCTTGTTTACTACGGAACCCTAAAAATCATAAGAAGGAAATTTTGCAATCGAAAATACATAGATGCAATGGCCGGTCTTATCTCTTAGAGCGATCTCTTCAACACAACGGGTAACAATAACCGGTAGGCGATGTAAAAGGCTTAGTTTTTAAATAGCAGATTCAGTCCGCTGCTAGACTAAAGATCTTTTTCAATACAGAAACGATTTGCTCATAATCACCACACTGGGTACCACAGTTGTGCGACAAACCGTTGCCCGGCAGACCTATGGCCGACATAACATTTGCTCGACATCAATTTTATTCGACCAAAGTTCGTCTGATATAACATTTGATCGGCACTACACTGGGCATGGGCACCAGTGTTGGTAATCGCAGTAGATGGTATAAAGTCTTTAAGGCACAGAAAATACTGATGTTTACCCTTCGCCTTTTATAGGTGAAATAAGTATCAAAGGTTATGATTGCTTCTGGGTTTGATACTTAGCAAGGACAAGTTTGGGAAATGACCGATTTCAAATCGTTTTGGGTCTTGAATGTTTATATCATCATCATCCGAATGTATTTTCTCGTTTGCATCCTCAGCAGTAAGGCTTTAGAGCCCGGGGTCCGCTACCTAAACAGTAAGGAGATTTGACAAGGTGACTGGTTTTTACACAGAGCGTCTGCTGTCTGACCTCCGCAACCCAAAGGGCAAGGCTTGGATAGTTTGATGATCAAACGCTAGTTTGGGATCCACAGTTTATACGTGCCTTCCGAACACGGAATCATCTTTCTTTTCGGATAATCAGGTGATTCAAGCTTGCAATATCCTAGCCAGACTGGAAACAACTTTTCACAAAGTATGCTCCCCAGTGGGATTCGAACCCTTGACCTTCGGGTCACAAGGCGAACCTCCGGGTCTCGAGTGTTTATCTATTTATGTATTAAACTAGCTCTTGCCCGCGGCTTCGCTCGCGTAGGGGTGGAATTTATCGAAATCCTTTCTTAGGGGATGCCTACGTCATAGTAGCTTTATGCGTGTAAAGTCTCAGCCCGATCGGTTTAAAATTGACAAAGTTTCATACAATTTTTCACCCCATATTTTATTCCCTTAGGGGTAGAATTGATCAAAATCGTTTCTTAGCGGATGCCTACATCATAACATCTACCTGCATGCCAAATTTCAGACCGATCCGTCCAGTGGTTTGGGCTGTGCGTTGATAGATCACTATGTCAGTCAGTCAGTCACCTTTGAGTTATATATATTTATATATTAGATATTAGATATTAGATAGATTAGATATTAGATAGATTAGATATTAGATAGATAAATAAAATACATTAATATATACGGACAAATCACACTGTTTGTTATGGGATACTAACTCAACTATACCATATTGTATAATAAATACACATATAGATAAACATTAAGGATATGTTATGTTTTTGTGTATAAAAATTTATTATTTAAACAAATACACAGCTTTATTATCTTTCATGGGAAAAACAGACCGTCTAGAAGATCATAACAGTGATTTCCGATACGAGTAGTTTTAATAGGATGTTTGCTGATTCTCTTTCCAAATACGAGTACACTTATTATCATTATACTCTATAATATTAAATATGGACGTAACTAATAACAAAACGTATTTATATGCATTGACATTGCAGCGATTTCAGCTTGAGTGCCATTTACACAAATTCAATTATCCGTATTACCTCTCCACGTGGAATTAATTGTTATTAACACCATACAATCACAAACAAGTGCACGAATAACAGGATGGCCTGCTTCATGCGAATATGTGTAAAGGTGTTTTCACGTACACATTTTAATAGGCAATTTTACTATTTTTTAAAATCTACTTTAATATGTTCTTAATGTAACGCTAAGACAGCTGGTATTTTTATTTCTTTAAATAATGACGCTAAATGCTAAAAATACAACTTAAAAATAACGCAAAACATACTCGCGCCAAAACGACGGCCGCCATCATGGTAATGTTATACTAGCAGTAATAAATGCTAGATTGTTAACTTTTCATCAATATTGCTGCACAGTATTATTAAATATAACTGACGACTATTGTTATAAATCGTGTGCATTGTCACAAAATACAATTTGAAGGTACAATAATTATAATAACCTAACACCTGGTGCCTGCTATTTGGACATCAATTATGAAAATAAAATGGAGGTCGACGTTTATAAGATCATGTGTCTTATAGATATTTAAACTACGATTTTGTTTTTAAAATTTTAAATTAGTTTAATTTTTTGCAAAAAAATAACACTAAGTATATTCGTGTTTCCTAAAGTAAATGCTAGTTGAATAACATAATTTATTAATTTAATTTTGTCCAACGAGAATGGCTTATTCGAATTAGTAACTTATAAAGCCCATGAAAACTATTTGTACCAAAAATGTTCTATAAACCAAAAACTAAATAGGTATGTACGAGCTAGCGAAGTCTCTTAACCAATCCGGCTTTTGTATGTAGGTATGTTTGTTCGACGACAACTTAAGTATCTTGGATCGGAGTTTCATGAAAATTTGCAGACGTGTACATATGGCCAATAAAATTTGTAAGTTCGAATATGAACTAAATCGGTCCAGGAGTTGCTGAGATATGGGGTTCCCGAATTCACAATTTGGGGCAAATAGCAATTTTTTTTTGTTGTACTTAATACCTGTGTTTCTCCAACAATAAGATGCTACCTTAATTTAAAAAGCAATTGTAGGTAGAACTTAACGAAAGATAAAAAAAACCTTTAAAGGGCAGTCAAATTAAGTTATTATTTGATATTAAATGTGCCAGATAAAAATAAAATATATAATTATGAAAATAATATTAAACCAGTGCTTTCTACAGTTGTCTGGACTTCGACCCACTCAAACGAAACTTTCATTTTTTGAATTAACGTTTTGTGCTTAGGAAAACATAACTTGGGTTGTGGTGACAAACTACCACTTATTTTAACCATCTTCTATGGAAATGTAACATGCAAGTAACTTGCACACCGAAAGAGATTTTTGGTAAAAATTGTTATAAAATATTGCAGTCAGATATCCCTTTCTAACAATAATTTATTTATATCAACGTCACAAGTTGTGATCATTATGAACTAAATATTACTGTAGTGTTTAATTATTGTAAGATGGACCGTAGCAGTCGTTTGTGTGTAGACAACCTAACACGCCGCCGGCAATTTGTTCATTTGCTGTTATTAATTATATTACGATTCTCAGGATCCCTGTCATACACAGTGTGGAGGAGCAAACTAGAATATTTACATTTATGGAGAAAACTTTACTGGTAAATGTACATAGGTTCTGAAAAGGGGCTGAATTCGACATGTTTCTATGAGTATTTACATGAGAAACCAATTGTTTTAGATAAATAAATTTATTGGGACAAATCACACAGATTGTCATAGCCCCAAAGTAAGCTTAAGTTTGTGATATGGTATGAGATACTAACCCAACGATACTATATTTTATGATAAATACATATATAGATAAACATCCAAGACCCAGGAAATTTTGAAAAAGGCCATTTTCCAACATGACTTGAATCGAGCCCAGAACCTCCGGATTGGCAGACTAGCGTGTTGACCATTACGCCACGGAGGTCATCATTTGAAGAAACAAACGCTACGCACTATGGCGTTGCTAAATCCCTGATATAAACAGTAGATGTTTAATTATTGAGTGGCCGTCATTGCTACGCCAAAAAAGCTCAAAAGCAAATTATTTTGCTTTGATAAATAAATTTTCTGTTAGAAATTAACGATCTCCTTCGTACCAAAACCAACATAAATTTAAAAATCACGAGTTATAGGCATTGATCAACATGATGTACTCGTAGGTATCGTTTGTGTACGCTGGACATTGTAAATGGCTGACATGTCATATTGTAAATGCTTTCTACTTTTCACTTTGTAGTTCATACCAAGGGATGTAAATTTGGAGAATACACGCCATTTCTGACATGAAGACGACATAAAAGCTTATCACAAATGACTGGTACCTTAAGGCCTAAGATAAGATAAGATAAAATTTCTTTATTGCATCAACTAAATATGACAATAATCAAAAGTACATTTAAAATCTAGTAGGTACAAAGGCGGGCTTATCACTAAAGCGATTTCTTCCAGCCAACCTTTGGGTAAAGAAAACTATAAAAGATGGGGGGGAGTTGGCGTAGTTAAAGTATTACAGCATAGAAGAATATAAGTATACCTAAGGTAGATTATAAAAAAAATATTGGACAGTCAAGTACCAAGATACCTGACCAGGCCCTCTACTTATATTTTCAATTTTCTCTTAAACTAAAAATAATATTAACATGAAAATTTATATTCAGAAAGACTTAATTAAAATCTGTCTGAATATAAATCTTCATGTTAATATCATTTTTAGTTCAAGAGAAAATTCAAGGTATAAGTAGAAGGCCTGGTCAGGTATCTGGGTACCCGACTGTACATGTATTTTATCTTTTCTCTGATTAGCAAATAATGACGGAGGCATTAATGTCACATTTAAATTACTGCTTAATCGCCCCCACTTAGAAATTTGTTCTACATTGATAAACCGAAAAAATATGGGTCCATCATGTTTGGATAATCTAACTGACAAAAGAAAACTGACAAACTAAATAAAATAATATTTTTCGGTCCCAGCCCGGATCCCTATTGTACAAAAATAGCAGCATTATTGGCTCACTGGAACGGGCTTAACTACGTCAAAATACTGAGCACGTGGGCCGAATGGGACCCGATAGCGGGCCTTTCTTATTGCCGTCCTTAATTTGTAGAGTACGATGGTACATATAAAATAGTTTTTATTTTATTACTAGCTGGTGCACACGACTTTGTTCGCGTGAATTTAAAAATTATATATTTTTTTCTTATTTCAGATATTAATAAAACATAAGCCTATGTTGTTCCGAGCTAAGCTTAAGGGGATACCTGAATTATCCGGGGTCCAGTGCTGCCCCCATTTGAAACAAATCATTTGATAGGAAACGAAGACATCATTTAAAATTTTGTCTTGACCAGGCACTAACTAGATAACCCTTCAAACTATTTTATGAACTATTGTTTACAGTTTAAAGCGAGGAAGTGAAGCTTTTCTACGCACAATAGCAAAAAACGGCCACTTTTCTGGTATGTGCGTAGAAAAGCTTCACGTTCTCACTTTAAACTGTAAACAGAAGTTCATAAAATAGTTAGAAGGGTTATCTAGTGCCTGGTCAATACGAAATTTCAAATAATGTCTCCGTTTCCTATCGAATGATTTATTTCAAATGGGGGCAGCAACATCCCGGAAAATTCAGGCATTCTTTTTTGAAAACCGCGTAAATATCCGTTTCAATTAATAATCTAGTCAACTGGTGTTGATACCTTTGTGCTTATCATATATCAACTAAAAGCACTCAGTAACGTTAAGCTCTAAGCTGATATGTTAAGCTTCGCTTGTTGAAACCTCTTTATGAATTAATGGATACTTAGCTTATCGTTTTTGATGAATCAGTGTATTACTATAGGTAGCATAGGCTCATTAAATTACTATTGTAGCAGATGATAAATTGAATTTAAATCTAGCTGTTTCATTTTTGCTCTAAGCGTTGGTATATAAAAGTCTCGCAGTCTTTCTAAAATATTTATATGAATTAAAATATACTAGTAGTTCGCCACGAACTTGGACCTCGCGATTATTATTCACGTTTTTATTGATATACTCGTATGTCCAATTGTCCAGTGATGACTGGAGAGTGCTGATGAGCAAGGTAAGATCACAATTAAAGAAATAGCTACAATAGTGGGATCTACTTATCATCATCAATCAATTAATCATCAATATATATATATAAAATCTTGCGTTACTGAATGACTGACTGACTGAGAGCCGAAACTACTGGGCGTACGAAGCTGAAATTTTGTATGTACTCGTATATTCTGAAGGGGTGTGGAAGAGCATTAAGAGAGGATTTCCAGAAATTCCTATGGGAATATATATTCATTTCCCAAATTATTAATTATGTCTAATACTTAATAACTTCTAATTTTCTCAATCAATAATTTATATTTCGCAAAAAAACGGAAACGCAAAAAACTGTTACGCCTAATCACTTTTCTGCCCTAACAATTTTTCCGGGTGGTCATAAAGAAACTAAAACGATTTACCAACATTAAATTGGCCCATAAACCGTTTGTTAACAGAATTTTTAACCAATTAATTTTTTATCCAAAGAACTTTTCACCCTCGAACGTTTCACCAACATAACTTTACGTCAATGAATTTGGTTAAGCATTCACTGTCGTAAAGTTATGTTGGTGAAACGTTCGTAGGTGTAAAGTTCTTTAGATGAAAAGTTAATTGGTTAAAAATTCGGTTTACCAACGATTCATCGACCAATCGAATGTTGATAAACCGATTCAGTTTCGGTCATAAAAAAAATAACCTTAACTTACCTATTTGTCTGCCCTAATAGTGTATTCGAATGCTTATAAAAAAAATACCTTAACCTACGTATTTTTCTGCCCTAACAGTTTTACCGGGTGGTCATAAAAAAAATAACCTTAACCTACCTATTTTTCTGCCCTAACAGTCTTTCCAAGTTATAATTATTTGAAAATATTATTATAGTAGGTAATATTTGTTTTAGAAATAGTTATACAAGGCTGTCGTTACTTCTAAAGATATGTATGCCTGTCGATTTTAGTCCATGCTATATTAGAGACTTGGCTGGTTTATTTTTTATTGAACGAAGCTAGCGAAGTTCTCCGAGTCTACTTGAACAATTCGTATTTGTTTCGTATGTATGTATGTTTGTTTGACGATTACTCGAGTAATTTTGATCGGAGCTTCATGAAATTTGGTAGATATGAACCAAATCGGTCAAGGGGTTTCTGAGATATGTGGTTCGCAAGTTCACAGTTCGGGGGTGAACTCCTAGATGGCGCTATCCAAAGTTAGAACGCGCTATAGTTTTGTTTGCTACATAATCGCGGACATTTTTATGAATATTTAAAAAACTACTGAACCGATTTTGATGCCCAACGAACCTAAAAAATCTATTAATATCTCCTACATGCCTACCAAAATCAGACCATTGAATCGGCAGTTATCGCAGTACAAACATACATACATACAATGTGTTTTCGCCCCCAACTCGATTTAGAGACCTCGCTCGCTTCGCTCGCTCGGTCAATGATTTTTAATATGCAGCCAGAGTTTTTGGCGCTATGCCACATGGGCACGATTTCTTAGAATAAATTTAAAGCGGTTATTTAATTATTTTTTTTAGTTTATGTATAACTTATTTTACTTGTACTCTATATATTTTTTTCTGTTTGATGTCACTATATAATTAACTTAGTATTATTCTCACTTGGGCACCACTAATTTATTATTATTTTTGCTTGCTAATCCTGTCACCCAAAGGTAGCCTGTAAGAGATTGTCTTGGCGACAAGGCCTATTGTACATCTGATTTACCCATGTATTCAAATGTTATTTTCATGTATTTGTGTGCAACAAAGTGTTTTTTACTTTTACTTGTAGAAATATGTAACTTGCATAGCATTGGAATATTTTACGATTACTACAAAGGTAATCTGATAAACCCCACCCACATTGTTTAAGCTTAAAGAGATCAAAATCAACGTTACATAAGCAAGCTAAAATATACGGGCGTATCAACTCACACAGGGGTAGTAGGTAGGACGTCTATTCTTCGAAATAACTGAACCTAGACGAAAATAGCGAAACCTAGTGAAGTCACCGCTCGTGACGTCATGACCTTGGCACCCACCCAGCAAGAATTTTGAACCTGTAATTCCACGTTCGCGGATAAACTTTGCGAAGTGAAGTGACAGCATTTGAAAATTGAAAAAGACGTTTCGTAAATAAGAAATTGGAAGAAGATTTTGGGATTTGCGAATTTTTGTTGAGAATGAATGTTTGGATAGATCAATGATTTTTCATAGTTGGATAAAGGACATTCAATTCCTATTTTCCCTCAGAACTGTCCTTACGTCTATTTTCACTTTCAATACACCATCAAATACAATATGTAAATCATCAAAAATCGACATTTTCATACAAAAGTGTTCAGCCAGCCTGGCACTTTGTATGAAAATGTCGATTTTATTTTCGAGTTTCAAGCATTGATCTCATATGAAATAGAAGATTGTGCTACAAGGGACTAACGTATTATTTTGAAGGCGAGGGCGCTACTTTGAATCCAGAGCGAAACGAAGGATTCCACAGTTGAATCACGAGCGGAGCGAGTGATTCTACGCTGTAATCCTGAGTGAAGCGAGGGATTCATGTATATCGCCCGAGATAAAAATATTACCGTACCAAGTAGCACACTCTACTTTTCATCTCCATCTATGACAAAAACTAGCACATAAAAAAAAACAGAATATAAAGAACACCTACAATACCTAACAGACTTCAACCGACAATTTAATACTAATCTTTGTTTGGTGTCGTTTTTATACAATTAATACTAAGAAATATTTTTTCGGAGACCACCAACTTAAGATAAAATGTTCACTCATAACTATGTTTGCGTGGTCCTTCATATCTTTTTATTTTTATACGTAAACTTGATAACTATTCACTATTGGCTAAAACTCACAAAAAGTATTCACATTTACATAAATAATTACATTTCAATACAAATAATCTAAAACTTCTGTAATTACTTGAATCAAAGGGAAAAATTGCGCTTTTTAATTATACTTATTTCTTTTTCCGAAGCAAAGAACATAAAAATTTTAACTTTTATTCATCCATGTTGAAGACGATATATATTCCAAGTTTAAAAAATCACGAAGTCTGTGCCAATAATTTTTTTTATTTTAAAACAAAATTTTTCTTTTTTTCTTGACCGCCAACATTATTTTTGATTCTACATAGATTAAACTCGCGTTCTGTTTTCAAATTGGTTTTAATTCTTAGAGATCTTCTTTTTCACGTTTTAGTCCCGAGAGAATAACCAGTAACTTTAGCTTCAAATGTTTTGGGATGAAAACATCGTTTTTTGAGTAGATGAGATGAAAAGTTATTCATATAACGGTTGAGTGGCTCCTACAGGGATCGGACAAGGTTTTTGTTACATATTGTATTTATAATTTACTTTGCCTACATGAGTAAATACATATATTAAGTCCATCTATTCGTAATTCCACTTTCTACCTCCTAGATTTAATCGCTTGATGTAATTACAACAGTATCCACCTAAAACAGGAACACTGGGTAGATTAGGATTCCATTAAGCAAACACAATGGGCGGCAATGTAAAGAAACTACTAACACATGAATAAATTTATCTTTTGTTAAAATGTTAGAATCTCTGCGCAACAAGATGGGTCATCGTTGGGTATCAAAATAAAACCAGTCAAGTGCGAGTCGGACTCAAACATGACGAGTTCCGTACCTCCGTACAATGTTTTTTTTTTGTATTTGTGTAATTGATAGCGGCCACAGTTAGAGTCCCATTAAAATGTCACCCCTTGGCAACGTGTCCAAAAGGCTGGCAGCATTGCCACGTTGTATTGTAATGCTAATTCTTAGAAGTAGGTTTTTTAAATTTAAATAGATTATGGGCTGAAGGACCCCATGGACCAAAAATATGTAGGTTTTTTCAATATCTACATTTTGGGAAATAATTGTTAAATGTAGATATAGCATAGATTAATACGTGGGGCGCACTATAAGTTTCCGGAATGAATATGAAAAAATACTATTAAAGGTACAAAATTAATTTATTGTTTTTCAAAATAATCTCCCTTGGCGTCTATGCACTTTTTCATTCGATGAAACCAGTTATGAAAACTTTTGTGCCACTCCTCTGTGGTGACCTCTGAAACGTGTTTTTCATACTCCTCGACAGCCTCTTCTGGTGATGAAAATCGTTGACCGCGTAATTGGTTCTTAATTTTTGGGAACAGAAAAAAGTCACAAGGTGCCAGGTCGGGACTGTATGCAGGATGACTCATGAGTTCTACATTTTTCGCCTTCAAAAAGTCGTTTGTCTGTCTGGCCGTGTGAGAACTAGCATTGTCGTGGTGCAGGATGATACGGCGTTTACGGTTATTTTTACGGAGTTCGTCAATAACTTCCGGCAAACAAATGGTCGTGTACCAGTCACTATTCACTGTACGACGATTCTTTAAAGCAACAGTAGCCACGTGTCCAGTTTTATTAAAAAAAGAAGCAATCATCCGCTTAGATGCACTTTTCACGCGCGCCACTTTGGTTGGTTTCGGCTCATCTTGAAAGACCCATACGCTCGATTGCTGCTTTGTTTTGGGATCGTAGCAATAAATCCATGTTTCGTCACCTGTTACTATATCCCACACCAAATTTGACGCACCTTCGTTGAATCTGGTAAGCATGGCACTGCACCAAGTGACGCGGTCCGTTTTTTGAGCCTCGGTCAAGTTGTGTGGGATCCACCGCGAGCACAGCTTTCTCACACCCAAATGTTTGTGTAGGATTAATTGTATTTGACTCATGCCTATTTCTAAGGATGCGCGAATTTCATGGTAGGTCACATGCCTAGTTTCAATCATACGGCGCACAGCATCGATGTTTTTGTTGGTCACAGCGGTGGACGGCCGACCATCGCGAGATTCGTCACTGAGATTGATACGACCACGCTTGAATTCTGCAAACCAGCTATAAACAGTTGTCTTGCATGGTGCTTCATTGCCAAAAGCTGTTTTAAGCCGAGCGATGCTCTGTTGAGCTGTCAAATTACACTTAAAATCGTAGAAAATCATACTACGAAAATTTTCCCGAGTTAAATCCATGTTGATGCAGACACACAATTTTTTAAATGGCGCCACAAGGTAAAAACAAAAGACAGTCAGATGAAACAAACTGCATTCTACAGCCAAAGAGTTCTATTTTCAAATGTTGCAATAAATTTTTAAATATTGTTTATTTAAGTGGCCAGTTCCGGAAACTTATAGTGCGCCCTATGTATTGTATATAGATAGAGTTAGAAGTTTCAAGATCCAAAGACTGGTCTTAGCTAATAGTATTCTGTATTAATAAAAAATGAGGATCACGTTTTGGTTTGGCTATAAACCTCGAGATTATTTTTGCCGTGCCTAAAAAGACAGCCGTTGCTAAAGTCTTGGCAGTTAAGTTCTAAAAGCTTGGATCCTGCTATGAGAGCCACAGTTTAAGACCTAATGACGTGCCAAGCTGCACTTATACCAAGTACCTTCCATATAACAGCTTGTTTTATTTCCCTTCATTTCACCGTCCATCAAGTTGTTAAATCGAAGCAATAAACACTTTATGTATATCCTTATATAATGCAATATATAAGGATATCCAGAAAATTGTTTATTGATGCGTTAGTGACGATCGGTTTTGAGAACAAATGATAGGAAATTTATTCATGTATCTAAGATTCTTCCAAACATGAGTGCAATGGCGAAATGTCACCAAACAAACATGTCACATGGTAAATAAAAAAGTGTTCGTATAATTTTTGAGCCAGAACCAGATTTGATCGTAAGAATCGGCCGATTTGATAGTTCGAAACATTTAATAAGTTTTTTTAGGCATTCAAATGGTAAAATAAGGTAAGAATAAGAAATGGTGAAAAACAAGAACACCACGTAAGCGGGACTTGAACCAGCGACCCTGGTGTTGATACGACCATGCTCTTCAATATTTCGTTTGAGACAACTCTAGCATATAAAATAGGTATATAAATATACTGCTGGTACTTTCACAAGTTTTTAAAGTATCTTACTTGTAAATAGGTCCTAATATAATGTTCCCAGTGTGTAAATAAATTTCCTAAAAAGAAAACATCTTGAACTAATTACATAAATTTGACGCGAACAATTCTTTTTTTTAACTGAATATATGGTAATAATTCCCACTTGCCATAACCAAAAAGAACAACTTTGCTAGAGGAATAAATGAACAGTACATCATCTTCTAGTGAATAGTTAATATTTGTTATATTCTGGGATCATTTTCCTATGGACAAAATAAAATATTTTGGAGGTAACTTAATTTTCCCCCAGGAATCTATCTACATGTTTTCCGCTTTAAGTCCCTTGAAAGGGAAACCCGCCCTAGTTACCGTAAATTAATTATATTCAAATCACACGCAAAACATGCCTTTCCAAGTAATTTACCAGCAAAATGACTCACATACAAGGATGAAGGCGCTTTCAGTAGATGAACTTGTAAAAAAAGGGAAGAGAATAAAAGAGTACTTACGTGGAGGTTGTTTCGAAGGTTCAGAAACATCTAAAGATGATCAGTTTGCATTGAGTATTAGAATTTCATCTACCTCACATTAATGATTGTAAGGTAGGACTCAAAAATGGAGTCTCAATTTCTCATACGATTATTATGATAATTTGGGACTGTCGTTAAGATTCCATTTCTGAGGCCCACCGTACCCTGTTTCTGAACAAATAAGCTTAGTAGTTTTTAACACCTTACCACAGAGCTAGGTTTGGCACTTCATAGAAGCGGAACGAATCTGTACATCCATGCACACGTCAACGTGTGTGTGTTCATCCCACATCACCCTCGACAAGGCGAGAAAGGGGGAGAGGTGCGGAAACGGGTAACGGGGACGCATATTGCGCGGGACCCCAGTAGATTCCGTTCTATATGTAATAATTATATTATTGTGACCTTGCGATGAAAAGTTATTTATGCAACTGTTGTATATTAAGGGGTATTAAAACACGAATGTGGTTTTTGATAATAGTATCACATAAGCGTTTTAATACCTAATTATTACAGTTGCATACAAAACATTATCTACATCCATGATATGAATCCTCTATAAAAGGTTTTGAATCCATTGGGTGTTGTAAGAACTCGATGTAGATTCCTGGTAAGTTTTGCTGAGTACTTATCTAATACAAACCAACTATGTATGCATAGGTAATAATGAAATTTTTTATTGTAATAATTATTTATATTTTGAATCGTATAATTATTGGAATGCAAATTATTTTTTGAATTAATTTAACAAAAACGGCGGGATACGACGTGAATTCGAATAACCAATAAGTTCCTTTTTTAAATTACGGAGCTGTGGTAGTAAACCACGCGTACATGACAATATTCCTTTTTTGAAATTCATGAAGAATGTGGCTGTCTCATGAGTAAGGAAGGAGTTTGCGTTGCAAAATGGAATTTAGTACAATATTATAACACTCGTTTGGGTAATATAATGGTTACTATGACACTGGTTGTTTTATAGTTGGCAATAAGCTAAGTGTTTTAGAAATTTTTTTGATCAGACAACTGTTCGATCTTTCTCAATATCGTCAAACTAACATATCAGCTAAAAAGCAAATATTTATGAAGCGACAAAATGAAACCAATAAATTATGTAATGTCCACGGTCGCCGACCGCTCACAAAACATAATGGTCACAATTCTAACCTCCACGCACGTTTTTATGATAATCCTGGATCATTTCGAACTGAAAATGACATGAAACACGAGGGTCTCTTTTAAAACCATTCGTAAATAAAAGCCAGTCGCTAAATAAATACTGAATAAAAATGTACCATAACATTTTATTACGAAATTAGTGTCTGGAATAGAATTATGCATAAAGTTCGGCATTTCTTGAAATCGAATTAGAAATGAGGAAATCTTTAGAAGAATCAAGACGGACATAGCCCAGTAGATTAGCTTATTGAAGTGACACTGATCTAGAAATATTAGCACGAACAATTTATGTACCCGCAAGCGCAGTGTGGGACCATCCATCTTCAAGGCAGTTATAAGATCTGACTAAGCTCGTTGGAAATCGCTGGATGCGGACTTCTTGCATTTGGTCGTATTGGAATCCTTTACTTAGGCATCAGTCATATAGGATGGACAAGCGGATAACATTATGATTCGTACCATTTATTCAAAAAGAAGACTAGTATCACAATTATTTTATAGTTGGTTGTGTTTTATGTTTTTTTTAGTGATATAGAAAACCACTAATTAGTTCCTGACTTTTTTTTCTGTGTGTTAACGTATCTATATTGTAAATAAATACACAAATATATTACGATCTAGCCTAAACTCAGACTAATGAGTAATTTATCATTGACCTAGTTTTATAAAATATTTATTTAATAAGAATGTGTCCATCGGCACTTTTCTTACTGTCTCTATTAAGGGGAAGGCACTCTTTTCATGTGTCTTAAGTTTTCATTGTCACTATTTTTCACTATTATACACATATGTCACTGCTACACTAGTTCGAACGGTTTCGTTTTTTTTATCGAGAGTTCTGTTGTCGAGGAGCTGGATCGCCTCAACGTTCACATGGTGAAGCAACCTAAACTCGTGTGCTTCGGCGTACATTTTTTATAATTTTGTCAACGAACTGTACGTTAAGGTCCCGATGCAGGTCGTCGTTTCTTACATACCACAAAGCGTTAACAATACCCCCCGCAGCACTTTATTTTGGAATCGTTGGGTTTAGTGCAGCCCCACAGCTGTATGCCATAAGTCCATACTGGCGTAAGGACTTGTTTATACAAGAGTAGTTTGTTTTTAATTGACAAGGTCCAGAGTGTCTTCCAAGCAACGATTGCATTTTCTGCTACCATATGTCGAGTTCTCCTCTTTTTTCTTGACATGAGTTTTTCAGCGCAACTTTGCGTCGAGGGTCATACCTTAATACTTTGCTGTGTCTTCGTAGGGTATTTGTTTTTTATTGATGTATACGGGATGACATTGATATTGCTTGTTTTTAAAGTTCACTTAAATTGATTTTGATTCATTAAGTTTGATTCTCCATCGTTTTGTCCAGTTTTGAACTCTGTTAACAGCTACTTGAAACTTTTTTTGCAGACTTTATAGCCGTGTCATTGGCGAAGGTCGCAATGGTGTTGTTTTCTAAATAAGGAATATCACAGGTGTATAATAGGTATAGGACCGAGCCCAAAACACTGCCCTGAGGTACTCCAGCTTTTATAGTAAAAAGTTCCTAACTGGAAGTATAAGTATACGTGCTTCGTAAGGCACGTATAAGCCGTTGGTCCCGGATGTCATCATTGTATGGCAGTCGTCAAGCTATGTCAGATGCCTTAGGCAGCCTTAAAAAATCTGACACCAGTGTTGGCCACTTACACACACGAAAAACAAACAAAAAGTATAAGGAAACTTAGTACAAGGTTATATAATTTTATTCACAGAATTGATTCTGAAGGATGCTACCGAAAGGATTCGCCAGAATAGTTTATTAATTTAAAATTGCTCTGACGTGACCTTGACAAAACTAAACTACCCTTTTCAAGGTCCCAATATTCATTACTACTGTAATAGTCAAGGTAGCCACTTCTGTCAGTTATACAAGTGTAATGTGCCAATTTACATTTGCCTAATAGGTTCATTCGGCGAGTGTCGCTGGATAGGTGCCAAAATTGCATAATTTAATCAATACGCTCGACGTCATGAAATATGTATTATGTCTATCTATATGCCGAGTTGGAAACCTAGATGACGAACCTAGATCTTTAGATATTGGATGTCAAGTTAGTGAGTGAATTTGGAGGTGCAAGTGTTACGCTATGGCAACAGATTATGTTAGAAAGTTTGCATGTTAGCCTACAACAAATCCTTTTTATATATAAGGTCTATAATAACCGAGATTTATTTGAAGTCATTGCTATTTTCTTGCCCTCTATAATCTGATAGCTAGATATGAGCTAACTAAGGGCTTTTTTGTGTCAGTTGCTTTTTGGCGGCAGAAATAACTTATTACAAAGTATTCATATTTAAGTCATTTTAAGTCATAAAGTTCTGTGTTTGTGTAATTTTTCAAGGATGTATTTGACGTGTCAGACTCTCTTATATGGTACGTAGTCACACTTTATCAAATTACATTTTATTGCATTCATACCCTATTCTTCGTCCGCTATGTTCGCTAACTATTTCCCATGATGAATTAGAACACGATTCGCCAGTTTCTATAATTTGTCAGTTTCGCCCAATGGTGACTTTTGTAATTCTTTAATTGGTCAATTGCTTACTCAATTTACTGAGTTCTTTCCTTCTAGTGTTTTGCGTCGTTTTGATCAAACTTTGTGCAAGACCTGACACCATTGTTTTCATGTTTGTTTGTAACCATGAACTTCAACTTTTTTTTTATGTCATAGGGCGGCAAAGGAACAAGCGGGTCACCTGATGGTAAGTAATCATCGCTGCCCATGGACAACTGCAACACCAGGGGTGTAACAGAAGCGTTGCCGGCCTTTTAGGAAGGGAAGATGTAGGGGGAGGGGGGAGGGGAGGGAGGAGGGGCCTCCGCCTCTCTCACTCACCGAACGAAGCATAGAAGCAGTGACGCTACTACTCAGGCGTCGATTTTCTGTGAGAGTGTGGTACTTCCCTGGACGAGCAGGCCCATTCGTAATTTGCCGAGATGCATATAGCCTGCATACATTCCTCTGGGCTCTGATTCCAAGATTTTCTGGTCATTGTTCGTTATTACGACGAATAACATGACCATGATCATACTTAGGCCATTTTAAGTGACTTTACCTTATTACCGGTAATTTAATGTAATCGAAAGTAATTTTACAAATTTATTGAAAGAGCGACCAAATGCTCTCCCAGTCAACTTAAACAATTCAGCGTTTGTATGCATGGTATATATGTATGTATGTTTGTAAGACGATAACTCGAGTAAAATTTGTTGGAATCTTTACGTAAATTGAAAGGTATGTAGACAAAGCTTATAGAATTTTCGGGTTTAAACATGAGCCAAATCTGTCAAGGGTTTCTAGGATTTGGGGTTCATGAGTTCACAGTTTAAGGCAACAGTTACTAGATACAATAAAACTAATCAAGGTTTATTACAGAATTAACTTAAAATGATTGATGTTATGCTCAATAAAATTTAACGATTTCGCAGTAATTGAGTGTCAATCATAAATACCGTTTATTGTAATCAAATTGATCCAGTTGAAATCAAATGAACCGGCTGGTCTGTTCCATTATGTTCTAACAAGAAGTTAATTTAAACAAAGGTTCCCTTCTAAGAGATTATGATGAACAAAATATCATCTACTGATAAATCATAACGGGAAACGGTACAAATACTAATACCATGTCGTTGTCCCTAACCGGGTAGACAGAACTTTGGGCAAAGAATAAGTTCTAGTACATAGGGCCGTAATACCTGAAGGACGCGTTCGTTTAGCATGATTGTGAACTACGAGTTCGTCGCATTTTGCTATGATTTAGATAGTCCGGTCGACTTTTGTGTTCTGCGCGGGAAGATAGGCAGCTGGTACATTCTACTTTTTTCCCAGACCAGTACGGAAGAGAAACACGTTTAATAAAACTAAATTAAAAAAAAAAAACTCGCGCTGGTCGAATAAAAGCCGATCGAGGGAATGGGCGAAAATGCAAATCATGTTAATAGGCGATGCGGCTAGCAATCCATCACTATTTTGATTCTTTTTTCTACCTATTCACCTCCCATCACGCTAAAAGTGGCCTTTGAGTCTTGCGGCCCTGGGCTATGACTGCTTAGAGCCGCAAGATACAGAAAACTCTGTCTGTTTAGGTAAAAGAGGTGATAGTATGTATGTATGATTTACCAAAGGCAGTTTAATAAGTGAGACAGCTGTTTTAAAACTGGCGCCAAACCCCGGTTTATTACCAAGTGATGAAAAAAACAATAAACTTGAAACATTTGAAACACAACGAGCTATCGTATGACCCAGATGTCAGCTGGCAACCCGCCAAAGCAGGTTATCTAGCGGCTGCGGTGAAATGCTAGCCGCTTCCAATTTTCACTTTTTAATTATCAACTTGGACTTTGATGGTTGAGAACAACTGCATTCCGTTTATTAAAATTCAGCAATTATCACAGTTGATAGTTGCCAAATAAAATATTGCTTTATTGACATTCATCTTTTCAGTATGAATACTCACGTAGTGTAGAAAACCGACAAGTTTTGATCGGTTGAGATGATCATTATTTGGACTCAAGGCAACCAAACTAGCGTGAAACCGTAGAAAAAAATCCAGTTTTCATTTTTACAATTTCATGCCAGTCTATTGAGGAGCTCTGTGGCTCGTACCTATGTGGGTGTTGTTAGTTCGTTCGCAAGCATTACATATAATGTTTCAAAGTTTATTATATTAAAAGTATTTATTATTTAAAAAAAGACATAATAATAATATGACAAAGCCCTTCTGGTGAGTAGGCGACCAATACTGTGAAAATGAGTTTCTTTCGGCGTTTCTTCTCCGCAGTAGTCGTTACGAAGCGCTGGTATCGGTAGCTTTTCTTTAAAATAAATTAAATTTCAATATAAACTATACGTAATGTAAATTATACTTATTGACGTGTAAAAGTGCCTGTAGAGGTCTAATTACTGAATAAACATTTGAATTTTTGAATTTTGGTGTAAGCACTGCTGCAACAGCACCGTGTCAACGACTACAACAATAATCGCTCAAAACGAATCCGTTTCCTTTTAAAACTGAATTCTCTCATCGCTTCTTTTGCTTTCTAGGTCCACTCCTTTACAATTAAATTAATTCTTAACTTAAAATTTGGCAATTACCTTACTATTTGTATTGCAAATTAAGTTTGACAAAGTATCAAAATACCCTTGATTACAATGAGACGGAAGACCTGATTATTTCATCGAAATAAACATATCTAAATGTATAACCTTTTACTACTCCTGTACTGTAATGTCGTCAAAAATCATAAAGTGCTGTGTAAATGTAGACAAAGTCGCGGGTTAAAGCTATTCTACTTATATTTCGAGCAGGATAAGACCTAAGTTTTTAGTACGTAAGCTGTGGATGTGATACTTAGTGTAAAACACATGAAGTGTACGGGTGAAGGAGCTCTGGAGTACTGTGACACAGACTCTGCCTTCTGCAGGCTCCAGTCTCCTTTAATCTTATCTATACTAACACGTTAAACCTACTTGTATTATATAACTACTCTTTATTATTTTTGTTTTAGATTAATGAAGAAATAAATAAACATTTTACTTTACTTTACTGCTAGCGCTTTTACAAAGTAAAGGAACCCCAGACGTGGTCCGTACTTGGATGGGTTAAATTAAGTTAAGTAACACTTTATTGTACACCAAAAAGAATAACAGTAATTAAAAAATACACACAGAAAAGACATTTAAATGTAGAACGGGCGGTCTTATCGCTAAAAGCTATTTCTTCCAAACAACCGATGAATGGGTAACCAAGAGTGGCCCAAACATTTCTTTAGCTCCTCCATGCTTGAAACACACAAAACACGTTTAGCGGGTGGTCCCGGTCACAGATCTATATATATCTCTCTGTAGCTGTAATCATTGCAAAGAGCAATAATAAATAAATTTTAGAATCGTTGCATTGCAATCATCAAACCATAGACCTAGTTTTTTTTTTACTAAATATATGCATCAAACAAACTATTTAAGAGTTCTTTTGACGACCTCCGTGGCGTAGTGGTCACCATGCTAGTCCGCCACCCAGAGGTTCTGGGTTCGATTCCGGTCAGGGCAAGTTGGAAAATAGCCTTTATCAAATTGTCCTGGGTCTTGGATGATGTATATACATATTTGTTATAAAATATAGTATCGTTGGGTGAGTACCCCATAACACAAAATTCGAACTAACTTTAGGACTAGCTCAATCAGCGTAATTAGTCTCTATAAAGTTATTTATTTACTTAAAAAATCGAACGCCGCCACAAGGACACTTACAAACACGAAAAACAAAAATCCCTTTTTTATATGTTATGTAGTCTTATATGTCAATTTATATGTGTAAAAAATAAAATGGAAGCAATGAACTGCGATGCGTGTGTGCATAAAAATATCATAATAAAGATTGGACCAATTCAAATTCAATGTTGCTACCAACCAACTGAATTAACATTTTGATTAGCATTGATTGACTGGGCATTATATAAATTTACATACTTATTACCAATTTGTTTATATTTTATTTGTGTACGACTCGGAATTTCTGCGTTATTTTATATGGAAAATATTAGCATAATCGATATGCCACTTTAATATAGAAATAGTGAGACGATTTTTAAAATGAAAATATCTTTTTTACTCCTGTACTTTTATTTGCCTTTAAATGGTCTAGAGAACTATAATAAGAACATAGATAATATGATTTCAGAAAAGTCTATAATAGCTCATGTATCGTTATTTCGCCAGAAAGATACTCCTAGCCATAGACCTAGTTTTTTTTTTATATCTTTAGATTTATGCACGATGATAGAATTATAACTCATAGTGCACGACAGTGCCTACCAACTCAACAAACAACTGAATTCATATTCTTATTAAATATGAAACTTTCCGGCATAAATTCTTTAATATAAGAAAAACGTTTTTTTTTTAATATCTCACTATAGGAAGTAAACGTCAATTTAAAAAAATAATATTTACCATAGATAACTAGTATCTGCCTAGCATGTCAAACATTTTCATATTATTCTTTGTTTATTTTTGTATTTTATTAAGTAAATAAAGTCGTAGAAAAAGTGTTGTACGCAACGTTGTATAAGTACGTCAAAAAATGTTCGATGGCGTCTCTTTACGATGCTCACCAAGGCTCGCATCGTAACCTGCGCCATTCATTTTTTGACACGTCTTATACGACTGTTGCATACAATACTATTTCCATGCTGGTTTGGAAGAAAAAGAACGATAGGAAATGAGAATGACGTTAAAGGCCCATTTAGACGGTGCAGGCTTCTAACCTGTTGTATCCAATTTTAATGAAGCAATGAGTGATTTGTATGGCTGATGTTTCGTTTAGACTATGTGGCTATGTGGCTAGGAATCACTCCTGATTACTGTGAGAGTGACACTGGGTTTATCAAAATAAAAATAAAAACAAAATGGCGGATTTTTGGCGCCAAATTCAAATGTTTGGCACGCTGTGCAGTCTGAACGGCTCGTTGGATTTAAGCTTGAGAGGTCAATAGATTCGTCTTAATTCTGGGAGTAACACTGGGTATATAAAACGGCAGTCGAGCTTTTTTAAACGGTTTTATTTAGCTCACCCCGTTTGTTTTATTTATTATTTATTCTTGGGTCAAATTTAGTAATTCAAATTTCACCCTCTTCCTGTGAACCGATTAATCTGAAATTTTGTATTCACTTTGGATTTTGGTGACAATACAATTATGTTTATTCATTATCATTATAAATTCAAGATGGCCGCCGCTACAAAATGGCGGATAATTTATGTTTTTTATTAATCCCATCAATATGGGTATCAAATGAAAGTGCTCAACCAGTAGAATACAATGTACTATATAAAATTAAAATCCAAGATGGCGGTCTCTACAAAATGGCGGATAACTTAGGTTTTATTAATCCCATCAACATGGGTATCAAATGAAAGGTCTCAACAAGTAGAATACAATTTACTATGCAAAATTGAAATCTAAGATGGCCGCCGCTACATTTGCGATGTTATTTGAGCCACACTACACAAAACCACCAGTTATAAATGAAGAGAGCATCGATACCGATGCTTATGCACCGCACGAGCAAACAACAAGAAGGCGTCTTATAACTTTAACAGACAACACCAAAACGACTATTAGAAACACGCCAGCTGTAGTACGGGTACCTAACTTCGTAGCAGCTTCTGATCCAGAGTCATATTATAACAGTTTACTAATCCAGTATATGCCGTATCGCAATGAGGCCAAACTTTTAGGAGAATTTAATAGTGCCAGAGATGCGTTTCTCGCCAACGAAGAAAGTTTAAGACAAACAAACGCCTACTTGGAAATATATCGTGAACGTGACAGGCAGCTTGAAAATGCATTCGCGCAAGTACACGCATTTCAGATACTGGAACACGCAGAGCCGATGGAACTAGACCATGAAGAAGAAGTTCCTTATTTGCCAATGAATGAAGACCAGTTCTTACAGGCTAAGCAGTCTATGAATGCAGGACAAAAGGAAATTTTTACATTAGTTACCCAGTCCATACAAAATCAAATGTCAGGTGCTGAAGAACGTTTAAAAATATTCTTTACAGGAGGAGCTGGTGTGGGCAAGACTTTTCTATTAAAGTTATTACGAGACCAAATTAATAGGTGCTACGCAAAGGATGCGGTTAAAGTCTGCTCACTAACAGGAGTTGCAGCTAGATTAATAAATGGAGCTACGATACACAGTACTTTAAAATTGCCTGTACAGAAAGACGGTCGCATAACAGGTATGTCACCACTGTCCGGAAACTATTTGCGAATAATGAGGCAACAATGGCATCAGACAGAATTTTTGATTGTCGACGAGATTTCCATGGTGTCTTATCAAATGTTATGCATGATGGACGCTCGATTAAGGCAAATTAAGAACTGTGAAAATGAGATTTTTGGAGGAGTAAACGTATTACTTTTCGGTGATCTTTTACAACTGCCTCCTATAAAACGATCAGGAACACCTGTTTTCAAACAGCCAGAACATCTTCAACCAGCTACACATCTCTGGCGTTTATTCACGCTATGTGAATTAACTGAAAATATGCGTCAGCAAGGTGACCAGACTTTTATTGATATTTTGAATGCTTTGAGAGTCGGTGAGCTAACAACCCAACATTTTAGTATTTTAATGGGAAGACTTCTTCAAGACACGAGTGATGAGTTTGCAATAGACAAAGCGTTAAGGGTATACCCCACAAATCAACAAGTTAACGACCACAACTCTATTGTATTGAATTTGTACAGAAATAATGGTGCTCGCATTTACAAAATAAAAGCGCAGGATCAGCTAGTACACGCCACACGAAATACAGACAATGTGGATATAGCTACTATAATACCAGCTGATATCAACAAAACTGGGGGTTTACCAGCGGAACTGGAAATATTTGTGGGGGCAAAAGTCATGCTACGGTCCAATATTGACGTTTCAAAGGGATTAGTAAATGGCGCTATAGGCTACATCAACGAAATCGTTTGGCCTCAATTTCGTCGAACTCAGATGTATGCAACAGATGTACCTTCCGTCCGAATTGATTTCGCAAGAGACGGAGTACATCTTATACACCCGAAAGCCATACAGTTTCCAGCTAAGTACAATTACGGGACGGCTGAAAGAAGAATGTTGCCTTTAATACTATCATGGGCTTCTACAATACATAAAATGCAGGGCAGCACTGTGGATCACGCAGTCGTATACTTAGGTGCGAAACTGTTTGAAGAAGGTCAAGCCTACGTGGCTCTTAGTAGAGTAAGATCTTTGCAGGGACTACGTATAGAGGAGTTGGACTGCAATAAACTAACGGGCAAGAAACCTTGCAATAATGAAGCACTAAATGAATTAAACAGAATGCGAAATAAAAACTAAAAACTAGAAAATAAAAATAGGTAAAAAAACTTTTTAAGTTAAACGGTTTTATGTTAAACATACATTGCAATGTTTAAGATAAATGTACTAAAAACCAATAAATAATAAAATAGATACAGTCGTGGGAATTATAAACATATGCATAGACTAGACTAAAATAAAACCGTGGGGCACGTCAATTGTCTACAAATTATCGACTTAATGTGCGATAGAAGAATCGTTTAATTCGTCGTTAGGCAGTTGGCCCGCAGACGGTGAGGAAATTACTTACTATTTTCTTGCTCATGGAAATTCCAATAGTTATACACTCCATGTAAATAAAAGAGATGTTTCAACTAGTTTTTCGTTGGACATTCACACTGCTGGCTGGCGAGGAATCGTTTCACTGCTCGTAGTTTGTCTTTAATCGACAAAACATATGATAATAAAAGTACTACTCGCTCACCACTATGAAACCCTAAAACTCGTTTATAATCGAGCTTGCTAGCTTGTTTCCACATTCTAGCCCTACTTATCACACGTCCATCGTTGTCGGTTGAACAACTGCCTAATTATAGTGTAACATTACAAAACAAACATTTTAATCAACGATTGTAGACAATTGACGTGCCCCACGGTTTTATTTTAGTCTAGTCTATGCATATGTTTATAATTCCCACGACTGTATCTATTTTATTATTTATTGGTTTTTAGTACATTTATCTTAAACATTGCAATGTATGTTTAACATAAAACCGTTTAACTTAAAAAGTTTTTTTACCTATTTTTATTTTAAATAATGACTATTTCCCTTTATACTTATCATCACTCTTAATGAGGCCTTTGAGTCTTAACGGCCTCAGGTATCGTCCGTTAGGGATGAAGACATGATAGCGAAAAGAGAAACAGCTATATTCAGCACATTTATTCTAGTATTTTTACCCAGAAAAATGTGGGAGATTGCTAAAGGCCTAAAATGATCTTCCCGTGGCTTTGAATTCAAATGATGATGATGTAATTTGCTTTCTGAATAATCTAAGCGGACGTACTTCAGTCTGTGTACCTATCTACATCGTAAGTTGATATTATCTCTGCAATTAGGGGGTTTGCTCTAAATATAATATAGTACCTACCTAAGATAATTAGTTTCACAACCGATCAAGAGGGAATTAATGCAGTGCTTATGACATTGTATTATGCTAGTTCTATAAGCAAATTGATTGATTGTCAATTGCACATTCAGCAAGCTCATGAACGTAAAAGTTAAAGTATAATTCATCGCACTTACCAAAAAAATAGTGTTGCTTGATTTTTTTTAACCTTTACTGTCCACTGCTGGACAAAAGTCTCCCCCATCTCCTCCCAAACATCTTAATTGTGTGCCACTTCCAACCATTTCCTTTTTAACTGTCTTAAGTCGTCACGACAATGCTTCCGGGGCCTACCTCTTTTCCTCCAGCCATCTTCGGGAGTCCACTTTGTTACCAAAATGGACTCACCTATCAGGTATTGCAATGCATTCGGCAAACGCGAAAAACCTTTACTGCAATATTGTCTTGGTTGTACAACTTTTTTTTGCAATTTTATTAAACAATATGATTTCCAATACAAAAATGGATAAAAGTTAAGACCGGCTTACTAACTTCGCACAAAAGTGCATTATGCACTTGTCAAAAATATGCTCTACATGCAGCAAAAGTCACATTAACATTGCTGCAATCGTCGAGACTGTGACCTCATTCAAAAGTAATTTCTGAGATTATTCTTTACAGACAGACAGGTATACTAAGGGACTAACATTAAGATGGACGTTAGTATAATTAACTGCTAAATGTACCAAAAAAGTAAAGTAGTAGTTATGTATAAACACGCCTGTATGCCTCTCTTACATAAACATCTCTTCTCACAGGCCTACTGGAAGAAATCTTTTTTGAAATAAGTAGTGCCTTTGTACAAATGTTATTTGATTAATTCTCTGTATACATTTTCCGTGAACATAAATTGGTAAATAAATAACCTACGTTTAACATTTTAAAGATACCGAGGTAACGAATCGCAATAAACCGGGCTGAGTACGTCGAATGCAAATAAACATTAAGACAAGAATTCAATTTTACTCCCATTGACTGAAGAATTCCGTGCCCTGCATACAGTGGCACGTACAAATCGTGTATGGACTACAAAGACCGGATTTTCCCTTGTTTTAATGTACCTCTGATTGGAGTAAAAAGGCATGGAGCAGCTCTTTTAGGATTAAACTGTGGCTTTGTTCACTCTGAATAGTTCGTTTTTAGAGTTGGCTCTTGGTTTGTGAAGAGTATATGTAGAATTAATTTGTGTTGTTTTAAATTTAAAATTGTAAGCAAGCCAATATGAAGCTTAACATATATTATCTACCTATTGTTACTTTGTGATGATTTACATTAGAAAAGTAACAAATTACATTACAAAACATCTTGCTGCCTCCGGAATTAAACGAAAAGATACATACACTTGCAGCCTCATTCAAATTTGGTTTATTTCTAAGCCTCTATTTGTGCTTGTAGTAAATTATGCCAGCACCACCCATCTAGAATATATTGGCTGCTTCTGTTTCCACTATCATGTTTTCATCCCTAATGGATAAGACCTGGGACGGAGACCTAAAAGCTTCGTTTACCGTAACGTTGCCTTCACCTACCTTACACACCTACCATTACTCTGCCACACTCTACCACCTACATAGACGACCTCCGTGGCGTAATGGTCACCATGATATTCCGCCTATATAATAAACACTAGCTTTTGCCCGCGGCTTCGCTCGCGTAGGGGTGTAATTTATCAAAATCCTTTCTTAGGGGATGCCTACGTCATAGTAGCTTTATGCATGCAAAGTCTCAGCCCGGTCGGTTTAAAATTCACAAAGTTTCATATAATTTTTCATCCCCTCTTTTATCTTCTTGGGGGTAGAATTGATCAAAATCCTTTCTTAGCGGATGCCTACTTCATAACATCTACCTGCATGCCAAATTTCAGCCCGATCCGTCCAGTGGTTTAGGCTGTGCGTTGATAGATCACTATGTCAGTCAGTCAGCCACCTTTGAGATATATATATTTAGATGGTCAACTCGTCGCAATAGTCTCTGTAATAATTATAAAAAATCGACTTTAATACCTGACTGTCCCAGAAAAGCATATTTTTTCCAGTTATTTACGATTAAAAACAAAACTACACCACCGATTTTCATATTTCTATGAGACCACCTGGAAAGTATACCCTATTAACTCATCATCTGTTGTAAATAATAAAACAATAGATAAACAATTGACCTGGGAGGAATTCCTCCCAGTGACAGGTAAGGGGTTATACAAAAAATAAGTTTTCTAAATCGGTGCATCTTAAAATCGGGGATCATAATATATTACAAACATAAAAGATTTCGACTAAGTGATAACTTGGTAGAAAAGGCCTTGGGCCTTAGGTCCACCTGTTAAATTTTTGTTATAAAGTTTAATAATTAAATAAATAAAAAACCTTCTTTTTAAAATTCGGTTAAACTATACATAAAATATTCTATAACTTTTAGATTTTTTAATGGTTATCAAACCTGTCAGAGTTGACTGGCATATGTAAAAAGATTGAGTTTAATGACCTTTCAATATAACATGCCATTATAACGTGCCTAACATGCAAAACATATTGTCGGGTTGGCTGAAAAGTTAATTCAATGAATAAAATTTGTATATCAAATAGCTTTGATCGAGGCACGTTTCTTTTTTGTTTAGGTATCTGCTAATTTTAGATACATTCCATTACTTACATGAGAATAGTTTTGCTAGTAAATATTCATTCGATAAATGCTTTTTGTTAGAGTTCCTTGCCCAAAGGGTAAAAAACTACGACTTCGACAGACAGACAGACGGACGGACAGACGGAGACGTCTGTCTATCTGTCACCACCAACCATAACAACAAATACTAAAAACAGAATAAAATTAATATTTAAGTGGGGCCAATCCCATACAACAAACATGTTTTTTTTTATATAGATTAATGGTACGGAACCCTTCATGTGCGTCCGACTCTCACTTGGCCGGCTATTTCAATATTCTATTGATGACTTTGTTAAAATCAAAAAATAACAAGAATCGTTACAATATATAATAGTTTAATAAACTAAGAAAAAATTATACTATGGTACGATTCTGTTGCAGAATTTGAAGTATTTTGATGAAGCATGATAAACTTTATTTACAGAGTTAAGTTGTGTAACTATACAAAAACAAACTTTAAAAATATATTCTTTTGCAATGTTACATTCATCAAGTTGTATTTTTTTTTTAAATGCCAGCTTTGATTTCATGGGAATTTTTATGCATACTAGCAGTCCAATTCACACGATCATGGGTATGTGACCATATTTAGTACATTTTACAAATTGAAAAAAAAAACTATTGCTAAAATTTCAGCTATTTTGACACTACAAGTTTATTTGTCAGACAAAATCATACTCCCACTTTCAAGCGTTCCCCGCCATTAATTTTTAAAACACTTTAAAGATTTCCATCAAACATAGCTAACGATCTCTATCAATTCAACTTTCAAACAAAAAAAACATAAAAACTGGCCCATTAGTTTTGGTGCATTTGACACATAGATACACAGACACGTCAAAAATAACACCCCTCTTTTAGTCGGGAGTAAAAAAAAATGCTAAAATTTCAGCTATTTTGATACTAAAACGGAGTTGAGACGAGCTTGGCGCCAGCTCTAAAATAACCCGGAAATAAAACTACGAGCACTTTCATTCATTAGCATTTACAGGGAAGTCATTAACATCTCTCATATAGCAGTTTAAGTTTTATGCATGTTTTATGTTAACTCGTGTAAATCTGTACTTAACATTGTAGTTGAAAGTAAGTGTATGTACCCTACCTAACTTATTTAGCTTTTTTACTCTTTTTCTCTCTTTATTTCTTTTTCATATTACGATGTATACCTATGCTTTGAGGAAAGTTGTTTAGTATCATAGACTGAAACTAACCTTAAAATGGTTTCGATATATTTTTTAGACCCAAGCTGCCAGAAATGCGGTTTAGGTTACTACCTTTAATAAATGGTTTTTCCACACAAAAAACAGTTCGTTAAGTGACTCCGCGTTTGAAAAATAAGACTCAGTGTAGAGATTTTAAAAAGTATAATTTGGTTATTAGACAAAACATCAAATCTTCTAAACGCCAAGCCAAGATCCGATAGTGAGGATGATGTGCGACCTGCAACATCTGGCGGTTACGTAAGGTCGCTCGATATCTGATGTCTAAGTCAGAGGTTCTCAAAGCCTGTAAACTGGTTCCACTCCCTTTGATTTCATCCATACCTTTACTAATGCTTTGCAAAAGGAAAGCGTGGATTACGTTACCATTTGATTTGAGAGCTTACAGCTCTATCAAATGTCATAGTATAGACATAACGACTGAAAATTATTATTTGGCAACTAGCTGAATAAGATTCAGCGCAGATGATAGTACAGACAGTTTTAAGACAGTTATTTCCTCGGTTCGGAGATTCGTATACTGGAACAAAGACGTCTAAGCGCGGTTTCGGACTGAAATGGCAGCGGCCGGCAGCGCACTTTCATTGTCAAATCATATTCACCTTTATTTCGTTATTTAGAATGTGAGGAATGTCCCATGTAGTAGTTGTAAATAAAGCTAAGCGGCTTGTTCAAATTTACCCACAGTCAAGTGCCTTACATTTCTTACATTATTATACACCTACAATTTTGACACACTGCCTCTGGGCCCAATGGGAATACACCTGGTAAACTAGTTTGATGTTCGCTACACAGGAATATCTGTCTGGCGACGGTCCAAGCTTCGAGTTGTGGCCGCGGAATGGCCGTTATTATACAAAGTTTGGAACCACTGGCTTCGTTTAACTATCACTGAAATTTTCATTTATAGTTTACTTATCAGTTATTTCGTAATATAGAAATGGGCAAAGGGGTAAAACGTTTTTCTTTTAAATCAATGATCCCACTTCATTGATTTAAAAAAAAAACACGAGAATGAAAAAAGTAATATCGCTGGGCAGAGGCCTCCTTGCTTTCTGTCCAACACAATCTTATCATCCTCATCGTCATCATTCGAGCGTATTCCCGGTTGCATCCTCAGCAGTAACGCTTCAGAGCCCGGGGTCCGCTACCTCACCTAGGTGATGTGACGAGGGTTTTTTTACACAGAGTGACAATCCTTGGATAGGTTTGAGCTAACGCTGATGGTGTTTAGGACCCACAGCTTTTCGTGCCTTCCGAAGCACGGATCTTTCTATTTGATTAATCAGATGATTCAAGCTTGCAGTACCCTACCAGACTGGAAGCAATTTTTCACAAAGTATACTTCCAAGTGGGCCACCACCCCTCTTCTGGTTCACAAGGTGAAAGCCTTGACTACTGGACTACGGAGGCAGTCAAAATTCTCTATCCTTTATTATAAATGAATTTTGTACTTTGTATAAAAGAATAATAAATTATTTTGAATTAATTTGAAGCGCTCTTTCGCAAGTTATAACGTTTTCTAGGTTAACGGGAACATGGAAGTTATATTAAGCGACTTGTCGAACGGAGCGGAGGATACATCTAGAATATTAATAAGTCTGCTTCTTGAACTACCTTCTGTACCTACTCGTACATAAGAAATAAAAGATATTTATTTATTTCCAATATCTTTTATTTCTTATGTACGAGATATATAATATATATATATATTGATTTCTATTATTTAATTTAATTGTTATTGAATTTTTTGATGACACACTATAGGTAACAGATAGACACAGATGTAAAAGGTAGAAACCACATAATTAATATTTTCTTTTTTTTTTGACATTCTTTACTATATTGACATTTAAATTGATAAAGATATATATTTTTTTTTATTGTTAATTTTAAAACGCATGTACTCGCCTGTTTAAAGCTGAATTAATTTATTTATGTAACAATTACTATTTAGATTGTATATTAATTACAGACACAATGTATTTTATTAATGAATAAATAAAATATGAATTGAGTGAACGCAGCCAGTGTTCTTGCTTACCACGCCACATGGCAAGATATTTTGTGTTTTATGAATTAGTTCTATTTTACAGTTTACATAATTTTTTAACGACCTTGCGTAACGAGTAATGTTCTCCGAGTCTACTTGAACAATGCGCCGTTTGTATATGTTTTTTTTTACGAAAATAACTTGAGTATCTTTAATTGGAGCTTTATGAAATTTGCTAGACGGGTAGATATGGGCAATAGAATTTTCAAGTTCGAACCTGAGCCAAATCGGTCAAGGGTTTGTCGACATATGGGCGGCGATACAGTTCGCAGCGAACTACTTTTTTGTTGTATTTTCTTTATCGTTTTTCATTTTATTTAGTAACTAGCTTTTGCCCGCGGCTTCGCTCGCGTAGGGGTGTAATTTATCAAAATCTTTTCTTAGGGGATGTTTACGTTATAGTAGCTTTATGCATGCAAAGTCTCAGCCCGATCGGTTTAAAATTGACAAAGTTTCATACAAAGTTTCATCCCCTATTTTATCTCCTTGGGGGTAGAATTGATCAAAATCCTTTCTTAGCGAATTCCTACGTCATAATATCTACCTACATGCCAAATTTCAGCCCAATCCGTCCAGTGGTTTGGGCTGTGCGTTGATAGATCACTATGTCAGTCAGTCAGTCACCTTTGAGTTATATATATTTAGATTAGATTTGCATGCTTTTCGTGAGTGTAAGTGGCCAGATTTTTCAAGCTGCCTAAAGGCATCTGACATAGCTTGACGACTGCCATCCAATGATGACAGCCGGGACCAACGGCTTATACGTGCCTTCCAAAGCACGGAGGAGTTCGAGAAATTTTCATGCCACTTGTGGTCACCAATCCAAGTGCGGACCACGCCCGGTGCCGATTTACTTGCGAAAGCGCTAGTAATGCGCACTCCCGCCGGGCCACCGAGCTCCTCAGTAATTTTTAAAATACAAAACTAAATTCAATTACATGGCCACATTTCATTTATACCTATATCACAGGTATGGCACTTCATAGAGGCTAACATTTATGCCTACAACACTACAATCGAAACATGCATCCGGTGTTTACGTGCGTACACACGTCAATGTGTGTGTTAGCCCCCCAACCCCAACACACTTGACAAGACGATAACGGCGAGGAACTGGAATCCATTTTGTGCGGGACCCTAGGAGTTTCCGATCTGTATGTAATACTTTTATTATTCTGTATGTAATGCATAATGCCCTTAGAAATGTCGCCTCAATTTGCTTAACGACTCTAACTGTCAATCTCACAGTAAATACGAATCTATACACACCTCTCAAACTAAAATCTATCGAGCCGTTCAGGCTGCAGAGCGTGCCAAACAATTGAATTTGGTGCGAAAAATCCGCTATTTTGTTTTTTTTTTATATTGATATAACCAGTGTCTCTTTCACAGTAAAAGTGAATCTAACGACACCTCTCAAGCTAAAATCCATCGAGACGTTCAGGCTGCAAAGCGTGCCAAACAATTATACATACATACATACTCTCGAAAAACATAACCCTCCTTAAAAAAAACATAACCTAAAAACATGACACTATTTCATGCTAGTCATAAAAAATCCATGTTGCTGTTCTATTTTCCTCTATACAGAACGCCAATCGTTTACTCCTTATAAACTTTCTATACAAGTTGGTCTCCATTCCTAACGTAGTTTGTTGAGGAGAAACTAGAACGGAGATCTTTGTGCGGCGATCGGATTGGAAAAGATATGAAATTGTACTTTTGAGATCTGAGATCTAAGGCCGAGAGGCAAAGTTATAAATATGCTGAAGTGCCAATAACAGGGTTTTTAGTGTTTATCTTTGAAGTTTTCACTTTTAGTGGACACACACTTATGTTTTTAGGGTTTCGTACCCAAAGGCTAAAAACGGGACCCTATTACTAAATTGCCTGTATGTCTGTCTGTCACCAAACTATATCTCATAAACCGTGATCGCTAGACAGTTGAAATTTTCACAAATGATGCATTTCTGTTGCCGCTTTAACAATAAATACTAAAAACAGAATAAAATAAATATTTAGGGCTCCCATACAACAAACGTGATTTTTTATAGATAATAGTACGGAACCCTTCGTGTACGAGTCCAACTCGCACTTGGTCGGTTTAGTTCTTTTTTTTCTTTATTTCACTTTTTTACACGAAATTATTATATCGGCGGACTGTATATTGTACCCACTTTATACTGTGTTGCAAACTGGCCTTTCTTTGCAAAGTTGTTGTCTTCAAATTCAAAATTCAAATTCTAAATTTCTTTATTTTCTCCACAATTTTAAACCTAAAAATACATACATAAGACTATATTCAGATTTTAAATGGCAAATTGTAATACAAGATTGTGGGAGACTGATGTGTCTGAACTAAGCAGAGCCTGTATCTCAGAACACCAGCCTCTCCCCACTAGGAGCTAAGCAGCCTGACGATACATATATAATATTTGTTGTTTGTTGTTTATGTGTGTGTAAGTGGCATATTGGTGTCAGATTTTTCAGGCTGCCTTAAAGCATCTGACATAGCTTGATGATTATCACACAATGATGACAGCTGGGACCAACGGCTTATACAGCCTTCCGAAGCAAGGAGCTCAAGAAATTTTTGCGCCACTTGTGGTCACACATCCAAGTGTGCTCCACGCCCGGTGTCGCTTAACTTACAAAAGCGCTAGTAATTAGCGCGCACCCATTCGTTATTATTACTAGCCCAGTCACTTTATCAAAAAATATCAACAGGCCGTGTGGTTTCCGGCAGAGTAGAATAGGGCCACTCCCAAGTCCTCCCGTGGATGTCGTAGAAGGCGACTTAGGGAATACAAGCTAAACAAAGCTTATAAACATCAATGAGACCTCTCCAACCCATCTGGCCAGCGAGGAGAGCGTAGGCCTAGACCTCTGGCTGCTCTGGCTAAGTATGGCTCTGGTAGTACAAAGAGGGTCGTGCTCCTGCAGTGGAGACAAAAAGACCTGATGATGATGATGATGATGGGTCAATCTCGGAATGAGACATAAAAAGATACTTACAAACTTTATCTGGGTTTATTTCGACGACTCCGTGGCGTAGTGGTCACCATACTTGTCCGCCACCCAGTGTTCCCGGGTTCGATCCCCGGTCAGGTCAAGTTGAAAAATGGCCTTTTTCAGAGTGTCCTGGGTCTTGTATGTGTATCTTTATATGTATTTGTTATAAAATATAGTATTGTTGAGTTAGTATCCCATGACACAAGTCTCAAACTTATTTTAGGGCTAACTCAATCAATGTTATTTGTCCCTATATATTTAAAAAAATTATCAACGGTTTCATGATGTGGGGGCTCGAGGGATACCCTGACTGCATATTGTAGGAAACTGTCGCAGGCAGCAGGTTTCAAATTTTAGCTCAAGCCGTTCCTTAATTGTTACCTGTAGAATGTAGTTAATTAATAATACGTAAAATATTAACAAGTTTTTTATATGTCAGTCAATGTAAGTTAGAGGCAAACAAAACTATTTATTTGCTAAACAAACAAAAAAAAATGTAGCATCTCTACAATGTCACTCATAATCAATAAAAAGTCCTTTTTCTCATTGATTTCGTTACTTTTCTTTGAAAAGCGTTTGTTAAATTAGAGACAATTGTATGGGCCGTTGGGACAATCTAAGAACAATATAACTCGATTACGAGTACCAGCCAAAGGAAAGTGATGATCATTATGGATTTGCCGACGGAGTTAGAAGCGAAAATGTTTGCGACAGTCAAATAAAATTACTCACTCGGCAAAAATGATGCAAAGGATCACATTTTTATAAATGTAGATAACATTTTTTAGGAAATTTACTAGAAAAAATGTATTTATCTTATAATTATTCTAAGACGTACATACCTGCATAATATGTTAATTAAACTGCGCCATTGCGTGATTGGAAAATTAACTTAAATTTTATCATATTCATTTAATTCTTTTTTAATTTTTTTATAACTGTCTGTTAGATTCCAAGTTTATAAATTAACAGCGGCGGATTTATCCTAACCTCGAGAATAAATGGAATTTCACGCAAAAGAGGTTGGTTTTGGAAAAAATCACAAACTGTAGATAGGCGTCACTACCACAGCTACTACTCAAAAATGTTTCGAGAATCACAGAGCTCATTTGTTTTCATTTATTACATATATACATGTGGGAATGGGATGTATCCGAATGTATGAGAAATTTGAATGAATAAGTTTGCTGTGTGTATCTGAACGCCGAGAGTGAGAGGACGGATGTAAGAGCGAGAAATGGGACGAATGGCAGATTTTGATCTACGATGAGACGAGTGTACACGGTGTCCGACAAAATTAAAGATTGTAATTGTGTTTAGTGAATATTTCCGAAATAAACGCTACTAAGGTGATTTGTGCTGTTTTGCTGATCCCCCCACACATTTATATTTTGTATTGTAACATTTATTTAAAATATAATTTTATAAAAGAGACGTTTGCCCAACAATGGGACAAATTAAGTTTACGAAAAACATTTTTTTTTTTAAATAAAACCCGGCTTCACCCCTAAACTTTCACAACTGATTTTGACAAAATTTCTATGACCACGTGACAGTGGTCAAACAAAAAAGAATTTTCCAAATCGGTCCAGGCGTCTTCGAATAACCGGTGAAAGTAAAAAAAAAAAAAATAACAGATCGCGTTGAATTGTTGCCCTCCTTCTTTTTGGAAGTCTGTTAAGTACTTAGAATCTCTTTTTAGGGTTCTGTAGTAAACAAGGAACCCTTATAGTTTCGCCATGTCTGTCTGTCTGTCCGTCCGCGGTTTTACTCAGCGACTATAAGTACTAGAAAGCTGTGATTTGGCAAAAATATGTATATTTATTAGGCGGAAAAAACGGTAAAATAAAATATTGATAAAAAATTTTTTTTAGGGTAGCTCCCTTACCAGTAAAATTATAAGTCATTTTTTTCTCGACTTACCAATCATGTTGGATATCGTCGAATAGGTCTTTTTAAATTATAGTGAGTTCGTGAACACCGTTTTTCGATTTTGGGATCCGTTTCTGAAATATTTGCTTTTAGAGTGAAAAAATTTGTTAGAGTCGAGTCCCCCCCCCCCCTCTATCTGCTAAACGGTTATATATGGACACGTGAAAAAATTCACAGCTATAGGTATATAACGAAATTTAAAGGAAAACTATAAGAGCTAAGTAGGGTTTACAAATTAAAAAGTTATAGACGATTAACTTATAAAATGTACTCGGAAAAGTAAAATTTCATACAAAAATATAATAGAAAATTAGTTTTTAGAAGTTTTTAGTGGCATAAACTCAAAGTTGGCGTTCGTAACTACGGAACCCTGCTGCGCGTGGCCCGACAGGCACTTGGCCAATTATTTAAAGATACAATTACCAAGTAATGTGAAACCTTCAAAACAATTAACGTAAACTACATTTTGCCATTACATTGTGTAACGCCCTTGCATTATAAAGTCCACTCATTCAGGAGAAATTAACGAAAATTAGCGGATAACACGCAACTTTTTAATAAAACAAGGCAATTTGGTAAAAACGTAGGTTCCACCCTAAAGAAGATGACGTCACAGAGTTTGTTAATGAACGGCCCATTCATAAGGATTTATAGGGCGTAAGTCGTAAGTCGTTATTAGTCATAACCACCACCGACAAGCAATTAATCAATTATTTCACTTCAATGGATGTTGATTCATCTTATGCCTTTGCTAAGTAATAACTACACTTTTTTGTAATGACAGACAAAGGTTGCTTCGGACGGCATTTCCTACTTCACCGGACGAGGTTTGAGGAGCGAGCCAGAGGCCCGGCTTCCTATATTTATAAACTACTAGCAGCAGCGCAAAGAGCTCCCAAGGGGGAAACCTTGGCTTTGGGCGCGCTAGGGACTATGGCAAGTTTTGGGGTGCTGCAACACCCATATTTTAGAAGAGCCGAAGCTACGGTGCCAGAAGGCAAATCGTCCAGGTACCTCCGGGCTAATGTTCCTACGCCTACGTATTCGATTACGACGAATGCGGGGGGGGGGGTCGAACCGCATACCTTTATTAGTATAAATAAACGAATTACTCACGTAGACAGTGATCTACTGGTCGACATATTTCGGTCATTTTCAGTCAATTGGTAATTCGATGGAAACATGTCGGCCAGTAGCTGACTCTTTTAATAACTGACTGTCTCACCTCGCGTGAGTTTCGACCAAAAAAATTTTTCAATCATTCAAGAAAATTGAGAAAGAAACATTAAATATTAAATTTTACATCTAAATTTGAAACGTAGTCTGGTTGATGATATTTCTACTTTCGAAATATATGTATCTAAGTAGGCCTATATTGGTTGATACAGAAAACTGTATGCGTTGGCAGTACTAAATATTTATTATTTAAAACTTTTTTCTAACCTATGCTGTCTCACTGATAGGCACATTAAGCTTAGCTTTAAATGACACAAAAGTGTCATTTAAAGCTAAGCTTAATTAAATACGAGTTAATCGTAATAAATTCTAGTATTTAGATTTCTATAATACTAATTAACATACATGTTTCTGTACATATTCGTATATTACAAAATCATCATACTAGAAGGTACATTTTGCATGGCAAATTAGATAGAGAAAATAAATAATTATAAAAAATGAACAGGGCGTAAGTCCTAAGTCTTTGTAACTCATAACCGCTGTCTGGCAAGTAATTAATCAATTATTTCAGTTCATTAGATGTTCCTCTCACAAAACATCAGTGTCTCGTGCACTCGCGCTGAAAAACTTTGGAGATGAATTGCGTGAAAATCTCTAAATGAGTTTTGCCTGTATTACAAATTAACTTATTTTGAGAAACGGTATAATTTTAGGTAGATACCTTAAAAATATACATAAATACGTGAATTATAGGAGTACAAAGATTGGGAAGTGAGGATCAAGGATAGAGAATTGTGGAAGGAAAGATGGGGAGGCCTTGTCTTCTTAGGCTTGTTCTCCGTAAGAGTTAAAAAAAATAGATTATTCTTATTCTCAGAATTTATTTTGGCCATAATACCATTACAATAAATCGTGAAAAATGCCCATTCGGTATAAACCATGCATGAACTAGCCGAGTAGACGCGCGAGTTTTCGCTGAATTTTTTAAATACTTCCGTCTCTTTCCAACTTTCGGAGGGTCACGTGTGAAAAAGAAAAACTGTTTCACACCGGCCGGGTTAATAAAGTTTTAAATTGAGCAACGGCCTTGTTAGAAGCGTTCACGATGAATTTGTTTTACAGCGCTGAGTAATTTTTCTGTCGTTGGTACTTTAAAAATTTAAAAACATTGCTCTTTATTTTAGCTCCGATCTAGCACAGCATTTTTATTTATATACCTTGAACATTGTACAATTAACAGCAGCACAATCTAGGTACCCATTGCATGTTAAATGTAGCTGTTACAGTGGCGAAATTCTAATAATGTGTACAATATTGAAGTGTCACAAACACATTGATCCTCTAAGGATAATTTATCAAAAATATTATATACTATTTTATATTATTTATCGATTTTTGGGGCTGAATCAAACAAACATATTATTAGAAGGACATTTTTAACAAGAACATTAATTTGTTTTTCTATATTAAAATTTCTATGTTATTTGAATATATAAACATGATTTTACTATATAGTTTATCAATTTATCAAACTTATTAGAAAATTATTAAGGTAAATCTTTACCACAAGATTTATAAAAGTAAATTATGTGAAAATTCCAAACGCCGCTAAAGTACCGATCACTTCTAATTTGATTTTCATATAAATTTTCCTTTCTACACGCCTTCAGAACTTCGAAATACGTGTTCAAAGTACGCAATAAAGAGGTAAGATTTTCTGATGGTTCTATTTGTGTACTTATATATGTAAAATTAGGTATAATAACATAACATGCTTGAGTTTCTTTGATGTAATTAACAAAATGTGGAGTTGTTTTGTTATTAAATTAGTCAAGTTGCAAGGTTTCAGATTAATTTTTTAAGGTATCTGAAACAAAGATCTCAATTAGTACCTAATATAAAATCAAAACTTTCAATGTAGTATATGTATGGTACTCGTATAATATCTATATAAACTACTAAAACAATAATGTTATTATTATAGCATTTTAATAATAACATTGTTTTATTTGTTACGAAAATTTTACTATACGCGAAAGGGTTGATAAAGACGATTTTATTTTAATTATAACACTTTATGTTATTAACGAAAATAGAGATTTAATTTTATTTGAATTTCAAATTAAAGATACCACGTTTCTATTTTGGGTTTTTAAGCTATCGCGCTTTGAACATATGATAAATGTGTATATGAACGGGACTTAGCACGCACATTTTTTGATACGTCTAAAACGTTTCGAATACGAGTGACATCCTTTGTGGTCGCAGACAGATTGTTTATGATATACAATGTTCTTTTTTATTAAGTACATTTATTGAAAGGACTTATTCAGTCCATCATTTCGAACAACTTTTTCAATGTATATCGAAATACGTTTTCTTTTCAATCCTATTTCTATAGCAACGATTTCACGTGACTACTTCGATTTGTATGAGAACCTACTTTTTTTGTATTTGGTATACAATCATTGGGAAAAGTTGTTTAAAATAATGGACTGAATCATTCCTTAAAATATTTTTACTTTATAAAAAAGAACATTGTATAAGTTAATCAAGTTTCTATTTATATTGTGAACACTTCATCCTCGCACAGGGAAAAGTCATATACCTATATTTACAGATAATTAAGTGATTCAATTAAGTCATTCCCTGTGTGTACAGTGTTTTCTGAGAAATGGAATGACACTGAACGGTGTTATGCTGAAAGTAAAAATTTTGAGATGATAAATAATTTTAACTAATAAAAAAAAAAAGAAAATATTTTTCCGTAAATCTTTCTTTTGAGCTAGTCCCAGTAGTTGATATCATGTATAATTGATGACTCTCAAATGACATTTTAGTTTATACAAAGTCAAATGATGAAAATATTCATAATAAGAAGATTTTATCAGAAAATAGTTGAAAAAAAAAAAAAGAAATAAAGTAGGTATATTTTAAACGCAACTTAAGACCAAACACACCCAAGGGAGAAATAAATAAACCATATAGGAGTAAATATATATTATATAATATCCTGCTTGCTTTTACTAAAGTGTACGTACTATTTTGACTCATACTCAGACTCTAGGGACAATTTAAGAAATATTTTTCCTTTTCATTGTCTGCCTTAAATTCGAAGCTATACTAGTAATATGGAATTTATGAAGAGGAATTATTCATCTACTTATGATTTTCAGAACATAACGTGAACTGTATCTTTGAGTTCACGCCTTTTGAGTTTCTCAGTAGTCCTCCTCCGTGCTTCAGAAGGCGTGCTTAGCCGTTGGTTCCAGCTATAAATTTCTAGGGTGGAAACAACAAGACTAGTTGTAAATTTTCTAAGAATAAATGGAATGATACTCCAGAATAACTCAATTTTGCGTTTATCAATTACTAATTCAAGACTAAGATTTTAATTTCAGAGTAAGCTCTTTATAACCCCAATTTTCTAGGAATAGTAAAGTTATCTGGGAGTATTTTAAATGAGGACTGTTAAGAGCGGCCAACCCGTCTTACATTTCATACAAACGCTCGTACGTGATTATGGCGTTGTAATTTTTTTTTTAAACTCTTGAACTAACATGTACCTTGTGCGCTATTTCTAAGTTTCTATCGAAATAAAAAATTAAAATTTGGAAATCAAATTCAGTATAAGCCTCCAAAATCTGCTTTTTTGCACAAGTTTGATCTGAACTTCGACCGTTCATAAAGTACTCATAAATCGTAAAGGTAAAAATTTTTTTCTATATAAGGTAAAGGCACTCAATTACGCGGGGTTCCCAAACTGGCGCCATATCGCGATGTATTTAGAAAAACCGTGTTTTCTTTCAATTTTCAAGTTCTTTTTGTCTGCAAAATATGTTATAAATATTATAATTTATTTCATCATGTTTATGCGAGCAACAGATTGTTTTAGAGTGAGTACAATTCAAAATAATCGGTCAGTTTGAAGCTAGCAGCTGACTCGAAAGCGCGCTTCATACATTACGGACCTAATTCACATGAGTACAACGATTTTTTAAATAGTGTTTTATACGTGATTTTTATACTATTTGAGTGTTTGTTTAAGTTGAAACATTAAAAGGGTTATGTTTTATATTGAATACCGTTAACATTGAGGTATTTTCTTCTGAAGTTGAGGAGAAAATAACATTTAAAAATATCGCGGCATTAGGTTCCAAATACTTGAGTCGGTTCCTAAATGCCGATGTAATATACCACGGAATTGCAATTTCATAGAGGTTGACTTTTTTATTTTTTTGGATGCTTAGTTATGATTATGAAATTAATGTTTTTGTAATGCTCACTTGAATAACTTACAAATGTAAAATTCTGTTTCCAAGGTACACTGTGGTGTCGTATTTATTAGTTATAGTAGGTCAAAGAATATCTGTTTAGGTACTTTATTAATTCGTTGTATGGAAAAGCAACGTCAAAAAAATTAAAATATTGATGTTTTCTGTTATAATCCTAAGTATTTTTTATTGATTTTTCAAAAGATATTGCAAATAAGCTTTAATTTACTTACAGTATATTGTCAAGTATTCTATTTTTTATTACTCGGAATAAAAATCTTATTTGAGAGTTATGAAACGCAATTCCGATGTATTTAAGAAGGAATAAGGTTATATGAATACCTTATTCCGTGGTATTGATGCAGTAAAATACAGAGTGTTCATTATCTTAAATATAAAAAATATAATTATATTTCTAAGTACATAATACTGTGATGCCATTTTAATAATCATGTTACATAGAGAATAAGACTGATTTTAAATCCAAAGACAATAAATACACTTGATTTTTGAACACCATTTTTCACTATTCCCACCTCAATTCCCTTATATTTTGTACACTCGGATTTATGAACAATATGATTCGGAATTAGAATTTTTAAATCGGAATAAGGGCCCTCGGCCTTAATTATATTTTTACATAATTTCAAATCTATAATATTTGTTTACTGTCAAACTGTAAGTATATTTCAAAACTAAGATAAATGTCACTGCTGATAAAAATAGCCAATTTTACAAAAAGGTACATTAAATACTTAATTTTGATGTTCATTTAACTTCAGACGAAAATACCGCGGAATTACGTGCCTTTACCTTAAATCTCGCAAATGTAATGAAATTTAAAAAGGAAACATCTATTTCACACACTTGTAAGAAAAACACGTATTACCTAGAACAAGTTTTATGAAATTTCCGCACCCTATGAATAGTTAATATTAACTAACCCCCATATAATTAAAGGGTCGATAAAAGACAGTTACTGTAACCGTATCAGTATCACAGGTTATAGGTTTGTTTGCACAGGTATTACGTATCCGTTAAACTTAGGGCAAACATCGCAGGCGAGTGGTTTGACCCACTTAGCACATTCCTTTCATCCCGTGCGCTGTTTGAGGCCTCAATCATATCACGCTTGTATATTGGGTAATTAGTTTTGTCCAGACGGTAATTTGGAATTATAGATTACCTGTGACTCTGTTCTCGAAGTGGCTTCTCTACAAAAGTAATCATTGGCATATTAATTTAACCTGAAAGTTTTTAAGTGAGATTTTGAATTTTAGTTAGTACTAAAGTGATCTAACGGGCTATATGTATATTATTGTAACATAACATAAACTGAGAACAAGATTAATTTTTTTTCAGCAATACATTTTATTCATTTTTAAGTGTTATACACATATATGTCACACAGTAACTCATTCTAAGTACACGTAATGAAATTTGTAATCAAAATTGCAGATTTGTTTTTGCTTACAAACGACACAAAACTATCAGCATGTCTTCCTATCAAACTCGAAGCAGATATTTAAACTTGTAACGTGCTGCACACACCTGACACGGCCCGTGTCACCTCTCAAACTTATACAGTTATTAAGTTTGCCTGTGCAGCGTATAACTTCTATCTTATTAGTTTGTTTGCTGTCTCACCTATATATTTGCATCTGTGGCAAAGTAAGGTTGTTTGAAAAGGGTGCGTTTAATAATGTTAAACAATAGACAATAATTTTGTTATTAACTTTAAGTTAAATAGGTAGTACAGGATTGTACGATTACGATACAATTTCATGAACATATTAGGCATGACGAATGGAAAAATATTTTTAACCCAACGGTTAGATTAATAAAAAATATTGTGCTAGTATTTTTCTTTTTCCTGAGAAACAAAAAATGACAAAGATACAGCGCATTGAATTTGCATGCCGTCACGGCTACGTACGATTTTTACATAGAAGTGACCTCGCAAGCCCCCACTCCGAAACTTTGATGCTTCGAATCTTTGTGAATTATTACTTTTTTGACAAAATGAAAAATATGGGTCCATTATTTTTTTTTAATCTAAAAGACGGACTAATTACAATTATACTTCTCTAAACCTGTCATCGTCACCGCTATTAGCACTAGTGGTTTTATGAGCTTGGCAACTACTTAACATAATATGGCAAGGTGTTAGCATTGAGTACTCTGGAAGCCCAAAGTACCTTGGTGTAACTCTCGATCACACCCTGAGTTATAAAAAACACTGCCACAACACAAAGGCAAAAGTCACCGCTAAAAATAATAGTCTCAGACGCCTTACAACAACTTAATGGGGAGCAGCTCCAAAAGTCATGCGTACTAGTGGTTTGTCTCTGTATTTCTCAGCCGGAGAATACGCAAGCCCTGTTTCGAATCGGTCGGCGCACGCAAATCAGGTTGACATCGCTTTGAACGAGACTTGTAGAGCTATACCAACACCAGCAGAAATGCTGTACCCTCTGGCAGGCAAAGCTCCGCCCCACGTGCGCAGAGAAGCAGCGTGTTCGGTCAAAAAATCAAAACAAGAGACGTATAAAAGGCACCCTCTATATAACTGTCCACCAAAACATGCATCTAGACTTGTAAGCCGAAATTGTTTCATGCTCAATTCCAAGGCCCTTTAACTTCTTTCAAGTTAAATCTATGGAAAAATAGTCGAGCTCCACCTCCAGGGTTTATCGCTCCTGCAGAGTCACTGGCCTCAGGCCATGACCAGCCATGATTAGTTTGGAAGTCACTGAACAGACTGAGGACCCAGGTGGGACGCTGCAGGAGCAATATACAAAAATGGGGTTTTACCAACAGGGCAAACTACAACCCAAGGTGTCAGTGCGGCCAACCGAAACAGACAATGCCACATCTTCTCCGCTGTCCCTCGTGCCCTGCTTCATGTTCAATGGCCGATTTGATGCAGTGCACAGGCAGTGCTGTTGCTGTGGCCTCCTACTGGTCAAATCTAGTTTGAAGAAGTTCAGTCATCGACACGACGAAGAAGAAGAAGACCTCGCGAGTCACCCTCAACCCGTTGAAGTTTATCGGATAAAAAAGTTTCATATTTCGTATTCTTTGGGGAAAGTATACGAAATATGAAAATTTTATAAAACTAAACATAGTATTATGGCCTTAGGATTCATCCTTAAAATAGTTTTAGAATGTGTTAAACGTAACATTATGGTATGTATCTTATATTTATTAAGCTTATATTGTAACAAAGTCGATCTGGGATTTTTTAAATGAGTAAGCAGGCAATTAGGTATGGAGAGGACTCCTGAAAACTAGAAACGTAAAACACCCTGGAGTCTAAAGTGGTCTCGGTCTGTCTGTTCAAGGTAAATCAATTTTATTTATTTATTATATTGGTTCATGTTGAAAATTTACAAATGAAACCTTAAAAAAGTAAACATAGCACATAGGTGCTACTTATTTCTAAAGAAATTCTTAGAATCGACCACTTATACAGTGTTTATAGAGCCTAGGGCCATAATATCTATACTGTAGGTCTAGCAAATCACAACACGCCATCTTAAATCTGCCATTTTGATCATTAATTTAAGAACCTTTTTGAAAGGATCTCTGAAAAATATGTTTGTCAGAACCTGTCGATGTTTTAAGCACCTGCAAACGTATTGACAAATTACCTTTCCTCGGCTGCATAATTCCCTTTAATCGCGCATGCGCAATAATGGTAAACAATTTTATTCTAGGTGGACGCACATTACGTACTTCGAAAGAGAGTGCTACGCTATTGTACTATGTATGTACTATAAGTACTTATTTGTCAAAATGTTATTAAAACTAACATACGATAAATTCATTCATTTGACGACCTCCGTGGCGTAGTGGTCACCATGCTAGTCCGCCACCCAGAGGTCCCGGGTTCGATCCCCGGTCAGGGCAAGTTGGAAAATGGCCTTTTTCACAGGAGAAGTCTGTGCCGCATCGATACATATATTATCATATAAGTTTGAAAAAAAAAGCTATAGACAAGCTTTATTCAAGCATTTCCATATTGGGTAGATATCTAGCTAGGATTTCGTTATTTACCACAACGTTGCTGGCTGTTTATGTACTGTCAGGAACAGTTTGTGCCGCATCGATACATATATTATCTACTTAGTCGCATTAAATCGCAAACTCGCATTTCAATCGCATGAAAATGAATCATTTAGTAGTTTTGATGGGGTATAATATTAGTTTATGACTGGTGTTGTCTATAATGTTTAATTTATTTATTTTACTACACAATTAAAATAAATGTACAAATGGCGAACCTAATGTCATATAGCATTTTTTCCCGGTCAGCCATTAGACTAAGCAGAAAATATCTTCACAGCTTAGGTATATAGGGCCACTGCTGGAGCAAAGGCCTCTGAAGGGAAGATTTATTGCGAAAGGCCTTTAGACCAGTAGTAAACTGCTGTAGGCTGTAAAGAAGAAGCTAGAAGAATATGACAATACTAGTCGATGAAAATTATCTTTGTATCATTTATTTAACAATATTCAGACTCCATACAAATATTTAGCAATTAAAATGTATGTCATCCCATAGTACCTAAGTCCTAAACCCTGAGCAATTTTCTTAAACGCGGTCGAGGGCAGCCATTAAGGTATAAATGCATATAAGAGGCTTGTTCTTGGATAAAGGAAAGTAAGGTAGTTCGACGATATAAATGTAATGTTATTTTGTTGGGATAAATACAATTTCCGACAACTGGTTTGAAGGTTTACGACATAATTTAGCATAAACTCTGCAGTATCAGTTTGGTGCTGTATTGCAGACTAATGTGTCAGATGTGTTTCTGGCCACAATCTACAATCTGCAGTACAGTACCATATAGTTACATTAAGTTGTATGCCAAATGGTATCGTTTTTGCCACCTAAATGCTTTTGCATTTTGGTCAACAATTCTCTAAAATAAGTTAGAAATAAACCATAAAACTGCATTATTCAAATCACTGATTAGTGTTCTACTTCAAAACATATTTTATCGCTTTCCAATAAAACTTTCCGAAACCAACAAAATAAGTATCATCATTTATATTCGTCCTTATTAGCTTCCTACATAAATTCAACTATCCACAAATCAATTACTATGCGCAAGCATGGCTGTTCTATAAATATCAAGGAAAGGTTAAGCTTTACCCAAGGGAGTAAGTTTTTACGCGGGACTTGCCAGAATTATTCCTCTATTCCCCCATTTTATTATACTACGCACGGTTGACACACTTTCCTCGCCCTCTGGTGTGTGTTTTTGAATTCCTGGATTCATTAAAAGTTTTTGTTGTTGGGGTCTGTTATCGAACATTTGTTGGAAACGTATTGTGGTCGTAGATGGAGCGAAAGTTTCGTCCGTGCGTTCATAAAAATATACAGAGTACTCGAAAAGTTTAAAAAATGTTATTTTGACATAAATTACGTTATGGACTACATTGGGCGTTGCAGTATGTAATTGTGTCACTCATTAATTTAAGTTGTACTTGTATAGTGTTTTTATAGTTAACATGATGAATGCCCCTTTTAGGTATGACGAGATTTTGTAATCTTTAGACCACTTCGTATTAAGAGCGTTTTGGACGAGTTGCTACTGACACTATTTTCGTTTATAACCAATGGGAGACAACCTACAATTTAGTCAAAATAACATATGAGACTACTTTCAACTTGACGAGTTGCTATTTAAACAAGTTCCAAGTTGCGTTTTAGACGAGTTTCTACATAGACGCTTTTGATGCTTAATGTAACTCTTCGATACCAACTCTAACGTGTGCCTTGACACATGTTAAATATCGAAGTAAAAGAGGCAAGTATGTGATATTTGTTACTTACCTTACACTATTAATATTTAACATTTTTTTAAATAGATTAATATTTTGGTAGGTTAATTTATAAGAATATGCTTCTTTTGACTTCATCCACGACCACGTAGAATAACAAAATTTTCAATATCCTTGTGTATGTTGAGAGGTAAAATTTTGTGAGCGCACCATCTGTCGCCTTTATATGCTAAGTTATTGAAAACAATACTTTAATAAAGTTAATTATTGCAAGAACCAGGAATAAGCTATACTTGCTACATCCCTATTCTATTTTTTAACCGACTTCCAAAAAAAGAGGAGGATGTTTTTTATGCATGTTCACCGATTATTCGAAGAAACCTGGACCGATTTGAAAAATTCTTTTTTTGTTCGGAAGGCTATACTTGTCAGCTGGTCCCATAGAAATTTTATCGAAAGCAGTTGTTCAGTTTGGGGGTGAAGTCGGTTTTTAGTTTTGGATAACTATAGTTTATCGTAAAAGCAAATAAGTATTATATGAAGAAAGGCATTCAATAAAATGTTGAATGCATTTGTTCGGATGCGAACTGTACTGTGTTTTGATAACCAATAAAATATCTTTATTGCCACAACTAAATACATAAAGATTTATATACCTGTCCAGTAATAATGAAATCCTTTTGGCACCGCACCCACATTTCTCTTCATTGTAGCAAAAAAGATTATTCAAGATCGAATAATCTATAATGCATTTTTGAATGATTTGTCTAGTTCAACGGCGGAGCGAGCGTAGGCGTGCAAATAGTCGTGTTTGCTGACTACTCAGTTTGCTTACCAGCTCTGCCGGGCTGAAAAAGTTAGCTGAAACGCAGGAAAATTGCTAGAATTTTTTGAAGGAGCAGTTCAACCAGTTTAATCTTCTAAACGACTTTTCATAATGTCATTTTTGCAATAACAGCTGAATGACATTTTTGCATACATATTGCTCATAAAGTCGCACCCGTCCACTACAGCTTTTCTAGAATTGCTCGTAAGAATTGCACTATTTAACCTACATTCATTGCACCGAGGTCACCTTATTCAGCAGCACAATACACAGGGCTCTGTTTCCGACCAAAACGATAAAAAACTAGAGAAGTGCCTCTCGCTTTGAGACTTTGTTGCTGTTGATTTCACTGCGTTTGCAGTGACCGCATGAGAAACACCCTAGAATAAAATGTATTTATTAACTAATTAGCCGACTCCGAATAAACTAAGACCCGCCATCATCATCATCATCATCGACATAGGCCTCCCAAGGATTTCCAAAACGACCGATCGGAAGCGTCCTGCATCCAGCGCTTTCCTGCAACCTTGCTCAGGTCATCTGACCATCTAGCAAGTGGGTATCCTACGCTGCGCTTGCCGGTACGTGGCCGCCATTCGAGAACCTTTCTGCCCCGTCGGCCATCAGTTCGTCGCGCTATGTGCCCCTCCCACTGCCACTTCAATGAGCTAATCCGCTTTGCTATGTCGGTGACCTTCGGTCTCCTATGAATCTCCTCATTTCTGATTCGATCGCGTAGAAAAACACAGAGTATAGTCCTCTCCATAGCCCGTTGACCCGTAAGACCCGTAGTTTTAGACTTATAAGCTGTTATATTATGATACTAGGTGAGTTTATTTATTTACCTAGCTATTGGTTTATCAATTTACGAAAAATCTTGTTTAAATTGGAAACTAATTTATAAATATGAAAGTTTGTGAGTTTTGATGCTTCCTATTTTTTTTTGAGAGTAAACAGATTTTAAAACAATTAAGGGTATACTTAAAATTACTAGCCACGTTGATATCTATTTTCCTTTCCTTCTTGAACATAGAAGAAAACCAAGCATTAAAGGGGTTGGAATCTGAGAATGCAGGTAGTGTACCGTCAGGTATTCAGTTTGACAGTGACTGATGACCACCGCGGCCCGCCATCTCAAGAGGATTACCTATTTTATACTAGTGTTGCCATGTGATAGTCCACTATCGATATATCGATAGACTATAGATATGTAAGAAAAACCAATCGTAACGATATTCTATCGATAGTATCGGCGACCCTTCACGAAAAATAAATTATCGATACTTTTTTCATAATACATAAACTACCTTTACTATCGATAGAACGATACTATCGATAGTTAATATATAATGGAAATCGATAGTTTATTCGTCTTCAAAAGTCGATACTATCGATACTGTTGGATACTGATAGTATTGCATTAAAAGAGTGATCGATAGCATTGATAGGTCTATATATTATTATGGCATATTTCAATCGATACTTTGGCAACTCTATTTATCTCTTATACCCAGGAGACGATTTTCAAGCGTTCTATCTTTAGCAGGAAATTAGAAAAAGCTTACAGTTAAAATAATAGCGGGAGATATTACTACCTCAATGATGAGGCATCTTGTGCATTGTACGTCAAATGCTGTTGTGTATGGCACAGGACTCCTTGATAACTCTAATACATATCTTTGGTACTAAAACAATTATTTCCGACTCAATGAAGTATATGGCAAATTTTAATCGATACTTCGGCAACTCTATTTTATACCCGGGAGACGATTTACAAGCGTTTTATCTTTAGCAGGAAATTAGTAAAAGCTTACAGTTAAAATAATAGCGGTAGATATTCCCGCCTCAATGATTAGGCATCTTGTGCGTTGCACGTCAAATGCTGTTGTGTATGGCACAGGACTCCTTGATAACTCTAATACATATCTTTGGTACTAAAACAATTCTTTCCCTAACTAAACCTACTAGTACTTACAATACCACAAAAATCAACTTTATTGTACACAATAAACACATAAAAACTAGTTCCTCTGTGAGTTGTATACCTCGTGAGTCACCCCGACTCAATGAAGTCTATCGGATAAAAAAGATGTCATACAAAAGAGTTACGCTTTAATAAAGGTAAGAAAATGGTGACATCTCTAAAAAAAAAGATCTAAATGTGTGATATATGATATTTATAAAGTTTTCAACCCCCCTATTTCCGCCATTTAGAAAAATTTCTAAAAACTTTATGAGAAAAAAGTTCTACGTAGTTTTCGAACCTTCTTACAAAATTTCAACAGAATCAGTTGCGAAATTCGATGTACGAGTTCCCTGTACGAGAACAGACAAACTGACAGCCGTTCAATAGCATTTTTGGCCACTCGCGAAACGGAGACGCTTCGCTCGCTTGGTCAATTACAGCAATTCTTATCTTTTTGAGAGAATATTATAATATTAACTTCAATATTATAATATTAATCTTATCTAAACAAAAAAAAAACTTTACAATCAAAGCAAACATAGGTAGTTTGTCTAGATAGGAAAAGCATAAAATCACATTTAAAACTCTCTCAAAAAAGTTTATGTAATCATCAAGTACAAATATTGTTAAGATGATTGCTATCTCTATATGTGTGCATTATACATTATGTGTGGTATAGCAATAAGACGGTGAAGAAAAAAACATTCCGTTCCAACCTTAGGCATTATCTTCCTCATTCAATGCACCACACATTTGTCTTTTCATGTACTGTCTTCGTCACTCGCGACATTGCAGACTCATCTCATCTTATAAAGCAACGAAATGGAGAGAAAATTCTACCATAATAAACATTCGGACAGAAAGCTCACTTATTTTTAAAATCTAATAATTTATTTAAAATAAATATTTTGCCTTCTGACAAACAATAATTCGACGACCTCCGTGGCGTAGTAGTCACCATGCTAGTCCGCCACCCAGAGTCGGTCAGGGCAAATTGGAAAATGGCCTTTTTCAAATTGTCCTGGGTCTTGGATGTTTATTTATGTATGTATTTGTTTTTAAATATAGTCTCGTTGAGTTAGTATCCCATAACACAAGTCTCGAACTTACTTTGGGGCTAGCTTTATCAGTATAATTTGTCCCTATACAATGTGGAAGGGACATTTCCGTAATAAATCAATACACAAGCTATACTAGACACTACTAATGAAATGAAAATAACAATCAAAACACCAAAAAAAAAAATACTAACTTTCCCAACCTAATTGCCCGGGCGACTGAACACTTTAGTATGGAAATGCCGAATTCTTTTTTTGTGTTTTGGCTGTAATATTGTTTTCATAATACTGTAGTGATCTAGTAGAAGCCTGTGGTTCGATTTATTTCGGGTATGTATCCACGTTGTATATTTATTTATTAATAATGTAGAAAAAGAAGATAAAGGTTACTTCATCTTTCTTTTTTTTCTTCTTCTTTTGATTTGTAATGTACAGTTTTTTTTTTAAATAAATGTTAATTCTTAATCAAGTTGTACATAAAAAGACTTGTACATTCATATAAGGTTCCAATAAAAAAAAATATCCTTTAATGGCAAACCATGTAAGCTTACCTATTTGAATTAGTTTTTGGTTAAAATTCGTTTAATTGCTGGAAATCATTGCTTTCTTAATAAATACACACAAACATATATTCACACTTGCAGCATTTTTGGTGTTGCGGCTCTAAGTAGACAGAACCCTGGGCCGTAACACCCCTAGGCCACTTTTAGGGAGACGATGGAAAAAGGAATAAAAATAGTGATGGGTTCCTAGCCGCGTCGCCTATTCCTATTACTCGTAATATGATTCGCATTTTCGCCCATTCTCTCGGCTTTAATATTCTGCGCGGAAAGAAAAACACTTCTTTTCACTATTCCAGACCAGCATGGAAGAGGTAAATCTAGCCTTCTGTTCTATACAAGTTTGCTATGTGCTTCTACCTTTTTGCAAATTGAAGCTGAGAATTCCTGTATGCTGAGATTAGATAGAGACGTCTTTCAAGCGAATATTTTCGTCGCCGCTTTGTTGAAGGTTTTTTTGATAGAAAGTTCCTAAAACACAAGGAACATTTATGAGAAGTAAAATTACGAATTTTTTTATTGAAAATATTTTCACAGGCCGATGGCGTTTGTATGGCGGTATATATTTGTTTGACGATATCTCCAATAACAGATTTCATAAAATTTGTTTAACGTACCCTTCATAAAACAACAGCATCTTCATCAGTGCAATTCTGAGTTTTGTAAACTTTGAAACAAAATCTCGCTTGTCAGTTCAGTACGTATGTTTTGAGGAAGTAATGGGAAAATTGAATAAGTTTTTTGAATAAGCTTTTATTGTGCCAATATTATATTGTCATCCGACTTACATAAGTATGCAAAATATCAGCTATTAGTTGAAGATAACTGGTTGAAAATTGAGTTGCAAGATTTGACCTAAACAAACATACATACATACAAGTTACATAAATAAAATCTTGTAAAAAGGACTCATCCAACGCCACGAAGAGGGGGATAAGGTGAGGAAGAAAAAGGACAAGAAGAACATAACCATATTAAGTCACTTAAATTCATGATTTAGATGATAATTTTCCAAAACTGAAAACCGACTTAAATCCCAGATAAAATCTCTATGAAAAACTATTGCCTAACAGGTTTTCCAAATCGGTCAAGGCGTCTTCAAATAATCGGTGAACATACATAAAAAAAAGATTGCGACGAATTGATACCCTCCTCCTTTTTGAAAGTCGGTTAAAATACTTTTCAATAGAGCATGGACAGCCAATGTTATAGGCTGTTCAACATGAATGGGCCTGACTGTTCACTGGCCGAGCAGTCACGTGGAAACCATGAGAGATATTTGGCGCGAAATTTACTAATGTTCGGCGTACGATACATTTTCGCTTCGTTGGGTTTGGGTTTATCCCTCAGTTTTTTTATATTTTTCCATTTTAATTTATAACCTTCATGCTAGTAAACGAAACAAACATATACTATAAACCCATCGGGGAAGTGAGCGAAAATCTGAGGAACCATATCAATAAAATAAATGCAGTTTGCTTCAGTCACTATTTGATTTTCTTTTCTACTTGAATATTCACCATCACGCTGAAAATGACATTTGTATATCATGGCCCTATGCTCTCAAAGAAAAAATATAGATATAGGGGCACGACTTTAATAACGGGGTAGAAAGAGCTTAGGTCCGAAAGACAAGAGAAGAAAAAAGAAACCAAAATATTGATGGCCGCATTCATTTAGAGAAAAAAGATGCGTTTAATACGTAGTGGGTGTCTATGAATATACGAGTATACTTAAAGTTGCCATAATCTTAGTCCAAAAATCACAACGACAATATCGACACTTTGCGGCGACTCAAAGGGCGTAACCAACAAAAAACAAGTTTTCAGGAAAACCAAAAAACTCAAATTAAAATTTTGTATTTGTCATAACTTTGTTGTTATTTATCCTATACATATGATTATAACACCAAAAGCTGCAAATTTTTGTGGTGCATAATATTTAAACATAACGTTTTAACAAATGTTTGTAGTTTAAAAGTTAGCTGGTGAATACGCCTCACAAAATCAAACATATATCTCATTTTATGCCCCATAAAATGACTGCTGCGTTAGTAAAGTATAGTGTAATCATCAACATTCAAAATTAAAATTTGAGTTTTTATCATTTTGTTATTATTTTATTCTATTTTTTGGATCTATTTTACAATACTTACAACTATTTTTAGTAAAATAGATGGAAAGGGTTTCCTCTATTTAGTAGAATCTTAATGCTCCGATTTTTATTTCGCATAGCACACATGGTAGAATATTCTTTGGACAAACATAGAAAAGGCATTTTTTTTTTTCATAGAACCCATATTTGGCTGAGTATTCATGTGGTAGAATTTTCAATTACATCCTATTTAGCTGGCAGAATTTTAGTGAGCATAATTGCTTTTAACATACATTACATTATACATAATTTCAAATAGAATAACCTTTATTTTGTGCGATAGTTATTTGATATAATTTCACTTCTCCTATTACAAAGACGGCAGAATTTAAATTAGAATAATTTTAATCCCAATAATTTCATTCGCAATCATGATTTTTGCGTAATACTAAAATATGTTACGCAATTATAAGCTGCTGGCAAATCCAACTTAGAGCACCCCAACGTCACGTGGCTCAACTTTGTCATATACTAGAAGATACATAGAAAGCTCGCGAAGGAAGTCCTGAGTGTAATGAGGGGACGAGGCCGAAGCGTAGCGAGTGGTGGTGGCGAGCGAAGCGAGCCGCCGACCTCTCGAGCGCAGCGAGGTCGAGTCCCCGAATGAAACCAAGGGCTGACGAAGCGAGTCTTCTGGTGGAGCCACCCAGACATGCTTGCATGCTGCATGCCTGCTTGCATGATGCATTCCTGTTTGCATGATGTATGCCTGCTTGCATGATGCATGCCTGTTTGCATGATGCATGCTTGCTTGCATGCTGCATGCCTGCTTGTAAACTGCATGCTTGCTTGCATGCTGCATGCCTGCTTGTATGCTGCATGCCTGCTTGCATGCTGCATGCCTGCTTGCATGCTGCATGCCTGCTTGCATGCTGCATGCCTGCCTGCATGGCTGCTTTTATACTGCATGCCTGCTTGCATGCTGCTTGAATGCTGCATGCCTGCTTGCATGCTGCATGCCTGCTTGCATGATGCATGCCTGTTTGCATGATGCATGCTTGCTTGCATGCTGCATGCCTGCTTGTAAACTGCATGCTTGCTTGCATGCTGCATGCCTGCTTGTATGCTGCATGCCTGCTTGCATGCTGCATGCCTGCTTGCATGCTGCATGCCTGCTTGCATGCTGCATGCCTGCTTGCATGCTGCATGCCTGCTTGCATGCTGCATGCCTGCCTGCATGGCTGCTTTTACACTGCATGCCTGCTTTTATGCTGCATGCCTACTTGCGTGCTGCATGCCTGCAATATGGGCACTTAAGCCAAATGATGATTCTTACTGTACATATTTCAATATATGATGGCTCTGCCTTATAATGACATAGAAATTGATTTTATGCCAAAACGACATTCTAGATGTGAACTGTCTGCGACATAATGATTCTTCGTTTTAATTATTATAACTATCAAGTTTATACCATAAGATGAATATTGATTTAAAAATTATGGATTCTAAATGTATGAGAAATGAGAAATGCTAATCTAAATTCTACGAAATGAGGTTTCTACCATACGCTGTTATGCATGATAATATTCTTAACTAAAAAGTTCTACCATACAAAGTAGACCCAAATTTGGCATATGGCAACCCTTAGTCCATCAGAGGCTGATGGACTAAGGCTGATATTCTATACTAATATTACCTATATTTTTCTTGATGAATGGATTGAAGTATTTAAATTCTTGATGTTGATAATTTTTCGGTGTAGTTTTCGTAAATATTTGACTAGCTATGTCTCCTTTGTCTCTATAAAATTGAATAATCAAGAACATTACTTTGTAGGGGGCAGGTTTTTTTTTAGCTGATTTAAAATAAGACGCCCATTGCACTGGGTTTCATCTATCTGGCAGAATCTTGATGTTCCGAATTTTATTTGGCATTCCAACTTGGCAGAATGTTCTTAAAACAAATATTTTTAAACATAAACATAACTTTTTATTTTAAATTTTTATTATATAAATTATTTAATATAATTATCGTTTGATTATTTTGCTGATTTAAAGATGGCTGAATTGCATTAAGGACAGGACCTTTAACAAAATTGAATTCGTATAGCATAAAGGCAATTTAGGTCAGGAAAAGTAATGGATAGAAAGTTAATTTAGATGAACAAATAAACACGTTGCAACAGTAACCTATTAATTACACTGGTCAACAAAAAAACAACTTTTGCAAACCCATGAAAGGAATTCAACTGATTTTAAGAGAACGTTAAAAAACGTTCATAGCGGAAATAATTTTATCCCTTAGTTAGCTCGGGTTTACCGTGGATATCAATAAAACTTGCAGCTCAGTTAAATGTTTACTTATATTAATACACATTTATTAATTTTAAAAGTGTTAAGTTAAACTACTTTTTCTTCTATAATCGAGATCTATAGCTTTTCTTCTTAACGTCCAACAATAGTCTGCTAGCATAGCTGGGCTCCACTTCCCCTGATAACGCTGTTCTATGCCTTCTATATTCTGCCGGAAACGCTCACCGTGCTCATCACTAACGTCTCCCATACATTGAGGTAGAAAATTTAAATGTGAGTCCAGAATATGTATTTTGAGAGACATTTTACAGCCAATAACGCACAAGGCTTCAATCATATCTTTTACAAGTGTTTTCTGGTAGTCTTCTACACCCATAAGAGTGATCATAGTTCTCAGCTCTCACATTTCCGATAAAATTAGTAAAAACATGTACCATGGATTTCCAAGCCTTGCTTTCTTCTTTCTTCAATTGATCAATGATAAAACACTTAGATAAAAATCGATGTAAATAAAAACAAACACGTAGAACTCAATTAATAAACTAAAAATTCACTTAATAAAAAATACACTACGAGTATTCAAAATATTTGTTAGCTACAGATTTAACACTCTACACGTTCAGTAGATTCAGATTTAATACTGTACACAAGTTTGTTTCTGTATATCATACTCATTAGATATGTGCTATTGAACAAAACAAAACACGTTCGTGGGTATGCGCGTCGTTATCACTCAATACGTACGAATATTACAACAAGCACCCCATGAGCATAACTCAGAAAATCGAACTAAGCCAGCTGTGAAACGTCTATAGTTGATGAATAGTCACCGCGTACTTCTTGATATTACAACTCATTATTACTGGGCAAAAACCTTGTTGACCAGTGTTATTTATCCCGCATTAATCACGGAAGGTACTTTAGATTATGATTGTGCAGTGACCACCACCACAGGAGCGAGTGAGTAACCAAGTGACAGAAGCGACTAATTTGACTTTCCTGAATTAGTCACGGAAGGTACGTTGGGTTATGGTTGTGCAGTGACCATCACAAAAGTGAGCGAGCGAAGTGAACAAGCGTGGACCAAGAGTTAAAAGCGACCAATTTGGCCACCCCAAATCAGTTACTGAACGTAGAATGGTTGTGCATGTACAGTGACTATCAAAAGAGCGGGCGAGCGATATGAAATGTACGCTAAAAGTGAAACTGTGAACTTTATGCGATATACTATTATTAAGTTAATAAATACGTGAAAGCCAAACAATTTTCTGCGAAATGAAATTTATGCCATCTGCTGTTATGCATAATAAATATCTTTTATGACATAATAAGTTCAGCTGTAAAAGGTAGACCCGATTTACCATTCCATTTCACGTGTTGTGGTAACAGGATTACTTAAAAGTTGTGCGTTTATTCATTACTTAGTTTCAAGTTTGAAAGAATTATGGGAGTAATTACCATTTTATTCGTATCAAATATAACTGACTAAAAAATAAAACCAAAGTTAACATAAAATTAAATAAATGTTGAGGCGTACATTCTTCAGTTAGTTTAATGTTCATAAATGGCTTTTAGAGTCAATTTTATTTCATAGTGTCGTTTACGCCCAATATTTCGATGATGCATAATAATGATTGCTTTTACGCCCTAAAATACAAGATAGTCTCCATTACCAGCATAAAAATTAAGGTCGTATTCACCACTGTTTTCAGAATTTGAGAACTTTAAATATACAGTTCGACAGCGGAACAAAAACTGAATAAGATGGCATTTAAAACTCATTTTGGCCAAAATGGTGGTTATGCCCTTTGAGCCGCAAGGTATCGATATTAAACATCTGAATGAAGTTAAGTAAAGCATAGCACAGTGTGATTCAGTTTCAGTGAATACCTGTATTATACATATCGAGTCTTCATCCCCGATGGGGTAGACAGAGCCTGGGTATCAGAATAGTGATGGTTGACTAGGAAGAGAAGCTCTCTCTCTCTCTCTCTCTCATCTCAGCGTATTCCCAGTTACATCCTTAGCTGTGTTGAGAAGCCCGGGGTCCGCTTTCCGACATTTTCTTCTTAGTAAGGTGATTACAGCACACATCATCCTTAATGACGTCAACCCAGCAATTCTTGGGTCTACCACGCCTGCCGGGCCTCGGCGAAGGTGGCATGGCTATACATTGGTTTCCCACCGGCTTCCGCAAGACCTTATCGTACCAGTTTGTCAGCTATGTCACGGACATGAAGACTCACACGATTTCTGCGAGAAACTCCGCATGCTAGGAAGAGAAGCATTCAACGTTATTGTTTTTTATCAAACCAGCATGGAAGACTACAGAATGAGAGATCACTCAGTAAATAACATACTAATTATGATAACAACAAAAAATTCACTCATAATACACGTATCATACATACATAAAATCACACCTTTTACATACTACGATCCTGATAAACCTCCCTCACTTTTTTTACACTCATCACTCTCTTCCTGCAAGCCCGCCGGCGACGGGTGCCTACTTCAGAAATTTACTCCTTATAAAATAATTCACTCGTTACTCGTATAGAGATTACTTAACAACAGACTCGTTTAACTTTAATAGAAATTCTCTGGCACTCTGCGGCGTCCAGATCATCTGAAAATTATGTGGCAGCATTATTACACAAGTTTGTGGAACATTTATATTGTTTCTTAGGAGAAAAAATGCTGCAATGTGTTGAATGTTTTAAAATTTGGTACTAAATTAATAAATAATTAAAATAATAATTTGTATACGATAACTTAAGTAATTTTATCGGTAGCTTGATAAAGTTATTTTTAAATTATGATTATTTTAAAAATATTGCACACAGTAGAGTGTAATGAATAAAAATATTGTATAAAATAGAGCTTTTGTTTATTTAGTATGGGATTAAACATGAAATTAGAACAAATACACCAAACACACCAAAAATCTAAAAGCAGTCACATTACTATCTCTTCTTTATTTAAAAAGTGCCTACTTACATTATAATCTCTTTTGGGTTTATGTTAACTTATAAGTCCAATATTGTGTGGTTTACCAAACGAATTATTTCAAAATTAGCGACTGCTGCAGGTCTTACCTAAACTAACTATTGATTTTTAATAGCATTAGAATGCTCGGATTATTATCAAAATTAGAACAAGTAATGAATTTTGTTTCGTCGAACGTCTTGTTTTTAAAATGTGGCAAATAAATTTTTCATCTCATCTACTCAAAAAATGATATTTTCATCCCAAAAAATTTGGAGCTACTGGTTATTCTCTCGGGGCTAAAACGTGACAAAGATCTCTAGGGATTCAAACCAATTTGAAAACAGAACACGAGTGTAATCTATGTAGAATCAGAAACAAAATTGGCAGTCCAGCAAAAAAAAAGAAGAGTTTTGATTTAAAATAAAATATAATTGGCAAGACTTTGTGATTTTTTTAAATTTGGAATACATATCGTCTTCAACCTGGATGAATGTAGGTTAAAATGTTTTTGTTCTTTGCTTTGGAAAAAGAAATAAGTATAATTAAAAAGCGCAATTTTTCCCTTTGATTCAAGTAATTACAAAAGTTTTAGGTTATACTAGTTTACAAATTATTATTTTTTTCAGTATCCATAGACAATTTATAGTTAATGTGATTCGGAACTACCCTCATATCATTATAACATACGCCATATATTGTTATCACGTCACGTTTTTAAATGTAACCTTAAGTTGTTTTATACGAATTTATACGTCGAGTCTTGTTTGTCACTATAATACTATAAGATTAAAGTATTTGTTGACAGTGATTTCCTATTCAATGTGTCTTCAAGACAGTGTAAAGTTAACGCGAACAGTTTATGTTATGTTTGCGGTAAATTTATGTTAACAAAAAAGAAGAGAAATGTAACAGAAGCGATAAAACGAGACTACTTTCAATACTTTCAAATTCCTGTATCAATCCTTGGTAAAAAATGGGTACCTGGAGTTGTGTGTGATTATTGCAGAAGTGTTCTTGCGAACTGTATATGTATTTTGTAATTATAAATAACATTCTGTTGAAAAAGATGCTTGGTTTTCTGTAAAAGCTGTTGTAAAAAATTTCATAGGTAACCACAAAGCAGAGATTTATAAAGAAATTGTTTTCAATGTATTACAAAATGATTACTAAATGGGACAGTATATGTCGCTTAAAAATCATTTTTTTGCATTCACACTTGATTTTTTTCCCGAAAACCTGGGAAGCGTAATAGCATGGCGAACGTTTCCATCAAGATTCAAAGTCATTTAAAGAGAGGTACTAAGGTTTTTGGGTCAAAAATATGTTGGCTGATTAATGCAGTTACATTAGAGCAACTAACACCGACCAGTATAAGAGAAGAAGTAGTTACTTGAGTCAGTTTTAATTTTTTATTGTATAACTAAGCAAAAGATTTAACAAATATTTTTAAAGTGTGACGTGCTATTTATTTTTTGACTTCAGTATGGAACTAAAGACGGTTTATTTTAAAGATTCATCACTTTCATGCGTGGGTATATTTTTTTTGTAAACTAGTGTTATTTGTATTGAAATGTAACTATTCATGTTAATGTGAATACTGTTTCGAGCGTTTAAGCCAATAGTGAATAGTTACAAGTTTACTTATAAAAATAAACAGATATGAAGGACCACGCAAACAAAGTTATGAGTGAACTTTTTTTCTTAAGTTGGTGGTGTTCAAAAAAATATTTCTTAGTATTTATTGTATGAAAACGACACCAAACAAAAGTTAGTATTAAATTGTCGGTTGAAGTCTGTTAGGAATTGTAGGTGCTCTACTTTTCTTTATATTCTGTTTTATATTTGCTAGTTTTTCTCATAGATGGAGATGAAAAGTAGAGTGTACTACTCGGGTACGGTAATATTTTTATCTCGGGCGATATACATGAATCCCTCGCTACACTCAGGATTCACCGTAGAATCACTCGCACCGCTCGTGATTCAACTGTGGAATCCTTCGTTTCGCTCTGGATTCAAAGTAGCGCCCTCGCCTTCAAAATATTACCTTAGCCCCTTGTAGCACAATCTACAATTTCATCACATGTTTTAATTTTGATTTACTCATACCATATAAATTATGCAACGGATATCAGATGAACCTTCCTTCAAACGTGTAACCCTCACGAGAACCTTGACATTTGCTTTCCTTGTAATAAGTGAGTAATGTGTGCAACTTATAACCCGCGCACGGCATATATATTATATAAATCATAACTAAAGTAAACATTATTTATATTATCACATATCAGGTAGAGTAAAAAAATCTGATTTAATTTAGTGTAATAGAAAAGGTAGTAAACCACTGATATCTGTAGCTAGTTTTTTTTAAATTACCCACTGTCATGCTAAACGTGGCCTTTGGATATGTAACTGGTCTTACAGCTCTAGGCCCTGTCTAAGCTATAGGCTCTAGCCCCGTTAAGGTTATAGACGTGCTCGTGTATCTTTTCTATTTTTTCTAATATACAGGGTTACTTTTAGGCTGTAGCTAGCCCCGTTAAGGTTATAGACGTGCTAGTGTATCTTTTCTAATTTTCCTAATATACAGGGTTACTTTTAAAACAGAAGCAACATTCCTGGAGCAAGTTTAAACTACTTTCTGTAAAAAAAGTTATTAAAATCGATTAAAATTCTTCGACCTCCCATACAAAATCCGTTAGGCCAGGCGCTAATTTTATAAAAAGCGGATTTTTTTTTTCGATTTTCTATTATTGTGGAAAGTAGTTTAGAATTATGGGTTGAACTTGCTCCAGAAATGTTACTGGTGTTTCAAAAGTAACCCTGTATATTAGAAAAATTAGAACAGATACACTAGCATAGATGTGCTAGTGTATCTGTTCTAATTTTCCTAACCTTAAGACGTTTTTCACATTTGGTTGGCTGTCTCGCTCGCACAATCAAACATTTTTAAAGATTATTAAAAGTGTGACTCATTTAAAGAAAAGTGTTTCATAAACTTTTTAATATATTATATGTTAGATATTGTAGACATATTTGTATATTGTGTAGACATTGACATAGACTACATCGAAAATTAGGGCATCAACATTTTAAATTTTTGTTAATCTTATTCTCGATACACACACACATAAACAATAAAAAAACATGTCTACAATATCTAACATATAAAATATTCAAAAGTTTATAAAACACTTTTGTTCAAATGAGTCACATTTTTTAATAATCATAAAAATGTTTGATTGTGCGAGCGAGACAGCCAATCAAATGTAAAAAGCCTCTTAACGGGGCTACACGAGGAGCTTTACTATTTCGCAAGTAAAGCGACACCGGGCGTGGTCCGCACTTGGACAGGTGACCACAAGTGGCATAAAAATTTCTCGAGCTCCTCCGTGCTTCGGAAGGCACGTATAAGCCGTTGGTCCCGGCTGTCATCAGTATGGCAGTCGTCAAGCTATGTCAAATGCCTTTAGGCAGCCTTAAAAACCTGACACCAGTGTTGGCTACTTACACACACGAAAAACAACAAACAACGGGGCTAGAGCCTAAAAGTAATCCTGTATAAAAGTACAAATCTTGTTTTAAAATAAAGTGTTGTAACTCAAATAAAGTGTAAAAAAATTGGAACCTGCATAAAAATGAAGTGGAATGTTCTCGTTTGAGGAGCCGTTTTACATACATTTTGCAGGTAAATCGCGCCACCTAGCTATTCATGGCTTATAAAATATAGCCCTCAATTTGTCTGCTCAAACATTCATGGCGTGTTATTACAAAATTGACTGCGTGACAAACTGACAAATCGGCGGGAAGTGCACTCTGTCTATTATTATTGATTAGTTTTTGAAGGGTTATACTCGTAGCATTTATAAAAAATAATAACAAACGGTTTACAAAATGACTTTATAATAAAAGCTTTCATCATGTTATTTTAAACGAGCAATTCTTGAAATATAATATATCTATAATGAGGATATCGGAAAGGGCTCCAATGATTTTGATGAAATTTTATATGTAAGATATTTCGGTGCCGAAAAATCGATCTAGATCTATATGTAATTTTTAGCCTTTTCCCTGGTTTTTTATCGATCGTTGAGTTATAATAAAGCAAGCATCATTTTTTTTTCAAAATTATATAACTGCCTTCATCTTAGCGCGTTCCCGGTTACATTCTCAGCTAAGCTGCTTCGGAGCCCGGGGTGCGCTTCCCTGATTTTCCTTATTTAAATATATTGTTCTAGCAATATAAATCAAATCTGATACAAGTAATAAACCTTTTTTATAACAATTTATTATACTGTAGGAAAAACACATTTTACATAAAGTTATAAAATACTTGTAAAACCCAAATTGTCTGCTGAAACATTCATGGCGTGTTATCGCTAACAAATTGGCTGCGTGACAAACTGACAAACCGGAAATGCATTATGTATTTACAATTTGGATTCCATGTTGCAATCGCCATACATAGTAATAAGTATAGTAATCATTGTGTGCCTTACTCATGTACCATAATATGTAAATCATATATGGTCTTTTTAAATAAAGATCTATCCATCTAATAATTAATGTATTTGGTTTGCTGGTGTAAAACATTATTCTTACTTGGAAATTATTATTAGAATGAATGAAAGATTTTTTTTATGTTTTACAAGAGTTACATAAGTTAATAACTGAAACTAGTTTTATACCCAAATTGGCACCACTCAGCATATATGGCAATGATGTGCCTTTTCATCAAGCCGCTGGTCTTCTTATTACTTCAACTTGTCGACCCTAACAAAAAATGGGATTAGCACAGAGGGTTCCGTACCAGTATCTGTAAAAAATCACGTTTGTTGTATAGAAGTCCCCTTAAATATTTATTTTATTCTGATTTTAGTATTTGTTGCTTTAGTGGCAACAGAAATACATCATCTGTAAAAATTTCAACTGTATAGCTATCACGGTTCATAAGATGAACAGTGCATACAGCCTGGTGTCAGACAGACTGACAGACAAACAGCGGAGTCCTAGTAATACAGTTCCCGTTTTACCCTTTGGGTACGGAACCCTAGAAAGAAGTTATTATTGCCTATCGGGAAACAGAGGATTCTTTCAACAAATCTCAAGTATCAACTTTTTTTTTGTCATGTGATCTTTTAGATCTCAAAACATTGGGAGTACAAGTTCGTCCAACGTAGTGAGATGTTCACTTCCATTTTCGGTATGTGTGTCAAGGCGCTTATAAACATATTGTCACAAAACGCTCGATCTCATCAACAGAAAGCATACAATGACATTACACATCCAATTCCATCCACGGGGTTCATAAGCGGGAATCGTTGCGACGGGGGGCTTGGTGGCTGTTCGCATAACATCAGCATACGGTTATGAATAACATGTACGGATAGCAGCAAATAATATTGTTCAAATGTTTTTGCTCGCAATTGTTTGTATATTGTATAATGTACATATTATGCAACTAGTATTTGGCTGACTGAGCTTTACATCAATCATGTTGAAATACAATATCCTATTAGTTAAATTCTATGTTCTACAATTGGACAAACCAAAGAGTCATTATCAAAATATTGACTCTTACAAAACTTTTATTTTATTTTTATAATTAATTAATAACATAAAATATAACACTGTCGCCTTAAAATTGTCTGAATTCACGCGTGACCAGAGGGCTGGCCTTTTTCTGACTCAAACGATAAACATTGCCATACAACGTGGCAATGCTGCCAGCCTTCTGGGCACGTTACCAAAGGGCAGTAATTTGCCAGGGCTTTTTTATTTTTAAGTAATTGAAGTTTTTTTGTTTTGTTTACTCTTACATGTCATAAGGGAGCAGTGTGGACTGAAAGAAGATGTAGTAACAAAAATTGAGAAAGGAATGTTGATATGGTTCGGACATGTAGAAAGGATGGATGAAAGGAGATTCACTAAAAGAGTCTACAAAGCAAACGTAAGTGGAAGAGTGGGTCAGGGTCGTCCTCGACGAACGTACCGCGATCAAATTGCAGACGTTCTTAAAAAGGAGAGGTTAGAAGTACCCGTAACCGGCGGGCATGCATGAAGAGAGTGATGAGTGTAGATGAAGCGAAAGAGGTCTGTCAGGATCGTAGCAAGTGGAGGTCCTTAGTCTCTGCCTACCCCTGTGGGAAACAGGCGTGATAATATGTATGTATGTATGTTACTCTTACAATATTTAGTATACGAATAAGATATAACGAAACTAGACTTTAAAAAAATCTAAAATGAACAAACTTCTTCTCTTCCTGAGCAAATCATAAAAAACCATCGAGAAAAGAAAAGGTAACAATCAGGCATCTGACCGTAGACGATGCAGCTAGCAACCCGGTATTTTGATTCCCTTTTCTTCTTCTAAGCCATCATAATATTTTTTTGATGCCAAAGAAGCCGCTAGATCTAGAGTAGAGCTATGGGGTCATAAATTTCCGGATTCACCATATTCCTCCCGCTGAAACTTCCACCGGGTGCTGACCTCCCCTGGGTAGTCGGAAATCGTTAATAAACTCCGGACTGGCGTTGGGAGATGTCAAGAGAACTGAGTTAGTTAAAAACGATAAATGTGAGTGTGGTGCTGTCAAATCAACCTACTTATTGACCTGCACAAAAAGCTCCACTTCCTGCACGTTGCAGGACCTTAATGAGGCAAATAACCGGGGAGTCGCCGTGGCCAAACACTGTTCAAATTTATTATATAGCCTTTCGACTCGAGAAGAAGTTAAAAGTGGCCTATGGTTTTTATTATCGTAGGCTTATCTACCAACAGATGCAGATACATTGTCGCGTCTTTATAACTGACAGGGTAGACAGAGGAGCTCGGTTACAAGTAAAGCAGCCACGGGCGTGGTCGGCACTTGGATGGGTGACCACAAGTAGCATAAAAATTCTCGAGCTCCTCAATACTTCGGAAGGCACGTTTAAGCTGTTGGTACTGGCTGTCGTCATTGTATGGCAGTCATCAAGCTATGTCAGATGCCTTAGGCAGCCTGAAAAATCTGTCACTACTGTTGGCCACTTACACACACGAAAAACAAACAACAAACATGGGCATGTGCGTAGGATGCACCCAGATGCTACTGCTGGCCAAAATCGCTACAGAATGGGTGCCGGTAGGCTGGCGTCGCAAGAGAGGTCACCCAAAAACAAGATGGTGTGATGATCTGGCGCTTTTTGACAAGACCTGGTAGTCCATCACGAAAGATAAAGATCAGTGGCGTACAAGAGGCTAGCTTATAATAAATAAATAATGAACTAAGTCAGTATAATATTTTGTTACCGAGCTACGCAATATTTCAATACGTATAATGTATTTTTTTGCTGTACTACATTTTGAGGACCCATAAAGTCAAGCCCAGCATGTTACCAATGTTATTTATTAGTCGTTATTAAACCATTGATATCCAGTGACGTCCGTTTATAGTTGGATTAAGGGCAATAAATTCATTGGTTGGGCGGGATCCTAATCTATAGGTACGTTATGCTACCTGCTACCTATGCCTCTAGACATCAAATTTGCAAAAAGTTTTTTTTTTATCAATAACTCATCATCATCATCCGAGCGTATTCCCGGTTGCATCCTCTGCAGAACCGCTTCAGAGCCCGGGGTCCGTTACCTAACCAAAAAGATTTGACGAGGTTACTGGTTTTTACACAGAGCGACTGCCGTCTGACCTCCACAACCCAAAGGGCAAACCAGGAACCTTGGATAGTTTGATGATCAAACGCTAGATGGCGTTGGGGACCCACAGTTTTTACGTGCCTTCCGAAACACGGAATCATCTTTCTTTTCGGATAATCAGGTGATTCAAGCCTGCAATATCCTATCCAGACTGGAAACAACTTTTCACTAAGTATGCTTCCCAGTGGGAATCGAACCCATGACCGCTGGGTCACAAGGTGAACGCCTTGACCACTGGACCACGGAGGCAGTCATTTCAGTCATCAATTTTTTATCAATAACTATCTTAACAATATGTTATGTTATCTTAACAATATGTATGTTACTCGGCATGCCGTGCGTGTGGTATGACGACGCATGTGGATGCGAGAAACGGTCCGGGTCGAACACGACGAACGTTTTGCGACCAAATTGTAGATATTCTGAAGAAAGATGAAGTAAAGAGTACCCAATAACCGGAGAGCATGCATGAAAAGAGTAATAAGTGTTGAGGAAGCAAAAGAGGTTTGCAAAGATCGTAACAAGTGAAAATCTATAGTCTATCCTATCCCCATGGGAACAGGCGTGAAAATATGTATGTTATTTTAATAAGTATAATTATTTTAATAAGCTTAATGATAAAGTTTTGCAAAATCCTCATGATAAATACTTAATAGTCGGTGACTTCAATATGAGTAAAATAAATTGGCACTTAAATAACGAATTAAGCTATAGTCCATCGGACTACCAGTCTCTTGATGAATGTTTATTAATTGATGAATTAAACATGCACGGTTTTGCCCAATATAATGGTGTTTTGAACTGCCAGGGCAGAATATTGGACTTAGTTATCTCAAATGACATAGTCAAAGTGGCGGAATGTATTGACCCCTTGGTGCCGATCGACCCTCTTCATAGTGCTTTGTCAATGATTGTTGATTTTATGTCGGTGGATTGTTTAAAGCCGGCTCCTACCACGAAACGTCTATTTTACAAAGGTGACTATACTGCAATTAACTCAGAAATATCGAAGGTTGACTGGAATAATGAATTCTCTAATAGAACCATGGAAGGTTCTGTACAATATTTTTATGATTCTATAAACCATCTTATCCACAAGTACATCCCTTCTGTACAGTCAACCAATAAATCATATCCTAACTGGTACTCTAAAGCATTGATTAAAGTAATAAGAGAAAAAAAAAAAATTTTTACGAAAATATAACATTTACGGTAATCGCGCCGATCTCGAGTCATTTAAACTTCTTCGTGACAGGGCGAGGCACCTGGAAAGGGAATGCTATCAAACATACCTAGACAACGTCGAAAAATCAATCATTAAAATCCTAAATATTTTTGGACTTACATAAAATCAAGAAGTAATTCTAAATCAAGTACAATTCCCAGCAGCCTCAGGTATGATAATATCCAAGCTAATACAGGTAGTGAAATATGCAACACCTTTTCATCTTATTTTTTCTCCAACTTTACTCAGGCTACTCCGACTTGTCAACCTGGCAATACAAGTCCTAGTTCGCGGACTGATATCCCGGTGTCACATATTTCTAGCATTGATGTCCAATTTGATGAGGTCAAGAAGCTTCTATTAGAGCTTGACACGTCTAAATCAGCCGGACCTGACAACTTGCCAGCCCACTTTCTTATTGCCACTGCTGCATCGATTTCGATCCCCATCACCTTATTATTTAGAAAGTCGTTGAAGGTTGGAGTTGTCCCAGATATATGGAAGTCGGCGTTTATAACCCCGGTACATAAAAAGGGACCAAAAACTGATGTTACGAATTATAGACCCATTTCAAAGCTGTGTATAATAGCTAAGGTTTTTGAACGTATTATATATAATCAACTGTACCCAGCTTTGAAAAATTCCTTTGGTTCCTTCCAACATGGCTTTCTTAGTGGAAGGTCTACCGTCTCTAATTTGGTACTCTTTAACGACTATCTCTCACAAGCTATGGAGGCTGGCAAGCAAGTCGATGTTATATACACCGACTACTCCAAATGTTTCGATCGTATAGATCATAATATACTTTTAAAGAGGCTGGCATCCATGGGAGTCACTGGAGACCTCCTTAGGTGGTTTTCTTCCTATATAGACCATAGGTCCTAAGCAGTAGTAGTCAAAAATTATATTTCTAGTTGGGTTGATATCCCTAGTGGTGTCCCCCAAGGTTCGCTGCTCGGACCCCTTCTCTTCAACATCATGGTTAATGATATTCAAAATTGTCTCCATTCATCTCAGCTGCTTTGCTTTGCGGATGATATGAAGATATTCTCTGCTATATCATCTCAAACTGATGCATCTGCACTTCAGGCTGATATTTCTCGGCTTGAGCAGTATTGTTCTTTCAGTGGTCTTGATCTCAATCCATTGAAATGTTGTGTAGTTACCTACACAAGAAAACTGAACATTATACCCACAAGTTACATGCTCAAGCAACAACCGCAGCGTTCTACAACAGTGCGTGATTTAGGAATATATCACGACACTAAATTAATATTTGATACACATGTTGACAAAATAGTCTCGAAAGCCAACAAAGCACTAGGTTTTGTTCTAAGATGTGCGGCATCATTTAAAGATCTAAAAACAATAAAAATATTATATTGTACTTATGTACGTACTCACCTTGAGTATGCCTCTCAAGCTTGGAATCCCATGTACAAGGATTACATAGATCGCATCGAAAACATTCAAAGGAAGTTTGTCAAATACCTTTGCTTTCGTCTAAAACTTGATTATAGTTCCGCAAACTATTTAGACCTATGTAAAAGGCATCACCTGGTCCCATTGAAGATTCGTCGAGATGTCGCGGATTTAGTCTACTTACTTAAGATAGCTTCTGGTATAGTTGACTCCCCTGAACTTTTGGCAAAATTGCAGTTAAATTGCCCATCCAGACCACTAAGATTCAATCCCCTTATATTTGTTCCAGTAGTTTGTACTAACTATCGAAAAAACTCGTTTGCCTTACGCGTGGGCATAAGCTTTAATAATATATCTCCAACAGTTGACATAGACTTATTTACTACAAGCATAGCGACAGCTAAGCGGTTACTATATGAACATTTGCTTCAGTAGCGTAATGCTGATTTTATGTATTAAGTATATTTGTTTATTTATTTTTATAATTTTATAAGGCTCCGAAATAGGCTAGTTTCATCATTTATTGGAAAGTGTGTGTCCATCCTTTGTTCAATTTTATTGTTAACTTATACAGTATCTATATGCGAGGACCTGTAATTGGCTTCTTAATATCTAAGTTGTTACCTTATTCAATGAATGTGCTGTTGGTCTTCCTATTAAAATAAAATAAAATAAAATAAAATAAAATAAAATGTTAAAATATGTATAAAGATAAGTCGTTAGTGTACCAAAGTTGCGCGGCTGAAGTTCAGTGGCTAATTTATTTCTTTGTGAATAACACAACGTCGCAAAGTGAGTTATAACACCTTCAGTTTACCTACTTAATATATTTTGACATTTAGGCGTCCATTTACTTATTAAATAAGAAAATAATTTATCAAACAAAAGGTTTTGCTCATCGGGTGACCATCCTGCATTTTTGGTAGAAAAAAGAAACATTACCGAACAATGACAAAAATATTGTTTAAAACAAGCTAACCAGTTTAAAGCACAATTTGAAGTAAGACACTTATAATTAAATGATGGAGCCCCGTTGTTCCTGCGTAATTGAGTTTCAGACCCTTTGGGCGTAAAAAATATATTATATCCCGCAAAACAGAGGAAACATTTCCAGAACATTGAAGACAACTTCGGTAAAGTATGGTTTTCAGAGTAAAATATAGGTATACTTATTTACAAAAAAAAAAAAAAAAATACTTAACGTTTTTATAACTTTAGATGGCAAGATGTTTTGCGTTAACAGTTTCTTCTTTTTGTAGAGATTTTCTTAAGTACTCACCATTTTGTGTACCTATTTACTTATTTTTTTTTTCGAGATATAATCATCAGTATGACCGACTGAATTTACTTGAAAAAAAGCCGGCAAATCAGCTTTGTTTTTTAACCACCGACGAAAATGGGGGGTGTTATAAGTTGGGTTGGGTGGGGACGTCGATATCTGTTTGTCTATCTTTCAGTCTGTATGTCTGTCTATGGCATCGTAGCCGCTCTTAAGAGCAGCCTTCCCGTCTTACTTTTCATACAAACGCTCGTACGTAATTATGGCGTTGTTACTGATCTTTCTTGAAAACTTTTGAACTAAAAGATATTTTGTGCACTATTTCTAGGTTTCTATCGAAATAAAAAATGAATATTTGAAAAAACAAGTTCAGTATACGCCTCCAAAAATCTGCTTTTTTGCATAAATTTCACCTGAACTTCGACCGTTCATAAAATACTTATAAAATATAATAATAAAAAAAATATTTCCATAGAAACCTCGCAAATGTAATGAAAATTTTAAATAAAACACATTTATTTCACGAACTTGTAAGGCTTACCGACAAAAACGTATATCCTGGAACAAGTTTTATGAATAGTTAATATTCGTTCAATGGATAGTTAATAATAATACTAATTTCATTCAATACAGTGCAAACCATACCCTAAGGCGCTATCTCTCTTTTTGGTTTGCCTTTTTTTTCTAGCATTGCCCTGGATGAAAAAACAAGCTTTTCGAACTATGCTCGCGTTGACGACAGAGCCGCCGGGAAGGGCCGCCTTAATCACTCTATCTGACGACGTCCGTGGCGTATTGGTCACCATACTAGTCCGTCACCCAGAAGTCCCGGGTTCGATCCCCGGTTAGGAAAAGTTGGAAAATACCCTTTTTCAAATTGTAGATGCAAAATGATTTTTTCATAATCTTGGTCTTGGATGTTTATCTATATATGTATTTGTTATAAAATATGGTATCGTTGAGTTAGTATCCCATAACACAAAAAAATCTCGACTTACTTTGGGGCTAGCTCAATCAGTGTTATTTGCCCCTATATATTTACTATTTTTTTATTTATTATTAAAAGCAACATTTAAATCCATTGCGTAGTTAAAAAAATCTAAGCGTACATACATACATAGAGGGATAGAGAGCGGGAAGCGACTTATAAATACATTGATTGAAGATGGGACCTCTAACCTGGTTGACCACGTCCTTGAGGTCAGCGTCGCACCCCAGTGCCAGATTAAGCACGTCCAACCCACATTTACTGCTAACTGAAATTACCGAACTTAAGGGTCGGAACCGGAGGCCATCCATTTCTTCCCTCCACTGCCATAATTAAGCAGAGAACTATTTTTGTGCTAGAATAGACCTGACTGAAATAATTTAAGACGGAAGTAAAACTACATTTTTAACAACAACATTGTAAGGTGCGGATCGGGAGTTTCAAAGGAAACAACTGTATGCTACTAAGTATCGATTATAAAATTGACTCACATCTCTTACATTGATCTGAATATGAGACATAAGCATATGATGTACATAAGTAGTTATAGTTCGGGTGCGTTCACACTACACCACAACATCATCGATATTATTAGGATACCCGAGCTAACAATAGATGTGATATGTATAATGTTTTCACCTTACATTCGTTATAATAACTTATAACTAAATTTGAAGTCTAATAATGTTAGGACCGAGAAAGATAAATTTAAGACGAGATAACCGCTGCTGTAATGCTAATAGGTTTTAATTTTAAGGCCTTTCATTGCAGTATGCACTTTTCAATTATTTGCTTACCTGCCGCTTTCCGTCTTGTTATACATTTGTAACATAATGTTACTACATAAAAAAAAGAAACAACCTACATATTTCTGCTCTATTTATAAATCTTAATAATTTAAATCAAGTTACTTCAACACCATTTTTGTGCTAGTTTTATGTACAAATCGCAATGTCCTTTTTAAGTAGGTACACGGGTACTGGTAAAGTCGATTTAAGTCCATTCTGTGAATAAACCTCAGCGTAATTATCCCGTCTAGTCGTACTTCGATTCGCTAAGGATATCGGCTTTCGTGTGGGCAGACGGCAGAATTTCCCGCTAAATCTGCGGTGTTAAATACACCCCATGTACAGTGTACACTTGGAGTAATTACACTAATTTGTTAAGTTGGGTTACGTGTTCTCTGTGAGTGGGTCGGAATGTATGACAGCGCAGTTACCACTTAGTTTGAAACCAACAAAAATCTGTCGGGTATTGGATTCAAAATGTTTACAATATCACGTCTTTATCCTTAACGCGGTACACAGAGCCTTACTATGGACGTAAGACCCACAGGCCCCTTTAAGTGTGGACTGGACATATATTATTTATATCTCAGTACTGTACTTTACTCGTAGTTGTTGTTGGTTATAAAAAAATGTTTAATTCGTTAACAGAAAAATTGTGTTTACAAACATAATTGTGAGGACGGACTAGCAACTAATGTTTGTGCCAGATAGACCGGCTTTTTCTTAACTCACATTAAACTAAAACACATTTCAAAATAGAAGAGTTTTAACCGTTTGGTTGACTGCTAGATAACGCTTTCCGCTATTACACTTGTGTTTGTATATAAAGTTAAATAAAAAAAAATGATTTAGATTAATAGTATTTTATGCAACAGTTGTATAAGAAGGTTCATAAAATGCGAGTGGTGCAAATTACGATGCGAGCCTTGGCGAGCATCGTAAGGAGACGCCATCGAGCATTTTTTGACATACTTATACAACGGTGCATACAATACTTTTTCTACGACTACATTTACTAAAATAAATACAAAAATAAACAAAGAAAACTACGACATACTACCATATTATGTTTGGTAGATACTAGGTATCTATGGAAGACTTAATTTTTTTATTGACATCTTCCTAGTGATCAAAAGTGCCATTTTTGAAACTTGGAGTCACTTAAACGAATGTTTTTCATACAAAAAATCGTTTGTTCAGTGACTCCACGTTTGAAAAATGGCACCATATGTTAAAATAACGTATTATGTTGGCAGTATGGTAGATCTAAAGAAAAAAAGTTAAAGGTCTATGGCTAGGAGTATCGTTTTGGCGAAATAACGGCACATGTGCTATTATATTAGGAATAGACTATAGACTTTTCTGAAATCATATAATCTATGTTCTTATATTAGTGTTCGGGACCATTTAAAAGACAGATAACAGTACAGGAGTAGAAAAACATATTTACTTAATTTGTAACGCTGTAAAATTATTCATTAATAAGTATTTCTGTATCATTGTATACGTATTCAATTTCGATACATTGTTTATGACATGGAAATACTTGCTTTGATTTCGATAGGAACGCTTTTGATTGGAACATAACAAATCGAAACGATCACAGCGGCATTCAAAATCTTTTTCTTATTAATCCCAACAACGTAAAATACATTTATTTCACCGATTCGCCGCTTCGAACAAGCTTCTTATGTAGTTTTGTACCTTAAGGGCTACCCTCGGCCGCGTTTAAGAAAATTGCTCAGGGTCAGGGCCTGTATAACTCCCCGTTTAGGTATCGAAAATATACCTACATTATTACTATGCGCGCGGCGACCACTTCGATGGGGAAAATTCAGATAATGAATCGTTTGTACAGATTAATAAGAATGAAATTGGCTTGCAATGGATGTCTAGGTATCTTAACGATGAGGTGAAGAGTTCTGAGGCGAGCTTAATTAAACCATAGCGCTAACCACATTAAGTAGATATTTATTTGAATTTATTTTCTGAGTAAGACTTCTGTACGTGGGTACTTGTACTTATTCTGTGTCAGGGTTTAGGTAGGTACTACGTGATGCCATATATTTTAATTGCTAAACCTTTTTATGGAGTCTGAGAGCACGGTGATAATATTATCGTTAAGAACCGTGCTGAGAGTCTGAAACTAGATACTGTAAGAGCATAAGGCAGGCATATCTAGACCTGTTTTTTCGGTCCTAAGTACTAATTGGTTGACCTTAATAGCACACTGGCAATAACAGACTAAAGAGCAAAAAAAAAACCTTTAAGGTTCTGAACGAGATTTTGTCACAGACATATTACAGAGAAGGCGAATGTTGCCATAACACGAAAATCGTACACAGTGTGTGTTTTTAATGCAATAGAAATAACTAGATAAAATGATCGCCTAGTGTCTTTATTTCGGGGTTTGAACCCCTAAATCCCCTCAATGATACGCTTATATGTGAGAAAATGGAATAAAGGATAGGCGTTGAGCGCTTGTAACAACAAACAGACTGTTCATTAACTGGTATTGTTATATTAGGACAAAGATTCACAAATTAAATAGTTATATATAAGGTTGATCTGCAGATAATGCAAATTGAACTAGGTACATTTATGTGCCTGATTAACAAAAAAAGGATAAAAACCAACACGTTCAGCGCCAGGGACCGACCGCGTTCATCAATAGTTGAACACGGTAAGATCACAGAAAACTAATATTATAGTAAGTACAGAAGAATCATTCTTAGATAAGAAATTTTCTGAATTAAAAACCCAGTTACAGCATACTAAAGTTTCATTTAGTTTGCACGCGGCGCAACTTATGACTTAGTTTTAGTCTAGCCAAAGATAATTAATATAATTACTAACGTAACAGATACCCAACGCCATAGAAACGATTGGAGGGCCCGAAAGTAGGCAAAACTGGAGTTGAGAGTAGGCACACGGAGATGGCAGCACACACGACTAGCAAAACAGTGACAAAGAAAGTGTTGAATATGCTTTAAACATACTTATTGCGTTTCTTATAAGTCATATTTAATTAATTATAGTGCTTCTTTATTTCAATAACAGTAATAAAAGATTTTAATGTTTTAATAAATGATAGCTATAGCGCCATCTAGTTTGAAGGCAGAGAAATAATTATGTTTATAAGGCGATGTGTATAAGCTAGGCCAGCTTTGCTAAAAAGGTCGAAAGAAAGAGAAATGCGCTTTTGGCTCAATTATGTTTTAAATAAATAAGACTATAAAATTAGCGGCCAAGTGCGAGTCGGAAGGGTTCCGTACAATTATCTATAAAAAATCACGTCTGTTGTATGGGAGCCCCACTTTAATATTTATTTTATTGTTTTTATTATTTGTTACAGCGGCAACAGCAATAGATCATATGTGAAAATATCAAGTGACTAACTATCACGATTCATGAGATACAGCCTGGTGACAGACAGACAGACGAACAGCAGAGTCTTAGTAATAGGGTCCCGTTTTTATTTCTTGGGTAAAATGCCCTAAAAAACAACCCTTCCTAACATAGCGAAAGGTACCCAAAGGAATTCATGCTTGATATGACAAAGCGGATCAAAACAGACGCCCCGAGCATTGTTTCTTGGAAAACCTTCTACTCTCGTGATTGTTACTTTGATATAAACATGAGAGGAGCTAGGTGGTCCGTTGAGAGTACGCATTACTAGCACTTTCGCATGGTAAGCAAACCCGGGCGTGTTCCGCACTTGGATGGATGAAATATACGGCTTAAAAATGCATTGAGCTCTTCCGTGCTTCGGAGGGCACTTTAAGCCGTCAACCATATAACGACGAGAACCAATCTCAGCAGCTGTAATCGTGTTATGTCAGATTCAGATATACATAGGCAGCTTGAAAAACCTGACGACCATTGCACATACACGAAAAACATACAATATAATAATTGGCCAAGTGCGTGTCTAGCCACGCGCAGTGTAGAGTTCCGTAGTTACGAACGCCAACTTTGAGTTAATGCCACTAAAAATGTCTAGAAACTAATTTTCTGTTGAATTTGTATGAAATTTTCCATTTGCGAGTACTTCTTTTAAGTTAATCGCCAATAACTTTTTAATTTTATTGAAAAAATAAACCCTACTTAGCTCTGATAGTTTTCCTTTAAATTTCCTTATATATATTATAGCTGTGAATTTTTTAAGTGTATAACAAACAATATATAACCGTTTAACAGATAAAGGGAGGATAGAGGAGACAATTGATTCTTACAAAAATTATCTTTTTCGAACCAAATATTTCAGAAACGGATTCCTAAATTGAGAAACGGTGTTAACAAACTCATAATATTTTTGAAAGACCTATTTAACAATACCCAAGATGATTGGTTAATCGGGGAAAAAATTGACTTTTCAATTTACTCGTATGGGAGGTAGGCTAAAAAAATTTTTTTTAATATTTTATTTTTTCCACTTTTTTGCATAATTAATATACATATCCATGACAAATCACGGCTTTCTAGTACTTATAGTAGCTGAGTGAAACCGCGGACGGACAGAAAGACATGGCGAAACTATAATGTTCCTTGTTTACTACGGAACCCTAAAAATGGGGAAGAAATGAAGAGAGGTTCCGGGTTCGGTTCCCGGTCAGGGCAAGTTGGAAAATGGCTTTCTTCAAATTGTGCTGGGTCTAGGATGTTTATCTATATATATGTATTTATTATAAAATAAAGTACCGTTGAGTTAGTATCCCATAACAAAAGTCTCGAACTTAATTTGGGGCTAGCTCAATCAGTGTACGAGTAATTTAAAGATATCTTTTTCTATTTGAGTAGGCATTAAAAAAATGTTATTATACGAGTATATAACAATAGGTACCGATAATCAATAGGTAACTAACAACACAAAAGAGCAATCAAGGTACGTAATCCCATCCTTAGCTGCCATTGCCATCTTGGTTCCGGGAACAAGGATTCGGCATTCGGGTCACCCGTGGGCGGGACAATTGACAACCCTAACGTGAAATTGTATCACACTTCGCCGGAATCCCTAAATGCTATCCGGTCCACTCTAATTCACATCACTTTAAGTTACCTGATTATTGTTCTGAGGTAGTTAAGTTTTGTTATGTACGTACATACGTCAGTATTGATTGTAGTTCTACGGTTAAATGTTGCCAAACGTTAATCGAGTGTTGTTCAGCCTGGCACTGGACACGAGGAAAAGACGTAAGTCGCGACTTTTAAAACATATAGAAAAAACGCGGCACGGACGTGGCAGATACAGCTAAATCCGCATTTATGGCAACACTGGCAACGCGCGAGTCCCGCACCCCGCCCCCAACCGCGTTTCATCCGCTTGCGCCCGTGCCCCGTCCGTTCTGTATGTTTTGCCATAGGACGAAGACGAGAAAGCGTCGTGTCTGTGCCCTGTCGGTGCCCCGTCGTCTCTGTCCCTGTCGGCGGCCCGTCTTCCTGTGTGTTCTGCTTTGCGACGCTTTTATACATTTTGTATAAAACGGATGCGGGGGTGACATGTCTACGTCCCGTCCACGTCTTACGTCTTTACAGTGTGTCCAGCGCCTAAAGAATAAGGTCATATTAATTAAATCATTGCTCTCATATAAGTTATATATTGAGTAATGTAATGTACCAATTTAGGGAGTGCAGACTTTAAGGCATTTTACAGAAAAATAGCGATTTTAAAATAGGTACATATTTTTAAGTTTTTATTACTTGCATTTAAAAACTTACACCAATGATAGAAAATTTCAAAAGCTTATGCCTTTGTAGTGTATGTGTTACACTAGGTAAATCACATTTATTTGAAATGAGTATTTGGGTTGTAGTTTTTCTTTTAAGTACGTTTAATGTGCTGTTACTTATATAATATCTACTTAAGCACTTTCACTTATAAATTTTGTAGGACTCTTCGTGTATTAGTAGTACCTCCATAATTTAGTTTAGTAAAGTGAAAAACTAATCAAGTAAGTTATAATCCTCCAAGTTAATTATTAATTACGTATAAAGACACAATTTCTATTGTTATAAAAGAACTGTGGACGCGACCGGAACAGGATGCATTCCATCTTGCTCGCCGTTCCGCAGTTCCCTGGAAAACGCTTCTATTTGGACCATAGACTAAGTAATTTAATCATTAGACAGTTTTTCTCTCTTTATGAATTAATGGCCTTAATAATAACAATTTTAACGGCTGAAGTGGGAATAGAAATAGAGCTTGTTGCCTGACGTCCTGTGATTAGGGACAACGCACCCACTTGGACCTTAGACTCTCTCGCACGCTTACAAGCTTTTATTCAGTTTCACTTATCCCGTTGTCTGTCTGTCTGTAATCAATCTTGCAAGTTAAATTTGACTCACATTCCGGTTTCCGATTGAGCTGAAATTTTGCACGCATACGTATATCGCGTGACAATGCAATATTATGATGATATAAAGCTGATCTAATGATGGACCTGGAAGGTGGCCATAGAAACTAATGAAACAACGCAATCAAATCGAATTTGGGCTAATACATGTCTCTTGACAATTACTTAGGCCTCATAATAAAATTTTGTACGGGAAAACGATTTATTTTTCAAAAAACTTGTTCTCCCTTTGGCAATGACTAAATAATAATAATAACCCAGTTATCCGGTGCACTAACATGACTAATATCCTATGCACATAGTCCAAACCAAGTAAATCCCATCCTGGCAATAGTTCGGCAACTATGGAGGACTGAGGTCCTCTGAATGGTACCTTAAGGGATATGACCTGCATAGATGCACCCATCTTACTTTTTAGATAAAAAGGTACTAAAAGATTTTTTATATTGGCTTTGGCCCCATGAACGCCTCAAAGGCGGTGGTCCCTATGAACCCGTGGCTGAAAAGCGTACTAACATAATAATAACGTTTTTATTTTTTTAAATTAAAGTTAAAGTTTACAGTTAAAAATTAGTTTAAATATATCTATTGTTATCAAAGAACTGCGGTCGTGACCGGAACAGGACGTCTTCCATCTTGTTGCTCGACGTTCCGCGATTAGGGACAAAGTTACGACTGTTACCTAGACTGGCCTGTAATATTATCAAATATTAATGTGAAAGTTTGTGTATGTATGAATCTTCCACTTTCAAGCTAAAACGGATGAATAGATTGGGATGAAATGCATGTGGATAACTTATTTCTCGAATTAACACAAAGGATTACGCCCACCCACAAGGTGGTCTGACGACCTTACCAAGGTTGCTGAAAGGCGCTGGATGCAGGTTGCTCTAGATCGGTCGTTTTGGAAATCCTTAGAAGAGTTCTATGTCCAGCAGAGGACGTTATGCGGCTGACATGATGATAATGATGATATTTTAAATGTGTGTGTCAAATTCCATTGACACACGGGTAATGCAGCAAGTACCTATGTTATAAGAACAAAAGTAGACCCATGTTTCAGTACCTAAAATGCTTACCTATACTAAGAAAAGAACTCTGAAATTAATGTACCGACAATAAAAACTTAACTGAGGATCAACTTTTTATGAAACCTAGGCTTTAAGCAAAGCCTATTCTATTCCTATTCTAAAATAGAAATAGAATAAACTTTGCTTTCATATATAGCTTAGCGGTTAGTAGCATGTTTCAGAATATTAGAAATACTCGTTTATAGAAATATAAGTGCAATTTAGCTCTCTCTTTATTATATTAATTTACATAAGCATTTTTACACAAGAATATATATTCAGCACACGATTCTGATCATCAATGATGCAATCATTCAAATTTGTAGGGTAGTTTGTAAAAGAGGTTGTTTCGTATTATATCACTTATTATATCTTTATGACAATGTTACCAGAATCAGACTGATTTTTTTTGTAAAAAAACTGCAAACTGATATTATTATACAGTTACCTATGCACAGTGTAAATTATTTAATAATTCTCTAACCAAGTACTACTTACTTTATTAAAAATGAATTCCACGGGAGGAAAATTCTCGCGACTGTAATATTTATAATAATTTCCAAAGACAACATTCACTTTCGCTTTTTCTCCCAGAGATAATTTAATTTCGAGTTTTCCACCGGGGTACCGGGAGACGAAGTTTGTCCTTAATTTCATTTGGAAGTAGGACGAAAGTAATTGATAATGTAGATATAATAATGCTTAAATGTCACATCCTTAACCTATAGAAGGTTACTGGTCGGGGAATAAAGAAAAAAAAATTTACCAGCTGTTTCTCTTCCCGCGCAGATCGTAGTAGCCGATTGAGGGAATGGGCGAAAATAAGAATCATGTTAATAGGTGATGCGGCTACCAACCCATCACTATTTTGATTCCTTATTCCACCTGCTCGCCCATTATTATAGTCCATTTGTTTAGGTATTTAAAATAATGCATGTAAACAGTCTTGACATGTCTTTTTATTAGAATATACACTTTATAAATCAATACCTCTGCAAATTACCAATTATTTACTTTATAAACTATAAATTTCCTTTTTTTTGTAATTTTCAAAAGTGTTGATTTATAAAGTCTTTCAATTCAATAAAAAAACATGTCACGATTGTTTACATTCTATTGCATACCCAAAACAAATGGACTATAGGTACGCTAAATGGCCTTTGATCCTTGCGGCCCTGGGTTCTGCCTGCTTAGAGCCAGAGGACCCAAAATGATCGAATAAAGACGTGATAGTATGTATGTATGTAAATGTCACGTAAGAATAAGGTTTTTGATTATGATGTTTTCTAGTTTGTATAAATTAGAGTTGTATTTAAATCTGGCCTAAAGGACACAGCAATCCCTCAAAGTCCTGACAAAAATCCTGACGATAATGATGAATGATTTAATATGATAGAGAGAATGCCATGAAGTTGAGAAGTTTCAATAAATAAATCTACAATTTATTTATCGGAAATAAGCAATTTTAAATTAAATTAGAACTATACTTAATAAAATTAAAATACGTACAAAAAAATGAGAAGTCCTACTAAAATAAATAAATTTTATGTGTCCGATTCAAAGTATTGAAAGTACTTATTCATATTTATAATTCAGATTGATTAATAATTTTTTAGAAATATTTTTATTGTTCTAGAAAAAAAAAACAAATCATAATCGTCGCATTTCAGTGTTGTCATATATCAACAGGGAGAGAACTGAGTAAAAAATAAAAAGTTTGTAACATTTTTCTCCTCATTATTCACAAAAAAATTAAAAAAGTAGGCCTGTGTACGAATTCAATTTTGCGCGGCCCTAAATGGACGTCTATACAATTTCTTGTTTCCCAGGCAATAAATCGTAAGGGCACGACCCGCCCAGAATTGGTTCGGACCATTTTGCTACAAAACATGTTTTAATTGCTCCACGAGTGTTCACTTGTTTACTTTTTATATAAGTAAGTACTCCATAAGTCACTGAAACATGCCCGCAAAAAAGTCAAGTGCCGTCATAAAAGAAACTTTTCAATTAAAACTTTTAAACGTTTTTTTAGGTCGATTTGTTCGAGATTATAATCCTACTAAAGTGGATTGATCACTCCGGACAGCACTGATGAAATATTTTGGCGTTATTTTTATTTTGTTGGTATCGAAAGTTACATTTTTTTATATTAACTCGTATTTTATAAGCATGCATGCTAATTTTGATTTCTGTAATATTTCTTAGGATTTATGTTTGGGGTCTGAACAACGTACTCTAATAAATTATTATAAATACTAGGTACTTTTTAAGTAATTGTAAAAAATCTTTCTCTTTTTTTTAAAGCCGTCAATCTACTACTCGACTAAATGCCTAACACAGTTAAGAAAGGTTTGACCATTTGGTATGAAAATGAAATAACAATTTGAAACACTTCATAAAAAATAGACAATCGTAATTCCTCTTAAATTACAGAACCGAGATGGATAGCGTCGATGAAGAGAGGCCTATGCTCAGCAATGGGTGGAAGAACTGAGATGATAATGATAAATTACTCTTTAAGAGTACCGTATACTCAACAGACAGAAGCGAACAATACCCATAAAGTTTAAAGATCCTCATTTTAGCCGCAAGACGTCAATTTCTGGGCATATATTAGACTTTTCCCAAGAGTTCAAAAACAGCCGATCAAACCGGCTTGTATCCAGCAGTTTTAAGGACAACAAACTTATATTTTATTCTTCTGAACACATGTTACAATTTTCCCAAAATCAATGACTATCATATAACATTTCCCCACAGAACAGTGAAATAGATAACCCGTCGATTTTTCATCCCCACATTCGACTTATATTTCGTAGGTCCCTGAGAGACAGGCTTGATTTAAAATACAAGTATTTTACACGACGTTTTTACGGATTATTTTTCTTTGATCGCGTATGAAAATAAAGGTGAATTTAATAATCCGTCAGAGTGAGAATTGCTAAGGGATTTTAGACCTTAAAATGTATTCTGTAGTAGCGCATTGGCCTCTTTAATGAGGTCGTTAGTCGGGACTATTATGTAGCGTCGCTCAATATCGATGACTCTCTACTAAGCCCGGCTTTTCTGCGCTCATTATTCTTTTCGAGGGTTCCGTGAAAATAACGATACTCGCTTGTCTATGGTATCGATTTTTTAAAAAAGGTTGACGTTTCTTTTGTTATTTTATTGTTACAGGTAAGTTCCCGCCTTTTGTTCGCCGGGAGCAACGGTAAAATTTTAACACATTTATTTTAAGCTAGATGTAAGTGGATCATTCTTTTCTTTCGCATTTATATCTTCTTAGAAGGAAAAAGATACGGCAACTTTGTGGCACTTTATTTTTCGGTTTGCCATTGTTATCTCTCAATGATTATGACTCGTGGTCCCAACAATCTGGTCCCACTGTTACTCGTAATCCCACCAGTCATATAAGTGTGCAAGTATTCAAGTAATGCGCCTATTTTTTAATTCTATTAATATACGAATATAAATAATCACATAAAAAACAAAACAAGAACAAATTGACATATTATTTCAACCTTAGATTTTCTTTAAATAATTTAAAATAAGAAGAATTGTAACTACCAATATAGAAAAATAAACAAAAACTATTCATATATCATCTTCCATAATCTCTTAGAATTAGATTTTTAAAATTGGAAAATTATATCTAGTACAAAAAAAAAAAACAAGAAAAAAGTCTATCACTCTAGACTTCCCACATCAGCTCAACAATTATGCACCAGCAGCAACTATGTAGCAGCCAATTTGGCACCATTCCAACGGGAACATGCTTCGATAACTGGATATAGTTGGACACCGCTAGGATTATGTATGTCCCGCAAAAACTTGAAGTCGTTTACTGTGTTTTGACAGGTGACTATCATCGCGAGACTAGCAGACGAAAATAAATTATTTTCAGAAACTTTTGGGTCCAACAAGTTTATTTTTAGGAAGTATTTGTCAGGAAAGTTGACGGACTTCAACAAGATGGCACAGGGACATTTAAAAGTTTTTGTGACATAGTTCTTGCCAGAAATTTTGCTACACAATCTCAAATATTCCTTTAAAAAAATAGATTTTTTTTGTTCCGTTATTCATCCACAATATGTATGAAGTAAATTATTTCGGCCACACTCCCGTGTGTGGCTATACCGGCTTCCGGTTTAAATGCATTGTTTTACTATCTGTCCACTGCTGGACATTGGCCTCTTTCAAGTATTTTCAAAGTTACTGATCTACAGCGGGTTGTAACCAGCGTTTTTCACCGAATTTGGTCAGGTCGTCTGACCACTCTAAGTTTCCTAAACTTCGCTTGCCAGTCCGTGGTTGCCATTTGAGAACCTTTTGCCCCATCGACCATCGGTTCGTCGTGCTCTGTGTCCCGCCCTCTGCCACTTCGAGCTAATCCACTGACCGTAAGAAGTAAATATGAATTCCCAATGGATGATATGCCGTTCTTCTTCTTTAGGTGCCGCTTCATTCCTGAAGATTGGCAGTCAGCTCTTTAAATCTTGATTTGTCCATGGCATGCCTGAACAGTGGTTCTACCGTTTTGATACCAGTCCATTGTCTGATGTTCCTTAGCTATGACAATTTGCGACAGAACTCCTGCAACCTTTCCTTTAAATAGCTCGGTTAAATAGTGGAATGAAATTGGAAACGGCACTCTCTATTCGTTTACTAACAAGCATATGTGTCGCTTGATGCATCATCCCCCGAGTAGTATAGAGTTTTATCCTTGATGTTAAGTTTGCCGCTTCCTGTTAATTTTGTTTCAGTCACACCCAATATGTCAATATTAAGGCCAAATCTTGAAAATTTTCACGTTTTACGTCGCAATTTTCACTCCTTTGTTGCTTTTCCTCCCAGGGATTCTTAGCACCCCTGTCCCATCTGAGGGACGCTGGGAACTCGGGGCCATACTTTTTGGACTTTCTGTCATGATGCGGTCAGAGCTGACCAAACTAGGGATGATAATCAGAGGTAGTTTCCCGTTGCTTTCCACTGTCAGTACTTTTTGAGTGTATTTACGTCTCAAGGCCACTGATGCCTTCTCCACCAGTTGCCTGGCAGGGAATAGGTATACCGTCATTGACTCGGTCGCCAGAGCCTCATTTGTTATCTAGCAGGGAGCACCACGATATCTTACACCGCCGCCACATGGCGCGTGCAGGTGAGGTTGTTGATATGCCGTGCAATGGTAGAAAGTCAAAATGTATATAACAAGTTGTGGGCAGAAGTATTATAAAGCGGATATCAGAATCTTGTACTAAAATCCAATTTATGCTGAAAAAATCTACCATAAGATGATTTAATTAAGTTGAAATAAAAACTCGAAACCCCACTAAGAAATAGTTTTTATAAAGGTCTGTCTCCTCATTATTGTTAGGACTGGTTACAAATCAATCACATTGATTTATTGCGATGCCACAGCTTTATCATGGCAGTGTAATTGATTAGGTCTAATTCAGCTTTTCTTTAATTACGTTTCTTACACACATTTTTTTGTCGAACGGCGAAGCTCAGAAAAAGTATACGACGTATTTCTTCCGACAATAATAAATTCATTAATGGTTTTAACAGTATTACAATGCTCGGATTATTATCCAAATTAAAAACATGTGATAAAAAATTTCGTCACGAGTGGGATTCGACCCCCACGACCCCCATGTTAACGCCGTGAGTTTTCATCACATGTTTTAATTTGAATACTAAATTATATTTGTACATTCTATCATTGTGTAGAAGTTATTATTTTTTAAGCGTTGAAGATGCAGTAATAATGAAATAATAAATGGTGAGAAAATACTACCAAAAATTACTTATGACATTGGTAATGCCTACTAGATTACATCATCATTACATCATATTCATAAAAATTAAATACCGTTTACTAAACCTATTTTAGTTGAAACATCTGTTTTGTTCCTTTCCCCCTTATCAACATTTGACATTGAAAGAACGAGACAAAACATATTTGAACTAAAAAAAATTTAGCAATTAGTTGTAATTTTTTATGAATAAAAATTTTTTATGTGTGAAACTTTGGCATTTTGTCGTTTAGTTGCAAGGTTTAGTAAGGTTGAGTCAGTTAGTTTAAAAATAAGTTTTTCAAGTTCATACATAGAGATTTTCTGCTGTGTAATTATAATTATTAAGCGTAAAAAGATATCTTTATAACCAAAGATCGCCAAAAATCGACATGAAATCCTCTCTGTAGGTATTATATGGAACACAAAGGAAAATAACCGGCTAAGTGTGAGTCTCACTCAAGCACTAAGGGTTCCGTACCATTATCTATATAAAATCACGTTTGTTGTATGGAATACCCACTTAAATATTTATTTTATTCTGTTTTTAGCATTTGTTGTTATAGCGACAACATAAATACATCATCTGTGAAAATTTCAACTGTGCATAGTAATAATGTAGGTATATTTCCGATACGTAAACGGGGACGACACAGGCCTAATACTACCTACAAATTTTTCCTGTTATGTGGTTTGATAAATTATAAGTACATAAGCTTTAATCAGCGAAATAAAATTTTATCTTGAAAATTGAACCCATGCCATGAATACCTTACTTTCCAACGATATAAAGCATTGTATTATATAAGTCTCTAATGATTCTCATAAAAATGTTTGTAATATTACAGTTTGAAATAATGCTTTTATGTATAATCATAATAACTCATAATGAATTTTCGTATAATTTTGTTAATCATATTTTTTTACATAAGTATAGTTATCATGAGTACACATTGTCATAAGTATTTAAAATTCTCATATAAATTTTATAATAATGGCTATTACTCATAATGTAAATTAATATAAATTTTTTTTAATATAACTATTTACGAAATCATTAAATTATTCCGCACCATAACCTAAACTATATGACCTGCATTGTATACATGACTCTGTAAAAACACTGTTCGCGTCTTAGGGGTAGCCCATGGGCCACCCCCGCCGCACCATAACCTATACTACATGACCTGGGTGGTCTATATGACTCTGCAATAACGAGTCTGCTGATGGCGGCTATTCTGACACATAGGTGATAAGCGTTATAACAATGCCCGGACGGATAAAACATTGTGAGAGTAAAAATTTTATATGAAATCTTTGGGTTAACCCCACTTTAGATGGGATAAGGTCCCTGTATATAAAAAAGTAAGGTAAGGAAGAATAAGATGTATATGTCTACATGAATATTATGAACAAAATACAATAATAATAAGGCCATTATGAGAAACCATTTTATGAATAAAATCAGATTATAAACTATGATTATGGCTACAGAACCATTATTACATTAACATTATGTGAAACAATAACTATGATAAAAAAGTTATGACAAAGTCCTTATGACATCCTTATTATGATTAAATACTTATGGGAAATGAGAGGATCCCGTATAATATTATTAATATTATACTATAACACTTATTTAAACGTTTACATGCTTAAATTATGTTGGCAATGGAAATTCAGTATTTTACAATGATTTACGCTTAACATTTTATTACATAAATATTCGTATTCAGCCACAATTCACAGCCGTTAATAATAAATGCATAAATTAATATTACTTACGCAAATGAGCGTGGGATGCATTCGCAAGAGTAACAGTGTTAAATTATGACCGGTGCTGTAGAATATAACGTCTTTATCTTTACAGGGGTAGACTAGACAGAGCCTAGCCCTCATATTAATAAAATATAACAAACGTTTGCTAAACGTGTTTTAGTCAAAATATGTTTTGTCTCGTTCTTTAACTGACAAATATTCAAAAGAGTGAAAGGGACAAAACATGTTTTTACTGAAATAGGCTAAGCAAACGGTGTTAATTATTAGGATTATGAGGGTTAGGCCGTAATACCTAAAGGCCACTTTTAGCGTGATAGTGGGCGAGAAGGTTAAATAACCGGCCAAATGCACAAAGATTTCCGTACCTTTATCTATAAAAAAAATCACGTTTGTAGTGTGGAAGACCCACTTAAATATTTATTTTATTCTATTCATAGTATTTGTTGTTATAGCGGCAACAGATATAAATCATCAGTGAACATTTTAACTGTCTGGCTGTCAGGGTTCACGAGATAAAGCCTGGTGTCAGACAGACAGACAGACTGACGTGATGGACGCACGGACCGCGGTGTCTTAGTAATAGGGTCCCGTTTTTATCCTTTGGGCACGGAACCTTAAAAAGGTAATAAAAATATGAAATGATGGTTACTAGCTACATCACCTATTGGCATGATTCAGATTATCTCGGCTTTTAGGTATGACATGCGCGCGAAGAGAAACAGTAGGTGAATTGTAAAATTTTCTGATCTTCCAGGCTAGCATGGAAGGTAGTAAGATTATAATGGATGCAGAATACATTTGTGCGAGTAACAGCGGTGAATTACGACAGGTTGAGTAGTTAATAATGCAATACAGACCTAAGAATTTCATTACAATTTTGTCTGTACAAATATTTAAGAGGCAGTTTAGTAACACTCCCTTTTGTGATATATAGCTACCATCCAAGGTTTGAATTATGTATCAACTACATTTTGTTAAAGTTTTACCTTTCGTTGTTTTAATAATATGTAAAGGAATAAAATATTACCTATCACTATTCTACACTAATAATATCAACATTCACTCTTATTCATTATCTAAACTAACTTATATAAAAGGATAAAAGGGTGTTAGACAGGGATGTGTAGCGTCACCTTGGCTGTTTAACCTATTCATGGACAGTTGTTTGACAAATCTGAAAGATGTTGAATGTGGTATTAGAATGGATGAGTTACTTATAAAGTGCCTCCTTTATGCTGATGACCAAGTATTACTTGCAGACTCAGAGGAGGAATTACAGAAAATGGTAACCGTTTTGAATGAAGCTTTGGAGAAAAAGGGAATGAAAATGAATGTGAGTAAAACGAAAGTAATGGTATTCGAGAGGGATGAATGTATAACAGAATGCAATATTGTGGTAAATGGGTGTACAGTGGAGCAAGTGGAAGAGTTTGTTTATTTGGGATGTAAGTTTACAAGAGATGGAAAGCACGAGAGTGATATAGAAAGAAGAGTGAATGCGGGAAATCAAGTGAATGGGGCACTACACTCCTTTATGAACAGCACGAAAGTGTCAAACACAGCACGTTTGGCTGTTCATAATGGAGTGCTGATACCGACGCTGGTGTATGGAAGTGAGAGTTGGGTATGGCAGAAAAGGCACGAAAGTAGAATAAATGCAGTTGAAATGAGAGCGCTGAGGAGTATGTGTGGTGTTACTTTGAAAGATCGGATTAGAAATGATGTCATAAGGGAGCAGTGTGGACTGAAAGAAGATGTAGTAACAAAAATTGAGAAAGGAATGTTGACATGGTTCGGACATGTAGAAAGGATGGATGAAAGGAGATTCACTAAAAGAGTCTACAAAGCAAACTTGAGTGGAAGAGCGGGTCAGGGTCGTCCTCGACGAACGTACCGCGATCAAATTGCAGACGTTTTTAAAAAAGGAGAGGTTAGAAGTACCCGTAACCGGCGGGCATGCATGAAGAGAGTGATGAGTGTAGATGAAGCGAAAGAGGTCTGTCAGGATCGTAGCAAGTGGAGGTCCTTAGTCTCTGCCTACCCCTGTGGGAAACAGGCGTGATAATATGTATGTATGTATGTATGTAAACTAACTAATAAACGTAGATGCACACTTATTTTTTTGCAAAAAAAAGAAGAGTCATTTTAATCCACACCTACGTTACTAAACTGACATTAAACGAGGTTCGCACGGGGCGGGCCCTTGCTTTATTAATACCCCTCTTTCAATATATTTTTCCGTTGCCATATTAATACCGCCAGATGCACAAAGAGCCCTCTTTATACGGATAAGGGTTCTCGCACTAATACATGCTAAACTCTGTACTAAAATATTATTAATGTGACATAAAAAATGTAAAGTTATTTTTTCACCCCAAAAAAAAGGTAATATTAAGATATTTTAGTTATGTCATCTTAAAAACATATACTAGGGCGTATTTGAACGTTTAAACTAGGAGGTGGTTTTATTACTAAAAAGCAGGGTTTGGACGGATTAGGTTAACCTAACCTAAATAATCTGTTATTCACCCAAATTGAAATGGGTTAACATATATTTTGGTTAACCGAAATAGAATGTTAACCTGTAACTGCGGTTAACTTTTACCGAATCGACATATAGATTTCTGCATGATACTACACGTTTTTCATTCCTCGTCACATGGTCACTGTACCTATTCCTACAAAAGCGCTTGCATGACTCAACCAAACGGCTGTGCATCACCGAAAACCTAATTAACCTATTCAGATAACGATTACTGTTACCCTTATTGTGTGGGTAACCGAATCAAAAGATTAACCGAAAAAGGGTTAACTGATACAACCCGGTTACCGTTATGAATGGGTTTTCCAAACACTGCTAAAAAGTTAAAAATATAATTATACATGGACTAATCACTAAGATTGAGCTTATCCCAAAGTAAGTTCGAGACTTGCGTTATGGGATACTAACTCAACGATACTATATATTTAATAACCAATTTATTTATAGATAAACATCCAAGTCAATCTAGAAAACATCATTTTCCATTTTGACCTGACCGTCGAAGGAACCCGGGACCTCCGGTGTGACAGCGTGGCATGATGAACACTTGGCCACAGAGATCGTAATATGGCATATTATATGTTACGTGGGCGCACTATAAGTTTCCGGAATGAATATGAAAAAATACTATTAAAGGTACAAAATTAATTTATTGTTTTTCAAAATAATCTCCCTTGGCGTCTATGCACTTTTTCATTCGACGAAACCAGTTTTGAAAACTTTTGTGCCACTCCTCTGTGGTGACCTCTGAAACGTGTTTTTCATACTCCTCGACAGCCTCTTCTGGTGATGAAAATCGTTGACCGCGTAATTGGTTCTTAATTTTTGGGAACAGAAAAAAGTCACAAGGTGCCAGGTCGGGACTGTATGCAGGATGACTCATGAGTTCTACATTTTTCGCCTTCAAAAAGTCGTTTGTCTGTCTGGCCGTGTGAGAACTAGCATTGTCGTGGTGCAGGATGATACGGCGTTTACGGTTATTTTTACGGAGTTCGTCAATAACTTCCGGCAAACAAATGGTCGTGTACCAGTCACTATTCACTGTACGACGATTCTCTAAAGCAACAGTAGCCACGTGTCCAGTTTTATTAAAAAAAGAAGCAATCATCCGCTTAGATGCACTTTTCACGCGCGCCACTTTGGTTGGTTTCGGCTTATCTTGAAAGACCCATACGCTCGATTGCTGCTTTGTTTTGGGATCTTAGCAATAAATCCATGTTTCGTCACCTGTTACTATGTCCCACACCAAATTTGACGCACCTTCGTTGAATCTGGTAAGCATGGCACTGCACCAAGTCACGCGGTCCGTTTTTTGAGCCTCGGTCAAGTTGTGTGGGATCCACCGCGAGCACAGCTTTCTCACACCCAAATGTTTGTGTAGGATTAATTGAATTTGACTCATGCCTATTTCTAAGGATGCGCGAATTTCATGGTAGGTCACATGCCTGTCTGTTTCAATCATACGGCGCACAGCATCGATGTTTTTGTTGGTCACAGCGGTGGACGGCCGACCATCGCGAGATTCGTCACTGAGATTGATACGACCACGCTTGAATTCTGCAAACCAGCTATAAACAGTTGTCTTGCATGGTGCTTCATTGCCAAAAGCTGTTTCAAGCCGAGCGATGCTCTGTTGAGCTGTCAAATTACACTTTAAATCGTAGAAAATCATACTACGAAAATTTTCCCGAGTTAAATCCATGTTGATGCAGACACACAATTTTTAAATGGCGCCACAAGGTAAAAACAAAAGACAGTCAGATGAAACAAACTGCATTCTACAGCCAAAGAGTTCTATTTTCAAATGTTGCAATAAATTTTTAAATATTGTTTATGTAAGTGGCCACTTCCGGAAACTTATAGTGCACCCTATGTATTCGTCGTAATCACAGTAACTACACAACTAACAAGTTTTGCAACAAACAATATAAAAATGGTAAGTATTTTTTTTATTTATTATTTTGGACCACAAACAAGTTCACAGTTAAATAAACATTTTAAAAATAAAACTAAATGACTTAGTATAACAGTGAACTCAGCGATGAATAACAGTGAACTCAGCGATGTATAACAGTGAACTCAACGATGTTTGCAGAATCACAGAATGAGTACATACTCGTAAATAGTACTTGCAGAGCATAATATTGCCTGTCTTATAGCATTCATAATACCACTTCTCTATCATTATCATCAACTTTAAATTGTTTCATTATTTTAATAAAAAAATCCATTTTTTTATGATAGGAAAAAGAAACACAGTTAATTTCTGCAAGATTCATTCTGAATATATATATGGAAGGGTATTTTTACCACAGTGAAAAAAATTTTAAAATTTTTTTTTTCGCGGAAATCAACATTTCCCAAGAACAATGAAATTAAGTAAAAGAAAATTAAAGACTTCTTATACAAACGCACGACCAGCTGATTCATGTTATTGTAAGAGGTAGTTTTTTTTATATATATGTAACTAGCTGCATCCCAAGTTTTGCCTGCATGGTCAAGTTTTTTCGCTGTTAGCCGCTTTTAGTAGAGTTTCATATAAACTTTCACCTCTTATTTAACCCTCTTAAAGATTTTTTTGAAATAGTAATACAGTAAACATTTCTTTTGAGAGTTCATATGTTATTTTTTACATTTCTAACTTTAAATTGGACAAATTTAAAATTCAAGTTTTATACAAATTTTCAACAATTTACGGAATGAATTTTCAAAATTTTTGGGGTTCCGTACAAAAAATGAAAAACGGAACCCTTATAGGATCACTTGTGCGTCAGTCCGTCCGTCCATCTGTCACAGCCAATTTGCTCCGAATCTACTGGACCAAATCAGGTGAAATTTAGAGATAGATAGTTTAAAAAAAAGTTTTTCAAACTTTACTGCGTCATATATCAAATAAAAGGACTTATTATGAGGATTTTAAATATATCTTTGTTATTATTTTAAATTAAATAGTTTTGATTTTATTCGTAAAAGAAGACGAAAATTTACCATTACCTTTTATTATCCGTTCCCCCCCCATCCATTACCCCCCCCCCGCTGATCTCCGAAACTACAGAGCCAAAAATTTCGAAAAAAAATCAAAGTATAGTTTTTTGCTTGTAGATAACAGAAAAAATAAGTAAACAAATATATTTTTGAAATAAGGGTCATTTTCGAGGGTCATATTAGAAAATAAAAATAAAAGTTTTGCAAACCTTAATGTATCATATATCAAATGGTAGATTACAGGAAAAATAATATAAGAGTATATGAATTGAAAATAAAGTAGTAAACTCAGTATAATACGTTCACTTACGGAAAATCTTTGGTATTGTACGGAACCCTCTCCACGCGAGTTCAACTCGCACTTGCCCTGTTATTTTTAAGTGCACATCAATCATCATATAAGGAACATTTGTGCAAAATTTCATGCTTCTAGACCCAGAGGTTTCAGCTGTGCTGTAATTGATCAGTCAGTTTTTTATTTTATATAATATAGATTTCACTTATTTAGCACTGAAACTTCTGTTTGTTTATGTCTTCCGAGTTAGTAATCATAAAACATTTTTTTAATTTATTCCAAACATTGTACTTATATCATTGTACTTTTTATTTAGCGAAGAGAATATCATAAAATTACTAAAGTTTTTGCTGCAAAACTTTAGACAAAACCAACATTAATAAACAAACTCAATATAAAGTTCAATATTAGCACAATTAATATCCAATAACTGAGCTGTCATATTCCAACAATGACACTAAATTTTGAGAGAGTATGCCCTATTATGCGCATTCAAGAATCTGAATTCAGTATGGAGTTTGTACACTAATTTATTTTGCAAACAAATATTTTAATGTCACTTTTAAGTTCAGAAATATAGGTCCGGTTTTGTTTTCGCTCAAAACACACCCGGTTTCAGATAGTGGTAACGACGTCAGACCGATTCGGTAATCGGAACGGAGGTATAATATATGTCTATACAAATACATATATGGCGCAAATGTCTTCTAATAGCCTGATTAGTTGCTGCCGGTGAGAATATTTCCATTGACTACTTTATCCTTTTTTATCGATCTAGTGCTATGAATGGATCAGTAGATATGACTATGAATGGATCAATATAAAATGACTGCTAAAAATAATAAAACCCAAGGATTGAAAAACAATGTCATTTTATTTATCCTCAAAATAAATGCTCCGTGCAAACTCTACTGTGTTATAAGCTCCTCGGTCGCGCCCTATTATGCGATACAAACTACCCTCGTCGAGACGAATGCTTTGTCTCCTGTTGATGACGCAGTGAATTATGCTGCATTATGAACTGCTTAAATTAATGCCGGTTTATTTCTTAGATATACTTACTGTTGCTGTAAGAGATTTGTCATTGTTTAAGTGTTCTAAATGATTTAATGCTCTCACCACTGGGACAAAAGCCTCATGCTCTCGTACGCTGTACGTTCACACTATCATTAGGGAACTATAACATTTTTAAGTCATTATTTTTTACAATGTTATAGACTAGAGTGGAAATTGGAAGTAGAAAATTTTCTACAGACAATGTGGGCACATCTAGCAAATTGTACATTTGGGGAACCCTATGGATATTAGATATATAAAAATAGAATTAAAACTTTCCAATGATACATTGCTTTATAAATATACAAAAAATAATATTATACAATTAAACATACCTATTATTTTCTTTTTGACATGTATTTATTTTTTTTGCTCGCAAACCTGCTGGTAAGATTGTTACTGTTGGAATATAAATTATGATATTTTTGGACTATTTCTCTCTCTTTCATTATCACCGGTAAATCAAATAGTTGATAAAGTCCTTATATAAGACTCGTATGAGTCCGTAGTCGTCTTATATAAGCAATTTTTTTTAGAATCTTACATGCTCAGGAACTAATAAATCGACATGAAATTTCGACAAAACATTCCAAACAATTTTGTGGAATTTCCGACGAATAGAAAAGGAAATTTGGGTTCTCGGAGAACTTCCATTCACCATAGGTAATTATTTTGACAATTGGCAAGGAAACTTCGTTTGTTATGAATCGCCGTTTTAAAAAATTTGTTCTCGATTTTCACATGTTTTGTTTCATCATAACGAGATTTTTACTTGTTATTTTTATTTAGGACTAGCTGCGCCCTGCGGTGTTACCCGCGGAAAAAGTATATGTGTTAATAAAGGGTGTCAGCTTCCTGCATACTAAATTTTGTCAAAATAAGTCCAACCATTTGCGCGTGAAGAAGTAACCAGCACACACACACACACACACACTCACAAACTTCCCCTTAAATATATTAGTGTGATTTTTTTTTATATAAAAGCTTTATTGAGCCAAAAGCTACAATAGATGGACTTAATGAGTTAATGCTTAGTAATTATTATCTTATTATTATTTTTGATAATGATCTCTGTGGCGTATTAATAACCACGGTATTACTCCACTCGTAGGTCCTGGGTTCAAACCTCAGCCAGGGCAAGAAAATGACCTTTTTCAAATTGTCCTCGATCGTGGGTGTTTAGCCCACAACACAAGTTTAAAAACTTATAGCTTAGCGCAAGCTCAATCTGGATGTAATTTATCTTCATCTATTTTTTATTTAATTATTTTACTAAATATTTGAAAGAATTATATTCTAAATCAAACAGAAAATGCAAGGCAATTGATATAATAGAAAATGCAAAGTTTAATCCATACCTTTAGAATTTTAAACATTTCCGCATCATTAATACAGATTACATTACAAATATGTTATCACGTGTTCATCCCTGGCGAGACAAAGCCTAGAGCCGTAAGATGCAACATTAATACCTGTTCTAAAGCCATTTCCCTCATTATTGAACTTAAAGGCCGAGATCGATAAATGCACTTAACCTAGCACATAATGTAGTTCTTTCCACACTCTAAGTGCTAAATCACTAATGCCGCTGATTCGATTCCCTGCAGAGGCAACTTTATAAGATTTTCCTGGATCTAGTTCGCTTGGATAGACTAGTCGACTTTACGTCGTCTTGTTTAGCAATAAAATTGTGAGTTTATTTTGTTCTTTTCTTTTAAAGTTAAAAGTTTGGTTTTGGTTCTTTATTTTTTTAAACGGATTCCTTTTATATGTAGAGGTACAATACTTACTATCTGACTTGGCTTGAGAAATAGCCCCAGAAGATGTCTCTACATTTCACATTGTGAAAAAAAGTCTGCTGGAAGAAATTTCTCTAGAAATAAGTAGCACCTATGTAATTTGTTTACTTCTATAAATTCATGACGATGATGTAGAAAATCTTACGAGCATGAAAAGTAAAAAAGATTTATTCATCGTTTTCGAAAAATATTTATTATAAATGAGAGTTGCGCCGGCCTTTGTAAAGTACCTTAAGTAAATGATGTTAACTTAAATGTTGTTGTCTTTTTGTCTTCCCATATCCTCTTATTAAGGGTCCTTTTTTTTTTAATGGAGGAAAGATCCCTGTTACGGATACCCGTCAGCCTGTGGGGGAGGCTGTTGGGTTATGTGGGACTCCACGCCAGAGCGACGTGCCTACCCACTAAAAAACCTCCGGAGTTCCATCTCAACCGCTTTTGCCGGGGACACGGGAACGGAAATACATCCGCGAACCCCGGCGCGGCTGGCCGCCAAAGCGGCCCCTCCTCGGGGGCGTCACAGCGCCCCCCCACTCACCAAGTCGGCGCATCCGGAACTCACGGATGCGCCGTACCTCCTCGGCCCAATTGAGAGGCGGCAAACTCCCACGCAGTCCACCGCCTGTGGACCCATGGGAGCCAGATAAACCGGCTCCCAGCGGCGGAGAAGATGAAAGGCTCCGCCGCTTGCCTCTCGCCGCAAACGCGGTGCGGCACCGCTCGGTCGCGGAGGATAGGGAGAGCGGCAACGTAACACCGACACTCCTCCTCCTCCGCGACCGATCCCCAACCACAGCCACGGCGGTGTGGCCCCGCCTGAAGCGCCGGGAGGGCAATGAATCATTCCCCTCCTGGCGGCCCCACCCCGGGTGGGGGGAGAACTTCCCACTCCCCCGCCGCCCCATTGGGCGCATCCCTACAGGCTCAAGGCCGAAGCCGAGCCCGCGGGAGCGCCCCTGCCCGGGTGGGGGGAGATCTTCCCACTCCCCCGCCGCCCCAATGTGGGCGCTCACTGCTGGATGACGTCAGCAGGAGCGCCCCCTCGCGGGTTCCTCTTAGCTTCCCCGTGGCTCGAGGCTACCACGGGTACTGAGCCCCCCCGGTACGACAAACCGGGAACCCATTGGGGGGGCTTATTAAGGATCCTACCTTATGTAGCTACAATGTGAGCCAGACGCGCCCGACTTAGAATACACCTCTTGCCAAATTAAACATCGTCACATCTCCATACAGTTTGCATACATTATAAAAGTTAAAATAGCAAGCTCGTTAAATTAATTACAATACAAAGAGTGTTTTCTTATTTTAAATTAATTGAAATAAATAGGGATGACGATAGGGTCAGATAAATATGATTGTAATGAATCTGTCATTTAGATTATCCAAAAATAATAGAATTTTTTTTCACGTCCTACCTATTAAAAGAAAGATTAAGGAATTAAAAGTATAGATAGGTTTAAGGAAACAATAATCACCGATGAATTTCAACTTTTTTTTAAAGAAAACGTTAAAGCTTTTGTAACATTGCCGCTATTTTAATTATTTTTAGGTCTTTGAGGTCTCAGATCGTTTTTGACCCAGAGTCTAAAAGATTCCCAAGAAATAGAATCACTCTACATTAAGAGCTCTGTGTCAATGTGACATCCGTTTGATGCCGCAAACTGGTGTGTGTATGTCACGTTAAAATAAAAGACTTTACTTTTATGATTACTTATTTACTTGAATGTATATTTCGCCAATTTGCCAAGAAAATATTGACGTTCTCACTTAAAACTATAAACAGTAGTTCATAAAAGAGTTCGAAGGCTTGATCAAGACATTTAAATGATATCTCAGTTTCTTTTCTAATAAATTATTTCAAATGGACGGCATGGACCCCGACAAATTCATGTATTAACTACGCAACGGAATTTATTGCGTTTCTTAGAAGTATATTTTTTTATTTCCCCCAGTGAGCAAACCCCAAGGGAGTGCTATTTCTGACCTGTTGTATTCCGTGAAAGAGAAACGTGAAAGCGCTTGTAACATGCCGCCACAACGCGAAGTAAACAAAGTGGGTGTCACGCGACAGAGCCACTTTGATACTTGACACGCGAGTACATTGCATTATTCACGTGAACACGCAGTGCACGCATTTTATGAAGTTTTTACGGTCACTGTGTCAAAGGATGGATATTTATTTATGTTTTATTTGTTGCGCGATGAATAAATGAACAAAAAAAATTTGTTTTTTATAATAATGTACCGAAACTTGGTTACCGCCACTTAAAAAGTAACTAGTAACCTTCTTCTTAGATACCTATATAATTTGAAGAGCTTAATAGCCCAGCAGAAAAAAAAACCATATAAGCACTTACATTATGTTCAGTGACTCTTATGTCTAACACATACATATATTGGTGATCACAAACATAAAAAAAGATCTTTTTACCAACTTCACGCTAGACGTGGCCGTTGTCGAGTGATGAAACCACGCATATGCGACTAAATACGACTTTATGTGTGTAACATTGTAAGGGCGCGTTCAGACGACACGCGCATGCCAAGCGCACGCCTAGCGCATGACAAGCGCGTTTTGAATTTGTTACATATAGTTTTAATCCAGTCACACATCAATACAATTCAAATTGCATTTACCGAAGTCCAGTCCGGGCGAGCGCCGGGCGGGCGCAAGGCGGAGGCAAGGCGAGCACGTGGCGTAGGCAAGGCGTGCGCGTGTGGACTTCGGTAAATGCAATTTGAGTTGTATTGATGTGTGATAGAACTCAAATAATATGCAACAAATTTCAAAGCGCGCTAGGCATGTGGACTTGGCTTGCGCGTGTCGTCTGAATATGCGCTAACAATCTCTATGTACCTAGTACTAGAACTTAAGAGAAACGACAGTAAAGTTAATTTTATTATCTCTAACTTCCGACTTCAAAAAAGAAGGAGGTTATTAATTCGAATGTATGTTCCCCGATTATTTGAAGACGCCGGGACAATTTGGAAAATTCTTTTTTTTTTTTTTTTTGGTTGAAAGAACATGCTTGTGAAGTGGCTTCATACTAATTTTATCATAATCAGTTGAGTAGTTTGGCGTCAATTAATAGTTATAAAAAAATATCTTGTTTTTCGTGTGTGTGGTGGCGAACAGTGGTATCAGATTTTTCAACCTGCCTAAAGGCATCTCACATAGCTTACAACTATGATAGCCGGAACCGTCGGCTTAACATGCCTTCCGAAGCACAGATGAGCTCTAGAAATTATCTTTCTAACTTTTTGATCCTCCGAAGCCTAAACTTGCCAATATTGAAAAGGGTAGAATTACGATCTCAAAGGTACCCATCAATTGCGATGCGCCCTCAGCCTCGCTTGACATTTCCTACCGTACTTCATTCACCTGCAGCATTGATAACCCGGCTCTATAAGATTGATCTGAGGAACGATAAAAACGGAACTGTTGGCCTGATTTGTGTGACATTTAACTTGGAAGTTTGAATAGAACTTTACTTTTAAATCTTTCAACATCATGGCCAAAGAGTAAAAACAAATTTTAGGTTCTTAAAGAGATAATCTGGCATAAAACCCATCTTGTGTCTCTTTCCCATTACTACATGGGACTTTGCTAAACGTCAAAAATAAAACTAGTTTGCTGCTTAAAACGAATTTTTTTTAGTGACGTTGTCCACGTCCAATGACATTGACTTATTTAGGTGAATTTTATATTTAGTAGAGTGATACACGCAATGGTGTATCTCATACAAAAAAAAATTCGCCACTACGTTTCAAAACAGGTTATAGGTACTTACGAGACTTCAACTCGAAATCTATATATATACCTCCTCCATATATGTCTATGTGTCCGGCCAACATTCAAAAATCTATACCAGTCAAGGTGTTAAGCTTCTTCTCATTACCAACTTATAATGACACTAATGTCATTTATAAATGTTGTATGTTGTATGTTGACAGACAAAAATGCTGTTGTTATCAGTACCGTATTGACATTCATACATAGGGCGCACTATAAGTTTCCGGAACTGGCCACTTTCATAAACAATATTTAAAAATTTATTGCAACATTTGAAAATAGAACTCTTTGGCTGTAGAATGCAGTTTGTTTCATCTGACTGTCTTTTGTTTTTACCTTGTGGCGCCATTTAAAAAATCGTGTGTCTGCATCAACATGGATTTAACTCGGGAAAATTTTCGTAGTATGATTTTCTACGATTTTAAGTGTAATTTGACAGCTCAACAGAGCATCGCTCGGCTTGAAACAGCTTTTGGCAATGAAGCACCATGCAAGACAACTGTTTATAGCTAATTTGCAGAATTCAAGCGTGGTCGTATCAATCTCAGTGACGAATCTCGCGATGGTCGGCCGTCCACCGCTGTGACCAACAAAAACATCGATGCTGTGCGCCGTATGATTGAAACAGACAGGCATGTGACCTACCATGAAATTCGCGCATCCTTAGAAATAGGCATGAGTCAAATACAATTAATCCTACACAAACATTTGGGTGTGAGAAAGCTGTGCTCGCCGTGGATCCCACACAACTTGACCGAGGCTCAAAAAACGGACCGCGTCACTTGGTGCAGTGCCATGCTTACCAGATTCAACGAAGGTGCGTCAAATTTGGTGTGGGACATAGTAACAGGTGACGAAACATGGATTTATTGCTACGATCCCAAAACAAAGCAGCAATCGAGCGTATCGGTCTTTCAAGATGAGCCGAAACCAACCAAAGTGGCGCGCGTGAAAAGTGCATCTAAGCGGATGATTGCTTCTTTTTTTAATTAAACTGGACACGTGGCTACTGTTGCTTTAGAGAATCGTCGTACAGTGAATAGTGACTGGTACACGACCATTTGTTTGCCGGAAGTTATTGACGAACTCCGTAAAAATAACCGTAAACGCCGTATCATCCTGCACCACGACAATGCTAGTTCTCACACGGCCAGACAGACAAACGACTTTTTGAAGGCGAAAAATGTAGAACTCATGAGTCATCCTGCATACAGTCCCGACCTGGCACCTTGTGACTTTTTTCTGTTCCCAAAAATTAAGAACCAATTACGCGGTCAACGATTTTCATCACCAGAAGAGGCTGTCGAGGAGTATGAAAAACACGTTTCAGAGGTCACCACAGAGGAGTGGCACAAAAGTTTTCAAAACTGGTTTCATCGAATGATAAAGTGCATAGACGCCAAGGGAGATTATTTTGAAAAACAATAAATTAATTTTGAACCTTTAATAGTATTTTTTCATATTCATTCCGGAAACTTATAGTGCGCCCCACGTATTATGCATTGAGGAAAGAAAAGAAAAACAGTTGTTTCGATATTGCACATATTCCTATATTCCAAATTTATTTATTGTTTATTAGTTTCGTCGCAAAAGCTGAGCAAAGGCGTCAAATATCATGTTAGTGTACTTTACTAAAATTTAACTAATATAAGTACATAATATATATACCTAAGCTTAGGATAACAACTGCGACAAAAGCTGAGCACTGTCGGGCGTAAAATCCGTGACATTTCTATATAACTGACAAGTATGAGCCGTTAGCGACTGCAGTTTAATAGCATATAAAATTTATGACAATATCTTTCATATCTTGCACCTGCACCTGCAACATTTTATAACATTAGATAAGGCGCTTTAAAAGATATTGCAAGTATGAAAGACAAAGAGTTAATAGAAATCCCAAGAGAACCTCACAATTTTCCAGTAGTGGTCACCAAGCTAGTCCGCCACCTAGAGGTCCCGGGTTCGATCCCCGGTGAGGGCAAGTTGGAAAATGGTATTTTTCAAATTGTCCTGGGTCTTGAATGTTTATCTATATATTTATATGTAATTAAAAATAGTATCGGTGAGTTAGTATCCCATAACACAAGTCTCGAACTTACTTTGAGACTAGCTCAATCAGTGTTATTTGTCCCTATATATTTTATTTTCCAACATAAAAAGTATCTTATGTGTTACAGTAATTAGCTAATAACCAACTTCCAAAATGGAGGAGGTCGATTCAGCGCGATCTTTTTTTATGTTTGTTTACGGATTATTCGAAAAGGCCTGGACTGACTTGAAAAGAACAAAACAGATTAAAAAATTATTTTAATTTTAATTTTTTAATTTAATTCAATCCGTTCTGCCGTTTTAGCGTACGCGGAACAAACATTCACACACATGTATCCATCCATAAAATTTACGCATTTATTATACTTATTCTTAGGATTGCCATTGAGGAACAAGATATCTTTTCAAAAACCAAAAGCCAATTACGGAGAAATTTCGAGCAAAATCTCAAATTGTATAAATTTTTATAATGTGCCTTTTTAAGCCCTTCCATTTGATATGACGATGGTTACTTTTTGACCGAAAGAGGGCGCCATATTGAATTTTTTGTGACGTCACCTAGCCTATATATAGGCGAAACACATAACCCTTCTTTTGGCTTCGCCGTGGGCGGGTAAAAATTATGATTCCCTTAACACAAAGTTTGTGACAGGGAAAGAGGTCTGTCTAAACCTTTTGAAAGATCCTGTTTGAAAATTTTACACAGAATAAATCTAACAATGCATTTCAAATGAATGCAGATTCACAACTTTGGTTTTGTAACCGCTGACGGCTATGCAGGAAAATGGTAGACTTTGCGGCGAGAGCAGTTTGCACCAGTTACCTTCAAACAAATAAAGTTACACCTCAAATAGCTACACATTGAGTTTTAGTTTCCTTAAAAAAAAGTACAGATATACTCACTAGAAAACTAGCCAACTATAAAATTTTATTAGCCGTTTGAGATAGTAATAATTTATTTCAATTGAGATCGCCAATCTCGTTAGATCACGATCTTAAGTCTTAAGATCTGGCGTACATATATACATCATTTCAGCTGCATAACGTCCACTGCAGGACATAGGCCTCTCCCAAAGATTTACAAAATGACCGATCTAGAGCGGCCTGCATCCAGCGCTTTCCAGCGACCTTTGTCAGGTCGTCAGACCACCTTGTGGGTGGGTGGGTACATATGTACATAATTAATTAATTAGGTAATGAAAAACTTTTTATTGCACGAATTCATAAACATGTTTTTTTTTTAACTATTGAAATATAAAATATATGTAACGCCCGCGTAGTGAATAAATAATGGTCAGTCGTATCGCTTAGTAGAGAGAGAATAAATACAAACCCGAAACAGATATTCTAACAGACCAAAAAGTATTGTCGATGAAGAAAAAATAGAGAGCGATCTAAGAAAACTCAAATACCTGGCTACTTATTTATTTATAAGCTCACATCTCTAGCCCAAAGGTTGCGAGATGGATGGGATACGACCTTTTTATTTGCCAAGTTATTATCATCTCGAACTACGAAAATCTGTTGACGAATTTAGCGGGAAAAGGAAAACAATTTTGTTTTGGATAAAAAACTAGCTTTTCCCAGTGAGTTTGGGTATGTCACTCGGGAAAATTTTATTTAGTATTTATTTATTCTCCACTGATTCTATTTTTACAGGTTTGTACCCAAAACAATAGAATTATCGTAAGACAGGAATAAACAGACATATACATATTTATACTTTCACGTCTTTATCTTTAATCTATCCTACCCGAATTTTTTAGGGTCCAGTCCTCATTAATGGGGGCACCATTTACAATAAATTATTTTTTGAGGATGTGAAGCTTTTTTCTACAGCGGCCAATGTGCGTTGAAAAGCTCCACGTTGTCACTTTAAACAGTAGTTGATAAAATAATTAAAAGGGTTATCTAGGGTTCGGTCAAGTCAAAATTTTTAATGATATCTCCATTTCCTTTAAAATAATTTATTTGAAATGGGGGCAGCACTGGACCCCGAATAAATTCAGGTAATGGGCACGGCAATGCATTTATTTTCTCGCTGCTCTAAGCAGACATAGTACAGGGCCGCAAGATCCAAAGACCACGTTTAGCGGGAGACGTGATAGTGGGTGAGAAGGTGGGAAAAAAACGAAAAAAGTGAGTTTCTAGCCACATCGCCTGAGATCAAAATAGCTTATAATCAGTGATCAGATAATCAGGCGCTTATTTGCTTAAACTTCACGCAGCATATAACACAGCGTTGATACAACCACCAACCTGATAAAAATAATAATGTTTCGCACGCAGCATCATTCTAGCCATTACGAGTACATTAACTACATGTAGCTTTAAACAAGTCGTGCACGGGCTAGTAGTGGATCACACAGCTACATGTAGTTGTGTAAATCGCTAGAATGATGCTGCAAAACATAATTATTTTTATCAGGTTGGTGGTTGTATCAACGCTGTGTTATGTGCTGCGTGAAGTATCGAGATTGGGTAAAAATGCTTTGGTCCGCCTATCCGGCTGTCAGTTTGTCTAGTTGTTCTCGCCTACGGTCGCATTTCTCAACCGATTCTTGTAAAATATTGTGAGATTGTTCCAAAATTACATAAAATTATTTTGCAGTTTCAGTTTTTCGAAATTTTCCAAAATTACTGAAATATGGGGTTTGAAAACTTTAAAATATCATATTTCAGTCATTATGAAAAAAAAAAGTCATATTTACTTTTTTTTACCCTTTTTTAAGACGCAACTATTTTGTCCGAACAAATTTTTTATCCGATAAACTTCAACGGGTCGGGGTGACTCGAGAGGTCTAAAAAAAGCTCACAGAGCAACTACAAAAAATCAATGTATAGTTAAAAATAAAGTCTCTTGCCGCCATCTGTCCTTCTATATGTATCTCTTCAACTACGACAGAGGGATTCAAGAGGAAGGTTTATGTATATAAAATTATTCCTGTGCCAAGCCGGGGCGGGCCGTTAGTTTATTGATTACCAACATTACACACCTAATATTTCTACTGATTTAGGTTCGTAATTATTATTCCTTCATATCTAAATATTGCCTCATTTCCATTCCAGCCTATATTTCCATACAATCCGGGCATACCCACAACCCACAAGGTTTTCATAACACGCGTCTTCCAAAAAGATATAATCTGCTATCTGATTACCCCTCGCCGCTCCCCCTCCAGGCCTCGTCAATCACTTTGTCTGAGATAGCCAGTCTTTTTGCCACTATTGTTTCGGCGCCGACCAAATTGATGACGTTTAAAAGAAAGGGTGCCTTGCCTTTTGTTAGGCCTTCTTTCGAATCATCACTGTTTTTACGAAATGGTCAGTACCTGGAAAAGGCTAGAGCACATTGTTTAAATTTTTCTGTTTTTCTTCTGTGTTGCCAACACACACTCTTTAGATAGATTTTAGAAGCTGTCTAAAATATTTTCGGAAGTTCCGGGTTCTATCACCGGACAGTGCAAGTTGGAAATGGCCTTTTTATTATAAAATATAAATCGTTTAGTTATTATCCCATAACACAAGTGTAAGCTTATTTTGGGGACTAGCTCAATCAGTGTAAATTGTCCCTATATATTTATTTATTTTGAGTTATTTTGTCGTAATTATATGTATTTGGAAATGTAATTAAAGTCTGGCTGGACTGATTTGTCATGAAAAGTCTCTAAAATTAAAAAAAAGGCGAAAATTTTTTAAAGAAGTGGGTAGGTTAGGTATTTCTCTATGTGAATTTTTATGTGGTTAATTTCACATCGCTAATTGAGAAAAGACTAGCAAGAACAATTTCAGTAAACATGTACTTTCTTTCTTTAGGTGCGATTAAACCAAAGAGGTTAAAAGGTGGTTTCAAGCTTAAAAAACCGCTAAAACCAACTTTCCTTCAAAATTACCGTGATTAAAAGCCAGCATACGCTCAATAGCTATATCTATATCAACTATAGATGAGTCGGTCGGCACTTTCCGGCCTGAATAAATAACGAAGCAACGCCTTAAGCGACGAATTAAAATGAGATTATTTCGACGGTGTAAACTCACCCTGACACCTAGAGCTCTATCTCTTTCCAGACAGATAAGTTGGTGAAGGACAGGTCATCATTTCGCAGAAATCTTATGTGGAATAAATTATGAAGGCAGAGTTGTGAAACTTTAATATAGCTGGAAGGCAACAGAAGTCATGGTAAGATGCATACCAAGGAATCGAAAATCTAAAGCAAAAACGCAACTAAACTAAGTACCCTTTTGTTATTTATTTCTGACATTATGAGTCTATTTACGAGAAGCTCAATTTTGGCGCTATTTGTTTATTTTAAAAACTTTTCGAGTAGATATAAATAGATAAGGGCCAATCATACATTTAAGTTTTAAGTAAGTTTATACTTATATTGTGTGAAATCAACACAATGACACTATATTTACAAAATAAATCATTACATAGTGTAGATATACTGGATATCATCAGATATTAAACAGAAATAGAAAAAGAAAAAATATATTTCTTGGAAATGAAATTTACTTGTATTTAGTATTTTTTGTAGCGTCTGAATAATTTCGAAAGTTTATAAACAAGAAAAGTTTTATTATTCAGGTAGCCTGTAAATGTTAGTACCTTTCCTCCATCCTTTTTCTAAACAAGACTTTGTTTAAAAGTAGTTAGAATTTGCGGCCGAAACTCTCTCTCTCTATTTTATTTAATGTCTTTTATTTATACTCTTGAAAAATATTTGACACATCGGTGAGTTACTTTTTTTTGGCGTTAAGAAGAACCATGAATAACGTTCTTTCAAACAATGAAATACACTCCTTTATCCTAGCGCCTTCCTTGCATCGCAAAAAGCCGGGACGCGCTTTCCCGCTGTTTCTTCTCCAAATATAATATGCATATCGATGGTCACCCAAGGATGCCGAAATCCATGCGAAATCGGGATGAAATAGATGGGACAGTCAACACAAACATATACACCGTCATTACCAATCTGTGTCAGAAGGAGGATTATGTTTTTCGAATGTATGGTTGTATGTTTATACATTTCTATGGGAAGTCCTGCAGCCTAAACGGCTTGATGGATCTAAGGTTGAGAGGTGTCGTTAGTTCGTATTAACTCTGAGAGTTACAGTGGGTGTATAAAATGACAGTCGGGTTTCTTGTTTTTTTAATAATTATTTGTTTCATGGTATTATAAGTAATTATAAATATATACATATATACGGGCCAATCACACAGATTAAGCTAGCCCCAAAGAAAGTTCGAGACTTGTGTTACGGGATATTAACTCAACGATACTATATTTTATTACAAATACATATGTGTAGAGATAAACATCGAACGCGGGACCTCCGGTGTGACAGTGTGGCATGATAACCACTAGGCCAAAGAGGTCGTTAAGTATTTATCATAGACCTAGAACTTTTTACTTTTATAGTCTATCAGTTGAGCAAAGACTAAATTACAAATTCCGATGAAATTAAGAAATATCATATCTGCAACTTTTTCTGTGAGACTGTAAGCCATATTCCAGAACCAATTAATCCTAACCTCGTTCCTCCAATTCCAGTATCACTCTAGCGAGACGGAGGTCATATGCAGACTGCATATTTTATAATGATTTAACATCAAACTTCGGAAAGTGGGTCAAATTTTCTCGACGAATACCTTGAGAACGTTTAGCGGGAATTTAGACTTAACATTTTTAATTATCTCTTTTTAAAAGTTAAAAATGCTCTTTAAATTAATTAAGTTCCATCTCGTTATGATATTCTGAGTGCCTTTAAAAATTAGATGGTCTTTTCTTCGTTGACATTGTTTAATTAAAAAGTGACAGATTTCAATTGCAAGCCAGTCTAGAAATGCAAAAGAAAATTGTTTGTTGCGACACAAACAGACGCAAGCGAAGGTTATTTTTGTTTTTCGTATGTGTGAGTAGCCAACACTGGAGGCAGACACAGGCTGCCTAAAGGCATCTAACATAGCTTGACGACTGCCATACAATAATGGCAGCCAGGACGGGCTTGTACGTGCCTTTCGGACAATGGCGGAGCTCAAGAAATTTTCAAGTGCGGACCTTCTAATACTAGTACTTTCGAAAGCGCTACTAATGCGTAGTATAGTCAGGCCTGTGTCACTCCTCGTTTAGGGATCGAAAATATACCTTCATTATTACTATGCACGCGGCGACCACTTCGAAGGGGAAAATTCAGTTACATGAATCGTTTGTCCAGAGTAATAAGAATGAAATTGGCTTGCAATGGATGTCTAGGTATCTAAACAAAGTAGTGAGGACTTCTGATGCTAGCTAAATTAAACCATAGCGCTAACCACATTGAGTAGATATTTCTTTGAATTTATTTTCTAAGCACGACTTCTGTACGTGAGTACTAGTTCTTAATCTGTGATATAGTTAGTACTTAGGTCATTACTAAGATATTCGTATGTTTATATGGTTATTGTGTTTACTACTTAATCGTATGTAAGACTGCGCATGACTGACATAATAAAATATGTAATAATCCTATTTATATCCGATTATTTTTACAGACTTCCAGAAAGGAGGAAGTTATTAATTAGTCGCGATCTTTTTTTTATGACTGCCTCCGTGGTCCAGTGGTCAAGGCGTTCGCCTTGTGACCCGGAGGTCATGGGTTCGATTCCCACTGGGAAGCATACTTTGTGAAAAGTTGTTTCCAGTCTGGATAGGATATTGCAGGCTTGAATCACCTGATTATCCGAAAAGAAAGATGATTCCGTGTTTCGGAAGGCACGTAAAACTGTGGGTCCCGAACGCCACCTAGCGTTTGACCATCAAACTATCCAAGGATTGGTTCCTGGTTTGCCCTTTGGGTTGTGGAGGTCAGACGGCAGTCGCTCTGTGTAAAAACCATTAACCTCGTCAAATCTCCTTGGTTAGGTAGCGGACCCCGGGCTCTGAAGCGTTACTGCTGAGGATGCAACCGGGAATACGCTCGGATGATGATAATTAATTAGTCGCGATCTTTTTTTTATGTAAGTAAACCAATTATTAAAAATTACTGGACCTATAAAGAAAACTCGTTTTTTGTTTGAAAGGGTGTACTTGTCTGGTGGGCCCATATGAATTTTATTAAAATCGGTCGTGTAGTAGCTTTAACAGTATTCTTAAATTTTCACTGTTTACTTTATTCTACAACGACTCGAGTAAGTGACATAATAATATGAGATACATAAAAATCAAACCACTACACTATAGGTAATGATATTAAAATAACAGTAAAAACAAATAAAAATACGTGAAACTTAAATTTTTGAATGGAAATGAGTTTTATTACTGTTATTTTAATTTCATTTTTTTGGGGCAAGTTTATTCTATGATACAGAACTACTTTCCATAAAAATAATTAGCGAAAATCGAAAAAAAATTCACCTTCTTATACAAATCAGTGCTTAACTAGAAAGATTTTGTATGGGAGAATGAATAAATATAAATAAATAAATATATGTGGACAATGACACTGATTGAGTTAGCCCGAAAGTAAGTTTGAGACTTGTGTGTGTTATGCTATATTTTACAACAAATACATGTTATAAACAACCAAGACCCAAGACAATTTGAAAAAGGCCATTTTCCTACTTGCCCTGACCGGGGATCGAACCCGGAACCTCTGGGTAGCGGCCTAGCATGGTGACCATACGCCACGGAGGTCGCTTAATTACTTTTTTATAGAACGTGGTTCAGTATCATGGACTGAAATTGTCCCAGAAATTAGGCTGGTGGTTAAAAAGTCACCCTCTATAGTGATCTAGTATAGCCCGTAGGCCCGTATTTCAATTTGTATGAGTCACACTTTGTATCCTTCCTCATACTGGGGGATACAAAAATAAAATCGTACATCTTCATAAAAAATTCAAGCGTGACTATCTATTGACTACTGGCAAACTTTCAGATACTTTTTTACTGAGCAAAGCTGGCTGATAGTTACTTAAGTAGAAATTGAAAGTTTTAAACTTTAGAACTTGAAATAAAAGTTTGGACTTTTCTCTTTAAATTATTAAAGTTTCAAAAAGGAAGTTTATTTTCTTATTGTTAGAAGATTTTGCCGCGACTTCGACTGAGAGGACTTTGGGAGATATTTAAGGTTTAACAGGAAGTCTTCAATGCTGGTCCGGAAGAAAAGAAAATACATAGAATATACCGACTGTTTACGTAGATTATGACGACCTCCGAGGCGTAGTGGTCACCATGCTAGTCCACCACCCAAAGGTCCTGGGTTCCATCCCCGGTCGGGGCAAGTTGGAAAATGGCCTTTTTCAAATTGTCCTGGGTCTTGGATGTTTATCTATATATGTATTTGTTATAAAATATAGTATCGTGGAGTTAGTATCCCTTAACACAAGTCTCGAACTTACTTTGGGGCTAGCTCGATCTGTGTTGTTTGTCCCTATTTATTTATTTGTTTCACTTCTCGCGCAGATCGTAAAAGCCGGTCGAGGGAGTGGTTAACAATAATCGTTGCCAAATTCAAGTCTATACAAATTGAATTTAAGTCATTTCGAACAAAATATTTTTTTTTTCATGGAAACGTTATCACGTGACTACTTTGATTTGTATGAGAACCTAAAATTTTTGTAGTATTTCTATATACATTAAATGGGAAAAGTAATCAAAATGATGGACTGAATCACCTCTTAAAACAGTGTTCTTAATAAAAAAAGGACATCGTATAGTAAATTTTTACCCCTTTTCCACCTTCAGGCCCACTGAATTTTCCGGGGTCCGGTGCTATTCCCATTTGAAATAAATAATTTGTATAGAAACGGAGACATCATTTAAAAATTTGACTTGACCAGGCTCTAGATAACTCTTCAAACTATTTTATGAACTACTGTTAACATTTTAAAATGAAAACGTGAAGCTTTTGCACATACGCTAAAAGTGGCCGCTTTCCGCAATTATGCGTAAAAAACTTTCAAGTTCTCACTTTCAACTGTAATCAGTAGTTTATAAAATAGTTTGAAGGGTTATCTAGTACCAAGTCAAGATAAAATTTTAAAAGATGTCTCCGTTTTCTATCATATGATTTATTTTAAATGGGGGCAGCACTGGACCCCGGAAAATTCAGATTAACGATTAGTGGCGGAAGAGAAGCAGCTGCTATATTCTACGTTTTTCCTTTCCTCCCAAACCAGCATAGAAGTAATCAAATAGAGAGGCCTCACTAATTAGCGCCGGCCCTCAACACGAGAGCCCTTACTGTAAGGCGAGTGTTTTGCGACACTCCCGTCGCTTCTTCATTTACATTCGCCAATTCTCGTATAGTGTTTCTTATAGAGTCTTGAAAGTAACTTTTAGTCTGATACTTTAGTCTTCGTTATTGCACTGGTGTGTTTAAGTGTGTCTAAGTGGCCACAGTGGTCAAATTTTAACCTTCTTACATCTAACATAGCGTAGCGACTGCCATACACGATGACAGCCGGGATAAACGTACCTAAACTTAAGGCTAAACAACGTGCCAAAGCGTTTCAAATGATTACGGTTACGGTGTGGTGTCTCACCGGAATGAAATAATAAAAAAATCTTTATTTCGGATATCTCCATAGTTAGTTAATTACAATTATTCTGACACAAAAAATATTTCTATGTGACGCTTCCTGTGTCCCCCGCATGCAATTTTCAGCATGGGGCAGGAAATACGATAAATACCAAAGATTTTAATACGATACTTCACATCTAAGAAGGGATAGTAAGGGATAGTAGTTATATTATCCGTTCAATATCTCCCTTGACCACAAGGTGGTCAGACGACATCGAAATCCTTGGGAGAGGCCAATGTACAGCAGTGACGGTTCTCGGCTGAAAAGATAATCTCCTTTGAAACACTGCACCTCACCTTTAATAACCTGGCTTAATTTTTTCTTTGTCCATTACCACCCTAAGGTTGCCTGGCAAAGATTTATCTGCGTTAAGGCCGATATGCTTGCATTTATTTCTATATATTTGTGTCTTATTTGTTTTATTAAGTTCTATACAAATGTGACATAACATACATGGTACATGAATAAAACCCATTATGATGAGAAATAATCTAGTACTTGTATAGTTATAATCAATAGTATTGTCGTGCAATGTGATTGTACTGTAAGATACATAGATAGCGAAAAGGTCCTGACTCTACATAATGTCACAGACGAGCTGGTCGAACTGCGACGCTGATGCTGAAAGAGTAAATAATAATAACATTAAAATATTAATTTGTTTCGGTCTTACAACGATATTATTGTAAGTAAACTTGGTTTAGTGTTAGTAGTGCTAATACATACTTTATTAAATTAGATGCCTCAAGACGAAAGTTGCCTCAAGACGAAAGCTGCCTCAAGACGAAAGTGTTTAATTAATGTGTATTACCAGTGATGACTTATGGCTCTAACACGTGGTTCCTTACTACGGGTCTCATAAGAAGGCTTAAGGTCGCTCAACGGACTATGGAGAGGACGGTGTGAGTGACGGTGATGCTCGGTGTTTTTCTACGCAATCGAATCAGAAATGAGAAGATTTGTAGGAGAACGAGGGTCACTGACATAGCCAAGCGGATTAGCTCATTGAAGTGGCGTGGCACATAGCGCGAAGAACCGATGGCTGATGGAGCAGCAAGGTTTTCGAATGGCGGCCACGTACCGACAAGCGCAGCGTAGGACACCCACCTGCTAGATGGTTAGATGTCCTGAGCAAGGTTGCAGGAAAGCGCTGGATGCAGGCCGTTTCCGATCGGTCGTTTTGGAAATCCTTGGGAGAGACTAGCAGTGGACTTAGACTAGACCTCTAACTGATATGATGATGATAATGAGAAAATTAACAAAAATTTACAAAAATGCACAGTTATTTAATTAACTAGTTAAAATATCTGGTGTGCACACCCCGGGGATCCCCACCACGTTACAGTGCATACGCGTCCAGTGCCACTGGATTGGACAATCTGGCTTATCAGTGATGACTTTCGGAATGCTGATACGGCTCCTTCGAATTTTGCGCCACAAAGAAGCAATTCTTTTGCGTAATATAGCATAGAAATCGTAAGTACGCGACTCAAATTAAAAAAATTAAAACTATCATTGACCACCTTCACTTTAATACACTAGTATACTCATGAAGTCAAGAGTAAAAAAACTTCATGAGAAAACTAATGTGCTAGTTTTCTCTCGACGTTTCCTTTCGCCAGTAGAGAATAGTAGTCGACGAAAATTCGACGACTTTTTATAGCAATTTTGCCAATTTTGGCAATTATGCTATAAAAACTTCACTTTTTTTATTTTATGTATAAAAAGTAGTTCATAAAATATTTATCTAGGGTTTACACAAGGAAAAATTTTAAACGATAGCTCCGTTGATGTTTGAAATGATTTATTTTAAATGAAGGCAGAACTGGACCCCGAAAATTCAGATAGCCCCTTAAAGACCACTAGACACCATCATAAATAAAGTAAAATGAAACTGTAACACAATTATTTGACTTAACTTAATTAAAAAAAGGTACTCCAACTCTATGCATAAAGTTTCCATGCTATAATAAAGTTCAGAAACTTGAAAGTATACAGAGTACGAGTAAGTTTTAATCCGGAAATCGCTTGACGCCTGGAAAATGATGTGAAGTTAAAGCGTTGAAATAGCTTTAACACTGGTTATGATATGAATATGTATGTCTTACTCTTTAATCGTTTTCTTCTTAAACATTCAATTTAGAAGTGACAAGATACACACAACACATAGTTGTGGTCGTAAACTGTTCGTTTTCATTTGTGTAAATTATTATTACAACCTCTCACCTATTTAGATAGGTGCAGTTAGCTGCAGCATTGTGTTATAATTCATTATGTTGTATTTACGCATTAATAAGTTTTTATACTGTCGCTAACATGTCGGTCCTTTATTGCTTATATAACCGTTATAAGTAGATATTAATAAATGACTTCCCCTCATATTCATAAAAATTAATGAACGTTTGTTAAACCTATTTTAGTAAAATTATGTTTTGTCTTGTGTTTTCAAATTCAAATTTGAAAAGAGGGAAAGCGACAAAACTTATTTTAACTAAAATAGGTTTAGCAAACGGTTGTATTTTTTTATGAATAAGAGGGTGTATGTTTATTTTTAATTGTAATGCTATACTGTTGTTGTAGTCGATAATCTTCCAAACGAATAAAATAAAATAAATAAATTAAAACGCTATCTTCTGTATTGCCATCTCTGCTATCAATCGAGAAATAAATACATATTGGGTTATCTTTATAATCTTACATATAAGATAAACAGGTTCTGGGTTCGATCCCCAGCCAGGGCAAGTTGGAAAATGGCCTTTTTCAAATTGTCCTGGATCTTGGTTGTTAATCTATAGGTGTATTTATTATACAATATGGTATCGTTGAGTGAGTATCCCATATCACAAGTTTAAACTTACTATGGGGCTAGCTCAATGATTGTGATTTGTCTATATATATTTATTTATTTATTATTTATCTTATGGCTATAAGCCTTTTAGCCTATGTAGTTAGAACTAGCAACCTCTAGTCGATTTCCGCCTATCCTTTCGGTCAGATTTTTTACGATCTGCGCGAAAGGAGAAGCAATAGCATGTCAACTATATAAATTCATAGTGCGATATGTGGTTTTCAGTAGCCCGATTACTCTATCGAGATATCGAAGAACAACATGTGAAAAAATACACACACACATTACCATTTTTACCCGAAAAAGAAAATCATTACCCTGCTATCGCATCGGCCCGGTCGTGTCGTTCGATGTCTAACCCATGCCATAATTCAAAACTTCAATATAGATATCCCTCGTATAATGAACAGACCATAGAGTACAAATTGGATACATAAATTTAAGAAATGGTACAGTTTAGGCTGTTAACGACTACCCCCACATTATCTGTGACGACCAGCTGTTTCAGTTTTGTAGGTCAAACAGAGATGTCGAGAATACTGTGGGAAAAACGAATGTTGTTCTTGTAGAACCAATATTGAAAGATGTTGAGGAACTTTTGGATCGTAAAATTCATGAAGGAGACATGGTTTAGTTGAAAGTCATGCAAGTATGTTAAGAGTAAGTAATTGATAAATTTAATTATGCAAAAAAAAACTTAAAAGGAAAAAGCCGGCCAAGTTCGCCGACTCGTTAACGACTGTACCATTACCTACCTTTAAAAACTCACGTTTGTTGTATGGCCCCCCTTAAATACTTATTGTATTTTAATTTAATTATTTATTTTTAAGGTGAATATAAAACTTAATATTCTGTGAATATTTCAAGCGTCTACCTGTTGTCGTTATTAATATCGTTTGTACGGCAGCCCCCTAATTAATAATTTTATTCGGTTTTAAGTATTTCTTGTATTGAAGTCGCGGCTACAACGGCGACATAAATACAGTGAGAATGTCAACAGTCTAGCTATCATGATTCATGGGATACAGCCTGGTGACAGACAGACAGACAGACAGACGGACAGAGGAGTCTTAATAATAGTGTCCCGTTTTTACCCTTTAGGTACGGAACCCTAAAAGAACACATACCGTAATAAACAGATTAATACTTTCGTATATTAAAAAACCGCCGCACATGGATTGATAACCGCAAGTAGAATAAAATATCTCGAGCTTTGCCGTAATTTAAAAGGCACGTTAAGCATATATATATATATATATTTAAAATATAATATTTCATTGATATTTATATTGATATTATAATAAAATATTTCATTGATTAAAATTAAAAATTTGATTGATTTTCGTATAAACATAATATATACGAAAATCAATCAAATTAATCAAATGGGAAAAAGTCAAAAATCATTTATTTATCTTTGGGTATTTGTATCACTTGATAATTGTTGTTTTTTTTTCTTTCGATTTCTTAATAGCTAGTTGTTGACATCAGATCATTTACTTACAACTAAGTTTACTGCCGCATCTTAAGCGCAAGTACTGAAGAAGCGGTAACAATCTGTACTGCAGCATTTTCTCCAAAAACGTCAACATTACAATTATACTGATATGAAAGTTAGATATTATGTGGACTGAGACTGAATAATTATGACATTGTTATGTCATAATTATTAATTAAGAATGATGTCAAAATTGAACTTAAGACGAAGTGGTAGCTAAAGTGGCGCCCTCGTTTGAAATAAATTGTTTAAAACTAAATATGGTGATATTTAAAAATTTGACTTGTACTAATGTCTAGAAAGACCTTCAAACTATTTTATGAATAACCTTTGAAAGTAATATTGTTAGTCCGTCTAGTTTTAAAACTGTTTTTCGCCAAAAATTGCCACTTTTGGCGAAAAACAGTTTTAAAATTAGACGGACTATTAGTAATAATTTCAAAGGTTATTCATAAAATAGTTTGAAGGTCTTTCTAGACATTGATACAAATCGAATTTTTAATTATCACCATATTTAGTTTTAATCAATTTATTTCAAATGAGGGCGCCACTTTAGCTACCACTTCGTCTTAATGTCAATTTGTAAATAAAGTACATTACATACATACAGGGATTAGTAATAGTCATTCTTATAGCTTTTGATTGAACAATAAAACAGAATTTACAGCGGGGTTAACAATCCGAAGTTCAAAATTACCTTGAAATTCAATTCACACTACTATACAGATAAATTGAAGCCAAGTATAAAAGATAGCTAAATATAAAGCCAGCCGAAATAAACGTTCCTTGTCCTTTTAGCTCCACCTACACATTTCACATCTACCGAATTGAGTCGCGCCAGCTAATCTTGGGAAAGCCATGTTTTGGTGTGTGGAATCGATTGAGTCACTTAAAAGGGTTCCTTACATGAATAAATTTTAATAATTTAATAAAATAATTAGTCCATTTACTTTGTAGGTGAGTAAGTACTTTTGCCACGCGGGCAGCATCACAGACGACAGCCAGTTATTAGTGATGTGCTCGAATGGTAATCTCACATTTTTTTTCGGCATATAAAGTATCCTACCCTATACTTAGTTAGTTTTCAAAATTCGAAAAAACGAAGGTCGATAAATTTAGCGTCAGTTGGAATTTTTATTTTAAAAGTACTTACTTACGTGAATTCTCTAATCACTTGTAATCGACTCTTCTTTTTAAATCGACTTCAAAAAAGGAGGAGGTTCATTCATTCAACAACATCCGTTTTGTTAAATATGTTTTTTTATTGGATTTTTTAGTATATTTTCTTTTCGAGCCATTATGTGTCTCACTGCTCGGCAAAAGGCCTTTCTCAATTTTTCTATTCGGTCTTATATTGTGTTTTTACCTTCCAGCCCTTATTAAAGTTCAACTCGGCTCGCCATCGCGTTCTCGGCCTAACACTTCTCTTGCGTTTTAGAATCAAGGAATTCAAATGTATATTTTTTTAGTTTATTTTTTAATTATGTAATAAAGTTTTCTTAATTAAATTCTGTGCTCGTATCCTAGATCGAGTCCTGGGGGCTTACCATGCTAACCTCTTATAGCAGTATTGTTTTAAAATTACTTTGTTAATTCGCACCACGCCATAACCAATAGAAAACGATATTACTTTAACCTGTGCTTTAATGATGCTGGACCATGAATCTTTGAAAACCATTTCATAAAAATTTTTTGTTTTGGCCGCGTGCGTGATTCATTCTATATTTAGCACGGAAAATGTAATACGGGCCCTTGTGGTTTGGGTGCAAATAAAGGATGTCGTGAAAACATTTTGAAATTACCCAAAATACTTTTACTTATTGTTCTATGTGTCACCTAAATACATGTTTACTCACATCGGTGAATAAGAGATTTATGGACAGAAGTTTACGTTAGTATTATTAATTATATTAGGCTTGAAGATTGGTAAAATATAATAAGCCCATCGGTTAGGTTTTTTAAAATATTGAACACGTAGTTTCCTTTTCTCTGAGAAACAAAAAATGACAAAGATACAGCGCATCGAAATTTCGCATGACGTCACGGCTACGTACGATTTTTACATTGAGGTGACGTCGCAAGCCCCCATTCCGGAACTTTGAAGCTTCGTATCCTTGTGAGTTTTAACTTTTTTGGCAAACTGAAAAATATGGGCCCATTATTTTTGGATTATCTAAAAGACGGAGTAATTACAAGTATTATTTTATAATCCTGGCGTCACCCCTATTATCTCTTTGTTGAAGTAGGAGCATTCATCGATTCCACGTTTATCACAAAGTTTTATTTTATGAGTGAAATAATAATATAGGTTCTTTATTTTCTTTGTAATGAGTCGCCTATATATGGGAACTATTTCTTACAAAAGGAGATAGGTGTACCTATATTAGGTATGGTGCTTTCTTAAGTGTCGCTGACGTTTAAAATTAAGTGCTTACATGCTTATTCTGCAGTAAACATAGGTTCAGAAGTAAAAACTTCTAGGAAGGTATATGCTTATTCTCCACGTACCTATGATTGTTTTTAACCGACTTCCAAAAAAGGAGGAAGTTATCAATTCGTCGCGATCCTTTATTTTTTTTTATGTATGTTCACCGATTATTTAAAGGCGCCTGGACCGATATTAAAAATTCTTTTTTTGTTTGAAAGGGTATACTTTCCAGGTGGTACCATGGAAATTTTATCAAAATCGGTTGTGTAGTTTGGGGGTGAAGTCGGTTTTTAGTTTTGAAAAATTATCGTAATGTCAAAGTTTAATTCTGGTTCCGAACTAGTTTTGTTTAGAATAACGCGACCATTTTTGAAAGAAGGTAGCGCCATCTGTTGTCGAGCAGCTCTTGGAGTTTGAATCGTGCGACGAAATGAAAATTACCCACTGAAGACCTGATTCTTGTTAAATTTATGTAGGAATGAATACATAAATATCAACCACAATTATCGTATAGCAAATAATATAGTTTGTAAGTAGCATAGCTAATATTACCATGGTACTAGGTAAAATGCATCTGTCACCACGATGGATACAATTTTATTTAAGTATCAGTATCTAAATTAATAAGAAACAAAGTAATATATAATATAAGAAGCTATTTATCTGGCTTTTTCTGTTTGTTAGAATATTTTAGAATACCAAAACTAAGCTTTCCATTTAGGAAATGGATAGTATTGGTATTCTGACTGAATAACACAGACCACACTTCACGCGATCAAACCAGTGTCATTTCCGGCCTGAAACCTTGTAATACTTTAAGTGACGTCCTCGACTGCTGAAAACTATAGCCTAAGGTTAAGTCAAAGTTTCCCAACCTTTGTGTGCGGTTTCGCAATTCGTACGACCACACCTTAGGGCTCCAGACCAACTGAATTTCCACTATTTTGACTGACAAATTGCAGTTCTCACGCAGTTTATTGCAGTTGGCTCGACTGTAATGAAACTGCAAACTAACCGGCTGGTAGACTGTAGCTCTGAATATTAACGAGTGGAATAACAAGTCATTATTTTAAAAAAACCTGATTGCCTTTTTATATACCCAGTGTCGCTCTCAGAATTAAGACGAATCGAGCTGTTCAGGCCGCAGAGCATTCCAAACAATTATACATGCATAAATATTCTCGAAAAACATAATCCTCCGTCTGGCGCAGTCGGGTAAAAAAGGCCCTTGTCCTCCAGTGCCACTTTTGTGTTTGTTTTGTATAAGGATCTGTTCTATTTTCGACCATGATTGTTGCAGTGTCAAAGTCATAAAATGTGTAAGTGGATCTGCACACAGTTTGCATCTTCGACTGCATAGGAACTGCAAAGTTGCAGTCGAAATAATTATGTTTGATAAAAAGTCACCATACCTAACAGTTTATCTAGTAGGTATAATACACCACAAATATTTTTAAATAAAACAAATCTAAAAAGAAACATGTTAAACTACAAATATTGCAACCAATATCCTCGTTGAAAAGCTATGGGTTAAACGATTGTTACTTCCGACCTCCTTTAGCTACAAAGCATTTTCTTTTGTACCGAGCACAAAGGGCAATGCTCAAGGACGGCCCGCCCTATCGAAGGCTGTTTGAATAGTCTCCGATATTGCAGATTAGCTACTTTGCCCGCTTACCTGGAGTGATACGCTTTGCTTAGTCAGCAGAAAGTAGTAAGTTGTTGTAGCTCCACTATTCGCCGCTAGATGGTGCTGTATTTATTTCCACGTAATAAATAAATTCCTCTTTTTTTTGAAGTGTTAAATCACATTTATTCAATTAATATAAATGTGTCATCAATATCTTGGTGTTAATTCCTTTTTTATAAGTTGGAACCTATGTTTAGGTAGGTATATCCATAAATTTAAAAAAACGAATTGACATTTACGTTACATAAGCAAATTTTTTATTTGCATAGAGTAAGAGTTAGTATAGGTACAAAATACCTACAGTAAGTCCCTGTGCCTTTCATAAGGGCAGATATTCTATATTATTATAAAGCCGCACATGCAGGTATGGGGTAGATGCTTATTTCATATTTGTACAAATATATAAGTTAAAAAAAAAAACTACTAAAAATACTTTAAAAAATATTAATACAAATCCGGGTATTTAATACAAACAACGTAACGTCAAATAATAAAATAGACATAAAAATGAAAAACGAGATCTAAAGATGGATATTTTATGCGAGTCTGTGCGAACCGGCTCTTCCCATTAGATATCTTTATGCCTCCAACAAACATCAGTACCCAAATTATTACGGTTTTTGTTTCTTCCATTTGGTTTCCTTATTTTATTAGTCGTACCTATACATAAATAGGTAGGTCTGTATCGTCAACTTAAAAATGACATCAGAAAGTACTATGTGGTCAGTACCACAGACAATTTACTACTCCTCCTCTTTGGCCTAGTGGTCATCATGCCAAACTTTCACGCCAGAGGTACCGGGTTCGATCCCCTGTCAGGTCAAGATGAAAAATGATCTTTTTCAGATTGACCTGGGTCTTGGATGTTTATCTATATATGTATTTGTTATAAAATATAGTATCGCTGAGTTAGTATCCCATAACATAGTCTTGAACTTACATTGGGGAAAGCTCAATCTGTATTATATGTCCGAAGGTATATATTCATTATTTGTTTATTTACTACTAGCTAGTTATCTTGCTGCTCCGTTACACATATAAATATTACAATATATTACTATTACGCTAAGCGTAGCGTAGCCTTTGAGTCTTACGGGCCTGGGCTTTGTTTACCCAGTCAGGGGTAAAGTCTTGCTAATATGTCTGTATATTACAATGTTAATGTTAGGCATACATTAGGTGATTATTCTGAGTAATTGGTACCTAAAGCTCTTGATGTGGAGGTGGGCGGAGCACAGCGTGAAGAATCGATGGCCGTTGAGGCAGAAAGATTCTGGAATGGGGACTACGTACCGGCAAGCGCAGCGTAGGACACCCCCTTACTAGGTGATCGGACGACCTGGACCAAGGTTTCAGGAAAACGCTGGCCGCTTCCTACCGGGTTGTTTTGAAATCCTTGGAGGGGCCTATGGTTGTGATTTGGTACTTTTTTATTAGCCTGTTCCACTGCTAGGCAAAGGCCTTCCCCTGTAATACGCCACTAATCTCCACCTTGCGCCACAGATTACTTATAAGCTTGCTCGATGGACTTCCAGATCTTGTCAAAAAGCGCAAATTATCACACCCTTGGAAAACCTCTCTTGCGTCGCCATCCTACCGGCACCCCCATTCTATAGCAATCTCGGCCCACCTATCTAGGTTCATCCTACTGACATGCCCAGCCTAGTCTCATTTCAGTTTGGCTGCTTTTCTCCCACCGTCTACTGTTTTGGTTTTGAAACGAATGCTGGTGTTCCATAGAGGGTCTGTTAGTTTAATCCCTTGTATACTTACCTTAAACTAAGTAATTATTTAAAAACAAAATTTAAAAAAAACCTTTACCAAAACCAGCTTTTATCTAAAACAATGATCTAAAAAGATTAAAGTGCTCCTCAAGTCATCTTGAGGGCTTGATATCAATCGAGCCTAAACTCGGTGGGGTTATGTTGTTTATCTCAGAGATGCCATGCCTACCTCCTAGCTTCAGCATCAGATCAGCTCCGTGTCATCATAATATTGCATTGTCACGCAATATACGTATAGGTAGCAAGAAGGCTGGCTGTTATGTTGGCTAATACCCAGCAGGGTTTTGAAAGCTGGTGATGATGATTGCGAGAATGATGATGACATCGAAGTTAAGCAGTTAATACAGTCGCTGATGCGGATGCGTGGACGTGGAAACCCCACTTCTGATTATCTCAGTCCTAAACAAATTTTGAACATCCATCATACCATAGCATATAATGGGCATCGAGTATTATATACATTGATCATCGAGCATAAATACTAACCTATCGAAAATAGTACAGGGTGCGGTGGTTAGTTCCAATCTGTGCCGTGGACAACTGCAGAAATGTCAGATATCCACCATCCGATGTACACAAGGTGGGGTGCCTCTTACAACGATTACAAATTCAACGTTATGGACGACGGTTTAAAATCTGGAAACGAGTTGGAAAGAAATTATTATAAAAACAAAACACCCGACTGCCTTTTTTTTTTAGTTTATTTTTTTATTATTTATTTTGATATTCCCAGTGTCACTCTTACAGTAAATACGAATCTAACGACACCTCTCAAGCTAAAATCCATCGAGCCGTTCAGGCTGCACAGCATGCCTAACAATAATACATAAGTACATACATAAATACATACATACTCTCGAAAAACATAACTCTCCTTCTGGCGCAGTCCGGTAATTAAAACAGAACAGGGATGATGACTTTAATTCACAAAAAACATTACGCCTTGCCGTGCATTATGAAAGGAATTTATTAATTAAAAATTTCATGTCCCCAATTTGGAAGGTATTGCGCGGTACAGGCAATTTTAAAGAAAAGCACTTATTTTATACAACAAAATAGGCAAAAAGGAATACGGCCTAATGGTACCTAATTGATTTACACAACGTATCGATGCCTGCAACACCAATCCCTGCACGTTGCCGAAAACGAATAATTCACAAAGGATTTATTATTTCTATCCTCAACTCGAGAAAATAATTTCTCTCATATAGAGCAATGACGTTCGTGTAGCCTTAACTTGTCACCATGCGGAAAAGTCCTCACTAATCGCGACAACTGAAGCCACCGCTGAAGGGTCACGTCTTTTCAGGCGGGGAGCGGGCGGGGGCGCCACAGTCAGCCAGTGCTCGCCCGGCCCCTAACCCGCGCGCATGTCTGTTCCACAGACCCTACCTTCCAATTCCACAAAACGCCGCTCCGTTACATAACCCCACGGGCACATTAAACCTCATAGTGTTAAGGCTTTTTTCTGTGATCAATAAAATTTTGCACGTTTTACACGCGTAGATAAGTAATTACGTAAGCCGCCGTCCACGAAGCTTCGCTTGCAACTGCTTATTGTGATATTCGGTTGTGATATTCGTTGTAGGCTAGCTTTTTGCGTAGATTAGATAAGATAGATAAGAATTAACGGAGTCGGCTTTCGTCTTAGCCGCCAAGACGTCGTCCTTGTCCACTTGTTGAATCGAATCCTCTTTCCATTCCTTTGTTCCCTTCGTCCTCGTGTGTGAGCACTTTGCGTGGCGCGTAATATAAACGTCGATTGTCGCGCGTGTCGGAAATGCGCGTTTAGCGCTCGGTAGAGTGGCTCGTCACGGATTCGCGAGGCTGGTGGCGGCCCGCCATGCCATCTGGCGGCTGCGGCGCTCCGGCTCGCAACCGGCGCCGACGCAAGACAGCAATGACAACGACCAAAACAACCATCTGTATGTCTATCTCTGTCTTCACCTGTCTGCTCGCTTCTATTCTATGTTCAGTTCTTTCTTTCGCTTCTAGTGTTGTCCCACTGTCATCTCCCTCATAATAAATAACAAATGCATAGTTCACTGTGTTTTTAGAATAATAATAGGTAATTCTTTGACTTACACGAGGTTTATTACACATTATTGATTCATCCATGAGATACCAATTTTATTGATGTATCAACAATAATTATTCTTAATATTTTTTCCGAAACTCAAAGGACTTTTGATAAAACCTATATTCCAAAACCATTTTAGTTGATCTTGTGTCAGCGTTTCACGTCTAACTTAAAGACACAAAAATTGTTAAAAACAGTTACTGAAACTTGAAGTGCACAAAAGTCAACAGGCTGAAAAGACTAATTAGCTTGAAAAGGGCTGCTAGCACCTAATAAGCCACAAGATGAAAAGCTCGCATGAAAAGCAGTCTGTAGAATCGCATTTCCACAAAAAGCCGCAAAAGTCGTGCTTTATGAATGACAAAGCGGGCCGCTTCTAAAGTGGCTAGTGTCGCCGTAGCTAAAAATTCATCTTAGGGGGTGCAAACTGCTATTTCAGCTACCTACAGCCACATAATGTCAGATCCTCAATGAATCATCCTGACCAGAAATCAATAAAAAAAAAATATATAGTTTAGTTTCTCTTCTAATATCTTAGCGTTTTAGTATGTTACGAGAATAATATGTATCAAATATTGATTACGGAAACGAAATGTTCGGAAGAGTACAAATGCTGAGTTTTATTTTGTACTCTTCCGAACATTCTAGAATTGCAAAAATAATTCTAGGATTTCTTTGCCCACCCTTACCCCTCTTTAGCTTCATCTATACCGGCTAGACAGCTTGAAGAGACGCCTCAGAAAGTCCAGTCAAATCTATTTTCGGTGAGCTTTCATTATCTTTCCTTCCCACTGCCCTCTACTCGCTTGACTTTTCATTTTCCCCATTTCCTCATTTCCCAAGCCGCCGCGTTGGATGTTGCCATAATAAATGTTTATCCCAGAATGTTGTTTTATTTTGCGCTTAAACTTGAAGGTTTTAAGTTGATTTTTGAAAATAAAATAGCACTTATCGTACAATTTTGCGTATAAAAATCGTATAATAAGTGACTATATTGACTTTCAAAAATAGCACCCCTAAACAATGTGGGCGAACGCTTGAATTGACTGTGTTGTAGTTTGTGATATAAGTATGGCGATGTTAGACAATGACCTTATGTATGTTAGATGTCACTATCGATAAAAGTGCAATATATTGGTGAAAGATAAATACTATATTGACTGAGAGCAATTTCTAGAGTCATTAGCTTTTCCCAGCAATTTCATCTTTACCCAGAACACGCATAATTTTACTTTGCAAAGGAATGTTTTAATAAGATAATGTAAGGATGTGATTTCATGAAAAATGTGATGATAGACTACTAATTTATTTAAAGTACAGATAAATGTTATTTTTATTTACAAACTAAAATGCTACCGCTACAATGAGCTACGGGTAGTAGTACACTTAGCTACAAATTATCAACATAATTATATGTTTACATGTAGGTAAGTAAAAAACTTTATTTCTAAATGTTCTTCAGAAATTCTTAGTTCACTATTATGTTTTTCTAACAAACCTTTTTTTTTTCATTTTCGGTCTAACTCTCGTATCTACAAAAAAGTACAGTTAACACTTGAGATGTGTTGTTTTAAATATTAAATTTTTTATTTTCGTTTGAACCCAAAGCAATTGATTAAATTTGTTGTGCTAACCCAATTGGAAAGGCAATCAAATCGACATACCAATATTTATTTTAATAAAACCTTTTATTTTTGTGAATATCCATAGCCTGATTCAAGAACGTGCGGTCGATTACACTTTAATTACTTTGAACTATTTATAGTCATTCATTTGGGACAATACTTTAGTGTATGGTATGATATCTATAAAATCATGATATGTAGAACAATTATTAATAAAGTAAAGTAGGCTTCAATGCTGGTTTTTTATAGAAAAAAAGATATAAAATTGGTTAATTTTGGTAGAAACAACAAAAAAATGTTGACATTTTAACAATTTAACAAGTTACAACTTATAAGTCTACCAAAAATAATGTCACAGCGAGGTCGGACGACTTTAGCATGGTTGCAGGAAAGCAATGCATGTAGTCCGCTTCCAACAGGTCGTATTGAAAACTGGGGGAGGGGGGGGGGGATTTGTGTTCTCAGTCCACATATCTAACTTTAATATCAGAAGTAATTAATTGTAAGGTTGACGTTTTTGGAGAAAATGCGGCAGTACAGTTTATTACCACTTCTTCTGTACTTGCGCTTAGGAGGCGGCAGTAAACTTAGTTATAAGTAAATGATCTGAAGTCAATAACTAGCTATTAAGAAGTCGAAAAAATGACAATTATCAAGTGATACAAATATTTAAAGATAAATGAATGATTATTTACTTTTTTTTTTGGTTACTTGGGGTGTAAATAATGACAAGTTGCCAGCCTCATCAGCACCGGTTTAGAGGGATCGGAGGCGGTTGTTCCTTCATTAATAATAAAGCCTAGTAGTTTAATATTGTTTTGGCATTGACTAGTGGAGCTTTTTATAGATACTCGTAATAAAGAATAGTGATCTCAGCGGGACGCGATTTTAATTTGATGGAATATTGCGTTTCAAGAAATTAAATTTGCATGAATGAAGAAAGCATTACGTAACGCAGAGGCACTGTTGGCATTTCTTTGATAATTTGATGGATTTTAAAAATGTTGTGAGACCAGAAGGTCTCAGAGAATTTCGATTGCAGTCGGGTGAATTTCGTTGTTCATTTTACCTACATGTAACAAAATTGGGCTATCTATTATATTATTATATAAAATCTATCTCTAAATCTATTCGAAATAGTTAAACGCTAGTCTGCCAATCCGAAACCTAGGTTGTGGGTGCGATCCCCAGTCAGGGCAAGTAGGAAACTGGCCTTTTTAAAATTGTCTTGGGCACTTATCTATAACTGGACTAGTATCAACGATTTTAGTTATAATTTTTATAACTAAATACTGACTTCTGTGGGACGCTCTGACAAGTATGCAACTTCAAACAACAAAAGAATTTTCTAAATCGATCCAGGCGTCTGCGAATAATCGGTGAACATACATAAAAAAAAGAAAAGATTCCGACGAAGTGATCCCATAACACAAATTTAAATTTACTCTAGCTCAGTCTGTACGGTGTTGCGTGTCTCTATATTAAGTTAATTTATAATTAACTGTTCTTTGCACAAATACTTTTAAAAATAAATATTAAGTACATTTATTATACAGTAATGAATATACAAAAGTGACCGTATCGCACCCAGTGTTTTAAAAGACTCGAGTCCTCAATCATACAAAAAATCATTGCTTGTTAATAAATAAAAAATAACACAACTTCACTTCAGTCCCGCTAGAGTTCTTTTGAAAAGACATATTCAGAGTTATTTTAGTCAGGAGTCGAGTTTTTCTTAAAATGACTATTCTTAAAAAGACGAGTCTTAAAAAAAACTCAAGTCTTCCAAAAGAACTCAACCTACCATTATTATAAGGCTTGAGGACTTGAGTCTTCTACAATTACTAATCGCACCAGGAAACCTTAGGGTGGTTATAAAAACGTTTATACTTTCCTAGTGTTGATAACAATTTGGCCTGACGGTAGAGCCTTGGCCTGGCGGAGTTCGGAGGTCAGACGGCAGTCGCTCTGTATAAAAACCTCTGTGGACGTATGGTCTGGATGTATGAATCTTTGTTTCGCTTTCCCGCCATACTGGCAAATCAGATTTAAATTAAATTTGGCATGCAGATAGCTTATTACCTGTTTTAATACATAGGATATTTTTATCCCGGATAAAGTTAAGGTTCCCGTGGGATTGTCAAAAATTCGACGACGCGGATTACATTGCGGGCATTAACCAAATCCCCATGTCTGAGAGTCGTGACCATCGGGGGCAGCTCCCCTCATAATGCTTTTCCACACTGAACGGTCTTGCGCCAGGAGTATGTCTCCTTGGGCGTTTGTGAACGTCACCCTACGGACAATATCATTAGTTACAAATCTATTATTAGTTTATTTTTATTAATTACCTATTTATGTGTCGCTCTGCTGGGCAAAGGCCCCCCCTTTCTGCTGCCAGTCGGTCCTGACGAGGGTAACAGTATACTACTCAGTTATGTACGTGTCCAAGTCATCACCCCATCTCCTTCGATGTGTGCCTCGCTTTCGGCGATCACCTGGTGTCGACTTAGTGGCCAACCTGGCCACACGCATGTGGCATACGTGCCCCACCCAGTCCCACTTAAGCTGTGCTGATTTAATGCCTTCATCCTTTATTTGAGTTTAGGCGCACAAGATGCTACGCTCTATCGCTCGTTGACAAACCGTAAGCATGATATATAAATAAAATCGGCTAAGTGCAAGTTGAACTAATGTATAGAGAGTTCCGTACAATGCCAAAGTTTTTAAATTAATACAAAATTGTATTACGTTTGACATCTTCACAGTTAGACGCGAGTTAACTACTACTAGCGGTACCTAGCGGTGTTTTAGTGAACTATTTTCCTTAATTTCCTAATTTTTCCCCTGAAAATTACCCTTATTTCGAAAAATATTTATTTGCTTTGCACATCTCTGTTTGGGTGATAAGAATACACCATCCTACCACATTCCACTTGATTTGGTCTAGTAGATTTGGAGCAAATTGGTTGTGACAGACGGAAGGACAGACAGACGTACGAGTGATCCTATAAGGGTTCCGTTTTTATCATTTTTTGTACGGAACCCTAATAATAATATACTTAATAGTTTGATTCAACTAATATATTTCAGCAAACAAGCTTACCAGTACTAACTACCACAAATAGCCCATAAAATTAATTAGGGAGCTACCAAACATGGCTGGTACGCACTCATATAAAACACATCAAATCCAGCCAGCTGGCTGATGTATGATGTCATAAAAATACAATAAGCTGCGTCTTGTCCTTGGCAGGGTTAGGATGTACGGCTAGGGTGTTACTGCTAGTGGATGGCCATTTCTTTGTTTTAATTATGTAAACGGGTAGGTAATTCTAGTAAATGATACTGTATATTTATATATACCTATATAATGAGGACATGGACCTTGGATATTTGGGGCCGATCTAACTAGGTTTCGTTTTTAGAGAACCTCGCTGACTCTGTCTTGTTTGTTTGTTTGAACTCTTTATTGCACATTCTAAAATAAAAAGTTACAAAACATATAAATTAAAAATAAAATGTACAACGGCGGGCTTATCCCTTTGAGGAATTTCTTCCAGCCAACCAAGCATCTGAAAGAACAAGAAGAAAGCATCTGGGTAGTAGTGCAACTAAAATCTGACACTAATAAATACCTAATACCTATTATAAACTAATATATATATATATATAATACAAATATTATCTAAAATACATCATACATATACATACATAAATAAATATAAATCATCGAGCGTTCCATTGATCTAACAACTAAGAATGCCGAAGACCATGCCAAATTATAAATAAAAAGCAGGAAAGTAGAAAAGAAAAAGCCGGAAAGTAGAAAAGAAAAAGCCGGAAAGCCAGAAAGCTGACCTCAATCTTTACAGCCAAAGAGGCAATAAACAATACGCTTAGATATGAGAGAATGCAGAGTTTGCCAGGATGGATGTAGCAAGGGGACAACCACTTTTACCATATGTTTGAAGAATACTGTATTTTTACTCGAAGGCATTCAACGTGGCCCGAGCTCTTTCGACAAGGAAGGAGAGTTTGCGACTACCATCTACACATGAATTGCAAATACCTTCTAGTGATACCGTGCTGGAGTACCTAAATCGATTATGTAAGAACGCTACTTGTTTTGTATATTTCTCCTGTGTTATCCCTTCAAGTGGCAAAACGTGCTCATCTATTTTTTATTTATTATTATTATATTATATTATTTATAATACTTATACATTAATAATATTTTTATAAAATTATTTTATTTATTATTTATTTATCTTTATTTCTATTAGATATCTTATATTTTAATTTATTAATATATATAATAATTTATATAAAAAATTAAATATTATAAATAAAATAATATAATAGATATATATTATATATATCTATTATATATAAAATAATATATTTAAATAATACTAAAAATGATAGTATTATATTATACAATAACCAGCCAATTGCGAGTCAGACTTGCACATGAAGGGTTCCTTACTATTATCTATAAAGAATCACGTTTGTTGTATGGGAGCCCCACATATATATTTTTTTTATTCTGTTGTTAGTATTTGTTGTTAAAGCGGTAACAGAAATACATCATCTGTAAAAAATTCAACTGTCTAGTCATCACGGTTTTTGAACCAGCCTGGTGATAGACAGACAGACAAACGGAAAGCGGAGTCTTAAATATAAGGTCCCGTTTTTACCCTTTGGGTACGGAACCCTAAAAAGTATAGGTATAGAGAAACGTGCCAGCCTCAGTAGCATAGCTCCTGCGACAGTGTTTATTGAGGGCTACCTACTATCTATCTCGCTCTACGAAACAATAACGAGCAGGATGGCACTAGGCCATCGCGCGATATAAACTTTATCTGGAGTGTATCCGGGTTCGACGTCAGAACGATTGGTCACAATACCAGTGTCAGAGACAATATTTAGTCTTTTGACAAATGACATTTTGCCTTCGCGAATTAACACATAGTTATATTGCCTCCGTTGTGTAGTAGATCAAGCGTTCGGTTTACACACGAACACGTTTCGGGTTCGATTCCCAACGGAGGCAACGACTTTATTTAGTTGTTCTATATGTTCACAAGTATGCAAAATTTCAGCTCAATCGGTTGAGGGTAACTGGTTGGAAATTGAGTTGCAAAATTTGACCTAAACAAACATATATACAAGATATAAATAAATAAATATAAATATATACGGACAAATCACACAGATTGAGCTAGCCCCAAAGTAAGCTTGTGTTATGAGATACTAACCCAACGATACTATATTTTATGATAAATACATGTATAGATAAACACCCAAGATCCAGGACAATTTGAAAAAGGCTTTTTTTATACATTGCAAGTTAAATAAAGTCTTGTAAAAAGTGTACATAAGTATTCAGGCAGCACTTGATTTTTTTATACACAACTCTCTCAAGACTGAGGGTGTGAGGAAGGAGGGAAAAAGGCTTTCATAATCATCTCACGTAGCCGTAGCCTCGAATTGGGAGGCTGTAGTTACACCTAAGATGGAAATAACTGTATTTTTGTGCCTATATAGCTTACATAAGCTCTCAAAGCGTTTATTAGACATTTATATATTTTTAGAATCGTAGCAAGTGGAGGTTCATTATCTCTGCCCACCCGTGTTGAAAATAGGCGTGATATTATGTATGTATTTTTTTACATGCTTAAGCAGTTCGTTCCTTCCGAAGGTCTTTGAACCTTAAAATCAATAAGTTTCAGGGCAACTTTGTATGCAGCGACAACTTTGACATGCAAACAAATTTCGAATAAGGTAACTTCTGTTTGTAGAAAACGAAATTAAAAGTCGATAATAATTGACTTTTTAATAAATTAGAATTCTTGTGATTCATAATTTTAACTAACTTCCAAAAAGTAGGAGGTTTATAAATTCTTCGCGATCTTTTATTTTTTGTATGTTCACCGATTATTCAAAGATGGACCGATTTGGAAAATTATTTTTGTTTGAAAGGGTATACTTGTCAGGTAGTTTCATGTAAATTTTATCAAAATCGGTTGTGAAGTTTAGTAAAGAAGTCGGATTTTAATTTAGACAAATTATAACACGAGGTAATTGAAAAGCACATCCCTGCTGGTCTAAGAGAAAAGAAAAAAAAACCTAGAATATACTTACTAGCTACTATTTTTTCCACGCAGATTATAACATTATAAAGGATTCGGTGATAGAGTCATCTATAGCATATCAATAGGTAAACCCATTACTAATTTTAATTTCCCTTTTCCATTTTTACGCATCTCAGGCTTATTAGACTCTGTCTGTCCTGTTGAGAATAAAGTTTACGAATTTTTACTTTTAAATTTTTTTATTATTTATGCACTGCTCAAAATAAAGAGCAACTTTAAAATACTTTAGTTCCTTTCGTATAGTGTTGACTCAATAATTTTTCTCACAAATGGGATATTAATTCAAAGTCAAAGTCAAAGTCAAATCATTTATTTATCTTTGGATATTTATATCACTTGATAATTGTCATTTCTTTTTTCTTTCGATTTCTTAATAGTTAGTTGTTGACGTCAGATCATTTACTTACAACTAAGTTTACTGCCGCCTCCAAAGCGCAAGTACAGAAGAAGCGGTAACAAACTGTACTGCAGCATTTTCTCCAAAAACGTCAACCTTACAATTATACTGATATTAAAATTAGATGTGTGGACTGAGAATACATTGCTATGTCATAATTATTAATTAAAAATGTCAAATTTGAAATTAATGTCAGTTTGTATAAAATACATGTACTGATTGTACTCAAATTATGTCATTTGTGAGTGTACAAATATAAACCTTTAAAAGGGACCCGCGCCAAGCTCAAGCCAGACTTCACAAAGGACAAACAAATTCAATGAGAAGAGCTATGGTACTAGATAACTTATTAGCTATATTTAGCACTCAATAATGCTAAAATAATTCAGTTCGTCGTTTTCGTAGGCGTGCTACGTGTTCTGCCTACGCAGCTACGACGCTACGAACTTCGTAGGCGTGCTACGGCACATGCATATCTTACTTATACTAGTACTTTTATTATAAAGCTTATCACGGCTGCTTTAATCCGCTATTTTCCAACTAGTCAAAACAGATACTGTTTTTCTAAACGTCAAAATAAATTCTATGGGATTTGTATGAAATACAGGCAGATGACGTCATAGTCATAGTTTCTTGGAGTCTAATAGCGCTCTAATAATCAGTTCTTCTGCAATAATAAATCTAAAATCACGTTCAAATGGATATTTTCAAAGACAATTGACATTATTTTGCGATGTTTTATTTTCTTATCACTACAAAATAACTTATTATTGACCCAGGAAAACACCAGATTAAAAAATTACAGTGATGGGATAGCATAAGAACTAAAATACTCTTCGACACAGCTCGTTGAAAATAAACTTTGTCTTTTTTACAAGCTTTTTTTTAATTTCAGCTGTCTCTCTCTGAGAATCAAAATCTTGCAAGTCAAATTTGACCAACTTCCCGATTTCTGATAGAGCTCAAATTTTACTTAGGCCTTACAATAAAAGCTTGCTCAAAAAATTTAATTAATTAGTAGATTATAACCCAGGGGGATAAAGCAAGTGTCTTCTGTCACGGGTGACGACTTAAATCGCGAGCGCAACAAAGGACTCGTTTACTCCCGAGCGGAGCGAGGGTGTTAAATACTTATCTTTAGGTTATGTGGATTTTGCAGATACATGTTGTCGATTCAAAATTGTTATTTTTTTACGCTTAACAATATAGAAATGATTTGAGTTCAGTATAAATTTCGGTAAGTATTTCAAACTTAAACCATATTCTCCCTCTAGAGGATGAATGAAATTCAGTACAACTTTCTTTCCCTGTTTTCATTCTTGGTCTAGAGGCTGAATGAAATTCAGTACATTTTTCTTTCCTTGTTTTTAACAGATCAAAAATGACTATTGTTATGTTCGCTTCTTGTGCCATAGAATGTGCCTTTTTTGAGCAAGTGGTACAAAAAAATATATTTCGATCTAGCCTCACATTGTCGGATTTAATTCAGTACCAGTAAAAAGTCGTTCGTATCAGCATCCTAACCCACCAGGGGATATATAGATTCTATTTAGAACCAAGCCAATCATTAGCTCACCCGCGACTTCACTCGCGTGTTCAATGCGCCAAAAGTATAATAAAGTAGGTAACGAACTCATCGAAAGTTGCCTGATTTCGTTTTCACTTTCATCGGCTCGCGTGCCGGCCTTGACATAATCACTAAATCAATATCACTATACAGAATATCAGCAATAACATTTGATGCCCTAGCTTCTTATGCCACTCTATTCTAGTCATAGCAGCATAGCATTTTATACGTGCAGTCAATGAATGGGTCAGTTATACGGCTCGGGCATACAGCGACTTGCGAGTGCAATACAAATACCAGGTCAGTCTAGAAGTCTCTCAATAGACTCCGAGCTGGTGTTGGGAGTTGTCGAGAAAACCAGCAGCATCTTAAAAGTGTTTATAGACAGATGGGACACTCCATGACTCCAGTGTGGGGCAGACAGCTACATCTCTATACTAATTAAATTGCTTGTTACTATCAATAGTTTTTAAGTTTTCAATGTTACTAACTCGATAATGAAATGGTCTAAAATAAATGTATTTATATTATATTGGTACAGTTTTCAGCCACGGGTCCATTGGGCCCGGTTCTTTGAGGCGTTCATGGGACCAAACCCAACATGTAAATTTTTATCTAAAAAGTGAGATGGCTGCATCTATGGCGGTCTATACATTAATGTACCATTGAGATGCACTAACGAACAGTCCTCCATAGCTACCAAACTATTGCCAGGGAGGGATTTACTTGGTTTGGACTATGTGAATGGGATGTTAGTGGACCGGATAACTGGGTTATGGAGTGACATACGGATATCTACCTAAAAATCTCTCACAACAATTTTGGCCTGGTAGATGGTGACTTGCTGCTTATTGTTATTATTATTGACGATATGACTCTCTCCATTTGTTTGCAAATCTTGTTTCATTTACAATATACTTTGTTTTTTTTTTAACTTTTATATAGCGTTACTCAAGTAGAGAGTCAGCTACTGGCCAACATGTTTCGACCTCATCTTTTAACCTCATCCAGTGGTCTTCATTAGAGCGAAAGTGACTTGAGTGACCTCATCTTTTAACCTCATCCAGTGGTCTTCATTAGAGCGAAAGTGACTTGAGGACGCGCACACGATGTCGCCTCGAGCCGCACTGGTAGCGCGGACAACTTATTGAAAACTTACACACAGAATATGTACAAAGTAATTAATTCTAGAAGACAATTCATTGACAATTCAGCAAGAATGACATCGCAGACACACCGTCGGCGGCCGCCCACCTTATTGACCCGTTTATATTTAGACACAGACGCACTTATCAAGCTTGAAGTAACTTTTACGATCTTTTTACATTGTTTGAACAGAAATAAAGTAGAATTGTGTAAAAAACAATCTCAGTCATTTTCACCGTACAACTGTAATAAACTTTACATACATACATACATAATATCACGTCTTTATCCATAACGGGCAGACAGAGCATTTTAGGTCTTGCAGCTCTAGCAGACAGATGAATGAATGAATGAATACTCTTTATTGCAAGAATACAAAAAAATAACATATAAAGGAAGTTTTACAATTTAAAATACATAGGTACAATGAGCGGTTTTATCGCTTAGAGCGATCTCTTCCAGACGACCGGTGGATGGAGAGAAATGTAGGCACGTCAGAAATAACGGTGGTGCAAAGAAAACTATAAGTTAAATCAATAGGTAGTCAAGGTTACTTTTAAATTACATAATACACTACACCTATATCCCAGACCATAAACCTACAATTTTTTTTACTACGTGGATAGACAGAACTAGCAAAGTGAGACAAATAATACTTTAATGGTCGCCCTCACAAGAGCAATAGAGATAGCGGTTAGATTGACGTGTGACCAACTTTTGAATGAGTCGACTTCTGGAAACCAGACTTATATTGTGTCATACGTAAATTGGATTTTTCTAATTGTAAACTGTGTTAATTCATAACTTTTCTTACCTTGGAAAGATGGTATCGTGCACCTTTATCGACTGTGATACTCGTACAACAACAAACTATAATCCCGATAAATACACTTTTAACAGGTAACTTTGCTAGACTCGTCCTTTACCTGTTAGTCAATATTTTCTTCGAAACTCCACAAAAAAACCATTTAAAATCACGCATTTTATATTTTTATTTAGAGATAACACAATATTTATCAGTTATTAAAGGAATTCAGTAATATTTTGCATAAAATATAAAAGTATTTGATTTCGCTAGGGCTTGACTAATGATTGACGTCATTTTATGTCATAAAATATATATCGATAAAAAACCAATTGTACTGATTCGACCAAAATCAATTTCGTCGAATCAGTACAAATCTTTTTAAGTAAAATCGTTTGTAGATTTTATATCGAGTTTCAGTTTTGGTTGGTAAAATTTATTTCCCAACATTTGTTACGGTCAATTTTATCAGCATAGCGCAACTCCTTGTAAAACATCGATATTAGTAGTAAGAAACGTATAATAAGTTCAAAAATTGTAGTTAAAGTAAATAAATAAATATATATACAGGGACAAATTACATTGATTGAGCTAGCCCCAAAGTAAGTTCGAGACTTGTGTTATGGGATACTAACTCAACGATACTATATTTTATAACAAATACATACAAGACCCAGGACAATTTGGAAAAGGGTATTTTACAAGTTGCCCTGAACGAGGATCGAACCCGGGACCTCTGGGTGGCGGACTAGCATGGTGACCACTACGCCACGGAGGTCGTCAAACGCCACGGAGGTCATAATTAATGACTTTTTAGTTTTACAGATTTCCAATAAATGTAAATTATAAAGAAAAATGGATAACCATTTAAAATAGACCGGATTGGACTCCCACAAAGATTTGTAATGTTTGCAGTAAACATTTTGAGCTAACGCGTTCAATACAAAGAAAGTAGATGCACGATCTAATCAAGGACTCTTTGCACATTACACGTTTTAATCAATGATTCCAACTTTTTTTTGTCCCTATAAGTAAACAAAATGTGTCAGTTGGATGGTGGACTATTTTTTGTTATTATTTCTAATGAAGCCCTTTTTACGTGGGAAGTATTTAATACGTGGAAATTAAGTTCAAATTCGAACTTAAACTCAGTAGAATGTTGCTCCTTTTAACGATAATCAACGATATCAATTTTAGAAAACTATTGTACATTTTCAGGTGAAATTGAAAATCAGAAAACCAACTTCAAATGTAAATAGAGACATTTTATCTACATCACCAGAACCTGGTCCTTTAAATTAAACAGTTCCTTTTAAGAAAGATAAAAATTGCTTCTTATTAATTTAAGAGCAAAAGTTAAAATAAGAAATTAAAATTGTTTTTTACATTTTCAAAATTAATCCAAATTCCACTTACGGGTCTACTAATATACATATTGACTTTTGGGCTTGGGCTAAGTCTACTCCGCTAGGGATAAAGAGATTAAAATGTTTTAGTATTTATTTATTATCATATATTAACAAGAATATTAATTCATAATCAGTATAATTTTTTTATCGATATCGACTAACTATATGTGTCGTGTAGTCGGTGCAATCCTTTTAAAGTCAGACATGACATTTTATTTCTGGTCTCATTTTACATTAAGCTAGTTCAATCTTCTTACTTCTAAATTTATGTCCCAGACAGACAGATCCCAGGGCCGCAAGACTCATGAGCCACTTATAACGTGATGGTGGGCGAGAAGGTAGAGAAAGGATTAAAAATAGTGATTGGTTGCTAGCCGCATCGCCTATTAAAATCAACTTTACGTTTAATTTAATTTCAACCTCCTGTATGGAATACAGGTGTGACAATATCTGTATTTCTTTTATGTCTTGTATGTATTTTATGTCGTGTAATTTTCAGCCTAGAATAGGACTACTTCTTCATGTACCTAAATCTAGTAAGTGGCTACTAAAAACTCAATACAATCACCTCAAAGTACAACTTCATTCCCAAGAACGGACTCGTGAAAGTGGAAGCTATTAACACATACTCGTACGAACGAAAATGACGGTAACGACTTTCCCGGAATTGCAAATTTGATCCTAAGAATAGACAGGTCAATATAGCGCGGGCGACAATCTGTCTATCAGACCACATACGGTTTTTTTTTATTCATCCTACCCCTGACATTATCAGGGACTGTGTTGGCCAATAAAATATTTTTACAACTTATAGATATTTTAACGACCTCCGTGGCGTAGTGGTCACCATGCTAGTCCGCCACCCAGAGGTCCCGGGTTCGATCCCCGGTCAGGGCAAGTTGGAAAATGGCCTTTATCAAATTGTCCTGGGTCTTGGATGTTTATCTATATATGTATTTGTTATAAAATATGGTATCGTTGAGTTAGTATCCCATAACACAAGTCTCGAACTTACTTTGGGGCTAGCTCAATCAGTGTTATTTGTCCCCCCCCCCCCCCCTATATATTTATTTTATATATTTATTTTAAATAAATAAATATATATAATATATTATACTAAATATAATAAATATGCCAAAAATTGTTAATATACATACTTAAGTACCAAATTCTTTTCGAAATGCTCGACATGGCCCCGGCGCATGCACCGGTAGCCCTGCCGAACACCTCGAAAAGCCTCTTCAAACTGTTGGAACTCGCCGCCTGAGCACATGGATGACTTCCTAAAAGCAGCAAAAATGCCGCACGGATTTTAGAAAAGTCACGTCTCCGTCCCACTGCGGAGCAGACCGTGCCCCGGGCTTCGTCCGAGAGTGGAAAACGCCACTCCCGGCATCGGAAAACGCCCGCCCCGCAGCGACTACCTACGATTACGGTTATTGACTTTACTTTGGTTATTCCGTTCGTTGACCGTAGGATTTATGCCTAAAACGCAGCATGCCTGCAAGAAGATTTGGTGTTTTAAAGTGAGTTTGATTTTTTTTTTATATAAGTGTACTTGTAGCCAAGGCTTGGAACCGGTACCAAAAGCACAGATTCTGTATCGGTTGTAGAGGTTCTTTTTATTTCGGTACCTGTGTGCCTGTTCTAGATGGGTACCGGTACTCTTCCTTAAAAGTACAGGTACATAAATTAGGTACCTGCTTTCTGCTTATAATTGTACCTGCTGGTATCTTCTTTCTCACTCTGACGTGATTGGGACCGCAGCGGTCAATGGTACTGGTTCCCATAAATACAGCTATTTCTAGCCTTGGTTGAAGCTCGATGATTACTTTACTTTTTGTGTTGCCTATGACAACACAATGATATTTGTCCCTATATTAAAAAAAAAAACCAGCTCCAGATTGTGTTCTAAGTATCGACGGGTTCTAGGCCGGAAGCACGTGGCGGCGAAGTTTGCGCGTATAACCATAATTAGATAGGTACTTACTTTCATGGGTCAAAAACAAATTATTTGATACTGTTAAGAAAATAAAACGTCACAAAATAATGTCACTTATGATCAGATCCACTATCAATGTGATTTATTAGTGTAGAAAAACTCATATTAGGAGCGCTATTTGACTCTAAGAAACTATGACGTCATTTGTCTATATTTTATACAAATCCCATAGAACATGTTTGTTTTCACGTTTAGAACTAATTATTATCTGATTTAAGTGGTTGGAAAATAACGATTTTTATTATAAATATCTTTGATCAGAACTTTATGAAATTTAGTAGCAGACTAATGGGTTAAGGATTTGCTAAGATATGTGGTTATACCGGGGTCGAATTTCGTGACCAATTAGTAATTACACAAATAGTCATTAGTTTTTGCATTAAAACAAATTCCTACACATAAAAGAAAGCCTTGAAATAATTAAAGAAATACATGATTTGACAAGGCTTGTTCCAAACAAAAAGGCTCTGAAAGAGTGACGTAAAATGGCCATAAACTGCGTGAGAGGCAACAACCCGTTCCAATTACGAGGGTCGTATACACCCACCGGCTGCCAGCGCTAATTCGTAAACACCCACAGACTACAGGACAAATATAGGCACAATGTAAGCCACTACATTGGTCTGTGCTGTGACATAACAATGTATTCTCAGTCCACATATCAAATTTTAATATCAGTATAATTGTAAGTTGACGTTTTTGAAGAAAATTCCGCAGTACAGTTTGTTACCGTTTCTTCTGTAATTACGCTTAGGAAGCGGCAGCGGCAGTAATCTTAGCTGTAAGTAAATGATCTGACGTCAACAACTACATATTATGAAATCGAAAGAAATATTGACAATTATCAAGTGATACATTTGTATCATTTGGATATTTATCCAAAGATGAATAAACGGTTTTTTACTTTTTTTTGTGATGTCTTATTGTCATGTGTGTTGTGCAAGTGATAAATTTTATTGCCTTTTATGTTATAATTACATGTAAGTTTATG